>JAVMKO010000003.1:97075053-98568178 GCA_032164245.1 Sternotherus odoratus
ATGTTAGCTGGGCAGCACTGCCGACGGGACTTTTAACATCCCTGTTGGTGGTGCTGACTAGAGCGACCAAGGGCCTGACATACCCAACCCAGTACTGGGTCGCGACCGATCTTTGAAAAACGCTCAACTAGATCAAAATGGTCCCTTCTGGCCTTAGAATCTATGAATCTATTAAAACAATAAAGCTATGCTGACTGTTTGGCTCCCATTATTTGTCTAGCATTGCCTACTCTCAACTGTCTTATTATTTATTTTTATTATTTTAAGTTTTCCCCAATTGATACTATAAAGTGATATTTGTATTTCCAAGGAGGTTGACTAACACTGAATTAATATTGTCCAATGTTCTAAAGCATGAACTGGATCTTGTTGGCTGATTCTTTTTTCTTAGGTAGTTTTTATGCTGTTTTTACATATATTATTGTGAATTTTTAAAAAAATATTTTTGTTTCCTTTGCAGCCAGTAGAAGTGATTCAAATGTTCATCAGCAAACAAATATTCAAGATAATATGGAGTCTAAAAAACCTGGTGATGCGGTGCCTTCATCCCCACCTAAAACCTTTCCTGTTCCTTCTCGGAAAATCCAGCCATCAGCTTCCTCTAAGCATACTGCTATTCATTCATCTAGTTCTCCCAGTGGTGGAGATACAAAAAGTCCTCTTTCTGTGTTTAAGAATAAACTGTTGACTGGTGGCAGGGTGCTGAATAAATCACAACTATTCTCTAAAAAGACATCAGAGCAAGAACCTGATCCCCAATTCACTGAAGATCATGATTCCTCCATTGACACGCCAACACCATTGCCTAAAACCCAAGATCAGAGAAGAAACATTGGGCCCCACTCTCCTAGCCGGCCATTTCACTCTATCATTTCTTCAGGTAGAACACCAGTTAGGCCACGCACTCCGGTAAGGACAAGACAAATGAACACAGACAAACATGGCTCCTCCTCATCTTCCTTGACCCAACACTCCTCATCCTCTGCATCTTCTCCCATTTCTAAGGACCCAGATAATGAAACAAAGCGTCAGAGACAAGGCAACTCTAATATTCCTTCTTCCCCTAAAATACCTTTACATAATTTGCCTGCTGAAAATGTACCTCATGATATTGCAGATAGTGTGGAGGAAAAGCAAGTAAGTCTAGATTCTGTGCCATTTAAAAAAACAGGGTCCAGTCAAGTATCTCCTAAAACTCCAGAACACAGTCGCTTGGCTTTACCATTGAATCGGCAGTCTGCTGTGTCTCGCAAGGTGGTCCAGAGCCATCAGACTAAGCCACAAACCTCTTCTGAGCCAATTAAATCACCTACATTATCAACAGTTACAAATTCTCAAAGTCATTCACGCTATCCCTCTTCTAAATTAGTTCACTCTGATACCCGGGATAAGTATAATGGCAAAGTGGCAGAGAGTAGAAATGATAGGTCAAGTTCCAGTTCTTCTTCCCATGATGGGGATTCACATCCATCACTGCAAACAAAACTTCACTCAAGTTCTAATGCTCACGAGTTGAAGGATCCAAAATTAGCCACCGCTGCTGCATCATCACAGTCTGTTTCTGCTAGTCGTACTTTGACTAACTCACGCATCCCATCTTCTGCTTCACGTAAGTCTAATGGAAGGGATGTTGATGATGGTAATTATAATGAGGACACAGAAACCGAAGGGGAAGAGAAAAGACAAGATTCTTCTTCTAGGTTTAATTCTAGGTCTTTTTTAGGACAGACTGCCTCTGAACGTTTTAATTTGCTCAAGCGCAAGTCATCTCATACAATCAATAAGTTTCCAAACAAGATCAGTAGTAGTCAAGAATCTAAACTACCACCCTCTAAACCCCCTTATTCTGCTGTCTCCTCAAAGGTTCATCCTCAGACTAATGAACGCCTAATCTCAACTAGCGCCACTAGATCTAGTTCCAATATTGAGAGAGATTCTAGAGAACTGGAGGGTGAGGATGAGAAACCATTACCCTCAACTATTGCACGTGACCATTCACCTTCCTCTTCTAGACCGTCATCCTCAGCAGCAGTCTATTCTAGAAGAAGAAGTCCTTTGGTAGAGTCTAGTGCTCCCCACAGAGAGTCAGTCAAAGAAAAATCACAGCTCTCTGGTTCAGAAGATGAACTTCTTAGTACAGAAATAGAGGAAACTCCCACAAAATCAGGCTCTTTGCTTACAGTCCGCCAATCTTCTTCATTGCCCTCAGTATCTGGGAGATCTCCCTCATCTCCTAGAATTAACCACCACTCTAGTCCTAGTGTTTCTCACCAGGTAACAAATGATCAGGATGCAAGGTCAAGAGCCTTATCGGGCTCATCATCTTCCACTGGGTCTTCATCAGTGGCTACTGCGGAAAAGTATTCTCGTGTACAACCTTCCGCTTCCAAACAGCCTGAAGATCAGGACAGTAAGAAGGTGAAGGAAACCTTTGCAAAATCAACACAAAGTATACCTTTGTCTAAAAAAACATTAACTGGAGGCTCTCCTTTTTCATCTCAAAAACCTCTCCATTCAAAACCAAGCCCTTCTCAAAAGGCACATGCTGGTCAGTCTCAACTTCCATTCTCCTTATTAAATTCTAGAGGCCGGCTTCCTTCTCGGATCTCACACAAAAGTAATGAAAAGTTACAGGAAGATGAGGATGTGGCTGAGGAGGAGGAAGCAGATGACAGAATAAATGCCCGTTCTTCATTCCCTAAAGATGTCTCTTCATCTAGGAGAATATCTACCTCTTTGTCTCAGGGAAGTTCTAGCTCATCTCTTTCAAAGCTCCAGCAGTCAGTTTCTCAAATTAGAAAAGTTGATGAAAAACACAAAAGTAGACATGACTCCCCAACTTCTTCCAGAGGATCAAGTTCATCTTTGCCAGCAGGAAGACATGTTGGACCCAGGGTAGTCACTTCAAATGAACATGTATCAGATTCGTACAAACCATCTTCATCTTCCTATCAATCAAAACCTGCTCAGTCGGGCTCTAGCTCCACCACTGACACAGCAAAGGACAACCAGAATAGCAGGAATACTTTATCTTCAAAGTCATCCTCCACCTCTTTGAGACAAACTCATCCTTCAGTTCCTAATTACCATTCAGGTTCTAGAGTACCTACTCAAAAAGCATCCAGAAATGAGAAGAAATATGTCCCATTCCAGTCACCACCATCAAAAGTGGAACCTTCTCCAAAATCTCCTTTTTCCTCTACATCTAAATCTCGCCAGTCAGTTTCAAAAGATGATGATGATGATGATGATGATGCGGGAGAAGTGGAGGAGAAACCCACATTATCTTCGGCTACAAGATGGTCGTCTTCCTCCAATTCTAGAGGTAGTACAAATATGAATGGCAATGGTGCCAGGGATAAAAGGAAACCCATGGGCTCTCGTTTAATACACAAAGTAAACTCTGCAGAAGAAAAAGAGGAGGAGGAAGAGCCTCCCACTTTAAAACAATCTCTTCCTGCCTCACAAGGCACGTCATTGTCTTCTGTAGTCTCAAGAATTTCTCAGACCCCTAACAAACCACATACATCTTCTAGATTGGCCTGGCCACACTCCTCTGGATCCATATCCGTGCCTTCTCAGCTGTATCCCACACACGCTGCATCTCCAACTCTTTCTTCATCTGCATCCCCTCTCGTCCCCCGTCAACGACTACAAAGCTCAAGGCCACGAAACCTTTCCCAACGGCAATTTGTCAGACCTCCATATAGACAAGGTAATATGTTTTTAATTACTTTATTTTATTGTCTTGAATGTTCTTCCCCTCCCCCCCCACAATCATGTGTTAGATGAAAGCTACATTGTTTCATCAGGATACAGGTTGAAGTGTATAATTCTGTCTATAGTATTAATCATATTTTGGTAGTATCCAGAAAGCCCCATCAGAATTGGTTCCCCATTGTGCTGAGCACTGTACAAACACAGAGAGTCATATTGGGAGAGATCACAGTCCGAAGACTTGATACTACAATCTGATCTGACGCATATGCCTCTGGGGTGTTCTGCAAAATCAGTGAGGCTCAGGGTCTTCCCAAGGGAATCAGATTACAGAGTCAGGGACTATGTATGGAAACTGGGCAACATTAACATTGCCGGTTTTGGTTGGATGTGTTCCTAGAGGTTTCATCACATGACATAATCTTTAATTCCCAGAGACTCCAGGACAAGCCTGGTTGGTTGCATGAGAGATTAAGTTTAGAGTCTGATTTTTCAGAGGTGCTGAGCATCCACAATTCCAATTGACTGAAATGGTACCTGTGGGTGGTATAAAAATCAAGCCCTTCAGTTTTTTAGATCTGCCAGTTACCTCCATCAGTCTGGACTTGGAATACCACCTCGTCAGCAGGAACAGAACACACAAGCTAACAGCAAAGGAAGTGTATGCTGAGTGAGCATCCTATAGGGCTGGTCTATACTAGGGGGAGGGGTCGACCGAAGATATGCAACTTCAGCTATGTGAATAACATAGCTGAAGTCGGTGCAATTTTGGCCGACTTACCTGCTGTCCTCACGGTGGCAGCGGTCGGCAGTGGGCTCCCCCGTCGACTCCAGCTTGCGCCGTTCAGCGAGCTGGAGTTCCGGAGTTGACGGGAGCGCCGTTGGCGATCCATTTATCACATCTTGATGAGATATGATAAATTGATCGCCAGTAGATCGATCACTACCTGCCAGTCTTATTAGTCCAGGTTTACATTTTCTTTACATCAACAGAGCAATGCACAGTAGCCAGAGCATACTGGTGAATCAAAGCCTTTATATTTAGTTTATTTTAAATACAGCTTTATGTACTGGACATATACCTTTATGTGTAAATAATTAAGCACAGTTTGTAATGACCAATGTATTTGTTCATGTGGTAAAGTGTGGCTTGGTTCTGTGCATGCGCTTGTTAAGAATACTGAATATATTGTTTTATCTGTTTCAGGTAGCAATGGTAGGCCCAACCTTACAACAAAAACAAATATCAATGGGAAAATACTACCTGGTAACAATGGAAAACCAAGCGGACAAAGAATAATCAATGGTCCTCAAGGAACAAAGTGGGTAGGGTGACCTTCTTTGCAAATTCAAGATGTTTTGACTTATTTTATTTTTTTGTCCAAAAAGAATATAAAATGAGATCGGACTGAGGGTCCCTTCTGGCCTTAAAATTGATGACTATGAAAAAAATTCATTTATTGTTGTGTGATTTTAAAATAGCTGATTTATGGCATAAGGGTTATAGTTTCAAAAGCACCTATGCAATTTGGCAGCATAAGCCCCACTGACTTCAATTAAATGCTTTTCAGTTATGTCAATAGCAGTTGTGCTCCTCAGTCATTTAGCTCTTCTTTACATGGGGAAATTGACCAGCACAGCTCTTCTGAGATAACTGTTCCATAATAGCTATTCCATTATAGCTGCCTGTATAGACACTCTTATTCCAGAATAAGATAATCCACACAGGCAGTTACTCCAGAATAGCTGCTATAGTGCTTTAAACTCAAACCCTATCTTATTGTGGAATAGATTCCCTATGCAGACAAGCTCTTAGCACCAGATTTTTAAAGGTGTTTGGGCACATAAAGATACAGACAGACATCTTGTAGGGTTTTCAGAAGCACGTAGGTGTCTAATTTCCATTGATTTCAATGGAAATTTAAGTGCTTAGGCACTTTTGAAAATTCCATTAGGTGTCTGTTTCAATGTAAGATCATAGGAGCTGCCATGCTGGGTCAGCTCATGGGCCATCTTGCTCAGTATTCCGTCTTTGACAGTGGCCTGAACTAGAGCTTCAGGGGGAGTATACAGTACAGAGCAATTTTCGAGTGATCCATCCCTGTCTTCCATTCCCAGCCGCTGGTAGTGGTAGGTTTAGGATCGCCCCAAGCATGGGGTTGCATTCCAGACCATCTTGGCCAATAGCCATTGATGGACCTACCCTCCATGACCTTAACCAGTTCTTTTTTGAACCCATTTGTAGTTTTGGTCTTCACACCATCCCATGAAAATAAACTCCACAGGTTAGTTGTGCATTGTATGAAAAAATACTTGTTTGTAATAAATCTGCTGCCTATTAATTTCATGAAGTGGGCCCTGGTTTTTGTACTATGTGAAAAGGTAAATAACACGTTTCTCTAGTCACTTCTTCCACACCATTCATGTTTTTATAGATCTCTATTATGTTCCCCATCCCCTACCTCCTAGTCATGTCTTTCCTGAGCTGAACTGCCCTAATCTTTTTAGTCCTCCTCATATGGAAGCCAGTCCACAGCCTTGATCATTTTTGCAGCCCTTCTCTGAACCATTTCCAGTTCCACTACATCCTTTTTGAGACTGGGGCAACCAGAACTGGACACAGTATTGAAGGGATAGACATAATATATTGTCTTGGTTTCTATCCCTTTCCTCATAGTTCCCAATATACTGTTAGTCATCTTTAGGTGCCTAAATGCCTTCTAAAATCTGCTGTTCAGGGCAAATCCCACCTACCATGTTGATAACCAGCCTATGTATGGAAGAAATTTTTATTTCTGCCCCTCATTGATTTGTGCCTCACTCCTCAAATAGTCTCACTGAAGTCAATGGGGATACTCACAGAGCAATGTACCCTGCAACCTGAATAACAGCATAAGGATAAATAAATGTCATATGGCATTTTAAAGTTCTTAGTGTCTATTAGATGAACATATTCAAATGCCTGTTGTGGAAGACATTTTCAAAATAGCGTGAAAAACGTACATGGGCATTTAAAAAATGTAAACTATTTTGATCTGACACTTAGCACCTGTCTTCCATAATGTCTGGCTTGTCACATGTGAACCTTTTGGTTTCCTTTTCTAAATGTATGAAATCATTTTTGGAAACAATTAAAATTAAAGGGTGAGTAAAATTTTCAAAAGGGCCTACCGCCCGAGTTTCTAAAGGTCTTTAGGGCATTGCTGCACTCAGCATTTCAATGCCTAACTGATTTAGAAGCCTAACACTTGTTTTCAGAAGTGGTTTAGGCACTTAGGAGCCTAACTACCACTGATTGTCAATGAGATTTTGGCTTCAAAGGGCCTAAAGTCCCCTTTGAAAATGAGATTTAGGCTCCTAAATTATTTAGGCATTACAATGCTGAGCTAAGCAACTCCTAAACAGCTTTATAAACTTGGGTCTAAGTCACTTACAAGCCTAAATACTATTTTCAAAAAGTGCTTAAGTAATTTTGGAGTCCTATGGACTTTGGCTCCTAACAAAGTGATTTTCAAGGCACAGTTAATAGTTAGGGACTTAACTGCCATTTATTCCTTTGAAAATCTCTCCCTAAGTGATTCAGGCACTTCTGAAAATTTAACTTCAAACTTCTCTCTTCCCCTGGTATTACTAATACGGTATAATTTAATTTCAAATTCTTTCATGTCAGGTGAGTTTTAGTATTTCTATTGGTACTTTATAGATTGTAGATCTCGACCGAGGGCTAGTGTTAAATACCGAAGGAAGATACCTCCAAGATTCCCAAGGAAATCCCCTCCGGGTGAAACTAGGAGGTGATGGACGCACCATTGTTGGTAAGGACAGACTTTCTTCCTAAAGAAAAAATAGGTTTTATAGCCATGGTGCAAAATTCTGGCAAATATGGCAGGAATGGCATATTGATTTTATTTAGGGCTGGGTTGTGGCCCAGCTTAATATACCAGTACCAGGCAATAAGGGGAATATCCTCTTCACTGCATGGGTGTGAACAGGTATGCCCTGCATGGCTGTGGTATTGCGCCTGGTAGTGTCTTCCTCCCTGAGGTAGGTGGGCAGGGAGAGTTAGACTCTCAGCCTGATCAGAGCTGAGCCAGTATAAGTAAACTGAGCCCCCCAAAAGACTGCATTGTTACTTCCTATACACAGCCAGCAAGGATGATGATAATTCCAACTCCAGGCTCTTCCCGGGGGAGCTCAGCTACACACCACCCCTTCTTTATATAGGGCATTCATTGAACAAAGGTTCAGTGTGGCCCTTAATATGTATATTATAGTCATTCCTAGGGACTTTGACCAGGATTAGGGCCCTGTTTTAACAGATGCTGGACAAACACAAAGGTAGATGCAGTCCTTCCCCTGAAGAACTTACAATTATATCCTCGATTTATCCACAGCATAGTTTGTGGCCTTCTCTTTAAAACGAATAGAAAATAATAAAAAAGTAACTGCGGGATATATGTGAAATCACTGGTGATTACATATGAATCCATCTAAATAAGTCTCATGGACTCATGTGTGGTACACACAGATGAAACACAGTTACAGAGAACATCTGCTGTATCCATTTCTTAAGACGGGCCTTTTCTCTTGCATTGGAGCATCCTAACAGAGTATTCATTTTTTTTAAACCTGGCAGCTGGTGTATAACATTAGGGATCAGAGTATAAATCCTTTTACAATTGTTCATGTATGTTTTCACCTACCTATGTGAGATGAAAAGTAGGTGTAATCTTTGCATGTCAGTGAAATGGATATATGAAACCCCTTCTGTGTGCCATTACAAACTGATGAACCACCGTCACAGAAGGGGCTGTATACTCAGCATTCCAGCCGGCAGGGTTTACCTATTTTAAGTCAGGATTTACTGTATTAGTTCTGATACACTTGTGGGAGTCCAGCTCTTTGGAGAACAGCTAATAAAAATGGATGACACTGGTTTGTATGACGTCCTCCTGAATCATGTCTCTATTTCCCAAAGTTTGACACTTTTGGGTTCCTAAATGGAAATCTGCTGCTGCTAAATACCATGATTTCAAAACATATAGAATCTGCAATTAGATATTTTTGTTTGGTTCTTCTCTTGTAGATGCTGGTGGCGCTCCAGTAGTGAGTCCTGATGGATTAGCCTTGTTTGGACATGGGCGATTTGGTAAACCTCTAGCAAGTGCACAAGATAAACCAGTAGTAAGCCTTGGAGGGAAACCACTGGTTGGTCTTGAAATGATTAAAAGGACAACAACCTCTTCAACAACTACGACCACAATTCCCACAACAACCACAACGATAACCACAACTACCATCACCACCACCACTCCTGAACCAACGACTACTACGCTTCCGACAGAGAAACCGCTACCTACATGTCCCCCAGGCACTGAGGCACAGTATGATGAGGATGGCCATTTGGTAATAGGGTTTGATGGCCTGCCTGCATGCAACGCAGAAGGTAACAATAATATAAACACAAATAGTAGGTGTGATGTTTCCTGGGGTAGCCAAGGTTGTGAGACACCTTGCTACCACCTGTCCATAGTGTGAGAGTCTTGTGTGCCTACCATGGGTCAGTTCTCCAACTCCTCTAGCCATTGGCAACACAAGCAATTCCCTTCAGGCATCACAGAACTTTCAGTATCTCTGCAGCTTAGCAACAAGCACACTCCAACTCTTGAGACCTCCAAGCATCTCCCCAGAGTGTCCAGCCCCTGTTCACAGATTTGTTGCTTTCAGACCTTACCAGTAGAGTGCATCTTACCAGTTCCACCCCAGATCATCAGTCTGCTTAACACACAGCACTGAGATACGTTTATAGTGAAATCAAATATACACTTATTTGGCATATCACAGAGATTTAAGTTGTAGCAAGTAGAATTACTGGAAACAAATGTTTGCATGTTATGATTTTATTTGATATGTATTTTACAGCCTACCTGTAATTAACAAGATACTCTCCTGCCTTGTAGGATATTGCTCACCCAAAATCCTTGCAGTGTTTAACAGCTGGGCTTAGCTTTGACCCTCCTTTCATGAGAGGCACATGCTGTTAGATTGCCTCCTATGCAAAGGATCCTGTGCTTTCTTGCACCCCCAGATATACCAGAACAATTCTTTATTTGTTGTTCATAAACATAACACCTCCTGCCCCTGCTGTTTGTTTCATCTTGTAAATTTCCTCTCTTGTAGATTTTGCCATCTCTTATTTAGCCTCTGGCTAAGTATGCAAATAGGCCTACATTGTGAAGCATACAATACATAGAACACATATGATCAGACAGCTGTCTCTTGCCTGGAAGGAACTTTTCTGAGATATGTCACCTCCTTGTGACCTGCCTTAACACCAAGACTTTAAGAACATAATTTTTGGTATAGACCCACAACTCCTTAAATATTGTCCGTACATACATTTTGCAATGACTGTGATGACCAGTGGACCACTGGCTCTTGGTAAAGACCTCACACGCCATCCTTCAATGAACTCTTATGGATACATCTGACCCGGGGATCTGTGTAAATCCCTATGTAACCCTTGTGCCCTCTGCCTGTTGGCATCCCTGTTAATCCCCGTCCCTGAGTCACAGTACGTGTGGCTGTACTGCACAGTTTCAAAAATATAAAATGAAAACTTTGTTTTTTAAAAGTTATCTTCTGAGCTTGCCAATGACAAATGATTGTGGAAGAGAAAACCTGGAGGTGTTTGGCATCTGACAAAGGCAAGAGGAATGTTTCAGTATTTCGTGGCGATCTGAAACAACACATACTTAGAAAAAATCTCCAAGACTTGTCACATCACAAATCATTACTGAGGCTCATAAAAATGAATACTTATCAGCTAGCTACTGGGGCTTGATCCCATTCACTTTCTTGGGCTTTGAATCACAGCCTTGATTTAGTTCCTTGTAGCTGCCCCCTTTCCAGATGGCATTGCGGCACTGCAGAAGTTAAAGTAACTAAATGGTCACTCTTCTGGCCAACATCCTAGGTCTTTGTCTTCTGAAAAAATGGCTGCATCTTTAAAGGCTGAAAGCATAATTCTATGAGCTTTAATGTACTGTCCTCACCAGGAAAGGGATTGCAGGGCTCTAATTTTATTCTCTCTCAATCATTTCCATATCACATGTGCTCAGTTTACAAGCTAATGGCCAACCCTGCAAGATCAGGCCTCAATTCAGCAAAGTACCTAATCTCATAACTAACCTTAAGCATGTGAGAACTTTGATTTTTCAATAGAACTCCTTGTGTGCTAAAAGTTAAGCACGTGAAATTTCTCTGCTGAATTGGTTGGGGCCTCAATTTGGGATACGAAAGTCATTCTTGGTTCATTCTGCTTCTAGCCTCATCATAAGCAGCTATTAAGTAAAAATCTGTGTTTATGGCCTGCTTCCTTTCCACTAAATGACAGGAATGCCATTGACCTCAGTAGAAGTAGAACTGAGTGCTTAGAATTTAGCTGACAATTTTGTTGATGGTGCATGGAATGATCTTGCTTTTCTGTAGCTAGATTGTGTCTGCATTGTCCTTCCAGTAAGAATAAAAACTTGTTTTTCTCACTGAAGTGGGAAGATGTGCTTGAAAATCATAATGGGTGCAGACCTATTGAGCAAATAGTTGGCCTTTTTATACTGTCACTGTTCCTACTATAATCTTTAACACTTGAATCCTGAGGAACCTGTTATCCAGTTTTCCCTAGACTATTTGCCTGATGATACTCATGATCACTTGAGTTGCAGCTGTTCTGTAGATGACCCCTCTTCAGTTGATTATAAATAATTTGCAGAAATTCCCTCTTTAACATGATTAGTTAGTCTAACTCTTCAATCACATCTCCCAGTGCGATGGTAGAAGGACAGAGATATTTGAACAGCTGCACTCTATCAACAGATATTGGGGTTGCTTACCTTTACCATACTTCACATTAATTTTGTATATCTGTGGGTAACCGTCATCTGTTCATGAGAAGCAAGAGCTTTATGGAGTCTAGACTATGAAATCTGAGGGCCAGATTCCCAGCTGGTGCAAATCAGTGTAACTCCATTGACTTCTGTCACTGTGTCATGTTGCTTTAATGGTTGCAGGCTGCTGGGTCCATGTGTAAATAACAGAGGTGGATCTTCGCTGCAAAGTGCAAATCTGGACCCAAACTTTTTCTAGCTCTAAGCAGAGTTTGGGAGCTTGGCCCATCTCTGATCACTATGCCTAGTTCTTGTATAGTGCTTTACAGCATAGATTTCAAAGTGTTTTACAAAGGAGATCCGTATAAATATCAGCATTTTACAGATGGGGAAACCGAGGCACAGAGAGCTAACATGATTTCCTCAAGGTCACCCAGCAGGTCAGTGGCAGAACCATAAATAGAACCCAGGTTTTCTGGGTCCCAGTCTAGAGCTCTATCCGCTAGTCAACACTGCCTCTCCTAGTTGTTAGATCTCGCTTGCTCTCTTTGGTCATATTTTGAATATGAGTGGATTGTAAACAGAGATTGAAACCATCTCACTCATTATAGTTATGTTGCCTGGGGAAAGATCGGCCTGGCTCTAAGTGAATAAAGTAGAGAGCCCTATAGAACTTCTGTTCCCCACATTAAATATAAAGCAATGACCTTGTTTGTCACTGTATCTCTGTTGTAGCAATACAAGGTAATGACACTGCCAAATTTAGATCTGAAGTAAGCAAGAACAGATTCACCGAAGTCAATTTTGTTGAGTTTGCGGACGCCATGTCTAAATTCAACCCACTCAGCATTTGAAAGCAGCATCAGAAAACAGCTCCTTATATTTTAAAAACTGGACCTGCACGCGCCTACTGAATTGTCCGACAGCCCCCCATTTATAGACAACGGTAATGGGATTTAGAAACAGACCATGTAAACGGTCTCCGGGGAGCCGCACTATCAGTTTAGAAAGCACAGAAGGAAGAGACATGGGCGGCTGATGATGAGCTGAGAGATGGACACAAACATCTTCTACAAAAACTGCCAAGGGCAGAAGATTGGAGAGTCCTCAATCAGCTGTACTGGGTGAGTAATCTGTTGGAGAGATTTTATTGCCTTAGATCAGCAGAATTGTTATTATTTATATTCTTAGTCTTCATTATTTAGCAGGTAGTCTTGTGTAACTCTCTTTGACCATGTATGTGTCTGTGTGTATAGAGAAAGACATACAGAGCCAAATAAATATTAACTGTAATCTCTGTTAAACAGTAAACACAAGGAGGACTTTTCTGTAGGTGCCCTTAAATCTTGCCACAGACTGCATTTATTTTTATTTACTGCACCTATGTGATTTTGCAGTCTTCCTTATAGTTAGAATGGGGAATTATGGCAGCTATCACTTGGTCAGGCTTTAGCATGAGAGAGCTTTGAATTTCAATTGGATTTAGGCACCTACCTCCCTTAGACTGCTTTGAAAATCCCAGCCTTCGCTATTAAATGTCTTTAAGAGTACCATGAGGTTGTGGTGTGGATGGATACTCAGGTGAAAAACTGCAGACATATGCACCTTCGACTGCCTTGCCTGCTCTCTGTGTACCAGTCCATCTCTCTGCCACCCCCTCTAACATCCCAAACTGTTAACAGCATCTAAAAACCACTGGCTGTTTATTTTAAATCGAGACTGAACAAAAAGAAGTCTGCTGCTTTCTCCTTATTACACTGGCCTGAGACCCAGGATGGACAGTTCAGTCTGGGACCAGTGACAGATTTGAGGTTTGATATCTCACAGTCTATAAAGGTCTGAAAAAGGGATCTTTATAATACTGGGAATGTGAGATTTCCAGCTTTCCAGTAGAGAGACTTAAGCTATATCTACACTGCACAGTTAACCCAGGCTCTTACCTGTGTGTTAGCCTGAACCTGTCTACCATCCATGCAGAAAAGTCTCTGAACTGGGTTTGGAGGTGATTTAAGCCCAGGCTGGCTAGTACCCTGCCCACTGGGACATCCTTCTCTGTCAGAAGATGAAACCTTTAAAATCGTTACTCCATAATATATGGAAAAGCTATTTGGGATCATTTTAGACATTTCTAAACTCTTATTAACTAGGACTCCCTCTTGTCTGAGGTCTGTGCAATTTGACTCTTGATAATGGAAACACAGGTGGAAGTTTACGATGTAGTGTACAATACCAGTACAACTCTCTCAGGCCCCAACCCTGCAAACAGATGCATTAGTGCAGGCCTTTGTGCTTGTAAGGACTCCTATTGATGGGGCCTAAAATATATGTGTGACATACTGTGTGACCATATATGGTGTGTGTATATAATATACACACATATATGCATATCTATCTATCTATCTATATTTTTTATATATGGACTTAATATAATATATATAAATGGAGATATACCAATCTCCTAGAACTGGAAAGACCTTTCAGGTCATCGAGTCCAGTCCCCTGCCTACACTAGCAGGATCGAGTACTGTCCCCTGACAGATTTTTTGCCCCAGATCCCTAAATGGCCCCCTCAAGGATTGAACTCACAACCCTGGGTTTAGCAGGCCAATGCTCAAACCACTGAGCTCTCCCTCCCCCCTTAAAATATATGTGTGACCATCATGTGGTATTTGTTACTGGCACTCATTTGGGATGACCCACATAGTCATTTCATGGCTTTATCACTAGTGAGAAATGCAGCCAGACCAAATTCATGCTGAGAAAACCACTATCCTTCACCCATAGCATCAAGAATTCCCTCCCTATCTTTCTTTTCTGTTAGCTATTTTTAGAAAAGAGTATTTGCTTGGCCATTTTTTCCTTTTCCATTGTCCATAGTGTGTCTTCATGCCAGGGGTGGGCAAACCTTTTGGCCTGAGGGCCACATCTGGGTATAGAAATTGTATGGCAGGCCATGGATGCTCATGAAATTGGGGTTGGGGTGTGAAGGGGGGCTGAGGGATCTGGCCGGGGTTGCAAGCTCCAGGGTAGAGCCAGAAATGAGGAGTTCAGGATGCAGGCTGGGGCAGAGGGTTAGGGTGGGGGGGAGGGTCTGAGGGCTCTGACTGAGGTGCAGACTCTGGGGTGGGGCTTGGGATGAAGTGTTTGGAGTTCAGGAGAGTGCTCCAGGATGGTACCAAGGGGTTTGGAGGGTGGGAGGGGGATGAAGGCTGGAGCAAGGGGTTGGGGCATGGGAGGGGGTAACGGGTGCAGGTGGAGCTTACCTCAAGAAGCTCCTGGAAGCAGCGACATGTCCCCCCCTCTCGCTTCTACACGGAGGTTTGCCAGGCAGCTCTGCTGCATGCTGCCCTGTCCGCAGGCGCCACCCCTGCAGCTCCCATTGGCTGGGAACCACGGCCAATGGGAGCTGCGGGGATGGTACTTGCAGAGTGTAACCCCCTGGCTGCCCCTATGCATAGGAGCTGGAGGGGAGACATGCCACTGCTTCTGGGAGCCAGGGTCGGGGGCCGCTCCGCATGCTTCTCAGCTAGAGCCCTGGAGCAAGGTAAGCCCCGGATCCTGCTCCCCAGCGGGAGCTTGAGGGCCGGATTAAAATGGCTGGTGGGCCAGATGCAGTCCGTGGGGTGTAGTTTCTCCACCCCGCTTCATGCTGTCATGAAAATGCTTTGTTTCCCAGTAGTGGTAACTATTTTTGACTGTAATTATTTTTTTGACAGCTGTTCTTTACAAGGGACTGAGTGGAGACCGATATTATCTCAATTGTTTTTAGTAGTATTACTGCTAACTCCAGGCCAACTTCCTTTCTGGCACTTTTTTCATTATCTTTTGGTTCCCTTTTTGTGATTGTTTACTTTAGTTAAGATTTTTCTTGGGCTTATCTCACTTTCAGTATGGCAGCAGGTGATTTTGGTAAGAAAAATCTTTAAGAAAAATCAAATGAGAGCCATTGACACTCTTCTTGGGGTGCTTCACCCCTCCCCATAGTTCTGAGTTTTATATGGAAATCCTTTATATCTTTTCCTTATTCTCCACCTCTGGCAATTTAAGATAAGTCTAATTTCTTAGGCAGCCCCTGGGTGTTTTATAGTGTCTGTCTATGTTTATACAGTCCCCAGTACCAAAGCAGCTGAGCATCTTACAGTCTTTTAATATGCTTATCCCCATATTGACCACGTGAGGTAGGAATTAGCCCTGTTTTACAGATGAGAAATGGAGGCACAGAGAGGCTAAGGAACTTGCCCAAGGTCACACGAGAGGTCTGTGTCACAGCAGTGACTTAGGTCTTCCAAGTGCTGGGTTAGTGTTCTAACCACTTGGCTATTCTTCCTCTATAGTATAAATCTGTGATACAAGGATGTCTTTAAAGATGATAGGGCAGCTTTTTTGGGTCCATTTTGACGATATCACTGATTGCATCTTGAACACATAATAATATCTCCATGAAAATAACTGAGGGCCAAATTCCAATTCCCTTTACATTAGGCAGTATTTTATTCCACAAGCAGACACATTGACTTCAGTGGGACTGTTCATGGAGTAAGCCTGCCTTGAATCTCATCAAACCTTTCAAAATCTGGCCCTAAAAATGTTTCACAGTATTATTTTTAATAAAGGCATTGGCTGATTTTTCTTTAAAGCTTAAAGAACCTTTTAAATACTAATATATCTCTTTCCTTTCCAGGGTCCAGTTTGCCAGAAGCTCTGGCTCGCGTTCCATTCTCCGCAAAAGAGGTATTCTATCATCCATGGATCAATGCAAATCCACAGAGAGCCTCATTGCGTGTTGCAGAAAAACCAGCTGTTCCTCTTTAAAAGTACAGCCTGTCAAGAGCGTCTCTGCCAATACATCAGCTTGGAAGTGTGAAAGGACAGGACGGTTCCTGAATCCTGCAACATACACATGACATAGGTTGAGAAATATTAATCCCCACTTCAGAGCTATGAGGATTTCTATGGGGAATAAATGTTTGCTTCGCTCTCCATAACATTTCTGTAACCTCAGCTTGGCTGCCTAGTCCAACGTTTGACACATGCAATACAACAGCCTGCCCTGCCTGGGTGAACATCCTTGAGAGGAAAGCTCCTCCAAGGTGCCTATTAAACTGATATGTTACATTTGAAGGAGGATAACCAGCTCCTATAGAGGGCTACCAGCATGCTCCAAACTTCAGCTACTGCTCTGCCCTGAATGTTTCCGAAGGGTGTTTTTTGCACTGTCTATCTCCTCTGTCTGGGTCTTTAGTAGAACAATTATTCTTCCAGAGCCTGATATTTTGTCACGATGAGTACTTGGCTTCCCACAATACTTGGACTGTAAGTGCCAAAAATGCCACCACATGTTATACTAATTCTTTGGCAAAGTCTCTTAATATTTGGCAGAATAATTGCTCGTCCCAGCATAATTTATTGTCAGCGTTTCACTAGATTCAGCAACATTTAACAGAAAAGAGTTTGGCAGCCCAAGGATAAATTTCCCAGACAACTCAACCTTGGATGTGCCCAGCCTCGGGGAAAAGATAGTCGGCTTTTTTGTGTGTTGGCTGACTTGAGGTGAATGTGGAAAAATTCTAGTGAAGACAAGGAAGTTTGTAGTTCTCATGTGGTAGCAGGTTGAAGTAAATGCTACTGAGGAGCTGAGGGAGCTACAGACAATGTAGGAAGAGCTGACTGAGGAACTACAGTGAATGTAAACATGAAAACACATAAAACAGAAAGTTGCGGGGGGATTTTGTTTGGTTTGCAGCAACGACGCCATTTCTGTGCCACAGCTCTGCCAAAGAAATACAGCTCTGTAAACTGGAGAACTTGATGAAACAAAAGAAAATACAGTTTCTCTATGTAATCAGACTATTGTCTTGACAAGAAGTAATTAAGCTGGGAAGCATTAAGGAGTGAAATCTGCCTATTAACACTTTCCAAGCTTCATGTATATCTGATACTCTAATTTATCTGGCAGTATTCAAAAAAGGAGTGTGTACATTATAACAAGTGATCAATACCAGCTGCCTATGTTGGGAAGATTCACTGTCTTCATCAAAAGATGCACTGGGTCATATGCTAGCTTGGCAGACATCCAGTAGACATTTACTGCTTTGTATGATTGCCTGTCGGTCAGCTGCACAAGTTTACCATGAGAAAATGTCAAACTTTTGCTTTGTTAAAGTCTGACAAGAATTAGCCAATTTCCTGTATTTTCAAAATTTGTTCTGGCACTAAAATTACTGCTGAATTATACAAGCTAGAGTTTGAGCATGTTTGTTTTTTTTTGTGGTCTGAATGTTATAGCAAGAAATAGAAAAGGAAGGTTTGTACAGTATGTATGTTCTCTAATAAAAATAAATGAGACTTGCCAATATGATTCAGATTTTATTTTTAATTCAATACTGGAAATTGAAATTGTTCAACACGTCTTAATTTAATATCTTTAACATAACTAACATTCCCTATCATATTAAGAACTACAATGGGAAGGTTACCTGTCTTTAGAAAGTATCTTGTACAGAACAATGTTAAAGTATGAAATATGTTAAGTAGTTGGATATATTAGTACAGTATAATGTGTACTGGTGTGTTCAACTAGATTACATGAAGGACAAGTATGTACACGCATTTTGTATGCCTCTGTGCATGTGTTTTGTGTACACACATATAAAACATATTGTGTATAGATGCCTATAGTATAATATGCAACCAGCCTTGCATAATTCTACTTGGAATGAGGTCTTTTGGTTTTGGGTTTCTTTGGAAAGGCAAATAATTTTCTTCTTTCATTGTCACCAAACATCATGGTAAAGCATGGTCAAAGAGCTTTTGTGCCTGAGCTGTTAAAATGTTATGGAAAATGTAGCTGAGATCAGTAACCATCTATGGTAATCTTTAGGGCCATTATAATCGGTGGCCCTGCCTATTAGAATCCAGAGAGTTTGGGAATGGGTCCTACAATCTATAGAGTGGAAGTGTGAGAGAGACTTCAAAAGGTTGACACAAGCCTCCCAGAATTCAGATATGTATCTAAACCTTCTGAGGTATTCCTCTTGCTCTTATTCATGTGCTGTCCTACATCCCAACCATATCTACCTCCCAAAGTTCAGTTCTTCATTTTTGATGGCCTCTAACATGGCCTAACTTTAATGGAATCCACCAGGATGCTCCTATTTTCTCAGTACTGTTCTGGATGGCTAGTCTAGGTCTAGTGTGCTCTGTGGCTTTCCTGAGCTACAGCAATGAAAAATGCATTTCTCTGACTGCAAGGAAAACCCCAAACTCACAAGATAGCAATTGATCCAGGAGAGAATCCATGACCTGCAGAGATGCTGAAGTGACTTATAAGGGAGGAAGGAAGTCTATTACACACACATACAGAAGTAAACATCCCAATTGTCTTGCATCTAAAACATTTTTAGCAGAACTTCCGTCATTCTTATTTTATCTGAGCTGCTTCACCCCATTCTTCTTAAAAATGCAATGGGTTTTTGCCATGAAACCACAAAAAGGGTCAAATCCTGATCTGGCTGTTACAGGGATGCTAATCAAGGCATCCTTTGCTCCAAGAATTCTTTGCCCCCCCCCCCCCCCCCGCCAGGCAGGATTCCGGGAGGATGCACTGCTGGGTATTTTGTATAGCAGCTGTGCAAGAAGCAACATCATGCCTCCTGGCTAGCTTCTGCTACCACCCGTTCATTTATTTTAGATATTCACAGTGTACCTATTATCATGTGATTTGGAACCATTGCTGCTGTTGTCTCATTATTATATGGATTAAGTAGCTGTCAGCTTTTATTTTAAAATTTGTTCAGAGAGTAATTGCGGGAAGCAAATATCATTTAATCATTGTGCTATCTTTTCTTCCACCTTCAATAGATACATTCTCAGGGCTGGATATGGACGTGACAGCAACTCCAGAGGCATATGTGATCTATGACGAAGGTACTGGTTGACTAGGAAACTTCTTTGCAAGAGCTGTGTGGTCTTGTCCCCCCTCCTTCTGCAACACTGCACTGTAAAGGATAAAGCTGAATCATGTTGGATGGGAACTTAGGCAAGATCATGAGGCGGAGCCATGCCCCTTGGTTTCAGAGCAGCCCTGTGGAGGTTGTGAAGAATAGAGGCTTCCAAGGGGATTTTGAATGGAAGTAACTCACAGCCAGAGCAGTGGAAAGGAAATTTAGGCCCAGTATTCCCAGATCATTGAAGCATTTTCAGCACGTGACAATGGGTTTGTCTACAGTGCAGTGAAAGGTGTGACTGCAGCCCATGCAGACATATGCAAGCTTACTTTTATCTAGCTAGTGCACATAACAATAGGAGTGGAGCTGCAGCAGGATGGCTAGTAGGACAAGCTGGAGGGCCCCATCTGGGAACCTGGTAGACTCTGCTTCCTTGGCTTCACTGTTGTTGGTATTTGAGCTGCAGTCACACCTTTGATTGCAATGTAGACCTACCTACTCTATATGAAGACTATAAATGTGCCCACAGCGAATGAGATCAAATTCACCTTGAAAGATTAGTTTGCAGAAACCCACAAGAAATTCAGACTCAGATGCATAAAAAGAGAAAATAATGAGGGAGAGAGATTTTTATAGAGCTATCCCAACATGTCATTCATGGCCTTTCGATTTAATAAATCTAAAATGTCAACTGAAGAGGAAATATCCACTGCCAATATTTAAATTCTAGATGGCTAGAAATGCCTTTGTCTTCTGCTGCTCTGCCCCTTACAATTCTCATATTTTTGCTTAACCTCCCCATGCATTAACCCAGCTAAGCACAGACATTAGTTAAACCCAAAGTTTTTTAGTAGTAACTTTGCGGCAGTATTTATAGCTCTACGCTAATAAAATTGTACTTGGTGAATGCAACCCAGGGATTTTAAACCATACCAGAAAAATATTTAAGAGACTCCGGGAAAGGAGAGTGAAACATTTGAGGGAAATACTTACTAGGAACTGAGCGCTAATGTCTTTGGTGAATGTTTCTTCTCATAGGTTGACCAAGACACGTAGGATAAAATCCTCCCTGGGCAGAAAGGCCAACATGAGACCTAGCCACCACTTCAGTCCCATGGAATTAGAGTTTAAGTGGGACTTCCAGGGTAAACAGGCCTTTTTCTGGCCCTCTGCACAGCGTTGACTTTTACCCACCGAGCACAGAGAAACTACATCTGGTCAAATATTCCAATGGTTTGAGGGTCATTTTATTTCATTCCAGTGGTGCAAGCTACTCTAAAGCCCCCTGTGTAGGGAGGTTCCTCAAGCGGTGGACAGCTCCTGGAGTGAATTTTATGCCACCTCTTTCCTGCAGCTGGCACAGGAGGGAATGACTGGGGGAAGCGGCAGGGGATCAGGATTTTTTTGCTGTCAATGTCCCCTGGTGGCCATTTGGCAGCCAGTCTGAACCTCTGGGTAGCTCTAACCGTCACATGGTTCCCAGACCAATGGGAAGCCATTCCAGGATTGTAAAATGGATGATGCAAGGGTTTACAGCCCCCTCTCCTCCCCTGAAGCCGAGGATCTCGCCTCAGTTTCTGAGCTGGCTTACCCTCAGGTTTTCAGGGAGTGTGCATCAGCTCGGAATCCTGCCATACAAAGGTGTTAGTTTATCATGATAAATTTTACCTGATGAGTTTGCATGAGGGGTAAGTCAGCAATGAATTCAGCTGGGGATCTTCTGGGTTTCCTTATTTCCTGCTCTTCACCCCTAGAAGACAACAGGATGACTACAGACCTTACGACTTTTAGATCAAAAGGGGAAAAAAAATCCACTTCCTTGACCTAGACTTCCCATAACACCACCACCAAAAAAAGTACAAAAATAACCAATTTCAGTGGCTGCTCGCTGGAGCAGATGGAGACAGAGAGAGAGAGAGAGAGAGAGAGAGAGAGATTGATGTATATGATTTATAATTTGGGGGCATTCTGATAGCATGGCGAAGATGGTTATATAATAACCATAATAAGTAGGTGAGATCAAACCTTTCTGAAAAACAAGCACAGCTCTCCTGTGAATAAGACCCATGATGCCAAATAAGTGCAGTGAGTCAGCCTTCTATTTGAATTTGTCAGTTTGTATTTCAAATTAAAGTTTTTTGGTTTTTTACTTGAATTTAAATATTGGCACTGGATATTTCCTCTTCAGCTGACGTTTTAGATTTATTAAAATCAAAAGGCCATGAATGACATGTTGGGATAGCTTTTTTACTTCTTGTTTCTTTATTATTTTCCCCATGAACTGGTGCATGTTGATTGTATCTGACACGTATGCATATCTCCTGTTGCATGTCCCACTCTGTTTAATATCATTAGGCGTTCCATTAAAGTCAGTGGCACTTTTGCTGTTAACTTTAATGGGAGCGGATTGGGTTCTGTGGATGACTTGTATATATTATCAATAGACACACACATTTTTTAAAATGCATGTTAATTGCTCAAAAGAACAGACTCACTTCTTCCCTCTGAGTTCCTTTTAAATTAAATTTAAATCCCTTCTTGCACTATTATTTTTATAGCTAGAAAAGCAAACTGAAGAAAAATTGAGGCTATCCTCATCCTTATTTTGGTGCAAAGACTGTTTTTGTTTAGTTTGCTGGGTAAGTCCTGGGAAGAAGAGCAAAGCATGCTCTCCTCTGACTTAAAAATCAGTAAGGCGTGTCTGAACCCTGTGATGTGAAGTCTGCTGGTGAATGTTGCTTTCGTTTTCTCATCATAGTTTGTAATGAGGGAAACTACAAGTTCCCTTTCAAGTTTAAGCCAGTTTAACATGAAACAAGCTAATGTTGTCAACTCTTCTTTGTGTCTTCTGAAGACTATGAGTTTTTTGAGAGCACTTTGCCTCCAACCACCACCATGATTACTACGACTACTACTACTACAGAAGCAGTGTCTGAGACAGACTATCCAGAGATCAGTGTTGCCGGCTCCGATCCTGTATCAGAATTTGATTTAGCTGGGAAGAAACGATTCACTGGTGAGCTCAGTACTTGTTATATTTTTGCTGAATAATAAGGTAAATAGTTCATGTTCTAGCTGCATGATTCCATCTGGTGAGAAGATTGTGCACAAATCTGGCTAATAAGTCACAACTCTTCTTGATATTGTACCGTGCTCTCAGAGATTATCACAAGATAAACACAAGCTAAATCTGTTTAAATTCATACCTTTAGTAAAACTAGTGCAGCTCTCCTTGTAAACAAGCCCTCCGATGGGAAACCAGGGTACAGTTCTCTTCTGTTACACCAGTGGAGCCACATTGATATCAGTGGCATTGTACACTGATGTATCTCAGAGGAGAATTTGTCCTGCCAGGACATTTCATTCAGAAAGTATGGTATGGGAGAATAGGGAAATGGAACAAAGTCTTAAATTGGAACCCTTTTGATAATTAAGAGTGCTAATAGGTTTTATATGCTCATAGAACGTCTTGCTTTGTTTTGTAATTGTAGAAAGAAACAATAAGAGGTGGAGCTGAGTCAAAAAGTTTGGATCTGCATGCACAGGCCAGATCCTCAGCTGATGTAAATCAGCGGAGCTTCATGGACTTCGCTGAACTATTGTTGTTTATACCAGCTGAGGATGCTGTTCTGAGACCTCATCGAAGTCTTGGGGTACATTGCCAGGACGTTTCAATAGCCAGAGTGCACTGCATTCCAGCAACCCTCCTTTGATAGGGGACTCTTAAAAGCCAGCAGAACTTGCACTGAGGGTCAGTTCAGCTTCAGGATTGGGAGAGCAAAACAGGTGGCTTAGAGCCACCTTTGATTCATACCATCCCCCCAACATACCCACCAGATGTGGGGAGTTCTGCTCTGGAGCAGCTGAGGATTGAGCTCTTGTTTACCATGGTTTGAGGAGTAAAATACTTTTCACATAAACCAAAACTTTTTCAAATGAGTCTTTAACTACTCCCTGTCCAAACCTGACAGGATGGTCCCATTCTTTCAGCAATCCTGCATCTCATTCTGTTTATATAAGAAAGCCTTGTGATGGCTAAAATGAAGTAGATTACAAGCTCTGGATGGACTCCCTGGGAGGCGGAAAATCCAATAAGATAAACTCAGAACGTTTTTTTAATGAACATTTCGGGGCACTGGAGGGAAAATATTATCCTCACAGGGAACTGTATTATTGTAACCAAATAAACATTTCCAAAAGCGAGCATTAGAACTCAAACTGTTTCTTCAAATGTTAAAATGACTGTGGACATTGTGCTTCTGGCTCCAATCCCCCTATAGCCTTCAGGGGTGACACCACAGGTGAGCCCTTCCTTAGTTTCCCCCCAACTGGATATAGATAAGTCCAAAAGAGATCTTCTGTGCAGGAAAGAACACCCACTTCAGAGGGTTTCATTTATTAACAACAACATGCACCTTTAGCCATGGGGCACTCTAGACCAAGCCCATCCTCTGGTGCCAGAGCTTCTAAGTTGCTGCTGCTCCCTTCCCTTGGAGAGCAGCCTCAGGTTCCTCTTTGAGGATAGCTCTGTTCTCTTCACCTTGAGAACAGTCTCTGGTTCCTTCTCTCAGCTTACTCAGATATCCTTCCTCCCCCAGGAGCTCTCTCTGTCTCTCTGGAGTCCTCCCAGTTTCTTCTCCTAGGCTACACTTGTTCCTTCCCTGGGAAGGCTGTCCCTCCCTTCAGAGCCACGTTGCTCCTGGGAGTACTCTCCCTGATTCTCTGAACACAGGCAACTCTGTGGTAGGGTTGCAGGTGCTCTTCAACGAATTGACCATTAAACAGCCACCGCAGGGCAGCAGGTTAGTCCCAAGTGGGTCTTAGGATGGCTGTGTTGGGGAGGCTAGGCCCTGATTCCCCTTAACGGTCCAATTGCCCTCATGACAATGACCTTTAATACAATAAAATTATCATTTTGACATTTTGTGAACTAAGTACAGTTCTTGTCACTATAAAGCTATAAACTATAAAAGTTACCAGATACTAAACCGATACCTGTATATTTCCATAGTCCAGGAAAGTTGGGAAATAGGGGTTGATTTTAATATTAGCAACTGGTTCTCAGTATTAAATAACCATAGTGGGAGAGAACCATGCTACACTGATTTCACTGCTAAATACCAGTCATTTGTTTCCATGATCTTTAGCTCTTTTCCCTACTGGACCTCACTACCATGTAGAGACCAGTAACAGCTTGTGCTAGTACTAAGGTGTCCAGTTTCCAAAGCCATGAGTTGAAACAGGTGTGGGAAAATGTTTTGGCCCGAGGCCCCCCCCCCCCCCCACACCTTTGGCTCCCAAAGACAGGTCCTAAGTCTTCATTTTAGAGCAACGACATTGGGTTAGAGCTGCCGTCCTGATCTTTATAATACAGACTGAAATGCTCCAGACATGATTATTCCCCATCTATTGAAATCCTTAGAGTAATGTAATTCCCACTGAATATTTGTCATGCTTACAGTTTCCATGGTGCTCTATTTATATGAAGGGTAATAGCACTCCAAGAAGGTTCCAGACAGTTTACAGATTTGAAAGCGTCAGTGAAATGGTAGGAAAATATACAAGATGTACAAGCTGGAAGGTCAGGAAATGAATGTCTAATTTATTTTATTTAAAAAAATTAAATATAGCCATTTCTGCGAGTGCCCCCTGTTTCGGCTGGCTGTAGGGACTATAAATGGAAAATTAACCTTGTGCTTTTCTCTCCAGGAAATTGTCCTTAGCTGCAGTAATCTGGCTGTCTGTACAGACTGTTAAATAAATGCTGCTTATCACTGTCTCTTCCAGCTCCTTATGTGAGTTACCTCAATAAAGATCCTGCAGCCCCTTGCTCCTTGACAGAGGCATTGGAGCACTTCCAAGTGGAAAGCCTGGATGAAATCATACCCTATGATCTAAAAGAGGGAGAACTGCATCCCCTGACCGTCCCTCACAATATCACAGTGGTGGCAGTAGAAGGCTGCCACTCCTTTGTCATTGTGGACTGGGCCAAACCCCGACAAGGAGACTTGATAACAGGTACGGTAACAGAACTTTCCAGCCTTGGCTGTCACACTGGGGATTTTATTGCCCTGGTTGGGGTTCAGGAAATCTATGCAGAAGTCAAATGGGAAGGCTTTTACCTGAATCTGAGCTAATTATTACCATACAGCTCCCTCAGAAGGAGGCATTCATTGCTTTCTAGTCAGTGAGAAAGAGCATAGAATATCAGGGTTGGAAGGGACCTCAGGAGGTCATCTAGTCCAACCCCTTGCTCAAAGTAGGGCCAATTCCCAACTAAGTCATCCGACAGATTTTTGCCCCAGATCCTTAAATGGCCCCCTCAAGGATTGCACTCACAACCCTGGATTTAGCATGCCAGTGCTCAAACCACTGAGCTATTCCTCCTCACAATGTTAAGCTTCTAAATCATCTTTCAACACTGTACCAATGCTACCGATGAGCATATATTAGTCCTGGTCTTTTAAAGGGCTTCACCTTGCTTCTGTTTTTGTGCCCGTGGTTTTGAAGTGCAAATACTCATGGGTTTATTTTGTAGCTTGTAGCCTCTAACACTCATGTTGGCAGAAACACTCAAGTCGTTAGAAGGCTTCAGACTTATAAAATTTCCCTCCCCTGCAATATGGGAAGCCACATTTCAAAATCAGTCTCTTTATTTTCTGTTCTCTTCTAAATCTCTGAAATCAATAGTCACTATCTCAAGAAAATTAAATGGGTGGTGGTGACAGGGGACAGGGAATAGGGGAGTGACAGAAAGGAGGGTGGAAAGTTATGAAAATACAGAACAGTTTTTCTTGTGGTTTGCAGATACTGCATGCCTCAATAACAATATTAATGATACAGTCCAGAATAAAACTGTTTTTGTATACAAAGAAATATTGTGGAGCTTAGTAGCTGAGTGAAAAGAGAAATATAAGCTTTTTATATAAATAAAACCAGTTAAACTGAAATGGAGCTGGTTAACTCCTGTGGAACACTTAACCCAAACTATGTGGACTCTGTTATAGCTAAAGTTTGTTCAATGCCAATCTGACATGCTGTGGTTGGCGGTTAAACAAATATATTAAACTGGATCTTTTCCACTATCTTTAGAGCACATTATAGCAACAAAAAACATTAAATTGAAATACAAATCTCAAACCTTGCTAAAAATTAGTGAGAGATGTAAAAAACAAAAGTATTTGGAGATGATGCAAAACCCAACTTGACAGTGGGTCAGATGGTTCAGGGTCAGAAAGTGACTATGGTGTTGTATTGGTTTCTACATTGTTGCTCTTGTTGCTGAATCTTGACTAACTCTTTTACTGGCAGCTCTTCTGCAGAGGGGCCAAGAAGTGAATGGTCACAAAAACTATCCTAGCCTTATATCACTGATACACAGTGGTGGGGGGAGGCGGGGAAGCGTCCACGGCCGGTGCTGTGCCTGGTCAGTGGATAAATAAAGGATTTCATTTTCCAGTGTATCTGAACACCGTTCACTTAAAAATCACCCCCGGTGTCACTAATTATGCTAATTTCAGAGCAATATGTCACATAAGTAATGTTTGACCCTGTCCGATGCATCTTTTTGCCTTTCCTGTGTTTCATGAAGCACTGTTTTCTGAGATGCACTGCTCTCTTCCTTTTCACTCCTCTCACAGCCATGCTTCATATTGTTCATTTCTGTAATACAGCTTGTCACAATGTCATGGTCTGGCACACTTCAAAGGGCTTTTAAATCAAGCTTATGCTCCCTTTCCCCTCTTTGTGGTGAATAAAGAGGGCTTGAAAGGTTTTCATGGCTTTTGCTCGTGAATTTTTGCTGCATATTTTTTAACCAACTTCTTTCATTTGGGATAGAATGAAAAACACATTTTCTTTATGCCTAAGGAAATTTACTCGAGATTGGTGTGGGGAGGGGATAAATTCTAGATGTTCAAAATCTTTGTTCACGGCCCGAAGTTACTACTCAGATTTTAAAATTTGTTACCAAATTAATGAGACCACATAGGCTCTCGCTTTCCCTTTTATTTCTCTTCCAGCTGGGAATTGACTGAGCTAGTTTAGCACAGGCTTGTTTTTTCCCCCTTCCACCCCAGCTTGATCAAAATTTTAAGTAGAACCCACAGGTGTGCTGGCTTGAAGCCAGAGAGGAAACCCTGTAATACTGAAGGAGAACAGAACGTAAACAGTGTTCCAGGTTGATTAATGTAGCTTGAGTCAATGGAAAGAGAAAGTGGATCTGTGTCGCTTTTAAACTGAAAATGTCTGTCAGAAATTAATCAGAGAGGTAGCTGTGTTAGTCTGGAATTGCAGAGGTGACAAAGAGTCCTCTGGCACCTTAAAGACTAACTAAAGTATTGAAGCATAAGCTTTCGTGGACTACTACCCACTTTGTTGGATCCGACGAAGTGGGTACTAGCCCACGGAAGCTTATGCTTCAATACTTTAGTTAGTCTTTGTCACTTCTGTCAGAAATGGCTATGCTGAGTGCTTCTCTGACACTTTGCAAGTGTTGGTAGCCTGGAACTTGAGTGAGTGGTTGATTGGTAACTCTGAATTGCCCATCAACTTTAAGGGATTTTGCTTCTCAATAGGTGTACAGCAGGATATCTACGTCTAGTATCCTCCCATTTATCCGAAACCTTATTAGCGGAACCTCTTCCTTGCCACCTGTGTATTTCATGCTGGGAGACAAAAAAGAGATTCAGATCATGTGGAGGTTAACATGATAGAGCAGAGACCTTGAGGAGGAGGAGGATGGTGTTACCAGGCTGCAGCAGTGCAAGGAGCCCTCTTCAGTCCTGCTGTCACTGGAGTGAGTGAGCAGAGCAGAGACCCCCAACCAGAACTGCAAGGAAGAGGAGGACGAGCCCTCAGCCGCAGGGGAGGCCACCCAGCTGCTGAATGCCTGAATGGCCCCTGCCCTCTTGATTATTCAAAGTTTGTGTCCCCTATGCTGTTTGGATAATCAGGAATATACTCTACTGGCTAATGGGAATGTCCAGAAATGTGGGTGACTTTTTAGGCTGGGATTTTCACAGGAGCCCAGAGGAGTTAGGTGTCTGATTCCCATTGAAATTCAATGGGAGTTGAGCCCAACTCCCCGAAGCTCCTTTGGAAATGGCAGCCATGAAGAGGACATCATGGGTCTGATTGTATTGCTCCACTTTTACCCAGTGTAACTCCATTGAGAAGAGAGTCACACCAGCGTGAAACTGGAGTCATGCCAAGGAGAAGGAGGCTCAGCATCTGACACTGCCAGAGTTGAATTATTCCATGTCTGCTAAGAAAGTGAGGAATACTTGTAGCACTTTAGAGACTAACTAGTTTATTTCAGCATAAGCTTTTCTGAGCTATAGCTCACTTCATCGGATGCATAGAATGGAACAGAAGTAAAATGCATTTATACACACATTTTACTTCTGTTCCATTCTGTGCATCCGATGAAGTGAGCTATAGCTCATGAAAGCTTATGCTGAAATAAACTAGTTAGTCTCTAAGGTGCTACAAATATTCCTTGCTTTCTTTACGGATACAGACTAACACGGCTGCTATTCTTGTCCATGTCTGCTGTTTTTCTTAGAGGTTTTTTTTTTCCTCTTTAAAACCCTGCTGCATATTAAATGCCAATGCAGGATCTTTACCAATGTTGGAAACTGTTTTTTTTCAACTATAGGGCAAAATCGTACTGTCTGATTTTCACGCTGGATCTCCATGGCTTATATTTGTACAGACCTCAGTGGGATTTCTAATGCAGTGTTCTAATGCAGTATGTTCAGTCTGCCCAGTACAGCGGCAAGAGTAGCATTTGCTCCAGAATGAGTGAGCGTGAAGTATATAACAGTATTACCTTGTAGAGTGAGTAATAAATGTGCTCTTGCTCCCATTAAAGTTAATGGGAGTTTTACCATTGACATTAAGGGAAATAATAGTGGGAAACAGATTGGTCTCCCTCTGTATAAAATGTTTTCACTTGAGTAATTACCAGCAAGATGTTGGAGTTCTACCAAGACTGAGTTTGAAACCTCAGGGCAAATGTGCTAGATCCACTGAAGTTAGTGAAGTTATAAAAATTTACACCAGCTGAGGATCTTCCTCCTCATTTTAAAAGGCAACACATTTTCAAGTAAAATAGTGGAGGAAGAAGTTTCAGCCTCACCTTCTACATTATTTCATGCTAGTCCATTTGTGTCAAAATTGAAGTGTTGTTTAAACATAATGGTCCAGTTCATCTCTGGTATAACTACACTGACTTCAATGTAATTACACCAAAGATGAAAGTGGCCCTAGTGCATGCTCCGGCTCTGAAAAGAAACAACCCATTTCCTTGGAAAAGTCAACAATTTTATCATTTTCAAATAGCACTTTTACAGAATGCAGATCCATAGAGGGACCGAGAGAATAGAGGATGTTTTCTATAAAGCAATGCTGCAGAAAGCCCCGATGTCTTTGCTCTTTGTCGCTTAAAATTCGTCAAAGTAGCTAAGCCTCAAGATATCATTGACTGAAACATAAAACCCTCATTGACTGATCTGATTTTCTCTCTTCTGTTTGCAGGTTACTTAGTTTACAGTGCATCTTATGATGACTTTATAAGGAACAAGTGGTCAACCAGGACCGCAGGGACTACTCATTTACCTATTGAGAACCTGAAGCCAAATACAAGGTAACAATTTGGTCTATTCTTTTTAAATAGTGTTATTCATTTAAAGCAATGTCCCCAAGTTGTTATCATTTTGGTGGTCTTAGTAGAATTGCGCAAATCTGTCAGCAAATCTTGACCAAACAGAACTAATCAAATCAACTTTTAGAAATCATGCATCTACTTCTAAGTACATAAGACATCACATGGTCCCTCAGCGGATGAGCAACACATATTAACTCTACTGATATGTTGATCTATGTCAGCATAAAAAGACTTGGCCCGGAAATGAATGCGCAAGCTATATACATAATCCAAGCAGCCTGTTCAGAAAAAAAATATATGATGAAAGACAGGAGCCTTGCTTGCATCATGCTGTGCATTGGCTGTATCAGACAAATGGGAGAAGTGAATTACAAAGTCAAGGGCACATATGCAAGCTTCAGAACATATATAAATGAAATCTGGTAGGGTTGTGGGTGAGTTTATATTGCTGCCTTATTCACTCCTCGTGGCAGGTCAAGGTGATAACCTGTAAAGGTCTATGGGAGGGATTTTCAAAAATACCTAAGGGTGCTAGGCACCTAACTTCCACTGATGCTCACTGGGAGTTAAACATCCAACTCCCTTAGGAAGTTTTGAAAATCTCACCCTACATGGTTGGGATTTCATTATCTGAAAGACCATCTCTCTGTTTGTGGTGTTTAAGCTCATAGGCCCTAGGTTTAGCCACCTGGGGGCTTGTGGCATGGTATTCAGCAATAGAATTCACTTTCCGTCTGTTCACAGTACAAGGCCCATATGTTTTCTCTAAGGAGTGACTTTTCTTGAGATGAAATGGTGCAACAGTAGCAGCACCAGACTTAAGGTTGTGCTACAGAGTTCGCTTTAACCAGGACATGAAACCTGTATTTAGTAAAGATCTCATTGAAATGGCAATAACCATGCAATGGAGCACTATTTGAACATTTCATGGTGGTTTGAAAAAAAATGACTTGATTTGGAGAAAATAATAAGTGTTCAGAATTATCTACATTGAATTTTCCAATAACTAGTCTCACTTAACTTTGTATCCCTGAAGTACCCTGTGACTTGTCCTTTGGCCACATTGTTGCTCTCTGTGTGCCTTTGCTAGGTGATTTGGGGCAGTTCACTTAGCTTCTCTAGCCTCAGTTTCCCATCCTGTGAGATGAAGATTTACTACACCCCACATCAAAGGGCTATTACTTTAATGCCTATAAATCATTTTGAGCTCCTTGCTGTAGCCCCTTTTTAAATTTAAATTGAATTTAGTAATTTTGTATTAAAGTTCAGTTCCTGTTGCTACAGTTTCAAGCTCCACAGAATGAAAAGGACCTCTGGTGCTTTTCTCAAATTTGGAAACTCCAAGAACACATGAAGAGCTTCCACACCTCACCTGTGCCTTGTTTCTTATAGGTTGTTTCTTAATTCCTCTTATTCTCCTTAGCATCTGCGCACATGGTAGCCTGCAGTTAGGAGAGGGTATTCCATGATGTTACAAACAGATTCCTCGTGGACTTGGCCAATACATTGTGGTCTATTGAAAGCTATTTTTCCATGACCTATCAGCAGATCTTTTACAGTAATCTTATAACCTTACTGGCATAAGGTTATTCATAGGTCATCCACTCATCTCAAGTGTTCTTAAGCATACCGCTTAATAAGGCTAATCTAAAATTTTACAGGCTCTGCTTGTAGGCCTTGCATGCCAGCCATGCTTTACTTGTATACCTACTACAAAATACACACTCGTTGCTCCTAAATACGTCAGTTTTATACTTCTATAATTGTACAATTTAAATCTGTTTCGCGTACATTGACTATCTATCAAATACAATATGTGTTGGCCGTAACACTGAATAACAAAACGATAAATGGATGATAAAATAAACTAATTGGCTAGAAGGCCCTGTAGGCATGTCAAGTTGTATTGTTATTTATTATATATTATAAATTGACCCTGATCTGAGATGCAGTTCTTTTCTAAGGATGAAATATTATTTTTTATTTCTGACTAAAATGTCATGTGGTACAAATTTCATGTGATACTAGAGTTGCTGGTATCCCCAAATTTCAAGGAGTTGTCATCTAGTTATAGTGCAACATTTGTAATGAAAATAATATAATGTGAGCCCTGTACACTTGGTATTCTGTAGTATAATCAAATTCAATATACTGTATGTGAAAATGTAGAAAAACATCCAAAATATTTACGGTAAATTAACTTGCTGCTCTATTATTGTTTAACAGGGCGATTAAAACTGCGATTAATCGTGACAATTTTTTACATCTGGTTAATTTGTTTTGCATTAATAACTTTAGTTAATTCGGATTAATTGACAGCTCTACATAACTCACTACAAAAGATAAATAGGCTGGAAACCACTCTTTCTGGTTTTACTGTGTGTGTTTCACCAAATTCTGAGCAATGTCAGGGCAGCTTTGTACTGCCCCCCAGAATAAAGTTGCCTTAAAGCCATCTCAGTGGCCTCTGGGGAGGGATAATTGGCTGGTATTGTGCCATCAGTTCAGTCCTATTCCAGCCCCTTCCCCAGGGCTGGTGCAGGTGTGACCAGATAGAAGTGGGGCAGCCCTTTGCTACTGTTGAAATGGCCCTCTGGAACCATTAGCAGGCTGTGTAAATTAAAGCAGCCACTAGATGCTCATAGTTCTCATTTACCCTGGGAACCAAGCCAGAAGCCCAGGATTAAAGGAACACATATCAAGCTTGTCTTCCATGCAGTGGTAGCCTGAGCTTTAACTCATGTGCTGCCCCAGCCTGACTTCCAATCACATATAAAACTCCTAAGTGGTGCTTTCAGCACAAGCTAACTGGCCCCTCAGGGGATGTGGATTGAAGCTTGAATATTGCTGAAGCTGGAACTAGTAGTGCAGTGGGGATGAGCAGCTGAATTATAAATACTCATCAACTGTTAATCTAATGGCTCCATGTAACTCCAGTGCTGTTTCACATTGTAGTTTCTCTCACTTGAATGGAGTTAATCAAGTGTACTAATGAGCTAACTGTTGCAGTGTATACAAGCCCCCTGGTTGCCTTTGTGCTCCCATCTCCTCAGCTGTGCTGAACACTCCTCGACCACAGTCCGGAAGTGAGGCCTATATTTAAATCACTGGCAAATATTTCCACAATAAAAGGCTTGCATTGGGAATGAAGAGAAAGCGCAGCTTTCCTAAATTCCTGCCTTTCATGTGGCTTTTTTTGCCACAGTGTGTATTGCATTTGTGGGCATCATGTAGCCATTAATTACATTCAGAACTGTTTGCGGAAAACAAGAGTGGACCAAAAATGGTTGGTTTCTGACCACAGCGAAGGAAAAGAGACAGATGCAGCAGAGATCTAGGGCAGATCCTCCTCTGGTGCAAACTGTTGTAGGGAGCTCCACAACAGAGTGGTGAGAATTGATACCAGCTGAGGAGTGCTCTGTGGAGTAGAGAAACCCTTGAAGTCTCCAACATGGATGCAGCATGCTGGTGTGAGGATAACTGAGAACATGTCAACTTTTGTTAAACTTAGACCTTCCCTTCTTGCTTATAAGGACAGAAACATGTTTCATATCGTAAGCATGACTAGTGGAGGAGAGAATTGGCATCGGAGACACTTTAAATTATCATGAAGGGCTAATGTTAGGTTGAAGAATGTTTTTTTTAATCGTCATGATTTCTCTTCTTCTCAGCCTCGTTCATCTTTCTCCTTCTGCTTGTGGGAATGCTCACAGATTTCAAAATATATAACCAGAGATCACGAGTGACGCACGGTGATACAAAGTATTGGGATTCTCACACACTTCCTCCACCCTCATGAGTTTGCTATTTCTTTGCAGATTTTGGGGTAGGGATTAGATGGGATATTCTTTCCGTCCAAGTCCAGTCGAAGGGTGTTTATTGGAAGAGATGTGTGATAGGACTTGGAGATGGCGGGGGGTGGGGGGAGGGGCTGCTGTACATAAACGAGAGACGTGCTGTGGGAGAGAGGACAGGGAAACAAATCTTCTTCTTTGGAATCACACCCAGGCTGCATTCTGAATTTACTGTGGCCCTTTGTATTGTGCAGGCAGTGGGAAAGTAAGGAAACTACCCAGCTCTCCTTTGCTGGGGATTCCGGAGATGGGGGCATCTCCAAGGGGTATAGTAATGGTATAGCCAGTTCCTGGGCCATATCTCTTACCAACTCCAGTAGAGGGCTGTGCTTGGGGTGGAGAAGAGCCGTAACCAAAGTGCACTGAGTTCTCTCGAAAGCTGTTGTCAGATGTCATAGATTATAATCCAATGGTGGATCTTGACTGCAGCAGGAATCTGGCCCCCTTTTTCCATTTCTGTCAATAAATAGGACAATAAGCCTTCTGAATCAAGAGTAAAAGTGGGTTAATTTTGTGTAAGGACCCCACACTGCCTGTCCTCCTCTGCCAACGCACTCTAAAGGAAATCAACATGGTCCAGCTGCATGATCTCTTTTATTATTATGTCGCTACGTTGTGACTATCTGCACTTTCCTGTGCCACAAGATGCATCTGTTACTCAAAGGCTTTTATATACATTAAGGCATATGTTGAAATTCCTCTCAGCAGACAATCGACCAGAAGAGTTCGCTAAACAGTTATAAAATGGTCATCGCTGATGAGTTGGAGGGGCCTATGGGAGCCAGGCTTTGGGTCTGGTGAAGGAGAAACTCTTCACTTTTTCAAAACATTAAGTCTCTTGCCCTGCTCCTTGCAAAGGCAGGCCTTAATGTAAGCCCATCTAAACAGAAGCAAACAGATCACTGTGGTCAGATTGAAAGAAAATGGGATCCACTTCAGCAGGAGGCTGGCAGAAGGAGGGGGAGAATTTTGAGGTAAAACCAGTCAGTTATCTGTGGTGTGTATCGCAAAGAATCTTCTAGTTAACCCCCACCCTTAAAATCCTTTGGATGGACCAATGTGTGATAAACATCAAAACTGGTTACTTTCAAGGGGGTTGGGGATTAACAACCCACCCCCAAAGGCCAAGGCCAGTTGTATTTGTTAAAGTGTTCAGCCCACGCTGGATACTTCCACTATTGTTGTGAGCCTCCTAGGATGGGAGCGAAGGGTACAGAAGGTGAGTATGGGTTAGTCAAGGATGAGGAGAGGAGCTGGGAAGCTGGAAAGTAGAGTAGATCATAATAGGATGGGGCAGGCTGGGAACCTAGGGGAAGGGATGTAGCAAAGTTGGGAAGCGGGGAAGAGATCAACATAGACTGCCAATTTCCACTGAAGATAATTGATTCACGGGTCCTATGGATTTTCTCCCATGCTGCCCTCTATTGGCACTGCTGTCACCGCTTTGGAAACTAGCGGTAGAATTCTATTTTCATTTAAGTTGGCTAATACAAGAGGAAAAAGGCTGTGGCCAGCAGTCAGAGCCTGTGACTCAGTGCTTTTGTAAGATTTCACAAGCTAAGGCACATTTGACCCACTGCTTGGATGGGAGATTGAGGGAAATAATCCAGGGGGTTGGTGGCATTCTTCCCTCGGAGCAAGTACTGACCCAGTTATGTTGGTCATAGATGGTTTTAGGAGGCTTGTGCTTCTGGAGGTACTTCCTTTTGGATGAGATGCAAAATCAAGAACCAAACACTTATCATTAAAGATGCTGGGTGGTGGTTTTGTTATTATTACTATTTATTATTATTATTATTTTGCAAGAGTGGAATCAAGCAAGCAGCAAGGAAAGAAGATGCTTACCATAAGATAAGCATTTATGAAAATCCTGCATTTTAAGCTATAATTTTTGCCTAGTAACTTAAATTGCCTCCTGCTTTTTGCAGTACTGTTTCTGAAGAGCAGACATTGTTTCTTTTAAGCAACAGAAACTAATTGTACTGTATTTGCAAACATAGGTCTTCTAGTTCTGGCAGTAGCAGCCCTATGATTAGCATTCTGTGTAAGTGCCTGTCAGCACTGCCATAACAAACCCCAACCTCTGAGTGCAGGATGTGGGGTTCCCCACTTCCACTGAATAGGTGGTTATGGGCAGGACCCAGCCAAAAATCTGATGGGTCCACATGTTTCAGCAATGACTGTGGCCTACAGAGTGCCCCAGATTTGTGGCAGTGTGGAGGCACCGGCTTGCATGGGAGTTGCACTGCTCCCAAGGGTGGGGACGCCACAGAAAAGAAAAAGCAGCCCAAAAGGAGAGCTAGTCAAACAATGGTACGTGTATTCCATGAAAACTTTTGAAACCTTTTCATTTTTGCAGAACTTCTCATGAAAAATTGGAAAAAATCTTATTAATTAAAAAAATGCATTTTGATCCCTCCCATCTCTTTTTAACTCCTCCTCCCTTTTCTAACGGCAGAATGGATAAAAAGACAAAAGGGAGAGAAAGTGAGGAGAAAACGAAGGACCATAAAACTGAAAAGGGCTGTTGGTTGGTTTCTTTTAACCAAAACTTTGTAAAAATGTTAATGAAATGAAAAATGCTTAAGCACAAGCTTTATTTTAAGCAGTTGTATAGTCCAGTCTCTATCCAGCAAAGCACGCAAGTTTTACTGGGATTTCTCACTTAAAGTTAAGTGCTTGCTTAAGTACAGTACTCTGCTGAAACAGGGCTTTGATGACAAACTAATAACTCAACATATGTAACTTTTTTCTCAGAGTATTCAAATACTGCTAGTCTAGAAATGCTGCCATTTTATCTCAGATATGCTTGTTTAGAGCTAGAGCTAATGCTGTTGACCTCATCGGGGTTAGTCTGGATTTGCATTGCTGTAACTGAGATCAGGACATATCTTGTGACTTTTCTATCTTTTAGTCCATTCCTGTTGGCAAGTGCTCCCTTCAGACATGCTGTTGGATGCAAAGTGGCTGTAATTAGCCTGGATTATTTATTTGTATTCAACAAACATGGATATTTTCACTAATGTGAAAATGGATGTAACAAAGGGACAGATGCTCGACTGGTATATATTGATATAGCTCCACTAAACTCACTGGTGCCTTTTGCCCAAGGGAGCTACAACAGTTTGCATTAGCTGCAGTTCTGGTCCCATCTTTGTAGTCTTTATAGCTGAGTTGTTACCAGGGAATCAATACTATTTTTAATGCTTGCTCTGTTCCTCTTTTTATTGTAGATACTATTTTAAAGTCCAAGCAAAGAATCCCTATGGTTATGGGCCTACTAGCTCTTCAGTCTCATTTGTCACAGAATCTGGTAGGTGCTGCTTATTTCTTTATTGAAAGTTGAGATTTTAATAACAGGTAAGATAGCGCCAGAGCCAAAGCCATGGTGATGACTGTGATGTTGAACTTTTCTGCTTAAAGATTCTCAGGTAAACCATTTGTTTTCAAGAAAATCATGAAAATGTATCTTCTCTTTCATGTCACTGAAGCGATGGGAAGTTTTAATGAAATGGAAGTTAACTTTATAGGAAATGGAAAGTTAAATTTAAAATAGAAAAGATAGTGAATACTCAGTGGAGTGGAGACAGTAGGAAGTTTAATATATCTTCGATAGATTGTCCAAACACTTAATAAACTAGCTTTCTAATTGTGAACAGCTGAAGGGCTGGAAGAACTCATTTCTTGAAGGGATATAGGAAACAATTGTTCCACCCGACAGGCACATTTCAGTTCTCTTTTCTTTCTTCGATGAAGTCTGCTCCAATTTCTTAGTGCCAATAGAATGTTGGAGGATAATATACTCTATAAAAATAGTATACTCAATGGACTATTTTTGTCCACTTTCATTTCTTCTACTGAGCTGCAGACCAGTCATAGTATTGACTAATAAGAGGCCAAAATCTGCAATGTTTATTTGAGCAAAATGTCCATTGGCTTCAAGGGTCACTGGTTTTGGCCCTACAACAACTTGGGTATACATTGCTTCTGTATGTGCCCATTTAACCTGATCCTGCAGTCTCTGCCTCAGAACTTCCATTAAAATCAATGGTTCTGTTTATAGAAACAAAGCAAACTAAAACTGTACAATAAAGAAAATGGTCTTATGAAATGAATTCAGCTATTTTAAAGGCATATTGCGTGGTCAGCTGTAAATTAAGTTGACATTTCAGCACTGACTTCAATGGGGCAGTAAAGAGCTCCACAGCTTTTCATAAGTGCTTTGCAGAATGCACTGAGAAAGAAAGTAATCCACTGTTCTATTTCATCCAATAATGAAAGTGCTCTTGAATTTTGCCAAACAATAGATAACCGTGTACCTTGGCTTCAAGCTTCTTGCATTGAAGAAAGACCAATTCAAGAGACCATATAAATCGCAATAATGGATACAAAGAATTGCTCCTGTTGTTTTATCTAACTACTAAGGCCTAGATGCACAAAGGGACATAAGCATGGTAACACTCAGCATTGTGACATCTAAATTTTTAGGCACCATGCAGGAACAGAACTGAGTTGGGAGCCTCGGCTCTCCATGCAGTGAATGGGGAGAGATAGGCACCTTCGTCTGTGATCCACAAAAGCCAGCACTCTAAGTGTAGAGTTGCCTCTGCTAGCCAATGGGAAATGCCAATTAGAGGGGTTGTGTGGTAAGCCTGCCTCACACAGAGATATAGATGCCAAAGTCTGGGCTGCAGGGAGGTGCCTATCACTGCTTTTGGCTCTCAGCTCTGTACCCTGTCCAGGAGAGCATTCACCCAGCATGTGAGAGACCCAGGATCTGGCTCTCTGCTCCTATGGCTCTCTTAATTAGCCAGAGTGGAACAGTTTCAACAGGAGAGACTGAGAATGCCCCACAGGAGACTGTCCCGTAGCCCGATAGTTAGAGTAAGCATCTGAGAGGTGGAAGATCCCTTCTCCCCCTCAGGCAGAGGAGGGACGTGAACCAGGGGTCTCCCATATACCAGCTCAGTGCCCTAGTCACCAAGCTAAAGGGTATGAGGGATGACTTCTCCTCCCTTGGCTTTTGTGTGTGAGCTCACCTGCAGAACCCACTCTACTAAGCATGCTCAGGTGAGGCCCTGCAGACAAGTTAGGCTGCCGATTGCTATGTCCTCCAATTCATGCATCACTCTGACTTAGGCAGGAGATAGGCGTCAGGATGCCCAGAGTGAGGCAGCAGTGCACATACGCAGAGGCAGAAATGTAGGTGCCTAAGAACCTCTGAGGGCAAAAACGTAGGCGACTAGAGGATTTAACTACCTATAGGGTTGGGAGGGTGAGGGCATGTGAATCACAATGATTCCAAAACTGGTACTTAGGCACCTAAATGAGGGATTTAGCAAAATGACCTGCCTATATAGATGGCAGGTGCTGATTGGTCTAGGAGGTAGAATATTGAGAAGAAAAACACAGTATACCTTTAAAAGGTCACATGGTTAAACTTGTTTCTCATTAGCTAAAGTAAAGAAGTCTGTTTTTAAAAGCTAACAGAATGGAGACTTTTACTAATTTTACTAATTTTAACAAAAAAAAACCTGTTGACATCAGAATAAATGGTTTAATCCAAGTGAAGGTTCATGCCATCAAATGTGAAAAACGTTGATATAACTTAAATACCATTTGTTTTGAAGAGACAGAAACCCATATCTTCAGTGTCCTTAAAACAACTAGAGGCAATTACTTTTTGAAGCTGATATTTCTTTTTTGTATGATAGCGAGGACACTGTAATGTTGGGAGACACTAGTCTTTGAGAGAAAACACTAAAATATTTGGGTTTTTTCTTTGTTTGTTTCATTCTTACAGATAATCCACTGCTTATTGTCAGACCACCTGGTAAGTGTCTCTGCTGATATTTTCTTGATACTGTCTATAAAACCTGTGAAACAAATCTGGACATCGTAAAAATTAAGCACTAGGACACACTACTTACTATTAGAGTTTGAGGGAGGAATGTGATATTAATTACTCTGTTAATTCCCATCTGCTGATTCACCTCAAGAATCTGTGTTCCAGTTTTATCAGGCTTCTGAAGCCAGTTATCTTGTAAATGAAGTGTAATATGTTAGGCTAAAATCAAGTGTAGAACTTGTTTTATACCTGGTACACCTTTTATTGGGAGACTATATCCCTCACGTTCATGAGGCTAGATTGAATTATTTAATCATTCCTTTCCATCTCTAACTACTATGTTGAGATGAGGCTTGCTGGGTAGAGGTGGGTTGTTACAGGATCTTGAAGAAGGTGGAAGTACAGTAAAAACTCGATTTAATGGACTTCGGATGCAACGGACAAAATTCTTAAGCAAGTCTGATGCATCTGAAATCTATTTGTCAAGGGCTGGCTGCCGGCTCCTGGCTGCCGCCCGGCTCCCTGCTGCCGCCGGGGTTCCAGCCGCGGGCGGGCTGGCTGGCGGGTCCCGGGAGCCGGGAGCTGGGACCCATGCGGGCTGACTGCCGGCTCCCGGCTGCCGCCCGGCTCCCCACAGCAGGCGGGCTGGTTGGCTGACGGCTGCCGCCCGGGTCCCAGCAGCCAGGACCCGGGCGGGCTGGCTGGCTGACGGCTCCTGGCTGCCACCCGGGTCCCGGCAGCGGGCGGGCTGCGGAGCTGCCGCCCTGACCCTGTGGCGGGCGGGCTGCTGCTCCGACAGCTCTTTTTTTTTTTTAATTAAATAATGGACTTTTGGATTTAACGGACACTCCCTCGCCCGAATTAGTCCGTTAAATGGAGGTTTTACTGTAATGGGCTCCCGAGACACCAGACACCAGTCCATTGGAGACTATATGGGAACAAGCTACTGGTACTGAGACAGAGTTTTGAGGCCACCTCTACATGAACAGTAAATGATTTCACTTAGAGTTTACTTGTAAGTAATAAAGTCTGAGTTTATTAACCAAATCTGGAGTGGAGCTATGGTGACCGGGTTTTCCTACAGTGTCCTTTGAAAATCACCTATTCCATTTAACAGTGATCACACCACTCCCTGGGACAAGGTCCTTGAAATAAGGTAGCAGAGTGAGGAATGACATGATATACAATTTCCAAGTGTGAAGCTTTCTTTCTGTAGGAACTGGATTGTTTTCTGTACAAGATGTAGCAGGAGAATATTTACTAAGAATCTGGGATAGAGTTATGTCTTGAATGATAATTCTCCAAAAATGGTTTGGTGTTTTAACATGAAGATAATTTTCCAAAGGCATTCTGATTATATTCTGAAAACCACATGGTCTACTTCAGAGCAGCTGTTGCAAGGATTCTCTTGAGTACTGTTGATGGTGGCCAGGAAGTTGATGAATAAAAATATTAACATTAACTGCATTCTGTTCATGATATTTTGTTCTTGAAGTGAACATTTCACTGCTTTATTTGTATAGAGAAGTTTATGGTCCCAATCCTGCAAACACACATTTGAGTAACTTTACATACCTAAGTAGTGTCATTAAGGTCAAATACAGTTGAATTCATGTCCATTTCAGTTGAGTTCAATGGGTTACTCATGTGTGTAAAAGTTACTCACGTGCAAGTTTGTGCAAGATTGGGCTCTGTTTCTGCTTTGTAAAAGGAAGAAAGACAAATTGACTTTTACAGTTGCCAATAACACAACAACAACAAAAACAGAGGGCTCTAGGAAAAACACGAAAGAAAACATTTTCACTTTGTAAGCTTATATTTGTTTTATCTTGCATACACATTGCTACAAAGGCATTCTAGAAGGAAGGTGGATTCCATTATCTATATATATAAAAGTCAAATGGTGTATGCGTGCGTGCGTGTATGTATGTATGCTTACTCCTTCCACACCGTTTGAGCTAGAGACTTGAAATTTGGTACAGTTAGAGGTCTTGGGGTCCTAATGACCATAGGAGTCGAAAATTTTTCAAATCTCACCTCTGACGCCCCCCAGGGGTGAAATTCTTTAAAGGCCAATCACATCAGCAGGGCAGCTGCTGTTCTCTGTGACATAGTTCTGATGTCATAATACCCCCTCCAACAGACACCGCACTTGCTCAGCTCTCTGCCCCTCCCCCCCTCCGACGGACCCCCGGAATCCCTCAGCTCTCTGCCCCCTGCCCACCTCCGACGGACCCGAGTTGGGTTTGGTCGGAGGGTAAGTGAGGTAGGGGTGTCGGGTTTGGTTGGGGGGGGGTGAGGTGGGGGTGTTGGGTTTGGTCGGGGGGGGTGCGGTGGGGGTGTCGGGTTTGGTCTGGGGGGGTGGGAACGTGTCTGGGTGGGTGAGGGGTGAGGTGTGGGGGTTGGTGTTGGTCGGGGGTGTTGGGTTTTGGTGGGGGGGTAAGGTGGGGGTGTTGGATTTGGTGGGGGGGTAAGGTGGAGGTGTTGGGTTTGGTTGGGGGGGTGAGGAGGGGGGTCGGGGTTGGTCAAGGGGTAAGTGAGGTGTGGGGTCGGGGTTGGTCGAGGGGTAAGTGAGGTGTGGGTGTCGGGTTTGTTTGTGGTGGTAGGTAGGGGTGTCGGGTTTGGTTGGGGGGAAAGTGAGGTGGGTGTGTCAGGTTTGGTCTACGGGGGTGAGGTGTGGGTGTTGGTCAGGGGGTGTTGGGGTTGGTAGGGGGGAGACGTGGGGGTGTTGGATTTGGGTGGGGGGGGTGAAAATGTGAGTCGGGGTTGGTCGAGGGGTAAGTGAGGTGTCAGGTTTGCTCTCTGCCCCCATCCAACGGACCCCGCACTCGCTCAGCTGTCTGCCCCCTCCCCACCTCCGACTGACCCGAGCAAAGCCGGGTATTTTCACTAGTTTAACATAATAATAATAATAAATGGAGATGTACCAATCTCCTAGAACTGGAAAGACCTTTCAGGTCATCGAGTCCAGTCCCCTGCCTACACTAGCAGGACCAAGTACTGTCCCCTGACAGATTTTTTGCCCCAGATCCCCAAATGGCCCCCTCCAGGATTGAACTCACAACCCTGGGTTTAGCAGGCCAATGCTCAAACCACTGAGCTATCCCTCCCCTCCTAAAAGAACATAAAAGAACAACCAATTATTTGTAATATTGATCCTGTGCAACATAATTATTAAGTGGTATCTTATAACCACTGCAACATGGTGAAGAAGAAACTAGTTCATTTGAGGCTGGTGTCAAATCTGTTTTGATTTAACTTGAGCTTTTTGGTGAAAGCCAAATTTTCTACCCAGAAAACACACACACACACACACACACACACACACACACACACACACACACACACACACACACACACACACACACACACACACACACACACACACACACACACACACACACACACACACACACACACACACACACACACACACCAAGAGAGAGAGAGCCCTTTAGGTTTCATATCTCATCTTTCTTAACACAACAGCAACAGATCTTACTTCACACTGAAGCCTGTTACTCATTGGAGATGTTTTCCTACATCTGTTCTTTGTGATGAAACCACAAGACACTGCATTCAGATAGCACTAGGATCTGACTTACACTCATATAGCCTCCATTTCAGCAAGGTACTTAGGTTTATGCTTAATTTTATGTTTAGAAGTCATCCAATTGAAAGCAATGAGACTGTTCATTGTTTAAAATTACATCTGTGCTTAAGTATCTTGCTCAATTGGGGACAAAATCAAGGGAAATAAGAACTAAGGATGATATTCCAGGGCAAACTGTAACCTTAGTCACATCCATACAACCTCGTTGATGTCAGTGGGGCTGTATGAATGCAACTGGGCGCACACCACTGAATCTAAGTATTGCAGCAGTGGTCAGTGGTACTGTATATAGGCCCACCCATTGTTTGAAGATGCCCTCTCCTCCACACCCCAATTCTAGGTGAACTAAAACTAATGTGGTGTGGGACGGTTAAATAGAATCTCTTACTGTTCAAAATACATTTTGTGGTTCAGTTTTATCTTTTCACATTTGTGGTGTGAATTAAAACAGAGAGAGATCCTGTAACTCTGTGATAGCTAACACGATACAATAATGGTCCCTTTGGTGATGCATCTTGTCACATGGGCTCCTTGCAGAGAAAATGGATTTGATGATTGGATGGGGATTGTCCATCTCTGACACGATCTGCGTGGGGAATAAATATATAATAATGGACTCTTCACTCTGGCAGGGGAAGGTCTAACGTGATTCGTGGCTGGAAGTTAGAGCTAGACAAATTCAAACTGAAAATAAGGTGCACGTTCCTAATGATGAGAGGAATTTACCATCACTGGCCATTTAAAAAATCAAGATTGGATGTACTTTTTCGAAGATCTGCTCTATGAATTATTTTGGGGAAGTTCTATGACCTGTGTAATACAGGAGGTCACACTAGATGATCACAATGGTCTGTTCTGGCCTAGGAATCCATGATCCACATAAATATGCTACATGTAAGCATATTTTACACCATTTTAACAACACATTTATGACAAATGTCTGGAAGTTTCATTTGAGACTTAAATATGATTTTTGAACTCCGGTGTTTCAAAGTAAAAGGGTTCATAAACTTGCCACAGAACCTTCTTGTAACAGGACATTCATCTTGATAAAATGCTGAAATATAAGACTGACCACTAGACTTCTCCTTTCATTTTATTTTGTTTACAAGGTGGTGAGCCCATCTGGATCCCTTTCACTTTTAAATATGATCCCACATACTCAGACTGCAGTGGAAAGCAGTATGTGAAACGCACTTGGTACCGAAAATTTGTGGGAGTGGTTCTTTGCAACTCTTTGAGGTACAAGATTTACCTCAGTGATGACCTGAAAGGTATGTTTTGGGATTATTCTTACAGTGCTGTCACCCCTCCACTTAATGTATCCATCACTTGTTGACCCTATCAAAGGAGTACATTGCTAAACTGATGCCACAATTTGGATACACATATGGCAGTGTTTAGCTTCTAAGGATGGGAACCTAAAGCAATTTGCACAGTGAAAGCAAAGTTGTACTTGCTAATCATAATACAGCTCTCTCTGAAATGTTCTGTACTCATTACTCATGCAGAACTTCTGACATCCTAATGGGAAGTCCACACATGGATTAATTGAAGAATACACAATAGAGAACCACAGAATAGATAAGAGGAGATTTATACTCTGAACAGATTAGATACATGGTAGTGCAGCACTTGTTTGAGCAAATCCAGAAGCTAGTAGGTGTTCAACAACAGCTGTCATATAACTGTAGCCATAATAATCAGTTTCATTGAGAGGGAATGTTGAGTGGAGTTATCCCCATGGCTTTTTAAAGTGTTTTAATGGTTTTTTTAGCAAAATATTTATATTGTTTCAAGAACATGTATAAACAAGTATTCATGAGGAGTTGTGCTCTCATGCCCAACTCTGCGGGTCCCAGGCAGTCCTTGGCTGCAGCCACCACCTGACAGCTTGCTGGTACCAGCAGGGAGTGTAGGCTGATGGACACTTGGCTCACCAGAGAGACTGCCCACAAAACTCCTGATTTGGAGGAGACATCTAGCCTCTCCAGTTGGCTCAGACTTGCTATGTAAGCCAGAAGAAGGAACAGGAAGTTTTCTGAGAAACTCAGTGAATCCCAGGCTGGCTGCAACATAGGGCTCTGCCTTATTCCAGATCCCTACTTCCACACCCCACCTCTGGCAACTGGCTCCAGCTCTGACCCTTGGCTTGACTCCTGATTCTGACTCTAGCTCTGGTTCCTGACTTCTGCCTTAACCACTAGACGTGACTGGCTACATCCTGGCCCATGACAGTAATATGCAAACAACCAGAACAGTAAAGCTCTTGTATATGAGACCTATCTTCACAGTTTCTGGCTTAAATTTGGGAGCGTTGTCAACCTAGTAATACTGGTATCTGGGGCTATTTTTATTTTCTTATAACACATTAAAATAATGGGTCTTGTTGAAATTTCCTCTGCTAGAATCTGTACTGTAATTCTGATAAATTACTTATTCCAGGGGTGTTAGTAAGGCTTTGATACTGCCTCACGTGACCTTCTCATAAACAAACTAGGGAAATACAACCTAGAGGGAGCTAAGGTGGGTGAAAAACTGGTTGGAACACTGTTCCCAAAGAGCAGTTATCAGGGGTTCACAGCCAAACTGAAAGGGCATATTGAGTAGGGTCCTGCAGGGATCAGTTCTGGTTCTGTTCAGTATCTTCATCAATGATTTAGATAATGGCACAGAGAGTACAATTTTAAAATGTGTGGGTGGATACCAAGCTGGGAGGGGTTGTAAGTGCTTTGGAGGATAGGGTTAAAATTCAAAATAAACTGGAGAAATGGACTGAAGTAAACAGGATGAAATTCAATAAGGACAAATGCAAAGTACTCCAGTTAGGAAGGAACAATCAGTTGCACACGTACGAAATAGGAAATGACTGCCTAGGAAAGAGTACTGCAGAAAGGGATCTTGGGGTCACAGTGGATCAGAAGCTAAATATGAGTGAACGGTGTAACACTGTTGCAAAAAAACCCCATCATTCTGGAATGTATTAGCAGGAGTGCTGTAAACAAGACACAAGAAGTAGTAATTCTGCTTTGCGCCACATAAATTAGGCCTCAGCTAGAGTACTGTGTCCAGTTCTGGGTGTCACGTTTCAGGAAAGATGTGGACAAACTGGAGAAAGTCCAGAGAAGAGCAACAAAGATGATGAAAGGTCTAGAAAACATGACCTATGAGGGAAGATTGAAAAAAATTGGGTTTTATTTAGTCTGTAGAAGAGAAGACTGAGAGGGGACATAACAATTTTCAAGTACATAAAAGGTTGTTACAAGGAGGAAAGAGAAAAATTGTTCTCATTAACTTCTGAGGATAGGAAAGAAGCAATTGGCTTAAATTGCAGCAAGGGTGGTTTATGTTGGATATTAGGAAAAACTTCCCAACTGTCAGGGTAGTTAAGACCTGGAATAAATTGCCGAGGGAGGTTGTGGAATCTCCATCATGGGAGATTTTTAAGAACAGGTTAGACATATACCTGTAAGGGGTGGTCTAGATAATACTTAGTCCTGCCATAACTGCAGAGGACTGGACTAGATGACTTCTTGAGGTCCCTTCCAGTCCTATAATTCTGTGATTCTAGCATAGGGAATGTTCCTAATGAAACTACAAAGTTTTCTCTTCATTCCTATTGGCAAGTGTACCATTCTTCACCTCTTATGCTTTTATTTACTGGTGTATTGCTGTGTATCATTGTAGTATCTGACTTTCTCCCATCTTTATTTTTCTGGAAACAGGAATGCCTCATTGGCTGAGATAAGGGCATTTGAAACAACAATATGTGTCAGTTCTAATCCGGTATGTCACCTTTCAGATATGTTCCATGGCATTGGAGATAGCTGGGGAAGAGGTGAGGACCACTGCCAGTTTGTGGATTCCCACATGGATGGAAGAACAGGGCCTCACTCATATGTGGAAGCCTTGCCCACCATTCAAGGTAAAAAAAAGGGAAACTGAGGAATTGAACCTCATCCGGTATATAGTATTAAGAGGTTTTTTGCCTCCGTCTACATTTATATCCCTTCTATTAGGAGCCAGATGGACACCACAGATTCTGAGACTGCTGTATAGTCTGATGTCTTAGTATAATAATTTGCAGACCACAACAGCTTGTGAAAGTTCAGACAAAGAGGATGAGTCTGCAAATAAATTATTGGAATAAAACAGAAAATAGAAAAAACCCTTAGGGTATGTCTACACTCCGGAAAAATCCCCAAAACAACATGCAGCAGTGATTCTCAGAGCCTGGGTCTACAGACAGCTGTTAATCATTCACTCAGCATTATTGGTTTTCATTTTAACCCGTTTGTTGTTGTTTTTTAAGGGTTGGGTTCCCATGAAGAAACTGAAATATTTGCTTAGGTGTAGATGTCATAGAATAATACTGCACTTCTCTATTTAAAATAAGGATTGTACATTACTAACTCTAAGAAGCAGAGATGTAGAACCCACAAATTAGACAACTGGCACCGGAATCAACATTTCAGATGTTCCACTACACAAAATATGCAGAAAGAATGTTGAGAGTCTTTAATGCTTTGAGCTGTCATGTTCTTTATACAGATGAGGGAAAGGGGCTATCTGTTTACAAGAAAAGTGGGGCTTAACTCTATATTTGCTGCATGTAATTTTGTTTCCTTGTTTTGTTATAAAAAATATTTGTGACTCCTGTGTGAACCCTTTAAGACACAGTAATGCCTTGTATTTGTATTTGAAGTTTTATTGTATCCGTGTTGGTCCCAGGATATGAGGAACACCAGGTGGATGAGGTAATATCGTGTACTGGACCAACTTCTGTTGGTGAGAGGTTCAAACTTTCAAGCTGCACAGAACTCTGAAGAGCTCCGTGTAGCTTGAAAGTTTGAAACCCCTCCCCCACACCACCACCAAAAGATAGTCCAATAAAAGATAGTACCTCATCCACCTTGTCTCTCAACATTTTTATGGTATTTTCACCCCAAAGTGTGCTTCATGATCTTGAATTGATTTGTAAATTATATAGCGAGGCATAACTTCACCTGCTACTGAAATTCAGACACTTTTTGGAGTGAAATGCAAAAGCAAAGACTGCATAGTTACACAATAGTTAGATATTTGGAACAGTAAATCCAACTGAAACTGTAGAGGAAATGTATGTATGTAGAATGGAATCATTCAGATTTGCAGCAGACTAGAGCATCAGGGTTAACAATCCTACTTCTCATGAAGTGCCTTGGGATTAACAAGTGGCTCCTATGCATTAGTTTTTTGTGGTGGTAACTACTATATGTGTTATAGTCTGTATTGCAAAGGCATCATTAGTCAAGTTACTTTGCCTTTGGTTTGAACCACTGCCATTTTTTCACCAACAGGGTATTATCGCCAGTATCGCCAGGAACCTGTGTCATTTGGGCACATTGGTTACACAACACCTTACTACTATGTGGGCTGGTATGAGTGTGGCGTGCCAATTCCAGGGAAATGGTAACCATGTAGCAGTCCGCCTGCAGATCCTATGGAGAGTGCACCAACTGTGCCTTTCAAATGACTCGTACTGGAAGACTGTGACCAGTTGTTTAGGAAAAGAACAAACCATGAAGAAACCAGCGAAGACCAGTTGCTCAAGAGACCCCAGCCAAACCAAATACTGCACACATTTTCTCAGCTGAAATCTGTGGTGCTGTTTGATCACTCGGCTTGGGACAGAATTTGAGTTTGGGGCCCTACTTTCCTTCTCTGGGTCTTAAAAGGCATGGAGATGTGGTTGTAATGGGTGCAGCCAGTGCTCAATGAAACCTAAAACTTTACTGGCCATGAAAACTTGGAAGTTGCATATATCCTGCAGGAATGACTTAAGCATGCTGTGCTTGCTTAATGGAATGCTAAACACTTTTCATTGTTGTTAATGGAATGATCCATCACTTACAACTGGTGGAGTTCCATGCTTCTGAGTTTTACTATACAATCATGCCAAGTTGCTAGATGGTCACCAAAGGCAATATGTTCTATTTAAAACTTCTCTGGTGGGTTCGCCCTTGCTGGACTAAACACCAGGTCACAATGTAAATTCACTTTTTATATATATAATACAGTACTCTGTGTCCAAAGTACTACATAGAGAAGCTGAGTTTTTCTTGTTCACTAGATAAATATGGTTGGGATTTTTATGTAAACGGTGCTGTTAATTAATAGGTCTTACGATTTTTAGTCCATGAAACATTTTACTATGCACAATATATTAACCATGGAAATAACTTTGTTCTTCTCATCCATGAGCAAAGGTCTGTGAGAGCTTCCTAGCAAACCAAAGTACTGGATATTTAGCGGGAGTAAATCTTTCTACCTATTCTAAAATTGCATTAAAAACCAGCATAGATGCCGTATCAGCAGAGTGTCAACATTTAAGTTAAACTTTCTGTCCAGTACTATTTAAAAGGCTGAATTCAGGTTTTGTTTGATTCATTTTCATCATCTTTGTGTATTATTTATTCCTTGTGAGGTTATTAAGTCTCACTGTGTGAATGGATGCCCAGTGAGAGAACACAGGACTTGCAGACAAGTTTTAACTTATTTTCTAAACAAAACAGACACCTCTCGGATGCTTGAGCAGCACAAAACTCCTCTGACTCCGGTCCATCATGTGAATGAGGTATGAAAGTCGTCATTCTTTCTCTACAGCACATCAGAATAGCAGATCACACAGTGTGTCTTCCATCAAAGGTTGAGCAGCAAAAGCTGGTGTGTCTGGGAGGTGAGCTCCTGAGTTTTAGCCAGGAATACAAACCTTCTTTGGGAAGCGGGCAGCAATGTAGAATTTCAGTATATGAATCAGAAGCAATTTCTCCTGCCATATTACTCTTTCTCCTCATGTAGCATTAAGTTTACTCTGACCCCAAGGGGTTTAGCCTTTGTGGCCATACTCTTTCACTGTTACATCTTGTAAGCCTTTACTCACCTCGGAAAAGTCTCCAGCATTCTGACGGCCTGGGAAAATAGCAATATACCTGGGGGACAAGTTCAACCTCTTGATCATCTGTCACTCTCATTCCAGTTTTACATACCTTAGAGGACTAATATCTTATAAGCCGCTTTTGTAGTTATTGTAAATGTATGGGGAGAAAAGTAACTAAAGTGATTATTAAAAGAGCTTTTTATTTTCACAGTGGTGCTGGGATTGAATATTGAATTGTTTTCACCTTTTTGTTTTGCTTCAATGCAGTGTCAAGTATATCATCTTTAAATATAGCTTCTTTCCCTAATAAACGTATGATATATTGTTCCATTTTTTTTAATTGCATCCCTTTTGGTTGTCTGCGCCAGGTAGTCTGACATGCAGGATCGAGCTGCATGATGTCCCAAATGGACACTTGGGAGAGTAGAAGGTGTCAGTTTGTATTAAAGCAGGAAGTGTATGAGAGTGCAAACTTGACCCAGGATTTCACATAGGGTTACTTGGGGGAGGGGGTGTTCCATAACCAAATAGATTTTCTTGTGTATTAAATCTGTATGATGTACATCCACATCATGGGCCATACCCCCAGTGGGTGTAAAAGGGAAGAGCACTATTGAATTCAAAGGAACTATGTTCAGTCTCACTAGCTGGGAATCTGGCTCCCTGTCAATGAATGGGTAGCCCGCTGCCCCCCACAACCAATGGGTGCTTTAGTTTGCACATTCATAGACTGCAGCACTTATGAAATGTGATTTCAGACCATTCAAACCCATGGGGCGGGTTATCTGCCCCAATCTGCACCCTTCAGTTATCTGCTGCAGATGCACCTGGAGTTGGAGAGTCCCAAGTGGATGCAGTGAAAACTCCATCATTGCCTCTCTGCAGCCACCAGCTTAGTGAGCAGTGAGGCCTGTATTGGGAATATGGGGGGAGAGACTGGCCAGAGTGCCCTGCATGCTAGCAATGCCCAGTGGTGATTGATCCGTAAAGGACCAAAGCCATCTGGGGCATGGTACAGCAGCTCCTAGGCTCCTCTAACTTGGGGCGGAGAATCAGAAGACCATAATTGGCCACCTATCACTCCCCCGGCTGTGCTGCACTCAGCAGAAGTTGGACCGCAGCAGAGAATTCACCCTATCAAATGCAATAGCATGTGGTATGTTCTGTTCTATTTTATATAGGGTCTTATACCACCCTCATCACTATAGTATGAGTGCCTTTGTCTCCTGCATTACGCAGCGTGAATCGTCTCCGTTATGTGTGGTTAGTTCTTTCTCTCATCCTCTCCCCAAGGATGAAGGGTCTGTAATGTAGGGTTTTGCTATCCTTCTCACAGAGTTTTCCTTGCATTGTTCCACTGCCAAGGCAGGTCATGCCCCTCAGTGGAAAGATGGACGTGTCTGCTCTCCAAGCCCTCTGTTCCAGCTCTGAGTTCCCAGCATAACCCCTCCAGTTCCATTGGTGCTGCCGCCCTCCCCTAATAACCCATGTATCATAGCACAAAACGGCACAAGAACAGCTATGAGACACGACAGAGAACGTAATGGTGGAAATATCACTCTGAGAAAGCAAAAATACCAATGACTTGCCACCGGTGATTTATTTGTAGGAGGAATTCAGGGAAATCCTCATCACTTTGCACCTCTCCCGCTTTCTCAGTGATCACTTTCCTGGGATGAAATGTTCCATAACTCCCTAGCCAGGAAATGTAGCCTCCCTGCCCCTCTATACTTTTTGTAGTCTTATTTAAATATAGAATGACTTGCTATTTAGCTGAGGCTGCAGCTGGGAGACCTCGATGTGGCTTCCCCGAGCTCTAATGATTTCATAAATAAAGTGCTGAGTGCTGCAGACTCTCGGAGCAGCCTGGTTAGGATGGCCGTCAACATCCCTGTGGCTAATGCCAGTCACGGTTTCCTCTCTTGAGTCAGCCATTCTTCTTTTCCTGTTCTCCGGCCTCTTCCCGTCTCATCTCAGGGAAGTGCGTCCTGCCTGGGAACACAGGTCTATGCCTAAAGACAATAGGAAGCAGTGCCAGTTCCTAACAGCAGAGCTGCCATTTGGGCTGATCAGCACATGTTCATGTTAAAACATTTATGAAACTCCTGGCAGCAGATGGGATGAGCTGATCTCTCATAACTGTATAACCCTGCTTGATTTGATGTTTCCCACACAGCCCCGCCCAAGGCATTCAGCAGATCTTAAGCTCTAGAGACAAGCTGTGATTAGGTGTCAGTTAATTGTACCGAACACTGTCAAAGATTTGGAGAGAACATTCCTAGACAGAAAAAATCCATAGGATCATCAAAAGGCCCCTTACTATTCCTGATTCTCCACTTGCTTGCGCCTTCTGCAATTTACACCTACGGAAAATGAATGTAAAATACTACTACTTGACAAGTCTTTTAAGCACAATCACTGCAGATGATGAATAGCAACATTCGGAGACATTTGTAGGAAACCATTCGCTGGCACTCAGATAGAGAGACATCTTTGAAGCTGCCCACTGGCTCTTCTCTATGCTGCATTCAATTCCTGAACCCAGAACCATTATTAAAAAGGAGCTGGTTGCAGTTTTGTCAATGAAATTTGGTGCAATGTGGTTCACAGATGAAAGAGCAAATATTTTTGAGGGGATGGGGGTAGATGAGAGAAGACAGAAGCAAAGGAGATGGGCTCCTAAGCTCCTCCCTGAATTTCTGATCTTTGCCTTTGCTTTGAATGGCGTCTACACATGCTTTCCAAATGTGGACTGTGCAAACTCACTACTGCCTCTCAATTCTGGATCACGCATTAACACCGAAGATGCCGTCAAGTTTTTATATATTTAGCCTCTAGATGGCAGGACATTCTAGTTGGCCAAACCTCGTAGAGAGTCTCAGAAATGTGTTACACTAGTGCAGGGAGTATGTATGTGTTCAGTGTTTCAGATGCATGCCTAGAAGTGTTTGCTTTTCATGCGCAGCTCCATCATTTATCAATGAAATCTGTTCTTAGAACTTACAAATCATCTCTGGGAAATATATTGCATCTCAACACGATGTAAAACTCAAATTTGCTGGTGCATATGACATAGAAGAAGAATGGGTAAAATAAACAAATGAGAAATGTGCAAATATAGGATTAAAATCCTGCAGTCCTTTTTCAGGCAAAACTTTTCTTATTAGTGGAGTCATTGTGAGTTTTTCTTGAGTAAGCACTAGCACTGCAAGACTCCCCCTATAATGAAGCTGGATGTAGAGCAATATTAGATAATCTAATCATGGTGAGAGTTGTAATTTCACCCACTGAGTAACATAATCTCATTGGCAGTGGTGTTTATGTGTGTCTAATTCATTCCCACGTTTCCGCCTCTTTGAGTTCTCTGTCCTTTTTTCGAGCTGCAATCTTTTCATCTCTAGTAACAACACAGATCATGTTCATTTATCCAGGTTGGTAACAAAATCTGAGAAAGCTTTCTCTGATTATTCATAATTAACCTCAAGGCAGGGTTATTAAATCACACCCTCACTTTTTTTCCCCCTTGATCTTCTCTCATCTGCAATGTGAAATTCTTTTTTGCAGCTCAGTGAAACTACGTCTTCTGAATGTATGTTCCTATTTGGCTCTGAAACTGTTTGAGTGGGACAGTCAAACAGATTATGGATGAGGGTTCGCCTTTTCAGCATCAAAGGAAAATAATCCATTAGACCCCCGCCTGCCAGTGCATCCCATTTGTACATTGCCCTGCTGAGTAAAAAGAGGAAGAAATTAACACAAGAATTCTGTGGCTCCCCTGAAAGCACAATTGTGGCATCTTTACACCCTGCTTTGTGGGACTGGTGGCTGTGAACTGGCTGGGGGACAGGGTCTAGAATGACGGTGGACTTCCAGGGATCCATGGCTCCCAAACCCATCAACCCTATTTATGTTTGCACTTATATGACCCTCATCACCACATCTGAGCCCCTTCCTACACAGCTTTGGTGGTGGGTTACCCTTTTTCACTGTGGCATGACGTCTCACTGCACTGCTATTGGTTGCGGGACCCCAGGTACACTCTGCTTCTCCTCAGAGGAGAGACAGTGCACAGCTGGAGCTGATGCTGCTTGTGGCAACCTTAACTTTCTGCAGCCAATTGGGCTGGATACAGGAACTACTGCGTGAAGTTCTAGAAGACTGGGCTAGATGGACCTTTGGTCTGACCCAGAATGACCGGTTTCCTGTCTTCTGACAGTGGCCAATGCAGGTGCCCCAGAGGGAATGATTATAGGTCCGTGTTATACAGGAGGTGAAACTAGATGAGCATGATAGTCACTTCAACCCTTAAAATCTGTGAATCTACTAATATTCTCCATTCATTGATCATAATTGAGAGGATGGATGATGCTGACATGACTCTGCCCTGGCCTCACCTACCCTTTTGTTTGTACGGGGCAACCCACAGAGTCACTTTCCTCATCTGCGCGGCTTCTACCATGTTTTCGTCCATGGATGTGCTCTCCTTCACACACCCCTGGGGGAGGGAGAGCATCTGGAACCAAGTTGGCAAGGGAAAGGAGGACTGGAGAATTGCTGACCTAGAGGGTCTGTACACATGCATTCTCCCATTGGGTATCCTAATTTTATGTTCCTTTTCTAGCCTTTCAAGGCTCTTGCTAGAAAATTATTTTAGGATTCTATGTGGAAGCTGTAAGTGTCTTTTATATTAAAAGGTTTGCAGTTTTATAAATGAGATAAATCTCATGCAGCTAAGAATAGTTGAAACAAAATATATTTGTACTAGGGCTCTCTATTTAATCACAGTTGACCCACGGAATTAACTCAAAAAATTAATTGTGATTAAAACAGTTAACTGTGATTAATTGTACTGTTAAACAGAATAACAATTTAAATTTATTAAATGTTTTTCTACATTTTCAAATATATCCATTTCAATTACAGCATAGAATACAAAGTGTACATGGCTTATTTTATTTTTGATTACAAATATTTCCACTGTAAAAATGATAAAAGTATCATTTGTAAATGATAAAAGAAAATGATAAAAGTATTTTTTAAAATTAAATATATTTTTTTTAATTCACCTCGTACAAGTACCATAGTAGAGTCTCTTCATCAGGAAAGTACAACTTACAAATGTAGATTTTTTTTTTGGTTACATAATTGCACTCAAAACAAAACTATGTAAAACTTTAGAGTCTACTAGTCCACTCAGTCCTACTTCTCATTCAGCCAACTGCTAAGCCAAACAAGTTTGTTTATATTTATGGGAGATAATGCTGCCTCCTTCTTGTTTACAGTGTCACCAGTAAGTGAGAACGGGTGTTCACATGGGACTTTTGTAGCCAGCATTGCAAGGTATTTACACGCCAGATATGCTAGATTTGAATGCCCTTCATGCTTCAGCCACCATTCCAGAGGACATGCTTCCATGCTGATGACACTCATTTTAAAAAAATGTGTTAATTAAATTTGTGACTGAATTCCTTGGGGGGAGAATTGTATGTCTCCTGCTCTGTTTTACCAACATATTTCACGTGGTAGTAGTCTCAGGTGATGACCCACACATGTTGTGTGTTTTAAGGACACTTTCAATGAAGATTTGACAAAAAGCAAAGAAGGTACCAATCTGAGATTTTTACAGCACTCGACTCAAGCTTTAGGAGTCTGAAGTGCCTTTCAAAATCTGAGAGGGACGAGGTGCGGTGCATGCTTTCAGAAGTCTTAAAAGAGCAACACTCCAATGCAGAAACTACAGAACCCAAACCATCAACAAAGAAAATCAACCTTCTGCTGATGGCATACAACTCAATGATGAAAATGAACATGCATCTGACCGCACTGCTTTGTCTTGTTATCAAGCAGAACCCATTATCAAAATGGACGCATGTCCTCTGGAATGGTGGTTGAAGCATGAAGGGACCTATGAATCTTCAGCACTGCTACAGCACTGCTATGAGAACACCGTTCTCACTTTCAGGTACCATTGTGAACAAGAAGTGGGCAGCATTATCTTCTACAAATGTGAACAAACTTGTTTGTCTGAGCAATTGTCTGAACAAGAAATAGAACTGAGTGGACTTGTAGGCTTTAAAGTTTTACATGGTTTTATTTTTGAATTCCATTTTTTTGTACATAATTCTACATTTGTAAGTTAAACTTTTGTGATAACGAGATTGCACTACAATACTTGTATTAGGTGAATTGAAAAATACCATTTCTTTTGTTTTTTACAGTGCAAATATTTGTAATAAAAATAAATTTAAAGTGAGCACTGTACATTTTGTGTTCTGTTATAATTGAAATCAATATATTTGAAAATGTAGAAAATGTCCAATTTGTTTAAATAAATGATATTCTATTATTGTTTAACAGTGTGATTAATCATGCAATTAATTGCAAGTAATTTTTGTAATTATGCAATTAATCACAATTAATTTTTTTAATCCCTTAACAGCCATAATTTGTACAGGTCTTTAATTCCAATAAGTTAGAAAAAGGGTTAGAGGAATATCACCGTCTGTCCTGGTAAGTGCACTGCTTCAAATGTGGCCATGATATTTTTTCTGTTGTTATAGAGCACCTGGCTGCAATTACAACAGGAAAAAATAATGTATTGATCTTCAAAGGGAGATTAAACCTCAAAAGTTGTTTTAAAATATTTTATTGGATTATTTTTAGTCTTTACTACTACTACTGCCCACACTGTCATTATAGTTGGATCAGAAGTGACATAGTCAAATCCACAGGGAACCAATAGAGTTCAACCAATTTACACCAGCTGAGGACTTGGCCTATAATTTTTAGACTCTTGAGTTCTGGACACTCGGCTTCATAACGGAAAAGATCTTGGGTATTAGTTTAGAGAAAAACATGCCACTCACAGCTATGAAAACACAACTAGAATTTTGTCTGGTTGGGAAGTAAACTGCATGCAATTAAAATCCTTTATAGGATGTCATTATATAAAGAATTTATAGTGGGTCTTAATAAGCAGGTGCTATATGGTGATATTTATCGCAAGGAGTGGATTATAATAATGTGATTTGGGAATATCCTGTTGCATGGGCATTTTACACAAGACTATGGTTGTATCTCAGGAGATAATGCTGTCATGGCTGATTGTTTGTTTGCTGAAAGACCTTTCAGGTGTACAGAATGTTTCAGAAGACATCATAAAAAACTGAATCAGCTTATAAAAGACAACAGCAGAAAAAAAAATCAGTTTAGACAATGGAAAGGTGTGCTACATGCCAACAATGAGAGAATGAATTACAACACATACAGAATCAGAGAGGTACCATAGCTGTGTTAATCTGGAATTGCAGAAGTGACAAAGAGCCAAAACACATACAGAGACACCTGCTTCTTTTGAGAAATCAATCCACAAATTTCAAGCACTTGGAAAATCTGAAAACATTTGAAAATCTTTCACTCACCCATGTGACTCAGCAATCTCAAGAGGTTATTAAATAGCCCTTGTAGGTGATCCTGAACAGCTTGGAAATGTGGGTTCAGTTCAGATAACTAGCCACAATGTCGCATCTTTCTCCAACTCTCCTTCAGTTTATCCAGACTATTGAGATTTCCCCACCTCACATCACCTCAGTCCCCATGAGCCACCCTCCTTTTCCTGAAAAATGAGGATGGGCACAAATGTTCAAGGATATTTGATCCAGGAGTCTTTGTTGGACTAGCATTGGCAGGGAAGTCCAGAGCCAGATCTCAACTTTCCCTAAGTTGGGCGGAGAGTGTGTGTGTGTGGGGGGGGAGTTTCCGATATTTCCAGTGTCTAAGCAGAGTCTCTTTTTTTTTCTGCTGCTATTATCCAATTTTCGTTGAATCGTTGGAAGAATTTTGTACATCTCAGGGGTCATCCAGCAAACATAAAGCCAGAGTGGCCATGACAGCATCACCACTGGAGATATGCCTCTGTCTTGTGCAAAATGTTTTCTTGAAATGCCCATATAAAGATTTGGTGGAGTCTGTCTCTGATGAAAATAACAGGATATTTTAAAAATCTCATTTGATCATGCCCAGAAAAATGATTGCAGTGTAAATGAATCCTGGCTCTTCATCTGAGTCACCTGCTTACAGACAATCCCAGCGTGCTGGGGGTGGGGGTGGGGGTGTTATGGATGAGCAAGATTGTCCTTTCCCTTTGCTGCTGTACTTGTTAGTAGATTACTGTGAATGTGATCCCTCCATACTGTAAATATGATATTTTTCATGGCAACGATATTGCTATTGCCATGTCATATTGTATGTCAGATATTGATATTGTGTTTTCCAAATGAAAAGCAAAAGTTAAAACGATGCACGGGTTTTCCCCAAGTTTCTCACTCATCCCACTCTGATTGTACAACACTCCATACGCCTCAGCTGTCCTCACCTGTGAAATGCTGCAGTCTGCATCTGTACTGGCAATTCCTTCAGAGACAGTATCCAAGAACAAGTGGTACTTCAGTCCCCCTGGATCTCAAACTGACAGATAATGCCAAGAACCAAGGATTTTGCTTTCTGCCCATAATTAGTCCCAACAGAGGAGAAAGAAGCGCAGAAAATGATTTATCAAAAAGCAAGAGGCAAATATTTTCAAAGAGCTGATCCTGCATTAGTAGTGCCACCCGCTCTCTAATAGCGTTGTTGCAATCCAAACAGATGGTCATTCAGTATAGTAGATATTGCTGAATCTACTATAGTTACCAACTTTTGGTATTTTGTCTATGCAAATTACCTTGAAAGATGAGTACTTTATGGCTCTAAGGATTTAGACCAAATACATTAGGTCAATGTGGAATTATGTCATAGAATCATGGAGGAAAGAAATAGAAACAATTTATTGGGTAGAACTGATCAAAAATGTTTGAATAAAAAACATATAACCTCCCCTGTTTTTCTCTCCACAACCTTTATTCCATCTTTCAAAACCTCAACATACCTTAACACATCAGAGGCATTTGTTCCATTTGGAAGAGGTCTGGAGTGCAAACAAAATAGAGAAGTATCGAACTTTTCTAACCTTATCAAAAATAATCATCTGCACTTTTCTTGCAATGCTAATGATAAATTAGTTTTGAATTTGGTTTGATAAGTATGTCCTCTTGCAGTTCCTGCCTTAATAGCTTCCATATAATCTTCCACCACACTATAGTTCAAGTAAACCCAAAAAATGACCCTTATGAGGATTGTCTAACTTTCCATTTTAACCTCTTAGAGCTAAACACCTCTCGTCTCATCTAGATACAGCAAAATATCCAAGAGACAACAGAAAATATTGTGCCTCAAATTTCTGCATTTGATAGGTTTGAATACTAGTATCAATTGTGCAACCCTTTTCCAACCATTCTGAAAGTTCTATCGAGTCAGCGATTGCCTCCACGTGTTTCCTTGAACGTTCATGTTGTCTCCCTAAAGTGGAAAAAGTTCATGAACCCAATTTTACGGTTCGCAAAGGAAGATGAGGAATTTGGCTGCAAAAGCAAACAAGTGAAACAGACTAAGGAGGCAAGAGTCAAATTTTACATCAACCAAGATTGCTAGCATAACTCCCCAGTAAGAGTTTTGCCAAAACAGCTTCCCACAATTTTAATACTTGCCGTCCTTTCTGTTTGCTAGGCAAAAAGTCTTGCTCTAAATAGACAATGGGACCATTTTCTACCCTCCCCCCCCCCCCCAAAAATGGTGAACAGAATCCATTACTAGTTGCCAAGAAGCCGGAATTACCTTGTCAAAGACCAAATTCTGCCCCACGTTTTCAATAATCAACCATTTTTAGCATCTGTGTCCATGAAAGTTGCACTAGTGGCCAACAGGCAGCCTTTTGTTCTGGAATCAGAGACTCCAGCACCCAACAAACTGATACACCCAAACCAACATCCTCACAGCTCAGGAGGGCTCAGAAGTACAAGAAGCAGAACTGTCCACAGATTGTTGATCAAGACCATGGTAGAACTTCATACATTTTAATAAGCTCTGTAGACCATTCACACTTCTCTGATCTTCTTTTTCATGGACCTACTGCTTCTGAGTGCCACTTTTGTGCTTGAAGATAATCATGGTTAACAGTAAGAATTCATCCACCAAGCTCTTCACAAGTGAATTACTAGGATTGAAATGACTATTTTAGTGAGTGAAAGATCTAACATCTCTGTGAAACTCTGAGAGAAATCAGGTGAAAGGTCATAACATTTCTGTGAAACCCAGCTATATCTGGGGAAACTAATGAGCCAGAGCTCAGGAATGCAGATGAGGTCAACTGAGGTCCAGTGAAGGGAGCAATTACAGAGAAGGTTAGCATCTCACAATGGAAGAAAAGAGTGTGACTTTGTTAAAAAGTAGATCTCAAAGCACTTTACAACAGAATGAAATGCACTGCATCAGACCTAGGTTTTGCTATTATGTATTTTCCAAATATTGCATATCTAAATGCTTCCAAAATGTGGCCTGCTCGGTCACAGAAGATGTCTGCATTTTTGTACCTCCTTTGTGGTAAACAATAAAACATACTAAATTATGCCAATTGGTTTGCTTAAGGTGGATATGGGGGATATTATTATTATTATTTATTTATTTATTTATTTATTATCTAAGTCCATGATGTAACTGGGAAGCAATGTGTTTTTGTCTCTGCTCCAAGCTCTTCAGCATGGGAGTGAGCATAAATGACTCACAAGTGTGATAATGTATTGCCTATATTCTTTTGCACTGTGTTCACAAACAACCAGATTATGCAACCCTGAGGCATGTTGGTGAGCCCATGGACATGCAGAAGGGTTGTACAACCCAGGAAGAAACATCTCTCAAGTTACGATCTCTCACTGCTCTATTTGAGCGGATGGGTTTAGGTGTGAATAGGCATTTGCGCACTGACCCTTCTGCGGCTGATGGCGCTCTTGCTGAAAAATGACAGATTGTGAGACATTTGCAGGAAGTTGGGGTATTTTGGGGAGCCCATCATGGGACACTCTAATGCCTAATTTATTAGAAGGGCAGAGCACCCACAACTCCAAATCACTTCATGGTTTATTACAGGCCCCATAGTCCACATGCAGCCTTGGGTTATGTTTTCTGTGGACCCTATTCTTCTCACTGAATTTTACATTTAATAGACCCTACCTGGTCCAAGGGAAGTGTTCCCCTGCATATCCCATTATGTGATATGAGTGCTCACCAGGCAAAAAGTCCTGCCAGAGGGGCATTCCAGGAGAATTCTTGCAACAGTGTCATTGCCAGTGAGTAAGACTCAAGCATCGGGCCTGCGGTGGAGAGAGGATGTGCCAGGGAGAGACATGGGGCATGCCAGGGGCACATATGAGGGGTCAGATTCTTGGTTCCACTGCAGCTTCTTTGTGCTGCTGGAGCAATGAAAAAGGGCTGGAAACCGGATTTCTTTCTCTTCCCCATCACCAGGAAACAGCCCAAGCACAAATGGGATCTCCTCGGTGATACAGAAGGTGTGCCAGGGACGAGGAGAGCCAGAGAAAGGGCAGGAGGTGGTGTGGCCCAAATATGTTGCACTCCAGTTATTTTCAGCGGCAGAGCAACCCATAGGAGGCTGTAGAAGTTTCCAGAAAGCAGCCCTGGAACTGCCTTAGGAGCGGCCAGGCCCCAGGATTCTGGAGGCCGGAATAACCATTGCCCTATCCCCTTTCTCTTCCCTGAGCCTGCTGTAAGAAAGGAGTATCAGAGTCTGGCTGATGGTGTGCGGGAAGCTGGTTGGTATGTGTATGGGAGTGGAAGGCAGAGGGGTTCATGGTTTGGGGGTGGCAGTGGGAGGTTTTAATTATTTTATGACGTGCTCCCAGGCTGTGCACCTTTAATAGGTCTCCCAGGAATGAACTAAGCTGGCTACAGACCTCCAGGGCTGGATGGAAGACACAGCTATAGGGAACTGGAGATGAGTAAAAATATTTCATCAGACTTAGTTACTCCTGTTGTAAATGGCACATTATTTCTGCAAAGAAATTGAAAAATGCTATGTCTCCAGATTTCAAACTGTTTTATTTTAAATGCCTGACCCTTCCAATTCCACCTGGCTTTGAGACCAGCAGAGTCTAGTGGCAGAGTTCCCTCAGGAAATTAAAAGTTCCTGTGCTTGGTTAAATGTTTCAATGGTTTTGGAATTAAGCACACAACTTTTAGTAACTCTAATAGTAAATTTCATTTTCCTATATTTTAAAAAGGGTCTCAAGAATATAAAATTAAAATAGACGGGCAAAGGAATGCAAAGGAAGTCTAAAAAGATGCATAGAATCAGAGTATTCACACTCTCTAAGACCTCTTGGGCAGCATTCACAGGGATCAAACTCTACTCGGTTTCCCCAGTGCAGCCCCACACGGTTAGACTGTAACTTGAGTATGGAGGGAACTTTCCAGTAAACCCTTCACACCTGCGTCCGGCGCAGTGATCCAGATGGCGGCTAGTTGGGTTGGTTTTACAGTTGCTTTGCACTGGCAGAGTGGCATAGAAAAGCTGGAGCATACCTGGTGAATTTAGCCGTCCTGTACTTTTTGAGAGCAATCACTTGCCTTTGTAGATTGGACCTAGTGAGCCTAATTCCGATCTCACGATCCATTTTAAAATGGTTTCTTTCCCAAGGTGTTGGACTCTCAGGATATGGGTATATATTTAACTAGTGACATGTTTCCTTTGAAGTGTTCATATAGTTTTGTTCAGTAGTAGTGTGACACCAGAAGCATCACATGATACCATTATCCCCCTACTGGTTTCATGGTAGTTTTGCTTCTTTCCACGATGCCATGTTGAAACCTTCTTTATAAACCAAGTTCCAATACTGAATTATACTAACATTTTAACACTTCCTTTTGGGGGGGAGGAGGGCAGGGTCAGAGGAAGACAAACGTTTTCTCTGCTTTATAGAGGTCTGTCTCAAAGCTCCCATTGCCCTGCATTTATCCTTGTATCCAAAGGTCTCATTGCTTAATCTAAGTGGAAGAGGAGCTACGTATACTCCAAGGGGTCACAGAAGAGGCTGCATCTGGAACAGTGACAAAACAATATCAACAGAATGGATTGTGTGCGCACAAGTCTAAAAAGACTCATTTGAGCCATTCATTTGTAGGGAGAAATTCTCCAGAATGCCCCTAGCCTTCCATAAGCGATCGTATGGCGAGCTGCCCAAATAGATGCACCTGGTTCCCTCCAGGGCACATCAGCACAGTTACCAGTGCTTGTGACAAGTGGTGTTTCTCTTAAAGCCTCATCTCAGAGCCATGTAATTACATGAAAAGCTCAGCGTTTGTTTAAAAAAACACCTAGCTAGCTTTTAACCCTCCTGGTTGCAGTGAAAAGCTTGAAAAAAGCCTCAAAAACCAGAAGGCAAATAAAAATAATCCAGCATTATTTTTTTAGACATGATAATTTTTGAGACCTGACTCATGATTTGCAGCCAATTGTGCAGTGATCCCTTCTGGCCCAACCCCAGTGAGGCATTCCTTCTCACAAGGGATAGTAGCACCAAGCCCTAGAGCTACCAAGGAATGAGTCTGAGAATTGAGTGCAGATTGCTAGCATAGTAATGCAGTGTATCTATTGCCACAAACCATAGGTTCCCTTGGGCAGAACAGAGCACAACTCAATCAGCTACAGCACAGTTCATACCCAAGGCACCCTACAATGCTTTATACAGCAAGACACAACAAACTGGCATTGCACAGGGACTGTGTAGGGAATGTTTGCATCTAGTGTTTGTTTTTCTACACAGAAATGAAAGGTTTTCAAAACTCTTTGTGCTCCGTCTCTTCTTTTGGGTTGTCCCTCTGTGTGATCTCTCATTGTGGCAGAGAGAGAGTGGTTGTTTTTTTTTTGACGTCTATTATGTGCCATTTCCAACTTTGTGTCTCAAGTGCTCGAGATCCTGGAAATGGCACACTACTGCTAACAGAATAGCAGCCCACATGTTCTTGCATACATTGGAATGATAATCAGCATGGCAAAAAGTGTCCCAAGGAAAGAGCTGGCTCTCTGTAATTGGCTGAAAAATGTCAGTCTTAAAGCCCTGGATCTAACCACAATTTAAGATTCCCATCAAATCTCTGCCATCTGTTAATCTCAGCTGTAATTGTTTTTAATATATGTGCAATTCCATTGCTCTTTGTCATATTTCTATATCTTATTCCACATCATCTTTGTACCTGCTTCCCTTGCCATGCCAGCAGCACTGGGAGGTTAGCCCAATGTGCCTGATAGGAATTTTTGAAAAGTATCAAAGGAGACAGAGTATTTCAATTAAGGGGAAAGTAGTCAGATTAGAGAGGCATAATCAAGTGCTAGAGTGTTTTCCTTTGCTTCCAGTACATAAACTCTGCCAACATATCTAATTCACTGCACCAAAGAGTAGACCAGAGTTTCTATGTTAATCACATGGAGTCTAACAAATGAATTTGTCTTGGTTAAAAACATTTACTGTTGTATTTGTAATATTAACAAGTGCTGGATAACAGACAGGTCTCTCTCCATCTAGAACATCTCTGATTCTCTAATGCCTTTCCAAACAAAATGTTCATTTGAAGTATATCTTCAGAAATGTTAACTAAGGATTCCTACAATTATTATTATTTGTGTTGAAATAGTGCTTGAGGCAGAAATGGAACAGAGCTCCGTTGTGTTAGGGGCTGTAGAAAGACAAAACAAAATGATGGTCCCAGCCCTAAAGAGCTTACAGTCTAAATTAATGTGTTCATTGGTCCCTATGGTGTCTCTACATTGCAGAGTAAAGCCCAGGTTTAGACTCAGACTTAAGCTTAACCCCTCTTCTGCCTAGACACAAATTGCACTAATCTTGGTCTTAGACCCATAGTCCAAGGACCCTGCTGGGGTGGAGGGTCCAAGTCTGAGTCAAAGTGGTAACCAGGGTTCAAACCCTATATCTTAGCAGTGTGGATGCAGCCCCACTGATCTCAGAATCCTGGGATTTTACCAAAAATATCCCACAATCCCATAGGCCAACTTCCTTTGTTCTCTCTATCCCAAGATTTTCCAGTCAATTCAAGTGAACACAGAAGCAACCCCCCTCTATCCCAAGATTTTCCAGTCAATTCAAGTGAACACAGAAGCAACCCCCCATGGTGTACAGCAGCAGCTCAGTGAAGAAAAGAGAAAGCCGAAAGAAGAGATGCCACTCGGCAGAAAAGAGCTGTCACTCAGCAGGAGTTGCTGAAGCCACCAGACTTCACATGTTTTTTACAAGTGCCTGGAACACAGAAGGATAGCAGGCGACTTGACGTAGTTTCAGGATTTCCTGGAGTACAGTAGGATAGCAACTGTAGGGCCAGAGATGCTGATGTGATGAGAATAGAAATTGCAGCCTACAAACGAGAAGACCTTCATAAGGGCTGGAGAGCAGAGTTCTAGCAGGAGAGGTGGCTGGCTGACTACCGCTCTGTCTGCCGAAAGCAGTATGACACCTGCATGCCTGAAATGGCTGTCTGCCGCACCTTGCACTGAGGGAGGGGTGAGTGACGGGAAGCGGGAACAAAAACCCACAAGTGTTTTTGCCCCCATCATGAAATGCCAGCTTTACCCAGAATTCCAAGGGGTCGCAGGGACTGTAGGCACTGTGGGTCAACTGAGAGTTGAAGCTAGCCACAGAACCATGAACGTGATCCGCCGAATTAGCCCGCTTATTGGGGAAACACACAATCGAATGTATACCAACTGTAGAAAGTAGACATTAGCTCGTAGTGTAGCTAAGGCCAAAGTCCCAGAAAACCAGGAACCGGAGCTTGCTGACATCCTGTCTATTTTATGAGGAGTTTGGCCTGGTGCTGGGCACTGCACTGAGCACAGATCCAGCTGTGGTGCATGATGACTTGGTCAGCCAGGCTGGTACCCTGCTGGCCGAATCCATCACGGGGACTGATGTAAGCCAGCAGCAGATATAGTGAGTGAGGAAAATGAAGTCTTTCTGTTGAAGCTGGTCCCCTAGCTGGCTTTGGAACAAGAGCAGAGCAGATTCTGGCTCCATATTCGGAGGAGCTGTTTGATGCAGCCCTGATACAACTCATTCTATTGTTGCCCAGTTTGGGAAATAACTAGTGATGGATGAACCACAGGAGATTCAGAACCCAGGTTTGGCCTGAACTATTGCTTCCACTATCAATCCTCTCAAATTGGCAAAATGAAGCTGGAGATGTCACAACAATTCTGGGAATTCATGCTTCCTTTTGGCACAGCCGACACATATGATGGCCCAAACTCTGCTTGGAAGTTAAATGATTCCAGGGATTTACCCCAACATAGCTGAGAGCAGAACGTGGCCCAGTTAGAATTGCTTTTCTCACAGGATTTTGGCACGTCTGCGTTCGTTCCCAACGTGAACCAAGATATTAAAGAACATGTGAAAAAATGAAAACAAAACAAAAAAATGACTGAAAGGCCTTGAACCATAAAAGATTAATGATTTGTCAACAGGTGCACCATAGATGAAGCTTTAGGAGGTGATGGTGAAAGGATATTCTTGTTTTTTATCTGAAACACTCAACCAAGAATAGCCTCTCAGTCCCCAGTCCTGCAGAGAGAACCTCATGGGCAGACCCATACAGCACCCCACTGAAGCCCATGGCGCTCTGGCCCTAAATCTTTAACCCCTTCCCCACCTTCCTGCACCCATGCTGACTGGGTATGATGCTAAAGAGACACAAAAATATAAAGACAGGCAGTGAAATCCTGGCCCCCATTGAAGTCAATGGGAATTTTGCCATTGACTTTAATGAGGCTAGGGTTTCACCCACAGTAGTTCAGTGCAACCATAAGAATAATGTATAGTCACAGGCCTCCTGACCAGAAACTGAAAGTCACCGTTTCCATGACTTGCACTCATGTAAGTGCATGCTCTGGATAAAGTTTGCATGAGATCCAAGCCTGATGGCTTCTTAAAGAGCAGACCCATGGGACTACCATACTTAGAAAGGAAGAGTGGTATTGCTGTGTTTTGGGACCAGAGTCAGTGACATACAGCAATTCAGCCTAGATTAAGACCCAGCTGTCAGTAGAAGATTCAGGAAAGGGATGTGAACGGTTAGATCAGTTCAGATCAAATCAGAAGAGCCTTGAACTTTCACCCTAAAACAAACCTTCATTGAATTTGAAAAAGTGGGTTAATCCCAAGCCCGGGGAGGGGCACCTCACAGTAATGAAGAGTTGCAGTTCCCCGCAGAGACCCTCAAACCTTTCCTTCATGAAGAATGGACATGCAGAAGGTACCTAATTAAAAGCACTGAATTTGGGAATTAAAAATGTCAGTCACCAGTTTTCTGATGTGCCCTGAAGTTTGTCATACACTGATTTGCAAAAACTTTTTAGTAAGGGTGAGTCAGCTGTCTTGCTGAATACAACATTAAATATTAAGGAATACATGATGCAGTGCTTCTCTCTTTTACGTTTTCTTAATCAGTATTTCTAAGATGATCTTATATTTTAAATGTACTCTTAAGCCTTCATAAAGTAATTGTTCCAAATCACTTACATATTTAATGCACTGAAACAAAGACATTATTTTAAATTAATCAGTCACAGAGGTTTAGTGTGTTCATAACAATGTTCATTGCTTTTAGAAAAAGAGAATACTAATTTACTTTATGTCATCTCCAGGACAACGGACATGTTTATGAAATGTCACCAACTTTAAAAAATATGTTTCCAAGCGTTTTAGGCATTACAAGGATTTTATATCTTACTAAAGTACTGATTTTGCCAGAGGTTCTCTTAAAACTAGTTCATCAGATAGTCAGAAGTAAAAAAGGGAAACTCTTTGTTCACCTATCTGGAAAGAGAAAGGAATGGACAGAAAGGACAGGAAGACTTTGGAAGCAAGTTTTTTTAACTATTGTAATTAAAATGTGTATTTTAGATAAGGGTGGTCTTTTGAAGGATTTATTTTAAAAGCTATATGTTCGAAGATCCAAGCATTTAAGGTTAAAGATGATTGTGCATCTAAAAATCTATGCAAGGAGTTTTTAGAGATGCGATTTTATAATCAACAACTCACTAATGAAATATTTTTAAAACAAATTTTAACCTAAGATCCTATAGACTGATATGTTCTGAGTAAATATTACAGTAATGCACAACTGTTTTTGTCAGTAAATTCAGAAACTAAGGACTTGGTTACACTTACAGGATTATAGCACTTTTGGTTATAGCTGTCCCCATATACAGTAATAGGTATTGTGCTAGAGCGTGTCCACACTTAGACCCGCCAGCACTAGAGCAGGGCCACATTTGCAGTGCTTCAGGCGGCATTAGGAGCAGCGCAATAGGGCTCCTCTTCCCACAGAGCACCTCTTCCCAGTCTGGGGCAATGCTTTGTGGGAAGGGGGGCGTCACTTGCGGCCATTCTGCATCCTGTTCCAACTCCCCGTGATGCTTCGTGTCATATCCCAGCAATCCCTGTGTTTCCGTCCACCTCAGGCGCCATCTTTCAATGGTTTCAGCAAGGCGCGCTCCATCGTCCGTTTTCCTGTGTCGTAATGGATTGCGAACTGCTGAGGAGCATGCTGGCGAGTGTCGCCAGCACAACTCTCTGCGCAGCGGAGTTCATTCTTGACATGGAAGGTGACAGTGATGGGTCTGAAGATGAGCTTGAGCCGAGGAGCACATTGGACACTAAACGGATCGTTGCTTTAACGGACATACTCACGACCCTGGAACGCCGCTTCTGGACACGGGAAACGAGCACTGAATGGTGGGATCGCATCGTCATGCAAGTGTGGGACGATGAGCAGTGGCTGCAAAACTTTCACATGAGAAAAGTCACTTTCATGGGACTGTGTGCTGAACTCGCCCCCGCCCTGCAGCACAAGGACACCAGATCGAGAGCTGCCCTCCCGGTGGAGAAGCGGGTGGCTATAGCACTCTGGAAGCTGGCCACCCCAGACAACTACCGATCGGTGGCCAACCACTTTGGGGTGGGAAAGTCGACCGTTGGAGTCATGTTGATGCAAGTGTGCAGGGCCATTAATCGCCTCCTGCTATGAAAAATCGTGACTCTTGGTGACATGCGTGACATCGTGGCTGGCTTTGAACAAATGGGTTTTCCTAACTGTGGAGGGGCGATCGATGGGACCCATATACCTATTCTGGGACCCAACCACCTAGCAGACGAGCACATTAACCAAAAGGGGTACTTCTCCATGGTTCTTCAGGTGCTTGTGGATCACCGTGGGTGTTTTACTGACATTAATGCAGGCTGGTCGGGAAAGGTGCATGATGCATGCATCTTCCGCAACACCGGCCTGTTCAGGAAGCTGCAAGAAGGCACTTTTTTCCCCAGACTAGAGGATCCCGTGGGGGAAGTTGAAATGCCCATTGTGATTCTTGGCGACCCCACTTACCCTTTAATGCCCTGGCTCATGAAACCCTACACGGGGAGCCTGGAAAGGTTCAACTACAGGCTTGAGCCGCTGTCGAATGACTGTGGAGTGTGCTTTTGGGTGTCTCAAGGTGCGCTGGTGCTGTCTTTAGGGGAAGCTAGACTTGGCAGAGGGAAGTATCCCTGCGGTTATTTCCGCGGGCTGTGCCCTACATAATCTTTGTAAGTGGAAGGGCGAAGGCTTCACTCTGGCATGGTCTTTGAAGGTTCAACACCTGGAGGCCACGTATGCACAGCCAGAGAGCAGGGCTCTTAGAGGGGCCCAGCATGAGGCTGCAAGGATCAGGGATGCCTTGAGGGAGCATTTTGATGCTGAAAGCAAGTTCTAATGGGAATTGCAGAGGGAAGGAGGGATGGTGCATTCTGTTAATAGGATAAGGCATTTGCTTTTCTGTAGCCATTAGTAATATATGTGCACCGAATTCAGAAACCCCTTTATTAAAAAGAATTCATTTATTGAACAGCTTTTTCAGATTTTGAAATAAAAGTTGAAGCTAGGGTAAGTCAGTGAAAATTTTAAACAGAGGATTCCCTTGTCCACAACAGACATTGCTGTGATTCCCCCGCATTCCCCGTTTCTCTGTCCCGTTTGACTGTCCCAAACACAGCTAGAGCACACAGAGAGCAACAGAGCCCCTGCCATGGTGAGTTGTCTCAGGATGCAGGGGGAATGATTGTTTCCCTGCCTTGATGTCTTAGGGGTTGGGGGGAGCGGAGGGTATTTGCGGGAACCGTACTCTGAGCACTGTCCCAACATTCTCTGTATGTGTTCGTGCTGGAAGATATCTCGCTGCTGCGGGTAATGGAGCAAGAAAGGGAGGGCATTCTAATGAGATGTGGATTTCGGCCTGCAATGCTCCCCCCATCCCTCGTAGAACAGTGGCGGGGACTAGTGACCATGGCCAGGACAGGGACCACGCTGGCTCGCCCGAGAAATCTGCGCAGGCACATTGCAAAAGCTCTTATTGAGACCTTTGAAGAAATCACTGATGACGATTACCACAATGTGATAGACTACATCAATGCACTATTCCACATGTAGGCAAGCATGCAGCAAGCATCCCTTTCCACTCTCGCCCAAGCGGCCTGCCTTCCCAATAGAAAAGTAACTGTACCTGCGCAATCCGCTGCTGCTGCCCTGCCCCCCGCAACCGCCGGACGCTGTGGCTGGCTCTGGCTGTCCTCCGGGCTTGAGAAGAGTTCCTGGCTGCATGTGTCCTGTGACTCCTCCATGCCCCGGGTCACTGCCATGGCCACTGCCTCCTCCTCCTCCACCTCTCCGTCCTGCTCCTCTCCGGCCTCCTCTTCTTCGGCCTCCTCTTCTTCGGCCTCCTCTCCCCCCCCCTTCACTGGTGGGTTGGGAAGAAGTGTCCTCGGTGCTCAATGGAGTGCACTTTGGACCACCACCAAGTATTGCGTGCAGCTCCTTGTAGAATCTGAAACTCACGTAGCTGAAGTTGTGTATCTGCCGTCGATCCCCCCCCCGGTAGAGGGGACCAGCCCTAAAACACAGTGGTGCCCCAAATTTTCAGGTGCCCTATGCACCTGCGTATGTTGCCTATGCCTAAGGATGGCCCTGTCTGTCCCACAGCCTGCTCTGCACAACAATTGCCACCCCCCAAGCATTCAAAACTAATGAGATTGGCTTAAAAACCATGAGATTTTAAAAAATGAATATACCTGGGGTTCTTCTGATGCTAGAGTATATAAGGATCACATTTTCAGCAACTATGATGGGGCTAGTAAATTTAGTTTTTGCTTTCAGTGAAAGCTGGGATTTTTCAGGAGTCAACGCTCTAAGGAAACCATCAAACATTGACAAAGAGTCCTGTGGCACCTTAAAGACGAACTAAAGTATTGAAGCATAAGCTTTCGTGGACTAATACCCACTTCGTCGGATGCATGCTGTGGACTTCCACTGGATGCATCCGATGAAGTGGGCATTAGCCCAAGAAAGCTTATGCTTCAATACTTTAGTTAGTCTTTAAGGTGCCACAGGACTCTTTGTCACTTCTGCTATTCCACACTAACACGGCTACCTCGCTGATTCTTGACATCAAACATTGTGAGACTTGTAATAATATTTTGAGAATTGGTATCACTGTATGGACAGACTTTTGGACCACCTGGAGCAGTTTACACGATCAGGGTCCAAGGACTTTCTCCTGTTTCTACTCATGTCATGACAATACGCTCCACTCATTTCACTGGGAGCAGTCCTTCACCTTAAATATGACAGAGGATGATAAAATGAAGTGATTTTAAGCCAAGTGCATGCCTCTCCAAGCAGGAGTAATATGTGATTGAAGGTAAAAATAATCCTGAGCTGAGTCCTGTTGTGTTTGATCCAGAGATTAGGCAATTTTTATATTTAAAGGCTAGAAGTGCAGTCAAAAGTGGAACTCAGGAGGAGTTATTTATATTCAAATAGGCAGCTGTCAGCACCTGGGTTCAAAGCTAGCTGGAGCATTTCAGAACAGCTGGTTACCACTAGCTAGACTTTGGGTGAGACAAAAATGTGTGTGCGAATGTAAGCTCTTCAGCTCTTCCCTTCTTAACAATGTTAGCCCAAAGTTTAGCCCTTTATTAGTTGGATATTTCTGCATGCTCATTTCCATATGCTCTGAATTGGTAGGATCATTATGTTTAGATTGACATGGGAATGCCACCATTTCCTCCTTCAATGGGTTTTCTTTGTTTGGAAAATGCCTGGCATGACTGAGGCACCTAGCTTCAGGAGCAGGTTCACAGCCTTGAATCCCAAGTGAAAATACGTGCCTCCCTACAGTCCAGATTTAGGTGCTTAACTCTCTTTGAGAAAAAGGGCTTAGCCCTCACCTCTCTCCTCAGTATTTCCTACTGACTAGCCAAGGTGGCTCTCTGCTCATCTTGCTGACTTCTCTGAAACCCATTTTTTGGTGACTAACTCTCCCCCACATGTTGTATAGGGATCCTGGTTGCCTAATGGCGGACTGTGAATTCTACTAGGTGACAGGATGCCTAAAAGTTAGGATTCTCAGGACTCAGCATTGCAACACCTGTTTTCTGGATGACTGTATCCCATGTGTCTTTGAGAAAGTCATGTCACTTCTAAGTGCCTCTGTTTTCCCAAACTGTTAACAAGATATACTAATAATTACCTGGGGCAGTGTTCTGAGGCTTAAGCAATGAATGTTATAAAGTTCTTTGAGATCCTCTGTTAAAAATGTGCCATTGAAATTCAAAGAATTATTTTGCAGAATGGTGAACATTTATTTTACTTAATGAAAAAATAATAAAGTGTGGTAAATTTCTTGATATTAGTCAAAGAAAGAAAAATTATTAGCCTCTATTTCTTAAATCATCTGGACCTCAGCAGTCAGTACTTTGTCTTTATATGTATTACTAGAGCTGGGCTGGAAACAATTTTCCTATCCCACAAATATTTTTGAGAGTTTGAAAATTTTCCCTTTCTTGAATTGGGACAAAGTAAAAAAATCTTGAAAAATAATTGGAGAAACAAAAAATGTTTTGGTTTAGATCGATCAAAATGTTTTAATTTTAAAACATTTGACTTTAGACCTTTTTTTTCTTTTACCTCTTTCTTTTGTGGAGGGTGTCTAATTAAATTTCTGAACAAAAAATTATTCTGAATTGGGAAACCAGAAATGAATTGAGAAAACAAAATGTTTCAACAATCTTAAAACATTGATTATCATTTAAAAACTCATGATTTAAAGCCAATCTCATGAATTTTAGGGCCTGAGTCATGATTTTTGAAACTGTAGGGTTGGCAGCACTAGATAACCCACCATGCTACGTGCATTTGAGGAGAGGTGGCAGATTTCCAATGCCTGCTCCAAGTACTGGATAACTCCCTCTCAGAAACCCTACATGTGCAAATAAAGGCTAGAAAACAATAGCTCTGGGTCTCTTATGCGAAAAGTTCCACATTGCAGTACAGCCTCCTTGCAAGGAGCAATAAACTGGGAATTTGGAAACCTTCCCCCTAATGGGACTAAGTTGATGTATTTGTTATAATTTTGTTTTATTAAGACCTCAGATGCATGATGAGAGTAAACACAACAGATGTGAGCCAGCTGATAGCAACTTGAGTCAAACCCAGAATCCTGCTCTAGTTTTGGTTTTCATCCTGTCCTTTTATAGGGCCATAAGGAGGCATCAGTCAATACCCTGGAAATCCCTGCTCTCCAATGGATCACTTTTTTGATAGGGGTACCTTGAAAAAACTGAGAAAACCATGCATATTAAACCAAAAGACAAAATACAGTATAACCATCAGGCATACAGTAACTCCTTTGTTTCATAATCCAGATGTCAAAAGGTTTATTACCAATTGTAGACTGAATTCCTTTATTATTTCTTAACTGGGAAGGAATGATGAAAAACAAGAAATCAGTAATAATGTTCTACATGTGTTTGGCAAATGCTTCTATTATTCTCTCCTTTTACTACTTTAACCATGGAACAGAGCTTTTCTAAATATACAGTAGATTTCTACTGATTTGCAGTAGTAACAGGGTCTAATAATTAACAAAGGTCAATATTTTGAATTCTAAGTAATTGTACAAAATTAAGGCCTAGTTCTGGTGTAAAACCAGAATGAGTTATTTTTTATTTGTTTTCCTATTGAGTAGTGATTCTCAACCTTTTTACTATTGTGTGCTGCTTATGTAGCTCTCTATGTATTGTGTGTGCCACATCTACACAATATATATACCGTCTGGAAATCTACAAAAAAATCAGGTGTAGTAACTATGACATCAATACAATTCAGAAACGATGAGGTACTTTTTATTTCAACATTGGCAAATGTCCCTTTCCCACGAACAGTTTTGTTTTTGACAGATTCTTCCCTCCCCCCGCCTCAACATTGGAAAATTCCCATCTAGGTCTAACACTCAGCTCTGACTGGGAAACTGTGTGTGTGTGTGTATTCACATGGTTTAGCCCCAAATCACTATAGGCTCAGTTGTGTACCCATACACCTTATATAGGCTACCCAGTGACCAGAACCTGTATGGGCTGGGGAGAGAACAGCCACCATTGGGCTGCTACACTGCACAGGAATGGTTCTTCATCTCCGCAATCTGGCGCCTGGTGCAGAAGGGCAATCAGGAAACATGGGGTAACTCCGAGAGCTCCAGTCTACTTCTATCAATCTCTTGCTCAATGTGTGTGTGTATGTATGTAATATATATATAATATAGCTTTATTTAAATGATATCCTAATCCACAGAGTCTCCAGCGTTCACTCTGCAGTCCAGTTTGTGAGAATGACAGATCCATTCATAACCACTTCATGCTACCAGCATCTCAACCCCCTGCCCCCATAGCTTGATTCCTGAAATGTTTCTTTTGGAGGACCTCCAAGAAGAGCACCATGGACCAGTGGATCTCAGCTGCAACAGAAAGTCTGCTCCTTGGGCCCTAATGTAGCTGGGAATTTTGCCATTGTTTTCAAAGGACGAAGGATCAAGCTTTAACACAGAAAATAAAATGTTCATTTTGATGAAGTTTTATGGATGCCATGCTAGTTTTGGAAAGTTGTCAGTGAGCTAATTCCTCAGTAAACAGGAAGAAACTCCTATCCCCACCCCCACCTCCCTCTGTAGGTAAGCAGAAGGTTCAGTCTTTTCTGAACTGTTTCTGCTGCTCTCAAGTGAAAAGGTCAACAACAGTACATGGAGTTTTACAGAGTGCTGCTGGCTTGAACATACTTGTTCCTATTTTTCTTTTTTAAACAACCAAACAAATGAGATCCTTTAGGACCGCAGACACTCAGTTCCACGCCAGCATTACTAAATTTATCCTTACAGTCGATGTGAGAAGCGCAAATCATCCGAAACAAGGGGTGAGCCCATACAGTAACAGACAATGGACTCATTTCAAAACAGATCATTCTCGCATTAGATTCTGAGCTCATTTCACTTGTTAATCTGGTTTATTTGTTTTTATCTTTTCCCCCCGAAATGTTTCCCATCCTTCTGTCATTGAGACATAGCTGGATGTACACACAGCCACATCTCAGCTGGAAATGAGGCCTTTTCTTCTTAGTCCTGATGGCACTGGGCATCGTCCGTGCACTTCTTAGTCTTTCAACATGTCGTGTTATGACTGAGGGGTACCAGGATCCTGACTTGGCTGAAGTCAATGGCAAAACTCCCATTGACTTCAGCAGGGACAGGATTTCATGCCAGGTTAGATTGCAAGCTCTTTGGGGCTCTTTGTTACATATGTTTGCACAAAGGTTAGCACAACAGAGCTAGAGCATCTAGGGGCTCCCAGAGCTGCAGCCAAAGCAGCCCGGGTGTGCCCTGCCCTTGGGACTGGGCTATATAAACAGGAAAAGGAAGTGAGCAAGCGGAGGGTGATCAGAAGTCATGTTGGCTGCTACAGGTTGCAGGTACTAGGTCACCAGCCTGATCTTGACTATTTTTCTGACTATAGGTTTGGTTGCATAGACTCAAGACTCTGAGGTAAGGGCCTTATGAACTGGGTTAAGTGGCTTCTCCCTGACCTCATGTCTAAAGGAAAAAGAGAAAACCAGCCTGCCTGCTAGAACGATAAGAGAACTAGGAATTCTGGGAGCTGGGGTTGGTTTGATGGCCTTCTTAAAGGGATCCCTGGGGTTTTTGTAAGAATGGTTTTGGCTTCCGCCTTCTTGGATCCTGTACATGATACAACATAAGTTGTGACCCATTATTCTATCCCGGTTTTCTAAGTAAACAGGCTATAGGCACAGATCCTCACTTGGTGTAAATTGCCGTAGCTCCCCTGAAGTCAATGGAACTATGACAATTTACACCTAAGCTTTTCTCCTTCAATGTGTTGACAATTGTCTTTATGGTTTTACACCATGACGCTGAACAGGGGGAAAAACCTCATGTTCCCCATGAAATAACACTCATCTTACTCCATTTCTCCTCTTTAGGCGAAATGCTGCGGGCTTGTCTTGGTATAAGTCTTCGTATAAGCGGGCCATACATTGGTATAAGTGCATCACTCAGGGGTGTGAAAAATCCACACCCCCTGAGCAAATGTATTTATACCAGCCTTACCCCCAGTGTAGACAGTGCTGTGTTGGCGAGTGAGCTGAGTTGGCAGGGGCACCAGTGCTGCGGTACTGCTGTAGTGTTGTACATGAAGACAAGCCCTGGCACCCAAACTGTGGCTCTGCCCCCGCAATGCCCCCTCCCCCTGATGCCCCAACCCTGCCCCATTCCCCCTGAAGCCCCACCCCTGCCCTTCTTCACTGCTCCCATGTTATCTCTTCCCCAGAGGCCCTGCTCATGTGTCGCCTCTTCCCCATAAGATCCCACCCCTGCTCGCTCCTCTCTGCCCCCTCCCTCCCATCACTCACCCTTACAGCCAGTAAAACGTGCAAGGCATAGTCCTCATGCCCCCTCCCCCTCCACCCCCCCGTTCTAGAACCCCTGGGCCCCAGCGCTGCAAAGGACTCTCCACGACCACAGGGTGATTGATTAAAATGGGGGTCTATGGGGGGAGGGGTTCCACCCACACTGATCTGCTTGCAGGATCAGGGCCCAAGGGACAATTAGTGTTGAAAATCTGTGAAATCGCAGTCCAGATGTGGTGAAAGAAAACTCCTAGTGCCCCGGGGTGCTGATGAGCAGCAGCTGGAGAAGCCCCTTTGCAACAAAGTAAAAGATTGATTGTCAGAAGAGAGGATTTACACTCTGCACATTGATGGGACACCTGCAGCAGGCCTGCATGTGCTTTCCAGATGGCTTCAACCTTCCCCCCACCTGCAGTCTGTCAGAGCTAGACACCATGTGCTGTTCTCTGATACAGTGCAGGGCAGTGGCTACATCCCAGCTAGGCTTAATGTAAATGTGTGTCTGTCTGTCCAGGAAGCTTTACAGACATCATACTGAATATTTGGACAATAATCCTGAAGAGATTCAGCAAAGTAGGGAACAATTTATAGCAATGGTCCTTGTGTGTCTAGTAAAGTAACCTTTGATGCGTTGATAACTCTGTGTTCTTGGACTTAAAACAAAAAAATGAGTGTGAGAGACAGAAGTGAGGCGTTCGAGATTCCAGTAATATACTGAACTCCGCAAGTGTTTAGTCTCCTGACTCAGTTATGGCATCAATGAGAGTTGTATGCACCCAGGTGGCAGAATAATCCGGCCGGCCTGGACTGTGTGACTTTGTCTTAGCCTGTTATGAGGATTCATAGATTTCAAAGCCAGAAGGGACCAATATGATTGATCATCGAGTCTGATCTCCTAGTCTGAACTTTAAGACCATTCCTATATTTCTGTTCATCTGTTTGACCTATGGCCTTCTTTACTATAATTGGGTCACTATAATTGATATTATGATAGAGTTCAGACCTTCTTTGCAAGTAAGTGACCACCTCATTGTAGTAAAGAAGCCCATATGTCAAACAGATGATCAGAAACATAGGAATGGTCTTTAAAGTTCTGGCAGTGAACTGCTGGCTAGGTAAGTAATGCAAGGGAGAGGAGTGTGTGTAATATGGTGCCACCTTCTATGGGAAGTGGGGGCAATGTAGTTTGAATGGCATCTGTTTCAGTAGAAGGAGGACCAAGCTTCTCAGGGACAAGCTGGCTAGAGTAGTCAGGAGGGGGTTAAACTAATAACAAAATGGAGGGTGAAAGAGGGAAAAATAAGCACTTGTTTAGCACAAAGTCATGATATTGAGAAAAAAATCCCAACTTTTTTTTAAACCAAAACCTGAGATATTGGAGGAGGTCTGAGGATGTTTGAACATGGGAAAATGTTCAATTTTTTTGTTTTTCATTGAAAAGTCAAAACATTTCTTGCTGGAATTTTTTTAAATGTATTTTTAAATATTTCCTATGAAAAACTGTTGGCATTATTTGATCAGCTCTAGTGTTCATATCACCATCTAATATCAGCTGCTTACAGAGAGTGAATTTGCCAGGTCAGATTTACCAGTTGCTACTACTAGCTAGACTGCCCTTAAGCTTAAGAGCGAGAGCTCTGGCTTTTGCAAGGGCTGAAGGCCCATGGTTATAGACATAACCAGGCAGATGTGTGTTTAATGTATCAGAATCTGGCCTATAATCAATACAATTCATACTTTGCTCTTTAATTACTTCCATTAGAATCCAAGAGACTTTAAAAGGTGTACGGTACTATTCAGCATGAGTAAGGGTACAGAATCTGGCCCTATGGGTGTCAGATGAAGCACATTAATTCATTACAGCACAAATTGTGTTGCAGTCTTAGACAAATCCGCACTCTTCTGTCATTCCTTTCCAAACACTGATTTTTTTTTCCTACCCTCTTTTAATGCTGCCACTCACTTTCCATCAATCCCACCCAGTCATTCTCATGATGTAAACTTTCAATTCACCGGAGTGATAAAATCTTTGTTGTGATCTTGCTGTCTGCAGAAGAAAAAGCAAAAAGAGAAAATCTACCAGTGTGACCATGAAAATGAGGAGGGGTAAGTAAAGCAGCGGGATGTGGTATACAGATTAAGAATGTCAAAACCTTGGTATTCTAAACCCCTTCTTATCCCTCAGTGTGGAATTATGGGAACATATTATGCTTGGTAATTGCTCAAGATGTTAAAAATAACAGAAAAAACAAGGACATTGACTGTTTTAAGGCCCTGCAGAACACTTACAAAAGTGCTGACAAATATTATTTTAATCCTATATAAAAATGAGATGGGGGAAAAAGGAAATTAATATTGGATGCCCTCCATGGTAAACTAGAATTTCTTTCTTTTTTCTTTTTCTTTTTCTTTCTTTTTCCTTTCCTTTCCTTTCCTCTCTGAATAGCTTTTACTGCTTTGATTAAATGTTACAGTTATAAATAAAAGAAGATTAAAGCCTTTTGGGGGCTAATGAAATGGTATCTATGATCCAGGTAGCTGGAAACAGAAAATTAATGCTGGAAAAACATGATAAAATATCAGATTTGTTAGGCATTTGGGATCCTTCAAAGGCTTGTAGGAGGAGGTAGCCATGAGCAGTGTGAATGAGCCGCCCCCTCAGTAAGTGACTACTATTATAGAATTTACAAGCAAAATGAAGTCTTGTTGAGCACTGTGAAAGGAGAGGAACTTCTTCTTTTTTTAATTGGTTTTAGTTGAATTTTTAAATATCTGTCACAGAGCTATATATAATCTGGGAGAAAATTTCAATGTAATTTTAACCTGGCTCCCAATTTTGTGCCTGAAAATCTGTTGTTTAGGTATCTTTAGGATATGTCTATAATGCAAGTGACGGTGTGACTGTAGCACAAGAAGGCCTAGTCTGAGCACTCATAACGCCCATCGTCTTCAAGATCCTTTCAGGAGTTAGAGAATTGGCAGAGAGGCAGGGGTCTCCTGTGAAAGCAAATCAAGAACTGGACATCTAATTATTGATTGCATGAGCCTTACATAAGAACATAAGAACATAAGAACGGCCATACTGGGTCAGACCAAAGGTCCATCTAGCCCAGCATCCTGTCTACCGACAGTGGCCAATGCCAGGTGCCCCGGAGTGAGTGAACCTAACAGGTATGATCGAGCGATCTCTCTCCTGCCATCCATCACCCCCCTCTGACAGACAGAGGCTAGGGACACCGTTCATTACCCATCCCGACTAATAGCCATTTATGGACTTAGCCTCCATGAATTTATCCAGCTCTCTTTTAAACCCTGTTATAGTCCTAGCCTTCACAGCCTCCTCAGGTAAGGAGTTCCACAGGTTGACTGTGTGCTGTGTGAAGAAGAACTTCCTTTTATTTGTTTTAAACCTGCTGCATGCCAATTTCATTGAGTGGCCCCTAGTTCTTCTATCTTGGGAACAAGTAAATAACTTTTCCTTATTTACTTCCTCCACACCACTCATAATTTTATATACCTCTATCATATCCCCCCTTAGTCTCCTCTTTTCCAAGCTAAAAAGTCCTAGCCTCTTTAATCTCTCTTCATATGGGACCCGTTCCAAACCCCTAATCATTTTAGTTGCCCTTCTCTGAACCTTTTCTAGTGCCAGTATATCCTTTTTGAGATGAGGGGACCACATTTGTACGCAGTATTCAAGATGTGGGCGCACCATGGATTTGTATAAGGGCAATAAGATATTCTCTGACTTCTTCTCTATCCCTTTTTTAATGATTCCTAACATCCTGTTTGCTTTTTTGACTGCCACTGCACACTGCGTGGATGCCTTCAGAGAACTATCCACAATGACTCCCAGGTCTTTTTCCTGATTGGTTGTAGCTAAATTAGCTCCCATCATATTGTATGTATAGTTGGGGTTATTTTTTCCAATGTGCATTACTTTACATTTATCCACATTAAATTTCATTTGCCATTTTGTTGCCCAATCACTTAGTTTAGTGAGATCTTTTTGAAGTTCTTCACAGTCTGCTTTGGTCCTTACTACTTTGAGCAGTTTAGTATCATCTGCAAACTTTGCCACATCACTGTTTACCCCTTCCTCCAAATCATTTATAAATAAGTTGAATAGGATCGGTCCCAGGACTGCAGCCATTCATACCAGTGCATAGTTGATGTAATTTATTACCATGACAGAATGGTAATGTAGCACCTTGCAATCATCTTGTGCTGGTGTAAATTACTACACAAGGGGTAGCACAAGGGAAAAATATGGTCCCTGAACTGGTCAGCACAAGCTTATAAACTAGAAGAGAGGGTTTAATGTTGCCATGACACCATTTCCCCCTGACATTGCAAGATTCCACAATCCAATTATCACTCACTTCTTCTCAGCTATCGGTTTAGCTCTTATTCTGCTGTCCCTGTGCTGGAGGGTTGGAAAGAACTGAACACACAGATCCAGAAATGGGGCCTTTCACATCCAAAAGGCCTTTCACATTCTGCAGCCACCACTCATCATCCCAAACCTGCATTGATGCTTATTTCTTCATGCCCAGAAATGGTGCTTCACAGTCTGCAGCTGCTCCATGAATGCTGGAGGTGTTTTCCTGCAGTGTAGACATATCCTGTGAACCTAGAGTGTCACTTTCAGTTGTACTGCAAGTCGTGAGTGACTCTTGCTAGGGCAAGCGTGTACCAGGTCAAATTCTGTTAATGGTCTGAAAAGTTGTGACTGAGAAGTTCTCTCTCGCCATGTTGCAGCAAGGAATTGAACGGAATATGTGTGTCTCCACTTGAAGAAACTCTAGTGCTCTATGACTCCGAGGGTTTTGAAAGGCATGCACGGGGTGTTTTAATTTCCACTGAGGTGTTTCGCTCAGCTCTTTGAGAAAGGCAAGAGTGGTTGAGGAAACTGATTGGAAAGTTTGGTTTCTAAGTACAGTAGGTTGTCAGTGATGAGGAGGAAAGTTTATTTCACCATGGTTGTGTGTTGACACATCATTGGCTTCTGTAACCCCAGCTGATAACTAGAGCTGTTGGCATGAAATGGGACAGCAATTCTGACAGTGAGGGATGGCAACATTCAACACTTAATCAGGGCTCCATAGCAGGCCTGCTGGCTGAGGTCACCTGGGAGGGGTGTTAAATTAAAGCAGCCCCCAGGCTCTCGGATCACATCCCATTCCTGTTTAGTGCTGCTACTTTTGGAGCTATGCTGGTCCTCTGTGGGAACTCAGCAGTGGTTGCAGGTGCAATATATTGCTACAACCTCCTTTCTCCTGCCCTAGGCATAACTTCTGCACTGGGAGCACTTCCCTAGGGTCTGAACTATCTAAAGTGAATCAAGTCCCACATACGTGAACAGAATTTGCATCCAAAGTAGGGTGATCAGATGTCTCAATTTTATAGGGACAGTACTGATTTTGGGGGCTTTTTCTTAGCTCCTATTAACAGGTTAAGTAACAGTAACAGGTCCTATAACCCCCTCCCAACACACACACACACACACACACACACACACACACACACACATCCCGATTTTTCATATTTGCTGTCTAATCACCCGAATCCAAAGGAAGTGCACAGTAATGACTCATGTTGTATTGTGGTCCACTAGACTGGACTACAGTCTGTTCAAATCGGTTTCTCCCCCTCCCCCAAATTTACTCTTTCATAGACACATCACTTCTCTCTATTTTTTCCACTTTAATCATGTTGGAGGCCGCAGCATGAAGACAAATGTGTTTATAGACCAGATTTGGGCTGGTACTTCACATTCCTTTGAGCTGTGAACAATTGCATGACTTCACGTGCTGGCCACACAATAGAAAGAGGAAATGTTGCCAGTAGGCTACGTCAGGCTGGGTACAGTCAGCTACAGTTCCAGCTTCATGTCTGACAATGGAAGATTCACGATGTCCAGACGGGACAAACAAGCCGCAAAGCACTGGCAAGCAAAAATGTGGTGAGCAGCACAGGAAGGAATTTTCTAAAGGACAGCAGTCTGGGGTTTATTTTAAAGCCCACACAATGTGTGAACTATGCGGTATGGGGACAATTTCAATTGCCTCAGCACAAAATGATCTTGCAACCTACAGCACTGTCCTATTTCCGATCTTTTCTTTGTGGGGAAAGGGAAAGTAGGGATGAGCTACAAGATGAGCTTGAGTGGTTATGAACTCTAGCGGTACGGTCCTTAGTAAGATTTTAGTTCTCTGCAATCCAGGTTTCAGATCTGGAGAAGGCAGAGAGGTGACTTAGGGCTCAATTGACATTCTCCATATGGCCATCAACAGAGGCAGCATGTCCACGCAAATATTTCTTGAACTATCCTCAGTCTTACATATCATTGATACAAGGTACCTGGAAGACCTTGTGCAACCCATTGGTGAATATGTTACGAGTCCCTCGGGTGACCAGATGTCCAGATTTTATAGGGACAGTCCCAATTTTGGGGTCTTTTTCTTATATAGTCTCCTATTACCCTTCACTACCATCCCAATTTTGCTATCTGGTCACCTAGCCCCCATCCACAGAGAATATGAGTTACTACAGCCACCACGGCTCCCTAGCTCATGCTGTAGGTTCCCAACCAATCCCCTGGTGTGTCAGCCAAGAGGACAGCAGCCGTGTGTGCCAAGGAGGATACAAATGACATGAAAGTGGTTTTACTCTGTTGCTCCTTTATGTGAATAAAAGGCGACATTTGCTAAATAAGTTATTCTCCACTATTTTTTCCCACCTGGTTCTGTTGTAAAGGGAGCTGCCTTTTCTCCTGAATCGTGCAACATTTTTCAGAGGTTTAATAAAAGCAGGATTGTACTTCAAGTGGCACAGGCACACTGCCAGCCTCGAGCCCCACCCCCCACTCACTGCAGAGAGGCAGCCCAGAGAGCCAACAGCTTGCCATGATGCCTAGCAGTGGCTAGCAGTGTGCTCGGTGACCTGCAGCCAGCTACAGTTGATTTGCTCAGGAACTGCTAAGAGCAGCCATGAGAAGCGGGGACGACTGCCTTAGCCTGGATCACCTCAAACACAACAGAGCTCAGTCCCTTCCGCCTCCTTCCTGTTCCTTGGCAGGAACCACAAGGAGCCCAAGCGTGAGGTGCTGAACAATTCCTGCAAGGTAGGGAGTGCCCTCAGTATGCTCTCATGTCAATGAGAGCTGAGGGAACTCAGCAGCTTGTGGGAGGGGCTCAGCGCTTTTCAGGACTGGACCCCCAGATATGTCCTGGGAGCTTGTTTTCCAGTGAGTAAAGACAGGATGTTGCTTTTGATTAATCTATTCTACTGAATGGAAAGAGGCAGGCTTTCAAGAGGTGTGGACTCACCTGTGTACAGCTTAGGCCTTGGCAATGTCTCCAGCTCCTGATTTCATTGCAAGTCTCATATTTAATGTTTTCCCAAAGCTCCACCTCCTGGAGGCATGTGACAAGGTGAGAATCTTAGCTTTCATTTTTTTTAAATAAGTTTCTAGCACGGTTGCAGGGAAAGCTGGTAATGTGACTGGAGTGCACCCTAACAGCAATTAGGATTTTTTTTTAAAAAAGCCCTCAACATTTTTAAAAATATTAATAATCTGGGGACTGACCATGCTTTTTGAATTCACAGTGTTGGCTGCACTAGGATTTGAGCCACTGGTGTATTGGGATTGGATAGTAGCAACATGAGTTATACTGGCAAGCAAAAAATTCATGCTGCACTGGTGTAAATCATGTCTACACTAGTGCAGCTATACCAGTGATGAAATTCCCTGGGAAATATGCTCTCTGCCACTTTGGCTCTCAAACATGTATAGCGGCTGTACAGGAGAGGCAACACGCCAGTGGAGAATTCTCTGTGCAAACACAGCATAAGTCACCATAAGTGACTGCCCCCACCCTTCTTGAAAACCCTGGTGTAGGGACATGCCACAGTCAGAACTGAGAATGGGAGGCGCCATGTTCTTGGGGGTCCAGAACAGAATCAGATCCTCAATATAGACAAGGCCTTACTCCTAGATTCCAAGACATTTTTTCCTCCTGTGGCAGCATCTGCTTTATACAGAATCCACTTGAAAGCACCCACTGAAGAGCAGCCATGAGACGGGCAGACTGAAGTACATTTTTTTGCTCCATTCTGCTGTTGTATGTGAGCAGTTTCCTTTGCCTTGTAGTGTAATGCTTGAATTGGGAGTTGCTGGGTTTCTCATTAGATTTGCTTTTGCATAATTCACACCCTTAGCACGTAGTCTAGACATAGCCCTTGTTTGATACCAAAGTCATGTTAAATCATTTGCTTATATCTGCATTTACTTTAACTGTGCAAGATGCACTTTAATATAAAGACCCAGTAGTTTTAATTATTTTTGCTGGAAGTCCACTGCACTTTAAGATGTGAGTCCCAATGGAGGCTATAAAATGCTTTCTTGAAATCTTTGAAATGTATGATCAGTGTTTTTTGGCATTTGGTGCTATCTTGAATGATTATACTTAGGGTGAAAATCTGGTTGACACATGATCTATCAAAACCTAACCCGCTCTTTCCTTCATCAGGACTCCACTGCTTCTTTAATTCTGATTAAAATACGACTTTGCCTGTCTCTAAAAGGAGTGTGACGCTTTGTCAGTTATTGCAGTCACAGGTCACTGTTCTTTGGTATTGTAACTAAAATGTCAATTTTTTTGTAATTGTTCTCCATGCTTTTTCTGATCCCGTAGTTTGTTGAAAAGTTTGATTTTCAATATAAACAGTCACTTTAATAGAATTAAAAAATACTAAATTAAAATTACTAACACGTTAAATGGTGAGTTGTCAAATAGCAGCTAGTAGACAGTCCTGAATGGTGTGCTGACTAGAGGACTCCAGCTTTGTTTAAACCGCATTCTCGTTCAAGTTTTTTTTTTCTGGATTTGCACTATTCTGTACTGTACAGTTGGTGAATTAAGAAAATTGATTGTGGAGGGGCAGGGGCATTGTTCTTCAAAGTCTGAGTCCCTGACAAACAGCTCATACCACAGCTCTAGTCTGGACCCTTTTAAGGGGAATGGATTCTCAGAGGTTGTGACACAGAGAGTGACTACTCTTGTCAGATGAAGACTTAATCACACTTAAAACTTTGGAACTCCAGGGAAGAGAGACAAAGTGAGAGAAGGAGACAGAGAGGGGAAGTTTTCTGTGTTGTATGACAAGGTGTTTTATAAATGGTGTCATATATAAGACCAGGCAATACAAGATAGTCAACCTGTCATTGCTATCACAAACAGCACCTTACACAGGAGATATTGTACTATTTTTAAAGTGTGTCATTGGTGGTACATTCCCAGTGGACTCTCAATACTGTCACTATTGCTGAGGTGCAGCTGCTTCTGTGAAGGGAGTGTTGTTATCTAGCAGAACGGTAATGGATCCGTGAGAATAACCCCCTCAATTCAGAGAACTGCTCTTCCACATCTTGCAAGTTCTGCTTCAGCATGAAATGTAAGCTGAGGATTGATGTATGAAAATCATTTTATGTTCTTCGGGCCCTGAACTGTCATGCTGAGGGCTGCAGCTACCACAGAGCTGGTTACATGACAACAAACCTCGGAGCACTCATGTTACTCATTGCCAGCAAGAGAGGAAATTCAGTACAAACATCTATGTTAAACTAATGCTCTATCTAAACACTCACAGGAGGGGGATATAATTGTTCTCTGTCAGGACAGCTCAACAAGGAGGATCTTACTCCAGCTTTAACTAACCTCCTACAGAACTGCAGATACCGTACATATATATTGTGTTTTCTTAGCAGCCCCAGCACCAAGTGACTTCATGGTAGCAATGGGACTTGAAAGTCTGCTAACATTGTGCTTCCACCATTTAATGGGATTGTGGATCTTGAAAGCCTACCTCAGGTAGGTATAGTGACAGCTCTGTTCACAGCAGCTGACAAAACCAGTGAAAACAGTTCTTGTACAAGTGTGTTCTAACAGCTCCACAAGTTTGCATTGTTTATTTCCGGTTTTTAATTTGCTGTCAAATAATTCACATTGTTGTTCTTTCGCAGGATTTGTTCAGAAAGCATGTGACGAAAAGGCATTCACTCAGAATGGTTGTCACTGAAGATAAGTAGCACTGCTTAAAGAGACTGATTTTGCTCTCACTTATACAAGCTTTACACTGTGTAAGGCCCCTGGACTTCAGTGGCGTTAACTCCTAATTTACTCTGGTGTTGATATGGTGTTTAGATCATCCAGTTCAATGGGTGAATCTAGTGGACAAGTAGATGCATAATCTCATTCCATTTCAGTGTGCTTAGAGTATGAAGATGCAAAGGTGGGTGTTTCTCCCTTCATTATATTTGTCTTTGTCAGCAACTTTTGTGACCTAACTGCATTTTCAAAGCACTCATCGCTGGTAGCACAACAGAGAATCAAGTTGATCTGCATAAATGTTAATTCATCAAATGGCTCCAGAGTGGAGTGGTGTGATTTGCTCCAATCTCTCATATAACATTTGTTTATCGATTGCTGGTCATGTCTGATTATAGACCATTAATTATCTGAGCAATATACCCAGGGAGTCAATGATGCAGTAGTCACATTCCTTGACATTAAACAAAGCCCGCTGGTTTTCAGAGATGGTTTCAATAAATGGAGTGAGTGTTATCCATCTTGTAACACTGAGGGATTGCGGGTTTCTAGGCAAGTGAAGTTTTTCCTGAATACTGTACTTTCACAGCTCCCAAGCGGTCAAGAATGTTTGGATTCCAGGAGTGGATTATGTCACAGTTTTGGAGATAAATGAGTTTATATAGACACCTGACATTGTATCCCCGCCTAATTAATTTCCAAGTATGTATGCTCTTCAGCAGGGATATCTGGTCTTTAACAAAAAGCACTCTACGGATAAAACAATTTCTTATTAAAAATGTGATTAGAAATTGCTTTCAAAGCTAGCAAGCACACATATTTGTCAATTTCTGGTCCTTAACAACATTATGTTTGTGCTGATCCCTGTTTCAGTTGGAGACAAGAGGTCAAAGGAAGCAACAGCAAGCAAGCAGTGTTGTGGTAGCTTTGTTGATCCCAGAATATTAGAGAAACGAGGTTGGTGAGGTAATATCTTGTATTGAACCCATTTCTATTGGTGAAAAAGACAAGTTTTGAGCTTACACTGAGCCAGACCTGAAGAGCTGTGTGTAAGCTCAAAAGCTTGTCTCTCTCACCAGCAGAAGTTGGTCCAATAAGAGATATTACCTCACCTCCCTTGTCGGTCAAGGAAGCATTGGGTCAATTTCAGAGATTTAATAAATATCACTGCCATGCAACCTGTCATCCATTTAAAAACGTGAATCAGGAGCACTTGTCCCAAAGCTTCTGAAGACTGGGAAGAGCCATGCAAGGGAGTGAGAATATTGGCATTAAGCATTAATAACTTTCTGCTGACACTCTGTTGGACTTGCTGCACTGAGACCTCCACTTCAAGGGATTTCTTAAAATCTTGGCTGATGCAGAAACAAGAAGTTGGATTATTTGATATGGAATCAATGTTTTCCCACAGTCACTGGTGCTATATAATATAACTTGGAACTCTGCTGCATACACATGCTTTTTTTCAAGATGAAGAAACTGAGCTGGAGTTTCTAAAGACTCCAAAAGTGTACAGTTTCTTGTCTCTTCACTATCATGGCTGAAGGGGAGGCATTTGCTTCCATAAATACCCTATGCAGCCAAAGGGGATTGGGTCAAAAGTGATGCAATTCATGTTTGTTCTGAGAATTCCTTCCATCTCCTACTAATTCCAGAGATTAAGTCAAGCTAAAGCTAAAATCGTCTTTCATTCTCTTTGTTGATTGGTGCCCCTTCATGAACATAAAGATTTTTATTTCTGTCAAGAGAGGCCTGAAGAGAATGTGGTCTAGCAGTCTGAGCTCTAATATTGGGTTGGTTCTCTATATGGCCATCGGCACATCTTTTAACCTCTCTACTTTGATTTTCACATTTGTAAAATGGGATAATAGGAAATAGTTCATACCTCATGAAGCTTTTCTGAGGATTAGGCTATATGGTACTGTGAAGAGAAGTTCTAAGACTGAGGACGAATCCCTCACAAAACTAAAATCTGTTGTAATTTGGTGTGCCAGCCTTGTAAAGGTATGTCTACACTTATGGCAGTGGGCAGCATACAGTCACTGCACAGCTAAGAAGCATGGGTATAAATAGCATTGTAGACAGTGAGGCACATCTCAGGGAGTAGCGTAGAGTGCTCTACCCACACAAACTCTAGTGTATGCAGCCAAGCAGTGCTTCCCATGTCTACACTACTTTTCTTAGCAGTCTAGTTGTCCTTCCACTGAAGCCTTTCCCCACTGCAGTGAAAGACTCCAGCAGCTGGGAAAGGCTCTGGCAGTGGGAAAGCAGATGGGAAAGGCTCCAGGAGCAGGGAAGGCTATGCAAACTCCAAGTGTGGATACAGCCTAAGTCTAGCGAGGGGATCCTTCTAGGTCCCCACTCTCCTGCTCCAGGTTTATCACTTTACGATAGATTTATGGGGGTGGGAACACGGGAAGAGGAAGTGGCCTTGGAATTTAGTTTGGGATCTGGTGAAAAACCCATACAGCTGACTCTGGCTTTAAGGCCCGAGACCAAAGTTCTGTAGAGTAGAGAAGGTTGTAACTCCCCTCCGGAAGGAGGGATCACCCTGGCTTCTGGTTATTCCAACCAGCCTCTCTATTATCAGAAGCAAATGAGTTAGGCCAACAATGGAATGTAGTCATAACTTGGGCAAGGCATGCTGGGATATGGGAAATAAAAAAGGCCCTGAACTTTTCCACAGTCACGGAGAGATCTGGAGAGAGCTAGAATACACTTTTGTTCTTTCTAGGGAGGACTAGAGCTATTTTTATTTTATAGAGTTTTATTAACTAGTTTGTTGGTTAGTTAGTATGTTACTTTGGCCTTTAAAAAAAAAAAAAAAGACTTGCTACATTTACACTAGGAAGGAGTGGGGAAGGCAGAGCCTGTGCTGACTACATGCTTCCATTCCTTTTTGTGTGAGTTTTACCTACTTTACCATAAGTGGGCCTTATCCCGCTCTACCCCCAATCGACCCCACCTCTCAAGGAAGAAGCAAATATTTGGTTTTGGTTTTATACATGCTCCAGGGGTATGTTTTTTCGATTGCTCATGCATATGTATAATGGAGATTGTTAGACCCAGCTCTGAATCCCTTGTTCACAATTTGAAAGTTTGATTGTTGCAACCTAATAAATATTTGCAAACAGGGCTATGGAGCGGTGCTCCGGCTCTGCTCCAGCTCCAGGCAAAAACCTGAAGCTCCACTGCTCTGTGCTCCATCTCCGGGTTCCGCTCCAAAGCCCTGTTTGCAAATACGCATTGTAAACTATATTATGAAAAACCCACCACATCTTTTCCATTATCAGTGCCTTAAATAAGCTAAGGAGATGCTTTTCATAATCCAAATGTTAAAATAAAAATAAAACAAATGTGCTATAAAAGTAATATAAATTGAATACTTTTTTTCAGAATTTGGAATGGACTCAAACAAAATATACACGATTGAAAATACTTGGAGATATTTGACTGAGTGCTCTAATGTCAGCCATGCTAGAAGTATTGGTAAATTCATCTCGCTCAGCACAGAGAGACAGTGGGTTGGCGTAATAAAGATTTTTTTTCTTTCCGTCGCCAAACTAAACAACGTTTGGTCATATTGTAAACTGAGCTTTCCACCAAATGGGAACTCACAAGTCTGAAATAATAACTTTTCTTGAAGAGTAAAGAATGCAGCTGAGAAATGGCTTCATATGTTTGCCATGCAGTTACCACACACTCCCATTTCTATTGCAATGACTAAGCAAACAAAATGCATAGCTTTTACTGTAACTATATGTTATTTTAAGTGGGCTCTTCAGCCAAAGATGAACTCAACTGGAGAATAAAAAATTAGGGAGAAAACAACTTTCCATGGGGATGAGGGGGAAAAAAATCCCAAAGTATTGCTGCTTATCCTTAAGTAACATAAAGTATTTGAAGAGTCACAGAGATCCAGTGCTAACACCACGCCCCACGTTTTCTGGGTTTCAAACAGAAGTCTTAATAGACTGAAGTCTAGACTTTGTTGCATAATGATGTATGTCATGTTACTAGCATGGGAGTTGCACTTTAGCAACTCATTTCTATCCTAAGCATGGGACTGATTTATGCTAATATTGCTGTCAAGCTGCTGCGCTTGCACAGTGTGAATTAATTGCCGGATTCTTCGCTATGTTACTCTAATTTTACGCTAGTGTAATTCTGTTGATTTCAATAGCAAGAGGTAAAATATGATTTTGGTTCCACTCTGCTGCCTGAAAATTCTTCAATAGGCTGCAGCTGTTTTCACACTCTTGCACATCAAGTGTCTCAGTGAGGAGTTTTCACGTTGTGGAGTTCAACCAAATATTTTACTTCTTGCTGCCACTGATGGATACTTAAATGATGAATGAAGCCTCTATTCTAAGTGTATGTCTACACTGCAACTAGACACTCACGGCTGGCTTGCAGGGCTGTTTCAATGCTGTATGTACATCTGGGCTCAGGGCTGGAGCCCCAAGCTCTGGGACCCTCCAACATCGCAGGGCCCTAGATCCTGGGCTCCAGCCCAAGCCCTAAAATCTACACTACAGTGAAACAGCCCCACAGCCCATGGCCCGTGAGCCAAAGTCGATTGGCGTGGGCCAGTTGCAGGTTTTTCATTGCTCTGTAGACACACTTCGTGTGTGATTCTGCTGGGGTGGGCAGTGGGAAGAGAAGTATGGTCATTGGAATTAAATGTCTAATGGGTCTGAATTCAGTTTGGGCTCATGTGTAAAAGCAAGGCTGCAGAGATTTGTTCTGGTAACTAACGTTCATTGTAAACAGCCCATCACATTGTGTGCTCAGTCAGAGAATGCCATTACCCCTGAAGAATAACACAGTGAGCTAAGCCTTGATTCTGATCTCACATTGGTGTAAATCCAGAGTAACTCCACTGACATCAATATTGCTACAGCTGTGCAGAACTACTGTAAGTGAGAGCGGAATGGGTTCCGTGCCATCCAAATCCTTGAGGAGGGGGATTAAAAATCCCTTTTTGTCTCTACTGTTTGTATTTTTCCACTTAACCATGACAGATTTCTCTTCCTGGGGGCTTATGTCTATATAACACATGATGGGTTTTTACAGGTATAAAGATAGCAGCCATCACAGCGCAGGAGTGAAGAACTGGTTTAAGTGTGACCAAATCACAGGGCTACATTATGTCTTGCTGATCAGAGCCATGAGACATATTTTAAGCTTAATATGAGCTCACTGGGACTGAGGTGATGTATGTTTTTCCTTCTGGAAACAAATAAGACCTCTTTAATGTGTGCACTCCTCGGGGAAGGCATCATGCTGTAGTGTTGAACTTGGGTTATTTATGATGTTTTGAGAAGTAAGTGGCTCCCAGTGAGAAGATAATCTCAGTTTGTAATTTAAGGTCAGCATTTGGGAACAATACTAATACTTTCCACTTATGGAATGACTGTTATACAGGTGCACTTTACAGACATGAGTGTGTTCATTAAAGGGACCCAATCTGGTAGAAATCTGGCCCACAATTTAAGTTTCCAGAAACAAATAGCTGTATCCCCAGCTGCATCACAGCCTTCCTCAGCACACGGGGGTGGGGGTGGGGGGGTGGAGTGGTGACATCATGCCACCTTTCTGCTTCCCTCCCCCATATTTCAGGAGGCCCAGGGCCAGTTTGGCCCCCCAGTACAAGTTATATAAGCCAGAGAACTATAGATGTGCTCTGTATTATTGTAAAAGTCCTAGGAGTCTTCAAGTCATAGGAAATTAGTGAAACTTTGCAGAATAGTTGGCAATTGCATCCTATTCCCTGCTCTTCTGGTTGTTCTCTTTTGCTTTCCATGTTCCAGAACTAACCCAGTGACTACAGTGGACACGGTCATCTACTCTTATTTAAACATTGGAACATAACTTACCTGTCAAGTTTAAAGAGCTTCTGAAAGCTCTTACCCCAATAAACCCCAACTGCTGATTCAGACACACCAATACCCTGCTTCATGCCAAGTAACTCGCTGCCTAAAAATGCTGTTATCAGCCTCTCATACATACAGACCCACAGCGGTGGAGCGCCCAGTGGGGACGATGCTGCAACAAGCTCAAATATGCCTGCTAAACAAGCCCATGTGTGTTTCATTCACATGAGAAGTGCCACCTCATAAAAGCACAATGGCTTTTCCAAATACCTCATGGCTTCAACACCTCACAGTTGTCAGGACTTTCTCCCCTTGTGGTACAAATGTGGTGGGCCCCCCTCTAACTCACCTTCTGTCCTCTCCTAAAATAGACCTCTCCTATAGCTCTTCAGTAATCCTGCTCCCCTTGCTAGGAAATAGGGAATAGAAACAATTCTTTCCTGTCTTTAGCTTGGTTGGTACCACCAGTTTCTGATTAGCACCAACCTCCACAGGCTTCCCCTTTCTAAGTCTCTCTGGTGTTTACATGCAAAGCTGAGCACCAATCAAGCTGGTAAAGTTTTTATGACAAGGCCCAGAGAGATCAACAGGCAAATGTTTGTATTTTGCAGACGGCTTCATAAACATCCCTTTAATTTTGAACAGTTGTGCTCAGCTCTCTTGAAGATTCATCATTCCTCTCAGGCAATTCCACATTTCAGCCATCGATTTTTCATTAACACACATCTGTTTTCAAATTGCATTTCTATGGGGAAATGATAGGGGCTTCAATTAAGCCAGTGGAAGGTCAAAAAACAACCTTTCCTATTAAATGCACCCTTAGGAATTCATTTGGAAATAATACTCTTCATTTTTGTTTGTCTGTCTGCCAGTGCTGAGCCACATAACAGCCCACTAAAATAAACGATCTTCGTGTGCCAGGTTCTGAGAAGAATCAGCCCTAAACCTTTCCATTTGTTAACATCAGAAAGATCCCAAATAGGAAGGGGGGAGAGGTGGAGGGAGAGAGAGAGATGTTGCTGCTGTAGCCAGAGAAGTGGAGTACTGTATAAAGATATATTGTTAAAATATTAGAACTTAATTCTTTTTTATAGAAAAACTCCTGTAAGGAGCATGCTAAGAACCACAGAATGAAAGGAAATCCCAAATGGTAACCAGTTTGAAAGACTGTTTTCTAACTACCGTACACAAATAGTACAACCTTCCCTCTACACACGTCTGTTAATAGAGATGTCGTCTCACAGAAATCAGTACACACAGGAGGCCTTCAAAAGCAAATTTAGAGCTCATGAAAAGTGTCAGACTGTAAAAACTAAAGACTAGTCAGAAACCTGATTCCTGGTGCCAGGTGCAGTTGAAGATCTACCAATAATATCAGACTGTGAATCACTTTAACAAAGGCTGGGCTAAGTCCTCAGCAACAGAGTTACCAAGTCAACCCATTCCTGCCACATCCTGAGACTTCCTTCTCCCAGTCCCCAAGTACCAATTCCATCTTGTTCTGATCAAACCTAGGCCGGATGCTCAGCTCAGCCCCAGTGGCAGGTATGCACTGGGATATCATACTATCTGGATATGATGGAAAGAAGTCATGGAGCTACGTGCCATCTATTGACAAACATCATCAATCCCCTGAGCCGTTCAGGCACTTTCAGACAAGCTGTTGAGATGTCTCCTTTCACTGGCAGTTTCTTTTCTCTTGCTGATGAGCAGAAGAAAATAAATGCCCCTTACATTTGGGAAATCAGTTAATTTTCAGATAGGGTCAGGCTGCTAGTCAACTCAAAAAGCTCAGATTTGAACAAGAAATGTAGTTTGAGTCACAGGAATGTATGAAATGCAAAATGTAACAAGTGTTTCAGAATTTCCTGGTTCTCAAATTTAGAAACGTTTTTCAGGTTTAAATTCTGCTGTGGTGCATTCTTTAATTTAGTTTGCCTTCAATTTTTAAACTCCAATGGGAGTTCTGCACATTTATAGAAAGATGAGGGAAGGTTAACAGTGAAGGGGTTCTGGATACATAACATTATATGGCATCAGTAAAGCTGTTGTTGTTAGACTGAGTGTAGGAATGTATAACACGTCAAAAGGCTTTTTCACTCATGCTATAAACTTATAAAGAGGTTTGTATGCTGTCTCCATTGCCCCCCCTTCCCACATACAGTGCCTCAACTGCTTCGTTTTTATGAGATCTTCTACCCTGACACTTTCAGCAATGTGGGATTAGTTTCCACATAATGACTAAAGCAGCAAAATTACACAAATTCCTATTAATGGATTCCAAAAATCTAGAATCCGAGAGGTAGCTGTGTTAGTCTGGATTTTCAGAAGCGACAAAGAGTCCTGTGGCACCTTAAAGACTAATTAAAGTATTGAAGCATAGGCTTTCGTGGGGTAATACCCACTTCGCCAGATGCATGCAGTAGAAGTATCCAGAGGCAGGTATAAATACGTAGGCAAGAACCAGGTTAGAGATAACAAGGTTAGTTCAATCAGGCTGAACGACCTTGTTATCTCTAATCAGGGAGGATGAGGTCCTCTTCTGGCAGCTGATCTGGAGGTTTGAACACTGAGAGAGGAGAAACTGCTTTTGTAGTTAGAGACATTATACCTGCCTCTGGATACTTCCACTGCCTGCATCAGATGAAGTGGGTATTAGCCCACGAAAGCTTATGCTTCAATACTTTAGTTAGTCTTTAAGGTGCCACAGGGCTCTTTGTCGCTTCCAAAATTCTAGTTATAGTTTGCTCAGGCTTGTAGGGTAGGGATCACTTAAGGAAGAAACAGATTTATTCAGTTCTGTACTGTAATAACATAAAGGCTTCAAAGGTGACTGTGCTCTATAGTTAATCTTCTTTCCTGTTCCCCTCTTGCCTCCGGGCACCAACTGCTGAAAAGGCTCAGAAGGTACATCCTTTCCTTTAATCTCTTCCTAGTCAGTTACTCTTCTCTCACTTTATATTCTTCCCTCAAAATCCTCTTTGTTAATTTTTAGGCTTTGCACGGGTCTAAACCCTACTGTCAAACAGTAGAAACAGTTTCACAAAGCTCACAAAATGTCACAATGTGACACTATCCTATAACGATAAATGGTGATGGGAAAAGGTACAAGAGGGAGATGAACTAAATTCATCTAAGCAAATATTCCTACTGATATAAACTCAATCACTGTGTTAAAATCATGCCTGATAATCAAGAAAGATATGGGACCAGAAATCAATGGACCAAAAATTGTGTTTTGGAAATTAGGACTAATTGGTGGAAGAAATAATGAGCAGATCTGAACTATTTCACCCATCATTTTTGGGAATCTCAAAAAGAGACTTTAGGGGAAAATTAGCAGAAGCTGGCTGTCTGAAAGATGGGAGAACAAACAGGAGTAAGTTTCACCACCATGCCTGCCACTCCCACTGGCACTCCCACAACACGACTTTCTCCTTAAGACCAGAAAGAATAATATAGTGCCCATCTATGTACCCATGTGCTCACCACAAACCTCAGTGTCTGCTGCTGAAATTAGCAGCATGGGTATGTCTGCTTGGAGATCCTGTAGATGTGTGATTAACCACCCAGACACATGAGAGATACCAGGAAGTCAATGGAAGTTTATCTGCTCCACAGAACTAAAGAGTTTTTTGGTTCTGGTGATGCTCTGTACTTGGGCGTAGTTTATAGACTCCACAGGCTCCCTTCTCTCAGTGCGTGGGCTGTTTCTCTGCAGATTTCAGAATTCCAAAGATTCTGCTGCCCTCCTGACTCACTGGTCCTGCAGAGCTGTGCAGAGTCCAAAGCCCGCATGGCTGCCTGTTTCTGGTGGAGCTTATAGACTGCTTACAGCCTGGTAGAGTTTTCAGAGGTTCATACATAAATCAATTTAATAACTTCAAAGTTAACAATCCAGACTTGCCCCAAGGTAAAATAAAGTGCCAGATTTTGCTCTTGATTACATGGACAATCATAATGCCATGTAAATATACTAAATTTGGTGTAGTTATGCCAGATTTACACCATTGTTGTTAAGAAGTGACACTGGACCCCCATCTTTCTGAGATGCATTTTTAAAAACAATTAGAGAAATTTAAAAAGTGAAATACCCCTAATTTTTCAAATGCTTCTATTTTACAAATACTCAATCCGGTATGGTTTGGTTTTGAAGAAATTAGAACGTAGGGTTCAAAAATTGAGTTTCTGTGGAGCTATTTACAACCTTAACTGCTGCAGCCACTCTACAATAAATCAAATTTCAGAGACTATTCAAATTCAGAATTTACTGGTCCCAATGCAACTTTAAATTGAACACATCTAGAAATTGCTAAATGTTACAGGGTGAGTTTGATCTTATTGTTCTTCAGAAAATAAGGCATAAAATATCTAACCGGTTTTTTTCATGAAGCAGTTTTTATCAACTATGCAGCCTCTGGGCCAAGCTGTTAGTTACACCCATTCTGTCCCATTAATGGATTTGATAGGTGTAACTAAGAGCAATACGTGGCTCTCCATTCCTAAATAAAACTTTGCTGCATTAAGAATAGCGGAATTTCAAATGCCTACAGCATGACCCACTGTGTCTGTGGTATGGACAAAATTAAAGGAAGAGATCCAAGAAAAGCAGAGGAAATTATGGCTCACTGAAAAACACAATAACCTCTCAAAACATTGTGTATATGGATCAATGATTCCATATATATATTTTAAAACATTTCTAAAGTGTATTTTCTTATTATTTTTTTGAACAAATACTTTTAACAGCCACATAGACAAGAGTTTGGGAGAGCAGAGATTTAAAAAAGTATATGCAAATCTAGAAGGAAATGTTTAACAATCAAGAATTCAACAGGCTATTTTATCATTTGCAGTTGTTAAAGTAATAAAATGTAAATATGTTATAATTTTAGATTTGTGAAATTTCCAAAAACTGATCTGCCTTTGTGGAAAAGTGATAGCTAGGGCCCCTGGAAATACCACCATAGAAATCCTGTGTGGGATTTTCAAAAACACTAAGTGAGATTTTCAGAAACCCTTAGCAATGGCTTAGCTCTGCTCCCACAAGGATTACAGTAGACTTTAAGAGCAGCAGAATTGGCTAATGCTGAATGATTTTGAAAAATCCCATAATCTATTCCTTAGCACTGGGTTTTGGGGCATTCTGCTGTATTTAAGCTTGCATCAAAACTAACAAACAAAAATATAGCAGCAAAAACTCAACCTTGTGGTTGTAAAGAAAATAGTTTATTTGTGAATCAAGTTTAGTCTTACTGAGAATAGTAGCTGACCTGTCCCTCCCACCACCTGGGAAGGATGGAGATCTACACTGAGGGGCTCCTTTGCACAAACAAATTTAAAATTTTTATTAAAGCTAATGTTAAAAACAATATATAATACATAAGTTGAAAAAAGACTGTCTGTACATCTGGGTATAGTGCTTAGATTATCCACAATACAAAATTTGTTTTTAAAAGTCATATGATATATAGAGTACATAATCAGCAGTAACCCAAATGTATGTGAATAGATTTAACAATATAGTTTAGATATTAGAATCCAAATACGTGGATACATCACTCATGAAAAGTTTGTACAGAGATTTGATTGTGGAAAGCAAAATATATCAATGAGTAGAGATTGTCCCTCAGTAATTGAGAATTAGGTAGGTTGTCCATTTAGAAATAATACAATCCACAAGGGAAGTATTTCCCTGACTGCACTTCTCATCGACATTCCAGCTCATCCCTCCTGATATTGCCAATGTCCAGTGATGTGTTCTATGTAGATTTTCCTTGACCACCTGATGGCGTCCGATATCATGAGTTGCCACATCAGCCTAGCGTAGCATTGACCGATTCCGCATTCTCTCAGAACTTTCTCGTTAATGGAGGCCATGTCCCAAAGACTCCGATGATCAGTGTAAGCATCTGAACCTGGTAAACCCTAGCTCTCAAGGTTTCGGCCATAGCGGCATATTTTTCCACCTTTCAAGCTCGGGCATTGTGGAAGGCTGGGGTCCTGTTCTTAAAGGGCACTTTGATGTCCACCATGGTCTTCTTCCAGTCCTCACTGGTGATGACAATGTCTGGTTGCAGTTGGCTGTCGGTTCCAGGGATGGCGGAGTTTACACAACCTTCCTCACAGGTGGTGGGATGGCTCTGGCCAGGCCATATTGGATGGTGTTGTGTCACAGCTGCCAGGCTCTGGAATGGGGCTTGCAGCTACACCGGACGTGGGTTAGTGTCTTGTTGGTGTAGCTGCGCTCCCTGCATCGCTTGTCCTGATTCCCATGGAGGACAGCTCTACTCAGCAGGATGCAGTTGAGCGAAGCCCAGTGGATAAACCTTCAGTTGGCCAATCGGGTGAAGCTGTCCCCAGGGAGGAAGTGGTTGCTGGCGTCCCTTTTGCCCATCACCTCGAAAGCCTTGCGCTGCTATGGTTTCCGTTTCAGGTTTTCCCCGTACTGGCAGGGGATGGCATTATTTAGGGTCCCCTCTAGCATGGTTCTAGCTCTCGGAGTGAAGATCGTGTGATCTGTATTCTTCACCTGTGGCACCAGGACTCCCAGCACCAGGTGTTCCTTGCACCAGGTCCAGTGGCAGCTGATACACTTCTCCAGTCATTGTGTAGCATTGTGGGTACGAGTCCAGAGCAAAGCAAAGTCTCCCTTGTCTCTTCCAAATTTACCTTCCAGCGAGCTGCTCAGGTAAGTGGCGACATCTTGGTTGGAGGGAGTCCTAGCAATTTACTTCTTGACAGCATCCAGCAAAGCACATGCAACGATGTTCCTCACTGTGATTCATGATCAGGGGCCTGGTTAATTGGGACGGGGGGCTATGCCCTGACCCATTCCTCCTGCCTTCCCAGTGCTCCTACCAGGGAGCAGGGGCAAGAGCGCCAGGCAGTCAGGGCAGGGCAAGCCCCCATGCCCTGACCCCATTCTCTGGCAAGAGCACCAGGGTTGGGGAGCTGCAGATGGAAGGTCTGGGGAGGGGCCCCACAAAAACATAATCCACCTCTGCTCCCACAAAACATTTTCAATCAGTGAAGAAAGGCCCTAGGGAAGGAGCACTGTGTTCCTGATTAGACTCTTCATTACAAGGCAGACTAATGGCCCATTGCTGCAAAACAGATTTAGAATAAGGAAGGTCATGTGAGGTATAAGACTTATATAAAGACTGATGGGGACCCTAATGAAAAAAATCTAAAGGGGGTCAAGGAAGTTTATTCAATTGAACATTAAAAAGGAAAAAAAATATGTTAAAGAAAGCTCTATGCCAAGCATTGGGGAAATTGTGGTGAAAAGTCCCAATCTATTACACAGGGAAAGAAACGTAAGTCAATTATCTTAAATATCTTTACAACAGAAGATATTATAGAGACAAGGTGGGTGAGGTAATATCTTTTGCTGGACCAACGCCTGTTGGTGAGAGAGACAATATAGGTGTGGTAAGAATTCTACTTTTGTTGCTCTAACCTTCTGTCCTTGATGACATTTTTTAGTGAAGTCTCTAATCCTCCCATTTAAAAAACAGAGGAAATTAACCTATACAGGAAATTGCAGTATATTCAAAGAATGCTAATGTTCGAGCCTAAACTCCTCAAAGTAAGGAAGTTCACAGTTGGGAATAAAGTGGTTCCCTATCGAACATGCCTTGGACCAAGGGATGAATTTAGTCTGTTCTAAACTCGGCCTATTGCATTTACATGTTGGATGATTCAGATTATATTTAATTATATAGTTCATCAATTTTTTCCTCAGCCCTGTTGTTCATAACTGACAGCTCCTTTAGGCTGCGGCCCGCGTGTCAAGGGAGACCCTGACATCAACACCTGTGCACTGCAAGGCCCGTGTCTTCTTCTAAGGTAGGATTTTCAAAAGTATGTAACACTGGCCTAGCTCTGCTCCCCCTGAAGTCACCAAATGGGAGTTTTATCACTGACTTCAAGGGGACCGGAGCTAGGTCAGTGCTAAGCACTTCTAAAATCCCAGCCCTCTGCTTTTCCCCGTGGGGTGAGGTAGGAGACTGTGGGTGAGAGCAGTGGGGAGTGCATTCTGGAAGGGCTCATTCTCTGGCCATTGGCCCTGCAGTGATGTGGTATCTGTGCACAAGACATATATGTGCACAAAGCACATCAGATGGGCACATTTTTACCAGTGAAACATGTACATACAAAGCTACTGAATGTCCATTCATAGCCTTTACTTCCAAAAAGCCAGTTTGTTCAGAACAGGACTCTTCAATGGGCCTCTTTGCCAAGGCTCATGCAGCCTCCCCCCATTCTCTACTTCCCTCTCTCCCAGGTACTTTATTCCAACCTCTCTGCTGCTGGCGTTGGATGGGGAGGACGAGCCCAGGTCTCATATCACCACTTGGCAGGGATATGCTGCAGCCACCATCCCAGGGCTGTTTGGGTGCCAAGAGCCTGATCCAAAGCCCAGTGCCACCAATGTTGGTCTTTCAGTTAATGTCAATGGGCTTTGGGTCAGACCCTAAATGCAGAAGGCAACGCGTTTTCAATGTTCTTGCCCACTCTACAACATGAGAAGCCCTGGGAGAGGTCTGGACATGGGATCGCCATGTTTTTCTCTGTTAAAATAATGAGTCAGCTCAGATATGGGCTTAGCCTATAGTCAGGGGCAGAGGAAAATGACAAGAGCAGCAAGTACTGCTGTCGTCATAACCCAGGCGAAAGGTTGGCAATGTAAACAGCACCATACCTTCCCCAGTGGTGAATCCTTCAGACACAGCACCAATACACAGTATGCATTTCTCTGCACCAGTGGGTTGAACTAAGTCCCAAGCATGTACGAGGTACAAAAAATCTCGACATCTTGCAGATCGTCCTTCATAATTGCCATTGCAAGGTTGCCAGGGCTATTACTTGTGTGAGCCACATCAAATAAAGGATCCAATTTGATCCTACTGACTGTTTGTCAAGATGCAACAAAAGAGACTACTTTGAAGGTCATAGAATATCAGGGTTGGGAGGGACCTCAGGAGATCATCTAGTCCAACCCTCTACTCAAAGCAGGACCCATCCCCAGTTAAATTAGCCAACAGACTTTTGCCCCATATCCCTAAATGGCCCCCTCAAAGATTGAACTCATTGAACTCATAACCCTGGGTTTAGCAGGCCAATGCTCAAATCACTGAGCTCTCCCTCCCTCTTTACAGTGTTCCCTCACATCAGTAAAGCACACAACAGAATAGTGACCGGCAGCCAAATCCCACAGCAAGTTGCCTGGTCACCATGTTCCGAAGCATTGCCAGTTTGGGGTGGTTTTGTTTCCTGTCCCCAAAACCCAACCATCACATTATTCAAATGTATTGTAGTTTGAATAATTACAGTAGCCCAGGACAATGAGCGCCAAATAAAAACATAAATTAGAGGGTTAGCTACATTTAATAGTGACTATAGATACCATTTCTACAGCATGAACTAAAATGGTTTACAGTTAGAGCTTAATACAGCAAGTATGTATAACAGCCTGGGCTCTACCTAGGTTTTAGCCTTAATACCTTCTTGTCCACACTGTCTCGCTGACCCAAGTCTGGATGTGCTTTAACCCCAGACTGGCTTACCCACATAAGAGGGTGAATTGCAGCCCAGGTTCTGCTTTAATTTAGGCTGGAACCTGCCCACTTTTCAGTGAGGACACAGGCTAAATCATTTGAGTGCTGACAGCCTCCAATGCCCTTCCCACAATTCCCCCTGAAGGACAAACAAATTCTCCTTCAGTTGACACACCTGCCTGGGACATAATCCTGGAGTGGCTCAGCACAGAGAACCATGGGATATGCCCCTAGACACACATGGGTGAGTGCAGGAACAGTGAGGACACAGTAACACAGGTATGACTTTGCCGTGGGGATGCTCATACTTCGGCTACACTGTCCCAGATGCCAACACCTGGATTTTCAGTGCAGTGTAGATATAGCCAGAGTGTGGGGCTGAATCTCAATGACTGTTTTGGTTTATTTAATATTACAAGGTGGGAAAGAGAAAAGTGGGGATACCAAAAGTAAATGTAGCCTTGAATCTCACATTTTTCTCTCAGAGCTCACACAGCAAAGCCCCTGTGCAGCTCAGTTCTGTTCCAGAGCGGTGTGAAGAGGATCTGTAGAAAAGGATGGGCCAGTGGTTCAAGTCCCAAGTTCAATCACCTTCTTGGCCACAGATTCTGCGTGACCTTGGGTAAGTCACTTCAGTTCTCAGTGCCTCGGTTCCCCATCTGCAAAAGGGGGCTAATAGCACTGCTCTACCTCGCAGGGTGGTTATGAAGATAACTGTTACTAGGCTGACCATACGTCCCGTTTTGAACGGGACAGTCCCGTTTTTTTCATGTTTTTGAACCATCCCGTCTTTTTGTCAAAAATATCAATTTTGTCCCGTTTTGGGGGCAGGTGCAGGACTCCCAAGATCTTAGTTGAAGAATCTTGCTACCTAAGGACAAGTATCAGATGTCAAAATCTCCGATGAGCAAACTGTGCTCATCGGAGACTTTGACATCTGATACTTGTCCTTAGGTAGGGAGAGGAGGCAGCGGACGGAGGGAGAGACCAGGGAGGAAGGGAGGGATGGAGAAGGGGGATGGAGAGAAGGGAGGGATGGAGAGGAGGGAAGGAGGAATAGAGAGGAGGAGGTGGCAGCGGGCGGCGGGCTGAAGCCGACGACGGAGCGGAGCTGTCCGGAGCCGCAGCCGGGGGCCGAGCGCGCCGGCGGGGGGGCTGCCGGCCGGGTTTTATGACTCATAATCACATAAATTCAGTTATGTGATTATGAGTCATAAAACGTCCGCCGCCCCCCCGCCCCCGCCGGCGCGCTCGGCCCCCGGCTGCGGCTCCGGACAGCTCCGATCCGCCGTCGGCTTCAGCCCGCCGCTGCCTCCTCCTCTCTATTCCTCCTTCCCTCCTTCTCTCCATCCCTCCCTTCTCTCCATCCCCCTTCTCCATCCCTCCCTTCCTCCCTGCTCCCTCCGTCCACTGCCTCCTCTCACTCCCTCCATCCCTTCTCTCTATCCCCTTCTCCATCCCTCCATCCCCTCCTTCCTCCCTTCTCTCTATCCCTCCATCCCTCTCTTCCTTCTCTCTATCCCCCTTCTCCATCCCTCCCTTCCTCCCTTCTCTCTCTCCCTCCGTCCACTGCCTCCTCTTCCATCTCCCTTCTCTCCATCCCTCCTTCTCACTGTCCCTTGCCTCCTCCATCCCCCCTGCTCCCTACCCCCATCTCTTCTTTCATCCATCCATCCTCTCCCTTCTCACCTTCGTGCCTTCTCTCCCTCCGTCCCCTCCATCATCTTCATCCCTCATCCCCCCTTCTCTCTCTCCCTCCATCCTCTTCATCCCCCATCCCTGTTCTGCTTATTCCTCCATCCATCCCCCCCCGACTCCCCTCTGCCTCCCCCCTGCCCGGCGCTGGGGGGCCCAGGTGGGGCCATGGACCCCCCCACACACACCCTGTCCCGTTTTTGCCATCCCAATGTCCCGTTTTTGTCTAAAGGAAATATCGTCAGCCTAACTGTTACAGATTGTGAAATGCTCAGATATCCTGGCACTTTAGGGGCAGGCACATTTAACCCCCCAAGTGTGGGTGGTTTTGGTGGCTGCACTCATGATGTGCTCTGCACTTTCCGGACATACAAGAATGGATGGTCTTTGCTGCAAGGAGCTAACATTTTTTGTTTTGAAGCAAATCCATCAGCCATTCCATGTGTGTTGTAGGAAGGGGATGTGCTATCATTTGGTTTTACTGGCGTTCTTAGCAACAGGGGAAATACATTCAGACTGCTCCGTTGCTAAATATCAAAGTCACAGTTCCTTTCTAATCACAATTATTGTTTCAACTGTATCTTATACTGGAGTGAGCAAGACATTTGAAAATTGCCACATTTAATTGTAACTTATATATGGGCAATCTTTGGAAAGCATTCACACACACACACACACACACACACACACAAAATCCAAATGTTTAAAGTTTAAATACATATAGAACCACAGAGTCAGTGACTGGAGCCAAGCTAGAAAAATAGCATTTCCACTAATAATCCTTCCACGAGAGGATTAAACTCATTTGGGAATCTCGGGTGTTGACCAGACAGTACAGAGCACTGGAACATTAGAGTTTGATGTGTTTTTGTATAGCAAAACAAGTTATACAATAAAAAATAATTGGTGTTCTCTTTGTGGGTAAATTTATTACTGAAATGTTGGAAACTCCTTCGTCTTTCATTTTAATAGGAGAAGCAACACACAGTGAATTAAGGAGATTTGCCTGGACCTCGATTTTGCTATGACCCCTAGACTGTGTGTGAACTTTATTGAGAGTTTCTGTTGCACTAATGAAAAAAATATGAGAGCCTTCTAGTGGCAAGACTAACACACACAAACTCCCACAGACAATTCCCTCTGCTTCACAGAGTAAAGTAGCAGAGCTCAAACTTATTGCTACTAACTCGCTTGACTTTATCACGAGTGTTGCAATATTTGATGTCATTTCCTAAATACCCAGCCCCTGAAATCCTTGACGAGGTGAAAATTTTAGCTTTTTTAAAAAAAGTTTTTAGCTGTCCTGAATGTGGGGAAGATTTGAAAACATGAGCCCTAAACACTCAAAAATCAGAAGGCAAATAAAGTGAATCCAACATTTGTTGTTTTCGCAATCTCATGACTGCATAAAGTACTCTGATTTATGATACAGTATTTGGGTTTGGAACAAGAACTACGAACTGTGAAAACCTCAAACTATTTGTAGAAGGGGAGAGATACCAAATGCCTGGTTCAATCAAATCCATTTGCTGACAATGGGTGTCACCATGAGTGCAGCTGGGCTGGTGTTGACTACAGTGCAAGTGAAGACACAAGATTGTTTCTCTTCCTCAGTGTTCCTGACTCTGTGGAAGCTCAGTGGAAGTTGAGGCTCTGTGAATTCAGGTTCACACGACTGGGTGGACAGTAGGGTTGGCCTTGCCACGCAGTGGCACAGCAGAATAGAATTTTCATGGGACAATCCTGCAAGCATGTCTCAGCATTAACAGCGTAGGGATAGATTGCGGCAGGGATAAATGGAGCCCGTGCAGACTTCTTCTCCAGTCCAGCAATGAGATACAGGCAGGTAACACCCTGCACCCACACAAAGCCCCAATGAATCTCGTTGAAGGATTGGGGTCCCATAAGTATATTAATCAGACATCAACATCCTAGCTATGCATTGGTTCATATAGCATTCCGAACAATAAAGTGACATATAGGGTATATCTACACTAGAGCTAGAGGTGTAATTTCCAGCTCTGGTAGACATACCTGTGCTAGCTTCGATCAAACTAATGAGCTAAAAATACTAGTGTACCTGCAGCTGTATGGGCAGCGGGATGAGTTAGCCTCCCTGAATACAATCCCACCCGAGCCCCTAAGTATGTACTCAGGGTGGCTAGCTCACCTTGTCACCTGTGCAGTTGCAGCTATGCTGCTCTTTATAGCACACAAGCTCAATCAGACCCAGTGAGGATATTTCTCCTCGAGCTGGAAAGTGCACCTCCAGCGTAGACATCCCCATACACAGAGGGTATGACTTAGCCAAGTCGAAAGCCGTTCCAGGAGAGGCAGTTCACAGCTAAGAATGAAACATCAGCACTTGGAAAACAGATTAACATTTCTCAGTCCGTCCACGAGCCTCCGAAACAAAAACTCCCCAGTCACAATGCTGAAGAATGATCTTGTCTAACAGATATAAAACAATCGAGAGACTGAAGACCAGTGCCAAAGGTGTAGTTGCACAGAGCTGTTTCCCAGACAGCGGACTAGCGGGTATGGCTTATGTTTTCATCCTCTTTGCAGCCCAGCACCTGCTTCCTTCTCACTGTCTGCAGGGAGAAGAGGAAAGGAGTGAGCTGCAGTAAGGGTACATTCCGTACCCTGAGAGGGATGTACAGCAACTGTACATTCCATAGGGGAGTGTTCATAAACGCTGCACGTCCCATGTGCTCTCCCATCTGGCACTAATGGCCTTCATTTGTTTGAGTGACATGGGCTACGCTGCCAAAAGGAGATTGTTTAATTATTCTCCCCCACAAAATGGCTGTGAAGCTGCCCATTGCTGTTGCTGAAGCCAAGCCATCCCAAGAAACGGAGTGACTTTAATATTAAAGACACTTATTTATTTAGGCATCAGCCCCGCTATGCTCTCTTCAGGCATATTTTCACAGCTATGAAGTCAGCAATGTACATACTTGGGAGAAAGTAACATGATTACGAAGATCATTTTTGTTCTGTATGAACCCTGTCAAATCTTTATATCCCAGACCCTCTCCCCTTTTCCTGTTGCTATATCCAGAATGCCAGGTAGAATCCAAAACAAAACCACAGAGACAGGTTCAAACCAAGGGACTGGAATGCAAATCTCCCTAAAATAGGAAGGCATTTAAATTCAAAGTGCTGATTTTTGCACATTTCTAATGTAGCAGCCTACATGGAACTTGGAGGGAGGAGCACAGATTGCAGGAAGGAAGAGCTTGGAGGAGTCACCAGCAAGTCCGTCTGCATGCGTATAGCTAGAATGCTAGCAAGTAGACCTCTTCCCATTTGTTCCTGAGGCTGAGGAAGCTCAGTGGAAATCACACTCTGGGAGTTCAGTTACACATGGCTTGGAGGAGAGCATGGCTTTTCTATGGCTTTTCCACAGCAATGTAGAATTTATAATGGCAGCATCTCTAAATAGTTCTCTTAATAAAGGGACAGTTTAGTTTTACAAGAGTGGTGTCCTTACCCAGCAAATGTTACATGAAATATCTAATATTAATATTTATTATAGCTGGAGTTTGCAATGCCTGCAACACAGCCTGAGCTCATTGAAATCAAAGGTAAGACACATTGGATTAGTTAAGGTTCTCTAAGCTTTATCCATTCTAATGAGCCTTTTTCAGTTACTTATAATTTTCTCTTTCATCTTACAGGATGAGAATTTGCAGGTCTGCTCTCTGACAAAGCGTGAACTTTTGGCACATGTTTGAGCAAAACCAGGCCAACCATTTTTGAGGACCAGGGCAGTGGGAAAAGGGCATTTTCACTGCTATAAAAGAACTTAGGGGCTGTTTTTGAGCAAGTCTAGCACCTGAGTAGGAAGAAGTAGATTCTTGAAATTTTTCAAGAAAATAGGCATTAAGTCAAACATGTGCCTTTTGGAGCTCTGGTGAAAGTCCATTTTTATTTGGCCAAATTATAATGCACATATGCCTTTATTTTTAACAGCTTTGAGGCTGGTTTTATTTTAAATTTTAATTTCCCAAAATTCCAATAGCATGGTGACTACATATGTAAGTACTACATTGCTCAAAGCATCTTTTGGAAATCTTGTTTCTATCCCATTCCATGCCTGGAGTCAGCTGAGTGCATATGTGTTTAAAACTGTGAATGTTAGATTTTGAGTTTGTACTGTGACCAAGCAAGTTGCATGCAGTTTAATTACAAACAATTCGTTTAGTTTCTACTCTTAGTGGATCCTTCAAAGAAACATTAGCGAGAGTTCATGAACTTCATGTGGGGCATGTTTCTACACTTATCTATAACAAGGAATAGAACCGTATTGTCTGATTTTTGTCTGAAGTGCTTCGGTACATAAGTGAACTGTGCCTTAATCCAAAAAGATTACAGAGAGTGTTTGGAACCTTGGGAAAGAGAAAAGAGAGCGAGAACACAGAGCTGCTCTTGTCTCCTGTTCTATAATGATCATGCTGATTTGACTATGCCAGAAGTTACAATGCTGGAAGCATCATTGGCTTGATCTGATACCAACTGAAATCAATGGAAAGTTCTCAGAGATTTTAGATGTTTTGAATCAGGCCTCATGCAAAATATAAGAATTTATTTCCGGGGAAAATAAGTCAGTAGAGGTTTACTTTTAGTGAATGAATAGTAGGTCACATGGTCCCTCCCACATTAAAAATAGGAGGCTCACTGGGAGGAAATCCCAATGAATCCCTCCTCACAGAACACTCCCCAGCACGTCTGTCAAAACCCAGACGAGCAGGTTTTACCCTCTACACAAGGGTATGGGACCTATTTCCATACTTGATGGCTCCCCTATGGGCTACAGGAAGCATCTGTACAGATGCCTTGTGCCTCCATATTGGCTATGGCCCTAGGTTAATCTTCTCCAGTTATGAGAGCTCCGTATCAAAAGTGGAATGTATAAGTATGTGGGTGTGTAGCTAGTAAAGACATACAAATATCACTATCTACTGGCAAATAAGAGTAGGGAACATTCAATAAAGTTATTATCCTGCAAATGGCTCCTTAGCTGAACAGTTTCTTACCATCCCTCAGCTCCCTAGCGGTGCAGTTCCACTTGTGCCTCCCCTATTTCTCTGTTCCACCTGGGTTATCACAGTAACAGATCAGAGAGCTGCTCATGTACTGTACAAATGTTGGGTCATTTTCCAGTTTTAATAAGGTGCTTTATGACTGCTACACACTGAAGGAACAAATCTGTTAGTCAAGAGGGCAGGAACTGTGGTGTGCAGAACCAGGGCCGGCGACAGGGGGATACAACGGGTACAGCTGTACCGGCCCCGGACTTAAGGGGGGGCCCTTAAATCCGGGGTGGGCCCGGTACGCTGCTGTACCCCCTTGTCGCCGGGGGGGGGGGGCGAGGGTGGCGGGAGACCAGCCGGGGGGGGGGGGGGCCTCCCGCGGGTGGCGGGAGACCGGCCGGGGGGGGGCTCCCGTGGGCAGCGGGAGACCGGCCGGTGGGGGCCCCGCACAATCTGCGTACGGGGCCCCCAAATTCCTGTCGCCGGCCCTGTGCAGAACCAAAATGGAGACTGGCACTGAACGACATGGCACACACAAAGAGAAAGGGTATTCCAGGCACAGGGTTGGTGTGGAGAAATGTGCAGAGTCACTTATGAGACAAGAAAACTGAGGTACAGTACAGTATACCACGTTGGCAGAGTATAGGGTACAAGACGAGGAGGCAAAAAGCGGTGTTCCTGAACTAGATCTCAGGAAACTTGGGTCCTATTCCTGGCTCTGCCAGACTTGCTGTGGGACTTTGGTCAAGTCACTTTAGGGTACGTCTATACTGCAATGTAAGGCCAGGGCCTCTTCTCCCTCCCCTCTCACCACCTAAACAACTTTCTGGAAGAAAAAGGCTCTGAACGGGGGAGTTTGGTCCCAGGCTGGAAAGGGGTCCAGTCTGTATTGAAGAACCATAAGCCTCTTGTACCGTCTGTTGGGGTGAGAAAAGCTGTTCAATTCAACTCTTGCTTAGTATAAAAGTTTAGGATTTAGAATGCATGTTTACTTTTTATTTTCTTAAGGTAACTATCTCTGACCTTTATGTTTACCACATATAATCACTTTAAAAAATCCAGCTTTCCATAGTTAATGAACTTATTTTAATATTTGATCCCTATTGCTGTGCTTTGGTTGAAGTGTTTGGGAAATCTAAGCTCAGATTACAAAGGCTGGTGCATGTCCACTTTCCTATGAAGCAGTGTCAAACTAAATCATGAGCGTACACTGGCCAGGCTTCTGACCAGTGCAAGATGGTACAGTTCTGGGGTGCAAGACTGGGGAACAGGGGGGAATGGGCTGAAGTCTCTCTATTGACAGTTCATGAGTGGCTAGAGACCATACATGTAACACAGTTGGCTGTGTCCCTGCCTGTGCAGTAAGTGCAGTGCCTCTCAGAGGTTTGTAGCTTGACATCAGCATCACAGTGTGAGAGGCGGCCCAGGTTGGTGGGACAGAGCCTCAGTGGAGGTTACACCCCAGGGACCCCTTCTCAGGGATATACCCCTTTGCTTTCCAGACCTCAGTTCCAAGAGGAATTCACAAGAGTTCCTAACAGCTTTATCAGCATTTGATTCTTAGGCTGAACCTACAAAAATCTTGTGATATGAGTCCCGTGAGGCTTGGAGTGTCCTCGCCTCACATGGACTTCAATGGGAAGTGACAGACACTCAACTTTTTAAGGAATTGAGCCGTTCTAGGCTGTAGCGTATAGGAATAGGGTAGTATCACTTTAAATAATTTGTAAGCCTGCTAGTGGCGCTCACTGCATTCTATCATTTAGAAGCCCCCCAGAGCAGTTGTGTGTATATATATACCTAGGAGAAAACACACTAATGTGCAAACCATTGTACGTATGTGGTTACTACATATTACTTTGTTGTGTAAAGTGTAAATGATATCACACAGAAAACTCCAGTTTTATTTAGTTTAGCAGACCAGAATGTCTAACCCAATGGGTATGAAGAAAAATATTAGCTTAGGATTCCATGACTGATGGGCAGCAACTTTCAGCCTAGCCTGCAATTCCCTGACATTTGATAATGTGGGTTAGGTAATGCCTTTTTAGATTACTTCACTCCGTTAAAATGAAAATATTTATGGAAGGGTGGTTGTTGGTTTTGGTAACATAGTCGGTCTCTTGATAAAAAGGAAGCTCCACTTAATGCTCCTGCCTCATTACATTCAAATAATCATGCTCCTAGATAGCTAGCAAAGTGCAAAATGAGTTTAGTACAGTAATCAGCATACAAGTCACATACTCTGCTACAGTCTGTCGCTAACTCCATAGTCCTGTTGATTTAAAAAGCAGATGGGAAGCCATCTCCTTGAAGCAGGTGTGTGCACAGAAGTTGTGTGCTGAATGAGAGCTCTGAGTTTCTCCCGCTTATAAACGCTGAGGTTTCACAGATTGTTTGCAGTGTCTTTGTTTGTCACATCTTGATGACAAACAACCCATGATGAGACTTACAGACATGCAAAATTAGTCCCACTGGGCAAGAGACACATTTAAGTGCATCATTTGCTAATGGTTTGGTGAAGGAACCTTATTTGTAGCATGAAGCATGCAGAACAGCATACCAGCTTCCCATGTCCTGTCCCCGGACGTACCCAGGTAGCTTGTGGCTCAAGTCCCCTCCTTGGTCCCCTCAAGTCCCTTGGCCCCCTCAAGTCCCCTCCTTGGTACTTGCAACATGAAGTGGCTTCTCCCTTCTCCTCACATGGGTTGGGTCCTGGGTTCCTTTTCTGTGATGCCTGGTATTTCCATCCTAGACACAGGGGATGCTGTCCCTTGGAAAACTGACTAATACCACTGCCGACAAGGAGCATGAAACCTGATACACAAGAAATAATAAAATGCATCAGCACAAAGAAGTTACATCCAACTTATAACTATAACAAAGGGGGACTTTATGGGGATCAGGAAAATGGGATCTGGGGCAGGAAAAGGGTTAGGGTTAACTAATAAGTATTAATGCATCAACACATTCTCCACGCCCCAACACTTACAATTTATACTAACTCGCAGCAGCTCCCTCTCTTGCCCCTACCCAGACTGGTGCTACACTACAGATGAATCCAGAGACAAGTGCTGTGAATGTTGGCCAGCTTAAACAAAATGGAGTCCCCTTAAAGTATCTTCACAGAGCCTGCCCTGGAATTCTGTGGGGGGGGGGTCTTGATAGCCGGCCCCCCCGACTGGGTCTCTGCCTCCCTGAGCACTGGCCTCTTCACTGGCTCCCACAGCAATTCAAAGCCTCCCTTTGGGGGTGGGGAGTTAATCCAAGAGTCCCTAAACTGTTCTGCTTCTCGGTCAGCTCCCTCACTTGAAACTAAGATGGGTCTTTTTGTCTCCGAGTCAGGCTGTCCCCCTCCCTCTGAGGGGCTAAGCCCAGCCCAGGCTCAGCAGTGGCCCAGCAAACTGCCTGTCCTTATCACCCCATGCAGAAGCCTCCCTACTGGCCTCAGCAGGGGTTTCTAGTCCATTCTGTCCCCACGCTGACTCCAAGCACGCTGGGAAGTTGTGTCAAAGTGGGCTCTGGTAGCCATTATTGTTGTAGTCCCCCTGTGACAGAGCCCTGGGCAACAACAGCTCAGCCAGCCCTCTGGTCACTGGGGAACAGACCTTGTGCCTAACTGAGGGATGGAGAAGAGCTGGGAGGCTAATCAAGCCATTAGGCAGAGGACACAATAGGCACAGGAAGGAAGTGAGAAGCAGACAGCGAGAGCTTGTGCTTGCTCTTCCCTCAGGAGCTGGGGGCTCCCTAAAACAATAGGAGTAAGGCTGTATAGTGTGCAAGGGTGGTGGGAACCAACACCATAAGTAAACTGCACCAGACGCTGTACCAGCATAAAGGTACCTGAGCTGTCTGTGGATTTGAGCATAGACAGAAGCGCGTTGGCCCTGCCACACCCTCCTCAAGGCTCAGTCCAGAGCCTAGGCACTGACTCCATGGGTGCGCCAGCCCTGGAGCACTCACGGAAAAAAATTAGCAGGTGCTCTGGACCCACTGGAAGCCAAGCTCCCCCACCCCCAGTGCCTCCTGCCTGCTGGCAGCTCCACCGATTAATTCCTCCCCCTCCTTTCCAGCGCCTCCTGCCCACCATGAATCAGCTGTTCCATAGCGTGCAGGAGGTGCTGGGAGGGAGGGGTACGATGGGGTGTGCTCAGGGGAGGGAGTGGAAAGAGGTGGGGTGGGGCCTTGGGGAAAAGGGTGGAGTGGGGGAGGGGCTGGGGGGCAGAGTGGAAGTGGGAAGAGGTGGAGGTGAGGGCTTGGGGAAAGGGGTGGAATGGGGGCAGGGGGGGGGCAGGGCCTGAGGCTGATCAGGGATTGAATACCCCCGGGGAAAATTGAAAGCCGGCGCTTGTGGTCCAGAGTTCCAGGAGCTGGCAAACACCGAATGGGAATCTTTCACACATTATGAAGTACGTTTTATTTAAGGTGTTATGTGTATAATGAATGATCCCGACGCCTGGTGCAATTACAAAAGTACAACAAACGAGAACAGTCCATGTCAGTGAAAAAGTATTTGCTGCTCTACTACTCTAGTAGACGTCAGTGGAACTATTTACAGTGTGTAAGTGGGGCCCAAGTCCATATTTAAGCATCTAGATAAGGAACTCCACCCACGCGGTGGTGTAAATACTAACAGAAAACCAGCTTGTTTTGATTTAGCTTATCTCTACGCACAGAGAAAAAAAGTCAAACCCTTAATTGCATTTCTTATCAGCTAGACCAGCTGAAGTAGAATGTTGGCTCCCAAGAGGGATGAACAAAAACACATTTTTTAAAACTACATAGACATACTGTCCTTTTAATTAGGAAACAAATGGTATCCATCCTGTCAGTTATCCAGTGGCAGTGCTATGCTTGTGGAAAGCAGCCAGGAAGACTAAAACAGTGAAATTAATAAATACATATATGAAATCAACTGTCATTGTTTTGAATCCGTTTTATGTTAGTTCCCCTTTCAGAGGGGCTCAATTATCAGTGATAATATTTTGAGTTGAGATGGGGCAATTTGTGCGAGACTGTTTTTTTTAACTCTGGATTGTGTTTAAGGATAAATTGCAGGGATTGGCTCTGAGGTTGAAATAGGCCTACTGCTCTGCATTGAAATGATATCGGATGGGACTGTGACAACTTTAACCCAAAATAAAAGAAAATTGCAGAAGGTGAGAGGCAACCATTGACAGTTCATCTTAAAACTGGAGTTCTCTCCAGAGATTTCCATTTTGCTTTGAAATCTCACCAGCAAGGCTGCTGTCCTGAGATTTCAGCTGCATCTGAGCCTGAACTGAGAATCAGGCATCTTTTGATTTTAGATTCAACCTGAATCCACAATTGTAGGGGTAGGGTTGGATCTGGGGATGTTAATATGACCTCCACAGACCACGGATATGGTTTCAGAATGGAAACCCGGTTTAGTCCATCTTTAGTCTTGTGGTGTTTACTTCTGACCAGGCATACTCTAATATTGGCATTGCCAGCTACTCTCTGTAACCCGTTTCAGAGTGGTAGCCGTGTTAGTCTATGTCCGCAAAAAGAACAAGGAGTACTTGTGGCATCTTAGAGACTAACTAGTTTATTTGGGCATAAGCTTTCGTGGCCTAGAACCAACTTCACCAGATGCATAGAGTGGAAGATACAGTAGGAAGATATATTGGTTAGTCTCTAAGGTGCCACAAATACTCCTCATTCTCTGTAACCTGTATCTGTAGTGCTTGGGCTATGTGAGATGCAAGCCTTGCTCTTTCTATACCAGCCACAGTATTCTAATTCAGAACAAATAGCTAGTCTATAATAAAGTACTACAGTATCTTCCTGTGCTTTACCCCAGGATCACAGAAAATTGTGCACCTTGTTATTTTTAATTCAAACGTTTCCAGATTTTCAAATTGCTTCACCAGCAAAAGCTGGTCAGAACATGTGGCTGCTCTGACTACACTATCCATCTTCGTTGCTTATACATGGGGAAACAAAGCTACACAAGATAGGTCCAAATTGGCGGTTCGATCCTGGCCCTATTGAAGTCAATGGGAATTTTGCCATTGACTTCAATGGGGGCAGGATTTCACCCAGCTACTCTGTGCAGCCTCCCTGACTTCAGTGGAAGCGCAGGAGACATAAAGTAGAACAGAATATAGCCCTTGTTTTCTGAATTGACATGTAAACCTTGTGCAAGATGCCAGCTTTGCAATATCCCATCACTGTGGGAACTGTTAACATGCTGTTTCCGTATATTTACAAGTCAATTATGAACTCTGACACTACATTTGCAGCTGGAACTCCAGTTGTTCGGGGTAATGTCCAGTATCAATATTATACCAGACAATAGTTACCATCAGGGCTGTGCGAGTTGTGTTGGATGTAGTGGGCATCTGGCCAGCTGCAAATGTAATAGCCTCTGCTAACATAACTTATTTAATTTTTCCATCTATAAACATCTTCCCCAAATATTTACCGTTGTGTGTTCTTACAAGATGTGGTTTTTAAATATTAATTAATCCCCAAGTCCATTTCACGCATAGCACAGTTCATCTAGCTATTCGTTTGTAGGAAAAGCGCACAGGCAACAGGCACAAATGCTTTGTTCAATCAAACAAGGCTTGCCACTGTGAGACCCTTTTGTGCGCAATGACCAATGGCTCAAAACCAGGCACTTACAGATGCTTCTGATTGAGAGCAAAGAAGGAAGAGAGACCAAGTCTAGTGCCAGGGTCTGTTAGACCTCTGTTAAACAACTTCATAATTTGACTGGTGGAAACTAGACACAAACTGAGGAATGTAGTTCACAACACAGATAATCCTCTTGTTTTCAGGAAACTGCATCTACTTATAGAAAGTAGTAAATACAGCAAGCGTTCCCTCTAGTAAATTAAGGTCCAGCACGCTTTTAGGGAGAAGTTATAAATCTTGAATTCTTCTGTACAGCATATTTGCAAACTATCCTGTATCTGAAATGACATTGTTTGGTTTTTCCATTCTTCTGTGTTTACAACTTTATGAATCTGAGATTTTAAAGAGGCTGTGAATAACATGGGGAAGGGGGGGGGGGGGACCGTGTGTATGTTGCAGTGGGACACGGGGCCAGCAGGGGGCATTTGCACACTTGCAGAAACATGTTGGGGTTTGCACTTGGTTAAAATAGTTTAAAAAAATTGTAAGTTATGATGAAGGGTCCTGTGAGGTGCAGCACTTTAAGTCTAAAATATGCATCAAGGGCCCTGAGTAATGAAACAGCGCTGCGTTGAATTCTGCGGCAGACTGAAACTAACGTGGCAGTGAAAAATACTTACAAAACCTTCCGCCAAATTTTTCAAAAACGGGTGCTAAAATTTTGGCTCCTAAAGCCCCAATCCTGCAAAGACATACACATGTGCTTCTGCACTCATAAGTAGTAGAAGTCAGTGGAAATATTTCCAGCGAGTAAGCGGGACCCAAGTCCATATTTAAGCAATCGAATAAAGGACCTCATTTTCATAAATGCTGAGTATCCCACAGCTCCTGTTGTACTCTCTGTGGGTCCCTCCATTGACTTCAGTGATGCAGGACTTATAGGAACATAGGACTGGATCACTGAGGGCAATCCTGTCCCATAATGCTGCTCATGAGCTTATCAAACTGGATCTTAAAAACAATTAGGTTGTCCTCACTACTCCTATTGGGAGGCTTTTCCAGAACTTCACTCCTCTGATGGTAGGAACCTTCTTGTTTCCAGGCTACATGTGTTCATAGCCAGTTTGTTCTAGGGTCAGTGGGACGAGGGAAGAATGCTGCAGAGGTGGAATTCCCTCCTTGTACAGACACAGACCTGGAGGGAGTATGAGGCCAGTAATAATTCTATTGGGCAGAGGAAGCAGATACTAGAATCAATTTTGTGTGCCAAATTCCATTCAAATCTTATTTCCTTTTCTCAGAACTTTCTCAAACAAATTCCTTTGGGATGGAATTTTCCATCCTTGGACTTGGCCCAGAGAGAGGTAATTTTTCCTGAACAGTTTGAGCAAAATTGCTGGAGCTGATTTTGACTAATGTATGCATAAAAAGATTTGCACATTGATAACTGAAAAACATTTAGGGGAAGGTAAAAGAACCATCATATTTGGCTAATGTTGTACATCTCATTGAGATTAAGAAATGAACCAAGTCTGGAGAAAATGGGCTCAAAAATGTAAAGTTATGAATAGTCAAAACAGATATTTTCTAGCATGCTTGTAAAATTTTGGTCAGCTTGTCAAATAAATCCATCATACATGTCTGAATAGCCTCTATTTCTATCTCTTTAAGAATAAGAATTCCAGACCCATGCAACACAAATAAAATATAGTGACTCTGAGCCTTGATGAGGACTAAAGAACGAGATAGGACAAAACCAGAACAATTTATCTGAAACCCACCCACCAAAAAATAACTTTAGTGATTAGGATATTGAACCACAACTAGCTTTGAATTTGCAGAATCAAAATCTGAAAGGGCTTGGCAAACCAAAAATCCAAACCATCCTGATTTGATCATTGTAGATATAGGACAAAACCAAAACCTTTTATTCACCTCCCTGAATTTTGATGTTTCAGATGAACTGGAGCCTGCATCCAAATTCCCCTCGAGCTGGATTTTGCAAAGCCAAACATGACTGAGTTTTTGCAAAAACACTGCTGTTGGCCTATTTTATGGTTTAGGGGTGAGTGATAGCTTTTACCTTTCTTTCTATGGGCACCCTTTTCAACAGACAGTCCTATACCTGCACTTCACTCAAAGTGGAATCCTGTGATTTATCCCACTTGTAGACTGGATCACCAGCCTACAGCAGCCTCTGCTTACCAACAGTATTATCTCAGCAGATCCCATGGGGTTCGAGCCCTGCTATAGACTTCTCTCTGGGAGCCTGTGGCCTGGGTAAAAATACAGTGACTCATGAATCAGAGAGGTAGCTATGTTAGTCTGGAATTGCAGAAGTGACAGAGTCCTGTGGCACCTTAAAGACTAACTAAAGTATTGAAGCATAAGCTTTCGTGGGCTAATACCCTCGTTGGAGGGTTAATACCCACTTCGTCGGATGCATCCAACGAAGTGGGTATTAGCCCACGAAAGCTTATGCTTCAATACTTTAGTTAGTCTTTAAGGTGCCACAGGACTCTGTCACTTCTACAGTGACTCAAGACAGCTTTTTCAAAACAAGTTAGTTATTTGTCCCCAGGAACATGAAGAGAGAAAGGGGTTAAAATAACAAAAGCTTACACACATATTGTTTTACCTAAACGTAGCCTTTCCTTAATAGTTTAAATAGGTTCCCAGGAATCCCTGACATTGCAGGATTTGGAGTGACAAGGTTGCACCCCTACAGCTGCTGTTTTCTGACTACTCCTGTCAACGTGTGTCAGAGTCCATCATGATGCAGACAATCTTATTTCAAAAGTTCCTTTGTTCGGGGTTCCCAACAAAAGCCCCGCTGAGGTTTCAAGTATGGCTTCTACACCTGGGCAAACTGGTTTATGCATCTCTCTACGTAGATATTAGGCAAGCTTTCAGTAGGGGATTCATTGTATGGTCCATTTGAGAACAAGGAAATTGAATTCAAGTCTATGCTGAATTTTTGGGGAGAGCTGCAGCTGGAATTACCCCTTTAGGTTCCATTGAACCAACCACACCACAATAACCAACTCCACAATCAACATTTATTAACATTAATACAGATGTCTCCAAAGGATGGTGTTATAATCCTCCCAGGTTACTGGGTGGAGGCTCAAGATAGTTCTGTTGTGTAATGTTAAGAGGAATGTCTAGCAATGAAACCCGGCCCCTCTTGCTGCCGACAAGTACTTGACAGAAGAGTTGAATTTTGGAGAGAGCTTGTCATAAAAAGCTTTTACTGATGTACACTACTGTCTGTAGTATTTTAACCATGGATGACCCACTGCCTGGACAGGCAAGGAAAAGTGATATGTTGCTCCCACCCCTACCCACTTGTTCTACCCAGCAGGCAGTGCTGCATATGGGGGTGTGACATAATCGCATTAAGCCCTATCTAGTCAGTACTTAAGTATGTGCTTACTGGTATGCATATGGGAGTCAGTTGGACCATTCCCTTGCTTAAAAGTAAGAATGTGCTTAAGTGCTTTGCTGGACACAAGCCTTACACCCCTCCCATCCTCTAATTTAAGCATGGGGGTGACTACAGAGAGTTGCAGTGATCAACAGCTGTTGAACTCTTCAGAGAGTATCAGCTTTATAAACAGATAATCCCCTTTGGCAGGTGCAGTTGGGTGCAGTCCCTTGCCTGACTAAGAGGATGCCTTCTCTTGCCTGGCTTTCCTGGCTAAGAGGATGTTGCATTGCCACTGTGCATCCAGAACCATTTGCTAGGATTCTCAGTGAAATTTTCTTTGAGAATAACATTCACTGTGGCACACTCGTTATTTCTTTGACTTCCTTTAATCCATACGGTTCCTTTGATGCTCAGGGGCACACCCCATTGCAATATCACTGAATCTCTTTGCAATAAAACTGTACATGGGATCTAACCCAGTGCGGCATTTGCTTTTGTTCATCTTCTTTTAATGAAAAGCCAAATGCGTAGGTTCACTGGGACTGAAAGCCTCTTTCAGTCTTCTCTTATTTAGTAATATAATGCTAAAGGCCGAAATGAACGGCTTTTTATTCCACAAAAAGCACTTTGCACTGCTACATTGCAGAAAAGCCAAATTCATCACAGTGATCTCATTGTTGCCGATAGCACCCTTCTGTAGCCTTTCACTTGGCTTGGTAACTATTATCCTACATAAATGTGCGGTAGTTCAGCAAACTTAATGAATGTCTTAACATGTCTGGAAAGAACTGGAGAAATGTAAAAGACACAGAGTTCATTCATTGTAAGACACACACACAACCTGATCAGTCAGACTAAGCAAATCAAAATGACACCAGATATGTCAAAAATGCAAGGAATAATTTAAATACCTTTAGACTTTTGTTAGTAAAATGTGCTGTGGATGCCCATAAAACAAATGGATGCATTCTTATATCAGTCCTTTTTTGCAGAATGCCTGTTCCAATGCCCTTCAGCAAAGTGTCAAACTGTCGGGAGAGGCTCACGACTGTTAGTGCCAACCTCTGGGCACTGTTAGAAACCAGGGCACAAACCCCACATTGGTTGTGTTCTCTATAATTAGATTTCACCAATCAAATATCAAGTGTGAACCGCTCAAGCATTATAACAGCATTAACATGGAGTCACAGACAGTCCCCTTGGGTACTCTGGTCTACTTGCCACCTAGGCACGCCTGCCTTTGTGATAGATGGTCCCTTACACCTAAAATCACAGCAATGTTCAGGTTACTCCTAGTCTCAAAGGACTGGTCACTTACCCCAGGTGAATTTGTACCTCAGGTCACACACCAAAAACAGTGTTTGTAGCCAATCCTGTAATAAACCAACTAAAGATTTATTAATTAAGAAAAGGAAATGAGAATTATGTACAAGGTTAAAGCAGGTAAACATAAACACACAAGTATCAGAGGGATAGCCATGTTAGTCTCTATCCACAAAAACAACGAGGAGTCCGGTGGCACTTTAAAGACTAACAGATTTATTTGGTCATAAACTGATGCCCAAATAAATCTGTTTGTCTTTAAGGTGCCACCGGACTCCTTGTTGTTTTTATAAACACACAAATGAGTTACAGTCTTAGGTTCCAAAAAGTAATAGAAATAGCTGTACTGTGCAAGCTCTATATGTCCTTTAGGGCTAATGCTTAGAAATATTGCCCTTTCCAAACTCCAAGCAGCATAATGATACAGCTCCTTCTGGTCAGGGATTTTTATTCCCTTCCCCAGAGTTCAAGCTGTGATGGGAGGAGCCTTTGTGCACTTCCCCTCTTCAGGAGTTTGGGGGAAACTATCAAAAGTCTTTTGTTTACTTATGTTCCACAATGGTTTGTCTAGTGTCTACAGGCCTTTTTTGGCTGGACAGCAGAGAACATCTCTTGAGGTAAACCAGTATCTTACATTTGGGTAATGCTTTTCTCCTGGGGGGGGGGGGGAGGGGGAGGGATTTACAGTTTTGTGCAAACATTTTATAGTTACAGAGCAAACGCTTAAATAAGTGAGATAAATGCACGCAGCAACTCACAAGTATTTCATAAAGTCCAAATACTGAACACATCTTTATAATTCTAATACCTGTTTTAAAATCACTAACACACAGGCTTCCAACTGTGCATTTTTGCTTGCAAATTGTTCCGTGGATGCCTATCAAAGAGATGGAGTAGATGCAGGCACTCTTAGATCAGTCCTTATTTCCAGGACACCTATCCTAATGCCTTCCTCCTAAAACAGATTGCCAAACGGGTATGTACAGAATCAAACTCCAAGAGGGGTGGGGGAGGGATTGTTTCAGGGAGAAGGGGGGGGGGCGCTGTTCGGACGCAGTCATGTAATTTGGTGCAGAGAAGGAATGAGCAAACCTGTTTAGAAAAAAATATAGAGCCCCTCAGGCCTCAGAGACTTGACTCAAGTTCAGTCAATCCTTTCATGGGTGCTGATCCGTGATAAAGTAAACATTGATCTATCTTCAGCTGACATGAATCAGAGTAGCTCCATAGACTTCAGCAGAGCTACACAGATTTATGTGAGCTGAGGTCTGGCCATTTGTATCAAAGCCAACGCACTGCAGGTACAACAGAGATCACTGTATTCAATAACAACAAAAAAATCCTAAAATAAACTTCAGCAGCTAAAAGTTTAAAGGGGAGTTCAAATGTTTTTTCCGCGGTAAGTCAGAACTATTTTTTATATATCAAAGTTAAAGAAAGATAATTCCATTCTCCCAATTCACCAGTAACTGTTAGAGGTGATTCGGGGGGCGGTTAGGAGGAGTTCGTGGGCCGGATCTGGCCGGTGGGCCATAATTTTCCCACCCCTGGGTTAGATATACACCTGTCAGGGATGGTCTAGATAATTGCAGGGGACTGACTAGATGACCTCTCAAGGTCCCTTCCAGTCCTATGGTTCTATGATTCTATCCCCAGCCCTTCTTTCCACAATATGAGTTCTAACAATTATATTAATTAATACAGAATAACCTAACTGGATTATGTTTAATGTTATATTTTTGTAGACATTTAGGCTCAGATCTACAAAGGTACTTAGACAGTTAAGTCCCAGTTTTAGGCTCCACCATGATCCACAAATTCCTACCAAACCCTGTAGGTGTCTAAACTCTCTTGGTGTCTACATTTTCAGGGAAAAATTTCCCTTGGTGCCTAAACGTCTGCCTCTGGGCATGTGCATTGCTTCCTCAAGCTAGCCATCCAGCTGCCTATCTCTTGCCTAAGCTCCAGAGCAATTCACAAACCAGCGATGAAAGGCATTTTTTGGCTTAAGTCATCATTGATACCTGAACCTGTAGCCAGCCTCTGAGCTTGCCCAGTGGATCAAGCCCCATTTAAAATCTGGCCACAGGAAGAGTAATGGTGGCAGAGCCCATCTTATACTTTTAGCTTAGTGGTGGGAGTACTCACCAGATATGTGGGTGGCCTAGCCAGAAGACTTCAAAGTCCTTCTCTTTCTTTTTCTGATCCAATGATTCAATTATATATACACAGTGGAACAGCTTCAAATACTTGGTCACTGGACCAAAGAGGGAGGAAATGATTTTGTAGCATTTATGGTTGCTACAAACAAAAGTTGTTTGTTTATTTTGCCTATTTACTGCAGCTCTTCCCATGTCTAAGATTGAAAGGAATTGTTGAGCTATGATTATATGAAGGATGGAGCCGACTGCTGTGCAATCAAGCACTAAGGGAAAGCTAACATCATATTAAATGGCAACTCTCTGAAGATCCTATAAATCACAGAAATGTAAGCCTGGAAGGGATCTCAAGACGACATCAAATCCAACCCCCCACACTGTGGGATGACCAAGTAAACCTACGCCATCTCTGACCAGTGTTTGTCCAATCTGTTTTTAAAAACCTTCAGTGATGGGGATTCCACCACCTCCCTAGGAAGCATATTCCAGAGCTTAACTATCCTTATGGTTAGAATGTTTTTTCCTAATATTTAACTTAAATTGACTTTGCTGCAGATTAAGCCCATTCCTTCTTGTCCTACTTTGAGTAGACATGGAGAACAATTGATCACCATCCTCCTTAATAGATTTGAAGACTGTTATCTGGTCCTTCACTCTTTTTTTCTGAGGACTAAATATGCCAAGGTGTTTTTAACATTTCCTCATAGGATATGTTTTCTAAAATGTTTATCCTTTTTGTTGCTCCTCTTCTAGATTCTCTCCAATTTGTCCATATCTTTCCTAAAGTTGGCACCCAGAATTGGACATAGTACTCCACATGAAGCCTTCCCAGTGCTGAGTAGAGCAGTAGTTACCTACAATGTCTTATATATGACAGTCCTATTAATACATCTCAGAATATTTGCCATTTCAACATTGTTGACGCTATTCAATTTGTGATCCACTATGACCTCCAGAATTTTTCATCAGTATTACCACCTACCTAATTATTCACCTTTTGTAGTTGTGCATTTGATTTTTCCTTCCTCAGTGGAGTACTTTGCACTTGTCTTTAATGAGTTTCATCTTGTTTAATTTAGACTAATTCTCTAATTTATCAAGGTTGTTTTGAAATTTTAATCCTCTCCTCCAAAATGCTTGCAGCTGCTCCCAGCTTGGTGTCATCTGCATATTTTTAGGCATACTCTCAACTCCATTATCCAAGTCAGTAATGAAAATAGTGAATAGTAGCAGGCCTAGAACTAACTCTGCCTTCCCAGTATGACAGTGAACCATTGATAACTACTTTCCGAATGCAGTCTTTCAACTAGTTGTGCACCCAATTTATACTAATTTCATTTACTAGGTAGTCCTAATATGATGATCTTTGGAGATTCTAGTAATAGAAAGGACAGCTTCTATCGGTATTGTTCAAACAGCTCAGGGTGCTTTTTAATATGTATATTATCTCAACTCTGTGTCTTAATTTTGATGAATTCTTCCAGGTATTAGGGCTTTGAGAATCATTGAACTTCTCTAGGTTTAAAAATGAATAGCAAATAGACCTCCAAAATACAGGGATTGCTACTCATTAAATCATCTTACACACAATAAAGTTAGCTGACCCTTAAATTAAAAACACTGTTTTAACTTTATCTACACATTTTCATTTACTGATGATGAATTTATTATGAAAGGGTTCACACACAAATCTCATCAGTGGAGTCTGCTGCCCCGTGGGGCCCATTTTATACACTACTGATGGTCTCTCAGTTAATTCGCTTGTTAATAATCCTCCAAGTGAACATGCCTTTGGCAGCTTGACACATCTTTTTGTTCCTGTTGCACCCCACAGCCATGTCAACATGGAAGGCGACATGGGTCAAGGGAAACATTCAAAAAGCATCCAAGCCGCTTGGCAAGAAAGTGAGTCTCACACTTAGTGATTACCATTTGTTTTTGTCTTGGAAAGACAATATGCCCTGTGCAAGAACAGTGGCCTATTTTTAAACTGGCTTTTAAAGGGAATAAAAAGCCCAATGTCAGCAGCAGCTCTAACTTGAAAGTTGCAGTGTAGGAGGTCACTTTTCAATTTGCTTTTACACACATGCCATGGGAGCTCTCAATAGGGCCACTAAAAGCTTTGTCACTCTGTGTTGATTTGCAATAGCACAGATTCACTTGCCCTCTGGTTATAGTTTTGTCTCACTTGGGATGAAACTTTGGCAGGAGAAATTTTGATTACAAAATAGTTAATGCTGAAATTAAACTTGTCATTCCACACAGAATAATAAGTGCTCTTCACCACTGCATATACTTGAGGAGATTTGGGGACTGGGAGTGGGACACGAACCATTTTACAGTAGCAGTGTCTCCTTAAATCAAGATGAAAATTCTATTGAGATCTGTTTGGACTGTAATTGTCCAGTCAGCTAATATGATGACTCTCCGGCAATCCATTAAGGAAACAATAGCATCACAATATGCTTGAGATAATGTATGTTATTGTGGGATATTACACTAGAAAAACTTGACAACGTTTTTAAGGAATATGCCAACGAGGAGAAGCCAAGTACAATATAAATTAAATCTCTGTATAGAGGAACAATGATAACCATATGGATTTAGCTGTTAATGCAGCAGATGTAGACCCATAATTGGACCCAACAATACAGGGTGGCCTCTGTTCACTTTTCCTTTGTAAAGCCCTATTTTCCAGGGGGTTCATATCTGACTAGCACTTTAAAAAGTCCACTCAGAAGTGAATGTTAATTTGGCCATTTATAAATGATGGGAGATAAAAATATTGTCTGGCCTCTTTATTTAGGCAAAACTTTTATTGGCTTCACTGGGAGTCTTGCCTGAGTGAGGGTTGAGGCTACAGGAATTGGCCACTTTGAGAGAGAGTGTGTGTGAGGGTAAGAACTTGAGGGGAAAGTGGAATTGGACCATCTATTCCTATTGGCTAAACCCAGCGATTCCCCCATTAGGAGCTTGGAATGCTGGTACTCGTTTTTAAGGAAGGAATGAGGTAGGAGTTTGGGAGTTTCCCTTGCACACTGGAAGATGAAAACTATTTTTTAAGGCTGCTGCCAGGAGTTCTGAAATGCAAGGAAATGTCACAATCATTCCTTGTTTCAGATGCCATCTCTGGAAACAGAGCACACTCTCTGCACTGAATACATGAGCCCAGCATTGTCTCTTTGTGAGTGGCAATATGTCTTGAGCAGCAGTAGTGGCAGAATTTGTGAAAACTAGAAAATCAAATGATAGTTTTAGAAAAGAAATCCTGCAGAGTCAATGAGTAGTGAGGTCTTCCACCACCCCCATAGAACTAGGGGATATTATCTACAGTGCACAGGAGAGGTCTGTAGGTCAGAACACTAGGTGCAAGTCCCTGCTGTGTGTGAGCTGGGATAAGTCATATGATTTCCCTTGGCTGGAGTATACATGTCAGCAAAATGGAGATGCTAAGGTGGAAATGTGCACCCTAGTAACTGATCCTAAATCATATTTACTTCACAGGGGAGTTGCATGGCTTAAATAACAAATCCTTGTAAGACATATTGAGATCCTTAAATGAAAGATACTATATATACAATCTACATGAAAAATAATCATAAAGTCACTATAGCTAAGGGCTTGCACTACCTGGAACTGAAGTCTGCACATTGCAATTAACTGAAAATGTTTGAGACTTTTTATTCCACGATAAACAAATTTTCACCATAAGAGTTGATGAGAAAGGGGTTCCACTCTGAATCTATGAATGAGCACAGCCAAGAAGCCTCACTCTGTAGAGAAGGCACAAACCTTAACATTCAACTGATTGTAAAAGTCTCATGTTCCTTATAAAGGCTGTGCCAAAGGTTTTTCTTCATTCACCGCTCTGTCCTAATAAAGAATGTAGCAGTGGTTGTACCAGGAGACAATAGCACCGGGAAATGCTAACGTTAACCAGTCATAAAGACTTCACAGAATCATAGAATCATACAATAGAATATTAGGGTTGGTAGGGACCTCTGGAGGTCATCTAGTCCAACCCCCTACTTAAAGCAGGACCAATCCCCAATTAAATCATCCCATCCAGGGCTCTGTCAAGTCTGATCTTAAAAACCTCTAAGGAATGTGATTCTACCACCTCCCTAGGTAACCCATTCCAATGCTTCACCACTCTCCTAGTGAAAAAGTTTTTCCTAATATCCAATCTAAACCTTCCCAACTGCAACTTGAGACCATTACTCCTTGTTCTGTCATCTGGTACCACTGAGAACAGTCTAGATTCATCCTCTTTAGAACTCACTTTCAGGTAGTTAAAAGTAGCTATCAAATCTCCTCTCAGTCTTCTCTTCTGTAGACTAAAAAATCCCAGGTCTCTCAGCCTCTCCTCATAAGTCATGCGCTCCAGGCCCCTAATCATTTTTGTTGCCCCTCTCTGGACTCTTTCCAATTTTTCCACATCCTTCTTGTAGTGTAGGGCCCAAAACTAGACTCCTGTTGACTTCACCTCCAGATGAGACCTCACCAATGTCGAATAGAGGGGAACAATCATGTCCCTCGATCTGCTGGCAATGCCCCTACATATAGAGTCCAAAAATGCCATTAGCCTTCTTGGCAACAAAGGCACACTGTTGACTCATATCCAGCTTCTCATCCACTGTAACCCCTAGGTCCTTTTCTGCAGAACTGCAGCCTAGCCATTCGGTCCCTAGTCTGTAGCAGTCCATGGGATTCTTCCATCCTAAGTGCAGGACTCTGCACTTCTCCTTGTTGAACCTCATCAAATTTCTTTGGGCCCAGTCCTCTAATTTGTCTAGGTCCCTCTGTATCCTATTCCTACCCTCCAGTGTATCTACCACTCCTCCTAGTGTAGTGTCATCTGCAAACTTGCTGAGGGTGCAATCCACACCATCCTCCAGATCATTGATAAAGATATTGAATAAAACCAGCCCCAGGACCAACCCTTGGGGCACTCCGCTTGATACCGGCTGCCAACTAGACATGGAGCCATTGATCACTATCCGTTGAGCCCGATGATCCAGTCAGCTTTCTATCCACCTTATGGTCCATTCATCCAGCGCATACTTCCTTAACTTGCTGGTAAGAACATTGTGGGATACCGTATCAAAAGCTTTGCTAAAGTCAAGGAATGGCACATCCACTGCTTTCCCCTCATCCACAGAGCCAGTTATCTCATCGTAGAAGGCAATTAGATTAGTCAGGCATGATTTGCCCTTGGTGAGTCCATGCTGACTGTTCCTGATCACTTTCCTCTCCTCTAAGTGCTTCAGGATTGATTCCTTGAGGACCTGCTCCATGATTTTTCCAGGCACTTCAGATTCCTCCAATGGTCAGTACACAGGTGTTGAATCTTACTATACATGGGTACACAAGTTACACACACCTTAGCAGAACAGACCTGTGTAATGGGGGAAGCTGTGCTCCTTTATTAATGCCTCCCATCTACTCTACTCAGAGGCTGTGCTCTAATTGCTTCTTCCACTGTGCCTAAAAAAGTACTTGGCACACCTATTGGCTTTAAAGAGACTTCTGTGATTGTTTTAGGATCAAAGATGCACTTGATAGCAGCCATTAGCATCTTCTAGCAGAATAGCCCCCTATTCAGTAACAGCATATGGTCTGATCCTACACCACTGAGGTCAATGGAAGATTGCCATTGATCCCACGGGGCCTGATACAAAGCTTATTGAAGTCAACAGGAGTCTTTCCATTTAATTCAGCAGATTTTTAGTGAGCCCCAAAGGGAACAAGGGTGATCGCAAAAGTTAAAAATACTTGTCTTGCACATTTAAAAATGGTGGGTTCATATTTTTTAATAGACTACGTAACTCTGAATGCAGGATTTGCTAAGCCAGTGAAGAAAGTGTTTCTCCAGATGATAGCACAAGCACCTACATCAGTGCCAGGAGAGCCATGTATTTGTCTCTGCAGTGCTGTGAATTCCCTCTTTGATGGAAGCAAGGTTGGTGACCTAGTTGTCATTATTCACATCTCTTCTCTTCTCTGACTTATTTTCTGTTGAAAAGAACAATACAAAATCTGGGTTTGCTTTTTCATAATTCTCCTGAGTAAAGTCTGTTTGTTTTTAGAAGAAATTCCCTTTGCTCAGTTTCCCACATGACTGTCCCCTGCTCAGTCTTATCTTGGAGTGACTCATGGCATGGGTCAAACGGTGAAGAGAAACTTTATGGTAACCTTTTTGTAAATACTGTTTTCTTTGGCCTCTCTGTGTTTGCAACCAGTAGGCAATTTCCCCCTCTTTCAGCTTGAGTATGAACTCCTCCACCATGCTGTATTTAATGAATTCTGCAGAAACCTATATGCAGTATTTTAGCCATGCAAATAGGTCTATTTTTGTACCCAAAGACACCACCCAAGTCTTTTAAACTTGACCAGCATCTCTAGCTATCTCCTCAGCTGCTGTAAATTTCCACAGCACTGCTGACTATAAAAGAATGTTCACTGACATTAAGGGAACCATTCCTTTTTATACTAGCTGAGGATCTAAGCCCCCTGTATAGATCACCCGTACTCTCTATAGTCCTGACTCAGCAAACAATCCCTGTTCAACAAAACACATGAGCCTGTGCTTAACTTAACATCACTGGAACAAGGAGATAGAGGGAGAGCAGAAAAGAACCAATCATGATGGTCATAATTATTTGTTTTAATTTGCTCAGCAAATAAATAAGGATATTTACAGTTCTATTCCCCAAAGTTCAGAAAAAGAAATAATTGAATAAGGGCAGAATGGAAAAAGTCTTGATTTTTAAACACTCAACAATATCCCTTCAGTCTTAGCAGCAGTGAACTTTTCCATTTCTCATGTGCTTGTGTTCAGGTTCATTCCTACAGTAGTGCAGAATGGAAAAACTGGGGTCATAAAATCCTTTTTTTTTTCTAGACTCATTTGTTTTGCTTTTCACTCATGAAGGAAATATTTCCGTTTCTACAGTGTGTTCATTTCCAGTGGCTTGTTTTCCTTAACTAAAAAACCTCCAAAACCCTAGAGATTTTTTTTCTGCAGGCCTAATGTCTGAATCACACTCATGAGCAGTTTGCAGTACACGTCACTGTAGGACGGTACCTTATTTCAAATGGCATTAGTGTAAATTTAGTGCAGACAGTTTTCTTTCTGGGCCAGTCCACGGAAAACCAAGATGTGAATTAGAAGACAAAAAACATCTACCTTTGTGTTCTGCACACAACTGCAACCTCAACCTCCAGACCGACCTACTGCCAGACTTCTCATTTGTAAAGAAGATACTGTACTTAGGAGTAAATCTATGGGAGTAAATTATTTGTTATAAACAATATGCTTTGTTAATTTAGACCTTCTGATTCAGGAAAGCATGGCTATTCTGGACAGCACTGATGCTGGGATTTAAGTAGAAGGTTAATGATAAAAGCCTGTATTAAGTGCTTTTCACAGAGCCTCAGGTTTTTAGGGTTATTTTTTTCCTATTCCTGAGCAATCATTTTTGATTTTCACAAATCTCTCTATGTATTTATTCGAACACTGTGTGAACAAATTTCAAACTACCAATTCTCACAAACTGCTCACTTCAGCTATTTATTAGCATGATCATTTTTTTCTTTTTTGGTATTACAAGAGCAACTACAGTTTTCATCAGCGATTGGAGCCCCGGTGTTTTAGGCACCATGTGAACGTTTTGTAGGAAATAGCAAAGAGCAGATACAGGTTGTCCAATTATGAAGTCTTGCCATGTCAATTTCAAAGGACCTAGTCAAAGATGGTCATGCATTAGGGAGCAGCTTGTAAAGGACCTTGCACTAGCTCTTAGGGCCACCAAGAGTCAGGATAAGAACCAAGCAGAACATATGCAATAGGTCTCTCTGCTGAAGAAAAGAAGGAACCTGACTTTTCTGTCATCAATTCCAAGTTGTCGTGCTGCTGTCCATCTCACGAGCAGTCCTGTCCTCACCCGTGTGCTTTTCTACACTCCTCAGACACGAAAGGAACCGTGGGATTTCTCAGTGGCATATGGCTCTTGAGAACATTATCCCAGCTAGTTTTAAAATCAGTATTTTCCTGATTTCTTCTTCTTCCCTGTGCTCTAGTTCATCTGATTTCCAGATGACTATTTATACTTGCTACACAAATCCACCCTGTAGTTTCAACTGAATAATTTATTCTCTGAAAACGGATGTGTTTTCTAGTGCTGTTGGGTGTTGTTCAATGGATGCTATGTTCCATTCAGGAAGCTACTATTGTGGAGTAGATAAATTGCTCCTTATATATGCAGTCTGTATGGTACTTTGGGCTCATTTAGAATGAAAGTTAGTGTACAAAATGCAAAGGATATTTTAATCCTGTAGAATTCATTTGGTTTGCCTTCACCTAGACCCCATCTGTTTACCCAAGAGAAACATCTAACACCCAGCTTCATTCCATGTATTTTTTCCTCTGTGGGAGTTGTTACTTTCACTAGTTAATAATAAACATAGGTGTGGCGTATCCTTTAAAAAGCTTAGTGACACTTCACAAAGAGAGACATGCTGAAATTTCGTAAATAAGTTTGAGCTTCATAAAAAGCGACATCCTCCTAAGTCATTACACATTGTTAACATGTCGAATGCCTAAACAACAAACAGTGCTCTCAAAAGTATTCAAACAGCACACTGATCTACAGAGTCAATACATCTGCTGGGTAAACAGAGCCTAAGACCACACAGTGACTTAGAAATCAAACAATTTCTACATCATCGCTCATTACGCTACCCAACTGAAGTAATGTGATCTGAATGTCTAATCGGGGCGCTGAGTTTGTTTATATGATGACCTGAATGAGCCCTAAGTGAAGCCTTGCAAGTATCTCTGCAGAAAGACTCAACTGGATGAGACAAACAGGATCTTGGCATCAGGGAACAACATGATCAAATTATGACAATGTTTGCACAATGGGATCTAAATAGGCTAGTTTGACTAAATAATGCATTGTGGTAAAAGGGCAAGGCACACAGCTGCCAGTGAGACCTTTCCCACTCCAAGTGGAAGGCATATTTCTTTAACCCATCCTTCACTAACAAAAAAAACCCACCCCACATAGCACAATGTATGAGGGATTTTGTAATTCTTTTAAAACCTCCAGATCCCCTCATTTTCCCCTTGGAAGAGAAAGGGACTAAGAAGGAAAGAACCGAATGTGATAGATCCACGTCACATCGCTTAAAGCACTTCTAGAAGAGACTCAGGGATTGCCTCCATGGTGGAGTAATACAACTTGGGGGGTGGTTATTTCTACAGCGTACTAACATGTGCATTAGTCTGCATAACCCCTGCTGGTGCACACTAGAGGTTCCTTAGAGCAGTGGTTCTCAACCAGAGGTGCATGTACCCCTGAAGGTACGCAGAGGTCTTCCAGGGGGTACATCAACTCATCTAGATATTTGCCTACTTTTACAGCAGGCTACATAAAAATCACTAGCAAAGTCAGCGCAGACTAAAATTTCATACAGATAATGACTTGTTTACACTGCTCTATATACTATACACTGGAATGTCAATACAATATTTATATTCCAATGGATTTATAATTATAAGGTAAAATGAGAAAGAGAATTTTTTCAGTAATAGTGTGTCCTGACAATTGTGTATTTTTATGTCTGATTTTGTAAGCAAGTAGTTTTTAAGTGAGGTGAAACTTGGGGGTAAGCAAGACAAATCAGACTCCTGAAAGGGGTACAGTAGTCTGGAAAGGTTGAGAGCCACTGGACTAGAATATTTTAACACAGTTCTGTTTCAAACATCACTATTTTAAAGTGCACCGACAGGGTCTACCCGGACGAATTAGTGAACAATACATTAGTGTGCTTTAGAAATCATACCCCTGTAGAGCACCTTACCCCAGCAGGTATACAAACCCTCAGGTATCCTAGTAGTGGTTTCAGCATAAGAATCTGAACAGAATCGAAGCCTAGATTCCAACTTCCAGTGTTACACTGAAGTCAATATTGAGTAACTATTGACTTCAGTGGTGTTACCTCAGATTTAACCTTGTGTAATATAGGGCTGAAACTTTATACATGGACATGGTAAAATGCTGGTATTGGGGATACATATAGAAAAAGGAAAAAGTTTCTGTAACTATGTTGAGAGTTTAACCAAGCAGTCCTGCCTTCCTGGCAATGGCATGACAAATTTTCCAAACATCTGGTTGCTGAAATCCAAAAGAAAAAAAGTATGAGGAGGATAAACCCTAAAGGAGTTTAGACTCAACCTTGAAATGAAATTTGTGTAGTGTTCGCATGTGACCTGGCACCCATTTCTGAGCAGATCTCTGAGATTTCTGTTAGCCCTAGCAGGAGACACTGCCATCAGGCCTCTGCATAGTGTAATGGAAACAAAGGCTGCCCTCTATAGCAATAAAACATTCTGCACTCACCAAATGATCATGTATTTGGCAGCATGTAGCAGCAAAGTAATTACAGTAAACAGGAGGGGAGCGAGCTGGCTAGTACGTGCACATCCCAGTGCACTCTCTTGGATAGAGCTGGAGCTCTTTCCCAGTAGCATTGACTGCTATTGCTCAAATGGGAGGGCCAAAGGAACCGTTATTCGTTCTAGTTCCATGAAATTCTAAGTGGCCGTGGCATGTTACAGTGTGGTGAATGAGAAGCATTCAGTGACCACAACTGCGTTTTATTATATTTAAGAAAAGGGAGGAGAAGAGGGTCATTATGTGCAAGAATTACAATATTTTATTTCAGACATTTCAATTTATCAATAAATACCATTAATATTGTCCTTTTATATATCTGTGATATGCACCTGCTGAGGATCTGATCCATAGAGTCTGAAAGGGTGCCCAGCATCCCCAGTTATATTACCCAATAGCTGTGAATAGCTTTATGTGGATTCTGAAAATATTTTCTTTAGTTTCGCCCCAGAAGACATCATGTAAACATGTGGGCCGCTTATTATACAAGGATCAACTATCTCATTTGCAAAGAACAACTACTCACTCACTGGAATATGTAGAGTCTTTCTTTCCTTGAAGAAGGCTGGAGAATATGCGTAGCTGTGGAGCTAACAAAACGGGAATACCCAATACATCCAGGAGGACAGGATGTTATTTTCTGTACTCACAGCTGAGACAGGAAGGCCCTCTCCTAGACAGAGGAAGCCGTATGAGGAAGGACAGCAATGTGGTTAGGGCACAGGACTGGAATGTGGGAGATCTGCATTCAGTTTCTGGCTCTGCTACAGACCTCTTGTGTGACCTTAGAATAGTCACTTAATCTCTGTGTTTCTCAGTTCCCCATCTGTAAAATGGGGATAACAGCACTTCCTTTCTCCTAGCTTTCATTTTCTTGGTATTAAGATTTTAAGCTGGTCAGGGCAGGGGCTATCTTACTATGTGTTTGCACAATGCCCAACTCTATGCATCTCCCAATCTCGGTTGCGGCCTTCAGGCACTATTACAATACAAATAATTATCAATACCAATAACATACAGGGCCAGATATTTAGCAGGCTCCGATCAGCAGATGCTGTCATTTCCTGGTTTTTTAAAAATTCCATTAAAAAGTTCCATGTTTATTTTTCCCCGCAAAAAAAAAATTATAAAAAAAATCATAAAACACTACTAGTAAATGGTTTCATTTTTGATTAGTGAAAAGTGTTGAATTTCAATAATGTCTATGATAGAAATGTTAAAAAAAAACCTCTGAGCAATGGGTCAGTTTTGAAACAAAAAACACCTTAAGTTCCTAAAATAGGTTTTCATTTTTCAATTTGCTCAACAAAAGGGTTTAAATGGAGATGGGCTGATGGGCTCAGTGTTGCAAACAGTTATGACTGAGCCCGTTTCGTTCAACGAGCAAGACATATGCAGCATTAAGTTTAATTTTTGTGAAATTTTGCATGCATCTGGATTGGGAACATTCTCTCTTTGAACTTTACGCTCTGCACATTGAGTTTTCTGTTGTAATACTGAATATATTATTAATGGGAAAAATATGAGAGTCCTAAAAGTGAACAAAGTCATACCATTAAACTCCAGGGATGCCCACAGAAGACTGTAATGGAATCACCTCCCCTACAGGCAATGGAGCAGCCATATAACCCATGAGATGAAGCAGTAGCTCCAGAAGGTCACTTATATCCTCCACCCCGTGTTGGGAATTGGCCAGTGGATCTGCATGGATTCATTGGCCCACTAGCGCTATTGATTTTAGTCCCCATCAAGCAGTACATCATCGCATGCAGATAATGCCAGCACTTCCCCCGCAAATTATCCCCTCACTTACCTAGCAAAACATCAAATCTGCTGCCCTTCAAGTCCCACGCACTCACCGGTGGTGAGCAAGATTGGACCCAATAGGAAGTTACTGTGCCTGTTGTATGTGGATTCGAACCCCAGTATATTGTTCATGTATCAGTGTGTTGTCTCCCATCCAGATGGATACAGAACCAGCACAGGCAGCTCAGCAAAGCTATAGAAAGCAACACACAATATTTTGAAATATGAAATATCAAGAGATTTAGTTTTAAATTGATATTACTAGGTGATGTCTTTTTCCACACATTACACATGTGGCAGTAATTTTCATATTATCCCTAGGTAAAAGCTGGATGAATATTGACAAAACAGAGAAGCAGCATGTTGTTATTACACTTATTTTCCATTTTAGTTTTCACCATAACACTGAGGCCCAGCCACCAATGATTTCTCAAGATCTGAATAGCTTCCCCCGAGTGGATCTGGATAACAGGTAGGAATCACGACATGAACTTCTGAAATTTACACGGGTGCTAATAATGCAAAATGGATGGCTCCATTACTTTCCACCCCAAAAGGTCCCTGTATAGTGAGAAAGGAATAATCAACCACACCAGGATGCTTGGGAGGACCTGCAATGCTCAAGGAACCACCTCCCCTCCTTTCACATTTGTTGTGGCTCTTGTGTTTTCCCAGAAAAGAATATGTTGCAGCAGTTCTCCAGGAATAGCAGAGGAAATCAGGATCTCTCTTAAAGATCCACAGTCTTACCTAGAAAATGGTAAACAGTATTCCACCAGTAGCCCCCTTCACTGTTGTATTCTGTGCCTGCATTTCCTTCTCAGCCATGGCAGTGCGCCAAGACATTTGTGTATCAGTAGAACATCTCCGGCCAGATTCACTTTCAGGTCTGTGCTGGCTTCTGAGGGCCGACCCAAATGCACAGCCCCAACGGGGGACCACTGGGAGGAAAGACTGTGGTGGCCAAAAGAAGCTGCAACCTCTCTTTCCCCAGGGGGTTCATGTGTGGTCTGTTCTACCCAAAAAATGAGTGTCACTGGCTAGGAGGGTGTGGCTAGGACATCTGGGGAATGATGGCATCTCGAGCATCCCTAGTGCAACATCCACCAATGGGGCTTTAGTGGAGACTTCACATGAAAGGGAAGTTGCTTTCCCTAGAAGAACTCTTGAGGGAACCTGGCAGTAGGTTGTGAGAGGAAGGGAAAGGGGGATGGAGACTGAGGGGCAGGGAAGTTGAGAGAGGAAGGAGAGAGGACAGGGAAAGAGGCTGAAAGAGGTGGGGACAGTGATGACGTGGGGCTGGGGAGTGGCAGTGGAAGGAGATGGGCAGGGTTAAGGGGGACTGGCAAACAATGGCAATGAGAAAAAAATCCAACATCTACGTTTCAGAGCTGAGTGAATGAGGAGGCCAGTCCCTTCCCTTCCCCCGCAGCTGCTGCTGCTGCTGCTCCCTTCATGGAGTGGGAGATGAAAGGCCTCTGGCTTATCCTTTGGGTTATGAAGCTGGGATTTACAGCCTGGGGCATCTGCTGTAGTGATGCTGGGTGGAAGGAGCCCTAAATGCATGGCTGTTTTCCAGGTCCATCTCTGCAAGCTTCCTCCACCTATTGATGGCTCCCATATGGAGGGAGCAGGGAGGCAGGCCCCTGGACTCAGTGCCCTGAACAATCCCTGGGCGGCAGAAAGGTGCGTATACGCCCTGCGCTCTCGGCTGTAGCTGACGCTGGCTGCTCATGGCGGGATAATGTTCTGGACCAATGACTTAGATGCTGTTGCATTTTTTTTTAAAGGCAGGTCCCTCCAATTCTTAGCTGGAATAGCGTGTGCTGTTGGAGCAGAGCCCCGCTGGTCTATTGATCTAAATGAATGCTCTGTGTTACTGTCTGGACACCTGCAGCACCGAAGGCTTTGACGCACTGAGTGCACTTTCTACACAAGTCCCGTCAAGAAGGACTTGTCCAGTTATAACTTCCTCTATGTTTCTGTGTTGAAAATAATGGGACTTCCTCAAATGAGAGCCCTGGGAATCGGCTGGAATGTGGCCATGACAGCGTTAATGTTTTGTTTATTCCTGCTCATGACTCTGTCTTTCGAAGAAGCCAAATGTGTTAAAGAAAGGCTATTGTTACCATTCATAGCTAGTGTTAGCCCATAAGCCATCCCCTCAGTGCTCTGGATGCTCCGGCAGCCCAGCTCCTCCTCCGGAGAAAACCACCAAAGAACAACGCTTTCATTCATACTGGGCTCCATTTCCTGCCTTGTGCATCCTCCCTGAAGATGCCCTGACTTCCTCACATGATAAATCAGTCCTTGCCAGAAGAGTCCTTGCACGAGCGTACACCCCCCGCCGCCCCAAGGATTCAGTATGCTTTTTTCTGCTGCTGATGTGGAGTTCGATCTCCTCCTGTTTCTCAGCAAGAGAAAATCTACTTATCTTAGGAGAGTTAGATCATGGGGTTTGCAGTAATAAATCCAGACGCAGTTTTGAAGTGAGTCTTCACCATCTACCAATAGGACTTTCTTGGACTTCAGCATCTAATAACAACGCATTTTTAGATGGCATAAATCACAGGCCAGGAAGCCAAAGTTAGAAAAGCAAATCTGGGGAATGCAAAGATGGTGAAACTAAAATTCCTTTACTGAAAAAAAATGTATGAAAACATAACCCAAAAGAGATCTACCTTGTGCATCTCCAGTAATGCAACAGACAACTCTATCTCTAGTAGATCCAGAATCCTGTCCTGTCTATTTTATCTCAGATGACCTGCAGGACAGTGATATGTTCATGTCTAACATTCGTTACAATGAAAATGTCTTTCCAAATTTAAGAGAAACCTCTCAGGGTCGGTCTACACAGCCTTTAGGAGAGAACCGCCCGGCCCAGGTTGACAAACGTGGGTTCTCGGGGCTCACGAGAGAACTCTAAAAATAGCTGTATGGACAGTGCTTTGATGTTGCAGCTCAGGCTCTGAAGCCTAAAGAGTAGGATGGGCTTGAGCGACTGAGCTCCAGCCTGAGCTGAGACTTTTAAAACAACCCTATAGATAGAACTTTGGACTATTTGCATGAGCCCCACTAGCCTGCATCTGTCGACCTGGCCTGAGAAACTCATTTCAAAATGCTTTGTAGACATACCCTACATATATCCCACTCTCTCAGAGACACCACTTCTATGGATAGCAACAGAGCCCAGAAGGAACCTTTTAGAGTCTTTATTACTGCTGATGTAACTCTGTTCATGCTGTGCTGTACATCCAGAAGCAGCGATGAGTTAAAAAGCAAAAATCTCATGTCTTGAGTTTGGAGGCCAAAAATTACTTCACATTCTTGGGAATAAACTCATCACCAGATGCACATATGAGTAGATCCATGTGTAAAAACAAAGCACACACAAAAAATTTCTAACTAGTGAAGGGGGATCACAAAGTCAAAACACCCATTTTTCCTGAAGGTTCCTGCAGGACCTACTAAAATACTCAGGGGATGCAGATTACCCAGCCTGCTGAGTTAGGATTGTGCTTTTGGACTCTGTTTATATACACATTCATGCCAACATAAGATTTTTCCTCCGTAATGAATATTGAGATTGATTCATATTTGTTTTCCAGCAGAAGTACAAATAATAATAAGGCAGGGAGAGGGGTTTTCCCCAATAAACCATCTATCTGCACAGCCAGGGAGACTATGGGCTGCTCTTCGCTAACCGCCGGATCGGTGGGTAGCGATCGATCTTTTGGCGATCAATTTCTCGCGTCTGGTGAAGACGTGAGAAATCGATTGCCCACGGTGCCCCCGTTGACTCCAGAACTCCAGCTTGCCAGGAGGCACAAGCTGGAGTCGACGGGGGAGCATGCTGCCGACTGCCGCCGCGAGGATAGCAGGTAAGTCGGCTGGAGATATTCAAACTTCAGTTATGTGATTCACATAGCTGAAGTTGCATATCTCCAGTCGATTCCCCCCCCCCCCCCCCCCGTAGTGAAGACCAGTCATAAGTGAGCATCAGGCTTGGTATAGCCAAGGCGAGATCAGGGTTGAACAGGACAAACTAAAGTGGATGGGAACCTGGGAGCCAGTGACCATGAGATGATCGAGTTCAGGATCCTGACACAAGGAAGAAAGGAGAGCAGTAGAATATGGATCTTGGACTTCAGAAAAGCAGACTGACTTCCTCAGGGAACTGAAGGGCAGGGTCCCCTGGGAGAATAACATGAAGGGGAAAGGAGTCCAGAAGAACTGGCTGTATTTTAAAGAATCCTTATTTAGGTTTCAGGAACAAACCATCCCGATGTGTAGAAAGAATAGTAAATATGGCAGGCGACCAGCTGATCTTAAACACAAAAAAGAAGTGGAAGATTGGACAAATGACCAGAGAGGAATATAAAAATATTGCTCAGGCATGCAGGAGTGAAGTCAGGAAGGCCAAATCACACTTGGAGTTGCAGCTAGCAATGAATGTTAAGAGTAGCAAGAAGGGTTTCTTCAGTATGTTAGCAACAAGAAGGAAGAAAAGCAAAGTGTTGGCCCCTTACTAAATGAGGGAGTGTAACAGGGTCCACTGGCTGCCCCTCTTCCTGGGGCCTGCTGACTGTCCCAATAAAGGTCCAAGAGGCCTCAACTGTGCAACAACGGTGTCTTTATGTACAAAAGCATTGCCCACCACCAGCGTTAAGCTATATACAACCTTATCAGCTTAGTTGGCTCCTTTTGCATGCAGAGTAGCCCTCAACCAGGACACTGATCTTACCCTGGCCATTACCCCATCTTCTGGCCTCCTCCCAGCCTTTATAGCCCTGAGGCCAGCAGGTGCAGCCAATCCACAGGCCAGCCATCAGGATTTCCCCAGCCCGAATCTATTTCCCCTGATTGGGGCTGGCTGAGCAGGGGCTAATTAGATGCCTTGCAGCAGCACCCTGCTACAGAGAGGCAACCTAGTGACAGAGGATGTGGAAAAAGCTAATGTACTCAATGCTTTTTTTGCCTCTGTCTTCATGAACAAGGTCAGCTCCCAGACTCCTGCACTGAGCAGCACCGTATGGGGAGGAGGTGACGAGCCCTCTGTGGAGAAAGAAGAAGTTCAGGACTATTTAGAAAAGCTGGACAAGCACAAGTCCATAGGGCCAGATGCGCTGCATCCGAGGGTGCTAAAGGAGTTGGTGGATCTGATTGCAGAGCCATTGGCCATTATATTTGAAAACTCATGGCAATCGAGGGGTCCCAGATGACTGGAAAAAAGCTAATGTAGTGCCTATCTTTAAAAAAGGGAAGAAGGAGGATCTGGGGAACTACAGGCCAGTCAGCCTCACCTCAGTCCCTGGAAAAATCATGGAGCAGGTCCTCAAGGAATCAATCCTAAAGCACTTAAAGGAGAGGAAAGCGATCAGGAACAGTCAGCTTGGATTCACCAAGGGCAAGTCATACCTGACTAACTTAATTGTTTTCTATGACGAGATAACTGGCTCTGTGGATAAGAGGAAAGCAGTGGACGTGTTATTCCTTGATTTTAGTAAAGTTTTGATATGGTCTTCCACAGTATTCTTGCTAACAAGTTAAAGAAATATGGGCTGGATGAATGGACCATAAGGTGGATAGAAAGCTGGCTGGAGCACTGGGCTCAATGGGTAGTGATCAATGGCTCCATGTCTAGTTGGCAGTCGATATCAAGCGGAGTGCCCTAAGGGTCAGTCCTGGGGTCAGTTTTGTTCAATATCTTCATTAATCATCTGAAGGATGGCATGGATTGCACCCTCAGCAACTTTGCAGATAAACTGGGAGGAGTGGTAGATATGCTGGAGGGAAGGGTTAGGATAAAAAGGGACTAGACAAATTAGAGGATTGGGCCAAAAGAAATCTGACGAGGTTCACCAAGGACCAGTGCAGAGTCCTGCACTTAGGACAGAAGAATCCCATGCACTGCTACAGACTAGGGACCGAATGGCTAGGCAGCAGTTCTTCAGAAAAGGACCTAGGGGTTACAGTGGATGAGAAGCTGGATATGAGTCAACAGTGTGCCCTTGTTGCCAAGAAGGCTAAGAGCATTTTGGGCTGTATAAGTAGGGGCATTGCCAGCAGATCAAGGGACGTGATCATTCCCCTCTATTCAGCATTGGTGAAGCCTCATCTGGAGTACTGTGTCTAGTTTTGGGCCCCACACTACAAGAAGGATGTGGAAAAACTGGAAAGAGTCCAGCAGAGGGCAACAAAAAATTATTAGGGGGCTGAAGCACAAGATTTATGAGAGAGGCTGGAGGAACTGGGATTGTTTAGTCTGCAAAAAAGAACGAGGGGGGATGTGATAGCTGCTTTCAGCTATCTGAAAGGGGGTTCTAAAGAGGATGGATCTAGACTGTTCTCAGATAACAGAACAAGGAGTAATGGTCTCAAGTTACAGAGGGGGAGATTTAGTTAGATATTTGGAAAAACTTTTTCACTAGGAGGGTGGTGACGCATTAGAATGGGTTACCTAGGGAGGTGGTGGAATCTCCTTCCTTAGAGGTTTTTAAGGTCAGGCTTGACAAAGCCCTGGCTGGGATGATTTAGTTGGGGGTTGGTTCTTCTTTGAGCAGGGGGTTGGACTAGATGACCTCCTGAGGTCCCTTCCAATCCTGATATTCTATGATTTTATGACAATGAAAGAACTTTGTTGCACTTTCATCCTGCCATTCTTCCCTCTGCCCATACATCTCCCTGCCATGCAGACAACAGAATGTGGTGCAGGAAAGAGCTAGGGCATGGGAAACTAGTGGAGTCTAGGACTTGTGAGAGAACTTTGGCCAGTTATGCAGACTTCCAGCCATTGATGCATCTTTGTACTTCTTCTGATCTTCTTCCCAGCTCTGGCAGCATGGCTGGCTCATGGCCACACTGATAGTGACTCCCTGACAGTGCCTGCACTCTGTGATCTCTTTCTTGGGGGAGGTCATGAAGGGGGACTTAATACTGTTTGAGGCAACATTAACTTTTAGTAGGTGACTGTTCCTAGGCACTTCCTTTCCTTCCCCGGCCAAATTTCTTTATCTGTGTAGTCATCTAGCCACGCCCGTCATTTGGCGATGGGATATTGGTGGCTATAAGAGAGCTGAGGCAAGGAGATTTCTCATGTAGCAATCTTTTCCCCTCTGTGAAAGTTTTTGCTCTCCCACGTACCCTACAGTAGCCTCAAAGAGTCCTCCAAGATTGTCAGATCATTAACACCATGGCCTTCTCAGTGAGCTCTATCCGAAGTTGTAGAATCCAATGAGCCTTCAGGCATACAGATCATATGAGGGGCTGTATCTAGGGAACTTTTGGGTGAATACCATCTGGTCCTGGTGACTTACTACAGTTCAGTTTATCAATTTGTTCCAAAACCTCCTCTAATGACACCTGAACAGGGACAGTTCCTCGGATTTGTCACCTAAACAGAATGGCTCAGGTTTGGGAATCTCCCTCCCATCCTCAGCTGTGAAGACCGATGCAAAGAATTCATTTAGTTTCTCCGCAATGGCCTTATCATCCTTGAGTGCTCCTTTTGCATCTTGATCATCCAGTGGTCCCACTGGGTGTTTAGCGGGCTTCCTGCATCTGATGTACTTAATACTTCTTCTTTTTTTGCAACTATTGTTTAGCTAGTTGTTCTTCAAATTCTTTTTTGGTCTTCCTAATTATATTTTTACATTTCACTTGCCAGAGTTTATGCTCCTTTTACTTTGTTGCTTAGCCCTGATGGCACTTTTTTGGTTCTCTTACTATATTTTTAAATTTGGGGCATACATTTAAATTGAACCTCTGTTATGGTGTCTTTAAAAAGTTTCCATGCAGCTTGCAGGGATTTCACTTTTGGCGCTGTACCTTTTAATTTCTGTTTAACTAACTTCCTCATGTTTGTGTAGTCTGTCTTTGTAAAATTGAATGCTACAGTGTTGAGGTGCTGTGGTGTTTTTCCCCGCCAGAGGGATGTTAGATTTAATTATATTATGGTGACTATTACCTAATGGTCCAGCTATAGTCACCTCTTGGATCAGATCCTGTTCTCCACTTAGGACTAAATCAAGAATTGCCTCTCCTCTTGGGGGTTCCAAGACTAGCTGCTATGTGAAGCAGTCATTTAAGGTGTCAAGAAACTTTATCTCTGCATCCCATCCTGAGGTGACATATACCCAGTCAAAAGCTTGTCTCTCTCACCAACAAAAGTTGGTCCATTAAAAGATATTACCTCACCTAATTTGTTTCTCTCATGCCCTGGAACCAACACAGCTACAACACCATTGTGATTTCGAAACACAGACACAAAAATGACATGGGATGTTTTTGTAATTAGCTGGAAAGATGGAATCAAATGCTGAGTTCACTTATAGTAGTGTAAGTGCATTACTCCACATTTACACCAGTGTGAGTGAACTCTGAGTTGAAGCACCATTCTGTTAATTTAACTTATGCCAGGGCTGGAGCAGATGTGGCTTGTGATTCAGGGAGCCTTCACCAGCTCCCTCATGAGAAGATCTCAGTTCAGGAGAGACTATGTGTCTGGTTGTGTTACATTAAAAGTAATCTGATAATGATCTTATTTTGCCATATAGTATGGACAGTTTCAGAGAGAGAAGAATGGGTTCTCTCCCAATCAACTGTAATTGTCACGTACTTGTTAGCCTTGGGATCACTAATGCAAAAAAGGACCATTAGAAACTTTCTTGGCAAAAGGAAACCATTTCATGCTGTATGTATATGTGGACATATTACTGAACCCATATGGTTCACTACAAGCTTTCAGTGATGCGTTTGGAGGGAATGTAGTGCATCTTCCATGTGGAATTGTTAAATGTCATGTGTTTAGGATTATGTCAGAACAGTCTCAGAACAGTTTCTGCATGAGCAACCATTTCAAATAAACACCGTACATCCCCTTATACAGATTGTCCCGCAAACTCGATGTCATTTCAAAGCAATGAAGCCGACTGTGTTTGATTTAGCACTCTGGGGTCTATCTTAGGGTTGTGGCACTTCCATCTGTTTCTACGTACATTTTGTGTAAATTTTACAGTGCAAATATTTATAATAAAAAATAATAATATAAAGTGAGCACTTTATACTTTGTATCCTGTGTTGCAATAGAAATCAATATATTTGAAAACATCCAAAACTATTTCATAAATTTCAATTTGTATTCTATTGTTTAACAGTGCAATTAATCGTGATTAAATTTTTTTTAGTTAATTGCGTGAGTTAACTATAGCCTTAGTAATTTCCCATAAGAGTCAGCTAGTTTTGTTGTAAACATGACACAAGTGGTTAAGAGTGTTTTGTGACAGACTGAACTGTTACACAGGGGCAGGGGAAAACCAAGCAGCTGTCGGTGGTACAGCTGGCTCTAATCAACCAAAATGCTCTCAGATTGGTGGGAGTGGCCTGGGGTCTCTATAAGGAAGATCCACCTCATTCCAAAGGTGATAGGGGGAGATTTCTGCTTCTAAAAGGGTTCTGTTGTTGTTTTCTGAAAGATGACCTGGTGAAAACTGGGTGGGTGGAGACCGGCCAGTAAACCAGGAAGGCTAGAAAGGGGCCCAGGAGCAGGGCCGACCCTTGGAAGGAAGGTACTGACCAAGGGAGAATTTGGGCACACACTGGGCCTGCCTCCCTTTAACAACTTGAACTTTGGGTTCCTGGAAGGAAAAAAGACTCTAATGGCACTTGAGAAACACAGAGCATGCAGACCTTATAGAATCTGTCACTAAACATAGAATGGGTATAAAAATCTGGTAAAATAAATACCAATGCACCTGTATTTTCAGAACTGAGGCATTCTCTGGCTTCCTTTCATCCTTTACCCTAAATTTTGGGGAGGTCAAATCATCTTGGCCCATGAGGCGATAACCTCTTGACAATATTTCTACAACAGGTCTGGTGCCCCCCTGGATTCTGCAGTGGAATGGGCCCAGCTGGCAGCAGTAAAAGCCTATGTGACTGACACAGGACCATGATACAAGGAGCCACAAATATGTCCAATGGTGGAGAAATTTCAAAGACCCTCCCTCTCCTGCACAGTTACTTAGTAACTGCCTGCAATTCCTGCCCAGGTAAGCAAACACTTTAGAAAGGCTCATTCACTCCATACCTGAAACTGGCCAGCTTTTGGCAAAAACAAACCATCTAGACTGACATCTGGAAAACAAAACCATCTGTATTATCTTAACACTGACAACACAAAGGCAGTTTGTGAGGCATCTTCTGGGGGGCATAAAAGGAGTTCTTTTTATTATTCTAGAATAAGCCTTTTTTAATTCACCTCTTTTCCCATTCCACCTTGCATGAATTCCAGCTGCTTAATTAACGAAGCCCCAAATCGAGTAGCTACATGAATAAAATGCAAGAAGAGGCATTATGAAATGGTCGGGTGTCTAACATTGCCCGAGAATGGCTACAGAATTCTCTTATCACATTTTACTGAGTCATTACAATTTGTGAATTTGGCTTTCAAATCAGAGTGAGATTTAAGAGACCAACAGACTGCTGTTGGCTTTAACATTCAAAATCCTCACTAAAGCCCACTTAAAAAAAAAATTACCTTGTTACCAGAAGATACCGTATTTTTCGGCATATAAGACGCCCTTTTAACCCCCAAAAATATTCGCAAAATTAGGGGGGGCGTCTTATACGCCGAATATGTGAACTCACCGGGCAGCTGGAGCTGGGGCGGCTGCAGGTGGCCCGGCGGGCGGGGCGGGGCGGCGCTTCCCCCCCAGCCCACCCGCATGTGTTCGGGGCCGGCGGGGAACGGGAGCAGCTCGGGCCCTGGGGCCCCTGGGAGCGCCCGCCCGCGCGGCGGGGACGGGAGAGCGGCGCTCCCCCAGCAGCCCGCCCGCGCGGCGGGGACAGCGCTCCCCCAGCAGCCCGCCCGCGCGGCAGGGACGGGAGAGCGGCGCGCTTTTTGTGTGTGGTGGTTTTTTTGGGGGGGGGGAGTTTCCCGGCTTTTTTACCTAAAAACTCGGGGGCGTCTTATACGCCGGAGCGTCCTATATGGCGAAAAATACGGTACTTAATCTAGAAGTAGTAGCCCTTATAGCCTGGCTAAATTCTAACTCAGGCACTTGTATTCTGCCTTCCCAACTCATGTTCCTTATGTGACTTCAGTTTGGGTATATTCTTCTCTTTCAGTCTGAAAACACACCATAGGGCAGTGCTGCTGGTACCAATCAGCCACCACCCGACCCCACACATGTGGTGGGTGTAAAATAGGGTTACATGTAGTTACACCACATTTCAGTGGAGTTACAGCAGCAGAACACGGGTGTAGCAGCACAGAGAATCTGGTCCTCTGTCTGTAAAACACGTTGGTGTGAAAAGGGGCCCTGCTAACTTTACAAATCCTCAGCGTCTTGGGAAATTTCTACCATGCGTCTGTTCATGTCAGTGCTGAGTGTAATGAAAATGGCTGTGAACAAGATCAAGAGCGCATCAAGGGAAGGTGTCACTGCAGCTGCCTGATAGGGCCGGATTTCAAAGTCCTCCAGTCCTTGGCCTCACAACAACTCTTCTCCACCTTGGCTGCTCTGCTTCTTGTTCCCACTCCCTATCAGAAAAGGGGCACAGTGGTGCCACAGCTCTGCTCCTTTCCCTCCAGGTAAGAGGCCCATGGTTGCCTAGCTCCAATGTTATAAAGCTATGATCCCTACAGGAATTGCTCTCTCTGTGTTTTTGTTTGTGATCAGCATAACAAACGTTGGGATTTACTTCCAGTTAATGTGATGGGGGTAGTTTGGGCATTTAAGGATTTGATTCTGATCTCACAGAGGTGTACATCAGGAGTAATCCCACTGAAGTCACTGAAAAGCCAGTGTGACTTCAGAACTAGCCCTTAAGAATATGCATGTCTAATAGCTTAATCATAGAACTGGAAGGGACCTCGAGAGGTCATCTAGTCCAGTCCCCTGCACTTCTGGTGGGACAATATTTATGTCATTGAGTTCTGGGGCTGTGAAGGTGCCACTCTGCCCTTCCCATCACCTACCTCTGATCCAGTTAGAGTGACCAACTTTAGTTAGACAAATTCCTGGAGGTTTCATCACATGACATTTTAAATTAAAGATGAATCTAACTCCTGGAGACTCCAGGACAATCCTGGAGGGTTGGCAACCCTAGAAACTCAGCTACCCCACCATCCCACAAAACAGCTCCAGAGTTTGGTACAGCTGAAATCACTGGGGCCTCCAAGGCTTTGAAGGCACTGTCCATAACATTACTTGTTGTGGGGGAGAGACACACAGCCCTGAAATCCTGGCTTGATAGAGTTTGGGAGCAGGAAACACTTGGCTATTCAGCCCCATCCTCCTCCCACTGCTGAGAGCTGCCATTGCTTGAGCTATCCACTGTGGAGGACACCGAGGCCTTCTTGAAGGGACACTCCCAATTAGGAAATCCCCTGGTGGGTTCCAGCCACCAAGTTGCTCTTGGGCAAGAGTAGGAGGGGCTGCTGCATTAAACAAATTCCGGGTCCTTCAGAGCAATCCTTGGAAAGCCTGCGGTTCTAGTAAGACATCCATCAGACTCGGGAAGCTGGGGTTGTTTATAAAAAGAAACACATCACAGTTCTCAACATCTGCAGAGAGTGCTTGGAGAGGGACCCCATCTCAGCACAGTGCTGACGTCATCTAAAGTACAGCAGATGCTCTCTCTCGAGCTTAGTGCAAACAAGGGGAAATGATTTATGCCCCTCTACTAACGCTGGCAATAAGTGGAACTGTCGGCTGTGTGACGTGTTTACGGGACGTACACAGATAACGAAATCTCCACTGTGTTACATTTTGTACAGTGCACCCGGCTCCAGCTGGGTCCATTTTTTCCTCCAGTGCATAACATGTAACTGAGTGAGTTCAGTAAAAAAACAGCACCATAATCTGTACAATGGATGTATATTTGTAGAGTTGCTTAATAGGAACTGTAAGAGATGCGTACTTCACCCTAGATGGAACAGAAGGAGGAGACTCCTGAATAAAATCATGCCCATAATCCATAACACTTAGCGTGTTTGTTTTGGGATGTCTGACATTTGACTGAAAAGGAGCAATTTTATATGTATAAAAATAAGACTATATGTCCTCTTCAGCTTGTGAAAATTCACTGCTTTTGAGGAGGTGTGTGATGCTGGAAAACCAGATGCTAGTTTATGCCAAGGTTCCCCAGACCTTGTTTGGATTCGGACAAACACATAGCTGGAATCAGTCTGGTTCACCTGTGTGTTAGTACAGTAAAACCTCGATTTAACGGACCTCGATTTAACGGACTTCGGATGCAACGGACAAAATTTCTGAGCAAGTCTGATGCATCCCAAATCCATTTTTTGTGGGTTGGCTGCCGGCTCCCGCCCGGGTCCAGACAGCGGGTGGGCTGGCTGCCGGCTCCCGGCTGCCGCCCGGGTCATAGCAGCAGGCGGGCTGGCTGGTGGGTCCTGGGAGCCGGGACCCGTGCGGGCTGGCTGCCTGCTCCCGGCTGCCGCCCGGGTCATGGCAGCGGGAGGGTTGGCTGGCGGGTCCCGGGAGCTGGGACCCGTGCAGGCTGGCTGCCGGCTCCCTACAGCCGCCGGGGTCCCAGCCTCGGGCGGGCTGGCTGACGGCTCCCGGCAGCAGGGACCCGGGCGGGCTGGCTGACGGCTCCCGGCTGCCACCCGGGTCCCGGCAGCGGGAAGGCTGGGGAGCTGCCGCCCCGACCCTGTGGTGGTCAGGCTGCTGCTCCGACAGCTCGTGTTTTTTTTTATTATTAAATAACGGACTTTTTCATTTAACGGACATCCCCTCGCCCGAATTAGTCTGTTAAATGGAGGTTTCACTGTATTGGTAAGATAGGTATTAGCATTATAAAAATGTGCTTAGGCTTTACTGAATGCTTGTAAATTACTGCATGCATTAATCTCACTTATAACATCTGTATTCCATATTGCAAGGTAATCTTTGAGCATTTGCATTGTAAGCCTCTGTAACTACATAAATCACCAGACATGAAAGAAGCTTTTACGAATGTGAAATACTAGTTATGTCCTGCCTGACAAAGAAGGCCCATCAACACCAGATGAACTATGTGGAACATCAGAGAGGCAAGGATTACTGAGCATAATCAAAAGATTCCCAGTACTTAGCCTGGGTTAGCCCTAAAGGCTATATAGATCTTGCTTATCATAGAAGCTTCCACTACTTTTTGAAACTTAAGATTGGAACTCCTTTCTGTGTATATATGTCTACCTTTAACTTTGTAAATAACTCATTTCCTTTTTCTTTAAAATAAATCTTTAGATAGTTTATTATAGGATTGGCTACAAGGGTTGTCTTTGGTTTGAAATGTAAGGGTATATCTATACTACCTGCCAGATTGGTGGGCAGCGATCAATCCAGTGGGAGATTGATTATCGTGCCTAGTCTAAATGTGATAAATTGACCCCCGAGTGCTCTCCCGCCAACTCCTGTACTCCATCACTGCACGAGGCACAGGCAGAGTCGACAGGGGAGTGGCCGCAGTCGACTCACTGCGTAGATCTAAGTATGTCTACTTCAGCTACGTTATTCATGTAGCTGAAGTTGCGCAACTTAGATCGACTCCCCTCCCCCCCCAGTGTAGAGAAGGCCTTAGGTGCAGTTGACATGAGGTAAGTGACTAGTCCTTTGGGATTGGGAGTAACCTGAACATTGCTGAGATCTTTGGTATAAGGGACCATCTATCACAAAGGCAAGCTTGTCTGGGTCGCAAGACAGCTTGGAATAACCATACGAGGACTGTCTGTGACTCCATGTTACGCATGTTATAGTGCATGAGGTGTTTATATTTGATGATTGGTTGGTGAAATCTAAGTATAGATGTCACAACCAATTTGGGGTTTGTGCCCTGTTTCCTAGCAGTCTGCCCTGAGGTTGGTACCTAGGCTTTGTGGCATAGAAGGACAGCTTGACAGAATGTATTACTTTCTCCATGTTACATAACAAAGAGATGGAGCAAATTACAGTTCCTCAGATACATAGAAGTTGCTCCCTAAACAACCCATGAGTTTGGAAATGTTTGTGGGAAGGGGAGTTTGACTTCCTTGCCATGTGGAAATGGCATTTCAGATCTCAGACTTTGCCAAAAGGCAATGTAAATCTACGTGAAATTTTGCAACAAAAAATTCAGCAACCGAGAATAGCTCCTCATCAGGTTGGTTTACTGTATTTCTTGAATTTACCGCAGTAGCAATACCAAAATGATGGCAAAATATCTCTTTAAGATCCCTAACACTTGCTGAACATCTTGTGTTTTAAAATTTCCTATTAGAGCAGTAATAGCATTTTTACATATTTACACCCACACTGCACACCCAGGTTTTAGGGTATGCATTTATGGAATGCCCATGAGCACGATTTTGTAGGTACCACTGGTACTTGCATAAATAAATTAGGCAGTTAAGTGCCTGAATACTTTTGGACCTTAGATAACAAATGAAAATCCAAAATACAATTTTTTGAAAATGTGGCCTCCAATATTAATTTTTTTAACCTTTTCGATTCTTTCTAGTTATTATTTCTCATGTACTGCATAGCTGAGGAACAAAGCACAGAAATGGTGAATGCCGTTACTGAGGATTTTGCATAGGTGACTGTTTAATTTACATTCACTGATGAAGCGACATGCGGTTAATTAACTATTAACATTTCAGTTTCATGAAGTCAAATTTTGCCTCTATCCCGGGTTTCAATAAACATTTTGTAGCTCTTCCCTACCACTCCCATCAGCGCTCCGGTCAGTTTGTTTCCAATAAAATTTTGTAACTCATGTTAACTCTGAGGCTGCAGCCAAAGAGGTTTCACCGATGGGAATTGAATGGTTAGAATGTTTGTTCAACCTAAATAAAATAGGTTTTATATAAACTAGTGTAGATGTAGCAAACACATAAGAGTAGCAAAGCCTTTGAAAATGATTCCAGGTATGTCTACCCAGCATTTTGGAGCAAGTGGGAGCCTCCCAGCCCTGATCCATACACTTGGGCTAGCAGGGCTTGGGCTAGCACTCTTAAAATAGCTGTATAGAGAGTGCTTTGAAGTTGTGGCTTAAGATGGAGTTTGACCCCTTGGGCCCAGGGTAGGGGCTGGGCTTTGCTTTGCTTCAATGCCTGAGTTCTAAACCAAGCTGCAATTTCAAAGGGCTGTCGATACAGCTAGAATGAGCCCTGCTAGCCCAAGCCCAAGCCTGTCATCCTGGCCGCGGGGCTGGAAGGCTTGCTCCGACTTGCTCCAAAATGCTGTATACACATATGCTTAAAGGGTTACAGTAACAAAACCCATGTAAGAAAAGCCAACCCATTCTTATGCGATTAAAATGAGCTGTCCCAACCTGGCAAAGCTAGAGCACAGACTCATGAAAGTTTAGAGATGAGAGTGCGTTCAGGAGGAAAGCGACAGCTATCCGAAAGCAGCAGAAGGCTGAAGAAGGGTAAATACAGAGAAGAGGCTCATAGGCTTAGCCTAGAGATGGTCACGGGGGACCTTGAATATTTAGACATATGACTCATGCCTAAAAGTATATTGGAACTATGAAGAATCATCCAATAGAAAGATTAAATTGTCTGCCTACCTCTCTCCCCCAACAAAAAGTCTGCAGCGAGATTTTCCTCACATTTAAATTAAATTAAGACACCAGCTTGAAAGTTGGAAGTGGGAGGAACAGGTGATTTCTAGTTTATAATAGTCTATTTTCGAAGAAAGACCGCTAGGCATGTGCAACTGGGTGGCAGGATTCTAACGATGCGGCACCTTGTTAGCAGGTGCTAGAGCTCTGTAGGGAGCGGAAAGGTAATCGCAGCTGACCCACCCAGTGCAAGGTGTGCTCATTAGTCTCCACCCTGCGTAAATGGAGGGAGAAGGGGTAGTCCACAAGCAACGAATGAACGTTAGGGTCTGGCACAGGTATCTCCAAATCAAAGGAATGCTAGGAGCAGTCCAGCCAAGGGAAAAGGCTTAGGGTGGAGTTGCTGTTGTTTTAGAGTTGCCCTTTCTGTTCGTAAAACCAAAATCTCAGGAGAGGGAGACTTTTGGGGAATGTCTACCCTGCAGTTAAACACCTGTGGCTGGCCTGTGTCATCTGACTCAGACTCACGGGGCTGTTAAAAGGGTGGTGTAGATGCTTGGGCTGGAGTCTGGACTCTTGTGAGGTCCCAGAGCTTGGGCCTGAGTCCAAATGTCTACGCAGAATGTTTTACAGCCCCCAGAACCCAAGTCAGCTGACAGAGGCTAGTGTAGACGTATGCCAATGTAGAATTAGCTAATGCCCCAGTGTAATTGGGCCTATTCCCTGGACCAGATCCTCAGCAGGGATAAATTTATGTAAGTGCCTTGACCTCAATAGAGCAATACCAATGCACTCCAGCTCATGATCTCACCTGCTGTCTGAAATCTCTTAATACTGCATGAAAAATTGTCCACAATCTCATTAAACTGAAGACATAGATGTCTACCACCCACCATTGTAGCCTTTCAACGGGCCTGTTTTCCAGATTAGAAGGTTTTCCAGCCCGTTTAGGCATGTCCAGTTTGTCCTGGTGCACCAACAAGATGAATGAACCCACATAACCCAAAGAGTCCCTCTGCTTCCTCCCCAGCATTACTGTGTGATGTCTTGGACACGTTCCAACAAATCATTTATTGTCAAAACACAGTAAGGAACATTTTTTAATCAAACTTTTTTCCCAAATGTTTTGGGCATCCTCCCAACATTCTACCTTTGCGCAGAGGGAATTCAGCATCAGCTAACAAAGTAGAGCGCTTGCTCTCTGAAACCCAGCATGGAAAGCCAGAACTTGCTTGAACACAAAATGCAGTTTTGATTTGCAAGTCTGTGTAATCATTAAACAAACATCTCACATCTTTTGGAGGACAGCTTTGTTTTTATTAACTAGAATAAGCCTTCTAATCTGTCATTAGCAAGTTGGAACATTCGCCACTGTAAAAGTCTGGGCTTCTTTCTGAAAACAAGTACTGTACCTAAAGGGGTTATTGAGCACATCAGCAGAGGCGGCCATCCAAGGAACAGTTAGATTGAAAATCCGCAAATTCCTGTAGTAGAACTTATAGATCAAATCCAAAGAAAATTAACTTTCTAATGATGGATACAACAATCAGCTCCTAATACGCCAACAGGAGTTTGTAGTCAACTATTAATACACACTAGGAACGACAGACCATATCAAAAGAAGCTGTGAGAATAGACTGACCCAAACATGACACATTTATTTAAAGGAAATATGTATCAGAGTGAATCAGCTGATAGTCACTATGTGCTGAGGAGAAGGAACAAGCGCAGAAGCTCCAACAACAGACATTGTGCAGAGAAAATCTGATCCAAAACCCACTGAAGCTAAAGAGAGTCTTTCCAGTCACTTAAATAGGCTTTGGATCAGGTCCTTACATATTGCTCCAGAACTTGGGGGGGGGGGCGGGGTGGGGGGGTGCATTGTTTGCTGAATGCCAAGCCTTAGTATTAGCACATCTCCTTAATTCAGTGCCTTACAGCTACTTTCCTTCTGCTCGCAGAATACATTGATTCAGAGATGGACCTGTACCTGCCGATAGCAGGGGGAAGAGTGACGGCAGCAGCTTCAACAGATGTTACTGAGCATGCTTAAGGAGTGAGAGTATGCTCAGTGGAAGCCAAGCAGCAACTCTGGAAGGACACATGTGCCTCTGATTCTCCCCCTCTCAAAGCTATGTCCAGATGTTTTGATACAGAGTGGACACAGGATACCTCCTCTTTCATTAAGCTGACTTAAGGTACAGACCTCATGCTCCTACCTAAGCTAGTGGAAATTCAGCCACTGACTTCAGTGGAGAAAGGAGGAGGCCTTATCCCTGCTTACCTTTCCTTTTGCACAAGATGAACTTCCACTCCACCATGATTATTTCTTTGACAACTCAGTGAGAATGTCACACAGTTGAATGGTGGTGGTTTACTAGTCTACTCTTCCAAACAAGTGATTTCACATCCACAGTACCACCAGTTTAAGCAGTGTTGGTTTGGGGGGCTTGGACAGGGGATTTCTCTTTTGTTTTAATGGTTAATTCTGAGCCAAGGTGCCACAGTGTCAACCTTGAAGAACAAAGTTCTCTGTTTATCCCCAGGACAGACAAGAAAGGGCCGCAGTAGAGCATCTTCCCCACCGCTGGTCCAACAATGTAGCTCAAATTACCTGCAGGGACAACCTCTAATGGGGTGGAGATAGATCAATCTCTATGCCAGTTGAAAGCTTGGAATCAAGTTGCAGTTGAGTTATGGACACATCTGTACACTAGGAATAGGACTAAACACTCATTTTGGCTACTAAATAAGCATCAGGTAGCTGTGGCTTTCAGTCACTTCCAACCAATCTGTATCAAATTTGAAGTAGCTGCCTGTATGTGGAAAGACATTGTTTTTAATCCCTGAGCAATCTAACCCTATATTTCATATCGCTTGGGACTAACATTTTACTCTGAATGCATATGGGGATATTGTTACCATATACATTTACTAGTCCCAGTAGTGTGTTTCTGGCAGATTTCTATTTCCTACAAACAATTAAACAAATGATTCAGAAGAACAACAAAGATGAATTTACAAGACTATTGTAGCCATTAAAGTAAAAAATGTCCCAAAAAATGTTGGTCTGTGAGGATCCATTTACCTTGGAAACACTAGTTTGACAAGCACACTTTCCCACTGCTGTGTATTGCAATTGCAAGATGCCAAAACAGATGTTTTCTGTTATATATTCAGTTCCAAAATGTTATTCTACATTGATGACAAATAATCCTTGTGAAGCTGTCTAGGGTCAATACACATTATCTTTGCAATTGTGGGTGAAAATATTTCAGGCCATTCATGCAAAAGTAAAACATTTGAACAACATTTTCTAAATGGTTGAGACAGATTTTCTTCCCTATATAACTCCTGTGCCATCATTTTCTGTTTGATAATTTCTTAAATTAGACAATTCTAGGATAGGCCTCTGCTGTCTGGCCTTCTATGTCAAAGCTACTGTTAACTAGTAAACACAGTTTATGACAAACAAATCATAAACAGTGAGGGGCATCCAGATTTGAGCTTTTTCGAAGTTGGTGGTTGGTTGGCTCTAAGACTTTTGTCCAGTCTCATATTATGGAGAGACACTAATCTCTCTGTAGTTAACATTACAACCAGCTTTTCTCATGCAGATCTTTCAGACTCCCATCTCTCTCCAGTTTGATCTGAGAATTGCCACACTTACTATGAAGGTGAAGGAGAATGAAGAAAAGTCAGCAAAATCTGTAGAAAAATCTGTTCGATGATAGAGTGGAGGAAAAAATTGAAGGAAGAGGAATCCTGAGGATTCTGAAAGGGACACAGAGAATGGCTTCCAGGGGAAATAAAGAGTGTAGTTATTTATACATTAAATAGCATTTGATTTTGAGCTTTTGTGTAAATATAACTGCAATGATAGGCTCGTTTGATCTCCAGGTTCCTGTCCAATGTTTGGACATCACTCTCCCGACTCAAGACAATCAGGACAGGATTCAGGGAGCAGGTTTCTTACTGTTCTAGTATACAAATTAGAGCAGAAACATCCCTTCTTCTGTCAGTTGTATACAGCCATATCAAACCTACACCTTTCCTCCCAGTATTGCAATCCCCACCGTCCACAGTGAGTATTCCCCAAGTTCTGACCACAATATGATACCTTTCTCCCCCAGTAGGGAACACCACAGCACGGTCCACTGCAGGTCACTATCTCCAGGAAGAAGAAACATGGCATTATGCTGTATTGAATGACAAACTGTCCCTAACCATCTTGCATAGAGTGAATATAAATTGACTACAAAGGAAATAAATCCCAGAGGAGGCACAAAGCAACAAATACTGAGTTTATTAAACTCAGTTTTTTTAAGTTTCCAAAAATTTCAAAAATGTCCACGAAAATGTAATGGGGCAGACTGCATTTGTTCCAGTGGATAACAAGCCGCCTGAAACACCACAAAATAGCACAGGATATAGGCTTTCCTTCCCAAGAAAAATACACAGCTGGTTGACAAAGAAATCATAAAACTAACTCCTTACAGTGCTCCAATTGATTTTTTTTAAAGCTTATTTGTTAATAGAGGGGGGAAAGCCAAACTGCATACCAGATTACTCATTGCTGGCATCAAAACATGTGAATGTCTGCAAATCTACCGTACGTTGGAAGGAGACATTTATTGAACTAAAACAAAAAGGTTAAACTGCCCCGGACAAAGATTTCTTCAGTATATTGATACAGAACTCAGTGGCTGCCTAGGTTCTAGTTTGGATTTTGTCACAGCTGAAATGAGTTTGGTAGTGCTCAGCTAATATCACTGGCTTGTGGACCTGGGCTAATTATTCACAGGTTTGGTTTAAAAACAAATCCAACCTAATGTCGGACACACCTAATTGCAGATCAGGAATTGGGTACATTGACAGAATGGTGTGGAATGATGTCTAGGGAGGATTAGTGTCAAGTATCTTTGGATCTCGGTGTTATCATGCCCTTATTTTCTCCAGATTTTCCTAAGCATATAGGGCCAGGTCCTTCATCTCAGATCTGGCTGCATTGTGCTTCATGTAGGTGGCAGATAGGGTGGAAAGGGTGTGTGTAACGGGTGAGAAACTCTCATTCTGTATAATGAAAAAGGGTAGGCAGAAGTAGGGAGGGGAGGAAAAAGGGAAGGCAGGCACAGCTATTGTTGCACGTCTTTTTGAAACAGGATCTGCAAGTTTTGTTACTATAACAAATCAAAATTATGTCTGTACTGATACATCCAGAAAAGCATCAGCTCCTGCAGAACAGCTTCATGTCGGTGCCTGCCACCAAGTGCAGAAGAACAAGGATATTACAGCACTGGAATGGGTTAAGAAAATGGGGTGGGTAGAGTGGCCACCTTTTCCAAAGGCAAAAGCAAGAACCCTGCCCCCTCTGTAGCCCCACCCCTGTTCCTCCTCTTTCTTCCCAAGGCCCCACCCCTTTTCCAGGCCAGAAGATGGAGCCAGACCATGGTAAGATCTGGCCAGGGAACCTGGGTCGCTGGGGGAGCCCTGGACCAGGGACCCGGATGCCCGAGAGCAGGGCCGGCGACAGAAATTTTGGGGCCCTGTACTCTGATCGTTTGCCCTCCCGGACGGTCTCCCGCCGCCCGCGCCCTGCCCGGGCCTACGTGGGTCGCCCACTGGGTCCCGCCGCGCCCCCCGCCCCGCGTGCTCCCTGGCGGCCGGCCCGCAGGCGTCTCACCCGCGCCAGTGGCTGCCGCAGCATCGCTCCCGGCTCCGGTGGGCTCGGCGCTCCGCAGCTGCCCCGCCTCTGCCTCCCCCCGCTGGGCTGCCATTGGCTCCTGGCCCCGGGTCTCCCCAGCCCCGCTCGCTGGCCCCCGCCCCCGTGGAGCGGCACTCGCTTTCCGATCGCTCCTCCGACAGGCCCGGCGACAAGGGGGGACAACTACAGGTACAGCTGTGTACCAGGCCCTGACTTAAGGGGGCCCCCCCTTAAGTCCGGGGCCCGGTACAGCTGTACCCGTAGTAACCTCCTGTCGCTGGCCCTGCCCGAGAGCATCCCCCAGCCTGTGTCCTCAACCTACAGGTCATGCATGTGAAGAGTTCAACCCAATTTGGGATAGGTGGTCACTCTATGGCTGGGGAGAAATATTAAAGTCATTTCCCTTCTGCAGGTTTCAAAAAGAGCTTTATTTCTTTGTTTTGGTTTTTTTGGTTATTCAAAATCTTTCATGAAGTGTTTATATACAATTTTTTATTCTGAAAATGGAAAAGCAAAAAAGCAAAAAAAAAAAATTGTCCCTTTCCCTCCCGCCGATAGCAGGATGGAAAAAGGAAAAGGAGGGAGGGTAAGAAAAACAGCAGCAAAGGTAAAAAATAGGGGGGAGGGAAGGAACTGAAATTACCAAAAACAAGGCGGCTTATATTTTCATCTTCCTGTTTCAGTGAAAGAGCGCATTTTTCTGAACTTTTTCCATATGAAAAACAGGCCACTTTTCAATTTGAAACATTTCTGTCAGGTCTGTGTAGTATTTCTCTAAAGAGGTGGCCTAAGAAACCTATACATTAATGATTAGTTTATTCTATACTTTGATTTCTCCCTCTATAAAAATTATACACAATTTTAAGGGTTGCTTTGATTTTCCTACTCACTAAAAAAAAAGTAGTTTCCAATGTGTAGCTTGGGGACTGGATGAAAACAAATGTGCCTAAATCCCATCATTTAAAATATGCCTTTCAGTCTTTCTTCATTTAATCAAAAGTTTTTAACCCTGACACATTTCTTTGCAGCATGTTCAAGCAAAAAAGCAGCTGAGGTCTCAAACATGTTTTTCTTTCTTTTTACAATATCATATTTTTCACCTTGAAAGATAAAAAAATCCACCCACTTGGACACACTTCCACAAAGGGGAAGGATACTAATTATGGTTGCTAGGGAGCTGTTGTAATAACTGGCCCTACAAATTTACCCTATGAGCTCAGCTGTAAAAAATAAATGAAAGTTCATAAAATGTCACAATAACCTAAAACAACAAATGTGGATGAGAAAGGAGATGAACGGGAGAGGAAACAACAAACAGAAAGGCCTGCTAATAGAACCCAAGAACTGTTGAGATCATGCCTGATAAACAAGAGAAACTGAGAACTGAAAATTAATAAACTAAAATTGGTATGTCAACTATTAGGCCTAATTGGTGGATAAAATAATGGGGGGTGGCTTATTCCACTCATTACTCCTTTTGAGTTCTTCAGAAGATTTTGGGGAGGAAAAACTGGCTACTGGAACAAGCTTCATCATCATGGTTACCACTCCCACCATCTCCTGGGGACTATGATAACCTGATCCTGCAAGATGTCCCGACTAAACCAGGCCAGAGAGAGCGAGTCAGCTGACATCACTACTTCCACCAGTTCTGGCTGAATTCCAAGCACCACCTGGGATGTAAGACTTTGTCTCCTCTTTCCCACTCTACCATGTGTTCTTTTCCCTTCTGTAAGGAGGGTCAGTAGGCCCACCGAGCCGCCAGGGCGGTGGGGAGCTACTACCCCTTTGGGACAGCCTTGGTCACACCTCCTTGTTACTGGGGAATTAGGGTCAGGAGGTGTGCCGTCCCTAGTCAGCGGCGTGCCCCTCAGACAGGGGAGCGCCGGCCAAGGGTCCGGGGCGCGCCCCTCAGGCAGGGGAGCGCCGGCCAAGGGTCCACGGCACGTCCCTCAGGCAGGGGGAGCACCAGCAGAAGTCTGGGGGTGTACCTCACAGGCGAGGGGGCACCAGCAGGACTCAGGGTCATCTGCCGCGGGGAGCTCCGGATCCCCTACGGTGTCCACTTCTGTCGGCCACGGGGTGCTGCTGGGCTCTGGCAGTTCCCCAGGGTACTCTGCCTCCGGCAGCTCCGGTTCTCCCTCTGTGTTCGTCTCTGGCAGGCGTGGGTCCCCGCTGAGCTCTGGGGTACTCCGCAGCAGGCAGTTCGGGAAACCCCAGTCCTTCCTGTAGAGGAGGGTTCCCTGGGCAGGGCCTCCCCTGGCTCGGCAGCAAGGTGTGGAGGGAGCAGGCAGCGGCATGCATCTGTCTCCCTCCCTAGCGCTGCTCTGACTGAGCTACAAGCCCCGCCCTCTGTACTTCCTGTCCCTCCCCTCCCCTTCCTGGGGGTGGGGCCAGCTTGCTCTGGCCCCGCCCACTCAGGCGGAGGGAGTGATTCTTTCCCTTCTGGCTCGGAGGGAGTCCACCCATGCCCCCTACACCTTCCCACTTTATTTCTTCTCTTTCCTATCCCTCTCCTTTTTTCCTTTCTGTCTAATAAGAGCCTGGTTTAGCTGGCCAAGACTGTATATTTTGGAACAGACTATGACCAGAAAGAGGCAGCTAAAAACAATGCCCTACACAGCCCAATGCAGGAATAAGCTTGCTAAGGCCTCAAAGTGGCTGATAAGACCATGTGCTGTGCCTGTGATTCTCAAGTAGTGAGGTTGCAAGTGAGAGTCAACAACAGACAGAAGCTGCATTTTCTACCCTTCTTCTTTTCGCTTCCCTCTTGTGCGTGTTTGTCTTGTCTTCTTAGCAAACTGGATCAGACTTTAACAACATCAACAGCTCCAGCCCCCTTCAACTAACTTCTTTCTTCCTCCAAAAGGACAGTTACCATTTTTAATACCATCCAAGAGTGTTTTCCTTCTACAATCTTTCTCCAACCAATGAAACAAGCTGGATAGTGGGGATCCTGAGACCCATTGAACCAAACTGTAAACCCTGTGTATGAGGGAAACCACTTCAAGTCAGGGGGTGTGCTACCACCTATGTCTCCCGCTAAAGGGAACATGGGATGTTATTAAGATGAAAGCCTTAGAGCATGTCTTCACTACGACTTCCCCGCCCCCTTCTCCCCCCTCCTCTGTCCACTCCTCCACCAGTGCGACTGCTGGTTTCCCTCCTCACCCACCCCTTCCAGGCTACCATGACAGTGATCCCCTGTATTTGTATTTCTGATGAACCAATAAAGGAACCATGATTTTTAAAACAGTGAATTTATTTCCTCTGCAAGCATGGGGAGGGGGGAGGGAAAGGGTGCAAGGACAGCAGGCTTAGAGCAGAGCAAGGGAGCAGGTTCTCAAACGCCATGTGGGGCACTCATAAAACTGGCTTTCAAGGCGTCCCTGAGGCGCAGCGCGCCCTGGTGCGCTCTTCTACTTTCCCTGCTGTCTGGCTGCTGGTAAGTAGCAGACAGTAAATTTGCCTCTGCCTCCCAGCCCGCCATAAACGTTTCCCCCTTGCTCTCACAGATATTGTGGAGCACAGAGCAAGCAGCAATAACAATGGGGATATTTCTCTCGCTGATGTCTGAGTGAATCAGTAACGAACGCCATCTCCCCTTCAGACGGCCAAATGCACACTCTACGGCCATTCTGCACTTGCTCAGCCTGTAGTTGAACAGCTCCTGACCCCTGTCCAGGGCTCCTGTGTAGGGCTTCATAAGCCAGGGCATTAGGGGGTAGGCTGGGTCCCCAATGATAACGATCGGCATTTCCACCACCACCACCCCCACGGAAATTTTCTGGTCAGGGAAGAAATTGCCTTGCTGCAGCTGTCTAAAAAGCCTAGAGTTCCTGAAAACACGAGCGTCATGAAGCTTTCCCGGCCCCACCCCACGTACAGGACGGTGAAACGTCCCTTGTGGTCAACCACTGCTTGCATGACCATTGAATAATATCCCTTCCGGTTTCTGTACTCGGCGGCCTCGTAATCCGGTGCCAGGATAGGGATATGAGTCCCATCTATAGCCCGACCACAGTTAGGGAATCCCATGGCGGCAAAGCCATCAATTGTAGCTTGCAGGTTTCCAAGGTTTATAACCCTGGGTAGCAGCTGCTCGACGATTGCCCTACTTACTTGCATCACAGCAGAGCCCACTGTAGATCTACCCACCCCAAACTGATTCGCGACTGACCGGTAGCTGTCTGGCGTTGCAAGCTTCCAGAGGGCTATCGCCACTCGCTTCTCAACTGTAAGGGCCGCCCTCATTCTGGTATTCTTGCGCCGAAGGGCCGGGGAAAGCAAGTCACAAAGTTCCATGAACGTGCCCTTTCGCATGCGGAAGTTTCTGAGCCATTGGGAGTCATCCCAGATCCGCAGCACTATGCGGTCCCACCAGTCCGTGCTTGTTTCCCTGGCCCAGAATCAGCGTTCGATGGCATGAGCCTGCCCCATTGCCACCAAATTTGACAGATTGTCAGTCGCCCCACTTCCAAAAACGTCAGTGTCCCCATCCCTGCTGTGCACGTCCTCGTCCATCTCCTCCTCATTGTCGTCAGGTTCCAGAAAGCGCAGTTGTCCCCGGATCGCATTCCTCTGCAGACGGTACAGCATGAAATCCGCAACTGTGATCAAGGTCCTCACAACAGCCATTACTGCAGCCATGGCATCAGCGGGCTCCATGCTTGCAGTGCTATGGCATTAGCGCAGCGTGGAGAAAGGGCACGAATTATGGGATGCCTACCCACAGTGCCCCGCTCGTAATGGGGGTCGGCGGCACGGAAAAAGGGCGCGAAATTTGGAAATGCCTACCCATAGTGCAGCACTCGAAATGGTGCCTGCTGCGGTCTCCGGGAACTGTGGGATAGGTACCCAGAGTGCAACGCTCGTTATGTCGACGCTTGCAAAAGTTGTGCGGACAGACACTGTCGACTTGCTGTGCTTTGCTGTGCTTAGTGGGGACACACAAAATCGACTGTATACAGTCTGCTTTACAAAATCGAATTAAAGGAAATTGACCTACTGCTGTAGTGAAGACATACCCTTATTTAGCATTTCAAATGCTTTAACTGTTTTTTCTTTTCTGTATCTTTAATAAAAGGTGTTGTTGTTTTATAATGGTGTTTGCGCCTTGGTACTAAGCAGGCTAATATCCCTATATACCAAGCCCCAAACGTTGCTTAACACAGTTTAATATGGACAGTGACTTGGATCATGTTAACACCTTTAGCCCACATATTCTATCTACATCAAGCTCTGGTTCTGGGAGGGCACTGGCCATATGAGGGATTTCTTTATATCCCTGTTTACATCAGTAATCACTGTAAAAGAGCCTACTTAGCAACCCCTCATCACTGTGAGACTCAAACCCCCCTCTTAAGGAACATACTGCCGTACAGTTGCTTCTGTCTGTGCTTTAATGAGGGAAACTATGACTTGCTATACATTACACAGATGTATTTTCCATGTTATTATAGGTCTGAAGTTGTTTTAAAGGTACATTTTTATTTAATATTAATGACCCCATTTTTCCCCTTCTGTTCAAAAACACTTTCATCCTTTCATTTCCTCATAAAAACCTAGTGTGCTAAGAGTATATTAAAAGTATATTACATTATTTATGACTTGCTCCCCCTCCCCATTTTCTTTTTTAAGAAGCTGATACATTTTGAAAAGGCTGACATAAAACTGGGGGAAAGAAGGCAAAGTTCAAAAGGCAACAAGGGAACAACACAGAGTCTCTGAGATGATGAAGATATCTTGTGCACTAAACAAACCCAACCATCATAACGTGCCCCATCTTTATGCCCTGCTTCAAGAAAGAACTTAAGCAGGGGGCTAAGCTAAAGCCCCAGTGTTTAGTACAGCTGAATTTGGGAGTTACTTGGTACAGACACGAGTAGTCTTCTTGTCCCATGTAGCTCAGCCAGACCTTATTTGCCTTATTACCTAGTTGGGCTGGCCAGGCTATGCTGAAACATGGAATGAGTGAGAATTAGGCACAGTGGGGAAAGAGCCCAGAAGCCAGCTGCCTCTCTACAGGCTGCCTTCCATGCCCAAACTGGGGCAGTAAACAATAGAGACTGAATGCTGCTCCCGGTTTATACCCAGGTATCCTCATTGACTCCAACGGGTTTTTCTCTGAGAGTTTGGGAGTAATCAGTCTGTCGGGAAAGAGAGTAGCCATAGGGAAGATGGAACACATAGGCTTCTGCTGGGATGTATTATCCCCTGGAACCAAACCACTCTCTTCCAAAACAAAGCTGACAGGCAATGTTACATTGCTTTAGGCCGAGGAACTCAAAGCCATCTTCATACAGGAGTGGGGTTTTGTTCTTAATAGATTCCAAGGCCAGAAGTGACCATTGTGATCATCTATTCTGATCTTGTGTAGACCATAAGACTACCTCAAAACTATCCCATATCTTTTAGCATCCAATCTTGATTTTAAAATAGTCAATGATGGAGAATCCACCATGTAAGTTGTTCCAGTGGTTAATTACAAGAGTTTTCAGCCTCATATGGTAGCATCTGAACCTCCAGACAAATTGCACAAATAGCTTCTCAACATGAGGTTGTTTTTTTCCCCACCAAAGCCAATTATCCAAAACAGGTGGCATTTTAAAGAGATGAATGATCCCACACAGGGTGAGTGGAAGCTTCAGTCACTGAGAAATTATCTTTTATTTTATAAATGAGCGAGGGGATGTTGTATAAATATAAATCCAATACCCGGAAGGCATTTAACTCCCACACAACAGATATGTTCATCAGCTTTTAGTCAACAGTGGGTGCATTAGCCTCATTCCGAGAAAGCCATGCGTTAGAATGGCTAAGGCCTCTGCTTTGTCAAAGTTTAAAATAAACACATAAAACTCCACGTGATTGATGATGGGAATTAAACTCATAATAGCATAGCCATGTGATGACATAAAAATTGACAAATTGCTACATAGCATCACTTAATCTCGTATCCTCCTGTCTCCCTAGCTTCCCATATGGAATCATAAGGATGGATAGCCTCAGCTTGAGATGATAAATGTAGGGTAGAAAGGAGAGATGAGACTGAATGGCCCTCCCATACACTTCTCTCTAGTATGAAATAATCAGAGCAATACTAGTGGTGATTACAGCCACCTCTACAGAAGCAAGAAGAAACTGTCTATTTTTTAAAAAGTTCAAACCCAAGACAAATTGCTGGTAACAGCCCTCATTCAATCTACCAGAGGCTCTCTTGGTAAACAGAGAAGCCACCAGACAGCTGTGGTACCTAGGAGAGAGACCAAACCGAGAAGCAAAGATCTAATTTTAACACTTCAGTACGGTGTACAACAGGGAGACGTAGTGCACATTTTCTTTGCTTGTCTCCTTGAAGATACAAAGATAATTTCTGTTTTGCAGGAAACCAATGTAAACTTTTTTTAAAAAGTGTCAACTTTCACCTTAAGGCTTATTTCAGCAAATGGTGTCCTGCATTATTACAGATTTCATCTTACAAAACTGTTAGCCAGTTACCTACAGCATATCTCCCCTTGCCCCTAATATCCACTCTGGTGCTCTCAGAGAAGATGACATGATCATTTATGCTCAGCAAAGGGAAACAATTCAAACAAACAGTGGTCTCTCTGGCTGAAAATTAATTTCCAGGGCTGGGATGTTTCAGTAAATTAATTTTGGTACAATATGGGCCATGTTAGGTTACATTAGCACTCTGTTTATTTCCAGGAGCACCGAGTGCTTGGAACAAACTTGTTAACCCAGATGTCATCAGACATGCTCTAGAAATGTGGATTTAGAAGTCTGAAAAAGAGTATTCTGTACCTTTATGTTATGCCAGGGACACACACACACACACACACACACACACACACACACACACACACACACACACACACACACACACACACACACTTTCTCTCTCTCTCTCTCGCTCTCTCTCGGATTCCATGGGGCAAAGGAAGGTCATACACTTGCATGAAGAAGTGAATTGTTGGAATGGAATAATATGGTTGAGGAAGGATGTGTTTATAGAGATGGTCTCTGAATGCTGCCTAAAATGCTGAACTTCTTTTATGTCTGCTTGGCCCAAAGCTGAAGTAGAAGACTGAGAGCCAAAGTTCTCAATCATTCTGAGAGCTACAGGAAATAGTCAGTGTTGTGCCAAATGAAATGCATTTATTCTTTGTAGCCAATGATTTTAGTTTATTGTTCATTTATTGTGTGATGTTATGATTAACTAACATGTTATGTCATGTATAATCATTGTGTGCTAAATAAAGTTACGTTGTCGGCTTATAGAAGTGTAAGATTGATCAGTATTGAGAGGGAATCATGTATTAGATATCTAACTAAAAAGGCTGAAACACAAAAAGGTCTGTAAGATTTTAGCTTAGCCATAGGCCAAAGAAATGCTTGACATAAGTAAGTGACCAGAGAATAACCCTATGCCAGAAGGTTACAAGAAAAGATGTATCAATGGGTGATATTGTGAAAATTTAGCCAGAAGATTAATTTTAAATCACAGAAATGCTGGAAAGGAACATTGGTTTCCAACATGTCTTAACCACAGTATACAGGTTATGCGTCATTGCCAATGAGAAAAAAAAGAACCTACACAACTCATAGGTTATTGGGTGCCTTACGTTTTTAGGGTACATCAGCCCAATAAGGAAAAAGAGGGATGACACTTTTATGGTCATGTGCAGAATGTAGGTTTAGACCGAATCACATTATGAGAAGGGGGTGCCCAAATCTGGGAAACTGAGCTTTCTATGGGAAACTCCAGCAGGAACCATCCCTTGGACAGTCAGGGTTCATGCCTAGGACAAAGAGAGAGATGTACTATTACCTTTTATTGTCTTTGGGCTACCCCAGTGTATCAGGTTTGTGGTCTCTGGACTTCAAGTCACTTTCCGTCTCCTGATAACAACCCAGCCATTTGTTATTACATATGCTTTGTTATTATTTGTGCTTATGTTATTTAGCTTTGTAACAAGGGTTCTGCTTTTAAGACCATGTTGGTCTAATAAACTTTGTTGTATTCACACCTGTCCCTGTTAGTTTCTTTCTTAACTCCCTGGGTGATAGATACAGAAGTGGGAAGAGCCAGGAGATTAGCCCATCTTCTGAGCAGCCTCAGAAGGTAAACACGTTATAATCTGTTTGGGGCTAGAAGGGTAGGGTTTTTTATTATGCACATGGCAGGCTCTGTCCCCTGAGGCAGAATTGTAGCAGCCTGCATGCCTAGTAACATCATGCTAAACAAGCCAAGGAAGCTGCAGAGCAGGACGTGGAGAAGAAGAAGCTAACTGTTCTCTCTCAAATGGTCAATAAAAGAGTATAGAAATGTAAAAAAATAAAAAAACATTGTTAATGTTGCTGTTGATAGTTAATTGATCTCATTTGCTAAGGCAGAAATGTAGCAGCCTGCCTGCCTAGTAACGTGCGTGACAAGTGAGCTGACAAGTGAGTGACTGCCATCTCTTGCACAACCCATGGACTGCAGCCCGACCACTTGATGTTCAGCCCTCTCAGCTCCTGCCCTATCCCTAGTCACAAAGACTTTTATATATGTACAGACTCATGTAAATGGTGAGACAGCCAAAAAAACACACCCATTGTTAACGTTCCGGTTTTTAGTTAACTGTTCCTATTCTCACCCAACTCCTCCAAGAGCATAAAATCTGTAAAAATTTTAAGGCTTCTACATTACCAGAGTGATACAAATGACAGTAAGGGAATCCTCACCTAGGCAGATCTATGTGCTTTCTCATTTTTTTCAAGTGCCAAAGTAGCACAATGAGGTTGGATTACAGCTCAGGAGTTATTTTACTTACCCATTTAAAAAAAAAAAGACTTTGAGGGGAAATAAAACATTTACCAAGTAGTCAATAAATGTTAGGACAATCAGAACCAAGCACTTCCCAAAGAACCCAGCCAGGTCCAGATGAAATTACCAAAGTGCAAAGGGATATATGTTCTTTTTCACAATGTAAATGGCCTTCACATCATGCATCAAAAATGGCTACACTAGCTTCTTCTGTTCTAATTCCCTACAAAATTGCATGCGGATGGGGACAAAAAATTTTGCACACCCTGCAACATTGTTCTCAGTCTGTAATTGTGGATCATTTTGCACTAAAAAAAACACATTAGTTGAGCCAATAAAATATGCAGAATTTTAAATTATTGTGTGCAGAATTTTTTTTTTTTTGGTGCAGAATTCCCCCTGGAATATAATGATTAAGGAATATACGGTACATATCATTTCATATGTATGGTGCAGAATACCTAATAAAGTGATGATAGAACAGTTCTATTAGCGTGAGTTTGGCCGGGATAGATTCCTCATTGCTGGCATCTTTGTAAGACAGGTCATCTCAGCTGAGCACTCTTAGCAAGACAATGTCAGAGTCAGAAATGAAATCTTTCCATTGCCTCACCCTACCCACTAGATCACAGTCTCGCCCAAGACCACCCTACCTTTTATTGATTAATCCCACCCACACTATGACATGCAAGACCCTCTCCTCTTATAAATAAGAGTAAGACTCTTAGAGCTTCCATGCTGATATACCTTTCTGGTGGGTTTTCATTCCATGACATTACCATTCACCCAATACACAAAAGGAGACACAGAATCAAGGATTTATTTAGCAATGAAATGGTCACTGTAGCATAAAAGAGGCCGGTGGGGGTGGGGGAAGAGTGCAAATGCAACATGACCTTAGCGGCCCCCTTGGGAACAATGTCAGAATTAGACCTCTTATTTTCAGATGACATGTTAAATTTCTCCAAACACAAAGAGCTTTTTTTAAAGCCCTGTCTTTACTGCACATACTAATGCTGATAATGAAAGACACATCGTCTACTTGGCATTTAACCTGCAATGGATGCTGAGAGAATCACTATTTCATGAACCTTTGGCTCAGCCTGACTTCCAGCTGCCTGTGGAAAAATGATGTCATGCTTTTGGATGAAAAGGGACAGCACACGGTCTGCAGCAGGCAGGGGAACTTGAACGCCGCTAGGACTGGGAGCAACGGCCTTGCACTGTCTAACACAGCCTGGGTCACTGGGCGAGGGAGCACCGGAGCCCAAAGAGTCTTCCTGGAAATAAAATCCCTGATCCCCAGAAGTCTGCTCAGTGCAGTGTGTGTGTGTGGGGGGGGGGGGCGGGGGGGGGGGGAGGTAGAGAGAGCAGCTGTGGAGATGGGGAGCACAGAGAGAGCTTTAAGCCCTTTTAAAGCTGCTCTACTGACACTGGCTGGTCATGGTCTCCCAAGGGGTGATTCTCCGAGCCGGGGACCACCCGAGTGCTGCAGTGCGCTAAGCCAAGTCCCCACAGTACTCCCAGTGCGCCTCTTACACCAGGGGAGCTACGCTGACTACACTAGCCTGAGATTTCCCCACAATGGGAACTTCTCGGGTGAGCAGCTCTACAGTCCCCAAAGCTGCCCAAAGGGACCCTAGAAGGAGCCAGAGTCTTCCCCAAAGGATCTCCCAAATACCCTTTCACATCCATATGCTGCAGTTCTTGGGCACACATCCCAGTAGTGCCTATGCATCCCCACAGACTAGATAACAACATGCTCAAAACATGAGCAAACAAGGAACTGTGATGGCAGCAAATGGACATTTGCCCCTAAGCTGTTCATTTTCTTGAACCACACGGCTAGTCTGCTCCCTCTGACAGGTATGTGCCTCTCTGCTTACAAAATCCGATCACATTCCCAAGTCTCTGCATTGCACCTGCCAGCACCACCTGCATACCCAAAGCGTCTGCACTTAGAATGCCCATGGGCTTGTCCACACTCCCCAGTCATACGTGAGTGAGGGTGACAGGTGGGAGAAGAGACTCTAACATGAGGGGAGGAGATTGGCTAGTAAATAGATTCAGAATGTGGACAGGGTTGTTTGGGGTTGAAGAGTGAATCGACTGATGCTTTTGCATATGACAATTAGATTAGGTGGGCGAGTTAATTTTGAAGTTGGAGTTGATGGGAAGATGTGGGGATAAAGGCTGGAGAGAACGAATGAGAGGTGGGAAGGCGGAATAGGGAAACTGAAAGGATGGTGTAGAAAAGAGGGATGGTGAGCACGAGGAAGAACAGAAGGAGGGAGAAATTGACAGACAAGTGAAATTAAGGGGAAAGAGAGGAAGGAGGAAGAAATAAAAGCATGTGAACAGGAAATTACAAGAAGTTAGAGATGGCGGTAGCAAATGGAGCGTAATGAAAGAAAGAGAAGGAGGAGGATTAAATTTGAAAGAAGGAAAGAAGGAACAACAACTGGAAATGGATGGAGAGATAGGAAATACAAGAGATAGACTACCCTGTACTTTTAAATAGAGAGACCTGGATACCAAAATGTTAAAATCAAATACATACTCATCATAGAATCATAGAATATCAGGGTTGGAAGGGACCTCAGGAGGTCATCTAGTCCAACCCCCCGCTCAAAGCAGGACCAATCCTCAACTAAATCATCCCACGTGTAGAACCACATGTAACACGTGTTACACCTGCCTGGGTTTGAACTGACAGGGGTGTGAGTGCAGCTGGATTTCTCAACCAGGGTGGAATTCATCCCGCTCCTGCTGAAACGATTTAGTTGTTTTGATCATGGCTGGCTTTTATTCCTGACACCTCATGATAACCAGGAAAGATCAAACTTCGTGTACATGAAATGCATCAGATTGCATAATATAGCATATATTTTGGAGGGGGAAATTTTCCCGGAAGAATACTGCCCAATCCCCTTGAAGGGCTTTATGCCTCTTCTGCAAACCATACTGTAGCCTGTGGGCTGCTCAGATCTATTGTACCAGTCCAGCCCTAAGCCAAAGCCTCATACATTTCAATAAGGTCTGAGGCAGCCTGGGAAGCAGCACAATTACAAAATGAATACAGACAGACAGTGCAGAACGCCAGTCTTCCTGACACATGTTTGGAGTTATAGTGCCACAGAATACAATCTGATAACAAGAAACAGTAGCGGAGTTCGTTGGGCACCCATCTGGAGCCAAAGAAACCCTCTCCTGGTTGGCTAGCTCAGTGAAAAACACTTCAAAATGGGAGCATTATGCAAGGCCTCGATGTGTCATAAACAAAGATTTTCATTCAACTGAGTGTCACAACTTTCTTAGTGTTCAGCTCCTATTAAAAATGTCAGTGTCTACTGGGACAATCCGTCACACTCCAACAATACTTGTTATAAACTGCAATATTGTGGACCATTATTGTCCATGCTGAAAAACATTATGGAATCACTATAGTGGCTCTATACTTGGTGCTGAATAGCATTTTCCATTTAAAATAGGGTTTGGATCCCTTAAGTAAACATGGCACCTCACACTGATCATTCTGAAAGCAATACTATGTCAGTAATAAGAAACAGAAACTGGGATTTTCAAAATCATTGTCAGACTCCAACCAAGCCCTACTTTTAAAAATAAACAGGATTTTTTAAATCAGTTCTTCGGGAAAATTTTGAAAGTAGATGTATGCTTTTTTCCTGTCTACTGATGGTATGTGGTCCCCCGTAGTGCGATATCTGATCATCTTGCAAACGTTACAACACCTTTGGGAAGTAAGAAAATAATAACCACTTTTGGGGATGAGATTTAAGGACCTGCTGAACAGAGATGGATTTACACATTTACTTATGTGCTTTTTTGAACTGGGGCCTAAGTGAGCTGCCCAAGGTCACAAAGGAATCTGTGACAGAGTCAAGAAGTGCACTAAGATTTCTCAAGTCCCAAGTTGGAGTCTTAACCACAAGCCCATCCATTCTCCCCAGTAATCAGTGAGGATACTCAGCACCTCACAGATCTTACTCAGCACATTGCAGATCAGGTTCACAGTGTCCAGCAAATCAAGACAAGAAACAAGGGTATATTAAATATATATATTCTTTATTTGTTTTGGAACTATTGGACATGCCAAAACCTCTTGAAAATGCTTGATGATCACCTCAATTTACAATACATTTGGTGATGAAACCGACAGTCCTTTCATGCTTCTCTAATGCATAGAGCGATTTTCTGCAAGTTCATATGATTTTAACTAACTCCAAAGGTCCTTTAGACAAGCAAGGAATTTACAGAGGAATGTGCCCACATGTTCATTGCACATCATTCAAGCTGTTCTCAATAGTTTAACTACTGCATGTGTGGCACACCAGAGAAAGAGAGAGTGAGGGACTGAGTCACTGTCTGAGTTGGCACCGTAAGAAACTGCTGTGGACACTTAAAAATGGTGGACATCTGGACTTGGAGTTTCATCAGAGCCCTGAAATTGAAGACTTTTCCTGAACCATGTGATGCACCTGATCCTGCAGAGCCAAAAGTCTAGGGGATTGGGGCCAAGCAGATTGACATCTGTGGGAGTTTTGCCTGAATAATCAACACAGAACCACATGAACCACTGTCATAAATGTGTGGGGGGAGGGGGGGGGAGGGGATTCGTAGCTATCTAGGATTGGCCATCCCAAATATCATCATTGGTCCACATATAGTAGATACCCACACCAGATTTCATTTCCCCTGATTTGCATCTCCTAGAGGACCGGTTCCAACCACCCCTTCCACAAATCCCAAGATCTCTCATTCTCAGGTACTGATCTCTCCCAACATCTCATTACCTTCCACTCATTCTTCTTTCCCCAGGATGATCTTTAAGAAGCTGGCTGATGGTGCTACTCTTCTTCTTCACCAGAGTCCCTTGTGAGGTGCTTTCTGATAGGGTTCCTCCTCCAAGTGGAGAGCCCAGGCAGGACTGAACATTAGTGATTTCCCATGCTCGGGTTAGCTCATCCAAGTCTGCTGAATACCCCGATCACAGGAGGTCTCTCAAAAGTGCAGCTGTCTGAGAATGCACCTGGGATTCACCCCTGCAAGGTGCTGCAGAGGACTCTGCCCACGGCCTAGTAAAACACTCACATGTATGATAAACTTTAATCATAAGAGTAATCCTACTGAACTGGGGCCACAGTGCTCCATATGTCGCAGGATCAAGCCCAGCACAATCAGCTGTTTTGCTCACATATAAACTAAACACTTAATTGAAAAATAAAGAGTTGATCCCAGATCCGCAGCTGGTGTAAATCAAGTCACTGGAGCTAGGCTGATTTACAATAGCTGAGAACCTGACCCTCTGTTTCTAATCTTCAGACCACTTTGATACACACTCGATATTACAACAGAATGTAACTATATCTTCCTTTCAAAGAGACCTTCTTGGCATATTGCCTTGTGCTGCAAGCCACATCTCCTACGACTTTTTCCATGTGATTCTCATTGGCTTTCATGCCTTCCTTTTTACTATCTCTTCAGAGTTGTTTGAAAGTGGACAAGCCTGGCCCATCCCCTTTTCACCCTGGGCCCAGCCCTCTGCCCCTCCTCTTCCCCACCGAGGCCCCTCCTCATGGCCAGGCTGGAAGCTGGAGCCTGGCCCAAGTAAGGGGAGCCTGGGAAGCCTGGGCAAGTGGAGGGGCCTGGGGTCTCCAGGCCAGCTCCGACTTATGGCTTGGCCAGGGGCGAGGCCTTAGGGGAGGAAGAAGGGCAGGGGTGGGGCCACAGAGTGGGTGGGGCTTCATGGCCTCCCCATTTTTATGAAGAATCAATGGGACCCTTTAAGGATGGAAGGTCCCAGATCTTGGGCTCCTGCCCAAGCCTGAACATCTACACCACAATTTTTAGCCTCGCAGCCTGAGCACCGTGAGCCCAAGTCAGCTGCTCCAGGTCAACCATGGTTTTTATCCTTATGTGGAGAAAGCTAGAGTGTCACAGCTAAATACAAGGTGGCACATATTATGTAGCATAAGGAGTTAAACACCTAGTCTAAGAGACCATTCAAACACCTAGTCAAGACCATTGCCTGAAAGGAAGCTGCATAATAGCAGTATGTGTGTTTTCATGCAGTGCTACTGGATAATCATCTCACTTTTCTTTTATTTATCTCCTTTGTGTATGGCTGTACATACACACACACACACACACACATCTTCATCTACTTTTTCCAGCACACACACATATACGAATATACACACATGTTGGAAAAAGGATAGATAGATAGATATAGATTTTTCTGATATTTTACACGTAAATCCATTAATTGATTTAGCAATTCAAATTCATTTGTAAATGGGTCTTTTAAGAAATTTAGCATCTAGTATTAGACCTTTTTAGTTCTGAATAACCAACTAACACAAATGCTTCAAAATTTCTTTATAGATTATGCTCACTGAAATATTTTTCGTAGACTACAATTGAAGATTTTATTTTTTAGAATTAATGGTAACTAAAAGTTCATCAGAAAACAATGAATAATATTCTCCTACAGGGAATTCCATGAAGCCATGCCCATTTTCAAATGGCTATCATTTTCAATTGTTCTCAATGGGAGTGAACTTAAAGTGCCCTCAGAGAAGAGGATGGCTCCTGAGAGCATACTGGGAAATGTTCCAGAAATCTGAGGAGGATGACAGACCACACCTTTGATGGTTTAGAACAGTGATACTCAGACCTCAAGTGATTCAGGAGCCAATTTAGCAATCAATATTACCCAAAAGAGCCACAGTAGTGTGAATTCATTGTTTTGTTTTGTGTACTATCTTCTATATATATAAAAGTCAAGTGGTGTATGTATGTATGTACGTATGACAGCGAACTCCTCCCGCACCGTTTGAGCCAGAGACTTGAAATTTGGTACAGTGAGGGGTATTAGGGTCTAGATGCTGGTAAGGGTCGAAAGATTTTCGGATCTCACCTCTGACGCCCCCCAGGGGTGAAAGTCTTTCAGGGCCAATCACATCGGCTGGGCGGTTAGGTGGTGATGATGTCATAATACCCCCCTCCAACAGACACCTCACTCGCTCAGCTCACCCCCCCTCCTCCAACGGAACCCCGGAGATCCCTCAGTTCTCTGCCTCTCCCCCCTCCCAACGGAACCCCGGAGATCCCTCAGTTCTCTGCCCCTCCCCCCTCCCAACGGAACCCTGGACTCCATAAGCTCTGTGCCCCCCCCCCACCTGCAAAGGTCCCCGGAATCCCTTGGCTCTGGGCACCCTCCCCACTGCGACGGATCTGAGTTGGGTTTGGTGGGACGGTAAGTGAGGTGGGGGTGTTGGGTTCAGTTGGGGGGTGAGGTGGGAGTGTTGGGTTTGCTTGGGGGGGGGTCAGGTGGGGGTGTCGGGTTCGGTCGGGGGGTAAGTGAGCCGGGGGGTGTCGGGGTTGGTCTGGGGGGGTGGGAAGGTGTCGGGGTGGGTGAGGGGTGAGGTGTGGGTGTTGGGGTTGGGGTTGGTCAGGGGGTGTCAGCTGTCTGCCCCCTCCCCACCTCCGACTGACCCGAGCAACACCGAGCACTTATGCTAGTTTTATATATATATAAAACTATATATAGTGTGTGTATATATATATATATATATATATATATATATATATATATATATATATATTATATATATATACATATACACACACACACACTGTGGCAGGGTGGGCTTGACCCAGCCTGCAGCCCCTTTAAGAGGGAGAAAAGCCCTCTGCAAACCCCCGGGCAGGAAGGCTAATTAGCCACCTGAGGTGCAGGCCAATCAGCCTGCATGGGTTGCACCTGGCAGCCTCCTCTGGGGGATATAAGGCTGCCAGGAAGGAAGCCCAGGGTGGTGGTGGTGGCATGAGCTATCAAGAGCTGTGTGTGTGTTGCTGAGCTATTCAGAGCTGTGTGTGTGTTGCTGAGCTATTCAGAGCTGTGTGTGTGTTGCTGAGCTATTCAGAGCTGTGTTTGTATTATTGTATTAGGGGCTGAACTATATAGAGTTTGTAGAGCCAGAACCTGTGGAGCTATTGAGAGCTGTAAACTGTAGAGGTTGATCGAGTTGTAGACTGTAAGTTGCAGAACTGTTTTAAGCTGTATATATGAGCTGTTGAGAGCTGTATATTAATGAGCTGTATATTAATGAGCTGTTGAGAGCTGTATATATTGGTGGTGGGGTCCTGCACTGTAAATTAAAGAGCACTGTGTGGAGCAAAAAAAGGGTTTCCTGCCTGTGTTCCTGAGGGGGGTGAGAAGGTGGTCTGTCACAACACACACATGGTTATTCTGACCAAATATTATTTTATCAGCCACAATTGGTTAATAACATAGTTAGATCATTCTGAGTGGTTAATAACTTAGAGTGGTTAATAATTAAATCACTCAGTGTTTTAATATCATGTGCCACAAGGAGCCACAGGAGACACATTAAAGTGCCACTTGCAGTTCCTGAGCCTCAGTCTGAGTATCACTGGTATATCTTTTCTCTCCTCTGCTGATGAGGTAGAACCTGATTTATGGATGATTTGTGACAAAATGAAGCAGGAGAGATGGCAGCTAGTGTGTTGGTGGTAGACATCCCATGTATAGGCAGAGCAATTGCAGCATAAAGACTTCGTCCACGATAGCACCCACAAAACCTCAAACTTCAGATTTGATCCAGGTGATACATAATTTAGCTAATGTCTCCATTCTATAGGCGGTCTGAGCCCCGCCCACTGCAAGGCCATTTCTTCCAATTTTGTGAAGCAAATTGGTTAGATATGAGGCAAGTTGCCTGCTTCCCTGGTGGCAAAGCAAGGTCTTGGGAAGATAAAGGCCTCACCTTCTCTGTGACTGGCACTTTACACTGGCACTTTATAGGGCTATATAGCCTCCAGGAGCGCTATAACTCTCTACCCATCCTCACTGGCAAGGCACATATTGCGCTATAAGTCCGAATTTATAGCGCTCGTGGTAATCCACCTCTGCACGGGGAATAAGGGCTGTAGCGCTACCACTGTAGCGCTACGGCGCAAATGTGGACACTCATTGTGCATTAATTAGCCTCTAGCCTGGCCCATAATTCCCGTTCAAGCCACTCTGCTCATCAGTTTCAAACTCTTCTGTCGAGTCCTCTGGTGACCACGTCAGACCTGCCCTTTAAATTCCCAGGGAAATTTGAAAATCCCCTTCCTGTTTGCTCCAGCCAGCCATGGAGTGCTCCTCAGGTAACCATTTTGCTTGGCCATGACTCCACGTGCCATGCCTCCTCGCAATAAGCGAGCTTCACCATGGAACAATTGCGAGGTGCTGGACCTCATCAGTTGTTGGGGGGGAAGAGGCTGTCCAGTTTCAGCTGTGGTCTAGCCGCAGGAATTACTATACATATGGCCAGATATCACGGGCCATGGCGGAAAGAGCCCATGACCGGGACACTCTGCAGTGCCGGGCAAAAGTAAAGGAGCTTTGGATTGCCTATTGCAAAGCCCGCGAGGCAAACAGCCACTCTGGGGCAGCCCCTGTGACTTGCAAATTCTACAAGGAGCTGGACGCGATACTTAGTGGTGATCCAAATGTGTACTCCATTGACCACCCAGGACACTTCTTCCCAGCCCACCACTGAAGGCGGGGGTGGGGGGGAGAAGAGGAGGCCGAAGAAGAGGAGGACAGAGAGGAGCAGGACAGAGAGGAGGAGGAGGAGGAGGACGAGGCAGCGAATCCGGCAGTGACCCAGGGCACGGAGGAGTCACAGGACAATGGAGCTGCAATGGAGAATCGCGTTGCACAGGAGTGGTGGGAGAATGAGAGCAAGCGGAGGGATGAACAGATCCAGTTGAGGGAGATGGCTCGCGAGCAGAGCGCTGACAAGCTGTTCACATTATTACAGCTGCAAGTGGAGACTCTGCAGTGGATCACTGGCGTTCAGGAGGAGAAGCAGCACTGTGCTCACCGCTCCCATTGTCAGTTGCCCCCTAACCCTTCCCCTTCTGGCCCTCTGTCCCCTTCAGGCCACTATCAACAGCTGCCTGGTTATTACCACCCATGGCACCCTCCAACCCCCCATCTTCACCGACCAACCCACAGACCCAGCACCCTTATCCACTGCACTCAACCCCTAATAACAAGCATAATCGCCCTCCGCAAATGGGGTTGGGGGAACACAGCAAGTTGGAGGGCATTGGAGGTTATGAGGCCAGGACATACGCCAATCTCTGACTGACCCCTTCTCACCCCAATTGCACCCCCCCTCCTCCCTCACACATTTTACTTTTTTTCAACTTTTATTTCAAATTCTGAAAAAGCTGTTCAATAAATGAATTCTTTTTAATAAATGGATTTCTTTATTCAGTGCACATATGTATCTAATAGCTACAGAAAAGCAAATGCCCTATCCTATTAACAGAATGCACCCTCCCTCCCTCTGGAATTCCCATTAGAACTCGCTTTCAGCATCAAAATGCTCCCTGAAGGCATCCCTGATCCTTGTAGCCTCGCGCTGGGCCCCTCTAAGGTGTGCATACGTGGCCTCCAGCTGCTAAACCTCTGAGGACCGTGCCACAGTGAAGCCTTCGCCCTTCCGCTCACAAAGATTACGTAGGACACAGCATGCGGAAATAACTTCGGGGATACTTCCCTCTGCCAAGTCTAGCTTCCCATAAAGACAGCACCAGCGCACCTTGGGACGCCCAAAAGCACACTCCACAGTCATTCGACAGCAGCTGAGCCTGTAGTTGAACCTTTCCTGGCTGCTGTCCAGGCTCCCCGTGTAGGGTTTCATGAGCCGGGGCATTAGAGGGTAAGCGGGGTCGCCAAGAATCACAATGGGCATTTCAACTTCCCCCACGGGGATCCTCTGGTCTGGGGAAAAAGTGCCTTCTTGAAGCTTCCTGAACAAGCCGGTGTTGCGGAAGATGCGTGTGTCATGCACCTTTCCCGACCAGTCTGCATTAATGTCAGTAAAACATCCACAGTGATCCACAAGCGCCTGAAGAACCATGGAGAAGTACCCCTTTCGGTTAATGTACTTGTCTGCTAGGTGGTCGGGCGCCAGATTAGGTATATGGGTCCCATCGATCGCCCCTCCACAGTTAGGGAACCCATCTGTTCAAAGCCAGCCACGATGTCACGCACGTCACCAAGAGTCACGATTTTTTGTAGCAGGAGGCGATTAATGGCCCTGCACACTTGCATCAACACGACTCCAACGGTCGACTTCCCCACCCCAAAGTGGTTGGCCACCGATCGGTAGTTGTATGGGGTGGCCAGCTTCTAGAGTGCTACAGCCACCTGCTTTTCCACCGGGATGGCAGCTCTCAATCTGGTGTCCTTGTGCTGCAGGGCGGGGGCGAGTTCAGCACACAGTCCCATGAAAGTGGCTTTTCTCATGCGAAAGTTTTGCAGCCACTGCTCATCGTCCCACACTTGCATGACGATGCGATCCCACCAGTCAGTGCTCGTTTCCCATGCCCAGAAGCGGCGTTCCACAGTCATGAGCATGTCCATTAAAGCAACGATCAGTTTAGTGTCCAATGTGTTCCTCGGCTCGAGCTCGTCTTCTTCAGACCCATCACTACTGTCACCTTCCATGTCAAGAATGAACTCCGCTGTGCAGAGAGTTGTGCTGGCGACACTCGCCAGCATGCTCCTCAGCAGTTCGCAATCCATTACGACACAGGAAAACGGAGGACGGAGCGCGCCTTGCTGAAACCATTGAAAGATGGCGCCTGAGGTGGACGGAAACACAGGGATTGCTGGGATATGACACAAAGCATCACGGGGAGTTGGAACAGGATGCAGAATGGCCGCTAGTGATGCCCCCCTTCCCACAAGTCATTGCGCCAGATTGGGAAGAGGTGCTCTGTGGGATACCTGCCCTATTGCGCTGCTCCTAATGCCGCCTGAAGTGCCACAAATGTGGCCCTGCTCTAGCGCTGGCGGGTCTAAGTGTGCACACGCTCTAGCACAATACCTATTGCTGTATATGGGACGCGCTATAACCAAAAGTGCTATAATCCTGTAAGTGTAACCAAGTCCTTAGTGTCACCCAGTGTGATCACTGAAGTACTGGTAGGAACCTAATACTGGTAGGAACCTAATTGTTTCAGATAAACTCAGACTAGCCCCCTGGGGGCGAAAACCTCTGCAATTTTGGATTAGCTCAAATCCAAACACAACAGTTGGAATCTGCCTCTAGGATGGGTCAAACCAGCCCTTAAGATTTTTACTTCCCCAGAATTTGGGGGCAGTTCTGAATCTAAACATTTCCTCCTGTGCTTATTCCAGCAGCAGAGAAGCACTGTGGTAATGAAAATCTGAAACTGACTAGTCTGTTTTCATTGTCTCACTCAAGAAAAATGCAAAAAGTCAACCCACAGCTTGACTTGTGAAAAGTAAGTTACAAATTTTTTTAAAAGTCTGAGTTTTAATTATCTCATAATTATAAATCATATCTTATAAAAAACAGAAACATCTTTTTAACATTAGTAAGAGCTGCATGTTTGTGGTAGAGCTGAGCACAAAGACTGGAATCAAAATATATTTGCAATATTAGGGTCAATAAGAGATCTAAATGCAGATTAATGTAGTCTCTAACAGCTGAGTACATGGAGAATGCTGTTCTCTCTTTAAAGGCAACAGCTTTTACCCTGTCTGACTCTTTAAAAGGACAACAGTCACACTGGGATATATTGCCTTGAAGCACAGATGAAATCACTTCAAGACAAATATGTAATGTATTGCCATGAGCTATTATTCTGATCTCAATGGCTAGCTTCACTCTATATAAGCAAGATCCTAGCCAAATTGCTTAGTTACCAAGTAAGTTTGAATTTGTATTTACAAACTAAACCTATCCCTTCCCTCTTTTAATTAAAAATAAATTCTTTTAATTTATTGGCCTAACGTACTTGCTGGCCAAGGGTTACACAAGGAAATCTCCCTTCCATTCAATCAGCAGACTTAGTGACTCCACTTTTTCAAGAAGCACTATTTTCAACCACTGTCCACCATGACTTGGTTCACCCCTAACTCCTAAGAGAATTCTCCATCCCACCTGTGTTAGAATCAGCTTCTGTAGCTACGTAACTCATTTTATGACAGCATGTAGTGTTCCCGTAAGAAAGCCACTCCTTCTTTGACAGTTGCATCTCCATGGCCACTAAAAAGTGCTGTGCCTCTTCTCCCTTCTTGTAAAATGGGGATACCAGTACTTGAAGTTCCTTACCTCCAGGTATATAATGAGGATAACTCTATTAATGCTTGCAAGGCAGTCAAATACTATAATGCAGAGAATAAGAGCCTATAAATAAATAAAAGAAAAGGCTCCAAGAAGGACTTGGAGGGCTTCCTAGGAAAAGAAACAAGATATAGGACAAACAGATCCAGCACAACATAGGTACTCATAGGACCTAAAGGTCTGAGAGGAAATGAAGCTTTTTGCAGATCTGAACTATCTCTAAACTGATTGGTACTTTCATTCCTCAAACTCAGAGTTCCCTGAAAGAAATGGCACAGATCAATCAAGGATGAGAGTAGAGCTGGCGGGTCCGTACTATAGAAGCTCTGCTTCCTAAGTTGGTTGTTTAGAGAACACCAGTGCACACGACTGGCAGCCTTCATCAACTGGCATTGTTACAGGTGAGGCGGGGCTTTTGAGGGATACCCCCAAATACTGGGTTCAGCCCTTCTCAACATTTGACGTGGGTGAGGTTGGTTTGTTTGTTTGTTATAAGATCTTTGTGTATCTTTCCCCTGAAGGTCTTTCAAGGCTCACGTTTGGGAGAAGATGAAATGGATACGTTTAACCTTGGTGTACCTCCACTGACTCAAATTCCCTATTATACCCACCCTCTTACACGAGGACTGAATTTGGCCCATAGGCTTATCTTTTTCTGTGACATTGCTTTTTGTAACTCAGAATTTCTCACAAGGCGTTGGATGAAATTCTAGCCCCATTAAAGTCCAATAGGGCCAGGATTTCATCCTATACCCTTTCCCCCCTACTAACTTTGCAGAGTGCTAGTGGAAAATCTCTGAACATATTTAATCTTGCAATATAGTACTAATATATATTCACTCTAAAACTCCTTTCATCCCACACTGTCCTAAAGGTACCTCCACCCCCACCACTCTGCTACTGTGATTCATTAGCAACAGAAGCACTGATCTAATGAACCAGCCATATCACTTACACTAAAAACAGTTCTACGTGGTTTGGAATTTGCCATTCTGTTACTTTGAGCTGGCCATTATATTTCTTTATTATTCATCCCATATTTCAAAGGGCGTTGTCCTCTATATGACCTGAAGTAAATTAAAAGATACCATATGTTAGATGATTTTATAAAAGAAAAACATACATCTGATGTAGATAAGGAGACATGGAAATCATCGTGGGGACCTTTTCTTTTAAAGCCTCATCCTCGAGGTGTGTGTTGTAATATTGTTGCCTGATTATTGCCAGGCATTTTATTCTGCTGAGAACACTTTATAAGATGACCAGTGGTCACATCAGATAAGGGGGAAAAACCAACAGCTTAACTTAAACATTATTAGTTCTGTATCTGCCGTGATTTATACCAGGGTCAGCTTCTTTCTGTGTCTTTGCATACCCTACAAATACGACCCAATTAGAGATAGTGGAGCCGGGTTCTGTGGTGCTCAGTTCCTGCATTGGATGTGGGAATACAGCAAGGGTGGAGGGAGATGGCATTGAGCTACCTTTTCACTTCCTTAATTCTGGGCAGTGCCGTAGGCCTGCCTCGCTCCTGGCAAAAAGCTGGCACAATCTCAGGGCTGTTGTAAATTGTACTGGCTTCTAATACCCACTCTGTGGACTGTTACGCTGGCACAGAACAGCCAAAGCACAGTCTGCTCCAGCCTTGCCCCCTCTCTCTCCTGAGTCTGATACACCCCTGTTCTGGGCCGGGAGGCAGAGGGGATGGTACACAGCATAGAGAAGTGACACCTGCTCTGTGTGGGTAGAAAAACTCCCTTGTAATGGGGATAGTCTGCAGGGGCCACTTTTACGCTGCTGGAGTGACATGAAAGAGCAGCAATGTACGACTGAATCTGGCCCAAACTGTCTGTCAGGAATACAACTGAAGCTATTTAATGGGGCTCGGGCAATTGTGAAAGCGGTTTTCTGAGATCAAATACAGTGCATCTCTTTAGTGAGTGACCTGTTACTTTAATGGGATGTTCAGATGTGCTGACGTGGTCCTGCTGCAAAATATTTAGCTACAATTGCCCTGTTAATCCCAGTTACATTTACTTGTGCTCTGGGGGCCAAGTTCTCATACCCTGAGGCACAGGGAGTGGCACCTTACTCAATGAGCGGTGCCATTGAATTAAGTGGCATCACTCACAAAGTGAAGTACTGCTTGGTGTGAGTATTGGTATCATGGTATGGTCCATAATGCACAGCAGCTAGCAGAGTAGGATTCAGGTTCACAACACTTCATACCGTCTTCATTTGTTAAAAGACTTTTTAACATTGTTTTTATGGTCTAGAGACATTCTTGGCCAGTTGCCCAAGTCCCGTTTTCATATTTTGTGGTTGTTTTCTACAGCCGAATGGGGGGATTTGCCAGAAAAGCATACTTGAACTCAGGACTATTTTCCTCCCACCTGAAAAACGCTGCTCCAAGAACTAAGGAACAGAAGTGCTGGTCTAGAACCCTCCAGCTACAGCAAAGAAAAATGATCTCCTCCTCACTACAGCTCCATTTCACATTAACTTCCAACTCCACCCAAGCCAGCTATGTTCACATTTTTCAGACCAAACATCAACCTTGTGACTTTGGTTTTGGCTGGAGCAGAAAGCAGTTTGCATAAACGGCATGCTTGGAAGAATCAGCGGGAGAGGCTTGGGATTGGGAGAAAGCAGGTCGACCGCATTTCAGGGACCATAAGGAAGGGAGCAAGAAGGATTCAGTAGATATTGGTGAAGTCCGAAAATGGGTTGCAAAACCAACATGAGCCCATTTCAAGAAGTGAGTAAAGATCATCACGTGCCCGGTTTAAAACAGCATAGATAGTTCCCTGACCACAATAGTCAACAACAATCAGTTTGGGAATTTTTTTAAGGAAATGCTTTGAGTTTCAGCTTATCATGTGCAAAGAGAAGGAAACCAAAGAAATGGGTTTATGACTCCATGTGTGTAATCCAAATATCTTGGCAACACACATGGACCTCTACATCAGCACTGTTCTGAGTGGTTCACCACTACAGATAAAATAGAAAAGACCAGTAACCAAAACTATATGGCTGGTGTCGAACTGGCTTCTTCCAAAATTTCTGCAAAGGTTAAATGGGTAAAAAAAAAATCCGTTTATTCAGAACAAATCAAGGGCAGAAACAAAACATTTTTATTCTAGCTATTTCTAGAAAATATTCCAGCTAATACTTAGTCCTTCCTCGGTGCAGGGGACTGGACTAGATGACCTACTGAAGTCCCTTCCACTCCTGCCTTTCTATGACTCTATGATATCCAGAACTATCTGGAAAAACAGACTCTGGAATAGGCACCATCCATAGGAGAACTAGTGGATCTCCCATGTAAGTAACAACAGCAGTCAGCACTGTGGGTTCTGTTAAAGAACCCAGTATTAGGGAATCATCTTTTTCTGAGGGGGCATGGCTGATTTCCATCTGCATCACGCTTGAACAAGCACAACTGACCAATGACAGTGCAGAATTTTGGGGCACCAGCACAGGTTCGCTCTGGAGGTTCCCGTTAGCTTTTCCATTGACACTCTGCCTCACGGTGAGCAGAACAATGGATTAGCTTTTATTCTTCAATTCAGAATTGTCCTTAGTCTAGCTCAATCGCTTAGGCCTTCCTCGTCACGTGTTTTAGGAAATGGCTGAAAATACAGAGAAAGGCAAGAGGAAAACCTCTGGTGGCAAGTCTGTGGAGCCTGGTCTAACGAGAGGGCCTAACCTTTTGTGTCACATCTTTCAACCATGGTGCACAGGCATGGTCCATGCCTGCTTGTCTGCAACCTTAATAGAAGCCAGAGGGGAACAGATCTCTACAGCCAAATAGCCTCAGATTTTAGTAATGGTTTAGATAGGGGTTGATTTAACCCAGGGCTCGGCAACCTTCGGCACGTGGCCCAACAGGATAATCCGCTGACGGGCCAAGAGATGTTTTGTTTACAGTGACTGTCTGCGGGCACAGCCCTCCACAGCTCCCAATGGCCCCAGTTCACCATTCCCGGCCAATGGGAGCTGCAAGAAGCAGCAGCCAGCCCGTCCCTGCAGCCTTCTGCTTCTCCCAGCTCCCATTGGCTGGGAACTGTGAACAGGGGCATGCCTGCAGACAGTCAAAGTAAACAAAATGTCTTACGGCCTGCCAGAGGATTACTCTGATGGGCCGTGTGCCAAAGGTTACCGACCCCTGATTTAACCTATAAAATACTGTCTCTGTAACATCTCATGGTATGATTTCACTGCACAGTTAACATGAGTTCTTAGCTGGGTTTTAGTCCCACTCCCACAATCATCCACATAAAAAACCTTCCATCCTGGGCTCTGTAAGCCCAGGCTAGCTTATCCAGTTTGGGGTATAGGTTAGAACCAAGGCTCTAACTCTGATTGAAACCCACCCACTTTGCAGTGAAGACACAGGATGAATCATTGAACTACTGATAGCCCTTCAATGCCCTTCCAACAATCCCACTGAATGGCTGACAAGTTCTCCCACAATTGACTGGGAAAGATTCTTAGAGTGTCTGAATACAAAGGCCCTATAATACAGGGCTTTGCTGTGGGGACTCTCATGCCAGATTAACAGTTCAGTGACATACTCTGACATTTTCCCTTGCAGTTGGGTTAAATTAAGGTACTGTCTAAACTCTTGAAGACATCAGGCCTCCATCCTGCAAGCCACAAAGAACGTTATAGGTACACAGATACTATATGTCTTTCAAATGCAGTTTGAAGGCCCTCATTAGGCTCCTGTGAGGCAGATTTGAGGGTGTTAGATGCAAGTCTATCTCAGAAATGTTTTGATGGTATAGGTAGTGTGAGATAGCTGTACCAGCAAATCCTCTGAGTGAAAATGCAGCCTATACAGGCAATATAGCTTATATTGGTTCTCTGAGCAAAATAAACTATTCTAGCAAAAGTTCTCTATGCCAGTATAAGTGTCTCTACTCTAGGGCTTTTGTCGGTACAAAAATGTCACAACAAATCAGGGCTCACCCAGCATTATTGTACTGGCAAACGTTTCTAGTGTAGATCTGGCCTAAGAGTTGGATTTTCAAAAACACTCAGCATTGGCCTAACTCTGCTCCCACATAAGTCAGTTCATATGGATGTCATTGGCAGCAGAGTTAGACCAGGGTTGAGTGTACTTGAAAGCCCCACCCTTAAAATACCCCAGTCTCTTGGTTTCCAACTTCAGGACCATGGACAGACATCATGGCCATGGGTCTGAGGCAGAGCTCCCCAGCTGACAAGGAAGGATTGCCTCAACAGTTGGGCATGCGCTGCCTGGCCCAAAGCATAAGGAAATGCAGCCTGACAAGCGTAGCCCTGCATCATGGGAAACCTGGTGTGTGAGCGGGATGAGTGAGGGAAGTGTGAGTCACTGGCTGAAAGGAAGTCAAAATATCTACTTCATTTCAGGTTTAGTGATAATCATCACTGAATCATCACATCATAATCATCTGGGCCCTGATTAGGCTGGCCACAGCTGTGGCTGCTACACCAATCACCCTTTCACAGCTGCAGCCCTCTCCAGGGCTGCTTTTCATCCCCTGTTCCTCAGGAGTGGGGCAGCCGCTCCACTACAGTGATCATTGAAAGGACAGAGTGGTTGAAGTATCTTGAGACTTTCTAATGAGAAGGATACCAAATTCATAGATTCCAAGGGCAGAAGGGACCATTGTGATCATTTAGTCTGACCTCCTGTACAGCACAGGCCATAGACTTCCCCAAAATAATTCCTAGAGTATCTCTTTAAGAATATCCAACCTTGATTTTAAAATTGTCAGTGATGAAGACAGTGGCTCTTGTTCTGTGGATACCTGTCCACTAGGAAGTGGGCTGAGACCACTAATTTGTTTAACATAAGTGATTGATCAGCCATTCAATGCTATTGTCCATTCTGGGTAACATTTGGATGGTGACCAAGGTCTCAATCCTTCAGAACCCTGTTCGCCTCAGTGGGACTCCCCTCTGGAACAGGTTTCTGCTGATGCAGATCTGGCTACAGAAATGGGGCTCAACTCTGTATCCTCTTACCAGTCCCTAACGCTGTAGGTCGGGTAATATTTCATCAAGGAATCTTAATAATGTGATATCATACACCTCAATGCCAACTTTAGCCTGGCTCACGAGTATCACCAGGACACCTCAGCTGGTGTAAACTAGCACAGCTCCACTGAGGTCACAGGAATACTGTGAAGTCTATTCCAAGATACTGATTTACACCAGCTAAGAATCTGACCCAATGTTTTTACCCCTGAAAGCCTAGCCTAGCCTAGCCCTAGAACTCATGTTGCTATCTAAGGACATAGTAATCTATGATTTAATGATTTCCAGGGATTCATAAATTGTTTTCCTGAGTGTTATAATTTTTCTTCACAAAGGATTAAGGTTGTAAATTTAGCTCTAAAAACATCAAAATAATCATTAATATGCAGCAAAGACAGAATCTGCCCTGTAGTCTGTTTTCATAACATATGCCCAAAGTATTTGGGAAGTCCCCTTGACAAGCATAACAGCATAAGACTATTACACCATGTTGGCTTTGGTATAATACAATTAGTATTATTTGTTTTACAATTGTTTTCATATTTTATAATAGCTTCATACTCGGACTAGTTTTGTAATAAAGCAATATAAAACCCATAGCTGAACTCAAAGCAAAAGAGATGATGCATTAGCTCAGGCAGATGCTTTTAATTCCATTCCTTCAGAAATGTCTGGAATTGCTACAGAAAACCTTCTTACTGACATTCCACAGAGTAACTCACAGTCCACTGAGCGGGCTGGAGATTTCTATAGACCACTGCAAACTTAGAAGAAAATGCCACTACTGTCACTCTGTGCATTTCCTGAAGAATCCTGCAGCTCCAGGATTTAATCATCTGTTTTTTTATATAGGTTTAATCCAAACTTTTACATGAACTTCCCATCATCCATTTATTTTTTTTGCTGCATCAAATACTTTGAAACAGGCAGCACTTGTAGGAAAAACACTGGGACAGGGAAACGGCTAATGGAGTAAGGAAGGGTAAGGCAACAATATTCTGATTTCCCAAAGGCAAGGATTTTTATAGAAGCCAATCGCAGTCAAGAGGATTTAAGTGCTAAAATGCCTTAGGCTCCTTGAAAATTCCAGCAAAAATGGCTACCAATTAAGCCCAACTGTAAGGTTTTATGAACTCTGATAAGACTAGATCAAGATGTAAGGATCTGTGAGGAACAGCTACTAAAACTTACCCCTCACAGAGAACATATCTTCAAAGTGCTCAATAACATTTCAATAAATACTCATGGAAACTACTGTTTGGTGCTAGGCCCATCCCACTCACAACGAATACTTAGCTGCAGTTACACAAAGAAATCCTACCTTCTGGACCTCCAAGGTCCTGGACAAAGAACTTGGATGACATGAGACATGTTTATTCCTCATCTCTTACCCTCTTCGCTGGAGCAAGATTGTCACCTCATCTAGTGAGGCTGCATAATGTGTGGGAAGAAAGTGAGCAGACCCTTCCCCCTACCCATTTTGGAGCCCACACAAGGCCCAGCCAGAACAGCTGTGTTAGGAGGAGTGCAGTGGAGTGCAGTGGTTGACATTGAGTTGCTTTCCCCTGGGAAAAATTCAGCGAATCAGGGATAGGGAGGCTCCAGGAATAGGCAGAACTATTGCTAGACCTCCCATACAATAGTCAGCTATGGAGGAGAGAATGGGGGTCAGGTCAGGAGAGGAACTGCTGCACACCTTAAAGGGATGCCATGAAATATTCTTCTCCTCAGTGTAAGGAGAGAGTTTGGGAGCTGAAGAGCCATACTGCCCCAGACAATGGCCTATGCCTTTAAGGTACAGTCTAACTCTGTATGCATTATATTCTTTAAGAACTGAGCATTGTGACATAGACATTGTTATACAGCCATAATGATCACTTCACATTTGGAGTGGATGCCATGACACACACATTTATGTGATACATGGACATTTGTGTGCAGGTGGTTTGTCAGACCTAGAACATCCGGAAGGTTTGATTATTTCTTTACACTTTATTGGCTCACATTTATAAAAGAAAATCCTTTCCATAATAAGTGACAAAACACATTCTATTGCTCTGCCAACTGCACTAACTGGGTGGAGAAAAAAAAGAGAGAGTATAGTCAAAACTTACTTTCCAACAGCAAACTTTTAGCCTACAGGGACTGGATGGTTTCAGAGCCATTTGCTACTAGATGTAAAGCCAGGCCCCACTGTTAATGAAAATGTGAGGGCTTCCTGGTGGCCTGTAGAAAATGAGTTGGGTGTCCCAGTCCTGTTCCTGGTACATCACTGGCTAAACACTTGTTGGAAGTCTGAAGTGAGTAAGGAAAGGACGGAGTGGGCATGGAAATTGAATTACCCTCTCCCTGTTAGAGGTTAGACCCTTCTAGTCAGGTTTCAAGTATGTTCAAGACAAGTTTTGTGAGGTTGCTCACGCTGCCAGTCCATATGCTGTACATATCTGTTTGGTGCACAAAAGAGTTTCATTTCTAGGGCTCTGAACTCTGCGCTAAATTCACTATTAAAAATATTTGAATGTAGTTTATTCCCCAACTCTGTTTCCATCTTAAAGAAAAAACATTTGGAAATTCTTATGGCTCCTTCTAGTTTTATTCTGTATGCCTGGGCAGGTGTGGTGGAAGACACCAAATGAATAGAACCATTGCATTCCTTTCACTAGCCATGTAACAGTTTCAAATCAAACCTTTGCTGGGATTCTGTATATGTTGCCTGCATGCTATCATACTCTTCTATCACTAACATTTTAGAATTCCATAATATTGCCACCATTCATGATGGCATACAGCTGACCTTGTGAATGTTCTGAAGGGCCCATTACAAAGTACAGAGCATCAGTTAACGCACAAAGATTATTCCATGTGAGTATTTCATACAGTCCTGAGATCATTACTTATTAAAGCATTGACAGCGTGCTTGACCTAGTAAATTACAGAGAAAGAGACTCGCTCTTCCCTTAGGAACTTACAATATAAATCAACAGACAAGGGACTTCCAGTGCAAAACCCCCTATGGTAGAACTGTTATAGTTTACAGCATTGCAAGTATTAAAGAAGCTGTTTCTTAATGGGAGCTGGTGTGCCAGCACTTCTGCAAAGCTCAGCATTAACCAGGCTAGAGAAGAAGTATGTTTTGGGGTGGGATTTGAATCCCAGCTTGCGAGCCAGGGACGGGAGAGAGTTACAGGAGTGATGTGAGATTTTGTGTTATGAGTCCCGGTCTACTGTCTTAGGAGAGGGGTGAGGTTGACCTTACCTCACTAACTGTAAAAAAAGAGTGAAAGTTTGAGTCTTTATTCTGAAAAAGCAATGAAGGGGTGTGTAGATAGACAGACAGAAAACTGTGAACAAAATAAAGATTGGATATCAATTCCATTTTTAAAATAACAAAGTTAATGTGATTTGGAAAGAAAGTGAAAGTCTCTCACTGACTACAGGTTGGAAAGGTTGTCGGGGGGGGGGGGGGAGAGAGAATATTGAAGTTAGGGAAAGAAAAGAGAGAGAGAAAACGCATTTTGTCCAAACTTTAACAAAAAGGACAGGCGCTGGAGCCAACAGCAGTAATCTATAGGTCCCCAGGAGAGGAGCTGCTTTTTCCACTGCTGTGGGGCCACATCCAGATATGTACAATGCATTGGATCCCCTGTGGCACTGTAAGAGACTCTTTATCAGTCGGGGGGGGGGGGTGATTCAAGCACCCAAGTACTGGGATTGGGTGAAAAGTGTAAACTCAAGCTGCCTCTGGGTGTGAGAGGAGACTAAATGGCACTTCGGGTTGGGTCTAAGCATGGAGTGCAAGCCAGAAAAGGGACATCTGCCCTCTAAATAAAGGGGGGCATATGGGAATCATTAAGAGCATATGCTAATCCTGCACCTTAGTGTGTTTTTCAGAGCAAAGACTCTAATTTTCATTCCTTTTTACAGTTTTCCATTAGCCTTGCCTGAATCTGCCCTCCCTCTCCCCTCAAAAAAAGCAATATCTTTCAAAGGTTAATAGACCCTCTTCAGAATGACTCTATTGTTCCCTCTCTTTAAAATCCAGGAAAATCTGACACTCACAACAATGACTTATTTGAAAAACCATTCCACTCATCTACATTTATGACTAATACGGTAACAGACTGTAAGATCATCAATGGGAGATATACGAGGCCAAGTTCTTCTCTCCCTTACACTTTGGCATTTCACCTCCCTTTACAGCCCTTTCACTCCCACCCACTGGATTCCATCTAACTCTATTAAAGGACAAAATATTGCCCAAGTCACATCCCTTCTGTTCCCCTGGAGCGGGCAGTAGTCAATGGGAATTATTTGCATATACTCAAGGTACAGTGAACATGGTAGGTGTTAGATGTACCTACATTGGAGGTGGAGGCAGTAGTTAGGCCTGCTTGGTGAAGGTGTGTTTATGACATGAAGGCATGTGGATTACTTTGCCGTTTGTGACCAAGCTGCAATTATGATATGAGGAGATCTATGTTTTGCACCCTCTGACGGCTGTGAGCAAAGGGAAGAGCTGCGTGTGTATCTTGGCACCCAGTATGCATCTTTTCAATGCACATGTGTGTACATTATATAATTAGCAGGGCATAGGGTGTTATTGCAAAGGGCACTGTCAGTAGCAAGCTGGGATCTGAGAGTGGTCTAAACACTTATTCTCTGCATTCACTCCAGGTAAAGTGAATGTGGTCTGTGTCAGGTGTAGCTGTGCTGAATGGTGGAGGCATTACGATAGAACCTCAGAGTTGCAGACACCAGAGTTATGAACAGACCGGTCAATCACACACCCCATTTGCAGCAGAGACCAAAAAAGAAAAAAAAAGGAAAAAAGAAAGCAAATATCGTACAGTATTTGTAAATGTAAATATAAACTATTTTAAAAAAAGGAAAGCAGCATTTTTCTTCAGCACAGTAAGGTTTCAAAACTACATTAAGTCAATGTTCAGTTGTAAGTTTTTGAAATAACTGTAACCTTTTATTCAGAGTTCTAAACAATCTCCATTCCCAAGGTGTTTATAACTTGGCTTGGCAGAGGTATATTTACGAGATGTGTGGATTACCCTGGAATGTGTGACAGAGCTGTGACTGTGATCAGAGATCTATCTTTTCCATTTTCTTCTATGTGAGAAAGGGAAGAGGTGCATCATTTTTATGTAGAATTGTGTAGGTATGTCAATAGCAGGATGTCGTCATCAGTGAGGTGGAATGGGACAGGATTCTAATGCTTTAATGATGGTTAAGTGAATGTGGAGGTTGAGACAGTATCCTGTAAGTGTAGGGGAGATGTAAAAGGCTCTGAAGTTGTTGTTAAACTGGAGAGTTGGTTAAGTGTGTGAGGGTACACGGGGATCTGGAACCACCTGAAGCTCTTAGTGCCAAAGGCCAGTGTGAGTATTTGCTATGGGTATATTGAGGCATGGCTCAAAGAGGTTATCCAAATTTGAGGTTATTTGACTGAATAGTTCCCGAGTTACGGATCTCCCCTAGACACTATTTTCCTTCTTCTGCCGTGTACAGGATAAAGAAAAAGTGGAATGAACTTTCCTTTTTTGGGGAGGGGGGCTTTAATAATGTTACGGGGAATACTGTGGGTGAAGGTGAATGGATTGTGAAAGGAGGTGAAGAGCTTATACTTTTCAGCAACTGTGAGGCTGGCGGAGCAATGGGGAGTATTGAGGCACTGCTGAAAGAGAGGAGGGTTAAGGTTGCATGGGCACATTTACCTGTGCATTTCTTGGCTTTCAGAAATGTGAGTTTTGTTCAACTCAGCATTCTGCCACCGCGCAACCTTCACTCTGTTAACATAGCTTTCTGACATTAAATTTCCTAGTATTTTTAAAACAGGAAAATATATATTGTTGGTAGGAGTTAGTCGTCGTTTAGGCAGCCATACATATCACGTCCCCCAATTTGCGTACCAGCCACGCTCCCCCCAGGCTCCTCCCAAACACATACATCAGCTGGGCCCCACCAGCACTGCTTCAGCACCTCTCAACAGCCATTCCTCTGAGCCATTCATTGTGTTCCTCCCACCAACATGGCCGCCTCCCACACCACCACAAGCAGGAACAGCAGTTTGCTGAAGTCTTCTCTTTCCGGTATACCACCACCCAGAACCAACTTACCATCAGTGCTTGGAGCGAAGAAAGACTACGTTACAATGAAACAGTGTTCCCGCGTGTTTTAGAATGGTTGGTGGGTGGAATTTTTGGCAGAGCCAATGAGAGACATACTGACAGTTTTATGGTTGAGAGTAAGATCCTCTGATCCGTGTTCAACAGATGTGCCCCATCTCTGAGAAATGTTAGTATTAGAGTGGATGGGTTGATGGGTTCTGTAATGTTCATATGCCATACAGGACTTATTTTCTGGTCCGTCGCAAACCCTCCATTTTCCCAATTCATGTTCTTCCAACACTTATTAATAGCTTTCATATTGTCGCTGTAGCATTTATTCAGATGCTCAGCCAAATCACAGCTCTTGGACACAAATCTCTGATGTGTTCCAAATCTGCTCTCTTACATTGTACGAGGTACACACCAGCACTAAGGCCCAGCTCACTTCCACCCAAGTGAATCATCACCATGTCCGGTAGACCACAATTTCTTAAGTCACCAGTTAGACACTGTAGAGCGGATAAAATGTGATGCTAATATGGGCTACCGCTCTCCACCCACGTCAGCCTGTCATCAACAATCCCCTTGTCATGGGGTGCTCCTTGGTCTCCTGCAAATTTTTGCAACCTTGTGAATCCCAAATCCACACACTGGCAGCACATGTATTTCTTTTCTGTCAGTGGCCAAGGTACCTGCACTATCTGTTCCACACCTGCAGGCTATATGTCTTTGGAAACACCAAACTAATTTGCCCTGAGCTCAGGAAGTAATCACACCATCTGTCCTCATTTCCTGCCACATCCCCTAACAGCTGTAGGCTTGCCTGGAAACAGGTTAAGAAGTGTTCCTGACTTTAGCACTCAGATGTTCAACTCCCAATGGGGTCCAAACCCTAAATAAATCCATTTTACCCTGTATAAAGCTTATATAATTATCTATCTATCTATCTCTAATATGGAAAGAAAACAGAATACAGATAAAATCCTCACCCTCCGATGTTTCAGTGAGCTTCCTTTTGCAGACTGGACTCCCCCCTAGTTTGGGTCCAGCTATCAGTCATGCCCCCTGTAGTTACTGTCCATTGTTCCAGTTTCTTTCAGATATCCTTGGGGATGGAGAGGCTATCTCTTGAGCCAGCTGAAGACAAAATAGAGGGGTCTCCTAGGGATTTAAATAGACTTTCTCCTGTGGGTGGACACTCCTCTGTCCCCCTGTGTAGAATCCAGTCACAAAATGAAGATTTGGAATCACATGGGCAAGTCACATGTCCATGCATGACTCAGGACTTGCAGGTAGCAGCCATTGCCCACATGCTATGTTGAATGTCCTCAGGCCTCCCAAGCTCTTTTGTTAAATGCTTCTTGATTGGGTACTTAATCTGCACATTCCTTTCCCAAGAAGCTGACCAAATGTTTTTAGAAATCAAGCAAGTACACAGCCAATATTCATTACTTTGAACACAAAAATGACACATGCATACAAACAGGAGGAATAGATCCAGTAGATCATAACTTTTACGCAAATATGTCACATGGCATATGTAGCATAAAACATATTCCAGTTATATCATATATGCATTTAGAAGCATCTCCCCATAAAGCCCTATGGGGTTCCCCATCACATACATCTCATTTCCTTGTGAGTTCCTATGACCTGCTGCCTCAGATGATATTTTGTTATGGATGGAAATAAGATAAGACATAAGCTATGCAAAAAGATGGCCACACTAAGCTGGACAGTAACCTCTAATGTAGCACCCAAAAGATGTTGGGGCAAACAGCAGTCCAAGGTGGAATTTAAGCCACTGAAGCTGGAATTCTCATTACTTTCACTGGATCGTTTTCAAAAAAATCTGGGTTAGGTGGAACTATTTCAGCTGGCTGGATTGCAGATTGTCTGGTTAGGAGGCACAGGGACTCCAAGATGAATCACCTGTCTGTGTACTGTTTTTGTCTTCAAGGATTCAGCACAAAGCTGATATGGTTTGGCTGCAGGCCTCTATGCAGTCTGGGAAATTACTGTTTATTATCAGAAAAAGATGATATTAAAAGGAAATCAAAGCCAGTTCAGAATGTGGTTGCCTACTTATGAAGTGGTGTGTCACCGATAGCATATCGCACAGGTGCTCTGCATTGGCTGCCCAGAAATTTCTGGATGGAACTCAAGGTGCTGGATTTAACCTAAAAAGCCCTAAGTGGTTTGAGACTTGGTTACTAGCGAGACCACTTCCCTTCCTGTGCAGCCCTGTCAGATTTGGGATCATTGGACTGGAAGCTGGAGTCTCATTGGTTTAAATGGGTTAGGGGAGGGGACATACTCTCCATGCAGATCCCTTGACTTTTGAACTTGCAGTGGTAATGAAATGTTGTTGTCCTTATTGTACGAGTATTGGGCAGCAGAACTGTGCTTTGCAGGCCCTGACTGAGGGGGTCACCTTAAACTGAATTTCACTTGCTAAGCAGGGTCTAGGGATACCAAATCCTAGTGAAGATGGAAGTGGGTGAGGACAGATGTTCCTACCTGATGGCGTGTGGACTCTGCCCAAAGAGTCCTAGACACCATTTAACCTATTCCCTCCATCCTTTAATGCCAGAGCTGAATGGACTCAATTGAGAGTCCTTGTTTCCCATTGGTGATTGCGAGAGCTGACATCACTGCTGAGCACGTCTAGGAGCTAAGATTTCGACCTTGTGTGGGGACAGTGAAAGCCAACACGGAGCCTTCACTGGCTGTGAGGTTCCCCACTCCCTGCTGAAATCACTGAGAGCTGGGTTAAGCAGCAGACCCTCAGAATGCGATGTTGCAGGAGCAGCAGCAGCAACAGCTGCAGCTAGTGGCAGCAGAGAAGCAGCAACAACAATGGGCAAGAGCAGCACCTGGGAGCCAGTTGCAGAGGCTCCCAGCTCCTTGCTTGATGTCCCCTCCTCCCTCAGGGTGGGAGGTGAACTCTGTGAACGCCCCTCTGCACCCTGAGCCTTCGCTAACTAAGGACAGTCAACTGTGAGTGGGGTGCAGCAGAAGGAGAGGGGAGTGATGAGTTAAAGGGAAATTTGTTGGACTTTCATGCCACCAAGTGGGAAACTGAGGCAAAGGACACTATCTGCGCTGTGGGGCGGGGTTTGCTTATGGTCACATGCTTGTCAGTATGAAAGTGGTATTTTCCCAAACTAGTGCTTGGTTCCCTTTCACTTTTAATAAAAAGTTCTCATTTGTTTTGCACAGACTAGGGTCTTACAAGTGAGGAAGTATTGCCTCTTAGAGGTGCCCAGGTTTTCACAGGTGACAAGGGTTGGAGCTTGAGCTGGTTCGGTTCTGTAGTTTTAAGAGGAACCCCTAGATATTGAACCTGTCCCTTGTTGTTGCTGACTCCATCCGGCAGAAGGGTTACAGTTAGAAGTTCTGTACTGGACATTGTTATTTGATAATCTGTAAAGCACCAAGAGTGTGAGATGGATGGTGTAAAATATAATAATATCAATATACTGCATGGAACACGCCTGCACTGGCAGGGGATGGACAAGTTAACATCTTAGAGCTTTTCCATCACTAATGCCATTGAAATCTGTAAAGGCAGTCACCAGATGTTCACCAATCTGTAGGCAGCATGGAGCATTCATATAACTGTAGCAGCCTCTAGCAATGTGTTAAAATGACACAGTGCTGTGGATATCCATAGGGCTTTACAGCAGCAAAATACACATAAAACCAGTTCCCCGACCTGAAGAGTTTATAGCCAAACACTTGTTAAAATCCATCATGAGCTTTTCGCTGCTTATCAGAGGTGGAATTTGCCCCTGTGCAGAGGGCCAGCAGAAGGCCATCTTTTAATCTCTGCTAGTTCCTATTTCAAAGATTTAAGCATTGCCTAAATCTTGAGGTTGGGGGTCTCTGCACAGGGGTGAATATTACCCCCTAAAAGCAATGTGGTAAAGCACTCAAAATATTCCAGTGGCAAAATAAACCTAAACAACAGTAAAAGGAGGGACAAAGGCAACTAAAAATGAATCACAGAGAAAAAACATTAAAAATCCATTGAATTACATGTAAAATGTCCCTTAGAAATCATCTATTGGACATCTCAGCTGCCCCTACCACCCTCCTTCGGCATCGGCCGAAGCAAAGCAAAGTCAGGTGAATTTCTGTTCACTTCAGTAGGCTTTGTATCAGATCCAGAACATAACCAAACTAAAAATGAGTTGCACCATAGTCAGCCATCCCCAGATACTGCCTGTATGGCATGGCGTGGGGTGTGGGGGGGGGGGGGCGTGGCGGGATGCAGCAAACGCCGGGTGGGTACCAGGATGCTCTGGGCACCTCCCCACTGCATCCTGGGTGATGCCTGGCCCAGGCAGAGCACCCTCCCCCACCTGCACCCCGCCACTGCGGAGCTCGCCCTTGGTGTCCCCAGGTGCCCGGCCCTGTGTCCGTGGGAGCCGGAGAGACTCGTGGAATGGCAGCTCCGTGCTGGAACCAGTCACACCCCCCACCCCAGGTTATGTCTGGTAGCCGGTGGGGAGGCCAGGCTGGGCGGGGAGTGGGGCAGAAGAGGAGACTAGGCTGGATGGGGTGGGCGAGGCATGGGTGCGGGAGGGAAGGAGGTTTGGGTGGGGGGGAAGACTGAGCTGGGCGGGTCAGGCATGGGGGCAGGAGGCTGGGTTGGGAGTGGGAGGGGGAAGGAGGTTAGGTTCTGTGGGATGGGCCAGGCAGGGGTGGAGGAGGGAAGGCGGTTAGATGGGGGGAGGCTGGGCAGGGGTAAAGGAAGATCACCTCTTTGCCTCTGTAAAAGTGAGAAGACTCATATAGTGTTTTTAAAAAATATTTATGTTCATCATTAACAATAAACAATTTAACTAATGATTCATTATTTTAATTACCTACCAATAATACCTGTCTAGCTATGTTCAGAGGTACATAGTTACTATTAGGCAGACCCAGCGACAAGGGGGGACTACAGGTACAGCTGTACCAGCCCCAGACTTAAGGGGGCGCGTCACTCCATCTTCCCCTCCCAGCGAGTCGCGTCTAGAGCAGCGGGACCCAGCAGGTGACCCACGTAGGGCAGGGCGCGGGCGGCGGGAGACCGGCTGGGGGGGGGGGCACAAACGATCAGAGTATGGGGCCCAAAAATTTCTGTCACCGGCCCTGGCCCAGACACCAAGTTTTGAGAGATCCTTTTGTAGTTCTTCACAGTCTGCCTGAGACTTAACTATCTTGAGTAGTTTTGTATCATCTGCACCTTTTTCAACCTCACTGTTTACCCCTCTTTCCAGATCATTTATGAATATGTTGAATAGGACTGGTCCCAGTACAGATCACTCTGGGACACCACTATTTACCTCTCCCCATTCTGAAAATCGACCATTTCTTCCTACCTTTTGTTTTCTATCTTTTAACCAATTATCAATGCCTGAGAGGACCTTCCCTCTTATCCCATGACAGCTTACTTTGCTTAAGAATCTTTGGTGAGGGACCTTCTCAAAGACTTTCTGAAAATCTTAGTACACTATATCCACTGGATACCCTTGTCCACATGCTTGTTGACCCCCTCAGATAATTCTAGTAGACTGGTGAGGCATGATTTCCTTTTTAAAAACTTGCTCAACCTCAGTCTCTCCACTTACTCTTGGTTTCCTTCAGTCCCTGTTTCCCTCCATCCCTCTGGCTGCCCTTTCTATCGCTCTCTGCCCTCTCCTTCCATCTTCTGCCCTCACCCTCTCCCTCTCTCCTAATGCCTCTTTGTTTGGTGGCAGACTCTCTCTTTCTCTCTGCCACCCCCTCTTAGGCATTCCACTGCTTGCTTCAACACTCCACTGTCCCACTCTTTTCCTCCAGAAGTCACTTCCCCTCCCTCTAAAGGAAAGGGTCAGCTCCTCAATTTCTCAGAAAGAACGCTACCTCTTCCCCACAGAAAAATGGCAGCACAAACCCTCCTCCACCCCCCTCCCCATACAGGCTTGAGTTCCATATTTACATTAAGGAAGTTGTAAATAAACACTTTTTATAGGCAATTTCTCCCATATTAATGGGTACAAAATGCCTCAACTCATGTGTGACTTTGACTCAATGTGGGATATGGCTGCTCAAAATGACAATAACAAGTCATTTCTATGCTAATCATCACCATATGTGCACTATCCCAGGGTGGGAGACTTAACAAGTCTCAAAATCCCTTTCAGCGCAGCTCAACTTTTCAGCTGAAAAAACACATTGGACCAACATTTCATCACATCTGCTCCATTTTGATAGAGCGCCCTGTGCAATTATTCTTCATATTACTACAAGTTATAACATTTTCTGTGATCCCAAGTCATGCAAACCAGATGCTTCATAACATGTTATAGGGGACAAAAACCACTCCTACATACCATATGCTTAAAAGGAGAATGAACTGGATGGTTTTTATGGACATTTAAATGTTCTTAAATGATTTCCCCAATATTTGTCACCTCTTCCTTGCCACCAGTTAAGGTCATATACTAATGATCCCTCATCACTGAGAAAGTGGTCTAAGACATGATTGACAGCTCCAAGTGACCCTGCTGATCTTTCATCCAGCTTGTCGTTGTATACTGCTACTTGGTGTGTTTACTTCAGCCCTGCCCTATGGTCTTAGCAGGTGGTCACTAGTGACAGCCTATCCCTCTAACTAGGTTCTTATACTGCACCCATCACCATGGCTTCTGAGCACAGGATGCTCCTATATATTATGGAAGGAATGTCCTAGCATTTTGTAATTTTTGATAGGAACTTAATGTGTTCCCTTTTTCCACTTTTGTCAACAATCAGTACCAGTTCAGTCTATAGGCAGCTCAGGTGAAGAGCAAGTACACCTAATTATGGATGTTACCAATTGTTCAGCAAAAAGAAGTTGCTGTGGTCAGAGAAATGTGGGCATGTAATACAGGGAGAGCACCAGCCTCACTTTTTATATGATTTACAAAACTGAAATATTGTTTCTAGATGTACAAATGTGTCACCGAGCTGCCCGGGTGTTCATCTCACTTGCTCCTTTGCTATTATTTTGCAGGCTACAGACAAGTTGATCATGGGTCCACCAGTTTCTGAGTTCTCTCATGCCACTAAGAATACTGGCTTCTCACAGGCATTACTTCAGTCTTCCGTGCTTGAGTTTATGCATTATAATTGTCGTAAGTATGCAGCCCTCTGTTCTGCCATCTAGCGTATTATGAATCGCCCCAGTTTACATCATGCCTTTTCTTTTCTGATTGTATCTTGAACAGCAGCTACTAGTAAGCTAATGTATTGCCCCTTTCATAAAAATATTCAGATTTAGCCCAGTTATTTCATCTGCTGACTTCAGTTCATATTTTTACATGGTTCCATTTTCTTCCTCCACAGGGAGATTATGCAATTAAAAACCTTTTAGTGGTTGGTTTGGTTATTTGTTTGTTTTAAATTTCTGGGTGTGTCTATTTCACAATTTTCAAAGCATTTCAATGAATCTTTCTTCATGACTACTAACTGAGTGAACATTCATCAGCCACTGGTAGTCTTTTGTGGTTTGGAAGTGATTTGGCTTTTCTTTTTTAGGTGTAGTCGACCGCTTTTACTATTAGGGAGCCAGTGGATGACCCGACTTATGCAAATATGTCATCTTCATTGTTACTTTAGCTAAACAAATGGGTGGAGTAAGGGATAGTGCCATATCTTGTCATAATCCTAAACTGTGAGCTCATGAGGGAAGGTTCAGTCTTTAATTTTATTTGTTTGTGCCCAGTGTGGTGGTAGTTATGAAAAGATAGAGTCACTAGGAGGCATGCAGCAGGGAAATATAAGCCTGTGGAAACAGGAAATAAAGTCAGTCTTGTGTTCACTTCCACTCACTGGCAGATTTAACAGTCAGCAAGGTTTGTAAATGCTGACTAGGCCCCACCTGATCTGGGGGCCCCTATCTCTCACTCCCATCTGCTCAAAGATGAGCCCTGGTGTAGGATTTTATTGTCTGCCCCCACCTGCCCCACATTCAAATAAACTCATTTTCCCCACACTTGTCCCTACTCTCTGACCCCACTCTGCTCCCCCGTCGTCCGGCTCTCCACCCAGCTGCATGCCATGCCACCTGCTCCCCCTGAAGTAGGCCATGCACCGGCGTTGCTGTTTCTAGCACCATCACTGCTGCTCCTGACAAATCCAGAACTGCTGTCCTGAACCACTACTGTTGCTACCACCAGAGCTAGAGCCAGAGACCTAAGGAAGAGCAGCGGGCTGGTTCCTGCTGCCCACATTTGGATTTGCCTAGGCAGTACTGAGCAAAACCAGACATGTGTTTGTCTGGTGTCAGATGGCGGATACCATTTTGGACAACGTGCCACTCCACTCCCACCAGTGTGACCTCACATGGACGGTGTGTACTGTATTACTGGTGGGGGCAGGATGACATGCTCTTCAAAATGGCTCCCCCTGTGCCTTTACCCTTTACCGAGGGCAGTTATTTAACCATTTGCTCTCCCATATAAAGTCATGAGATTACTGGCTGGCTTGTTCTCCTTCAGCAGAGAACAGTTACATATTTAGATGATCCACGTGAATTGTAAATATGCCACAAATGCTCTTCACCATTACCACAGCATCCTCCCAAAAACACATTTGTCCAGAGAGTTTTCTCTAACTGAACAAACAGAAATGTCTGTAAAGGTTTTGCCTTTGCCACCTGGTGAAGGCTGCTTCCTCAGATGCTGCAAGCAACTGGGCGGCCATGCATTCTGGTCTGCCATGTCTTCAAAAGAGGCTGATGATAAATGCTAAGGGCTCTCTGCAAAAGACAAGAGCCCTGGCTGAGCCAAGCCCGGCTTGCTATTTCAGCTGACTCTAATTGAGCACAATCCTGCCAGAGATAAAAGTGGAAAAACATCTTCGAAAGAATTACTTCTTGTTCAAAGATCTCAGTCCTATTGTTCCCATTTAATGTGTTGTCTTTGAGTCATACTAATGTGGCTGCTGCCTGATTCTGCAAGCCACTGTCAGGCCCGCTTGGTGGGAGATCACAGAAAGCTAACTCTTTGAACTTAAACTCTGAGCAGAGACTGCTAAACTCTTTTTTCTGAATCCCATTTTTCTGAATCGGTACGATGACCTCAATTTTTCTTTTTTTATACATATCCACCTCCTGTAGCTAATCCAAGTGAGGTAGAATGTTTTTTTCATACAGAGAGCCCTTTCAGAGCCAAAGGAGGGTTTGTTGTTGGTAACAATGAAACATACCAAATACATATTTTATTTATGGTTAATTCATCCTACCTTATGGTGCATTTCATCTGTGACTTTTAGGTCCCATGTGGGACTTGGAGTTCCAAATCTTAAATCAAGACTCCTTTTAAATCTGATAATGGGAACAAAATGTCCCCCAAGAAAATCTCATCAATGAGCTATTTGCAGATACCATGTTGAGGAACTAAGTTGCCATGGCAATCATTTCAGTATAAATGCCTAAACAGATAGTGAGATGGAGAGATTGTATTTTCTATGTTAAAACAAGTTGCCAAGTTCAGTCAGACATACTGTTAAGTATCACCCCATAAAAAGTCTGACAAAATGAAATAAAGTCCATTAGAATAGTTTTTGTGTAGGAAATAAATATACATAGATATACAGAACATATTGAGGTTTAACAACTGTGTAATAAATACATCTCCACTATATGCATTTAGATCTCAGTTTATGTGCAAACTATCTTTTGATAAAAAATGTAATAATTGTTCAATTAAATCTAAAGATAGTCTCATTACAAGAGGTGTACGGTGACTCATAAGTCTGCATCATCATGGAATTAGCATGTCGTTAATATAAAATGTTTTATTTGATCTAAATGTAAATTAATTACCTCATACGTGGATTAAAGTATAAATGGTTTTAAAACTTCCTTATTGAATTATTTTCTCTCTCTAAAAATAAATTCTGAAGTCCAGGATAGGATTAAAACTTTCATGTGGTCATTAGCCAGCTCTGTAAAAAATTGTGCCATTGCCAAAACATTAATAATGGAACACCTATTATCTTAAGCTAATTTCAGACACAGCCGAAAGTGTATTGTCTTTCAAAGCGAATCTCCTAGAAAGACTGCCGGTGCTTGCTAATATCATCACTCCCCCCTCCCTCCCTGCATCACAACTGTGGCCAAAAGACATTCTGCACAGGATAATCATTTTGTCAGAAGTGCCACATTTTAAACACTGGAGGCCCGGGGCTAAGGAAACTGTTGGGTTTTTTGAAAGAGGTTATCTGAGGGACCGGAACTTTTTTTTTGGTGGGGGGGGGGGGGGTGTAGGGGAAAGACAGGTATCTTCTCCAAAATGTTTGACAATTTCTATACACTTAAAAAGATCCATACACATTGCAGTGTGCCAAGAATAAAACTAATAAAAACACACAAAGCTGAAAGATGTTAAGATTAATATTTATAACTCTCTTCAGAAATCTGCCCAGCTTCAACCCCAACTGTCCAAACCACAGGACAATGTTCCTCAACCCACATGACAAAATCTTGAACTGCAAAACTGAAAATCTGGTGATCCCACTGGGACTTCCACCCTGAGCAGGCATACTAATCTGAGGAGCTGTGAGTGCATCATCTATGTGTTCGGTCGTCAGGGAAATTGTTTGAGACCCCTCTGTTCTCCAAATTGTGTCTTCAGGCCCTTGGGAAAGGATTGGGGGATTTTACCTGCTGGAGGAACTTACCATTTCATCCTACATGAGAGTCTTCAGGTCTGCACTGAACCTGGTCAGCCAAATGGTTCATTGCTGCTACAGAAGATACCATTCTTGCAGGCCAGCAAGGGCCCCCATGGAGTGCACACACCAACAGAAGATTACATTTGTCTCCTGCTATATCACATCACATGACTGGGACTTTGGGGAAATTCATTGATATTACCAGTATGGGGAGGGCACTGGTGACCCTGAGTCTACTGGTTTACCATATTATGTCATATTTATTCCTGTTTAACACAGTTTCTCTGTTGCATACATTACAAGTGTTTATGCTATTCTTTGGGAGTCTGCAACTATCCGGGGCAAGTAACTCGGGGTTATCCTGAGGTTAAGAGTTTTCTTTCCAAGCTCTCCTGGTGATACAGCCAAGTAGGAGTGCGGGTACATTTATCCTCATCAAGTAACTTTCTCTGGAAAGAGAATAAGACAGTTACACCCTCCTGAGCTGGAGGTGGTGTCAGGTGCTGCCTCCCAATAGTTAGGCCTAGTGGTTGGAGCAAATCAGTACCAGAGCTGGAGTGAAGTCAGAGTGGAGCAAAGATAAGACTGGAACAGAGCTGGGGCAGGAACAGAATCAAGAGCAGGGTGGGAATCTAGAGCGTTTGATATCCTGCAAAGCAGCAATCGGGTTCCCGGCTAGGTAGTGCTATTGCAAAGACTGAGCTGCAGCTTTGGTGGGATTGAGGAAATACCTGAGCGTGGAGGTCAGCTGACCCAGGATCTACTCATGGATAGGCTGCTGCCACATGCCTGAAAGCTGAGTCACTGCAGGCGCTGTGTCAAAAGTACGTTAGTGCAGCTGAGTTGTTGCCGCATGCCTGAGCAGTCACTCACTGCTGGTCTGCTGGAGCCATCTGTTGAAGTGATGGGGGTGGGGGTGGAGATGGCAAGCACAAGCCAATGCACTTCTAAAGTACTTCCCCACCCCCAGCCTAAGGGTGCACTGAGCCCAGGCATCAAAAAGATTACAGGAGACAACAGATGAAAAACAGGGATGGAAGTGAGGGTCACACGATCAGAAGTAGACAGTCAAAGGGGGACACTGAGCAGAGCACCCCAGACAGCACCCACTGTTCCTTGAAGGCATCCACAGAGTCAGTGGACCCAGTCCAGAGGAACTCTGCACGGAGATGTGACTTAAGGGAGGATTGGAAATAGGCCCCACAGTCGTAGAGAGCTTCCCAGTCCAGATTCCTCTTCCTGGTATGGTGGATAGTCTACATTGGCCAGCGCCAGGAGGAAGCTGACGATGAGGTCTCACAACTTCCAGGGGCCACGGGGGGTGGGTGGGAGGGGGTGGGGTGTGTGTGCGGGGGGGTGTGCATAGATAAGAAGGTGCAGAGACAAGTGCAGCCAAGACTTAAGGAGAAGCCTTTGGAGGAGCTGGAAAGGCGGCTGTAACCTGGTGCGTTGTATGTAGATGTGCGCCAGGGTCTCCCCCTCACCGCAGAAAGGGCAGGTGTCAGGGGCTTTTGGAAGGACAGATGAGTGAGCAGCCCCAGTTTGGGGGTGGCTTTGCCTCACAGGAGGGATCCAGATGAATCCAGTCCCATCCATGAAAACCCAAAAGAAAACTGGTGATAAAGGAGATAACCAGGTAGACAGGAGCATTATACATGTACCCCCATTTTCATATTGAAAATCTAACACACCCTGTCCTAATCATTCCTTTTCCTCACCACTGTCTTCTCAAATGTCTCTGATGTCTCCTTATATAAGACAGACACTCTCACATCCAGTTCTGTGCCATTGTCTCCACTACTGATTGGTCCAGTGAGTCTCTGCCCCCCAGAAGCTGATATGTCTTTATTTCCTTCTCAGATTGCATATAGTTTCTCCCTCCTGATGTTCTTATGAATTCAACCATCTGCCGACATTAAAACTACTGCATTTTGAGACGGTCCAGCACTACTGCCGAGGGTAGAAGTCTCTGATCCAGACCCTATTCTGGCATGGAGCAATTTAAAAGCTTGCCTTTTTTTCATATTGGGTATCGTAACAAAAGTGCTAGTTGCATCTGTTTTCATGAAGCAGGTGAAACCACACGTTTCTCATGGTTTCATCATGAAACCATAAAAGGGCCCAGGTTCTCTCAGAATTGGTCCTGGGTTTACTCTCCAGGTTCACAGGCCTCCTTTTAAGACAGTTGAGCAGGTGTTGAGTTTCAAGTTTCACAAACTCGATGAGTCTTGTGAGATTTGAGGTTTCCTAAGAAACAGTCAGCAGGGTTCTAATGGACTCAGGTCCTGTGAATGCCATCCTCAGATAACTCCGCTGGCTCACATTCGTTTCAGGGGACAGATTAAAAGTGATTTGTTTTTTAAACTATCTATGGATTTACATCTGACTTCATGGTTTTTGTATCTAATGCCCTTGGTCTTATCTAGGACCAGCCTCCTCTCTTTTTTCACAGAGTCTCATCACCATTTCATCACCATCTCTCATGAAAGGGTTTTCTCCAATAGCCCCTGCTTGATGAAAGTCTTTCTGTACTTCTCTGCCTTAGCAGGTCCACTCCATTTTCACATCTCATCTGAAAACATTTTTCTCCTTCCTTGCTTATCTTAAATTATACTAGTCTAAGGTTAAAAGTAACTCAACCATGTTTTAGAATAAAGTTTGTATAAAATATTCTAATCAAACATAAGCTGTATTGATTATGTCAGTGCTCTGTTATTGAATTACCACATCTCTTGCCTTACATCAATCTGGATGTCAGATACCTCTAATTATTTGACAGTAAGTACTTTACTGCATTGAAAATCTGAGCTACAGTTCCAAAGAGATTATCAAGGAAATGGTTAAGAACTGCTCTTATTCTAATTTGGTGCAAACATTTCTAAGAAGCTCATTCATTACTACAGAGCAGATTCTCTCTTTGAAAAATCAATTTGGGTTTAAAGCTGTGAGTTGGGCAACAGAGATTAATAAAACTATCAACTCTCACATTCCCACATGAATGGAAGTCAGAGCTGAACATTATATTTGTAAGTATATCGTTTGTAGTGGTCATATAGTGATTTATATCAGTACTCTCAGTAGTTTTGGATAGTGACAATATGCACATAATGTAATGAATTATTTGCTTCAAAAGTCATTTAATAATAAATTTCACTTCTGTGTTTTGCTTCAGGCTAAGTAGCTTTTTCTTTAACAGCAGAATATGGCTGCAAATGTGCTGAAAATCTCCCACGTAAATAGGAGCCTACATCTTAACCTGTTTCTCTCTTCTTTCTATGCTTAGGGTTTGTCCTGACCAAAGGGGTTATTTATTCTTATGTGTTTCTCAATGTTACCATTGTAAGGATCATCCATATCCTACCTAGAACTTAGCAACATTTTTTCGGACAAATTTCTTCCCCCCCCCCCAAAAAAATTGCAGTTTGAGGTTGACTGAAACATTTTGTAAATCCATGCTAAATTCAAAATTGTTTTCACTGAACAAAAGATCTTTAAAAAAATCAAAACAGTTTTTTTATTCAAAATAACTTTTTGTTTCTAATTCAAATTTATTTTATTAAAAGGTAAAAAAAAATACTTGAAAATGAAATACGTGTTTTATTTTGGGTTGAGGCCAAACAATTTTTTGCAATGTTTCAGTTCAACCAGTGAACCAAATAAATCAGTTATCTGTACAGCTCTAATCCGAACACACAACACTGAGTCACTTTGGAATCAGGTTGGGACTAATTAAACACATTCCATTTTTGGACATCCAGCCCTCAGGAAGAATCATCACAGAACTTTAGACTTGCCCATGTAAGATTCCAGATGATTTTCTCTTTGGCGTACTGAGCTGATGGTGCCTCCTTTGGAAATGGAACGCTGATCACTACTCTCTTGGCACAATCCGCTTATTTAGTAATTTGCTGTTGATTTAAAGGGGTGGGGTGGGGGTTGGTGTGGATGTATAGTTCTGGCAGCTGAGAACTTCAAGTGTCCCAAGTCCATTTCAACAGAAAATGCCCTGACTTGTTTTCTTTGGACTCTTTCGCAGAAGGAAGCTTCCCTGGAACTGAAGGAAACATTCAAAACTGGAACTCATCTACAGCCAACAAGAGACCGTTAAAGCTATCCAAAAAGGGCACAATGTTGCTTTGCTTCAAATTACATAAATTGTGTAATGGGGAATAAGGGAACTGACAGTTGTATTACTAGCAGCTTGCAATGTTTGCACATCAGGATGATGATGACAACGATGATAATAACAGTGAACCGATACTGTTGGTAATTCCAGATGCTCACTGTTGTGGATGGAATCTCTTTAGTGATTAGATGTCCCCTTTGTGCCTGTGAGTAAACCCCTTTGTAAATAGATTGAATGTCTTCAGTCTATCACTATCAAGCATGTTTTCTAATCTTTTCATCGTTCTTGTGGCTGTTCTCTGAACCCTCTCCTATTTATCAACATCCTTCTCAGGTTGTGGGCACCAAAACTGGACCCAGTATTCCACAAGTGGTCTCACCAGTGCTGGAGACAGAGGTGAAGTAACCCCTCTGCTCCTAGCCAAGATTCTCCTCAAGGAGGCTCATGTTGTTAGAATGGAAGTTCCAGAGTTCAGATCTTGTACATGACCCAAAGGGGCAGTGTTATATCTGCACTAGGAGTGGCATGTAAGTAAGAGCATTGTACGGTGCTTTACAGATGTTAATGAATCCTCACAACACTCCTATTAAGAATAGTGCTATTATCCACACTGGAGAAAAAGGGGCAGATAGGTGAAGTAAGCAAGCAAGACTATACACTTACTGACTGGAGGACCAAAGATTAGAACTCAGGACCTACTGATTCCCCATGCCATGTACATCCATCCAGATCAATGGCAAATAAATAAGTTGACATTTCCTATTCATATCTGTATTGACTATTTTTTTCAATGTGGCCAGAGTTCTGTATGCTCCTGGGGATACTACACCCATAATAACCGCATATGTTAATAAAAGTCAAGGTTAGCCCCCCTGAGAAGCGTCCAAGAACAATGTGACAGGCCAAAAGTTACTCCCAACTAAACTATACTTCACCATTACGGATGATCCAGTTACAGATATGTGCAATCCCTGTGTTCAGCATCAGAAGTGAGAAGATACCGTAGTTTCAGGAATATGACTTGCATTGTATTTACCACAGAATCTTCAGGTTGAAAATAAAGATTAGTTATTCCCTATTTACTGTCCTACATTTCAGTTTTGTGCCAGGAGTTTCTTATCTATCTCCAGAAGAAATCCACCAATCCCCTCAAGATTGCTGACAAAGTGTTAACATTTTTGCTGCCTTTGGAACTGTATTGACAAAATAAAGACACAGAACCACGTGCTCTGGCCATCTTAGAGAAATAAAATCTGACCCTCTGACATCTAAGGGGGGAAATATGAATAAACGTTTGTCAACATCTGTCAAAACACTATAATTCAAAAAAGACATGCCTCATGTGCAAAGAGGAGTGGAATTCACAACAAAAACTTGTGATTTGTTTAAATAAAGAATTTACATTTGATGCGTTTTCGTCTAATGCAGGAATAGGCAAATATGGCACAGGTGCCAAAGGCGGATTTTCAGTGGCACTCACACTGCCTGGGTCCTGGCCACTGGTCTGGGAGGCTCTGCATTTTAATTTAATTTTAAAATGAAGCTTCTTAAACATTTTAAAACCCTTATTTACTTTACATACAACAATATTGTTCTATATTATAGACTTATAGAAAGAGACCTTCTAAAAATGTTAAAATGGATTACTGGCACGCGGAACCTTAAATTAGAGTGACTAAATGAAGGCTCAGCACCCCGGTTCTGAAAGGTTACTGACCCTGATCTAATGCAACTTGAAGGATCAGAACTACAAATAAAATTTAACTGGGCACCAAATAGATTCTTGAATACAAAGTGGTCCTTTGAATATAATAAACCAATTCATTTAAAGAAAATACACTCCCAGTGCACCAAAAGCTTAAAACACTCTATGCACTTGCTAGAACACTCTGCCACCTTTAAATAAGACGCAGAAGACTTTGTAGCACCTTAGAGACTAACCCGTTTATTTCAGGATAAGCCTTCATGGGCTATAGCCCACTTCATCAGATGCACAGAATGGAACAGACATAAGATGCATTTATACACACAGAAAACAAAAGAAAAACAAAGTTGTACATTACCATACCAATTCTAAGAGGCTGTTTAATTTGGATGGGCCATTATCAGCAGGATGACCCATAATGGTCCATCCAAATTAAACAGCTTCTTAGAATTGATATGCTAATGTACCCCCTTTTTTTTTGTTTTGTTTTCTGTGTATAAATGCATCTTACTTCTGTTCCATTCTATGCATCTGATGAAATGAGCTAAAGCCCACGAAAGCTTATGCTGAAATAAACTGGTTAGTCTCTAAGGTGCTACAAAGTCTTCCTTGTCTTCTTTACGGATACAGACTAACATGGCTGCTAATCTTAAATATGCCACCTTTATGCATCTGCCCTCTGCTGGATGGAATGTTAGACTTGCTCAGGTGAGTGTGATCACACCTGCTTCTAAATACTTCATCTAGTGGTAAAATTACTGTGCAAACTGCAGTACAGACATCCTTAAAGCCAGTGTGGTCATGTCACCCACTTGTGGCTTGAGCCTAACAGGATATAAATATTACTACTGAGTAAGTGACACTTACTGAGAACAGGCCAGTAATATGCATCCGGATGTTGATGGTACAATACAAGAACTAGCTAGCTAGAGACCTTTTAAAGGCATAGCTCTCTTCAGTTAATGCAGTGTTCATCCAAACCAATTATTCTTCATGGACTATTGATGGCTGAGCTCAATGAAGGGCACTATTAGTTTAAAATCATATATACCAATTTTGTGCAACGAGGTGATGTTTTTCATAGGTTTTGTCTGCACTTTCAGAGTGGACAATATATTATTCTCATAAAAGAAAGTGAAAGACTCTTAATTTGCTTCAGTCACCACATTTACACTGCAGCAATTTAACAAGTAGGATGTGGCCTGTTTATATTACCTAGAACTAGACCCTTTTATCCATTCTGTGCACAAATTCTTCATTCGTAGGTACCAAGACAAAGCTCTCTCCTGGCAGCCTGTGACTGCTTTGCACGTGTGAATCCTAAAGATAAAATGCCACAGGGAAAAACAGGAGATCATGTACCAATCACCAGTGTGGTTGCAACTTGGGCCTCAGTTCAGCAAGGAAAATGTGTGCCTAACTTTAAGAATGGGAGTAGTCCCATTGAAGCCTGTGAATAAACATCTTTCAGGATCTGCCAATACATTCTTATTAACTTTGCTGGGACTACTCACACAGAATCCTAGACATGTAGGACTGGAAGGGACCTTGAGAGGTCATCTAATCCATTCCCCCACTCTGAGGAAGGGCCAAGTACACCTAGATCATCTCTGGCAGGTGCTTGTCTAACATTCTTAAAAACCCCCAATGGCCATCATTCCACAACCTGTCTTGGTACTGTAATGGGGTATGACTCACCACCGTGGCGCCCCCTGCTGTTCAGTCTGGGAATTAGCTCTAACACAGTCCTGGAGCGCCCTCTGGTGGTGGTGTTCCATCCATCACTCGCCCTCTGCTGGCATCTGGGCCCGTGTTGCTCCTCTTCTGGCTCGGCAGCATCCTCTTCAGGACACTGCCCTCTGGCAGTGCCCCCAAAGTCCACTCTCACCCCCTTCCGGGGAGGAGAATATCAGCAGTCCTTGCACTGGCCTCAGTGGCCTGCCAAAATGCCCAAGACTAGCCCCTTACATCAGGGGCCAGGTTGCAGCCTGCTTTGGCCACTGCTCCACGTCCCAGTGCAACACAAAGAGGGAAAGGGGTGGGACCCAGGCCCGCCCACTACCCTGGGTCCCAACCCAGGGACCCTCCAACAGCAGCCTTTCAACCCTCCTTCTCTCCCCTTGCCTTCCTATCCCTGGGTCACTTCCCCTCTGGCCCTTTGCACCCTCTAGGCCCTTTCTACCAGGGCCTGCAGTGTGGCAGGTTTGGGGCCAGAGCTCTCCTCTGCTACCCTGAGCCTACCCAGCACTGCTCTGGCCAAAGTGCTTGTCTCCTACTCAGGAGACAGACCTTCCTCCCTGAAGGTCTGGGACAGACTGCCTGCTCCTGTCTCTGGGCAGCCTTCATATAGGGCCTAGCCGAGCCCTTATTGGCTGGCTCTATCCTCGGCCCTGATTAGCCCCCAATAAACTCTTTGAGTGGCTGCCAGCATGTGCAGTTTAGCCCACTTTTTCATGGGGATGGTGTTGCACAAATGTCCGTTCCCTTGGAGGCCTCTTCCAAATACCAACCAAGGACAGGCAAAGGCTCAAGGTAACCTGAACAAAAAGGTTTATTTGCATGTAAATAGGGGATCAGGGGAATACAAATCCAAAGCCTGAAAGCCCACGAACACAGGGCGGGCAAAACATATATACATGGTTCAAATCTTCGTCATAGATACAAACAACCAATGCACTCAAAGAGAGTCACAGCTACATGCAGCCAATAATCTAATGCCACATACATAACTTGTATACAGATTCAAACAGTGTCATGGCTACCGGCCGTTAGCTCACAGCACTCACTGATACACAAGCATGGCAGACATTGTTGCAAAGCATGACATGAGCTGACAGGTCTAGGTGCAGGCTCAGTCCTAGATCATGGCTGCATGCTCACCCAGCTGACAGACTCCATTTTGTAATACACAGATTACATAACCATTAACCCAGGAGTTACCGCAATGGATAACGCATCTTCTACAATACACAGTTAAACTCCTGTTAAGCTCTTATTTCTATAGCAGTTAACTAGAAACAGGCAGTGAACATTACAGAACAAGAATCAGAGAGGTAGCCGTGTTAGTCTGGAATAGCAGAGGTAACAAAGTCCTGTGGCACCTTAAAGACTAACTATAAAGTTTTGAAGCATGAGCTTTCGTGGGCTAATACCCACTTCGTCGGATGCAAGCAGTGGACGAAGTGGGTATTAGCCCACGAAAGCTCATGCTTCAAAACTTTATAGTTAGTCTTTAAGGTGCCACAGGACTTTGTTACCATTACAGAACAAGTAATCAAGAAATACTATTTTTACATTTGTACTACAACGGGGCAGCTGCCCCACCACAGTACTCTTTTGCAGTACTTAACTATCCTTGCAGTTAAAAGGTTTTCCCCTAATATCTAACCTAAATCTCCTTTGCTGAGGATTGAGCTGATTGCTTTTTGTCCTCCCTTCAGTGAACATTGAAAACAAAGGACATTGAAAACTGCTGATCCATCCCTTCAGGCAGAAAACAAAGAGCTCCTGCCTCTCACCAACTAGCTAACTTTAAGTCAGGCTCTCTTCTCTTCTCCTCAGGCCAGCTAGCCACACACTGGGATGGCATCCTCTCTGGCTGTTTGGCCAGTGCAAGCTAAATGGTGCAGAAATAGAGTTGGCCCTGTGGAATGAAGATTTCAATGCCAGACAGGTGTGGCTGAACCAGCAGGGGGCTTCTGCTGTATAGGAGGCAAGTAGGAAGTGAACAGGCTAAGGGGCTGGAAAAATACAGACCTGGGAAACTGTGGGGTGGCATTAGAGGGCTATCAAAGCACAAGTTCCATTACCTGGCTTCAGCTATATCCTCACTGCAAAGCAGGTGGGTCAGAGCACACCTTAAGGAGCAACCTGTGCTGTAGCCTGTCTCCCAGACAGACAAGCAAGCTTGGATTCATAGCACATATAGACATCAACATCCGTGTTCTGTCTGAGGACCGTCAGGAGCTAAAAACCACTCTGAGCACAGGATAAGCCTGCAGTGTTGGTATGGCCTTGGCAAGACTGGAACAGGGTTCTGCAGCACAGCTGTAATGCTGCTTCAGAACTCTGTCATGTGGATGCAAACCATGCAATACAGTTTGTAACCACCGCACTGTATGCTGGCGAGGTTTTATTAAAAAAAAAAAAAAGAAAAAAAAGAAAAAGAAAACAACTGGCAGCCTGGTAAAAATATGAGCACTTTTCATGGTAGGAACTCAAAGCAGTAAGCCTAAATGGTAACAGAAATTAGATAGATAGGATTAGAGCTATTTATATATTGCTGCCAAAGAAAAATGTTTTATATCCCCAGCAGGCTTCTTGAGCTGGGGGGAGGTTTCTGTCTCTGTTAAGATGGAAATGTTGTATTAATAGAGGAAAAGGCATGGCCTGCAATTTTTTTTCTTGTATGTTAAGTTGATTCAATAAAAAGCTATTTGAAACAAAAAATATATACAGTAGTGTGGGCAGGGTGTAAGTGACTTTGAATAAAGAGATCATTTTGAAACAATGCATAAGTGATATTTTAAAAACTCTGGCACATGTTTTGACTTTTTAAGACAAGATTCAAAATGAAAAACAGCAGCCTGAGTAGGGAGAAATAAGAGGTTTTTTGTTAGGGGAACAGGGAGAAGTGGTAGGTTAAGAGATGCTGCTAACTGGGGAGATGCATGTCAGATGGATGATATTATTAAAGGGATTAGGTTTATGTTGTACATTTATATATTTTGAAGTTTTGGTTTTAGTGGTTTAAGTTCTGAATGTCTGTCTACATTGCTAACATTTTTTTAGTACCCCAAAACTTGGCCAAAAAACAGAGATAATCAATCTCGATATGACATGCAATTTTCTCTGCGACACTGGCAGAATAGGTGCTAGCTCATGCCAAGAGCCCCATGCCACAACTGAATACTGACAAATGCATAGCTGAAAACCAGTCTGGCTCACCTGTGTGTTAGTATTGTTAAATAGGTATTAGAATTATAAGAATGTGTTTAGAGTTTAAACTTTATTGAATGTTTGTAAATTGCTGCATGCATTAATCTCACTTATAACATCTGTATCCCATATTGTAAGCGTTTATGTTGTGAGCTTCTGTGACTATGTAAATCGCCAGAGAGGAGAGAGACATTAACTAATGTAAAGAGCTAATCTGCAACAGAAGTTGGTCCTTTCCTGTTGGGCAGGATGTTCCATCAACACCAGCTGGACTATTGTGGGCAATTGAAGAGGAGAAAAGACTCAGTTGTCCTACTCTCCCTCCCCTCCCTCCCCCTGCCACATGAAAATGAGTCAAATGAATTCCTCTCATCTGCTGTGTTTGCAGCTCAGAGCACATGGCAGAAGGAGATAAAACTCCCAAACAAAAAGTAACTATCTCTATTCTGCTTGGACTGGAGGTGGGGGGAATCCTTGCTAGGCATAAGAGGTCCGAGATACTTAGCCTGCGGTAGCCCTAATGGACACATAGAGCTTGCTTATTATAGAAGCTTCTATTGCCTTCTGAAGTTTAAGATCTTAACTCATTTGCATGTATATATGTTCACTTGCTTTAACCATCTAAATAACCATTATTTCCTTTTTCTATTTAATAAATCAGACAGTTTATTATAAGATTCGCTGCAAGTGTTGTCTTTGGTATGAGATCTAAGGTGAAGTTGACCATGGAAGTGCCTTTGGGACTGGGAGTAACTTGAATATTGCTGTGATTCTTGGTGTAAGGAACCATCTATTGCAAAAGTTGGCTCACCTGGGTGGGGAGACGGATCGGAGTACTCAAAGGATTATCTGTGACTCCATGGTTAGGCTGCGATTGTGCCTGAGGAGTTTAAACTTGATAATGGGTTGGTGAAATGTAAGTATAGAATTCCCAACCAAGTTGGTAATCACATTCTTTAGTCACTGCAGGCAGCTTGACACGCTGCACTTGAGACCATTGTTCTCAAGTTTCTAATCACCCCCCCCCCCCCCCCAAAAAAAAAAAAAACCATTTGAGAAGTCAAACTAACACATTCCCGGGAACTAAGGGCATGTCTTCACTACCACTTTAATTCGACCTTAACGACGTTAGGTCGAATTAAAGGTGTACCTGTCTTCACATACATGCCCTTAAAGTCGATTTAAAGGGCCCTCAAGATCGATTTCGGAACTCCTGCCTAACGAGAGAAGTAAGGCTAAATTCGACATTACAAGCTCGACTGTGGGCTAGTGAAGAGGCATCAGAAGTTAAGCCTCCGACCTCCGAGCAGCCCCGCGAGGGGGAGCTGTTCGGGGGGGGGGGCTGTTCGGGCGGGGGGGGGGTCCGCGGGGCTGCTGAGGGGGGGGGAAGCCCGCGCGGGGCTGCTTGAGGGATCGGCTCAGCTGTCTGGTCAATTTCACCAGGCAGCTGAGCGGATAGCCCCGCGCTGGCTCCCCCCCCCCCACTCGGGCGGGGGGGGTCCAGCGGGGGGCTGTTTGGGCGGGGGGGCTGTTGGGGGGGCTGTTCGGGCGGGGGGGGTCCGCGGGGCTGCTGAGGGGGGGGGGGGGAAGCCCGCGCGGGGCTGCTTGAGGGATCGGCTCAGCTGTCTGGTCAATTTCACCAGGCAGCTGAGCCGATAGCCCCGCGCCGGCTCCCCCCCCTCGGGCGGGGGGGGGTACAGCGGGGGGCTGTTTGGGCGGGGGGGCTGTTGGGGGGGCTGTTCGGGCGGGGGGGGGGGTCCGCGGGGCTGCTGAGGGGGGGGGGGGAAGCCCGCGCGGGGCTGCTTGAGGGATCGGCTCAGCTGTCTGGTCAATTTCACCAGGCAGCTGAGCCGATAGCCCAAGCAGCCGCGCGCTGACTCCCCCACCCCCCCTCGGGCGGGTGGGTACGGCGAGGGGGGGGCTGTTCGGGCGGGGGGGTCTGTGGGGCTGCTTGGGCAGGGGGGGGTCCAGCACGCATTGCACTGTGGGCTACCTACCCACAGTGCAATGCGGGCTATGTCGACCCCCTGCAAAAGTTCAAGGACAGACAGTGTCGATCACTGTCGACCTGCTGTCCTGGTGGGGACACACTGATTCGATTTTCTAAACTCGAGTTTAGAAAATCGAATGAAGGGAAATCGACCTAGACCTATAGTGAAGACATACCCTAAATGCAGCCTTGTAGATCCATCAGCTCAAGCTCAGGCTGGCTAACTCAGAGCTGTTAATCTTCCTCCAAAAGACATCTCTGCTCCCTCCTTTCTCGATCACTGTGAATACCACCACCATTCTACCCATCATTCTGACCCCAACCTGATATGAGCATCTGTCTAGGTCCTGACAGCCAGTCTATGTCTAAATCTTGCTGATTCTTTCTGTGTAACGTCTCTAAGATATGGCCTTTCCTGTCCATCCACACAGCCGGAACTCTCATCCTGGCTTTCAGCCACTTGCTCCTCCTTTACTGCACCATCTTTCTCTCCAGTCCTGTCAAATGCAATCTTGCTTTGCTCGAATCCATTCAGAATGCTGCTGCAAAGATCACTTTCCTAGCTCATTACGCTGATGATGTCACTTCTCTCTTTCATCCCTCCACTGGTTCCCCCTACTCCACCACGTCAAACATAAGCGACTTGCCTTCACTTTCAATGTCCTTCATGGTATATTCCCCTCCCCACCCTACCTAACATCTTTCATGTCTCTCCAGTGATGCCAGGTTCCATCACCCACATGTTAAATTTTCAATCAAACACCTTTGTGCTTTTTCCCAATACCCGTCCGGCATGGGAGGAGCTCCCTATAATCCTCCACAAAACTCACTCATTAGCCTCCAAGTCCCTTCTTACCACTTTCCTTTTCTGTGAGCTCTTTGGGGGCAGGGACTGTCTTTTTGTTCTGTGTTTGTACAGCACCTAGCACAGTGGGGCTGGTCCATGACTGGGGCTCTTTGGAGCTATGGTAGCAAAAAATAAACTGAATTGGGCATCTGACTTATCTGGAGTAATAACAGTCTGGTTCAGGGGGAACTTAACTGTGCCCTGTGGGAAGCTGGAAAGAGAAGAGGGAAACGGTACCAAATTAAACGTACACGGAGGAAAAAATCCCTCGAAACAAAACCTTACATTGCACACATAATGGGGACAGGAGGAGAGAAAGAACAAATCACATGTGACAGAAGTGGGTCAAGTGGCTTAACACCAGGGCCTTCCTTAGTCATAAGCAACTGTGTAGGACAACTGAAAATTTGGAGCACCACTGGGTCTTAGTGTCCACTCTTTCTATCCCTGTTCTGATGCTTTCTGCAGGCTCCCACAGCTGGCTGCTGCGACCTGGTGAGCCCTCCTCAGGAGGGGATCTAGTAGTTAAAAGTGAAAAAGCCTCCATCCTTCCAGACCTATTAGCACAACACTGAAACTGTTAAAGAGCCATTCAAGGGGTAATTAAGCCATTTAACAGGCATTTGCCAACCCCCAGGTATATACTGTCAATTTCTGAATTAACTGACAAAAACAGTTGTGCATTACTGTAATATTTACTCAGAACATATCAGTCTACAGGACCTTAGTTTAAAATTTGCTTTAAAAATATTTCATTAGTGAGTTGGTGAAGTATATAAAATTACACCTCTAAAAAATCTTTAAAGAATCTTTGCATAGGTTTTTAGATGCACAATCATCTTTAGCCTTAAATGCTTGGATCTTCAGACATATAGTTTTTAAATAAATCCTTCAAAAGACCACCCTTATCTAAAATGCACATTTTAATTACTATAGTAAAAAAAACTTGATTCCAAAGTCTACCTGTCCTTTCTGTCCATCCCTTTCTCCTTCCAGATAGCTGGACAAAGTGTTTCCCTTTCTTTACTTCTGACTATCTGATTAACTAGTTCCAAGAGAACCTCTAGCAAAATCAGTACCTTAGTAAAATATAAAATCCTTTGTAATGTCTAAAATCTTTGGAAACATATTTTTTAAAGTTGGTGACATTTCATAAACATGTCCATTGTCATGGAGATCACACAAAGTAAATTAGTATTCTCTTTTTCTAAAAGCAATGAACATTGTTATGAACACACTAAACCTCTGTGACTGATTAATTTAAAATGTCTTTGTTTCAGTGCGTTAAATATGTAAGTGATTTAGAACAATTACTTTATGAGGGCTTAAGAGTACATTTAAAATATAAAATCAGCTTAGAAATACTGATTAAGAAAATGTAAAACAGAGAAGAGCTGCATCATGTATTCCTTAATATTTAATGTTGTATTCAGGAAGACAGCTGACTCACCCTTACTACAAAGTTTTTGCAAATCAAGGTCTGACAAACTTCAGGGCACATCAAAAACACTGTGACTGACATGTTTAATTCCCAAGTTTAGTGCTTTTACTTAGGTACGTTCTGTATGTCTGTCCTGCGAGGGAAAGGGCAGGGGGTCTCCATGGGGAACTGTGACTCTCTGCCACTGTGAGGCACCCTCCCCCACCAGGCTGCAAGCTCGTGCTTCCATCAGGCATAGGGGCACCAGTTTAATAATACTGCGCAGGGCCCCATAAATCCTAAGGACAGCCCTGCTTAACACACTACTGGAAAGTGCTCAGATACTGTGGTAATGAGAGCAGCATGAAAACCTACTGAGAACTGAATAGATGGTGTCATTCACAGCCAGCAAGTACCTGGAACAGAGAATGCAAACAATCTGAGGCGTATCAGGCAGGTACCTTATAAAGGTGGAGAGTTGGACCAACATGGATGCTGAGAAGGGCTCACTGGCAAATATACACTATATCATCTTATCTTGCATTTGGGTCACAGCAGACAGAGAGAGAAACTAGAAAATTAAATGTGAAAACGAAGAAACTGGAATCAATAATTGGGAACTAATGAGCTGAACTACTGGAAAGTAGAAAGAGACAGACTATATGAACTGTCTGGTTATTGTATCCAGGTTAGGTCAGCAGCTTTAATTCTTTCTTGGCTAAAACTGGACTTCCCGCTGAAACAATCATTGCCAGGACTAAACACTGCAAATGCTGGCACTCAGGAGTGAGTAAGAAATTGGCTCACAAAAAAACTTCCCAGCAAATGGATGCAGAATTGGAGTGGCTTTCAGTAATGGTGTTAGGGAAGGTGAAGTTGTCAATGAGAACTAGGATGGATTCTCTCAACAACCCCTCCTTACAAAGCCAAGAGCAGACACATTTTCACAGTAAGCACAAGGACTGATGGCATTGTGACAACCAGCACTGAACCGTTGTTCCTGGTATTAACCCTGGAAACCCAGAGCTTGGGGAAATGTCCCTAAAGAACTACGTGTTATTAGACCAAGGAACTAGCTCATCCCAGAAGAATGACATCCATTGGCAGTTTTTCAGGAAGTAACAGTGAAGTCAAGTTTCAAACTGGCAGAGAACGTTCAAGCCGAAAGGGGGCTAGGAAGTGAACGATTAACACCAACGTGTACAATGTCTGGCATATTACAGTAAATGACAGAAGTGTAACAGAGGCAGTAAGCCATGCATAGGGACAAATTCTGACTCCAGAGCAGCTTTATGGCTCAGCTACATTCTGGCCAGCAACAAATACCCCTATACCCATACAGATAATGTTTGTTTTCAGCTTGAATAACCACTGTGTACAGTGCACAAACTTGTAGGGGGCCACTGTCAACTTAAGAGGGAAATCATGCAGAAACATGTCGATGGCAAACAATAGCACTAGCCATTCATTAGTCATGCATGTGCCTGAGGTTGCCTAAGTAGGGTGTGGCAGGGTGGGCCTGACTTCCTACAAGGGCTAAGGTGGCATTTATGTAGATGTGGTACATAGCTGATGGTGGGTCTTCTTGACAAGAGAAAACTCAGGTGCTAGGCCCAAGGAGCTCCAATGACAAGGTTACTCTTGTCCCCAGCTATGGGATCTTTAGTCAATAACTATATTATTTATCATTTCTTTGACCAGCTGACTAAGATTTTCCACTTAGAATACTCCCTATCCTGGCTTAGGACATTCGTGTATTATTGGAAACCCACTAGTGCCATCGCCGATAGGGCTTATTGGCTGAAGTGTCTACAGCACTTGTCCTTCAATTTGTGGTACACCTGGCCTACGTATCCAGAAGGGATGGGAACATGTGGAAGAAAAGAGGCATTTGAATAGATGGCTGTAGGAAAGTTTAGCAGCGCCAACCCCAACTATGCAAAAATCATGACTCAGACTCCCCAAAAATCATGAGATTCTCCTTAAAATCATGAGACTGTGTAAAAATAATAGATTTGGTGTTCTTTTTATTTACCTTCTGCTTTTTGAGCCATTAGAGTACACTGGGGTCACATTTTGAAGCTTTCTCCACAGCCACAAGGGCTAGAAACTTACTTTTTCTTTACAAATGAAGGCTGTCACATATCCACTTGACTCCAAGAGCTGGACTTTAAGGAAAACAATCATTATCATGACACTCATGACAAAATCGCAAGAGTCGGCAACACTGAAAGGTGACACTTAGTCTCTCCTCTGGAATATCTGATTCAGAAGGAAAAATCCACTCACACAGCACGGCAAGGTAACTGGAAAATGAGTTAAGCTTTTCATTCCTGCAGGCGACTTATTCAGATTTGCTAAGGAAAAAGTGCCAAGGATATTCAAAGTCCCTTCCATAGTTCCAAGATGTCGTAAAGCACAGGACTGTGACCAAATAGTGAAAAAAGTCCCAGTGTTTAGTAATAAGTAATCAAACAGATTCAGATTTAGTGGCGGTCTCATATTCCCATAGGGATGGGATAGAAAGAGACGGAATATGTCACATTCTTCTTTTTAAATGGGGGTGGGTGAAGAAGAGAAGCTACTGATAGACAAGAAGTAAAGCAAAGACTGCTTTGAAGGGTACGTTTGTAATGTTTTTTACATTAATCCACTGGCTGAGGGACAACACAGAGCATCTGTTTCTAGCTATAGAACTGCTCATGGAAAATACCCTAGCAACTGCTAAAACTCTCCCCGCTCCCGTCTTCTCCTCCTCCTCCCCCCCCCTCCCCCCCCCAAACTACACCACTGCTTGGGGCACTTCAACTGTAATCATTGGCAACAGATTAATAAATGGAGTCCAATTATAGTCTCAGATTTATTATTTGTGGTTATAATGCGGTGACTTATTCTGCAAAGAATAGACCTGCTCAGTCACAAGGCTTGTCTTCCTGTGCATTTTTTGTTTGTTTCACAGAGGACCCGGGGTGAATCAGACATCGAGTAGAGACTTATTTTTCTTGTACATTTAATTGTGTCAAAGAGTCTTGTAGCACCTTATAGACTAACAGATCTTAGGGATCATGAGGTTTCATGGGCTAAGACCCACTTCATCAGATGAATGTTGTGGAAATCTCCAGAGGCAGATTTCCACAACATTCATCTGATGAAGTGGGTCTTAGCCCACGAAACCTCATGATCCCTAAGATCTGTTAGACTATAACAGGGGTCTCCAAATTACAGCCCTGGGGCCGGATCCAGCCCGTGGCATCAATTTGTCCAGCCCCCGGCCCCAGCTGAGCAGGCGCGTGGAGAAGCTGCCGCTGCCAGCGACCCCATGTGTGGAGGGGCCATGGTGCGGCTGGAGGAGTAAAGGGGAGGAGGGCACAGCAATGGCTGGAGGAGCAAGGAGGCGGGGCATGGCAGTGGCCAGTGAAGCCCCTTCAAAAATCTAATATGGCCCTCGTCTCAAAAAGTTTGGAGACTCCTGGTCTATAAGGTGCTACAAGACTCTTTGTCGCTTTTGCAGATCCAGACTAACACGGCGACCCCTCTGATACTAGACACCATTTAATTGTGTGTAATTTATAAGACCTAGGCAAAGAACAGCTGCATCTCACAGAAGCACCCTCAGAAATATAAATGGGGATGAACTTGGGGAAAGAATGTAAAGAGTTTACCCTCCAAAAATTAAAATATTTTCTTGCTGAATAACGACCTACTGCAGAGCACAACTGTACTCATGTCAGGCATGTGAATGACTGAGGAGATTGTTGAATCTGGCAGTGGATCCTGGCAGTGGATCTGCCTGGACACATCCCTGCTCCCACTCAGGCTCCCAAGTCATGATCTCTTTGCAGAATCTAGCCCTAAGATTCTCTAGCCTACAGTTAGGAATAAACACGCACCTTTCCCTCTCCTGCTGGCCTCTTCTCCCCCACTGACTTAGTGGAGTTACCTCAGCTTAGATCAGGCCTGCTTTGCTCCAGAATGCACCTGCTTCCACAAGAGATGAATTTCGGACCCCAGTTTTGATTATATGTTTTTAATGTCTAAGGAGAGCAAAAAAGAACTACAACAACACTGAAATCAGAGGGGAAATGGCAATGATAGGTACATTACAGAGCTGGACTTCTTTAGCATGGAGACATCTCCATATTTAAACCACAACATACTTGCAATATTTTTTCATGTCAGAACAGCTCCATAATTAATATCCTTCCACCATCTCCACCTTCAAGGGTTACACCTTTCAAGAGCTACATTTTTATAGCAAGTCCAATCAACATAGATAGTTGTTGGGATCATCTTATCAATTTGTGTCTTTTCTTTTTCTGTCTCTTTTGTTGCTGTTTGCTGCTTTTCTAGCAACACGCTAAGCACTCATCCACTAGATAAATACTGTGATAGCACCTATGATGGTTCTCAGGGTACAAGGACTGCGAGTCACCTTGTTACCCTCTGCCTCCAGCACAAGGGAGTCTTGCTTGTGGTAGCTGGGTGTTGGCTACCAACACCTCCAGCCTGTTAGCCACTCAAACACTCTCCTCTGGGCTATGTCTTCCCTGTCTTTACAATAGGTGCACCCAAGTCCCCGAGTTCCCTTGCAGCATTCTCCTGTGATATCCAGCCTGACACTGGCTTCTCACAAAAGCCCCAGAGCCTCTGCTCTCAAAGAGCACGTGTATCCCTAGCTTACCAGTGTTAGTTACCTTTCCTGGATAATAAAGTAGGTTTCCCACTTCAACCCCTGCCAAAAGTCCAGTCTGTTGTAGAGCTGGCTGGCTTCACAGAAAACAGGATCCAATCTTTCATGAGAACTCCATCACTCCTCAAGATGTCTCCTCAGCTACAGAATTCCCTTCCCCCTTCTCTGTTACACTGAAACAGTCTGTTGTCTTTATTCATTGGCAGGATGATTCTGTCTGTTGTAATGTTCCTTTTTTATCTCCAAGTGGTTCCAGTTGTTTGAAGTTGTGATCTGATGGTTTTCCATTGAAAGCCTTGGGATGGGTCAAGACCAAATAATTGAGCCTTGCACTACATCACAGGCTAATCAGGGCAGGGTCCTTCATATCCGAATGGCCCATCACTGAGATATATTATCCCCTGGTGATTAATTTTTACTCCATTGAGCATACTTTCAATATAATTGCATTATTTCATAAATATTACCTGTCTATACCTCTCACCATAATTATGAATCTTGCCAAGTTGCAGGCTTTCTGTAAACACCTTACTTGCTATTTTTCTTGGCTAAATATCCTGAAAGACGTGTTAGGTGTAATGAGTTTGTCAGGTCTGAGGTGAGACTTGTTTGGAAAGAACATGAGACCCTTTGCCAAGGAGCCTCTGTGTCACAACAGCCACGTATAACTTCATAAATATATTGCATAAAGTTGAAACCGTTTTGGAAAATGGGTAAAAAGAAAGGTACAACAAGAGACGTGATAATTATAATAGCTTAAAACCATTCCCACTTTACCATCTTAATTAAGTATGATACAACCATCAAGCATTATGCATAGCCAGGATACTAGTGACTAAAATCCATTATTACGCTACATCATGTCTTGCTCACAACAGATATTGGTTAAATGTTTTCATCCTCTTCTGCTGTAGCAGCAAAGTATTGGTAGTGATCAGCCCTTATCACTTTGCTGACCTGACATCGGCACTGGACTGTTGGGCTAAGCTCCACAAAGATCATTTAAAGGGGTCCATTGTCTGGAAGTTCTGCAGCCACTCATGGTCACCCCGGTTCTCAGCATCTTGTCATCATCTTAGCGTCAAGTAGATTGGGACCTGGTCCAAACACTACAGGAGTACTTGTGGCACCTTAGAGACTAACGGATTTATTTAAACATAAGCTTTCGTATGTATTTATGTTTTAAAAAAATTGTTAGTCTCTAAGGTGCCACAAGTACTCCTGTTCTTTTTGCTGCTACTCTGAAACTGGTCCAAAAACTGGTTCTCCTTTTGAGCAGGCTCATGGTCAGAAAGAGTAGCGTTAATGTCAGTCCCCACAGCTCTACTGCATATTCTGGAGGAATATTCTGAGCACCACGTCCTCCACATTGCGGGGGGGGGGAGAGGAGGAGGGGGGGGGGGATTCCCTAGACAAACACTGCAAAGTTGTGAAAGGGCTTGTGTAGACATCCCCACGCTAGCTTTGATCTAGCAAGTTTGAATAACAGTAGCAGTGAAACTGTGACAGCACAGGCTAGTTCCTCTAGGGAGAGGAATTACTTAAGTTCAGTACTAATGTGGCCACAAGAACAAATGGATATAAACTGGTCAACAGGAAGTTTAGACTCGAAATTAGACAAAGGTTTGTAACCATTAGAGGAGTGAAATCCTGGAACAGCCTTCCAAGGGAAGCAGTGGGGGCAAAAGACCTATCTGACTTCAAGATGAAGCTTGATAAGTTTATGGAGGAGATGGTGTGATGGGAAAACATAATTTTGGCAAATGATCTTTAACTATGGTAATAGAGGGGCCTGGTGGTATATGATGGAAAGTTGGAGGGGATGGGATCTAAGATACTACAGAGAATTCTTTCCTGGGTGTCTGGCTGGTGAGTTTTGCCCACATGCTCAGGATTCAGCTGATCGCCATATTTGGGGTTGGGAAGGAATTTTCCTCCAGGGCAAATAGGTAGAGGCCCTGCAGGTTTTCACCTTCCTCTGCAGCAGGGGGCATGGGTCACTTGCTGGAGGATTCTCTGTACTCTGAAGTCCTTAAACCAAGATTTGAGGACTTCAATAGCTCAGACATAGGTGAGAAGTTTATTGCAGGAGTGGGTGGGTGAGATTCTGTGGCCTGCGTGATTCAGGAGGTCAGACTAGATGATCATAATGGTCCCTTCTGACCTTAAAGTCTATGAGTAAGCCAATACCAAATTGTTTTATGCTTATTTTGTGTTTGGAAGGTTATATTTTCAACAGTAAGGGCTAGATAAATATTTTGTTCTCTTCCCTTCCCCAGACCCTCCCCACCTTCCCAAAAAATGAACGCATGGACACTTTATGGTTTCAATGGTACTTTCCTGGAACATCTAACTAGCGTTGCAGGCCCTCCAGGATTGCCCTGGAGTCTCCAGGTATTAAAGATTAATTTTTAATTAAAGTTTATGTCATGTGATGAAACCTCCAGGAATACATCCAACCAAAACTGGCAACCCTATGCAGCACTGAAGTCAATGGGAGCTTTGCTATTGATTTCAGGGAGCAGAGGATCAAGCCCTAAGAGAGTTCTACAGTGATCTCATCACTGTCAGTGTCTGTAGAGTGAACCTTAGGGTATGTCTTCACTACAGCAGTAGTTCGATTTCCTTTATGTCGATGTTGTGAACGCGACGGTATAAAGTCGATTTTGTGTGTCTTCACTAGGCACAGCTACGCACAGTACGTCGACAGTGTCTGTCCGCAAAACTTTTGCAAGCGTCGACATGACGAGCGTTGCACTGTGGGTACCTATCCCACAGTTCCCTGATCCCCCAGCAGGCACCATTTCGAGTGCTGCACTATGGGTAGGCATTTCCAAATTTCGCGCCCTTTTTCCGCGCCGCCCACCCCCATTCCGAGCGGTGCACTGTAGGTAGGCATCCCATAATTCGCGCCCTTTCTCCGCCGTGCTAACGCCATAGCATTGCAAGCATGGAGCCCGCTGACACCACGGCTGCAGTAATGGCTGTTGTGAGGACCTCGATCATGGTTGCTGAGTTCCTGCTGCACCGTCTGCAGAGGAGGAATGCGATCCGGGGAGAACCGCGCTTTCTGGAACCCGATGACAGTGAGGAGGAGATGGACAAGCACATCGGGGACAACAGGGACACTGCCGTGCACAGCGGGGACGACAGGGACACTGACGTGCACAGCGGGGACGACATGGACACTGCCGTTTTTGCAAGTAGGGCGACTGACAATCTGTCAAGAATGGTGGCAATGGGGCAGGCTCATGCCATCGAACGCCGATTCTGGGCCAGGGAAACAAGCACGGACTGGTGGGACCGCATAGTGCTGCGGGTCTGGGATGACTCCCAGTGGCTCAGAAACTTCCGCATGCGAAAGGGCACCTTCATGGAACTTTGTGACTTGCTGTCCCCGGCCCTCCAGCGCAGGAATACCAAAATGAGAGCGGCCCTTACAGTGGAGAAGCGAGTGGCGATAGCCCTCTGGAAGCTTGCAACGCCAGACAGCTACCGGTCAGTGGCGAATCAGTTTGGGGTGGGTAGGTCTACAGTGGGCTTTGCTGTGATGCAAGTAAGCAGGGCAATCGTCGAGCAGCTGCTACACCGGGTTATAAACCTCGGAAACCTGCAAACCACAATAGATGGCTTTGCCGCCATGGGATTCCCTAACTGTGGTGGGGCTATAGATGGGACTCATATCCCTATCCTGGCACCGGACCACGAGGCCGCCGAGTACAGAAACCGGAAGGGATATTACTCAATGGTCATGCAAGCAGTGGTTGACCACAAGGGACGTTTCACCGACCTGTACGTGGGGTGGCCGGGAAAGCTTCATGACGCTCGAGTGTTCAGGAACTCTAGGATATTTAGAGAGCTGCAGCAAGGCACTTTCTTCCCCGACCAGAAAATTTCTGTGGGGGGGGGTCGAAATGCCGATCGTGATCATTGGGGACCCAGCCTACCCCCTAATGCCCTGGCTTATGAAGCCCTACACAGGAGCCCTGGACAGGGGTCAGGAGCTGTTCAACTACAGGCTGAGCAAGTGCAGAATGGCCGTGGAGTGTGCATTTGGCCGCTTGAAGGGGAGATGGCGTTCCTTACTGATTCGCTCAGACATCCGCGAGAGAAATATCCCCATTGTTATAGCTGCTTGCTCTGTGCTCCACAATATCTGTGAGAGCAAGGGGGAAACGTTTATGGCGGGCTGGGAGGCAGAGGCAAATTTACTTTCTGCTACTTATGAGCAGCCACACAGCAGGGAAAGTAAAAGAGCCCACCGTGAGGCCCTGCGCCTCAGGGACGCCTTGAAAGACAGTTTTATGAGTGGTCGAGATGGCGTTTGAGAATCTGCTCCCTTGCTGTGCTCTAAGCCTGCTGCCCTTGTACCCTCTTTCCCTCCCCCCTCCCCATGCTTTCCCTCCTCCCTCCCCATGCTTGCAGAGGAAATAAAATCACTGTTGGAAAAATCATGGTTCCTTTATTGGTTCATCGGAAATACAAATACAGGGGATCACTGTCCTGGTATCCTGGAGGGAAACCGGCAGTCGCAGTGGGGGAGGAGCGGGCAAAGGAGGGGGGGGAAGGGGGGAGAGGAGGGGTGGGCAAGACACAGCAGCTTTTAAAAGTTTTCTGAGAAAGTCAGCCTGCTGCTGCTGCTGCTTCTGCTGGCTTGTGGGGTGGAGTGGAGCGGCTCACGGGCCTTGCCCCCCCGTGTTCTCACCCCGCGTCTGGGTGGGGAATCTATGGGAGTTGGGGAGGGGGGGAGGTGGTTACACAGGGGCTGCAGAGGTGGTCTTTGGGCATGCTGCAGCTCCACCAGAGATCGCAGCATGTCGCTCTGGTCCTCCATTATGCGGAGGAAAGCATCCATGCGTCTTTCCTCACGTTCTACTCTCTTTTCTGCAGCGGCTTCCCTCTTTTCTGCAGCGGCTTCCCTCTTTTCTGCAGCGGCTCTCCTTTCCTCTCTCTCTCGATTCCTTTCCTCTCTGTCTCGTTCCCTTGCCTGTATCATTTTTTCCCTCCAGTCCGTCTGGCGGGCTGCCTCAGCGCGCGAGTTCTCCAGGAGTTCAGTGAACATCTCATCGCGCGTTCGCGTTTTCTTTTTACGCTTTCTTTTCTGCGGTGCAGGGCGGGAGTTCAACTGTTGTTGTTCATCTGTGGGCAAGTGTGTAGGAAAAGAAAGGTTGAAAGTTATGAGACAGATACATTCAAGGTTAGGAGGCAGATGCAGTCTCGGACGGTACACAATGGGAGTAGTATGCTGTTTGCAACCTCAGTATTCAGAGGCCTGATATGATTTCTGTACAAGGTCATGTTCTACACCTAAAAGGAGAGGAGAGCTCACAGAAAAGTCAGAGCATCTCAGACACATATGCGTGCCTCAGCCCAAGACGGCTTCTGAAATCACCGTGCAGCCGGCCATGGTAAGTTAAAAGTGGCGCCTGCATACTGTAGAGCAACCCCGCCCCCTTCCCCCCACCGCGTGGCTGGCTCCCACTGAAACCGCAAACTGCAAAGCAAATGCCTAAGGGCTAAGGTCTTTTTGGGGCTCTTCAGACCGCGTGCAGACGGCTCGGATTCCCTGCCAGCTAACGCTACGGGCTGGGGGGGGGGGGCGGCGGTCAGCGTTCGTGGGGGGGGGGGGCGGGTTCGGTTCGTCGGTCCTCAGCAGAAAAGAGTACTTTGCAGCTGGGACTCTTTATCTCCCGACTAATTGCAGTCCGTATCTCAAACAGGCAACCCTGAATGACATCACTTTGCTGAGAATTTCTCGGAGAGATAGGGAGCGCATGCTCCTTGAGTCCATGCAAAGTCCTGGTCCATACGCCGCAATGCTAGCCTGCTCAATGATACCAGACAACCTACTACTTTCGTGGCGTGGGTTGGTGTCCTATCACGGGGGACCAGATAAGGCAGCTCTCCCCAGAAATCTGCTGCGCTGGATTCATCGCTACCTCCTGGATAGCTTCCTTGAAATGTCCGCGGAGGACTTATGGTCAATCCCGGAGTATATTGACAAACTCTTTGAGTAGAAATTGACCAGCAATGAAAGCACGCTAAGTCCTTAGGGCAAGTTACTTAGGGCAAGCATTAATGCCTTAGGGCAAGCATTAATAAATGCTTCCTTTACAAAATCACGCGTCATGTAATCACTTAAAAAAGAAACACTTACCCCCCTGGGAGGCTTGGGAGGGTACTGGCTCCAGGGTGACAAACAGCTCCTGGCTCTCTGGGTACAAGGGTTCTCCGCTGGGCTCCTGCTGCTCCGTGAGATTTTCTTCTTCATGCTCGTCCTCCTCGGAATCAGTCTCCTCCCTGACGATGATCCCATCGGTGGAGTCCACGCACACCGGCGCGATGGTGGTGGGGGCGCCCCCCATTATGGCATTTAGTTCATTGTAGAACCTGCATGTCCGTGGCGCGCCCCCTGATCGTCCGTTTGCCTCCTTGGCTTTCTGGAAAGATTGCCGCAGCTCCTTAATTTTCACGCGGCACTGTGTGGTGTCCCTGTTGTGGCCCCTTTCCAGCATGGCCTTGGAGACTCTTCCGTAGGTGTTGGCATTCCGTTTGTTGTTTCGTAGTTCCAACATCACGGATTCCTCTCCCCAGATAGCGATGAGATCCAGCACCTCACGAGTGGACCATGCTGGAGCTCTTCTCCTCTGGCTGGTCTCCAGGGTAGATGAGCTCATCATGGATTCCTGTGATGCTGAGCTCTGCATGGCGGCTAGTGCTGATTGCTCTGAATGGCGACTGATCAGTTCAGGTGAGCTGGCCACGCTGACCAAACAGGAAATGGCATTCAAATGTTCCCGGGTCTTATCTACCTGGCCAGAGCAGCGAGTTCAGAGTGCAGTGCAGAGCGGTCACAGTGGAGCAGTAGTGAGGCAGTCCAGAGCGGTCAGAATGGAGCATTGTGGGACAGCCTCTGGAGGCTATTAATGTCGGGTTCCGTCTTCACTAGCCCACGGTCGAGCTTGGAACGTCGAGATTAGCCTTATGCCACTGGTTAGGCTGGAGTGCCAAGATCGATCTTTAAGGCCCTTTACATCGACGTTAAGGGCATGTATGTGAAGACAGGTACACGTTTACTTCGACCTAACGTCGTTAACATCGATTTAAAGTGGTAGTGAAGACATGCCCTTAGAGACATCCAGGCTCAATGCAGTCTGACCTTTTTATTCTGCTGCACTGAGACCAGCAAGTTCAGGCTGGAGCCCTCTTCTAATGCTGTAGGGTTGGGGAATGTTTTGAAATAAAACCATAAATAATAGTTATGAAGAACACATATTTTGTACCTTACAGTGACAGCATGTGCTTTAAATTGTTCTTTCCATTCGTCTGTCCCTCTTTCCAACATTATGATTCAGACTCGCACATGGTTCAGAGTTTTTACCTTGCACAATATATTTTATACACACACACATATATGAAGATCTTTTGGCCACAAGGTCGGCATTCTCTGCCTTTAAATCAAAATCATATGGAAAGTATATTATAAAGAAACACATTGGGAATTCTGAACCTCAGGGAAAGAGAATATGTATAGAATATGTTCCCTATTAAAGGAGAATGAATTAGAAGTTGGTAAGAACCCATCTTGTCCCAGATTAAACTCTGAATCAAAGACAGTCCCCACAGTATGATGCTAACCAGCCTTCCATCACAATGTACTTTACCTTCGAAGACCAGAATTATTTATGAATGTAACTGACTTTCTTTGGTCAGTCTTGCTATCTCCACAATTGCAGTTTAGAAATGAAAGTATTTAAAGGATTAGTGGGCTGATCACAAAGAGCAAAAGATGCCAGTTTATGTCATTTTTAAAAAAGCACAGAGTGGCATGCAGGTTTTATTGGCACTTGTTTGAGAGAGGAAAACATTCACCACGCTGAAGTCATATGCAGTCATCTCAAACACAGTCTTATGAAACTTCTGGACAGTCCCCTAGCAGCAGTATCAGGGAAAGCTGTTTTCCTGTTTAATGCACTTCTTTCAGAGACAGACCTTCCTGTCACAATCCATCTTTTTGTCACACCAAGACTAGATGAATACAATGCTTCTTTATGGAGCTAAGTCTTAAATGCAGCCAGAAACTGAAGATGGTACAGAATGAGGCAGCAGGCTTCGCAAGGCCTGTATTGTGCCGGAAGCACACAACACTGGTATTCCAGGATCTGCTCCGATGGCCTTTTGGTTCCCAGATGGAGTTTAAAATGAAGGGTGTGACCTATAAAGGACTAAGTGGCTTGGGACAGCTGAGCGACTGCCTCTCCCTTGACACAGTCCCAATCAGCATTACTTCCCATTTCATAAGAGAAACCAACAAATATCAGGCCAGGTCCTCTACTGCTGGAACTCAATGAAGCTCCATTGAGGTCAATGGAGCTGTGATGATCTACATCAGCTGAGGATCTGGCACGTAATGTATATTCCTCCTTTTTAAACCTTGTTGTCTGATTTGTCTCCGTGCCATTTAGCCAGAAGGGGTTAAGCAACTTGCAGGCTAAATGACCCAAATTCTACCTTTAAAGACATATTAGAGAAGTATATAAATGTTAATTAGGGCTACTCCTTATAAGTAGATAACAAAGCCATGTTAGATAGACCAGAGTTCTGAACAGCAAATCTGTATTGTTAGTGAATTAGAGGTAGCACTGATTGTATGTGATTACTCATATAGTGGTAGATGTTCACCTTGTAAACAGACAATTCATATCTGTGACTATGTTATATTGATTCAAAGATCAAAAGGGAATATTAACATTTTGATGAATTGTGAATGGAGTAATATCATTGTCTTCATTTCTCTTTGATGTTTGTAATAAACTGCTTATAAATGGCAGGAGATGGCCAGTTGCTTTATGCTAATGAATGCAGCTAATTATTGGTGGAGCTTAGGAAACAGGAGGTTACTTCAAAGCCACTATTCTTCACCCAAGGAATGTCTGCTGTCAAGAGGCTATCAATGTCCTGCTAGAGAACTGTAAAAAAGAACTCTTTGGCCCTGATCCTGTTATCTCAGATCGGCTTAAGCTTCATCAGGAGAAGTTTGAGTCCAAGACTGAGGTCTCCAGCTCCAGTCTGGGTCACCCTGATATTGGACATTGGACTATAACCTATGGAGCTAATTCTGAAGGAACTCTTTGCAACTCTAAAGCCCACCATCTTTACTATGAAACCCACCGAAGAACTCTATTTATATCTGTATGTATAATGATCTTTTAACCTATACTCTCTCTTCTTTTTTAAAAAATCTCAGTTTAGTTCATAAGAATTGGCTATAAGCATGTATTATGCTAAGAGCTGAAATATTCACTGGCCTGGTGGGCAATGCATCTGTTCCTTTGGGATTGGTAGAACTTTTTATATGATTTTCAGTAATCCTCATCATATTTGACTTGACATATTTGACCTTGATTTGAGTTAAGCTATTCATGTAACTCAAATTGAGTAGCTTAGATTTACTTTTCCCTTTAGTGTAGACAAGGGCTAGGTCCCAAAAATCTGTCCCGCGGCACGGCTTCTACCTCACAACCTGGTGGAGCAAAAGGGTTCCTTCACTGAGTCTTTTTTATGTGTTCTTAGGGGTGACCTGCTCTGTGGTTCAGCGTGCAGCTGTCCTGCTCAGAGCTGACTCCCCTGTAGCCCTCCCAGACTCAACTCTTTCTTCAGCTATCTTATAAGGAACCAGCAGATTGAGGTTCCACCCTCTCCTCCAGCCCCCTGCCCCGCTCCATCAGTTATCTCATTTAGCAAGCCTGTTCCACACTTCAAGTCTCCTGAAGGCAGCTCCCTCTGCTTTCTCAGATACCCTCTGCCTCCCCACGCATCTTTGAGTGGGCCTGTCAGGGCACTCACTGAGTGGCTCGCCATCTTCATCCATCCTGGACAGAACGTCCACATTCTGAAAAGTTCTTGCTGGGACAATGCTCTATATAAAAAAGAAAGGTCTGCAAGATGAGGTACCAATGCTTTCGAGTCTTTTGTCTGAAGCCATCAGAGCTCTGTGTGGTCAGGGACGAGAAGAAAGGGAGTTCTAAACTAATAATAGTGCAGGACATTGACCACCCAGTATATTGCTAGACACTCTTCCTTGAGGACCGAATAGCAGGTTTCATGATCCAGGAGTTTCCTACTGAGGTACAGAATAGGGTCTTCCTGACTATGGAACATCCATGACAGTACCATTTCCCAGGGCCCAGTGTGAGATGTACATGTGTAAAATATATTCTTGTGAAATATTGGAGTTATGCAATGCTGATTTATTAGAGAATGCTTTTAATTTATATGAAAGTGTATTAAATTCCTTCCTAATATCAAGGTATACTATAATCCACTACATTTTCTTTACCCTTTAAGCTTGTTATCTTATTGAAATAAAGTAGGGGACAGACTGCTCTAGATTTGATTTTGACAAATAGGGAGGAACTGGTTCAGAAGTGGAAGGCAACTTGGTGAAAATGATCATGAACTTTAGAACAGCACAATAAAGATAATGGATTTCAAGAAGGCAGACTTTAGCAAACCTAGGGAGTTGGTAGGTAAGATCCTATGTGAAGCAAGTCTAAAAGGAAAATAGTTCCAGAGAGTTGGCAGTTTTTCAGTGACATTATTAAGGGCAGAAGAGCATACTATCCCACTGTGCAGAGAAGATGGGAAGTATGGCAAGAGACTACCCTGGCTTAATCAGGAGATCTTTGATGATCTGAAACTAAAAAAAAAAAAAAAAGTTCTACAAAAAGTGGAAAATAGGTCAAATGACAAAGGACGAATATAAACAAACAACATAGGTGTGTAGGGACAAATTTAGAAAGGCCAAGGCACAAAACAATTTAAAACTAGCTAGAGACAAAGGGTAACAAGAAAAGTTTGTACAAATACATTAGAAACAAGAGGAAGATCAAGGACAAGGTAAGCCCATTATTCAATGGATGGGGAAAGACAATAACAGAAAATGTGGAAATGGGATAAGTGCTAAATTATTTTTTTTGTTTCAGTTTTCACCAAAAAGTTTAGTAGTGATTGAACATCTAACATAGCATACACTAGTGAAAATGAGGTATGATTTGAGTCTAAGTGAGAACAAGAACTTTGATAAGTTACAGATCTTCAAGTCACCAGGGCCTAAGGAAATACATCCTAAAATACTCAAGGAGCTGACTGAAGTGCTATCCAAGCCATTAACAATTATATTTTAAAAGTCATGGAAGATGAGAGAGATTCCAGAGGACTGGAAGAGGGCAAATATAGAGCCAATCTATAAAAAAGGGAATAAGAATAACACAGGGAATTACAGACCAGTCAATTTAACTTCAGTATCTGGACACCTAGAAGATAATAAGTAGATAAGTTAACCGTCAGCATGGATTTATCAGGAATAAATCATGTCAAATCAATCTAATTGCCTTCTTTAACAGGTTAACAAGCTTTGTGGATGATGGGAAGCATTAGAGTGGTATATCTTGACTCTAGTAAGGCTTTTGATACTTTCTCACATGACCTTCTCATTAACAAACTAGAGGAGGATGTGGTGGGAAGCAGGAATTTGTGTAGCTCAATGATACTTTGGCCTGTGAACTTTGCTGGTTGCTGGCTGGGAAATATAGTCCAGTAGCCACAGTTGTTTTCAATTATGTAAAAGTTGCTAATTTACTATGTAGGGGAAAGAGCTATGCCTCTCCTGCCTGATTGGTATTTTATCATTCAGACTATAGGAACAACACTGAACGCTTGGCCAAAAAAAAAAAAAAAAAAAAAAAAAGCAGTTGTAAATAACTGTTCATCTCCATCATTATTTTTTTTTTAATTTAAAAAAAAATACAAGTTTTTCCCACCATTTCCTAGGGAGTTTAGGTTTCACGTGCCAGTAATACATTTTAACGTTTTTAGCAGATCTCGTTCTATAAGGCTATACTATAGAACTAAACTATTGTTGTCTGTAAAGTAAATAAGGTTTTTAAAATGTGTAAAAAGCTTTGTTTAAAATTAAATTAAAATGCAGAGTCCCCTGGACCGGTGGCCAGGACCTGGGCAGTGTGAGTGCCACTGAAAATCAGCTCGTGTGCCGCCTTCAGCATGCATGCCATAGGTTGCCTAACCCTGGTTTAGTGAGTTTCTACAACTTCTCACAAGTAACAGGAACAACATCCACTGAGAACAGAACATATGAAACAAAACAAAACCTCATTCACCTCCCATTCTTCAAAATTACACTTTTGGTCAGGCCGAGAAGTAAAGTCTGATGACTTGTGCCGAAGCAGCTAAGCCTTGGATTTATTTGGCTTGTAAGAAAATGTGCCTTTGTCTGGACACATTCTCATTTTCTCAGATAAATTAACTTGAAATATTGATGCTATGATTTTCTAAGGCATTTCTCCTTGTGTTGTTTATTCCATTCTGGACTCATGTGCCACAGCCTCTCTTTTTATTCTTTTTTTTTTTTACTGTGTCTGATTCTTACTTGGGCCTATGTTTAGTTTGGTCCCCACCTTAACATAAGTTAAAATGCCATTGCCACTACCCTTCTGAGTGTGAGAGTCAGATCTGAGACCTGCTTATCATTTATTTCAAATTCCACTGAAAATTCTAATATCCAAATATCATTATGGGTGATGTCCAGGTGCTCTGAAATCTAGATCTCAGCATGTAAATAAACCCACTAGACTAGATCTGTTCTAGTGTTGCTTGCTTTTGAGTGCTCACTATGTCAACAAATATAGTTGTTCCCGGTCCACCTTCAAGCCAATAAAGAATAGCCTGATAGGACTGGAAAGCATCTACACTTGGGTTACTAACTCATCTCTACACCAAGTTCTCCAATACTACTGCACAGCAAGAACAATATTTCCACCATGAGCAATATATCATGCAAAGCTGGGGGCCTAATGGGGTTAAAAGATGTGTGAAATATGCATTTGCACCATCATTTGTTGTGGAACTGATGGTATTTAAGTGTAATTTTAGAGACCACAGCTCATATTCGGCACTTTCGTTTCCAACTTGTATAAAGTGGCCTGACAGATTGTCAGTTTGTGAATTGCCATAACCGGCCAATTCCTTTTTATCATCATGGGCAGTCAAAGCATGGAAATCACATGAACAGTTTTACTGTGGCCTGTTGACTCTGACATCCTATTCAACTGCATCCTCAAGAATTACAGTCTGATTTTTCTGCAGAGTTTCTACTAGATACCCAGGAAAGGTTACACCATCACCCCCACCCTCACACACACCCACCTACCCACACCCACCCACTTTTGGACATAAGGGATTGTCTTCCTTTGCTGTGAGTTCCAGCAGAGCACATTCTAGCTTTTGCAGAGCCTTGAACAACAAAAGATCTTGAAAAACAAAAAGGACCTTAAGTCCCAATGGGGAATAAGTCCACCATGAAACTTGCCATTTTTGCAAGAAAACTGCTACTACACCCTTCTATGTCACCGCTGACACAGTTTGTATATGTTCTAAATGGGCAACCTACAAATGACAATTTGTGATCCCTATCTTCAGTGATCTGGCCTTCCTAGTGACCCAGCACACATGTTAGATTGCTCCCACTGGCTTCAGCAGTGAAGGATCATGCCCCTAGTTGGGGCAGTTTTGCTGTGCTCAACCAGCACAAAGCTTCCCTATGGCTGGATGAAGCTCCGGAGTATCAAACAGAGTAGGGAGATCCTTAGGGTTGTACACAGCTGCCATAATGGGTCCTATACCGCCTCCTTGCCTACTACAGAGACCATGGCCAGGCCACAGAGGCTGGCCCAGTACATTGCTGCCCAAACGATATCCAGCTATTGGAATGTCCTACTGGGCCATAAGCAGCTGATGTAACCCAGTAGCTGCTCTAAATTTTCAATGAGAGGCCAGCTCAGTGCAGGTCAGCCCAGGACTAATGGGTGCAAACCCAGCTAAAGATGGCCTTTAGCATCCCCTTTCTGGGCTGGGCCGTCCACTCCCCCGCTACAGCTCAGGATCCAAACCTCTGTACATAGTTTGAGAATGGACTGTTGTTTCATATCCTGTATTGTGTCCTTTCCAACACTAATCTTTCGGTCACACGTGTACTCACACAATCCTACAACAGCTGGAGACAATATCATTAAAAGCTTAGTGTACATGGACAGAGAGACAATAGCAGCCACTTCACTGCAATGACTTGCATTTAAGATCAAATGAAGTTCCGGAACAACTCCAATTCCCAGCTAGGTAATAAGGAAAGTAAGCTGCTCATACAGAGCTTGATCCAAATCCCATTGAAGTCACAGGAAAAACTCCCATTGATTTCAGTGGGCTTTGGTTCAGATGCAGAGACAGGATATCATTTTACTTTTCTTGCTTTATTTCAGATGTGCACATGATCAACTAGTTGCAAGAAGCTTCATTTTATTATGGAACAAATATACAAAATCTACATTAAAGTTTGTTTTGTGTTATTGTTTCTAAAGGTTTATAAATCTTTCTTCCCTGATTCACAGCAGTTTTGTTTTTGTCTATTGTAATTAAACTCAGGGGTCTTTCAAAGTTTCCTCAGACCTGGAGGTGGGGTAATTACAATAGACAAAAACAGAATTTCTGTAGATCAGGGAAGAAAGATTTTTAAACAAGCTCCTGACACTCTTAAGTGAGTCTCTCTGCAGAAGGGTAGCTCAGTGGTTTGAGCATGGGCCTGCTAAATCCATGCTTGTGATCTCAGTCATTGAGGGGGCCATTTAGGAATCTAGGGCAGAAATCTGTGGGTGAGATTGTGGCCTATGTAGTGCAGGGGGTCAGACCAGATGATCATAATGGTCCCTTCTGACCTTAAAAGTCTATGAATTGCATTGATAGACTTGGAGGAGAATTGAGAGTCCACCCACTCTCAGCCAAACCGGTGGATGGGCCGAATTTGTGGCTTTTACGAGAGGAATAAATGGAAAGGACACACTGGAGACATTCCTCCCAAAGAGAGGTCCTTTGCACATCTTAATCCCCCAGATTCTGCTCTGAGTTACAATGGAATAAATTCTGAATAACCCCATTGTGTACTCAGGATTTACTCTGCTGTGACAGAGCAGAATTTGAGTTTCCAGTTTTGCCAACTCCAAGCATTCAAAACGTTTGCATCAGTCTCCAAAATATCACAAGACTGGCTTATAAATCCTGAGATTTGTTCAAATCATGAATTTGGGGTTCTTGGGCTTTGCCTTCTGGTTTCTGAGCCTTCGGGGCACACTTGCTTCACATTTTCCAGCTTTTCTCTGCAATGACAAGAGCTGACCACTTTTTTTAAAAAAAATGAAAGAGATTTTTATGCAATCTTGGGATTCCAGCAGTTGAGGCTTTTTAAAAAAAAAACACATCCCACACACCACCACACACGTAATACTGCAAGACTTCATGCTAAAATGAATGTGTTGGCAATTCTGATTTCACCTATACAGATAGATTCCACAGCAAGGCTGTAACTCTGTATTGCCCAAGCAAGAAAGGAGCTTTCGGTTTAAAGCTGAAATCTTACAAACTAGATTTACCAATATACAATAGACTCCTATAGGATAACCCCTTTTTCTTGAGTCCAGGGAGCGTTAGCTTACGAATTTAACTCCGGGTTCTTTTCAAGTCCATTTTTAAGTTCATCAGTATTTCTGAAATCAGGACACTTGCTTACTCTTAGCCAATCAACAATTTATTAATTTACCCAGAACCACATTAATATATAATCAACCGTTGACCACTCAAATGTAGGCACAACCAATTGTGCATACTACACACACAATACAGTCTTGCAAGCAGTTATCACAGACTAGAGTTGAGGCTCAACAGTTATACCAAAGATCAACTCAAGTTACCAAAATTTCTTATTTAATTTACGATCAACAATTCTCCGTTCTTTAGTACCTCACACATTTATCACACTTCCAAGGGCGCACTTTTCTTTAAGTCTCTGTGAAGGGTACGGTTACTTCTCTTTGGACCAATCTAGTTAAAGGGACAAGTTTAGAATATTAAAAGTACTTGCTTAAAACAATTCTTTTCAATCTCTTAGTCCAATTTGCTTGGACTTTTAGAGGAGTTCAAATCTAAAATATGATTACTTGAGGTCTCACTAGAGAGTATAGACTCAGCAAGATAACCTACAATTATTTATATTAAATAATAGAAGGGAAAAATACAATCTTTGAAATGAAATCTCACCACTTCTTACCCTTTTAATCCTGGGATGGGGGAGAATCCTTTCCCCATAGTTGGGGTGTCAGCTGCTTTTTGGACTCTGCAGCTTCTTATGTTGGGTTCAGTCAACTCCCCTAAGCACATGGTGACCTCAGTTTAATATACCCTAGTTTCAGGGCTTGTTAGAGGGGGCCACTCTGTGATTCCTGTTGGACATGTGCCAAGTGGAAGCTCAGATTGCAGTGTTCTTAGTGTTTCCATTGGTATCCAGTAGATGGCATTGGTGTATATAAAATTTCTTGAATCCTTTTCATATGAGAGGCTTTAAAAGATAAAAATGAATCAGTCTTGTTATCTGCCCTACTATCAATTGAGATATTCCTTTTAGACCTGGATAGATTCCAGAGCCAGAAGGAACCATTGTGATCATTTAGTCCAGGGGGTCTCAAACATGCGGCTCATGGGCCGGTTATTTCCTGCAGCCCGCCAAGCTCCCCATGGCCTCCTCCCCCAGAGTTATTTCCTGCAGCCTGCCTCCTCCCCTCCCCCCATTCCCCCTCCCCCCAGTGCACCGCATCCCCACTCCTCTGCTTACCTCCAAGTGCTTCCTGCTGCCAAACAGCTGTTTGGTGGTGCTTAGCGCTTTCCAGGATGGAGGAGCGAGGAGCCTTGCACCCAGGGGGGAGGTGGAGGGGCAGGGATTTGGGGAAGGGGTTGGAATGGGTGCAGGGAAGGGGGTGGGAAGAGGCAGAGCCTCATGGAAGGGATGGGGTGGGGTGGAGTGGGGGTGGGAGTGGGGCAGCGGGGAGGAGGTGTCAATGATGCAGCCCTCGGGCCAATGCACTAGTCCACAAGTGGCCCTCCTGGTGATTTGAGTTTGAGATCCCTGATTTAGTCTGATCTCTCACTGTCTCCACTTTTCCCAACATACTTATCCCTGGTCTACTCCGGGGCTTAGGTTGGTATAACCATGTTGCTCAGGGGTGTGGGAAATCCGCATCCTTGAGTAGTGTAGTTATACCGATCTAAGCCCCAGTGCTGACAGTGTTATGTGGAAGGGAGAGCTTCTCCGGTTGACATAATATCCCTCCCTGAGAGGCGGCAGCTACCTACACTGATGACAGAAGTTCTCCAATTAGCATAGTTAGTGTCTTCACCAAGAGCTACAACTGCACAGTGCTTTAAATGTAGACAAGCCCTATGGTTTACTGACAGATTGTTTCTCCAGCCGTGATCTGCTTCCTCCCAGGATGTGACTCTCCTCTTTCTTACTTTCATGGGAGTCAGAAATTCTGGTCAAGCCACATGTGTCTAACTGGTGGGAGAAGAGAATCAAGCCTAGAGTTTCTAACAGCTATATATACTTTATACAGATCAGTCTGCATCAATAGAGAACTTAAATAGATGTCTTAAAGCTCCTGTGTTTGCTAAGGTTATTTTTAATCACACATAGCCACGGGTTTGGAGAGAAAATTTGCAGGCAAGAAGACCGACAGAAACTGAAAAACAGTTTGGAATTCCACCGTAATCCTGACTTGCTACGGTTTACAGAGCCTGCCAGAGAAAAATAAAGTGGATACGTACCCCATCTGCTGGGGACATCCCAAAATTGTACTTGCAGAATCTTAAAACACACACACTACTGAACACAACTCCCTAGAGGAAAGTGTTTTCTTTGCTCTTTGAATCAAAACAGTAACAGTGGCACTCAGGATTACATCTGAACACATTTTAAAGTTATTAACCAGAAGCAAATCTAAGGAAAGCCACAAGGAAGGGAAAGGACTTAATTTATCAGATGATTATAAAACCCGCCTTCTTTTATCATTTTTAAATCTAACCAAGAATTTTACCCTGAATGTATTATTGATATTGCTATGGACAGTGATTCACTGCCTTGCACCTGTGTAATCATTTACATCTGCGCAAAGGGAGTGTATAATAGATGTGAAATGCTACCAATGCAGAATGCTAATGTTTTACAGCTGTACTGCTATTTCACTAGGTAAGAATCCCTGAAGGGGGGCAGGGGAACCACACAAAACACATATCTCCAAGATTAATTCCATGAATAAAAAACAATAGTTACTCTGCCTAGATTTTTCATTTGTCCACATAACTATTTTGGAAGAAATCTGTTATGCTAATGAGAAAGTACTCATTCATATAAAATTATACTTTCTGAGTGAAGTTGCCATACAACTTAAATGGGAGATAAGTTCAAATTGGTAAAAACAAGCAACTGCAAGATCCATAAACGTTCATAAAGACTCAGGATTCATCTCAAATTTTCTTCACAGTTCTATGATCACTAGCACTTACTACAAAAAGGATTTAATAACTCTGTATTTTCTTTATCTTTCTCCTCCCCCACCTCCAACCCCAACCCCTGTTGCAAAAAAAAAGAAAGAAAGAAAAGAAAGCAATTAACTTGGAAAGATTAAAATGCTTTTCTTCTTTCCACCACAAGGAAAGGCAATGCTCAGCTATTAAAATCCTTAACTGCTCAATGAAAGCAGTGACCCAAACTGAGTTTTAGCGGCAGTATAAGAGCCCCACCTGCTGGCCATTTCAGTGACTTGCTAATAATCCATGCTTGAATAAAAGGAGTATAGCAGTAGGAATATACTATCATTCATCTGCCCAGGATGTGAATGGTGATTGTGAAATGCGCACATTAATTAGCGAGGATACAAAATAGAAGACCAATAATAATGGGGGATTTCAACTATTCACATATAGACTGGGAGTGTGTCACCTCACACTGGGATAGAGAGAATTTCTAGAGAAACAATTAATGACTGCTTTCTGGAGTAGCTAGTCCTGGAACCCAAAAGGGGAGAAGAAATTCCTGATTCAGTCCTAAGTGGTGCACAGGATTTTGTCCAAGAACGAATGTAGCTGAAGCACTCTCTAACAGTCACAATAACAGGGCTCGTGAGCCGCATGTGGCTCTTTCAGAGGTCAACTGCTGCTCATGGAACTCACAGCATCACCGCAGAACCAGGGCACACCCATCAATCATGGCTCATCCTGATTGCATCCAATTGCAAAAAAAGTCAGCAGCTGGTCCCTAGTTTCTGTCTGGAAAAGGAAAGTCAAGAAGGTAAATCCACCAAGAAGGCTAACAGCATATTGGGCTGCATCAGTAGGAGCACTGCAAGCGGATCGAGGGATGTGATTATTTCCCTCTTTCTGGCACTGGTGAGGTCAAACCTGCAGTATTGGGTCTAGTTTTGACCACCTCCCCCCCGCCACTACAGAAAAGATCTGGACAAATTAGAGGCAGGTGATATGGCAGGAGCCACGTAGTCCTCAAAGATGGCCTGCTGGGCAAACGTATGTGAGTAGTGACAGGGCTTTTCCCAGGGCTGTTGCTGCACCCGAAGCGCTGTGGACGGAGAAGAGAGCAGGAGGTGGTGTTGCCCGCTGGGGCCCATGGTGTGGTGTCGGCCGGTGTCACGTTACTGAAATTATTTGGGATCATATAGATCATTGGTGCAACCAAGGTCCTATAGTGGCGCCAAATATTGTGTAAAAGGGGGTCAGATAAGGTGTCTACGACCAGGTTATGGTCTGCTGATTATGATTAATCTATCTGTATGTGTGTGTGTCCTTTTTGTAACTAAAGTTATGAATATTGGCTCTACGGTGCCTGTATTTCAAATTTATGCTTGGCTTCTGGGTGGAAATCTCAGACAAGCTGTTGTTAACTCCCCTGGCCTGACTGATGGCCCATTAAGAACCATCAGCTACACAATGAACTTTGTAGACGCCAGTCTACACCGGAGCTTCTCCAGGAATGTAGCCTGCCTGGTCAGAAACTGACTCGTGGAGAGTCTGGTGATTGGACTATGTGGCCATTTTGCACCTGGACTCTGCATGAGAAGGAGGGGGGCCTTCGCCCACCAGAGGAAGTCTATAAAACCTGGGAGAAACTCCCTCCATTTTGTCTTCAGTCAGCCACTCTTACTCGGGAGGAATTCGGGCTACTCACAGAAGTTTTCAACAAAGGACTGTATGGCCCATCCTTGCAGGGGATGCATTCCAGAGACTTTGATTTGAACCTGCAGTTCATTCTACCTTTGCTGCAAGCCTGAACCAAGAGATTTGCCATTTCTGCATGTAACTGATTTCTTTTAACCATTCCTAACCCTGACCTGTATCTTTTTCCGTGTATAAGAAACCTTTGGATTTTAGATTGTAAAGGATTGGCAAGAGCGTGATTTGTGGGTAAGATCTGATTTGTATATTGACCTGGGTGTGGGGCCTGATTCTTTGGAATTGGGGAGAACCGTTTTCTTTATCTGGGGGATTGGTTTTCATAGCCATTGGTCCCCAGGACAGGTGGCTGCTGCTGGTGCTACTGGGAAGCTGGAGCGTCTAAGGGAATTGCTTGTGTGACTTGTGATTAGCCGGCGGGGCGAAACCAAAGTCTTTTCTCTTTGGCTGGTTTGGTTTGCCTTAGAGTGGAAAACCCCCAGCTTTGGGCCGTAGTTGCCCTGTTGGAAGCAATTTGTCCTGATTTGTCACGCTCCGTTGGATCCCACCAGGAACAGCACCGTCACAGCTGGTCTGGGGGAGCCGGGGGCAGTAAGAGAGCAGCCTTCTTCCTCGTTAGTATAGTGGCGCGTATCCCCGCCTGTCACGCGGGAGACCGGGGTTCGATTCCCCGACGGGGAGGCCTTTTGAATGGGGAGGGAGCAAAGTCTTGCCCGGCCGACACTTTCCTCGGCTCCTTCTTCTCCAGGGAGACTTGCCTTCATGCCCCGCGGGCTTGATTTTCACCGCCGCCCCCTGAGCACGGAGCATTTATGGCTCAGCCACCAAAGCGCGCGGCCGTGGGCCGTGATCGTATAGTGGTTAGTACGCTGCGCTGTGGCCGCAGCAACCTCGGTTCGACTCCGAGTCACGGCAGCGCTTGTTTTTGTGGCGGGGCATCGCGTGACGCGCGCCTGGTGGCTCAGCCCGATTGCCTCCATTTGCAAAGAGAGCCAGCAGCTGGTGCCTGGTCTCCGGCCGCTCCGGGGAAGTCAGCCGTGGCTCCTGGGGCCCGTTTTGGTCAACATCTTTCTTACTGATCTGGATGATGGGCTGGATTGCAGCCTCAGCAAGGGCGCAGCTGAGCCTAATCTTCTCGGATTCTGCGTCCATCAGGTAAATCCACCAGAAAAAGAGGAAGGGGCAAAAGGAAGAGGAACTCTTCCTGGGTGCCAAGCGGCGTATTCCAGCCTGCAAAGGGCTGCGTTTCGACCCACCGGCCACGGCGAGGAAGAAGGTGCTGAGCAGCTCGCCGGAGAGGGACAGGTCCCAGGCAGGTGGTGTGGGGGCGAGCCGCGTAGCCCCCAAAGGCGGGCTGCTGGGCAACCGCGTGTGCGGAGGCGGTACCTGCAGCCGAAGCACTGAGGACGGAGAAGAGAGCAGGAGGTGGTGTTGCCCGCTGGGGCCCATGGTGTGGTGTCGGCCAGTGTCACGTTACTGAAATTATTTGGGATCATATAGATCATTGGTGCAACCAAGGTCCTATAGTGGCGCCAAATATTGTGTAAAAGGGGGTCAGATAAGGTGTCTACGACCAGGTTATGGTCTGCTGACTATGATTAATCTATCTGTATGTGTGTGTGTCCTTTTTGTAACTAAAGTTATGAATATTGGCTCTACGGTGCCTGTATTTCAAATTTATGCTTGGCTTCTGGGTGGAAATCTCAGACAAGCTGTTGTTAACTCCCCTGGCCTGACTGATGGCCCATTAAGAACCATCAGCTACACAATGAACTTTGTAGACGCCAGTCTACACCGGAGCTTCTCCAGGAATGTAGCCTGCCTGGTCAGAAACTGACTCGTGGAGAGTCTGGTGATTGGACTATGTGGCTATGAACCTCCATTTTGCACCTGGACTCTGCATGAGAAGGAGGGGGGGCCTTCGCCCACCAGAGGAAGTCTATAAAACCTGGGAGAAACTCCCTCCATTTTGTCTTCAGTCAGCCACTCTTACTCGGGAGGAATTCGGGCTACTCACAGAAGTTTTCAACAAAGGACTGTATGGCCCATCCTTGCAGGGGATGCATTCCAGAGACTTTGATTTGAACCTGCAGTTCATTCTACCTTTGCTGCAAGCCTGAACCAAGAGATTTGCCATTTCTGCATGTAACTGATTTCTTTTAACCATTCCTAACCCTGACCTGTATCTTTTTCCGTGTATAAGAAACCTTTGGATTTTAGATTGTAAAGGATTGGCAAGAGCGTGATTTGTGGGTAAGATCTGATTTGTATATTGACCTGGGTGTGGGGCCTGATTCTTTGGAATTGGGGAGAACCGTTTTCTTTATCTGGGGTATTGGTTTTCATAGCCATTGGTCCCCAGGACAGGTGGCTGCTGCTGGTGCTACTGGGAAGCTGGAGCGTCTAAGGGAATTGCTTGTGTGACTTGTGATTAGCCGGCGGGGCGAAACCAAAGTCTTTTCTCTTTGGCTGGTTTGGTTTGCCTTAGAGTGGAAAACCCCCAGCTTTGGGCCGTAGTTGCCCTGTTGGAAGCAATTTGTCCTGATTTGTCACGCTCCGTTGGATCCCACCAGGAACAGCACCGTCACAGCTGGTCTGGGGGACCCGGGGGCAGTAAGAGAGCGGCCTTCTTCCTCGTTAGTATAGTGGCGCGTATCCCCGCCTGTCACGCGGGAGACCGGGGTTCGATTCCCCGACGGGGAGGCCTTTTGAATGGGGAGGGAGCAAAGTCTTGCCCGGCCGACCCTTTCCTCGGCTCCTTCTTCTCCAGGGAGACTTGCCTTCATGCCCCGCGGGCTTGATTTTCACCGCCGGCCCCCAAGCACGGAGCATTTATGGCTCAGTCACCAAAGCGCTCGGCCGTGGGCCATGATCGTATAGTGGTTAGTACTCTGCGCTGTGGCCGCAGCAACCTCGGTTCGACTCCGAGTCACGGCAGCGCTTGTTTTTGTGGCGGGGCATCGCGTGACGCGCGCCTGGTGGCTCAGCCCGATTGCCTCCATTTGCAAAGAGAGCCAGCAGCTGGTGCCTGGTCTCCGGCCGCTCCGGGGAAGTCAGCCGTGGCTCCTGGGGCCCGTTTTGGTCAACATCTTTCTTACTGATCTGGATGATGGGCTGGATTGCAGCCTCAGCAAGGGCGCAGCTGAGCCTAATCTTCTCGGATTCTGCGTCCATCAGGTAAATTCACCAGAAAAAGAGGAAGGGGCAAAAGGAAGAGGAACTCTTCCTGGGTGCCAAGCGGCGTATTCCAGCCTGCAAAGGGCTGCGTTTCGACCCACCGGCCACGGCGAGGAAGAAGGTGCTGAGCAGCTCGCCGGAGAGGGACAGGTCCCAGGCAGGTGGTGTGGGGGCGAGCCGCGTAGCCCCCAAAGGCGGGCTGCTGGGCAACCGCGTGTGCGGAGGCGGTAGCTGCAGCCGAAGCGCTGAGGACGGAGAAGAGAGCAGGAGGTGATGTTGCCCGCTGGGGCCCATGGTGTGGTGTCGGCCGGTGTCACGTTACTGAAATTATTTGGGATCATATAGATCATTGGTGCAACCAAGGTCCTATAGTGGCGCCAAATATTGTGTAAAAGGGGGTCAGATAAGGTGTCTACGACCAGGTTATGGTCTGCTGACTATGATTAATCTATCTGTATGTGTGTGTGTCCTTTTTGTAACTAAAGTTATGAATATTGGCTCTACGGTGCCTGTATTTCAAATTTATGCTTGGCTTCTGGGTGGAAATCTCAGACAAGCTGTTGTTAACTCCCCTGGCCTGACTGATGGCCCATTAAGAACCATCAGCTACACAATGAACTTTGTAGACGCCAGTCTACACCGGAGCTTCTCCAGGAATGTAGCCTGCCTGGTCAGAAACTGACTCGTGGAGAGTCTGGTGATTGGACTATGTGGCTATGAACCTCCATTTTGCACCTGGACTCTGCATGAGAAGGAGGGGGGGCCTTCGCCCACCAGAGGAAGTCTATAAAACCTGGGAGAAACTCCCTCCATTTTGTCTTCAGTCAGCCACTCTTACTCGGGAGGAATTCGGGCTACTCACAGAAGTTTTCAACAAAGGACTGTATGGCCCATCCTTGCAGGGGATGCATTCCAGAGACTTTGATTTGAACCTGCAGTTCATTCTACCTTTGCTGCAAGCCTGAACCAAGAGATTTGCCATTTCTGCATGTAACTGATTTCTTTTAACCATTCCTAACCCTGACCTGTATCTTTTTCCGTGTATAAGAAACCTTTGGATTTTAGATTGTAAAGGATTGGCAAGAGCGTGATTTGTGGGTAAGATCTGATTTGTATATTGACCTGGGTGTGGGGCCTGATTCTTTGGAATTGGGGAGAACCGTTTTCTTTATCTGGGGTATGGGTTTTCATAGCCATTGGTCCCCAGGACAGGTGGCTGCTGCTGGTGCTACTGGGAAGCTGGAGCGTCTAAGGGAATTGCTTGTGTGACTTGTGATTAGCCGGCGGGGCGAAACCAAAGTCTTTTCTCTTTGGCTGGTTTGGTTTGCCTTAGAGTGGAAAACCCCCAGCTTTGGGCCGTAGTTGCCCTGTTGGAAGCAATTTGTCCTGATTTGTCACGCTCCGTTGGATCCCACCAGGAACAGCACCGTCACAGCTGGTCTGGGGGACCCGGGGGCAGTAAGAGAGCGGCCTTCTTCCTCGTTAGTATAGTGGCGCGTATCCCCGCCTGTCACGCGGGAGACCGGGGTTCGATTCCCCGACGGGGAGGCCTTTTGAATGGGGAGGGAGCAAAGTCTTGCCCGGCCGACACTTTCCTCGGCTCCTTCTTCTCCAGGGAGACTTGCCTTCATGCCCCGCGGGCTTGATTTTCACCGCCGCCCCCTGAGCACGGAGCATTTATGGCTCAGCCACCAAAGCGCGCGGCCGTGGGCCGTGATCGTATAGTGGTTAGTACGCTGCGCTGTGGCCGCAGCAACCTCGGTTCGACTCCGAGTCACGGCAGCGCTTGTTTTTGTGGCGGGGCATCGCGTGACGCGCGCCTGGTGGCTCAGCCCGATTGCCTCCATTTGCAAAGAGAGCCAGCAGCTGGTGCCTGGTCTCCGGCCGCTCCGGGGAAGTCAGCCGTGGCTCCTGGGGCCCGTTTTGTTCAACATCTTTCTTACTGATCTGGATGATGGGCTGGATTGCAGCCTCAGCAAGGGCGCAGCTGAGCCTAATCTTCTCGGATTCTGCGTCCATCAGGTAAATCCACCAGAAAAAGAGGAAGGGGCAAAAGGAAGAGGAACTCTTCCTGGGTGCCAAGCGGCGTATTCCAGCCTGCAAAGGGCTGCGTTTCGACCCACCGGCCACGGCGAGGAAGAAGGTGCTGAGCAGCTCGCCGGAGAGGGACAGGTCCCAGGCAGGTGGTGTGGGGGCGAGCCGCGTAGCCCCCAAAGGCGGGCTGCTGGGCAACCGCGTGTGCGGAGGCGGTAGCTGCAGCCGAAGCGCTGAGGACGGAGAAGAGAGCAGGAGGTGGTGTTGCCCGCTGGGGCCCATGGTGTGGTGTCGGCCGGTGTCACGTTACTGAAATTATTTGGGATCATATAGATCATTGGTGCAACCAAGGTCCTATAGTGGCGCCAAATATTGTGTAAAAGGGGGTCAGATAAGGTGTCTACGACCAGGTTATGGTCTGCTGACTATGATTAATCTATCTGTATGTGTGTGTGTCCTTTTTGTAACTAAAGTTATGAATATTGGCTCTACGGTGCCTGTATTTCAAATTTATGCTTGGCTTCTGGGTGGAAATCTCAGACAAGCTGTTGTTAACTCCCCTGGCCTGACTGATGGCCCATTAAGAACCATCAGCTACACAATGAACTTTGTAGACGCCAGTCTACACCGGAGCTTCTCCAGGAATGTAGCCTGCCTGGTCAGAAACTGACTCGTGGAGAGTCTGGTGATTGGACTATGTGGCTATGAACCTCCATTTTGCAACTGGACTCTGCATGAGAAGGAGGGGGGGCCTTCGCCCACCAGAGGAAGTCTATAAAACCTGGGAGAAACTCCCTCCATTTTGTCTTCAGTCAGCCACTCTTACTCGGGAGGAATTCGGGCTACTCACAGAAGTTTTCAACAAAGGACTGTATGGCCCATCCTTGCAGGGGATGCATTCCAGAGACTTTGATTTGAACCTGCAGTTCATTCTACCTTTGCTGCAAGCCTGAACCAAGAGATTTGCCATTTCTGCATGTAACTGATTTCTTTTAACCATTCCTAACCCTGACCTGTATCTTTTTCCGTGTATAAGAAACCTTTGGATTTTAGATTGTAAAGGATTGGCAAGAGCGTGATTTGTGGGTAAGATCTGATTTGTATATTGACCTGGGTGTGGGGCCTGATTCTTTGGAATTGGGGAGAACCGTTTTCTTTATCTGGGGGATTGGTTTTCATAGCCATTGGTCCCCAGGACAGGTGGCTGCTGCTGGTGCTACTGGGAAGCTGGAGCGTCTAAGGGAATTGCTTGTGTGACTTGTGATTAGCCGGCGGGGCGAAACCAAAGTCTTTTCTCTTTGGCTGGTTTGGTTTGCCTTAGAGTGGAAAACCCCCAGCTTTGGGCCGTAGTTGCCCTGTTGGAAGCAATTTGTCCTGATTTGTCACGCTCCGTTGGATCCCACCAGGAACAGCACCGTCACAGCTGGTCTGGGGGACCCGGGGGCAGTAAGAGAGCGGCCTTCTTCCTCGTTAGTATAGTGGCGCGTATCCCCGCCTGTCACGCGGGAGACCGGGGTTCGATTCCCCGACGGGGAGGCCTTTTGAATGGGGAGGGAGCAAAGTCTTGCCCGGCCGACCCTTTCCTCGGCTCCTTCTTCTCCAGGGAGACTTGCCTTCATGCCCCGCGGGCTTGATTTTCACCGCCGGCCCCCGAGCACGGAGCATTTATGGCTCAGTCACCAAAGCGCTCGGCCGTGGGCCATGATCGTATAGTGGTTAGTACTCTGCGCTGTGGCCGCAGCAACCTCGGTTCGACTCCGAGTCACGGCAGCGCTTGTTTTTGTGGCGGGGCATCGCGTGACGCGCGCCTGGTGGCTCAGCCCGATTGCCTCCATTTGCAAAGAGAGCCAGCAGCTGGTGCCTGGTCTCCGGCCGCTCCGGGGAAGTCAGCCGTGGCTCCTGGGGCCCGTTTTGTTCAACATCTTTCTTACTGATCTGGATGATGGGCTGGATTGCAGCCTCAGCAAGGGCGCAGCTGAGCCTAATCTTCTCGGATTCTGCGTCCATCAGGTAAATCCACCAGAAAAAGAGGAAGGGGCAAAAGGAAGAGGAACTCTTCCTGGGTGCCAAGCGGCGTATTCCAGCCTGCAAAGGGCTGCATTTCGACCCACCGGCCACGGCGAGGAAGAAGGTGCTGAGCAGCTCGCCGGAGAGGGACAGGTCCCAGGCAGGTGGTGTGGGGGCGAGCCGCGTAGCCCCCAAAGGCGGGCTGCTGGGCAACCGCGTGTGCGGAGGCGGTAGCTGCAGCCGAAGCGCTGAGGACGGAGAAGAGAGCAGGAGGTGGTGTTGCCCGCTGGGGCCCATGGTGTGGTGTCGGCCGGTGTCACGTTACTGAAATTATTTGGGATCATATAGATCATTGGTGCAACCAAGGTCCTATAGTGGCGCCAAATATTGTGTAAAAGGGGGTCAGATAAGGTGTCTACGACCAGGTTATGGTCTGCTGACTATGATTAATCTATCTGTATGTGTGTGTGTCCTTTTTGTAACTAAAGTTATGAATATTGGCTCTACGGTGCCTGTATTTCAAATTTATGCTTGGCTTCTGGGTGGAAATCTCAGACAAGCTGTTGTTAACTCCCCTGGCCTGACTGATGGCCCATTAAGAACCATCAGCTACACAATGAACTTTGTAGACGCCAGTCTACACCGGAGCTTCTCCAGGAATGTAGCCTGCCTGGTCAGAAACTGACTCGTGGAGAGTCTGGTGATTGGACTATGTGGCTATGAACCTCCATTTTGCAACTGGACTCTGCATGAGAAGGAGGGGGGGCCTTCGCCCACCAGAGGAAGTCTATAAAACCTGGGAGAAACTCCCTCCATTTTGTCTTCAGTCAGCCACTCTTACTCGGGAGGAATTCGGGCTACTCACAGAAGTTTTCAACAAAGGACTGTATGGCCCATCCTTGCAGGGGATGCATTCCAGAGACTTTGATTTGAACCTGCAGTTCATTCTACCTTTGCTGCAAGCCTGAACCAAGAGATTTGCCATTTCTGCATGTAACTGATTTCTTTTAACCATTCCTAACCCTGACCTGTATCTTTTTCCGTGTATAAGAAACCTTTGGATTTTAGATTGTAAAGGATTGGCAAGAGCGTGATTTGTGGGTAAGATCTGATTTGTATATTGACCTGGGTGTGGGGCCTGATTCTTTGGAATTGGGGAGAACCGTTTTCTTTATCTGGGGGATTGGTTTTCATAGCCATTGGTCCCCAGGACAGGTGGCTGCTGCTGGTGCTACTGGGAAGCTGGAGCGTCTAAGGGAATTGCTTGTGTGACTTGTGATTAGCCGGCGGGGCGAAACCAAAGTCTTTTCTCTTTGGCTGGTTTGGTTTGCCTTAGAGTGGAAAACCCCCAGCTTTGGGCCGTAGTTGCCCTGTTGGAAGCAATTTGTCCTGATTTGTCACGCTCCGTTGGATCCCACCAGGAACAGCACCGTCACAGCTGGTCTGGGGGACCCGGGGGCAGTAAGAGAGCGGCCTTCTTCCTCGTTAGTATAGTGGCGCGTATCCCCGCCTGTCACGCGGGAGACCGGGGTTCGATTCCCCGACGGGGAGGCCTTTTGAATGGGGAGGGAGCAAAGTCTTGCCCGGCCGACCCTTTCCTCGGCTCCTTCTTCTCCAGGGAGACTTGCCTTCATGCCCCGCGGGCTTGATTTTCACCGCCGGCCCCCGAGCACGGAGCATTTATGGCTCAGTCACCAAAGCGCTCGGCCGTGGGCCATGATCGTATAGTGGTTAGTACTCTGCGCTGTGGCCGCAGCAACCTCGGTTCGACTCCGAGTCACGGCAGCGCTTGTTTTTGTGGCGGGGCATCGCGTGACGCGCGCCTGGTGGCTCAGCCCGATTGCCTCCATTTGCAAAGAGAGCCAGCAGCTGGTGCCTGGTCTCCGGCCGCTCCGGGGAAGTCAGCCGTGGCTCCTGGGGCCCGTTTTGGTCAACATCTTTCTTACTGATCTGGATGATGGGCTGGATTGCAGCCTCAGCAAGGGCGCAGCTGAGCCTAATCTTCTCGGATTCTGCGTCCATCAGGTAAATTCACCAGAAAAAGAGGAAGGGGCAAAAGGAAGAGGAACTCTTCCTGGGTGCCAAGCGGCGTATTCCAGCCTGCAAAGGGCTGCGTTTCGACCCACCGGCCACGGCGAGGAAGAAGGTGCTGAGCAGCTCGCCGGAGAGGGACAGGTCCCAGGCAGGTGGTGTGGGGGCGAGCCGCGTAGCCCCCAAAGGCGGGCTGCTGGGCAACCGCGTGTGCGGAGGCGGTAGCTGCAGCCGAAGCGCTGAGGACGGAGAAGAGAGCAGGAGGTGATGTTGCCCGCTGGGGCCCATGGTGTGGTGTCGGCCGGTGTCACGTTACTGAAATTATTTGGGATCATATAGATCATTGGTGCAACCAAGGTCCTATAGTGGCGCCAAATATTGTGTAAAAGGGGGTCAGATAAGGTGTCTACGACCAGGTTATGGTCTGCTGACTATGATTAATCTATCTGTATGTGTGTGTGTCCTTTTTGTAACTAAAGTTATGAATATTGGCTCTACGGTGCCTGTATTTCAAATTTATGCTTGGCTTCTGGGTGGAAATCTCAGACAAGCTGTTGTTAACTCCCCTGGCCTGACTGATGGCCCATTAAGAACCATCAGCTACACAATGAACTTTGTAGACGCCAGTCTACACCGGAGCTTCTCCAGGAATGTAGCCTGCCTGGTCAGAAACTGACTCGTGGAGAGTCTGGTGATTGGACTATGTGGCTATGAACCTCCATTTTGCACCTGGACTCTGCATGAGAAGGAGGGGGGGCCTTCGCCCACCAGAGGAAGTCTATAAAACCTGGGAGAAACTCCCTCCATTTTGTCTTCAGTCAGCCACTCTTACTCGGGAGGAATTCGGGCTACTCACAGAAGTTTTCAACAAAGGACTGTATGGCCCATCCTTGCAGGGGATGCATTCCAGAGACTTTGATTTGAACCTGCAGTTCATTCTACCTTTGCTGCAAGCCTGAACCAAGAGATTTGCCATTTCTGCATGTAACTGATTTCTTTTAACCATTCCTAACCCTGACCTGTATCTTTTTCCGTGTATAAGAAACCTTTGGATTTTAGATTGTAAAGGATTGGCAAGAGCGTGATTTGTGGGTAAGATCTGATTTGTATATTGACCTGGGTGTGGGGCCTGATTCTTTGGAATTGGGGAGAACCGTTTTCTTTATCTGGGGTATGGGTTTTCATAGCCATTGGTCCCCAGGACAGGTGGCTGCTGCTGGTGCTACTGGGAAGCTGGAGCGTCTAAGGGAATTGCTTGTGTGACTTGTGATTAGCCGGCGGGGCGAAACCAAAGTCTTTTCTCTTTGGCTGGTTTGGTTTGCCTTAGAGTGGAAAACCCCCAGCTTTGGGCCGTAGTTGCCCTGTTGGAAGCAATTTGTCCTGATTTGTCACGCTCCGTTGGATCCCACCAGGAACAGCACCATCACAGCTGGTCTGGGGGACCCGGGGGCAGTAAGAGAGCGGCCTTCTTCCTCGTTAGTATAGTGGCGCGTATCCCCGCCTGTCACGCGGGAGACCGGGGTTCGATTCCCCGACGGGGAGGCCTTTTGAATGGGGAGGGAGCAAAGTCTTGCCCGGCCGACACTTTCCTCGGCTCCTTCTTCTCCAGGGAGACTTGCCTTCATGCCCCGCGGGCTTGATTTTCACCGCCGCCCCCCGAGCACGGAGCATTTATGGCTCAGCCACCAAAGCGCTCGGCCGTGGGCCGTGATCGTATAGTGGTTAGTACTCTGCGCTGTGGCCGCAGCAACCTCGGTTCGACTCCGAGTCACGGCAGCGCTTGTTTTTGTGGCGGGGCATCGCGTGACGCGCCCCTGGTGGCTCAGCCCGATTGCCTCCATTTGCAAAGAGAGCCAGCAGCTGGTGCCTGGTCTCCCTCCGCTCCGGGGAAGTCAGCCGTGGCTCCTGGGGCCCGTTTTGGTCAACATCTTTCTTACTGATCTGGATGATGGGCTGGATTGCAGCCTCAGCAAGGGCGCAGCTGAGCCTAATCTTCTCGGATTCTGCGTCCATCAGGTAAATCCACCAGAAAAAGAGGAAGGGGCAAAAGGAAGAGGAACTCTTCCTGGGTGCCAAGCGGCGTATTCCAGCCTGCAAAGGGCTGCGTTTCGACCCACCGGCCACGGCGAGGAAGAAGGTGCTGAGCAGCTCGCCGGAGAGGGACAGGTCCCAGGCAGGTGGTGTGGGGGCGAGCCGCGTAGCCCCCAAAGGCGGGCTGCTGGGCAACCGCGTGTGCGGAGGCGGTAGCTGCAGCCGAAGCGCTGAGGAAGGAGAAGAGAGCAGGAGGTGGTGTTGCCCGCTGGGGCCCATGGTGTGGTGTCGGCCGGTGTCACGTTACTGAAATTATTTGGGATCATATAGATCATTGGTGCAACCAAGGTCCTATAGTGGCGCCAAATATTGTGTAAAAGGGGGTCAGATAAGGTGTCTACGACCAGGTTATGGTCTGCTGACTATGATTAATCTATCTGTATGTGTGTGTGTCCTTTTTGTAACTAAAGTTATGAATATTGGCTCTACGGTGCCTGTATTTCAAATTTATGCTTGGCTTCTGGGTGGAAATCTCAGACAAGCTGTTGTTAACTCCCCTGGCCTGACTGATGGCCCATTAAGAACCATCAGCTACACAATGAACTTTGTAGACGCCAGTCTACACCGGAGCTTCTCCAGGAATGTAGCCTGCCTGGTCAGAAACTGACTCGTGGAGAGTCTGGTGATTGGACTATGTGGCTATGAACCTCCATTTTGCACCTGGACTCTGCATGAGAAGGAGGGGGGGCCTTCGCCCACCAGAGGAAGTCTATAAAACCTGGGAGAAACTCCCTCCATTTTGTCTTCAGTCAGCCACTCTTACTCGGGAGGAATTCGGGCTACTCACAGAAGTTTTCAACAAAGGACTGTATGGCCCATCCTTGCAGGGGATGCATTCCAGAGACTTTGATTTGAACCTGCAGTTCATTCTACCTTTGCTGCAAGCCTGAACCAAGAGATTTGCCATTTCTGCATGTAACTGATTTCTTTTAACCATTCCTAACCCTGACCTGTATCTTTTTCCGTGTATAAGAAACCTTTGGATTTTAGATTGTAAAGGATTGGCAAGAGCGTGATTTGTGGGTAAGATCTGATTTGTATATTGACCTGGGTGTGGGGCCTGATTCTTTGGAATTGGGGAGAACCGTTTTCTTTATCTGGGGTATGGGTTTTCATAGCCATTGGTCCCCAGGACAGGTGGCTGCTGCTGGTGCTACTGGGAAGCTGGAGCGTCTAAGGGAATTGCTTGTGTGACTTGTGATTAGCCGGCGGGGTGAAACCAAAGTCTTTTCTGGTTGGCTGGTTTGGTTTGCCTTAGAGTGGAAAACCCCCAGCTTTGGGCCGTAGTTGCCCTGTTGGAAGCAATTTGTCCTGATTTGTCACGCTCCGTTGGATCCCACCAGGAACAGCGCCGTCACAGCTGGTCTGGGGGAGCCGGGGGCAGTAAGAGAGCGGCCTTCTTCCTCGTTAGTATAGTGGCGCGTATCCCCGCCTGTCACGCGGGAGACCGGGGTTCGATTCCCCGACGGGGAGGCCTTTTGAATGGGGAGGGAGCAAAGTCTTGCCCGGCCGACCCTTTCCTCGGCTCCTTCTTCTCCAGGGAGACTTGCCTTCATGCCCCGCGGGCTTGATTTTCACCGCCGGCCCCCGAGCACGGAGCATTTATGGCTCAGTCACCAAAGCGCTTGGCCGTGGGCCATGATCGTATAGTGCTTAGTACTCTGCGCTGTGGCCGCAGCAACCTCGGTTCGACTCCGAGTCACGGCAGCGTTTGTTTTTGTGGCGGGGCATCGCGTGACACGCGCCTGGTGGCTCAGCCCGATTGCCTCCATTTGCAAAGAGAGCCAGCAGCTGGTGCCTGGTCTCTGGCCGCTCCGGGGAAGTCAGCCGTGGCTCCTGGGGCCTGTTTTGGTCAACATCTTTCTTACTGATCTGGATGATGGGCTGGATTGCAGCCTCAGCAAGGGCGCAGCTGAGCCTAATCTTCTCGGATTCTGCATCCATCAGGTAAATCCACCAGAAAAAGAGGAAGGGGCAAAAGGAAGAGGAACTCTTCCTGGGTGCCAAGCGGCGTATTCCAGCCTGCAAAGGGCTGCGTTTCGACCCACCGGCCACGGCGAGGAAGAAGGTGCTGAGCAGCTCGCCGGAGAGGGACAGGTCCCAGGCAGGTGGTGTGGGGGCGAGCCGCGTAGCCCCCAAAGGCGGGCTGCTGGGCAACCGCGTGTGCGGAGGCGGTAGCTGCAGCCGAAGCGCTGAGGACGGAGAAGAGAGCAGGAGGTGGTGTTGCCCGCTGGGGCCCATGGTGTGGTGTCTTCCGGTGTCACGTTACTGAAATTATTTGGGATCATATAGATCATTGGTGCAACCAAGGTCCTCTAGTGGCGCCAAATATTGTGTAAAAGGGGGTCAGATAAGGTGTCTACGACCAGGTTATGGTCTGCTGATTATGATTAATCTATCTGTATGTGTGTGTGTCCTTTTTGTACCTAAAGTTATGAATATTGGCTCTACGGTGCCTGTATTTCAAATTTATGCTTGGCTTCTGGGTGGAAATCTCAGACAAGCTGTTGTTAACTCCCCTGGCCTGACCGATGGCCCATTAAGAACCATCAGCTACACAATGAACTTTGTAGACGCCAGTCTACACCGGAGCTTCTCCAGGAATGTAGCCTGCCTGGTCAGAAACTGACTCTTGGAGAGTCTGGTGATTGGACTATGTGGCTATGAACCTCCATTTTGCAACTGGACTCTACATGAGAAGGAGGGGGCACCTTCGCCCACCAGAGGAAGTCTATAAAACCTGGGAGAAACTCCCTCCATTTTGTCTTCAGTCAGCCACTCTTACTCGGGAGGAATTCGGGCTACTCACAGAAGTTTTCAACAAAGGACTGTATGGCCCATCCTTGCAGGGGATGCATTCCAGAGACTTTGATTTGAACCTGCAGTTCATTCTACCTTTGCTGCAAGCCTGAACCAAGATATTTGCCATTACTGCATGTAACTGATTTCTTTTAAGCATTCCTAACCCTGACCTGTATCTTTTTCCGTGTATAAGAAACCTTTGGATTTTAGATTGTAAAGGATTGACAAGAGCGTGATTTGTGGGTAAGATCTGATTTGTATATTGACCTGGGTGTGGGGCCTGATTCTTTGGAATTGGGGAGAACCGTTTTCTTTATCTGGGGTATTGGTTTTCATAGCCATTGGTCCCCAGGACAGGTGGCTGCTGCTGGTGCTACTGGGAAGCTGGAGCGTCTAAGGGAATTGCTTGTGTGACTTGTGATTAGCCGGCGGGGCAAAACCAAAGTCTTTTCTGTTTGGCTGGTTTGGTTTGCCTTAGAGTGGAAAACCCCCAGCTTTGGGGCGTAGTTGCCCTGTTGGAAGCAATTTGTCCTGATTTGTCACGGTCCGTTGGATCCCACCAGGAACAGCACCGTCACAGCTGGTCGGGGGGAGCCGGGGGCAGTAAGAGAGCGGCCTTCTTCCTCGTTAGTATAGTGGCGCGTATCCCCGCCTGTCACGCGGGAGACCGGGGTTCGATTCCCCGACGGGGAGGCCTTTTGAATGGGGAGGGAGCAAAGTCTTGCCCGGCCGACACTTTCCTCGGCTCCTTCTTCTCCAGGGAGACTTGCCTTCATGCCCCGCGGGCTTGATTTTCACCGCCGCCCCCCGAGCACGGTGCATTTATGGCTCAGCCACCAAAGCGCTTGGCCGTGGGCCGTGATCGTATAGTGGTTAGTACTCTGCGCTGTGGCCGCAGCAACCTCGGTTCGACTCCGAGTCACGGCAGCGCTTGTTTTTGTGGCGGGGCATCGCGTGATGCGCGCCTGGTGGCTCAACCCGATTGCCTCCATTTGCAAAGAGAGCCAGCAGCTGGTGCCTGGTCTCCGGCCGCTCCGGGGAAGTCAGCCGTGGCTCCTGGGGCCCATTTTGGTCAACATCTTTCTTACTGATCTGGATGATGGGCTGGATTGCAGCCTCAGCGAGGGCGCAGCTGAGCCTAATCTTCTCGGATTCTGCGTCCATCAGGTAAATCCACCAGAAAAAGAGGAAGGGGCAAAAGGAAGAGGAACTCTTCCTGGGTGCCAAGCGGCGTATTCCAGCCTGCAAAGGGCTGCGTTTCGACCCACCGGCCACGGCGAGGAAGAAGGTGCTGAGCAGCTCGCCGGAGAGGGACAGGTCCCAGGCAGGTGGTGTGGGGGCGAGCCGCGTAGCCCCCAAAGGCGGGCTGCTGGGCAACCGCGTGTGCGGAGGCGGTAGCTGCAGCCGAAGCGCTGAGGACGGAGAAGAGAGCAGGAGGTGGTGTTGCCCGCTGGGGTCCATGGTGTGGTGTCTTCCGGTGTCACGTTACTGAAATTATTTGGGATCATATAGATCATTGGTGCAACCAAGGTCCTATAGTGGCGCCAAATATTGTGTAAAAGGGGGTCAGATAAGGTGTCTACGACCAGGTTATGGTCTGCTGATTATGATTAATCTATCTGTATGTGTGTGTGTCCTTTTTGTACCTAAAGTTATGAATATTGGCTCTACGGTGCCTGTATTTCAAATTTATGCTTGGCTTCTGGGTGGAAATCTCAGACAAGCTGTTGTTAACTCCCCTGGCCTGACCGATGGCCCATTAAGAACCATCAGCTACACAATGAACTTTGTAGACGCCAGTCTACACCGGAGCTTCTCCAGGAATGTAGCCTGCCTGGTCAGAAACTGACTCGTGGAGAGTCTGGTGATTGGACTATGTGGCTATGAACCTCCATTTTGCAACTGGACTCTGCATGAGAAGGAGGGGGGGCCTTCGCCCACCAGAGGAAGTCTATAAAACCTGGGAGAAACTCCCTCCATTTTCTCTTCAGTCTGCCACTCTTACTCGGGAGGAATTCGGGCTGCTCACAGAAGTTTTCAACAAAGGACTGTATGGCCCATCCTTGCAGGGGATGCATTCCAGAGACTTTGATTTGAACCTGCAGTTCATTCTACCTTTGCTGCAAGCCTGAACCAAGATATTTGCCATTACTGCATGTAACTGATTTCTTTTAAGCATTCCTAACCCTGACCTGTATCTTTTTCCGTGTATAAGAAACCTTTGGATTTTAGATTGTAAAGGATTGACAAGAGCGTGATTTGTGGGTAAGATCTGATTTGTATATTGACCTGGGTGTGGGGCCTGATTCTTTGGAATTGGGGAGAACCGTTTTCTTTATCTGGGGTATTGGTTTTCATAGCCATTGGTCCCCAGGACAGGTGGCTGCTGCTGGTGCTACTGGGAAGCTGGAGCGTCTAAGGGAATTGCTTGTGTGACTTGTGATTAGCCGGCGGGGCAAAACCAAAGTCTTTTCTGTTTGGCTGGTTTGGTTTGCCTTAGAGTGGAAAACCCCCAGCTTTGGGGCGTAGTTGCCCTGTTGGAAGCAATTTGTCCTGATTTGTCACGGTCCGTTGGATCCCACCAGGAACAGCACCGTCACAGCTGGTCGGGGGGAGCCGGGGGCAGTAAGAGAGCGGCCTTCTTCCTCGTTAGTATAGTGGCGCGTATCCCCGCCTGTCACGCGGGAGACCGGGGTTCGATTCCCCGACGGGGAGGCCTTTTGAATGGGGAGGGAGCAAAGTCTTGCCCGGCCGACACTTTCCTCGGCTCCTTCTTCTCCAGGGAGACTTGCCTTCATGCCCCGCGGGCTTGATTTTCACCGCCGCCCCCCGAGCACGGTGCATTTATGGCTCAGCCACCAAAGCGCTTGGCCGTGGGCCGTGATCGTATAGTGGTTAGTACTCTGCGCTGTGGCCGCAGCAACCTCGGTTCGACTCCGAGTCACGGCAGCGCTTGTTTTTGTGGCGGGGCATCGCGTGATGCGCGCCTGGTGGCTCAACCCGATTGCCTCCATTTGCAAAGAGAGCCAGCAGCTGGTGCCTGGTCTCCGGCCGCTCCGGGGAAGTCAGCCGTGGCTCCTGGGGCCCATTTTGGTCAACATCTTTCTTACTGATCTGGATGATGGGCTGGATTGCAGCCTCAGCGAGGGCGCAGCTGAGCCTAATCTTCTCGGATTCTGCGTCCATCAGGTAAATCCACCAGAAAAAGAGGAAGGGGCAAAAGGAAGAGGAACTCTTCCTGGGTGCCAAGCGGCGTATTCCAGCCTGCAAAGGGCTGCGTTTCGACCCACCGGCCACGGCGAGGAAGAAGGTGCTGAGCAGCTCGCCGGAGAGGGACAGGTCCCAGGCAGGTGGTGTGGGGGCGAGCCGCGTAGCCCCCAAAGGCGGGCTGCTGGGCAACCGCGTGTGCGGAGGCGGTAGCTGCAGCCGAAGCGCTGAGGACGGAGAAGAGAGCAGGAGGTGGTGTTGCCCGCTGGGGTCCATGGTGTGGTGTCTTCCGGTGTCACGTTACTGAAATTATTTGGGATCATATAGATCATTGGTGCAACCAAGGTCCTATAGTGGCGCCAAATATTGTGTAAAAGGGGGTCAGATAAGGTGTCTACGACCAGGTTATGGTCTGCTGATTATGATTAATCTATCTGTATGTGTGTGTGTCCTTTTTGTACCTAAAGTTATGAATATTGGCTCTACGGTGCCTGTATTTCAAATTTATGCTTGGCTTCTGGGTGGAAATCTCAGACAAGCTGTTGTTAACTCCCCTGGCCTGACCGATGGCCCATTAAGAACCATCAGCTACACAATGAACTTTGTAGACGCCAGTCTACACCGGAGCTTCTCCAGGAATGTAGCCTGCCTGGTCAGAAACTGACTCTTGGAGAGTCTGGTGATTGGACTATGTGGCTATGAACCTCCATTTTGCAACTGGACTCTACATGAGAAGGAGGGGGCACCTTCGCCCACCAGAGGAAGTCTATAAAACCTGGGAGAAACTCCCTCCATTTTGTCTTCAGTCAGCCACTCTTACTCGGGAGGAATTCGGGCTACTCACAGAAGTTTTCAACAAAGGACTGTATGGCCCATCCTTGCAGGGGATGCATTCCAGAGACTTTGATTTGAACCTGCAGTTTATTCTACCTTTGCTGCAAGCCTGAACCAAGAGATTTGCCATTACTGCATGTAACTGATTTCTTTTAAGCATTCCTAACCCTGACCTGTATCTTTTTCCGTGTATAAGAAACCTTTGGATTTTAGATTGTAAAGGATTGGCAAGAGCGTGATTTGTGGGTAAGATCTGATTTGTATATTGACCTGGGTGTGGGGCCTGATTCTTTGGAATTGGGGAGAACCGTTTTCTTTATCTGGGGTATTGGTTTTCATAGCCATTGGTCCCCAGGACAGGTGGCTGCTGCTGGTGCTACTGGGAAGCTGGAGCGTCTAAGGGAATTGCTTGTGTGACTTGTGATTAGCCGGCGGGGCGAAACCAAAGTCTTTTCTGTTTGGCTGGTTTGGTTTGCCTTAGAGTGGAAAACCCCCAGCTTTGGGGCGTAGTTGCCCTGTTGGAAGCAATTTGTCCTGATTTGTCACGGTCCGTTGGATCCCACCAGGAACAGCACCGTCACAGCTGGTCTGGGGGAGCCGGGGGCAGTAAGAGAGCGGCCTTCTTCCTCGTTAGTATAGTGGCGCGTATACCCGCCTGTCACGCGGGAGACCGGGGTTCGATTCCCCGACGGGGAGGCCTTTTGAATGGGGAGGGAGCAAAGTCTTGCCCGGCCGACACTTTCCTCGGCTCCTTCTTCTCCAGGGAGACTTGCCTTCATGCCCCGCGGGCTTGATTTTCACCGCCGCCCCCCGAGCACGGTGCATTTATGGCTCAGCCACCAAAGCACTTGGCCGTGGGCCGTGATCGTATAGTGGTTAGTACTCTGCGCTGTGGCCGCAGCAACCTCGGTTTGACTCCGAGTCACGGCAGCGCTTGTTTTTGTGGCGGGGCATCGCGTGACGCGCGCCTGGTGGCTCAGCCCGATTGCCTCCATTTGCAAAGAGAGCCAGCAGCTGGTGCCTGGTCTCCGGCCGCTCCGGGGAAGTCAGCCGTGGCTCCTGGGGCCCGTTTTGTTCAACATCTTTCTTACTGATCTGGATGATGGGCTGGATTGCAGCCTCAGCGAGGGCGCAGCTGAGCCTAATCTTCTCGGATTCTGCGTCCATCAGGTAAATCCACCAGAAAAAGAGGAAGGGGCAAAAGGAAGAGGAACTCTTCCTGGGTGCCAAGCGGCGTATTCCAGCCTGCAAAGGGCTGCGTTTCGACCCACCGGCCACGGCGAGGAAGAAGGTGCTGAGCAGCTCGCCGGAGAGGGACAGGTCCCAGGCAGGTGGTGTGGGGGCGAGCCGCGTAGCCCCCAAAGGCGGGCTGCTGGGCAACCGCGTGTGCGGAGGCGGTAGCTGCAGCCGAAGCGCTGAGGACGGAGAAGAGAGCAGGAGGTGGTGTTGCCCGCTGGGGTCCATGGTGTGGTGTCTTCCGGTGTCACGTTACTGAAATTATTTGGGATCATATAGATCATTGGTGCAACCAAGGTCCTATAGTGGCGCCAAATATTGTGTAAAAGGGGGTCAGATAAGGTGTCTACGACCAGGTTATGGTCTGCTGATTATGATTAATCTATCTGTATGTGTGTGTGTCCTTTTTGTACCTAAAGTTATGAATATTGGCTCTACGGTGCCTGTATTTCAAATTTATGCTTGGCTTCTGGGTGGAAATCTCAGACAAGCTGTTGTTAACTCCCCTGGCCTGACCGATGGCCCATTAAGAACCATCAGCTACACAATGAACTTTGTAGACGCCAGTCTACACCGGAGCTTCTCCAGGAATGTAGCCTGCCTGGTCAGAAACTGACTCTTGGAGAGTCTGGTGATTGGACTATGTGGCTATGAACCTCCATTTTGCAACTGGACTCTACATGAGAAGGAGGGGGCACCTTCGCCCACCAGAGGAAGTCTATAAAACCTGGGAGAAACTCCCTCCATTTTGTCTTCAGTCAGCCACTCTTACTCGGGAGGAATTCGGGCTACTCACAGAAGTTTTCAACAAAGGACTGTATGGCCCATCCTTGCAGGGGATGCATTCCAGAGACTTTGATTTGAACCTGCAGTTTATTCTACCTTTGCTGCAAGCCTGAACCAAGAGATTTGCCATTACTGCATGTAACTGATTTCTTTTAAGCATTCCTAACCCTGACCTGTATCTTTTTCCGTGTATAAGAAACCTTTGGATTTTAGATTGTAAAGGATTGGCAAGAGCGTGATTTGTGGGTAAGATCTGATTTGTATATTGACCTGGGTGTGGGGCCTGATTCTTTGGAATTGGGGAGAACCGTTTTCTTTATCTGGGGTATTGGTTTTCATAGCCATTGGTCCCCAGGACAGGTGGCTGCTGCTGGTGCTACTGGGAAGCTGGAGCGTCTAAGGGAATTGCTTGTGTGACTTGTGATTAGCCGGCGGGGCGAAACCAAAGTCTTTTCTGTTTGGCTGGTTTGGTTTGCCTTAGAGTGGAAAACCCCCAGCTTTGGGCCGTAGTTGCCCTGTTGGAAGCAATTTGTCCTGATTTGTCACGCTCCGTTGGATCCCACCAGGAACAGCACCGTCACAGCTGGTCTGGGGGAGCCGGGGGCAGTAAGAGAGCGGCCTTCTTCCTCGTTAGTATAGTGGCGCGTATACCCGCCTGTCACGCGGGAGACCGGGGTTCGATTCCCCGACGGGGAGGCCTTTTGAATGGGGAGGGAGCAAAGTCTTGCCCGGCCGACACTTTCCTCGGCTCCTTCTTCTCCAGGGAGACTTGCCTTCATGCCCCGCGGGCTTGATTTTCACCGCCGCCCCCCGAGCACGGTGCATTTATGGCTCAGCCACCAAAGCACTTGGCCGTGGGCCGTGATCGTATAGTGGTTAGTACTCTGCGCTGTGGCCGCAGCAACCTCGGTTTGACTCCGAGTCACGGCAGCGCTTGTTTTTGTGGCGGGGCATCGCGTGACGCGCGCCTGGTGGCTCAGCCCGATTGCCTCCATTTGCAAAGAGAGCCAGCAGCTGGTGCCTGGTCTCCGGCCGCTCCGGGGAAGTCAGCCGTGGCTCCTGGGGCCCGTTTTGTTCAACATCTTTCTTACTGATCTGGATGATGGGCTGGATTGCAGCCTCAGCGAGGGCGCAGCTGAGCCTAATCTTCTCGGATTCTGCGTCCATCAGGTAAATCCACCAGAAAAAGAGGAAGGGGCAAAAGGAAGAGGAACTCTTCCTGGGTGCCAAGCGGCGTATTCCAGCCTGCAAAGGGCTGCGTTTCGACCCACCGGCCACGGCGAGGAAGAAGGTGCTGAGCAGCTCGCCGGAGAGGGACAGGTCCCAGGCAGGTGGTGTGGGGGCGAGCCGCGTAGCCCCCAAAGGCGGGCTGCTGGGCAACCGCGTGTGCGGAGGCGGTAGCTGCAGCCGAAGCGCTGAGGACGGAGAAGAGAGCAGGAGGTGGTGTTGCCCGCTGGGGTCCATGGTGTGGTGTCTTCCGGTGTCACGTTACTGAAATTATTTGGGATCATATAGATCATTGGTGCAACCAAGGTCCTATAGTGGCGCCAAATATTGTGTAAAAGGGGGTCAGATAAGGTGTCTACGACCAGGTTATGGTCTGCTGATTATGATTAATCTATCTGTATGTCTGTGTGTCCTTTTTGTAACTAAAGTTATGAATATTGGCTCTACGGTGCCTGTATTTCAAATTTATGCTTGGCTTCTGGGTGGAAATCTCAGACGAGCTGTTGTTAACTCCCCTGGCCTGACTGATGACCCATTAAGAACCATCAGCTACACAATGAACTTTGTAGACGCCAGTCTACACCGGAGCTTCTCCAGGAATGTAGCCTGCCTGGTCAGAAACTGACTCTTGGAGAGTCTGGTGATTGGACTATGTGGCTATGAACCTCCATTTTGCAACTGGACTCTGCATGAGAAGGAGGGGGCGCCTTCGCCCACCAGAGGAAGTCTATAAAACCTGGGAGAAACTCCCTCCATTTTCTCTTCAGTCAGCCACTCTTACTCGGGAGGAATTCGGGCTGCTCACAGAAGTTTTCAACAAAGGACTGTATGGCCCATCCTTGCAGGGGATGCATTCCAGAGACTTTGATTTGAACCTGCAGTTCATTCTACCTTTGCTGCAAGCCTGAACCAAGAGATTTGCCATTACTGCATGTAACTGATTTCTTTTAAGCATTCATAACCCTGACCTGTATCTTTTTCCGTGTATAAGAAACCTTTGGATTTTAGATTGTAAAGGATTGGCAAGAGCGTGATTTGTGGGTAAGATCTGATTTGTATATTGACCTGGGTGTGGGGCCTGATTCTTTGGAATTGGGGAGAACCGTTTTCTTTTTCTGGGGTATTGGTTTTCATAGCCATTGGTCCCCAGGGCAGGTGGCTGCTGCTGGTGCTACTGGGAAGCTGGAGCGTCTAAGGGAATTGCTTGTGTGACTTGTGATTAGCCGGCGGGGCGAAACCAAAGTCTTTTCTGTTTGGCTGGTTTGGTTTGCCTTAGAGTGGAAAACCCCCAGCTTTGGGCCGTAGTTGCCCTGTTGGAAGCAATTTGTCCTGATTTGTCACGCTCCGTTGGATCCCACCAGGAACAGCACCGTCACAGCTGGTCTGGGGGAGCCGGGGGCAGTAAGAGAGCGGTCTTCTTCCTCGTTAGTATAGTGGCGCGTATCCCCGCCTGTCACGCGGGAGACCGGGGTTCGATTCCCCGACGGGGAGGCCTTTTGAATGGGGAGGGAGCAAAGTCTTGCCCGGCCGACACTTTCCTCGGCTCCTTCTTCTCCAGGGAGACTTGCCTTCATGCCCCGCGTGCTTGATTTTCACCGCCGCCCCCCGAGCACGGAGCATTTATGGCTCAGCCACCAAAGCGCTTGGCCGTGGGCCGTGATCGTATAGTGGTTAGTACTCTGCGCTGTGGCTGCAGCAACCTCGGTTCGACTCCGAGTCACGGCAGCGCTTGTTTTTGTGGCGGGGCATCGCGTGACGCGCGCCTGGTGGCTCAGCCCGATTGCCTCCATTTGCAAAGAGAGCCAGCAGCTGGTGCCTGGTCTCCGGCTGCTCCGGGGAAGTCAGCCGTGGCTCCTGGGGCCCGTTTTGTTCAACATCTTTCTTACTGATCTGGATGATGGGCTGGATTGCAGCCTCAGCAAGGGCGCAGCTGAGCCTAATCTTCTCGGATTCTGCGTCCATCAGGTAAATCCACCAGAAAAAGAGGAAGGGGCAAAAGGAAGAGGAACTCTTCCTGGGTGCCAAGCGGCGTATTCCAGCCTGCAAAGGGCTGCGTTTCGACCCACCGGCCACGGCGAGGAAGAAGGTGCTGAGCAGCTCGCCGGAGAGGGACAGGTCCCAGGCAGGTGGTGTGGGGGCGAGCCGCGTAGCCCCCAAAGGCGGGCTGCTGGGCAACCGCGTGTGCGGAGGCGGTAGCTGCGGCCGAAGCGCTGAGGACGGAGAAGAGAGCAGGAGGTGGTGTTGCCCGCTGAGGCCCATGGTGTGGTGTCTTCCGGTGTCACGTTACTGAAATTATTTGGGATCATATAGATCATTGGTGCAACCAAGGTCCTATAGTGGCGCCAAATATTGTGTAAAAGGGGGTCAGATAAGGTGTCTACGACCAGGTTATGGTCTGCTGATTATGATTAATCTATCTGTATGTGTGTGTGTCCTTTTTGTACCTAAAGTTATGAATATTGGCTCTACGGTGCCTGTATTTCAAATTTATGCTTGGCTTCTGGGTGGAAATCTCAGACAAGCTGTTGTTAACTCCCCTGGCCTGACCGATGGCCCATTAAGAACCATCAGCTACACAATGAACTTTGTAGACGCCAGTCTACACCGGAGCTTCTCCAGGAATGTAGCCTGCCTGGTCAGAAACTGACTCTTGGAGAGTCTGGTGATTGGACTATGTGGCTATGAACCTCCATTTTGCAACTGGACTCTACATGAGAAGGAGGGGGCACCTTCGCCCACCAGAGGAAGTCTATAAAACCTGGGAGAAACTCCCTCCATTTTGTCTTCAGTCAGCCACTCTTACTCGGGAGGAATTCGGGCTACTCACAGAAGTTTTCAACAAAGGACTGTATGGCCCATCCTTGCAGGGGATGCATTCCAGAGACTTTGATTTGAACCTGCAGTTTATTCTACCTTTGCTGCAAGCCTGAACCAAGAGATTTGCCATTACTGCATGTAACTGATTTCTTTTAAGCATTCCTAACCCTGACCTGTATCTTTTTCCGTGTATAAGAAACCTTTGGATTTTAGATTGTAAAGGATTGGCAAGAGCGTGATTTGTGGGTAAGATCTGATTTGTATATTGACCTGGGTGTGGGGCCTGATTCTTTGGAATTGGGGAGAACCGTTTTCTTTATCTGGGGTATTGGTTTTCATAGCCATTGGTCCCCAGGACAGGTGGCTGCTGCTGGTGCTACTGGGAAGCTGGAGCGTCTAAGGGAATTGCTTGTGTGACTTGTGATTAGCCGGCGGGGCGAAACCAAAGTCTTTTCTGTTTGGCTGGTTTGGTTTGCCTTAGAGTGGAAAACCCCCAGCTTTGGGCCGTAGTTGCCCTGTTGGAAGCAATTTGTCCTGATTTGTCACGCTCCGTTGGATCCCACCAGGAACAGCACCGTCACAGCTGGTCTGGGGGAGCCGGGGGCAGTAAGAGAGCGGCCTTCTTCCTCGTTAGTATAGTGGCGCGTATACCCGCCTGTCACGCGGGAGACCGGGGTTCGATTCCCCGACGGGGAGGCCTTTTGAATGGGGAGGGAGCAAAGTCTTGCCCGGCCGACACTTTCCTCGGCTCCTTCTTCTCCAGGGAGACTTGCCTTCATGCCCCGCGGGCTTGATTTTCACCGCCGCCCCCCGAGCACGGTGCATTTATGGCTCAGCCACCAAAGCACTTGGCCGTGGGCCGTGATCGTATAGTGGTTAGTACTCTGCGCTGTGGCCGCAGCAACCTCGGTTTGACTCCGAGTCACGGCAGCGCTTGTTTTTGTGGCGGGGCATCGCGTGACGCGCGCCTGGTGGCTCAGCCCGATTGCCTCCATTTGCAAAGAGAGCCAGCAGCTGGTGCCTGGTCTCCGGCCGCTCCGGGGAAGTCAGCCGTGGCTCCTGGGGCCCGTTTTGTTCAACATCTTTCTTACTGATCTGGATGATGGGCTGGATTGCAGCCTCAGCGAGGGCGCAGCTGAGCCTAATCTTCTCGGATTCTGCGTCCATCAGGTAAATCCACCAGAAAAAGAGGAAGGGGCAAAAGGAAGAGGAACTCTTCCTGGGTGCCAAGCGGCGTATTCCAGCCTGCAAAGGGCTGCGTTTCGACCCACCGGCCACGGCGAGGAAGAAGGTGCTGAGCAGCTCGCCGGAGAGGGACAGGTCCCAGGCAGGTGGTGTGGGGGCGAGCCGCGTAGCCCCCAAAGGCGGGCTGCTGGGCAACCGCGTGTGCGGAGGCGGTAGCTGCAGCCGAAGCGCTGAGGACGGAGAAGAGAGCAGGAGGTGGTGTTGCCCGCTGGGGTCCATGGTGTGGTGTCTTCCGGTGTCACGTTACTGAAATTATTTGGGATCATATAGATCATTGGTGCAACCAAGGTCCTATAGTGGCGCCAAATATTGTGTAAAAGGGGGTCAGATAAGGTGTCTACGACCAGGTTATGGTCTGCTGATTATGATTAATCTATCTGTATGTCTGTGTGTCCTTTTTGTAACTAAAGTTATGAATATTGGCTCTACGGTGCCTGTATTTCAAATTTATGCTTGGCTTCTGGGTGGAAATCTCAGACGAGCTGTTGTTAACTCCCCTGGCCTGACTGATGACCCATTAAGAACCATCAGCTACACAATGAACTTTGTAGACGCCAGTCTACACCGGAGCTTCTCCAGGAATGTAGCCTGCCTGGTCAGAAACTGACTCTTGGAGAGTCTGGTGATTGGACTATGTGGCTATGAACCTCCATTTTGCAACTGGACTCTGCATGAGAAGGAGGGGGCGCCTTCGCCCACCAGAGGAAGTCTATAAAACCTGGGAGAAACTCCCTCCATTTTCTCTTCAGTCAGCCACTCTTACTCGGGAGGAATTCGGGCTGCTCACAGAAGTTTTCAACAAAGGACTGTATGGCCCATCCTTGCAGGGGATGCATTCCAGAGACTTTGATTTGAACCTGCAGTTCATTCTACCTTTGCTGCAAGCCTGAACCAAGAGATTTGCCATTACTGCATGTAACTGATTTCTTTTAAGCATTCATAACCCTGACCTGTATCTTTTTCCGTGTATAAGAAACCTTTGGATTTTAGATTGTAAAGGATTGGCAAGAGCGTGATTTGTGGGTAAGATCTGATTTGTATATTGACCTGGGTGTGGGGCCTGATTCTTTGGAATTGGGGAGAACCGTTTTCTTTTTCTGGGGTATTGGTTTTCATAGCCATTGGTCCCCAGGGCAGGTGGCTGCTGCTGGTGCTACTGGGAAGCTGGAGCGTCTAAGGGAATTGCTTGTGTGACTTGTGATTAGCCGGCGGGGCGAAACCAAAGTCTTTTCTGTTTGGCTGGTTTGGTTTGCCTTAGAGTGGAAAACCCCCAGCTTTGGGCCGTAGTTGCCCTGTTGGAAGCAATTTGTCCTGATTTGTCACGCTCCGTTGGATCCCACCAGGAACAGCACCGTCACAGCTGGTCTGGGGGAGCCGGGGGCAGTAAGAGAGCGGTCTTCTTCCTCGTTAGTATAGTGGCGCGTATCCCCGCCTGTCACGCGGGAGACCGGGGTTCGATTCCCCGACGGGGAGGCCTTTTGAATGGGGAGGGAGCAAAGTCTTGCCCGGCCGACACTTTCCTCGGCTCCTTCTTCTCCAGGGAGACTTGCCTTCATGCCCCGCGTGCTTGATTTTCACCGCCGTCCCCCGAGCACGGAGCATTTATGGCTCAGCCACCAAAGCGCTTGGCCGTGGGCCGTGATCGTATAGTGGTTAGTACTCTGCGCTGTGGCTGCAGCAACCTCGGTTCGACTCCGAGTCACGGCAGCGCTTGTTTTTGTGGCGGGGCATCGCGTGACGCGCGCCTGGTGGCTCAGCCCGATTGCCTCCATTTGCAAAGAGAGCCAGCAGCTGGTGCCTGGTCTCCGGCTGCTCCGGGGAAGTCAGCCGTGGCTCCTGGGGCCCGTTTTGTTCAACATCTTTCTTACTGATCTGGATGATGGGCTGGATTGCAGCCTCAGCAAGGGCGCAGCTGAGCCTAATCTTCTCGGATTCTGCGTCCATCAGGTAAATCCACCAGAAAAAGAGGAAGGGGCAAAAGGAAGAGGAACTCTTCCTGGGTGCCAAGCGGCGTATTCCAGCCTGCAAAGGGCTGCGTTTCGACCCACCGGCCACGGCGAGGAAGAAGGTGCTGAGCAGCTCGCCGGAGAGGGACAGGTCCCAGGCAGGTGGTGTGGGGGCGAGCCGCGTAGCCCCCAAAGGCGGGCTGCTGGGCAACCGCGTGTGCGGAGGCGGTAGCTGCGGCCGAAGCGCTGAGGACGGAGAAGAGAGCAGGAGGTGGTGTTGCCCGCTGAGGCCCATGGTGTGGTGTCTTCCGGTGTCACGTTACTGAAATTATTTGGGATCATATAGATCATTGGTGCAACCAAGGTCCTATAGTGGCGCCAAATATTGTGTAAAAGGGGGTCAGATAAGGTGTCTACGACCAGGTTATGGTCTGCTGATTATGATTAATCTATCTGTATGTGTGTGTGTCCTTTTTGTACCTAAAGTTATGAATATTGGCTCTACGGTGCCTGTATTTCAAATTTATGCTTGGCTTCTGGGTGGAAATCTCAGACAAGCTGTTGTTAACTCCCCTGGCCTGACTGATGGCCCATTAAGAACCATCAGCTACACAATGAACTTTGTAGACGCCAGTCTACACCGGAGCTTCTCCAGGAATGTAGCCTGCCTGGTCAGAAACTGACTCTTGGAGGGTCTGGTGATTGGACTATGTGGCTATGAACCTCCATTTTGCAACTGGACTCTGCATGAGAAGGAGGGGGCGCCTTCGCCCACCAGAGGAAGTCTATAAAACCTGGGAGAAACTCCCTCCATTTTGTCTTCAGTCAGCCACTCTTACTCGGGAGGAATTCGGGCTACTCACAGAAGTTTTCAACAAAGGACTGTATGGCCCATCCTTGCAGGGGATGCATTCCAGAGACTTTGATTTGAACCTGCAGTTCATTCTACCTTTGCTGCAAGCCTGAACCAAGAGATTTGCCATTACTGCATGTAACTGATTTCTTTTAAGCATTCCTAACCCTGACCTGTATCTTTTTCCATGTATAAGAAACCTTTGGATTTTAGATTGTAAAGGATTGGCAAGAGCGTGATTTGTGGGTAAGATCTGATTTGTATATTGACCTGGGTGTGAGGCCTGATTCTTTGGAATTGGGGAGAACCGTTTTCTTTATCTGGGGTATTGGTTTTCATAGCCATTGGTCCCCAGGACAGGTGGCTGCTGCTGGTGCTACTGGGAAGCTGGAGCGTCTAAGGGAATTGCTTGTGTGACTTGTGATTAGCCGGCGGGGCGAAACCAAAGTCTTTTCTGTTTGGCTGGTTTGGTTTGCCTTAGAGTGGAAAACCCCCAGCTTTGGGGCGTAGTTGCCCTGTTGGAAGCAATTTGTCCTGATTTGTCACGCTCCGTTGGATCCCACCAGGAACAGCACCGTCACAGCTGGTCTGGGGGAGCCGGGGGCAGTAAGAGAGCGGCCTTCTTCCTCATTAGTATAGTGGCGCGTATCCCCGCCTGTCACGCGGGAGACCGGGGTTCGATTCCCAGACGGGGCGGCCTTTTGAATGGGGAGGGAGCAAAGTCTTGCCCGGCCGACACTTTCCTCGGCTCCTTCTTCTCCAGGGAGACTTGCCTTCATTCCCCGCGGGCTTGATTTTCACCGCCGCCCCCCGAGCACGGAGCATTTATGGCTCAGCCACCAAAGCACTTGGCCGTGGGCCGTGATCGTATAGTGGTTAGTACTCTGCGCTGTGGCCGCAGCAACCTTGGTTCGACTCCGAGTCACGGCAGCGCTTGTTTTTGTGGCGGGGCATCGCGTGACGCGCGCCTGGTGGCTCAGCCCGATTGCCTCCATTTGCAAAGAGAGCCAGCAGCTGGTGCCTGGTCTCCGGCCGCTCCGGGGAAGTCAGCCGTGGCTCCTGGGGCCCGTTTTGTGCAACATCTTTCTTACTGATCTGGATGATGGGCTGGATTGCAGCCTCAGCGAGGGCGCAGCTGAGCCTAATCTTCTCGGATTCTGCGTCCATCAGGTAAATCCACCAGAAAAAGAGGAAGGGGCAAAAGGAAGAGGAACTCTTCCTGGGTGCCAAGCGGCGTATTCCAGCCTGCAAAGGGCTGCGTTTCGACCCACCGGCCACGGCGAGGAAGAAGGTGCTGAGCAGCTCGCCGGAGAGGGACAGGTCCCAGGCAGGTGGTGTGGGGGCGAGCCGCGTAGCCCCCAAAGGCGGGCTGCTGGGCAACCGCGTGTGCGGAGGCGGTAGCTGCGGCCGAAGCGCTGAGGACGGAGAAGAGAGCAGGAGGTGGTGTTGCCCGCTGGGGTCCATGGTGTGGTGTCTTCCGGTGTCACGTTACTGAAATTATTTGGGATCATATAGATCATTGGTGCAACCAAGGTCCTATAGTGGCGCCAAATATTGTGTAAAAGGGGGTCAGATAAGGTGTCTACGACCAGGTTATGGTCTGCTGATTATGATTAATCTATCTGTATGTGTGTGTGTCCTTTTTGTACCTAAAGTTATGAATATTGGCTCTACGGTGCCTGTATTTCAAATTTATGCTTGGCTTCTGGGTGGAAATCTCAGACAAGCTGTTGTTAACTCCCCTGGCCTGACCGATGGCCCATTAAGAACCATCAGCTACACAATGAACTTTGTAGACGCCAGTCTACACCGGAGCTTCTCCAGGAATGTAGCCTGCCTGGTCAGAAACTGACTCTTGGAGAGTCTGGTGATTGGACTATGTGGCTATGAACCTCCATTTTGCAACTGGACTCTGCATGAGAAGGAGGGGGCGCCTTCGCCCACCAGAGGAAGTCTATAAAACCTGGGAGAAACTCCCTCCATTTTGTCTTCAGTCAGCCACTCTTACTCGGGAGGAATTCGGGCTACTCACAGAAGTTTTCAACAAAGGACTGTATGGCCCATCCTTGCAGGGGATGCATTCCAGAGACTTTGATTTGAACCTGCAGTTCATTCTACCTTTGCTGCAAGCCTGAACCAAGAGATTTGCCATTACTGCATGTAACTGATTTCTTTTAAGCATTCCTAACCCTGACCTGTATCTTTTTCCGTGTATAAGAAACCTTTGGATTTTAGATTGTAAAGGATTGGCAAGAGCGTGATTTGTGGGTAAGATCTGATTTGTATATTGACCTGGGTGTGGGGCCTGATTCTTTGGAATTGGGGAGAACCGTTTTCTTTATCTGGGGTATTGGTTTTCATAGCCATTGGTCCCCAGGACAGGTGGCTGCTGCTGGTGCTACTGGGAAGCTGGAGCGTCTAAGGGAATTGCTTGTGTGACTTGTGATTAGCCGGCGGGGCGAAACCAAAGTCTTTTCTGTTTGGCTGGTTTGGTTTGCCTTAGAGTGGAAAACCCCCAGCTTTGGGGCGTAGTTGCCCTGTTGGAAGCAATTTGTCCTGATTTGTCACGCTCCGTTGGATCCCACCAGGAACAGCACCGTCACAGCTGGTCTGGGGGAGCCGGGGGCAGTAAGAGAGCGGTCTTCTTCCTCGTTAGTATAGTGGCGCGTATCCCCGCCTGTCACGTGGGAGACCGGGGTTCGATTCCCCGACGGGGAGGCCTTTCGAATGGGGAGGGAGCAAAGTCTTGCCCGTCCGACACTTTCCTCGGCTCCTTCTTCTCCAGGGAGACTTGCCTTCATGCCCCGCGTGCTTGATTTTCACCGCCGCCCCCCGAGCACGGAGCATTTATGGCTCAGCCACCAAAGCGCTTGGCCGTGGGCCGTGATCGTATAGTGGTTAGTACTCTGCGCTGTGGCTGCAGCAACCTCGGTTCGACTCCGAGTCACGGCAGCGCTTGTTTTTGTGGCGGGGCATCGCGTGACGCGCGCCTGGTGGCTCAGCCCGATTGCCTCCATTTGCAAAGAGAGCCAGCAGCTGGTGCCTGGTCTCCGGCTGCTCCGGGGAAGTCAGCCGTGGCTCCTGGGGCCCGTTTTGTTCAACATCTTTCTTACTGATCTGGATGATGGGCTGGATTGCAGCCTCAGCAAGGGCGCAGCTGAGCCTAATCTTCTCGGATTCTGCGTCCATCAGGTAAATCCACCAGAAAAAGAGGAAGGGGCAAAAGGAAGAGGAACTCTTCCTGGGTGCCAAGCGGCGTATTCCAGCCTGCAAAGGGCTGCGTTTCGACCCACCGGCCACGGCGAGGAAGAAGGTGCTGAGCAGCTCGCCGGAGAGGGACAGGTCCCAGGCAGGTGGTGTGGGGGCGAGCCGCGTAGCCCCCAAAGGCGGGCTGCTGGGCAACCGCGTGTGCGGAGGCGGTAGCTGCGGCCGAAGCGCTGAGGACGGAGAAGAGAGCAGGAGGTGGTGTTGCCCGCTGAGGCCCATGGTGTGGTGTCTTCCGGTGTCACGTTACTGAAATTATTTGGGATCATATAGATCATTGGTGCAACCAAGGTCCTATAGTGGCGCCAAATATTGTGTAAAAGGGGGTCAGATAAGGTGTCTACGACCAGGTTATGGTCTGCTGATTATGATTAATCTATCTGTATGTGTGTGTGTCCTTTTTGTAACTAAAGTTATGAATATTGGCTCTACGGTGCCTGTATTTCAAATTTATGCTTGGCTTCTGGGTGGAAATCTCAGACAAGCTGTTGTTAACTCCCCTGGCCTGACTGATGGCCCATTAAGAACCATCAGCTACACAATGAACTTTGTAGACGCCAGTCTACACCGGAGCTTCTCCAGGAATGTAGCCTGCCTGGTCAGAAACTGACTCTTGGAGGGTCTGGTGATTGGACTATGTGGCTATGAACCTCCATTTTGCAACTGGACTCTGCATGAGAAGGAGGGGGCGCCTTCGCCCACCAGAGGAAGTCTATAAAACCTGGGAGAAACTCCCTCCATTTTGTCTTCAGTCAGCCACTCTTACTCGGGAGGAATTCGGGCTACTCACAGAAGTTTTCAACAAAGGACTGTATGGCCCATCCTTGCAGGGGATGCATTCCAGAGACTTTGATTTGAACCTGCAGTTCATTCTACCTTTGCTGCAAGCCTGAACCAAGAGATTTGCCATTACTGCATGTAACTGATTTCTTTTAAGCATTCCTAACCCTGACCTGTATCTTTTTCCGTGTATAAGAAACCTTTGGATTTTAGATTGTAAAGGATTGGCAAGAGCGTGATTTGTGGGTAAGATCTGATTTGTATATTGACCTGGGTGTGAGGCCTGATTCTTTGGAATTGGGGAGAACCGTTTTCTTTTTCTGGGGTATTGGTTTTCATAGCCATTGGTCCCCAGGACAGGTGGCTGCTGCTGGTGCTACTGGGAAGCTGGAGCGTCTAAGGGAATTGCTTGTGTGACTTGTGATTAGCCGGCGGGGCGAAACCAAAGTCTTTTCTGTTTGGCTGGTTTGGTTTGCCTTAGAGTGGAAAACCCCCAGCTTTGGGGCGTAGTTGCCCTGTTGGAAGCAATTTGTCCTGATTTGTCACGCTCCGTTGGATCCCACCAGGAACAGCACCGTCACAGCTGTTCGGGGGGAGCCGGGGGTAGTAAGAGAGCGGCCTTCTTCCTCGTTAGTATAGTGGCGCGTATCCCCGCCTGTCACGCGGGAGACCGGAGTTCGATTCCCCGACGGGGAGGCCTTTTGAATGGGGAGGGAGCAAAGTCTTGCCCGGCCGACACTTTCCTCGGCTCCTTCTTCTCCAGGGAGACTTGCCTTCATGCCCCGCGGGCTTGATTTTCACCGCCGCCCCCCGAGCACGGTGCATTTATGGCTCAGCCACCAAAGCGCGCGGCCGTGGGCTGTGATCGTATAGTGGTTAGTACGCTGCGCTGTGGCCGCAGCAACCTCGGTTCGACTCCGAGTCACGGCAGCGCTTGTTTTTGTGGCGGGGCATCGCGTGACGCGCGCCTGGTGGCTCAGCCCGATTGCCTCCATTTGCAAAGAGAGCCAGCAGCTGGTGCCTGGTCTCCGGCCGCTCCGGGGAAGTCAGCCGTGGCTCCTGGGGCCCGTTTTGTTCAACATCTTTCTTACTGATCTGGATGATGGGCTGGATTGCAGCCTCAGCAAGGGCGCAGCTGAGCCTAATCTTCTCGGATTCTGCGTCCATCAGGTAAATCCACCAGAAAAAGAGGAAGGGGCAAAAGGAAGAGGAACTCTTCCTGGGTGCCAAGCGGCGTATTCCAGCCTGCAAAGGGCTGCGTTTCGACCCACCGGCCACGGCGAGGAAGAAGGTGTTGAGCAGCTCGCCGGAGAGGGACAGGTCCCAGGCAGGTGGTGTGGGGGCGAGCCGCGTAGCCCCCAAAGGCGGGCTGCTGGGCAACCGCGTGTGCGGAGGCGGTAGCTGCAGCCGAAGCGCTGAGGACGGAGAAGAGAGCAGGAGGTGGTGTTGCCCGCTGGGGCCCATGGTGTGGTGTCGGCCGGTGTCACGTTACTGAAATTATTTGGGATCATATAGATCATTGGTGCAACCAAGGTCCTATAGTGGCGCCAAATATTGTGTAAAAGGGGGTCAGATAAGGTGTCTACGACCAGGTTATGGTCTGCTGACTATGATTAATCTATCTGTATGTGTGTGTGTCCTTTTTGTAACTAAAGTTATGAATATTGGCTCTACGGTGCCTGTATTTCAAATTTATGCTTGGCTTCTGGGTGGAAATCTCAGACAAGCTGTTGTTAACTCCCCTGGCCTGACTGATGGCCCATTAAGAACCATCAGCTACACAATGAACTTTGTAGATGCCAGTCTACACCGGAGCTTCTCCAGGAATGTAGCCTGCCTGGTCAGAAACTGACTCGTGGAGAGTCTGGTGATTGGACTATGTGGCTATGAACCTCCATTTTGCAACTGGACTCTGCATGAGAAGGAGGGGGGGCCTTCGCCCACCAGAGGAAGTCTATAAAACCTGGGAGAAACTCCCTCCATTTTGTCTTCAGTCAGCCACTCTTACTCGGGAGGAATTCGGGCTACTCACAGAAGTTTTCAACAAAGGACTGTATGGCCCATCCTTGCAGGGGATGCATTCCAGAGACTTTGATTTGAACCTGCAGTTCATTCTACCTTTGCTGCAAGCCTGAACCAAGAGATTTGCCATTTCTGCATGTAACTGATTTCTTTTAACCATTCCTAACCCTGACCTGTATCTTTTTCCGTGTATAAGAAACCTTTGGATTTTAGATTGTAAAGGATTGGCAAGAGCGTGATTTGTGGGTAAGATCTGATTTGTATATTGACCTGGGTGTGGGGCCTGATTCTTTGGAATTGGGGAGAACCGTTTTCTTTATCTGGGGGATTGGTTTTCATAGCCATTGGTCCCCAGGACAGGTGGCTGCTGCTGGTGCTACTGGGAAGCTGGAGCGTCTAAGGGAATTGCTTGTGTGACTTGTGATTAGCCGGCGGGGCGAAACCAAAGTCTTTTCTCTTTGGCTGGTTTGGTTTGCCTTAGAGTGGAAAACCCCCAGCTTTGGGCCGTAGTTGCCCTGTTGGAAGCAATTTGTCCTGATTTGTCACGCTCCGTTGGATCCCACCAGGAACAGCACCGTCACAGCTGGTCTGGGGGACCCGGGGGCAGTAAGAGAGCGGCCTTCTTCCTCGTTAGTATAGTGGCGCGTATCCCCGCCTGTCACGCGGGAGACCGGGGTTCGATTCCCCGACGGGGAGGCCTTTTGAATGGGGAGGGAGCAAAGTCTTGCCCGGCCGACACTTTCCTCGGCTCCTTCTTCTCCAGGGAGACTTGCCTTCATGCCCCGCGGGCTTGATTTTCACCGCCGCCCCCCGAGCACGGAGCATTTATGGCTCAGCCACCAAAGCGCTCGGCCGTGGGCCGTGATCGTATATTGGTTAGTACTCTGCGCTGTGGCCGCAGCAACCTCGGTTCGACTCCGAGTCACGGCAGCGCTTGTTTTTGTGGCGGGGCATCGCGTGACGCGCCCCTGGTGGCTCAGCCCGATTGCCTCCATTTGCAAAGAGAGCCAGCAGCTGGTGCCTGGTCTCCCTCCGCTCCGGGGAAGTCAGCCGTGGCTCCTGGGGCCCGTTTTGGTCAACATCTTTCTTACTGATCTGGATGATGGGCTGGATTGCAGCCTCAGCAAGGGCGCAGCTGAGCCTAATCTTCTCGGATTCTGCGTCCATCAGGTAAATCCACCAGAAAAAGAGGAAGGGGCAAAAGGAAGAGGAACTCTTCCTGGGTGCCAAGCGGCGTATTCCAGCCTGCAAAGGGCTGCGTTTCGACCCACCGGCCACGGCGAGGAAGAAGGTGCTGAGCAGCTCGCCGGAGAGGGACAGGTCCCAGGCAGGTGGTGTGGGGGCGAGCCGCGTAGCCCCCAAAGGCGGGCTGCTGGGCAACCGCGTGTGCGGAGGCGGTAGCTGCAGCCGAAGCGCTGAGGAAGGAGAAGAGAGCAGGAGGTGGTGTTGCCCGCTGGGGCCCATGGTGTGGTGTCGGCCGGTGTCACGTTACTGAAATTATTTGGGATCATATAGATCATTGGTGCAACCAAGGTCCTATAGTGGCGCCAAATATTGTGTAAAAGGGGGTCAGATAAGGTGTCTACGACCAGGTTATGGTCTGCTGACTATGATTAATCTATCTGTATGTGTGTGTGTGTGTCCTTTTTGTAACTAAAGTTATGAATATTGGCTCTACGGTGCCTGTATTTCAAATTTATGCTTGGCTTCTGGGTGGAAATCTCAGACAAGCTGTTGTTAACTCCCCTGGCCTGACTGATGGCCCATTAAGAACCATCAGCTACACAATGAACTTTGTAGACGCCAGTCTACACCGGAGCTTCTCCAGGAATGTAGCCTGCCTGGTCAGAAACTGACTCGTGGAGAGTCTGGTGATTGGACTATGTGGCTATGAACCTCCATTTTGCACCTGGACTCTGCATGAGAAGGAGGGGGGGCCTTCGCCCACCAGAGGAAGTCTATAAAACCTGGGAGAAACTCCCTCCATTTTGTCTTCAGTCAGCCACTCTTACTCGGGAGGAATTCGGGCTACTCACAGAAGTTTTCAACAAAGGACTGTATGGCCCATCCTTGCAGGGGATGCATTCCAGAGACTTTGATTTGAACCTGCAGTTCATTCTACCTTTGCTGCAAGCCTGAACCAAGAGATTTGCCATTTCTGCATGTAACTGATTTCTTTTAACCATTCCTAACCCTGACCTGTATCTTTTTCCGTGTATAAGAAACCTTTGGATTTTAGATTGTAAAGGATTGGCAAGAGCGTGATTTGTGGGTAAGATCTGATTTGTATATTGACCTGGGTGTGGGGCCTGATTCTTTGGAATTGGGGAGAACCGTTTTCTTTATCTGGGGTATGGGTTTTCATAGCCATTGGTCCCCAGGACAGGTGGCTGCTGCTGGTGCTACTGGGAAGCTGGAGCGTCTAAGGGAATTGCTTGTGTGACTTGTGATTAGCCGGCGGGGCGAAACCAAAGTCTTTTCTGGTTGGCTGGTTTGGTTTGCCTTAGAGTGGAAAACCCCCAGCTTTGGGCCGTAGTTGCCCTGTTGGAAGCAATTTGTCCTGATTTGTCACGCTCCGTTGGATCCCACCAGGAACAGCGCCGTCACAGCTGGTCTGGGGGAGCCGGGGGCAGTAAGAGAGCGGCCTTCTTCCTCGTTAGTATAGTGGCGCGTATCCCCGCCTGTCACGCGGGAGACCGGGGTTCGATTCCCCAACGGGGAGGCCTTTTGAATGGGGAGGGAGCAAAGTCTTGCCCGGCCGACACTTTCCTCGGCTCCTTCTTCTCCAGGGAGACTTGCCTTCATGCCCCGCGGGCTTGATTTTCACCGCCGGCCCCCGAGCACGGAGCATTTATGGCTCAGTCACCAAAGCGCTTGGCCGTGGGCCATGATCGTATAGTGGTTAGTACTCTGCGCTGTGGCCGCAGCAACCTCGGTTCGACTCCGAGTCATGGCAGCGCTTGTTTTTGTGGCGGGGCATCGCGTGACGCGCGCCTGGTGGCTCAGCCCGATTGCCTCCATTTGCAAAGAGAGCCAGCAGCTGGTGCCTGGTCTCCGGCCGCTCCGGGGAAGTCAGCCGTGGCTCCTGGGGCCCGTTTTGGTCAACATCTTTCTTACTGATCTGGATGATGGGCTGGATTGCAGCCTCAGCAAGGGCGCAGCTGAGCCTAATCTTCTCGGATTCTGCGTCCATCAGGTAAATTCACCAGAAAAAGAGGAAGGGGCAAAAGGAAGAGGAACTCTTCCTGGGTGCCAAGCGGCGTATTCCAGCCTGCAAAGGGCTGCGTTTCGACCCACCGGCCACGGCGAGGAAGAAGGTGCTGAGCAGCTCGCCGGAGAGGGACAGGTCCCAGGCAGGTGGTGTGGGGGCGAGCCGCGTAGCCCCCAAAGGCGGGCTGCTGGGCAACCGCGTGTGCGGAGGCGGTAGCTGCAGCCGAAGCGCTGAGGACGGAGAAGAGAGCAGGAGGTGATGTTGCCCGCTGGGGCCCATGGTGTGGTGTCGGCCGGTGTCACGTTACTGAAATTATTTGGGATCATATAGATCATTGGTGCAACCAAGGTCCTATAGTGGCGCCAAATATTGTGTAAAAGGGGGTCAGATAAGGTGTCTACGACCAGGTTATGGTCTGCTGACTATGATTAATCTATCTGTATGTCTGTGTGTCCTTTTTGTAACTAAAGTTATGAATATTGGCTCTACGGTGCCTGTATTTCAAATTTATGCTTGGCTTCTGGGTGGAAATCTCAGACAAGCTGTTGTTAACTCCCCTGGCCTGACTGATGGCCCATTAAGAACCATCAGCTACACAATGAACTTTGTAGACGCCAGTCTACACCGGAGCTTCTCCAGGAATGTAGCCTGCCTGGTCAGAAACTGACTCGTGGAGAGTCTGGTGATTGGACTATGTGGCTATGAACCTCCATTTTGCACCTGGACTCTGCATGAGAAGGAGGGGGGGCCTTCGCCCACCAGAGGAAGTCTATAAAACCTGGGAGAAACTCCCTCCATTTTGTCTTCAGTCAGCCACTCTTACTCGGGAGGAATTCGGGCTACTCACAGAAGTTTTCAACAAAGGACTGTATGGCCCATCCTTGCAGGGGATGCATTCCAGAGACTTTGATTTGAACCTGCAGTTCATTCTACCTTTGCTGCAAGCCTGAACCAAGAGATTTGCCATTTCTGCATGTAACTGATTTCTTTTAACCATTCCTAACCCTGACCTGTATCTTTTTCCGTGTATAAGAAACCTTTGGATTTTAGATTGTAAAGGATTGGCAAGAGCGTGATTTGTGGGTAAGATCTGATTTGTATATTGACCTGGGTGTGGGGCCTGATTCTTTGGAATTGGGGAGAACCGTTTTCTTTATCTGGGGTATGGGTTTTCATAGCCATTGGTCCCCAGGACAGGTGGCTGCTGCTGGTGCTACTGGGAAGCTGGAGCGTCTAAGGGAATTGCTTGTGTGACTTGTGATTAGCCGGCGGGGCGAAACCAAAGTCTTTTCTCTTTGGCTGGTTTGGTTTGCCTTAGAGTGGAAAACCCCCAGCTTTGGGCCGTAGTTGCCCTGTTGGAAGCAATTTGTCCTGATTTGTCACGCTCCGTTGGATCCCACCAGGAACAGCACCGTCACAGCTGGTCTGGGGGACCCGGGGGCAATAAGAGAGCGGCCTTCTTCCTCGTTAGTATAGTGGCGCGTATCCCCGCCTGTCACGCGGGAGACCGGGGTTCGATTCCCCGACGGGGAGGCCTTTTGAATGGGGAGGGAGCAAAGTCTTGCCCGGCCGACACTTTCCTCGGCTCCTTCTTCTCCAGGGAGACTTGCCTTCATGCCCCGCGGGCTTGATTTTCACCGCCGCCCCCCGAGCACGGAGCATTTATGGCTCAGCCACCAAAGCGCTCGGCCGTGGGCCGTGATCGTATAGTGGTTAGTACTCTGCGCTGTGGCCGCAGCAACCTCGGTTCGACTCCGAGTCACGGCAGCGCTTGTTTTTGTGGCGGGGCATCGCGTGACGCGCCCCTGGTGGCTCAGCCCGATTGCCTCCATTTGCAAAGAGAGCAAGCAGCTGGTGCCTGGTCTCCCTCCGCTCCGGGGAAGTCAGCCGTGGCTCCTGGGGCCCGTTTTGGTCAACATCTTTCTTACTGATCTGGATGATGGGCTGGATTGCAGCCTCAGCAAGGGCGCAGCTGAGCCTAATCTTCTCGGATTCTGCGTCCATCAGGTAAATCCACCAGAAAAAGAGGAAGGGGCAAAAGGAAGAGGAACTCTTCCTGGGTGCCAAGCGGCGTATTCCAGCCTGCAAAGGGCTGCGTTTCGACCCACCGGCCACGGCGAGGAAGAAGGTGCTGAGCAGCTCGCCGGAGAGGGACAGGTCCCAGGCAGGTGGTGTGGGGGCGAGCCGCGTAGCCCCCAAAGGCGGGCTGCTGGGCAACCGCGTGTGCGGAGGCGGTAGCTGCAGCCGAAGCGCTGAGGAAGGAGAAGAGAGCAGGAGGTGGTGTTGCCCGCTGGGGCCCATGGTGTGGTGTCGGCCGGTGTCACGTTACTGAAATTATTTGGGATCATATAGATCATTGGTGCAACCAAGGTCCTATAGTGGCGCCAAATATTGTGTAAAAGGGGGTCAGATAAGGTGTCTACGACCAGGTTATGGTCTGCTGACTATGATTAATCTATCTGTATGTGTGTGTGTGTGTCCTTTTTGTAACTAAAGTTATGAATATTGGCTCTACGGTGCCTGTATTTCAAATTTATGCTTGGCTTCTGGGTGGAAATCTCAGACAAGCTGTTGTTAACTCCCCTGGCCTGACTGATGGCCCATTAAGAACCATCAGCTACACAATGAACTTTGTAGACGCCAGTCTACACCGGAGCTTCTCCAGGAATGTAGCCTGCCTGGTCAGAAACTGACTCGTGGAGAGTCTGGTGATTGGACTATGTGGCTATGAACCTCCATTTTGCACCTGGACTCTGCATGAGAAGGAGGGGGGGCCTTCGCCCACCAGAGGAAGTCTATAAAACCTGGGAGAAACTCCCTCCATTTTGTCTTCAGTCAGCCACTCTTACTCGGGAGGAATTCGGGCTACTCACAGAAGTTTTCAACAAAGGACTGTATGGCCCATCCTTGCAGGGGATGCATTCCAGAGACTTTGATTTGAACCTGCAGTTCATTCTACCTTTGCTGCAAGCCTGAACCAAGAGATTTGCCATTTCTGCATGTAACTTCTTTCTTTTAACCATTCCTAACCCTGACCTGTATCTTTTTCCGTGTATAAGAAACCTTTGGATTTTAGATTGTAAAGGATTGGCAAGAGCGTGATTTGTGGGTAAGATCTGATTTGTATATTGACCTGGGTGTGGGGCCTGATTCTTTGGAATTGGGGAGAACCGTTTTCTTTATCTGGGGTATGGGTTTTCATAGCCATTGGTCCCCAGGACAGGTGGCTGCTGCTGGTGCTACTGGGAAGCTGGAGCGTCTAAGGGAATTGCTTGTGTGACTTGTGATTAGCCGGCGGGGCGAAACCAAAGTCTTTTCTGGTTGGCTGGTTTGGTTTGCCTTAGAGTGGAAAACCCCCAGCTTTGGGCCGTAGTTGCCCTGTTGGAAGCAATTTGTCCTGATTTGTCACGCTCCGTTGGATCCCACCAGGAACAGCGCCGTCACAGCTGGTCTGGGGGAGCCGGGGGCAGTAAGAGAGCGGCCTTCTTCCTCGTTAGTATAGTGGCGCGTATCCCCGCCTGTCACGCGGGAGACCGGGGTTTGATTCCCCAACGGGGAGGCCTTTTGAATGGGGAGGGAGCAAAGTCTTGCCCGGCCGACACTTTCCTCGGCTCCTTCTTCTCCAGGGAGACTTGCCTTCATGCCCCGCGGGCTTGATTTTCACCGCCGGCCCCCGAGCACGGAGCATTTATGGCTCAGTCACCAAAGCGCTTGGCCGTGGGCCATGATCGTATAGTGGTTAGTACTCTGCGCTGTGGCCGCAGCAACCTCGGTTCGACTCCGAGTCATGGCAGCGCTTGTTTTTGTGGCGGGGCATCGCGTGACGCGCGCCTGGTGGCTCAGCCCGATTGCCTCCATTTGCAAAGAGAGCCAGCAGCTGGTGCCTGGTCTCCGGCCGCTCCGGGGAAGTCAGCCGTGGCTCCTGGGGCCCGTTTTGGTCAACATCTTTCTTACTGATCTGGATGATGGGCTGGATTGCAGCCTCAGCAAGGGCGCAGCTGAGCCTAATCTTCTCGGATTCTGCGTCCATCAGGTAAATTCACCAGAAAAAGAGGAAGGGGCAAAAGGAAGAGGAACTCTTCCTGGGTGCCAAGCGGCGTATTCCAGCCTGCAAAGGGCTGCGTTTCGACCCACCGGCCACGGCGAGGAAGAAGGTGCTGAGCAGCTCGCCGGAGAGGGACAGGTCCCAGGCAGGTGGTGTGGGGGCGAGCCGCGTAGCCCCCAAAGGCGGGCTGCTGGGCAACCGCGTGTGCGGAGGCGGTAGCTGCAGCCGAAGCGCTGAGGACGGAGAAGAGAGCAGGAGGTGATGTTGCCCGCTGGGGCCCATGGTGTGGTGTCGGCCGGTGTCACGTTACTGAAATTATTTGGGATCATATAGATCATTGGTGCAACCAAGGTCCTATAGTGGCGCCAAATATTGTGTAAAAGGGGGTCAGATAAGGTGTCTACGACCAGGTTATGGTCTGCTGACTATGATTAATCTATCTGTATGTGTGTGTGTCCTTTTTGTAACTAAAGTTATGAATATTGGCTCTACGGTGCCTGTATTTCAAATTTATGCTTGGCTTCTGGGTGGAAATCTCAGACAAGCTGTTGTTAACTCCCCTGGCCTGACTGATGGCCCATTAAGAACCATCAGCTACACAATGAACTTTGTAGACGCCAGTCTACACCGGAGCTTCTCCAGGAATGTAGCCTGCCTGGTCAGAAACTGACTCGTGGAGAGTCTGGTGATTGGACTATGTGGCTATGAACCTCCATTTTGCACCTGGACTCTGCATGAGAAGGAGGGGGGGCCTTCGCCCACCAGAGGAAGTCTATAAAACCTGGGAGAAACTCCCTCCATTTTGTCTTCAGTCAGCCACTCTTACTCGGGAGGAATTCGGGCTACTCACAGAAGTTTTCAACAAAGGACTGTATGGCCCATCCTTGCAGGGGATGCATTCCAGAGACTTTGATTTGAACCTGCAGTTCATTCTACCTTTGCTGCAAGCCTGAACCAAGAGATTTGCCATTTCTGCATGTAACTGATTTCTTTTAACCATTCCTAACCCTGACCTGTATCTTTTTCCGTGTATAAGAAACCTTTGGATTTTAGATTGTAAAGGATTGGCAAGAGCGTGATTTGTGGGTAAGATCTGATTTGTATATTGACCTGGGTGTGGGGCCTGATTCTTTGGAATTGGGGAGAACCGTTTTCTTTATCTGGGGTATGGGTTTTCATAGCCATTGGTCCCCAGGACAGGTGGCTGCTGCTGGTGCTACTGGGAAGCTGGAGCGTCTAAGGGAATTGCTTGTGTGACTTGTGATTAGCCGGCGGGGCGAAACCAAAGTCTTTTCTCTTTGGCTGGTTTGGTTTGCCTTAGAGTGGAAAACCCCCAGCTTTGGGCCGTAGTTGCCCTGTTGGAAGCAATTTGTCCTGATTTGTCACGCTCCGTTGGATCCCACCAGGAACAGCACCGTCACAGCTGGTCTGGGGGACCCGGGGGCAGTAAGAGAGCGGCCTTCTTCCTCGTTAGTATAGTGGCGCGTATCCCCGCCTGTCACGCGGGAGACCGGGGTTCGATTCCCCGACGGGGAGGCCTTTTGAATGGGGAGGGAGCAAAGTCTTGCCCGGCCGACACTTTCCTCGGCTCCTTCTTCTCCAGGGAGACTTGCCTTCATGCCCCGCGGGCTTGATTTTCACCGCCGCCCCCCGAGCACGGAGCATTTATGGCTCAGCCACCAAAGCGCTCGGCCGTGGGCCGTGATCGTATAGTGGTTAGTACTCTGCGCTGTGGCCGCAGCAACCTCGGTTCGACTCCGAGTCACGGCAGCGCTTGTTTTTGTGGCGGGGCATCGCGTGACGCGCCCCTGGTGGCTCAGCCCGATTGCCTCCATTTGCAAAGAGAGCCAGCAGCTGGTGCCTGGTCTCCCTCCGCTCCGGGGAAGTCAGCCGTGGCTCCTGGGGCCCGTTTTGGTCAACATCTTTCTTACTGATCTGGATGATGGGCTGGATTGCAGCCTCAGCAAGGGCGCAGCTGAGCCTAATCTTCTCGGATTCTGCGTCCATCAGGTAAATCCACCAGAAAAAGAGGAAGGGGCAAAAGGAAGAGGAACTCTTCCTGGGTGCCAAGCGGCGTATTCCAGCCTGCAAAGGGCTGCGTTTCGACCCACCGGCCACGGCGAGGAAGAAGGTGCTGAGCAGCTCGCCGGAGAGGGACAGGTCCCAGGCAGGTGGTGTGGGGGCGAGCCGCGTAGCCCCCAAAGGCGGGCTGCTGGGCAACCGCGTGTGCGGAGGCGGTAGCTGCAGCCGAAGCGCTGAGGAAGGAGAAGAGAGCAGGAGGTGGTGTTGCCCGCTGGGGCCCATGGTGTGGTGTCGGCCGGTGTCACGTTACTGAAATTATTTGGGATCATATAGATCATTGGTGCAACCAAGGTCCTATAGTGGCGCCAAATATTGTGTAAAAGGGGGTCAGATAAGGTGTCTACGACCAGGTTATGGTCTGCTGACTATGATTAATCTATCTGTATGTGTGTGTGTCCTTTTTGTAACTAAAGTTATGAATATTGGCTCTACGGTGCCTGTATTTCAAATTTATGCTTGGCTTCTGGGTGGAAATCTCAGACAAGCTGTTGTTAACTCCCCTGGCCTGACTGATGGCCCATTAAGAACCATCAGCTACACAATGAACTTTGTAGACGCCAGTCTACACCGGAGCTTCTCCAGGAATGTAGCCTGCCTGGTCAGAAACTGACTCGTGGAGAGTCTGGTGATTGGACTATGTGGCTATGAACCTCCATTTTGCACCTGGACTCTGCATGAGAAGGAGGGGGGGCCTTCGCCCACCAGAGGAAGTCTATAAAACCTGGGAGAAACTCCCTCCATTTTGTCTTCAGTCAGCCACTCTTACTCGGGAGGAATTCGGGCTACTCACAGAAGTTTTCAACAAAGGACTGTATGGCCCATCCTTGCAGGGGATGCATTCCAGAGACTTTGATTTGAACCTGCAGTTCATTCTACCTTTGCTGTAAGCCTGAACCAAGAGATTTGCCATTTCTGCATGTAACTGATTTCTTTTAAGCATTCCTAACCCTGACCTGTATCTTTTTCCGTGTATAAGAAACCTTTGGATTTTAGATTGTAAAGGATTGGCAAGAGCGTGATTTGTGGGTAAGATCTGATTTGTATATTGACCTGGGTGTGGGGCCTGATTCTTTGGAATTGGGGAGAACCGTTTTCTTTATCTGGGGTATTGGTTTTCATAGCCATTGGTCCCCAGGACAGGTGGCTGCTGCTGGTGCTACTGGGAAGCTGGAGCGTCTAAGGGAATTGCTTGTGTGACTTGTGATTAGCCGGCGGGGCGAAACCAAAGTCTTTTCTCTTTGGCTGGTTTGGTTTGCCTTAGAGTGGAAAACCCCCAGCTTTGGGCCGTAGTTGCCCTGTTGGAAGCAATTTGTCCTGATTTGTCACGCTCCGTTGGATCCCACCAGGAACAGCACCGTCACAGCTGGTCTGGGGGACCCGGGGGCAGTAAGAGAGCGGCCTTCTTCCTCGTTAGTATAGTGGCGCGTATCCCCGCCTGTCACGCGGGAGACCGGGGTTCGATTCCCCGACGGGGAGGCCTTTTGAATGGGGAGGGAGCAAAGTCTTGCCCGGCCGACACTTTCCTCGGCTCCTTCTTCTCCAGGGAGACTTGCCTTCATGCCCCGCGGGCTTGATTTTCACCGCCGCCCCCTGAGCACGGAGCATTTATGGCTCAGCCACCAAAGCGCGCGGCCGTGGGCCGTGATCGTATAGTGGTTAGTACTCTGCGCTGTGGCCGCAGCAACCTCGGTTCGACTCCGAGTCACGGCAGCGCTTGTTTTTGTGGCGGGGCATCGCGTGACGCGCGCCTGGTGGCTCAGCCCGATTGCCTCCATTTGCAAAGAGAGCCAGCAGCTGGTGCCTGGTCTCCGGCCGCTCCGGGGAAGTCAGCCGTGGCTCCTGGGGCCCGTTTTGTTCAACATCTTTCTTACTGATCTGGATGATGGGCTGGATTGCAGCCTCAGCAAGGGCGCAGCTGAGCCTAATCTTCTCGGATTCTGCGTCCATCAGGTAAATCCACCAGAAAAAGAGGAAGGGGCAAAAGGAAGAGGAACTCTTCCTGGGTGCCAAGCGGCGTATTCCAGCCTGCAAAGGGCTGCGTTTCGACCCACCGGCCACGGCGAGGAAGAAGGTGCTGAGCAGCTCGCCGGAGAGGGACAGGTCCCAGGCAGGTGGTGTGGGGGCGAGCCGCGTAGCCCCCAAAGGCGGGCTGCTGGGCAACCGCGTGTGCAGAGGCGGTAGCTGCAGCCGAAGCGCTGAGGACGGAGAAGAGAGCAGGAGGTGGTGTTGCCCGCTGGGGCCCATGGTGTGGTGTCTTCCGGTGTCACGTTACTGAAATTATTTGGGATCATATAGATCATTGGTGCAACCAAGGTCCTATAGTGGCGCCAAATATTGTGTAAAAGGGGGTCAGATAAGGTGTCTACGACCAGGTTATGGTCTGCTGATTATGATTAATCTATCTGTATGTCTGTGTGTCCTTTTTGTAACTAAAGTTATGAATATTGGCTCTACGGTGCCTGTATTTCAAATTTATGCTTGGCTTCTGGGTGGAAATCTCAGACAAGCTGTTGTTAACTCCCCTGGCCTGACTGATGGCCCATTAAGAACCATCAGCTACACAATGAACTTTGTAGACGCCAGTCTACACCGGAGCTTCTCCAGGAATGTAGCCTGCCTGGTCAGAAACTGACTCTTGGAGAATCTGGTGATTGGACTATGTGGCTATGAACCTCCATTTTGCAACTGGACTCTGCATGAGAAGGAGGGGGCGCCTTCGCCCACCAGAGGAAGTCTATAAAACCTGGGAGAAACTCCCTCCATTTTGTCTTCAGTCAGCCACTCTTACTCGGGAGGAATTTGGGCTGCTCACAGAAGTTTTCAACAAAGGACTGTATGGCCCATCCTTGCAGGGGATGCATTCCAGAGACTTTGATTTGAACCTGCAGTTCATTCTACCTTTGCTGCAAGCCTGAACCAAGAGATTTGCCATTACTGCATGTAACTGATTTCTTTTAAGCATTCCTAACCCTGACCTGTATCTTTTTCCGTGTATAAGAAACCTTTGGATTTTAGATTGTAAAGGATTGGCAAGAGCGTGATTTGTGGGTAAGATCTGATTTGTATATTGACCTGGGTGTGGGGCCTGATTCTTTGGAATTGGGGAGAACCGTTTTCTTTATCTGGGGTATGGGTTTTCATAGCCATTGGTCCCCAGGACAGGTGGCTGCTGCTGGTGCTACTGGGAAGCTGGAGCGTCTAAGGGAATTGCTTGTGTGACTTGTGATTAGCCGGCGGGGTGAAACCAAAGTCTTTTCTGGTTGGCTGGTTTGGTTTGCCTTAGAGTGGAAAACCCCCAGCTTTGGGCCGTAGTTGCCCTGTTGGAAGCAATTTGTCCTGATTTGTCACGCTCCGTTGGATCCCACCAGGAACAGCGCCGTCACAGCTGGTCTGGGGGAGCCGGGGGCAGTAAGAGAGCGGCCTTCTTCCTCGTTAGTATAGTGGCGCGTATCCCCGCCTGTCACGCGGGAGACCGGGGTTCGATTCCCCGACGGGGAGGCCTTTTGAATGGGGAGGGAGCAAAGTCTTGCCCGGCCGACCCTTTCCTCGGCTCCTTCTTCTCCAGGGAGACTTGCCTTCATGCCCCGCGGGCTTGATTTTCACCGCCGGCCCCCGAGCACGGAGCATTTATGGCTCAGTCACCAAAGCGCTTGGCCGTGGGCCATGATCGTATAGTGCTTAGTACTCTGCGCTGTGGCCGCAGCAACCTCGGTTCGACTCTGAGTCACGGCAGCGCTTGTTTTTGTGGCGGGGCATCGCGTGACGCGCGCCTGGTGGCTCAGCCCGATTGCCTCCATTTGCAAAGAGAGCCAGCAGCTGGTGCCTGGTCTCCGGCCGCTCCGGGGAAGTCAGCCGTGGCTCCTGGGGCCCGTTTTGTTCAACATCTTTCTTACTGATCTGGATGATGGGCTGGATTGCAGCCTCAGCAAGGGCGCAGCTGAGCCTAATCTTCTCGGATTCTGCGTCCATCAGGTAAATCCACCAGAAAAAGAGGAAGGGGCAAAAGGAAGAGGAACTCTTCCTGGGTGCCAAGCGGCGTATTCCAGCCTGCAAAGGGCTGCGTTTCGACCCACCGGCCACGGCGAGGAAGAAGGTGCTGAGCAGCTCGCCGGAGAGGGACAGGTCCCAGGCAGGTGGTGTGGGGGCGAGCCGCGTAGCCCCCAAAGGCGGGCTGCTGGGCAACCGCGTGTGCGGAGGCGGTAGCTGCAGCCGAAGCGCTGAGGACGGAGAAGAGAGCAGGAGGTGGTGTTGCCCGCTGGGGCCCATGGTGTGGTGTCTTCCGGTGTCACATTACTGAAATTATTTGGGATCATATAGATCATTGGTGCAACCAAGGTCCTATAGTGGCGCCAAATATTGTGTAAAAGGGGGTCAGATAAGGTGTCTACGACCAGGTTATGGTCTGCTGATTATGATTAATCTATCTGTATGTCTGTGTGTCCTTTTTGTAACTAAAGTTATGAATATTGGCTCTACGGTGCCTGTATTTCAAATTTATGCTTGGCTTCTGGGTGGAAATCTCAGACAAGCTGTTGTTAACTCCCCTGGCCTGACTGATGGCCCATTAAGAACCATCAGCTACACAATGAACTTTGTAGACGCCAGTCTACACCGGAGCTTCTCCAGGAGTGTAGCCTGCCTGGTCAGAAACTGACTCTTGGAGAGTCTGGTGATTGGACTATGTGGCTATGAACCTCCATTTTGCAACTGGACTCTGCATGAGAAGGAGGGGGCGCCTTCGCCCACCAGAGGAAGTCTATAAAACCTGGGAGAAACTCCCTCCATTTTGTCTTCAGTCAGCCACTCTTACTCGGGAGGAATTCGGGCTGCTCACAGAAGTTTTCAACAAAGGACTGTATGGCCCATCCTTGCAGGGGATGCATTCCAGAGACTTTGATTTGAACCTGCAGTTCATTCTACCTTTGCTGCAAGCCTGAACCAAGAGATTTGCCATTACTGCATGTAACTGATTTCTTTTAAGCATTCCTAACCCTGACCTGTATCTTTTTCCGTGTATAAGAAACCTTTGGATTTTAGATTGTAAAGGATTGGCAAGAGCGTGATTTGTGGGTAAGATCTGATTTGTATATTGACCTGGGTGTGGGGCCTGATTCTTTGGAATTGGGGAGAACCGTTTTCTTTATCTGGGGTATTGGTTTTCATAGCCATTGGTCCCCAGGACAGGTGGCTGCTGCTGGTGCTACTGGGAAGCTGGAGCGTCTAAGGGAATTGCTTGTGTGACTTGTGATTAGCCGGCGGGGTGAAACCAAAGTCTTTTCTGTTTGGCTGGTTTGGTTTGCCTTAGAGTGGAAAACCCCCAGCTTTGGGCCGTAGTTGCCCTGTTGGAAGCAATTTGTCCTGATTTGTCACGCTCCGTTGGATCCCACCAGGAACAGCACCGTCACAGCTGGTCTGGGGGAGCCGGGGGCAGTAAGAGAGCAGCCTTCTTCCTCGTTAGTATAGTGGCGCGTATCCCCGCCTGTCACGCGGGAGACCGGGGTTCGATTCCCCGACGGGGAGGCCTTTTGAATGGGGAGAGAGCAAAGTCTTGCCCGGCCGACACTTTCCTCGGCTCCTTCTTCTCCAGGGAGACTTGCCTTCATGCCCCGCGGGCTTGATTTTCACCGCCGGCCCCCGAGCACGGAGCATTTATGGCTCAGCCACCAAAGCGCTTGGCCGTGGGCCGTGATCGTATAGTGGTTAGTACTCTGCACTGTGGCCGCAGCAACCTCGGTTCGACTCCGAGTCACGGCAGCGTTTGTTTTTGTGGCGGGGCATCGCGTGACGCGCGCCTGGTGGCTCAGCCCGATTGCCTCCATTTGCAAAGAGAGCCAGCAGCTGGTGCCTGGTCTCCGGCCGCTCCGGGGAAGTCAGCCGTGGCTCCTGGGGCCCGTTTTGTTCAACATCTTTCTTACTGATCTGGATGATGGGCTGGATTGCAGCCTCAGCGAGGGCGCAGCTGAGCCTAATCTTCTCGGATTCTGCGTCCACATCAGGTAAATCCACCAGAAAAAGAGGAAGGGGCAAAAGGAAGAGGAACTCTTCCTGGGTGCCAAGCGGCGTATTCCAGCCTGCAAAGGGCTGTGTTTCGACCCACCGGCCACGGCGAGGAAGAAGGTGCTGAGCAGCTCGCCGGAGAGGGACAGGTCCCAGGCAGGTGGTGTGGGGGCGAGCCGCGTAGCCCCCAAAGGCGGGCTGCTGGGCAACCGCGTGTGCGGAGGCGGTAGCTGCAGCCGAAGCGCTGAGGACGGAGAAGAGAGCAGGAGGTGGTGTTGCCCGCTGGGGCCCATGGTGTGGTGTCTTCCGGTGTCACGTTATTGAAATTATTTGGCATCATATAGATCATTGGTGCAACCAAGGTCCTATAGTGGCGCCAAATATTGTGTAAAAGGGGGTCAGATAAGGTGTCTACGACCAGGTTATGGTCTGCTAATTATGATTAATCTATCTGTATGTCTGAGTGTCCTTTTTGTAACTAAAGTTATGAATATTGGCTCTACAGTGCCTGTATTTCAAATTTATGCTTGGCTTCTGGGTGGAAATCTCAGACAAGCTGTTGTTAACTCCCCTGGCCTGACTGATGGCCCATTAAGAACCATCAGCTACACAATGAACTTTGTAGACGCCAGTCTACACCGGAGCTTCTCCAGGAGTGTAGCCTGCCTGGTCAGAAACTGACTCTTGGAGAGTCTGGTGATTGGACTATGTGGCTATGAACCTCCATTTTGCAACTGGACTCTGCATGAGAAGGAGGGGGCGCCTTCGCCCACCAGAGGAAGTCTATAAAACCTGGGAGAAACTCCCTCCATTTTGTCTTCAGTCAGCCACTCTTACTCGGGAGGAATTTGGGCTGCTCACAGAAGTTTTCAACAAAGGACTGTATGGCCCATCCTTGCAGGGGATGCATTCCAGAGACTTTGATTTGAACCTGCAGTTCATTCTACCTTTGCTGCAAGCCTGAACCAAGAGATTTGCCATTACTGCATGTAACTGATTTCTTTTAAGCATTCCTAACTCTGACCTGTATCTTTTTCCGTGTATAAGAAACCTTTGGATTTTAGATTGTAAAGGATTGGCAAGAGCGTGATTTGTGGGTAAGATCTGATGTGTATATTGACCTGGGTGTGGGGCCTGATTCTTTGGAATTGGGGAGAACCGTTTTCTTTATCTGGGGGATTGGTTTTCATAGCCATTGGTCCCCAGGACAGGTGGCTGCTGCTGGTGCTACTGGGAAGCTGGAGCGTCTAAGGGAATTGCTTGTGTGACTTGTGATTAGCCGGCGGGGCGAAACCAAAGTCTTTTCTGTTTGGCTGGTTTGGTTTGCCTTAGAGTGGAAAACCCCCAGCTTTGGGGCGTAGTTGCCCTGTTGGAAGCAATTTGTCCTGATTTGTCACGCTCCGTTGGATCCCACCAGGAACAGCACCGTCACAGCTGGTCTGGGGGAGCCGGGGGCAGTAAGAGAGCAGCCTTCTTCCTCGTTAGTATAGTGGCGCGTATCCCCGCCTGTCACGCGGGAGACCGGGGTTCGATTCCCCGACGGGGAGGCCTTTTGAATGGGGAGAGAGCAAAGTCTTGCCCGGCCGACACTTTCCTCGGCTCCTTCTTCTCCAGGGAGACTTGCCTTCATGCCCCGCGGGCTTGATTTTCACCGCCGGCCCCCGAGCACGGAGCATTTATGGCTCAGCCACCAAAGCGCTTGGCCGTGGGCCGTGATCGTATAGTGGTTAGTACTCTGCGCTGTGGCCGCAGCAACCTCGGTTCGACTCCGAGTCACGGCAGCGTTTGTTTTTGTGGCGGGGCATCGCGTGACGCGCGCCTGGTGGCTCAGCCCGATTGCCTCCATTTGCAAAGAGAGCCAGCAGCTGGTGCCTGGTCTCCGGCCGCTCCGGGGAAGTCAGCCGTGGCTCCTGGGGCCCGTTTTGTTCAACATCTTTCTTACTGATCTGGATGATGGGCTGGATTGCAGCCTCAGCGAGGGCGCAGCTGAGCCTAATCTTCTCGGATTCTGCGTCCATCAGGTAAATCCACCAGAAAAAGAGGAAGGGGCAAAAGGAAGAGGAACTCTTCCTGGGTGCCAAGCGGCGTATTCCAGCCTGCAAAGGGCTGCGTTTCGACCCACCGGCCACGGCGAGGAAGAAGGTGCTGAGCAGCTCGCCGGAGAGGGACAGGTCCCAGGCAGGTGGTGTGGGGGCGAGCCGCGTAGCCCCCAAAGGCGGGCTGCTGGGCAACCGCGTGTGCGGAGGCGGTAGCTGCAGCCGAAGCGCTGAGGAAGGAGAAGAGAGCAGGAGGTGGTGTTGCCCGCTGAGGCCCATGGTGTGGTGTCTTCCGGTGTCACGTTATTGAAATTATTTGGGATCATATAGATCATTGGTGCAACCAAGGTCCTATAGTGGCGCCAAATATTGTGTAAAAGGGGGTCAGATAAGGTGTCTACGACCAGGTTATGGTCTGCTGATTATGATTAATCTATCTGTATGTCTGAGTGTCCTTTTTGTAACTAAAGTTATGAATATTGGCTCTACAGTGCCTGTATTTCAAATTTATGCTTGGCTTCTGGGTGGAAATCTCAGACAAGCTGTTGTTAACTCCCCTGGCCTGACTGATGGCCCATTAAGAACCATCAGCTACACAATGAACTTTGTAGACGCCAGTCTACACCGGAGCTTCTCCAGGAGTGTAGCCTGCCTGGTCAGAAACTGACTCTTGGAGAGTCTGGTGATTGGACTATGTGGCTATGAACCTCCATTTTGCAACTGGACTCTGCATGAGAAGGAGGGGGCGCCTTCGCCCACCAGAGGAAGTCTATAAAACCTGGGAGAAACTCCCTCCATTTTGTCTTCAGTCAGCCACTCTTACTCGGGAGGAATTTGGGCTGCTCACAGAAGTTTTCAACAAAGGACTGTATGGCCCATCCTTGCAGGGGATGCATTCCAGAGACTTTGATTTGAACCTGCAGTTCATTCTACCTTTGCTGCAAGCCTGAACCAAGAGATTTGCCATTACTGCATGTAACTGATTTCTTTTAAGCATTCCTAACTCTGACCTGTATCTTTTTCCGTGTATAAGAAACCTTTGGATTTTAGATTGTAAAGGATTGGCAAGAGCGTGATTTGTGGGTAAGATCTGATGTGTATATTGACCTGGGTGTGGGGCCTGATTCTTTGGAATTGGGGAGAACCGTTTTCTTTATCTGGGGGATTGGTTTTCATAGCCATTGGTCCCCAGGACAGGTGGCTGCTGCTGGTGCTACTGGGAAGCTGGAGCGTCTAAGGGAATTGCTTGTGTGACTTGTGATTAGCCGGCGGGGCGAAACCAAAGTCTTTTCTGTTTGGCTGGTTTGGTTTGCCTTAGAGTGGAAAACCCCCAGCTTTGGGCCGTAGTTGCCCTGTTGGAAGCAATTTGTCCTGATTTGTCACGCTCCGTTGGATCCCACCAGGAACAGCACCGTCACAGCTGGTCTGGGGGAGCCGGGGGCAGTAAGAGAGCGGCCTTCTTCCTCGTTAGTATAGTGGCGCGTATCCCCGCCTGTCACGCGGGAGACCGGGGTTCGATTCCCCGACGGGGAGGCCTTTTGAATGGGGAGGGAGCAAAGTCTTGCCCGTCCGACACTTTCCTCGGCTCCTTCTTCTCCAGGGAGACTTGCCTTCATGCCCCGCGGGCTTGATTTTCACCGCCGCCCCCCGAGCACGGAGCATTTATGGCTCAGCCACCAAAGCGCTTGGCCGTGGGCCATGATCGTATAGTGGTTAGTACTCTGCGCTGTGGCCACAGCAACCTCGGTTTGACTCCGAGTCACGGCAGCGCTTGTTTTTGTGGCGGGGCATCGCGTGACGCGCGCCTGGTGGCTCAGCCCGATTGCCTCCATTTGCAAAGAGAGCCAGCAGCTGGTGCCTGGTCTCCGGCCGCTCCGGGGAAGTCAGCCGTGGCTCCTGGGGCCCGTTTTGGTCAACATCTTTCTTACTGATCTGGATGATGGGCTGGATTGCAGCCTCAGCAAGGGCGCAGCTGAGCCTAATCTTCTCGGATTCTGCGTCCATCAGGTAAATCCACCAGAAAAAGAGGAAGGGGCAAAAGGAAGAGGAACTCTTCCTGGGTGCCAAGCGGCGTATTCCAGCCTGCAAAGGGCTGCGTTTCGACCCACCGGCCACGGCGAGGAAGAAGGTGCTGAGCAGCTCGCCGGAGAGGGACAGGTCCCAGGCAGGTGGTGTGGGGGCGAGCTGCGTAGCCCCCAAAGGCGGGCTGCTGGGCAACCGCGTGTGCGGAGGCGGTAGCTGCAGCCAAAGCGCTGAGGACGGAGAAGAGAGCAGGAGGTGGTGTTGCCCGCTGGGGCCCATGGTGTGGTGTCTTCCGGTGTCACGTTACTGAAATTATTTGGGATCATATAGATCATTGGTGCAACCAAGGTCCTATAGTGGCGCCAAATATTGTGTAAAAGGGGGTCAGATAAGGTGTCTACGACCAGGTTATGGTCTGCTGATTATGATTAATCTATCTGTATGTCTGTGTGTCCTTTTTGTAACTAAAGTTATGAATATTGGCTCTACAGTGCCTGTATTTCAAATTTATGCTTGGCTTCTGGGTGGAAATCTCAGACAAGCTGTTGTTAACTCCCCTGGCCTGACTGATGGCCCATTAAGAACCATCAGCTACACAATGAACTTTGTAGACGCCAGTCTACACCGGAGCTTCTCCAGGAATGTAGCCTGCCTGGTCAGAAACTGACTCTTGGAGAGTCTGGTGATTGGACTATGTGGCTATGAACCTCCATTTTGCAACTGGACTCTGCATGAGAAGGAGGGGGCGCCTTCGCCCACCAGAGGAAGTCTATAAAACCTGGGAGAAACTCCCTCCATTTTGTCTTCAGTCAGCCACTCTTACTCGGGAGGAATTTGGGCTGCTCACAGAAGTTTTCAACAAAGGACTGTATGGCCCATCCTTGCAGGGGATGCATTCCAGAGACTTTGATTTGAACCTGCAGTTCATTCTACCTTTGCTGCAAGCCTGAACCAAGAGATTTGCCATTACTGCATGTAACTGATTTCTTTTAAGCATTCCTAACTCTGACCTGTATCTTTTTCCGTGTATAAGAAACCTTTGGATTTTAGATTGTAAAGGATTGGCAAGAGCGTGATTTGTGGGTAAGATCTGATGTGTATATTGACCTGGGTGTGGGGCCTGATTCTTTGGAATTGGGGAGAACCGTTTTCTTTATCTGGGGTATTGGTTTTCATAGCCATTGGTCCCCAGGACAGGTGGCTGCTGCTGGTGCTACTGGGAAGCTGGAGCGTCTAAGGGAATTGCTTGTGTGACTTGTGATTAGCCGGCGGGGCGAAACCAAAGTCTTTTCTGTTTGGCTGGTTTGGTTTGCCTTAGAGTGGAAAACCCCCAGCTTTGGGCCGTAGTTGCCCTGTTGGAAGCAATTTGTCCTGATTTGTCACGCTCCGTTGGATCCCACCAGGAACAGCACCGTCACAGCTGGTCTGGGGGAGCCGGGGGCAGTAAGAGAGCGGCCTTCTTCCTCGTTAGTATAGTGGCGCGTATCCCCGCCTGTCACGCGGGAGACCGGGGTTCGATTCCCCGACGGGGAGGCCTTTTGAATGGGGAGGGAGCAAAGTCTTGCCCGGCCGACACTTTCCTCGGCTCCTTCTTCTCCAGGGAGACTTGCCTTCATGCCCCGCGGGCTTGATTTTCACCGCCGGCCCCCGAGCACGGAGCATTTATGGCTCAGCCACCAAAGCTATTGGCCGTGGGCCGTGATCGTATAGTGGTTAGTACTCTGTGCTGTGGCCGCAGCAACCTCGGTTCGACTCCGAGTCACGGCAGCGTTTGTTTTTGTGGCGGGGCATCGCGTGACACGCGCCTGGTGGCTCAGCCCGATTGCCTCCATTTGCAAAGAGAGCCAGCAGCTGGTGCCTGGTCTCCGGCCGCTCCGGGGAAGTCAGCCGTGGCTCCTGGGGCCTGTTTTGGTCAACATCTTTCTTACTGATCTGGATGATGGGCTGGATTGCAGCCTCAGCAAGGGCGCAGCTGAGCCTAATCTTCTCGGATTCTGCATCCATCAGGTAAATCCACCAGAAAAAGAGGAAGGGGCAAAAGGAAGAGGAACTCTTCCTGGGTGCCAAGCGGCGTATTCCAGCCTGCAAAGGGCTGCGTTTCGACCCACCGGCCACGGCGAGGAAGAAGGTGCTGAGCAGCTCGCCGGAGAGGGACAGGTCCCAGGCAGGTCGTGTGGGGGCGAGCCGCGTAGCCCCCAAAGGCGGGCTGCTGGGCAACCGCGTGTGCGGAGGCGGTAGCTGCAGCCGAAGCGCTGAGGACGGAGAAGAGAGCAGGAGGTGGTGTTGCCCGCTGGGGCCCATGGTGTGGTGTCTTCCGGTGTCACGTTACTGAAATTATTTGGGATCATATAGATCATTGGTGCAACCAAGGTCCTATAGTGGCGCCAAATATTGTGTAAAAGGGGGTCAGATAAGGTGTCTACGACCAGGTTATGGTCTGCTGATTATGATTAATCTATCTGTATGTGTGTGTGTCCTTTTTGTACCTAAAGTTATGAATATTGGCTCTACGGTGCCTGTATTTCAAATTTATGCTTGGCTTCTGGGTGGAAATCTCAGACAAGCTGTTGTTAACTCCCCTGGCCTGACCGATGGCCCATTAAGAACCATCAGCTACACAATGAACTTTGTAGACGCCAGTCTACACCGGAGCTTCTCCAGGAATGTAGCCTGCCTGGTCAGAAACTGACTCTTGGAGAGTCTGGTGATTGGACTATGTGGCTATGAACCTCCATTTTGCAACTGGACTCTACATGAGAAGGAGGGGGCACCTTCGCCCACCAGAGGAAGTCTATAAAACCTGGGAGAAACTCCCTCCATTTTGTCTTCAGTCAGCCACTCTTACTCGGGAGGAATTCGGGCTACTCACAGAAGTTTTCAACAAAGGACTGTATGGCCCATCCTTGCAGGGGATGCATTCCAGAGACTTTGATTTGAACCTGCAGTTCATTCTACCTTTGCTGCAAGCCTGAACCAAGATATTTGCCATTACTGCATGTAACTGATTTCTTTTAAGCATTCCTAACCCTGACCTGTATCTTTTTCCGTGTATAAGAAACCTTTGGATTTTAGATTGTAAAGGATTGACAAGAGCGTGATTTGTGGGTAAGATCTGATTTGTATATTGACCTGGGTGTGGGGCCTGATTCTTTGGAATTGGGGAGAACCGTTTTCTTTATCTGGGGTATTGGTTTTCATAGCCATTGGTCCCCAGGACAGGTGGCTGCTGCTGGTGCTACTGGGAAGCTGGAGCGTCTAAGGGAATTGCTTGTGTGACTTGTGATTAGCCGGCGGGGCAAAACCAAAGTCTTTTCTGTTTGGCTGGTTTGGTTTGCCTTAGAGTGGAAAACCCCCAGCTTTGGGGCGTAGTTGCCCTGTTGGAAGCAATTTGTCCTGATTTGTCACGGTCCGTTGGATCCCACCAGGAACAGCACCGTCACAGCTGGTCGGGGGGAGCCGGGGGCAGTAAGAGAGCGGCCTTCTTCCTCGTTAGTATAGTGGCGCGTATCCCCGCCTGTCACGCGGGAGACCGGGGTTCGATTCCCCGACGGGGAGGCCTTTTGAATGGGGAGGGAGCAAAGTCTTGCCCGGCCGACACTTTCCTCGGCTCCTTCTTCTCCAGGGAGACTTGCCTTCATGCCCCGCGGGCTTGATTTTCACCGCCGCCCCCCGAGCACGGTGCATTTATGGCTCAGCCACCAAAGCGCTTGGCCGTGGGCCGTGATCGTATAGTGGTTAGTACTCTGCGCTGTGGCCGCAGCAACCTCGGTTCGACTCCGAGTCACGGCAGCGCTTGTTTTTGTGGCGGGGCATCGCGTGATGCGCGCCTGGTGGCTCAGCCCGATTGCCTCCATTTGCAAAGAGAGCCAGCAGCTGGTGCCTGGTCTCCGGCCGCTCCGGGGAAGTCAGCCGTGGCTCCTGGGGCCCATTTTGTGCAACATCTTTCTTACTGATCTGGATGATGGGCTGGATTGCAGCCTCAGCGAGGGCGCAGCTGAGCCTAATCTTCTCGGATTCTGCGTCCATCAGGTAAATCCACCAGAAAAAGAGGAAGGGGCAAAAGGAAGAGGAACTCTTCCTGGGTGCCAAGCGGCGTATTCCAGCCTGCAAAGGGCTGCGTTTCGACCCACCGGCCACGGCGAGGAAGAAGGTGCTGAGCAGCTCGCCGGAGAGGGACAGGTCCCAGGCAGGTGGTGTGGGGGCGAGCCGCGTAGCCCCCAAAGGCGGGCTTCTGGGCAACCGCGTGTGCGGAGGCGGTAGCTGCAGCCGAAGCGCTGAGGACGGAGAAGAGAGCAGGAGGTGGTGTTGCCCGCTGGGGTCCATGGTGTGGTGTCTTCCGGTGTCACGTTACTGAAATTATTTGGGATCATATAGATCATTGGTGCAACCAAGGTCCTATAGTGGCGCCAAATATTGTGTAAAAGGGGGTCAGATAAGGTGTCTACGACCAGGTTATGGTCTGCTGATTATGATTAATCTATCTGTATGTGTGTGTGTCCTTTTTGTACCTAAAGTTATGAATATTGGCTCTACGGTGCCTGTATTTCAAATTTATGCTTGGCTTCTGGGTGGAAATCTCAGACAAGCTGTTGTTAACTCCCCTGGCCTGACCGATGGCCCATTAAGAACCATCAGCTACACAATGAACTTTGTAGACGCCAGTCTACACCGGAGCTTCTCCAGGAATGTAGCCTGCCTGGTCAGAAACTGACTCTTGGAGAGTCTGGTGATTAAATAAATAAAATTAAATAAATGGAGATATACCAATCTCCTAGAACTGGAAAGACCTTCAAGGTCATCGAGTCCAGTCCCCTGCCTGCACTAGCAGGATCCGCCTGCCTACACTAGCAGGATTGAGTACTGTCCCCTGACAGATTTTTTGCCCCAGATCCCTAAATGGCCCCCTCAAGGATTGAACTCACAACCCTGGGTTTAGCAGGCCAATGCTCAAACCACTGAGCTATCCCCCACCCCCCATTGGACTATGTGGCTATGAACCTCCATTTTGCAACTGGACTCTGCATGAGAAGGAGGGGGCGCCTTCGCCCACCAGAGGAAGTCTATAAAACCTGGGAGAAACTCCCTCCATTTTCTCTTCAGTCAGCCACTCTTACTCGGGAGGAATTCGGGCTACTCACAGAAGTTTTCAACAAAGGACTGTATGGCCCATCCTTGCAGGGGATGCATTCCAGAGACTTTGATTTGAACCTGCAGTTCATTCTACCTTTGCTGCAAGCCTGAACCAAGAGATTTGCCATTACTGCATGTAACTGATTTCTTTTAAGCATTCCTAACCCTGACCTGTATCTTTTTCCGTGTATAAGAAACCTTTGGATTTTAGATTGTAAAGGATTGGCAAGAGCGTGATTTGTGGGTAAGATCTGATTTGTATATTGACCTGGGTGTGGGGCCTGATTCTTTGGAATTGGGGAGAACCGTTTTCTTTTTCTGGGGTATTGGTTTTCATAGCCATTGGTCCCCAGGACAGGTGGCTGCTGCTGGTGCTACTGGGAAGCTGGAGCGTCTAAGGGAATTGCTTGTGTGACTTGTGATTAGCCGGCGGGGCAAAACCAAAGTCTTTTCTGTTTGGCTGGTTTGGTTTGCCTTAGAGTGGAAAACCCCCAGCTTTGGGGCGTAGTTGCCCTGTTGGAAGCAATTTGTCCTGATTTGTCACGCTCCATTGGATCCCACCAGGAACAGCACCGTCACAGCTGGTCGGGGAGAGCCGGGGGCAGTAAGAGAGCGGCCTTCTTCCTCGTTAGTATAGTGGTGCGTATCCCCGCCTGTCACGCGGGAGACCGGGGTTCGATTCCCCGACGGGGAGGCCTTTTGAATGGGGAGGGAGCAAAGTCTTGCCCGGCCGACACTTTCCTCGGCTCCTTCTTCTCCAGGGAGACTTGCCTTCATGCCCCGCGGGCTTGATTTTCACCGCCGCCCCCCGAGCACGGTGCATTTATGGCTCAGCCACCAAAGCGCTTGGCCGTGGGCCGTGATCGTATAGTGGTTAGTACTCTGCGCTGTGGCCGCAGCAACCTCGGTTCGACTCCGAGTCACAGCAGCGCTTGTTTTTGTGGCGGGGCATCGCGTGACGCGCGCCTGGTGGCTCAGCCCGATTGCCTCCATTTGCAAAGAGAGGCAGCAGCTGGTGCCTGGTCTCCGGCCGCTCCGGGGAAGTCAGCCGTGGCTCCTGGGGCCCGTTTTGTTCAACATCTTTCTTACTGATCTGGATGATGGGCTGGATTGCAGCCTCAGCGAGGGCGCAGCTGAGCCTAATCTTCTCGGATTCTGCGTCCATCAGGTAAATCCACCAGAAAAAGAGGAAGGGGCAAAAGGAAGAGGAACTCTTCCTGGGTGCCAAGCGGCGTATTCCAGCCTGCAAAGGGCTGCGTTTCGACCCACCGGCCACGGCGAGGAAGAAGGTGCTGAGCAGCTCGCCGGAGAGGGACAGGTCCCAGGCAGGTGGTGTGGGGGCGAGCCGCGTAGCCCCCAAAGGCGGGCTGCTGGGCAACCGCGTGTGCGGAGGCGGTAGCTGCAGCCGAAGCGCTGAGGACGGAGAAGAGAACAGGAGGTGGTGTTGCCCGCTGGGGCCCATGGTGTGGTGTCTTCCGGTGTCACATTACTGAAATTATTTGGGATCATATAGATCATTGGTGCAACCAAGGTCCTATAGTGGCGCCAAATATTGTGTAAAAGGGGGTCAGATAAGGTGTCTACGACCAGGTTATGGTCTGCTGATTATGATTAATCTATCTGTATGTCTGTGTGTCCTTTTTGTAACTAAAGTTATGAATATTGGCTCTACGGTGCCTGTATTTCAAATTTATGCTTGGCTTCTGGGTGGAAATCTCAGACGAGCTGTTGTTAACTCCCCTGGCCTGACCGATGGCCCATTAAGAACCATCAGCTACACAATGAACTTTGTAGACGCCAGTCTACACCGGAGCTTCTCCAGGAATGTAGCCTGCCTGGTCAGAAACTGACTCGTGGAGAGTCTGGTGATTGGACTATGTGGCTATGAACCTCCATTTTGCAACTGGACTCTACATGAGAAGGAGGGGGCGCCTTCGCCCACCAGAGGAAGTCTATAAAACCTGGGAGAAACTCCCTCCATTTTGTCTTCAGTCAGCCACTCTTACTCGGGAGGAATTCGGGCTACTCACAGAAGTTTTCAACAAAGGACTGTATGGCCCATCCTTGCAGGGGATGCATTCCAGAGACTTTGATTTGAACCTGCAGTTCATTCTACCTTTGCTGCAAGCCTGAACCAAGATATTTGCCATTACTGCATGTAACTGATTTCTTTTAAGCATTCCTAACCCTGACCTGTATCTTTTTCCGTGTATAAGAAACCTTTGGATTTTAGATTGTAAAGGATTGACAAGAGCGTGATTTGTGGGTAAGATCTGATTTGTATATTGACCTGGGTGTGGGGCCTGATTCTTTGGAATTGGGGAGAACCGTTTTCTTTATCTGGGGTATTGGTTTTCATAGCCATTGGTCCCCAGGACAGGTGGCTGCTGCTGGTGCTACTGGGAAGCTGGAGCGTCTAAGGGAATTGCTTGTGTGACTTGTGATTAGCCGGCGGGGCAAAACCAAAGTCTTTTCTGTTTGGCTGGTTTGGTTTGCCTTAGAGTGGAAAACCCCCAGCTTTGGGGCGTAGTTGCCCTGTTGGAAGCAATTTGTCCTGATTTGTCACGGTCCGTTGGATCCCACCAGGAACAGCACCGTCACAGCTGGTCGGGGGGAGCCGGGGGCAGTAAGAGAGCGGCCTTCTTCCTCGTTAGTATAGTGGCGCGTATCCCCGCCTGTCACGCGGGAGACCGGGGTTCGATTCCCCGACGGGGAGGCCTTTTGAATGGGGAGGGAGCAAAGTCTTGCCCGGCCGACACTTTCCTCGGCTCCTTCTTCTCCAGGGAGACTTGCCTTCATGCCCCGCGGGCTTGATTTTCACCGCCGCCCCCCGAGCACGGTGCATTTATGGCTCAGCCACCAAAGCGCTTGGCCGTGGGCCGTGATCGTATAGTGGTTAGTACTCTGCGCTGTGGCCGCAGCAACCTCGGTTCGACTCCGAGTCACGGCAGCGCTTGTTTTTGTGGCGGGGCATCGCGTGATGCGCGCCTGGTGGCTCAGCCCGATTGCCTCCATTTGCAAAGAGAGCCAGCAGCTGGTGCCTGGTCTCCGGCCGCTCCGGGGAAGTCAGCCGTGGCTCCTGGGGCCCATTTTGTTCAACATCTTTCTTACTGATCTGGATGATGGGCTGGATTGCAGCCTCAGCGAGGGCGCAGCTGAGCCTAATCTTCTCGGATTCTGCGTCCATCAGGTAAATCCACCAGAAAAAGAGGAAGGGGCAAAAGGAAGAGGAACTCTTCCTGGGTGCCAAGCGGTGTATTCCAGCCTGCAAAGGGCTGCGTTTCGACCCACCGGCCACGGCGAGGAAGAAGGTGCTGAGCAGCTCGCCGGAGAGGGACAGGTCCCAGGCAGGTGGTGTGGGGGCGAGCCGCGTAGCCCCCAAAGGCGGGCTGCTGGGCAACCGCGTGTGCGGAGGCGGTAGCTGCAGCCGAAGCGCTGAGGACGGAGAAGAGAGCAGGAGGTGGTGTTGCCCGCTGGGGTCCATGGTGTGGTGTCTTCCGGTGTCACGTTACTGAAATTATTTGGGATCATATAGATCATTGGTGCAACCAAGGTCCTATAGTGGCGCCAAATATTGTGTAAAAGGGGGTCAGATAAGGTGTCTACGACCAGGTTATGGTCTGCTGATTATGATTAATCTATCTGTATGTGTGTGTGTCCTTTTTGTACCTAAAGTTATGAATATTGGCTCTACGGTGCCTGTATTTCAAATTTATGCTTGGCTTCTGGGTGGAAATCTCAGACAAGCTGTTGTTAACTCCCCTGGCCTGACCGATGGCCCATTAAGAACCATCAGCTACACAATGAACTTTGTAGACGCCAGTCTACACCGGAGCTTCTCCAGGAATGTAGCCTGCCTGGTCAGAAACTGACTCTTGGAGAGTCTGGTGATTAAATAAATAAAATTAAATAAATGGAGATATACCAATCTCCTAGAACTGGAAAGACCTTCAAGGTCATCGAGTCCAGTCCCCTGCCTGCACTAGCAGGATCCGCCTGCCTACACTAGCAGGATTGAGTACTGTCCCCTGACAGATTTTTTGCCCCAGATCCCTAAATGGCCCCCTCAAGGATTGAACTCACAACCCTGGGTTTAGCAGGCCAATGCTCAAACCACTGAGCTATCCCCCACCCCCCATTGGACTATGTGGCTATGAACCTCCATTTTGCAACTGGACTCTGCATGAGAAGGAGGGGGCGCCTTCGCCCACCAGAGGAAGTCTATAAAACCTGGGAGAAACTCCCTCCATTTTCTCTTCAGTCAGCCACTCTTACTCGGGAGGAATTCGGGCTACTCACAGAAGTTTTCAACAAAGGACTGTATGGCCCATCCTTGCAGGGGATGCATTCCAGAGACTTTGATTTGAACCTGCAGTTCATTCTACCTTTGCTGCAAGCCTGAACCAAGAGATTTGCCATTACTGCATGTAACTGATTTCTTTTAAGCATTCCTAACCCTGACCTGTATCTTTTTCCGTGTATAAGAAACCTTTGGATTTTAGATTGTAAAGGATTGGCAAGAGCGTGATTTGTGGGTAAGATCTGATTTGTATATTGACCTGGGTGTGGGGCCTGATTCTTTGGAATTGGGGAGAACCGTTTTCTTTTTCTGGGGTATTGGTTTTCATAGCCATTGGTCCCCAGGACAGGTGGCTGCTGCTGGTGCTACTGGGAAGCTGGAGCGTCTAAGGGAATTGCTTGTGTGACTTGTGATTAGCCGGCGGGGCGAAACCAAAGTCTTTTCTGTTTGGCTGGTTTGGTTTGCCTTAGAGTGGAAAACCCCCAGCTTTGGGGCGTAGTTGCCCTGTTGGAAGCAATTTGTCCTGATTTGTCACGCTCCATTGGATCCCACCAGGAACAGCACCGTCACAGCTGGTCGGGGAGAGCCGGGGGCAGTAAGAGAGCGGCCTTCTTCCTCGTTAGTATAGTGGTGCGTATCCCCGCCTGTCACGCGGGAGACCGGGGTTCGATTCCCCGACGGGGAGGCCTTTTGAATGGGGAGGGAGCAAAGTCTTGCCCGGCCGACACTTTCCTCGGCTCCTTCTTCTCCAGGGAGACTTGCCTTCATGCCCCGCGGGCTTGATTTTCACCGCCGGCCCCCGAGCACGGTGCATTTATGGCTCAGCCACCAAAGCGCTTGGCCGTGGGCCGTGATCGTATAGTGGTTAGTACTCTGCGCTGTGGCCGCAGCAACCTCGGTTCGACTCCGAGTCACAGCAGCGCTTGTTTTTGTGGCAGGGCATCGCGTGACGCGCGCCTGGTGGCTCAGCCCGATTGCCTCCATTTGCAAAGAGAGGCAGCAGCTGGTGCCTGGTCTCCGGCCGCTCCGGGGAAGTCAGCCGTGGCTCCTGGGGCCCGTTTTGTGAAAACATCTTTCTTACTGATCTGGATGATGGGCTGGATTGCAGCCTCAGCGAGGGCGCAGCTGAGCCTAATCTTCTCGGATTCTGCGTCCATCAGGTAAATCCACCAGAAAAAGAGGAAGGGGCAAAAGGAAGAGGAACTCTTCCTGGGTGCCAAGCGGCGTATTCCAGCCTGCAAAGGGCTGCGTTTCGACCCACCGGCCACGGCGAGGAAGAAGGTGCTGAGCAGCTCGCCGGAGAGGGACAGGTCCCAGGCAGGTGGTGTGGGGGCGAGCCGCGTAGCCCCCAAAGGCGGGCTGCTGGGCAACCGCGTGTGCGGAGGCGGTAGCTGCAGCCGAAGCGCTGAGGACGGAGAAGAGAACAGGAGGTGGTGTTGCCCGCTGGGGCCCATGGTGTGGTGTCTTCCGGTGTCACATTACTGAAATTATTTGGGATCATATAGATCATTGGTGCAACCAAGGTCCTATAGTGGCGCCAAATATTGTGTAAAAGGGGGTCAGATAAGGTGTCTACGACCAGGTTATGGTCTGCTGATTATGATTAATCTATCTGTATGTCTGTGTGTCCTTTTTGTAACTAAAGTTATGAATATTGGCTCTACGGTGCCTGTATTTCAAATTTATGCTTGGCTTCTGGGTGGAAATCTCAGACGAGCTGTTGTTAACTCCCCTGGCCTGACTGATGGCCCATTAAGAACCATCAGCTACACAATGAACTTTGTAGACGCCAGTCTACACCGGAGCTTCTCCAGGAATGTAGCCTGCCTGGTCAGAAACTGACTCGTGGAGAGTCTGGTGATTGGACTATGTGGCTATGAACCTCCATTTTGCAACTGGACTCTGCATGAGAAGGAGGGGGCGCCTTCGCCCACCAGAGGAAGTCTATAAAACCTGGGAGAAACTCCCTCCATTTTCTCTTCAGTCAGCCACTCTTACTCGGGAGGAATTCGGGCTGCTCACAGAAGTTTTCAACAAAGGACTGTATGGCCCATCCTTGCAGGGGATGCATTCCAGAGACTTTGATTTGAACCTGCAGTTCATTCTACCTTTGCTGCAAGCCTGAACCAAGAGATTTGCCATTACTGCATGTAACTGATTTCTTTTAAGCATTCCTAACCCTGACCTGTATCTTTTTCCGTGTATAAGAAACCTTTGGATTTTAGATTGTAAAGGATTGGCAAGAGCGTGATTTGTGGGTAAGATCTGATTTGTATATTGACCTGGGTGTGGGGCCTGATTCTTTGGAATTGGGGAGAACCGTTTTCTTTATCTGGGGTATTGGTTTTCATAGCCATTGGTCCCCAGGACAGGTGGCTGCTGCTGGTGCTACTGGGAAGCTGGAGCGTCTAAGGGAATTGCTTGTGTGACTTGTGATTAGCCGGCGGGGCGAAACCAAAGTCTTTTCTGTTTGGCTGGTTTGGTTTGCCTTAGAGTGGAAAACCCCCAGCTTTGGGCCGTAGTTGCCCTGTTGGAAGCAATTTGTCCTGATTTGTCACGCTCCGTTGGATCCCACCAGGAACAGCACCGTCACAGCTGGTCTGGGGGAGCCGGGGGCAGTAAGAGAGCGGCCTTCTTCCTCGTTAGTATAGTGGCGCGTATCCCCGCCTGTCACGCGGGAGACCGGGGTTCGATTCCCCGACGGGGAGGCCTTTTGAATGGGGAGGGAGCAAAGTCTTGCCCGGCCGACACTTTCCTCGGCTCCTTCTTCTCCAGGGAGACTTGCCTTCATGCCCCGCGGGCTTGATTTTCACCGCCGCCCCCCGAGCACGGTGCATTTATGGCTCAGCCACCAAAGCACTTGGCCGTGGGCCGTGATCGTATAGTGGTTAGTACTCTGCGCTGTGGCTGCAGCAACCTCGGTTTGACTCCGAGTCACGGCAGCGCTTGTTTTTGTGGCGGGGCATCGCGTGACGCGCGCCTGGTGGCTCAGCCCGATTGCCTCCATTTGCAAAGAGAGCCAGCAGCTGGTGCCTGGTCTCCGGCCGCTCCGGGGAAGTCAGCCGTGGCTCCTGGGGCCCGTTTTGTTCAACATCTTTCTTACTGATCTGGATGATGGGCTGGATTGCAGCCTCAGCGAGGGCGCAGCTGAGCCTAATCTTCTCGGATTCTGCGTCCATCAGGTAAATCCACCAGAAAAAGAGGAAGGGGCAAAAGGAAGAGGAACTCTTCCTGGGTGCCAAGCGGCGTATTCCAGCCTGCAAAGGGCTGCGTTTCGACCCACCGGCCACGGCGAGGAAGAAGGTGCTGAGCAGCTCGCCGGAGAGGGACAGGTCCCAGGCAGGTGGTGTGGGGGCGAGCCGCGTAGCCCCCAAAGGCGGGCTGCTGGGCAACCGCGTGTGCGGAGGCGGTAGCTGCAGCCGAAGCGCTGAGGACGGAGAAGAGAGCAGGAGGTGGTGTTGCCCGCTGGGGTCCATGGTGTGGTGTCTTCCGGTGTCACGTTACTGAAATTATTTGGGATCATATAGATCATTGGTGCAACCAAGGTCCTATAGTGGCGCCAAATATTGTGTAAAAGGGGGTCAGATAAGGTGTCTACGACCAGGTTATGGTCTGCTGATTATGATTAATCTATCTGTATGTCTGTGTGTCCTTTTTGTAACTAAAGTTATGAATATTGGCTCTACGGTGCCTGTATTTCAAATTTATGCTTGGCTTCTGGGTGGAAATCTCAGACGAGCTGTTGTTAACTCCCCTGGCCTGACTGATGACCCATTAAGAACCATCAGCTACACAATGAACTTTGTAGACGCCAGTCTACACCGGAGCTTCTCCAGGAATGTAGCCTGCCTGGTCAGAAACTGACTCTTGGAGAGTCTGGTGATTGGACTATGTGGCTATGAACCTCCATTTTGCAACTGGACTCTACATGAGAAGGAGGGGGCGCCTTCGCCCACCAGAGGAAGTCTATAAAACCTGGGAGAAACTCCCTCCATTTTCTCTTCAGTCAGCCACTCTTACTCGGGAGGAATTCGGGCTGCTCACAGAAGTTTTCAACAAAGGACTGTATGGCCCATCCTTGCAGGGGATGCATTCCAGAGACTTTGATTTGAACCTGCAGTTCATTCTACCTTTGCTGCAAGCCTGAACCAAGAGATTTGCCATTACTGCATGTAACTGATTTCTTTTAAGCATTCCTAACCCTGACCTGTATCTTTTTCCGTGTATAAGAAACCTTTGGATTTTAGATTGTAAAGGATTGGCAAGAGCGTGATTTGTGGGTAAGATCTGATTTGTATATTGACCTGGGTGTGGGGCCTGATTCTTTGGAATTGGGGAGAACCATTTTCTTTTTCTGGGGTATTGGTTTTCATAGCCATTGGTCCCCAGGGCAGGTGGCTGCTGCTGGTGCTACTGGGAAGCTGGAGCGTCTAAGGGAATTGCTTGTGTGACTTGTGATTAGCCGGCGGGGCGAAACCAAAGTCTTTTCTGTTTGGCTGGTTTGGTTTGCCTTAGAGTGGAAAACCCCCAGCTTTGGGGCGTAGTTGCCCTGTTGGAAGCAATTTGTCCTGATTTGTCACGCTCCGTTGGATCCCACCAGGAACAGCACCGTCACAGCTGGTCTGGGGGAGCCGGGGGCAGTAAGAGAGCGGTCTTCTTCCTCGTTAGTATAGTGGCGCGTATCCCCGCCTGTCACGCGGGAGACCGGGGTTCGATTCCCCGACGGGGAGGCCTTTTGAATGGGGAGGGAGCAAAGTCTTGCCCGGCCGACACTTTCCTCGGCTCCTTCTTCTCCAGGGAGACTTGCCTTCATGCCCCGCGGGCTTGATTTTCACCGCCGCCCCCCGAGCACGGAGCATTTATGGCTCAGCCACCAAAGTGCTTGGCCGTGGGCCGTGATCGTATGGTGGTTAGTACTCTGCGCTGTGGCTGCAGCAACCTCGGTTCGACTCCGAGTCACGGCAGCGCTTGTTTTTGTGGCGGGGCATCGCGTGACGCGCGCCTGGTGGCTCAGCCCGATTGCCTCCATTTGCAAAGAGAGCCAGCAGCTGGTGCCTGGTCTCCGGCCGCTCCGGGGAAGTCAGCCGTGGCTCCTGGGGCCCGTTTTGTTCAACATCTTTCTTACTGATCTGGATGATGGGCTGGATTGCAGCCTCAGCAAGGGCGCAGCTGAGCCTAATCTTCTCGGATTCTGCGTCCATCAGGTAAATCCACCAGAAAAAGAGGAAGGGGCAAAAGGAAGAGGAACTCTTCCTGGGTGCCAAGCGGCGTATTCCAGCCTGCAAAGGGCTGCGTTTCGACCCACCGGCCACGGCGAGGAAGAAGGTGCTGAGCAGCTCGCCGGAGAGGGACAGGTCCCAGGCAGGTGGTGTGGGGGCGAGCCGCGTAGCCCCCAAAGGCGGGCTGCTGGGCAACCGCGTGTGCGGAGGCGGTAGCTGCGGCCGAAGCGCTGAGGACGGAGAAGAGAGCAGGAGGTGGTGTTGCCCGCTGAGGCCCATGGTGTGGTGTCTTCCGGTGTCACGTTACTGAAATTATTTGGGATCATATAGATCATTGGTGCAACCAAGGTCCTATAGTGGCGCCAAATATTGTGTAAAAGGGGGTCAGATAAGGTGTCTACGACCAGGTTATGGTCTGCTGATTATGATTAATCTATCTGTATGTGTGTGTGTCCTTTTTGTAACTAAAGTTATGAATATTGGCTCTACGGTGCCTGTATTTCAAATTTATGCTTGGCTTCTGGGTGGAAATCTCAGACAAGCTGTTGTTAACTCCCCTGGCCTGACTGATGGCCCATTAAGAACCATCAGCTACACAATGAACTTTGTAGACGCCAGTCTACACCGGAGCTTCTCCAGGAATGTAGCCTGCCTGGTCAGAAACTGACTCTTGGAGGGTCTGGTGATTGGACTATGTGGCTATGAACCTCCATTTTGCAACTGGACTCTGCATGAGAAGGAGGGGGCGCCTTCGCCCACCAGAGGAAGTCTATAAAACCTGGGAGAAACTCCCTCCATTTTGTCTTCAGTCAGCCACTCTTACTCGGGAGGAATTCGGGCTACTCACAGAAGTTTTCAACAAAGGACTGTATGGCCCATCCTTGCAGGGGATGCATTCCAGAGACTTTGATTTGAACCTGCAGTTCATTCTACCTTTGCTGCAAGCCTGAACCAAGAGATTTGCCATTACTGCATGTAACTGATTTCTTTTAAGCATTCCTAACCCTGACCTGTATCTTTTTCCGTGTATAAGAAACCTTTGGATTTTAGATTGTAAAGGATTGGCAAGAGCGTGATTTGTGGGTAAGATCTGATTTGTATATTGACCTGGGTGTGAGGCCTGATTCTTTGGAATTGGGGAGAACCGTTTTCTTTATCTGGGGTATTGGTTTTCATAGCCATTGGTCCCCAGGACAGGTGGCTGCTGCTGGTGCTACTGGGAAGCTGGAGCGTCTAAGGGAATTGCTTGTGTGACTTGTGATTAGCCGGCGGGGCGAAACCAAAGTCTTTTCTGTTTGGCTGGTTTGGTTTGCCTTAGAGTGGAAAACCCCCAGCTTTGGGGCGTAGTTGCCCTGTTGGAAGCAATTTGTCCTGATTTGTCACGCTCCGTTGGATCCCACCAGGAACAGCACCGTCACAGCTGGTCGGGGGGAGCCGGGGGTAGTAAGAGAGCGGCCTTCTTCCTCGTTAGTATAGTGGCGCGTATCCCCGCCTGTCACGCGGGAGACTGGAGTTCGATTCCCCGACGGGGAGGCCTTTTGAATGGGGAGGGAGCAAAGTCTTGCCCGGCCGACACTTTCCTCGGCTCCTTCTTCTCCAGGTTGACTTGCCTTCATGCCCCGCGGGCTTGATTTTCACCGCCGCCCCACGAGCACAGAGCATTTATGGCTCAGCCACCAAAGCGCTTGGCCGTGGGCCGTGATCGTATAGTGGTTAGTACTCTGCGCTGTGGCTGCAGCAACCTCGGTTCGACTCCGAGTCACGGCAGCGCTTGTTTTTGTGGCGGGGCATCGCGTGACGCGCACCTGGTGGCTCAGCCCGATTGCCTCCATTTGCAAAGAGAGCCAGCAGCTGGTGCCTGGTCTCCGGCCGCTCCGGGGAAGTCAGCCGTGGCTCCTGGGGCCCGTTTTGTTCAACATCTTTCTTACTGATCTGGATGATGGGCTGGATTGCAGCCTCAGCAAGGGCGCAGCTGAGCCTAATCTTCTCGGATTCTGCGTCCATCAGGTAAATCCACCAGAAAAAGAGGAAGGGGCAAAAGGAAGAGGAACTCTTCCTGGGTGCCAAGCGGCGTATTCCAGCCTGCAAAGGGCTGCGTTTCGACCCACCGGCCACGGCGAGGAAGAAGGTGCTGAGCAGCTCGCCGGAGAGGGACAGGTCCCAGGCAGGTGGTGTGGGGGCGAGCCGCGTAGCCCCCAAAGGCGGGCTGCTGGGCAACCGCGTGTGAGGAGGCGGTAGCTGCAGCCGAAGCGCTGAGGACGGAGAAGAGAGCAGGAGGTGGTGTTGCCCGCTGGGGCCCATGGTGTGGTGTCTTCCGGTGTCACGTTACTGAAATTATTTGGGATCATATAGATCATTGGTGCAACCAAGGTCCTATAGTGGCGCCAAATATTGTGTAAAAGGGGGTCAGATAAGGTGTCTACGACCAGGTTATGGTCTGCTGATTATGATTAATCTATCTGTATGTCTGTGTGTCCTTTTTGTACCTAAAGTTATGAATATTGGCTCTACGGTGCCTGTATTTCAAATTTATGCTTGGCTTCTGGGTGGAAATCTCAGACAAGCTGTTGTTAACTCCCCTGGCCTGACTGATGGCCCATTAAGAACCATCAGCTACACAATGAACTTTGTAGACGCCAGTCTACACCGGAGCTTCTCCAGGAATGTAGCCTGCCTGGTCAGAAACTGACTCTTGGAGGGTCTGGTGATTGGACTATGTGGCTATGAACCTCCATTTTGCAACTGGACTCTGCATGAGAAGGAGGGGGCGCCTTCGCCCACCAGAGGAAGTCTATAAAACCTGGGAGAAACTCCCTCCATTTTGTCTTCAGTCAGCCACTCTTACTCGGGAGGAATTCGGGCTACTCACAGAAGTTTTCAACAAAGGACTGTATGGCCCATCCTTGCAGGGGATGCATTCCAGAGACTTTGATTTGAACCTGCAGTTCATTCTACCTTTGCTGCAAGCCTGAACCAAGAGATTTGCCATTACTGCATGTAACTGATTTCTTTTAAGCATTCCTAACCCTGACCTGTATCTTTTTCCGTGTATAAGAAACCTTTGGATTTTAGATTGTAAAGGATTGGCAAGAGCGTGATTTGTGGGTAAGATCTGATTTGTATATTGACCTGGGTGTGGGGCCTGATTCTTTGGAATTGGGGAGAACCGTTTTCTTTATCTGGGGTATTGGTTTTCATAGCCATTGGTCCCCAGGACAGGTGGCTGCTGCTGGTGCTACTGGGAAGCTGGAGCGTCTAAGGGAATTGCTTGTGTGACTTGTGATTAGCCGGCGGGGCGAAACCAAAGTCTTTTCTGTTTGGCTGGTTTGGTTTGCCTTAGAGTGGAAAACCCCCAGCTTTGGGGCGTAGTTGCCCTGTTGGAAGCAATTTGTCCTGATTTGTCACGCTCTGTTGGATCCCACCAGGAACAGCACCGTCACAGCTGGTCTGGGGGAGCTGGGGGCAATAAGAGAGCGGCCTTCTTCCTCGTTAGTATAGTGGCGCGTATCCCCGCCTGTCACGCGGGAGACCGGGGTTCGATTCCCCGACGGGGAGGCCTTTTGAATGGGGAGGGAGCAAAGTCTTGCCCGGCCGACACTTTCCTCGGCTCCTTCTTCTCCAGGGAGACTTACCTTCATGCCCCGCGGGCTTGATTTTCACCGCCGCCCCCCGAGCACGGAGCATTTATGGCTCAGCCACCAAAGCGCTTGGCCGTGGGCCGTGATCGTATAGTGGTTAGTACTCTGCGCTGTGGCCGCAGCAACCTCGGTTCAACTCCGAGTCACGGCAGCGCTTTTTTTTGTGGCGGGGCATCGCGTGACGCGCGCCTGCTGGCTCAGCCCGATTGCCTCCATTTGCAAAGAGAGCCAGCAGCTGGTGCCTGGTCTCCGGCCGCTCCGGGGAAGTCAGCCGTGGCTCCTGGGGCCCGTTTTATTCAACATCTTTCTTACTGATCTGGATGATGGGCTGGATTGCAGCCTCAGCAAGGGCGCAGCTGAGCCTAATCTTCTCGGATTCTGCGTCCATCAGGTAAATCCACCAGAAAAAGAGGAAGGGGCAAAAGGAAGAGAAACTCTTCCTGGGTGCCAAGCGGCGTATTCCAGCCTGCAAAGGGCTGCGTTTCGACCCACCGGCCACGGCGAGGAAGAAGGTGCTGAGCAGCTCGCCGGAGAGGGACAGGTCCCAGGCAGGTGGTGTGGGGGCGAGCCGCGTAGCCCCCAAAGGCGGGCTGCTGGGCAACCGCGTGTGCGGAGGCGGTAGCTGCAGCCGAAGCGCTGAGGACGGAGAAGAGAGCAGGAGGTGGTGTTGCCCGCTGGGGCCCATGGTGTGGTGTCGGCCGGTGTCACGTTACTGAAATTATTTGGGATCATATAGATCATTGGTGCAACCAAGGTCCTATAGTGGCGCCAAATATTGTGTAAAAGGGGGTCAGATAAGGTGTCTACGACCAGGTTATGGTCTGCTGACTATGATTAATCTATCTGTATGTCTGTGTGTCCTTTTTGTAACTAAAGTTATGAATATTGGCTCTACGGTGCCTGTATTTCAAATTTATGCTTGGCTTCTGGGTGGAAATCTCAGACAAGCTGTTGTTAACTCCCCTGGCCTGACTGATGGCCCATTAAGAACACAATGAACTTTGTAGACGCCAGTCTACACCGGAGCTTCTCCAGGAATGTAGCCTGCCTGGTCAGAAACTGACTCGTGGAGAGTCTGGTGATTGGACTATGTGGCTATGAACCTCCATTTTGCACCTGGACTCTGCATGAGAAGGAGGGGGGGCCTTCGCCCACCAGAGGAAGTCTATAAAACCTGGGAGAAACTCCCTCCATTTTGTCTTCAGTCAGCCACTCTTACTCGGGAGGAATTCGGGCTACTCACAGAAGTTTTCAACAAAGGACTGTATGGCCCATCCTTGGAGGGGATGCATTCCAGAGACTTTGATTTGAACCTGCAGTTCATTCTACCTTTGCTGCAAGCCTGAACCAAGAGATTTGCCATTACTGCATGTAACTGATTTCTTTTAAGCATTCCTAACCCTGACCTGTATCTTTTTCCGTGTATAAGAAACCTTTGGATTTTAGATTGTAAAGGATTGGCAAGAGCGTGATTTGTGGGTAAGATCTGATTTGTATATTGACCTGGGTGTGGGGCCTGATTCTTTGGAATTGGGGAGAACCGTTTTCTTTATCTGGGGGATTGGTTTTCATAGCCATTGGTCCCCAGGACAGGTGGCTGCTGCTGGTGCTACTGGGAAGCTGGAGCGTCTAAGGGAATTGCTTGTGTGACTTGTGATTAGCCGGCGGGGCGAAACCAAAGTCTTTTCTGTTTGGCTGGTTTGGTTTGCCTTAGAGTGGAAAACCCCCAGCTTTGGGCCGTAGTTGCCCTGTTGGAAGCAATTTGTCCTGATTTGTCACGCTCCGTTGGATCCCACCAGGAACAGAGCCATCATAGCTGGTTTGGGGGAGCCGGGGGCAGTAAGAGAGCGGCCTTTTTCCTCGTTAGTATAGTGGCACGTATCACCGCCTGTCACGCGGGAGACCGGGGTTCGATTCCCCAATGGGGAGGGAGCAAAGTCTTGCCTGGCCGACACTTTCCTCGGCTCCTTCTTCTCCAGGGAGACTTGCCTTCATGCCCCGCGGGCTTGATTTTCACCGCCGCCCCCCGAGCACGGAGCATTTATGGCTCAGCCACCAAAGCGCTTGGCCGTGGGCCGTGATCGTATAGTGGTTAGTACTCTGTGCTGTGGCCGCAGCAACCTCGGTTTAACTCCGAGTCACGGCAGCGCTTGTTTTTGTGGCGGGGCATCGCGTGACGCGCGCCTGGTGGCTCAGCCCGATTGCCTCCATTTGGAAAGAGAGCCAGCAGCTGGTGCCTGGTCTCCGGCCGCTCCGGGGAAGTCAGCCGTGGCTCCTGGGGCCCGTTTTGTTCAACATCTTTCTTACTGATCTGGATGATGGGCTGGATTGCAGCCTCAGCAAGGGCGCAGCTGAGCCTAATCTTCTCGGATTCTGCGTCCATCAGGTAAATCCACCAGAAAAAGAGGAAGGGGCAAAAGGAAGAGAAACTCTTCCTGGGTGCCAAGCGGCGTATTCCAGCCTGCAAAGGGCTGCGTTTCGACCCACCGGCCACGGCGAGGAAGAAGGTGCTGAGCAGCTCGCCGGAGAGGGACAGGTCCCAGGCAGGTGGTGTGGGGGCGAGCCGCGTAGCCCCCAAAGGCGGGCTGCTGGGCAACCGCGTGTGCGGAGGTGGTAGCTGCAGCCGAAGCGCTGAGGACGGAGAAGAGAGCAGGAGGTGGTGTTGCCCGCTGGGGCCCATGGTGTGGTGTCGGCCGCTGTCACGTTACTGAAATTATTTGGGATCATATAGATCATTGGTGCAACCAAGGTCCTATAGTGGCGCCAAATATTGTGTAAAAGGGGGTCAGATAAGGTGTCTACGACCAGGTTATGGTCTGCTGACTATGATTAATCTATCTGTATGTGTGTGTGTCCTTTTTGTAACTAAAGTTATGAATATTGGCTCTACGGTGCCTGTATTTCAAATTTATGCTTGGCTTCTGGGTGGAAATCTCAGACAAGCTGTTGTTAACTCCCCTGGCCTGACTGATGGCCCATTAAGAACCATCAGCTACACAATGAACTTTGTAGACGCCAGTCTACACCGGAGCTTCTCCAGGAATGTAGCCTGCCTGGTCAGAAACTGACTCGTGGAGAGTCTGGTGATTGGACTATGTGGCTATGAACCTCCATTTTGCACCTGGACTCTGCATGAGAAGGAGGGGGGGCCTTCGCCCACCAGAGGAAGTCTATAAAACCTGGGAGAAACTCCCTCCATTTTGTCTTCAGTCAGCCACTCTTACTCGGGAGGAATTCGGGCTACTCACAGAAGTTTTCAACAAAGGACTGTATGGCCCATCCTTGCAGGGGATGCATTCCAGAGACTTTGATTTGAACCTGCAGTTCATTCTACCTTTGCTGCAAGCCTGAACCAAGAGATTTGCCATTACTGCATGTAACTGATTTCTTTTTAACCATTCCTAACCCTGACCTGTATCTTTTTCCGTGTATAAGAAACCTTTGGATTTTAGATTGTAAAGGATTGGCAAGAGCGTGATTTGTGGGTAAGATCTGATTTGTATATTGACCTGGGTGTGGGGCCTGATTCTTTGGAATTGGGGAGAACCGTTTTCTTTATCTGGGGTATTGGTTTTCATAGCCATTGGTCCCCAGGACAGGTGGCTGCTGCTGGTGCTACTGGGAAGCTGGAGCGTCTAAGGGAATTGCTTGTGTGACTTGTGATTAGCCGGCGGGGCGAAACCAAAGTCTTTTCTGTTTGGCTGGTTTGGTTTGCCTTAGAGTGGAAAACCCCCAGCTTTGGGCCGTAGTTGCCCTGTTGGAAGCAATTTGTCCTGATTTGTCACGCTCCGTTGGATCCCACCAGGAACAGCACCTTCACAGCTGGTCTGGGGGAGCCGGGGCAGTAAGGGAGTGGCCTTCTTCCTTGTTAGTATAGTGGTACGTATCCCCGCCTGTCATGTGGGATACTTGGGTTTGATTCCCCAACGGGGAGGCCTTTTGAATGGGGAGCAAGAAATGCCTTGCCCAGTCAGCAGTAAGTTGCTCCACAGCATTAATTTTCCCCTCCTCAGAGACAATTGGCCCCTAAGGCCACCTCTTGCAGATTGCCCTAGCACAAGCCTCTTCGTCAAAACCCTCAACATCTGCTTCCACCGCACAGCCCAGCTGCAAGATCTGCAGATTGAGGATGATCATCTGAAGTGTGGAATTCAAAGGTAGATAGAAATTTTTTTTAGAGGAAGAAGGTGCTAAGTAACCCATCAGTGAGGGCAGTGTCCCTAGGAGTTTATGTGGGAGAAGCTGTATAGCCCCCACAGGCAGCCTGCCAATTGGCTTTTCCCTTTAGCAGCTTATGGTCTGGGTCAGGGAGGCATAGTATGACTGTGGTTGGCCTGGTGTAGCTCTGGGTTGGGAGGGGAAAGCCTCTGCGCGTTGGCTTTCCTAGGGCTCCTCCAGTCGCAAAAGAGTGGGGGCTGTGGTCCCAGTCACGCCATAGGGACAGCGGGTCTCACGTATCCGACTCTGTGTGGGGAGCACGCAGAAGCGACAGAGCTGGGAGTTAGCCTCCCCTTAGGAGGCGTTCCACCTACTTCCCATGATGGGGGCTGTTAGGAATTTTGTGATGTTTGGGATACATTTATGATTACAATACTGGCTGTTAATCATAGAAATATCAGGGTTGGAAGGGACCTCAGGAGGTCATCTAGTCCAATCCCCTGCTCAAAGCAGGACCTAATCCCCAACTAAATCATCCCAGCCAGGGCTTTGTCAAGCCGTGCTTTAAAAACCTCTAAGGAAAGAGATTCCACCACCTCCCTAGGTAACCCATTCCAGTGATTCACCACCCTCCTAGAGAGAAGGTATTTTCCTAATATCTTATCTAAACTTCTCACTGCAACTTGAGACCATTACTCCTTGTTCTGTCATCTGCCAGCACTGAGAACAGTCTAGATCAGGGGTCTCAAACATGCGGCCCGGGGGCCGCATGTGGCCTGCGAAGCCCTTCCCTGCGGCCCGCCAGGCTTCCTGTTCTCCCCCCCCCCCAATAGCAGTTTGCGGGAGGGAGGGGCCAGAAGCAGAGGCTTCTCTGCTGCCTGGCTGGGCCACGCATGTTTCTAGCTCTGGACTTCCTATATTGCTCTTGCTTTGTTTGCCAAACAGCTGTTGGTGGTGCCTAGCGCTTTCCAGGAGGGAATGGGGAGCTGCGTGCTCAGAAGAGGAGGTGGGGCAGGGGTGGGACCTCTTGGAAGGGGTGGAGTGGGGGCGGAGCTGGGGCAGCGAGGGTGTGTCAGTGGTGCGGCCCTCGGGCCAGTGCACTAGTCCTCATGCGGCCCTCGTGGTCATTTGAGTTTGAGACCCCTGGTCTAGATCCATCCTCTTTGGAACTCAGGTAGTTGAAAGCAGGTATCAAATTCTTCCTCATTCTTCTTTTCTTCAGAGTAAATAAGCCCCATTCCGTCAGCCTCTCCTCATAAGTCATGTGCTCCAGCTGCCTAATCATTTTTGTTGCCCTCCGCTGGACTCTTCCTAATTTTTCCACATCCTTGTAGTGTGGGGCCCAGAACTGGACACAGGACTCCAGATGAGGCCTCACCTGTGCTGAATAGAGGGGAAGATCATATCCCTCGATCTGCTGACAATGCTCCTACTTATACAGCCCAGATGCCATTAGCTTCTTTTTTGTGTTTAAGATGAGCAAGGATTTCACTATTAAGCCAGACTGGTCACCTGCCATACTTACTCTTCTTTCTACATATCGGGATGGTTTGTTCCTGCAACCTCAATAAGGATTCTTAAGGAGTCCAGCTCTCCTGGACTCCTTTCTCCTTCATGTTATTCTCCCAGAGGATCCTGCCCATCAGTTCCCTTAGGGAGTTAAAGTCTGCTTTTCTGAAGTGTAGGGTCCATATCCTGCTGCTCTCCTTTCTTCCTTGTGTCAGGATCCTGTACACCTAATCACTGCCTCCCAGGTTCCCAGTCACTTTTGCTTCCCCTACTAATTCTTCCCGGTTGTGAGCAGCAGGTCGAGAAGAGTTCTGCCCCTAATTTGTTCCTCCAGCACTTGTACCAGGAAATTACACTTTCCAAAAACTTCCTGCTGTATTGCTCTCCCCATCCAACATTATCTGTGGGAGGGGTGCTCTCTCAACCCACTGTGCTGGATACCGATTTCAGGCAAGAGGAGGGCTGCCCCACACCGGGAGCTCCTCTCACATGGCTGTACTGCCCCCAGCCCTTCCACGCATCTGCATCTCTTGGGGTCTGCACAGCCCTGCTGGACACACAAGGCTGGGGGCGGTACCCGTACAGCCATGCCAGAGAAGATGCCAGCGTAGGGCGCTGGCTCCTGGAAGCAGCGGTCCCACGTTCTGGTCTTTTCACCGCTGCGGTTCCCGGGAGAGCCCTGCAGTTCAGTTCAGCGCTGATTTACTGCAGCAGTGATTGCTAAAGACATGACATACTGGTGTGGAAAAGTGTCCTACCACAGAGGAAGAAATGAGGCTGCCATCCCTTCAAGAGAGGATCGTGGATCTCAGAAAACATTTCATTGAGATCTCTCAGGATTCAAGTGACATCCCTGTATACATAAACTGCTCCACGTACCCACCATCACCTAAACCTATAAGGGAATAAAAAGCAGATAACTCTGCTTGTTGTACTGCTACCTCTTCTAGTACAAGTAAATTAATAAAAAGTCAATACCTGTGTCTTGCTAAGCTGGGGTCGGGCTCTATCTGACATTTAAGTATTCTAATAGGACACGCATTTATCTGAGGTTCCTTCCCCTGCATCAGGCTCGCCTGTGCTGAGCTGCCAGGACTGACTAGTATGCAGACGGGTCCTCACTCACAGTATAGCGGAGACCCTCGGTTACATATCCCCCATCCTCCTTGCTGTTCATGGCAGGGGCCTTTTACTCAGGCTCCACCATGCTCGGAGGGTTGCTGTTGACGCCTGCCCAGGATGGCATGCAGCTCATTGTGAAATAGCAGCAGCTTGGTGCCAGATCAGCTGTTGGCCTCCCTGGCCTTCCTTTGCTTTCACATGGCATTGCTGCTAATTTCTGTTGTCACCCTTCTTCCACATGGCCCATGCAATCTACTCCTCACAGGTCCAGGAGATCCAATAGCTCAAGTCTCCTACAGGCAGGAGGGCATTTAAAGCATGTAGGCTGCCTGGTGAGCAGCACGGTTGCCCACAAGGGAGAGCTGCTAGGTGTGGTCACCAGGATCAGCAATCAGAAAAGGGCCTTTCAAAAATACAGTGGTTTTAAAGGTGGGTGTGGTTTCTAGTTTCCAGAAGCCCCAGGCAGCACTGTTCACCATTATGACCAGAGCGGGCACTGTCAGGCATTGTGAGACAGCTGCTGGAGGACTGTTAGAGTCACCATAGGTCACACAGTGTCTAAGTTCCCACTGTGTCAAGAGTACACCAACCAGAGTTCAATGCTTTCAGGGAGGAATGTTACTGTGACAGGGGTGTTTACATTGGCAGGAGACAATCTGACTGTAGATACATGCAAAAATAGGTTGAGGCAACATGGCTTACATCAAGTTAACTCTGTAGTGTGGACCAGACCTCCCTCAAACAAGCAAAATACAACTTCAGTGCAAAAGCCATCAACTAGGTACCAATTTCTTGCATTGATATGGTTTTTTTGATGATGTTTTATCATTTATTGCAAGTTTCACTACTGATTAATTTTACTGGCAGAGACAATTATGCTCCACACTGGATATTATGCCAGTCTTTCTAAATAAGAGCCAGATAAGGGCAGTATTTCACAGACACTTAAGTTACCAAAAATACAGTAGAATTCGACTTAAATGAAACCTACAAGTCATAATGAGCAGTGGAAGGCACTTCATGTTTCTGGGTTTAAAAACAAACAAACCATGAATGACAAAACACACGCTGTCTTAATGGCCATAAAATATTCTACACACCCCTTCACCTGAAGACAGGGTTTCAAACTGCAGTTTGTGTATTACTTACTGTAATACAGTCACTGTCACTATTCCAGCAATTCACTATACAACAGTTTACGTGATCCAATGAAGTGTGGAAAGCACTTTGCTGGGATGTAATTTATGAAGTGACAAGTATAATTTGATTTCTTTATTGGGGTAAAGGCTGGAAAGAAGACTAGGCCTGGGCTAGTAACTGTGATTTTTATAGACTGTTTTGTATGGCACTTCAAATAAATTTATCTAGTAACTTATGAAAAGGAGTATTTCAGAGATTTATTTTTTGAAGCCATTTACATGTAGAATCAAAAAAAAAAAAAGTTGGCCTTTTTCCTCTAAAAAAAAATACTTAAAAGCCTCTCAACCAAATATGAGCTCATAAATGCAAACCCTTTAGGTTAATAATTGGCTATATATCTGAATGTACAGCAACTTGCACAATGAATTCCCCATCCCACAAACTTTGGACACTACCAAAAAAAAAAAGGTAAGAATCCAAACATACGGCTTTCTTATGCTGTTAAGGTGAATATTAATTGTTGAGCAATCCTTTAAAAGCATTTATTTTTCTGATTTAACTTTTCCTAAGCTCATAGTTTACAAAATCTCAACTAGTAACGATTGCAAACATTTTGTCTTTGTGTGTTTTTTGGCCAAGCCAAATTACTGCCAGATTTTTGTCATATTCCATTTGCTAAAAATGTACTGTTTAGGGAACACAACTACATTAGGACACAGTCTGCACACCATAGCTGAATTTAACCTAGGTTTATATCTGAAGCTAAATGGAACTTTAGAATATGGCTGTTCTATTTCAATTTTGTAGTAGTAATATTAAAGTTTCATATGTTCACAGAGGAACAGAAGGAAAGAGCAATTCACGCTGTTTGCAACACAGTAGATAAAATTATTTTTTTAAAATTGATTTAAATCAGATTTATTTAAATGAGTTTTTTTAATGAAATATGAATTTAATACAAAATATACTAAAATTATAAGATCTTAAGTGATTTATATACAAAATAAACTGAATCCATGAACCTCTATCAAAAACTTGAGTTAAAGACTGCTTTTCTATAAAATGGGTGTTTCTTCCCCCCACATACACACTTTCTTTTTGAGGTCAATCTTTTAAACACATGACAATAGTAGTAAATAAATACATTATTCACTGTTTTCTAACTCAATAGAAGTATACAAAGAATAAGATACTGAAAATATTAAGCTATACATTTGCTTAATGCAAAGTTATAGCGTACTCTCCTAAATGGCAAAAAGATGTACCAAGCTTAGTGAAAAGGCTTTTTATTGTAAATGAACATTTCAGTGGTTATATCAGTGAGAAAGCACCTTTTTTTAGAAAGGTAACTGAAGTACAAATGGAAAAAATGATTAAAATAAATTATTTAAATCTAGGCCTTTGATGTCATAATTTAAACCACAATTTAAATCGCTGATTTAAAACCAATCCATGCTGGCTCAGTTTTGCATTCTCTTGCTAAACTACATTTACTATCTGAACTGAGAGTTATAAGAGAAGATCTATTTTCATAAAGATACCTTGAAAAAAAGCTCATTTTACCAAGCTAGTTGAGGCCAAACACTGCATCCTTAATTGATTTTTAAAGCCAATTACCCCATGTACTGTATTTAAAAACAAATGCAGGGCACACAAAGCATACTTGGCCTTACATCATGCATCCTCAGAGGTCCAAGAAAGTTTGTTGTGATGCCTATTGTATGTCGGTCGCTTGGTGGCCCCTTTGTGCTGGAGCTGAAGGGGAAGGTATCTGGACTCACTATGACTAAGTTGCATTACTATAGATTCAGTAATTGGATTTTTTTATTTATGGCAACATAAATAAGGTACATACATTTCTACTTGAATACTTAAGTGCAACAAGGAATTAAGTTAGATCAATAATCAGAAAATATTCAGTAATCGGATTATCATCACTTGCTGTCAATTTTATTTCCATGTAGATCAGAGCACAGCTGTGGGGAAAAAAGTCTACCTTCATGGGTTCCTAAATAAAGGGACAAAAACTCGTACACTGAAGCTTTAAGAGCATAATGAACCCCTCCTATCACAGGTGTCCCACTACTCCCCATTCAATGCAGTCTTTTTCCACTTTTCTTTTTTTGCTTTCTAAAGGAAGCTCTCTGGCACTGTAAATTCAACCTTTAATAGTTATTTTGAAAATCACTTCTGCTTTTGAAATCATTAAATGCTCTTGGACACCAAGTTTTCCTAACAATCTGTGCAAGTATTGCGAAATGTATTGGTATGTCGTTTATTAATAATTGGCACTTTTATAGTGCTTCATATGTAACTATTTCTCACAAAGCCACTGTGATGTAGATTAGCTTGGTTTTCCCTTCTGTAGTAAAGGACAATACTAGAGACATTTAAGTTCAGTCATCAAATACAAGAAAGCTCAGTAGAACCACAATGAAATTTTAAAGTGTTATATCCCTACAAAGAATTAGAGATTTGTTTCCACTTGTTGCACAAGAATTTAAAGCTTAAATCTATGTGTAAATACCTTTCACAGAATTAGAATTAGACAAGCAACACTTGGCTTGATTGCAAATATTTTCATTGGATACATTAAAGTGTTTTCAGCAGTGGAGCAACTCATTAACAAGCCAGTAAACACACTACTACAAAAATGATTTCAGAGTAGAACTGGTGCTCTTGTAATAGTCTGTGTGAGACCTCCATTTTATTTTTTGCAAGCTGTATATCTTGCTGTTACATTCTCCCAGTTGATCACATTCCAGATAGCTTTTAGATAGTCAGGTCTAACATTTTTATACTGAAGATAATAAGCATGCTCCCACACATCAATTCCCAGTAGAGGAATAAGACCTAGAGAAGAGAAAATAACTGAGTCTATGAGAATATTTTCAGATGAATAAAACATTTCAAAACTTCAAAATCCTACTTCAGAATATTTCCATATTCTTAATTTCCATAACATTTAAAGACAACAAGGAACCACGCACCCACACAGGTACACATTGCTAGATCTTAGATAGCTTCTTCCCATAAAAGAAGTAGTGCAGTTTATGATTTTATGATACACAGCTACGAAAACACCCAATCCTGAGAGAATGAGAGAGTTCTAAAAATAAAATTCTGAACTGGAAAAACTGCCTTATGGAACATAGTAACTGCAAAATACTCTGCTGTGGTGCAATAATCATACTGCTAGAAACTGCGCTTATATAACATTGCACTCTAATGAATGTCCTTTGTGCCTTAAAACATGTTAAACACCTGATTTATTTACATATATACTTGTTTTTATGAGATTAAGGATTAGGAAACCGCAACAAGGAATTGCAACTGAATCCAGCTAAAAAGTCTTTGTTGCTGCTAATCGACAGATTAAAATTTATCCCCTGTATTCTGTTCTACATAGGTTCTTGTATGGCCTTCAACAGCACAATATCTGAATGCCTTCCAAAAGTCCATTAACTAATGTGATTCACAATTGTCATGTGTGGTTTGTTCTCTCTCTAGAGCCATGGAGGAAGTTTGCAGAGTTTATGCATTGAGATGGGAGGGAGAGACGGACAATAAGAGAAAACATCAAAAATGATGCACCTTGTTAGATATACTGTGGCATCTTCCCTCAGCAGTGCAGTTTGACTCCAACTGGCTCAACTGCTACCATTATAGCATAGAGTCAAATAAAACCCGCCCCCATGGCAAATCAGACATCTTTTAAATGGGGTCAGGTCCAACAATTTGCTGTTGGCCTTTAACAATTTCTTCACCAGGGATAAGCCATCTCTGGTTGACAATATATTGGTCATCAGAATATGCCTTCCCTAGTTGTAACGATTCAAAGAAAGGTGAGTGTCATTTCAGGTTTAACATATGCCCCAATGTGCCCTGTCAATGTCAGCATGTTTAAAAATAAAAATGGTGTGATTGTAAAGAAGAGATGTTTCTCTCCCCTCTGTTGAGAGAAAAGCCTACACACAGGGGAAATTAATTATACACAAAGTGCTGTCAAACACACAGAACAAAAACAAAACAGTTTAATCTTCCACTTATAGGTGATATTAAGTGTTGTTTGCAAAGAGGCGCAAAAAGTTTTCAGATGAAGACAATTTTTAAGATGCCTCTTTAAATTACTCTCTCCAAAGAGGAAACCTTATGAGCAACTCTCCCATCATTCGTGAAAGCTGAAGTCCCTGTACAGCTGAAAATTCATCCTCCATCCATCTTCCTCCTCTCCCTGTCCACCGAAGTGAAGATTTTTTAAAAAACCCATACATTCTCCAAAACTTACATGTGGTTCTTCACAAGTGTTAGGTTTAAAAAGGATATTACTACTTTTCATCATCTTTAATAAAGATACAGGCACATGCAGTCTCTCTGTAGCCATATTTACTTAAAAAAAGATGCATGTATTAAAAAGCCCTTTCAAGCTGCCGCTACTTTCCTCATAAATATACGTAACAGTTTGTGTTTTCTTTCAAAGATAAAACAAAACTAACCTGTTGTTCCTTGAAGAGGGTCTTGATTGTAACAAGCGATAACCTGCAGGCGGCCTTGGTCCTGGTTAAAACCAAGCCACCCCCAGCCTGAGCCTTGAACACCAACCGATACTGCCGTCAGCTTCTCCTTGAAGTTTCCAAAGGAGCCAAAGTCACGCTTGATGGCTTCCATCAGTTCCCCTTAAATTTATATTCAAAAACAAAAAAACAAAACACACGCACCACACTTTACACTATTTTCAGCTGATATCAAGATTTATTTTGGAGGCAGATCCAGTTGGCTTCCCCCTCCTCATTTTTTGTGGGAAAAGAAAGAAAGAATTAATTCTGAACAGATTTTATGCATTAGTATTTTATTCAGATCCTGCAGTTTAAAAAGAAAGCAGAAAGGAAAAAAATCTCAGCAAAGTACATTGATTATTGCAAAGGTACTACCGTGTTCTTATCAGTATTTATAATGCTAAGGAGCTTGTATGTTTGTCGGACAGACAGGCAGTCCACAGCAGAATGAATGGGGGAGTGAGGGGAGTGTTAGCTGAAGAGGGCTAGATTGTTTGATTTGAAAGTATGCGAGACAAGTATCCTTATAAACTTTCCCTGATTCACCTCTGATGCTCATGGATTACCAGGTGCCAGCTCATGCTAAGGTCCCCACACCTCAACTGAATACTGACAAATACATGGCTGAATCAGGCTGGCTCACCTGTGCTATTGTTAAAAAAGGCATTAGAATTATAAGAACGTGCTTAGACTTTGCTGAATGTTTGTGAGCTGCAGCATGCATTAAGATCACTAACATCTGTTTCTCATATTGTAAGGTAATATTTGAGCAGTTGTACTATAACGCTCTGTAACTAACACAACAGCCATACTAGATCAGGCCAACAGTCCATCCAGCCCAGTACCCTGTCTTCTGACACTGGTCGGTACCAGATGCTTCAGAAGGAATGAACAGAATAGGGCAATTTGAGTGATCAATCCAGTCGTCCAGTTTCATCTTCCAGCAGTCAGAGGTTTAGGGACAGCCAGAGCATGGAATTGCGTCCCTGACCGTCCTGGCTAAGAGTCATTGATGGACCCGTCTTCCATGAATTTATCTTCTTTTTTGAACCTACTCTTTTCCCTAGTCTAACTTCAACTGTAGGCTCTCTGAGCAAATGATGCATCTGATGTACCTGCAAATGATGTACCTGAAGAGGAGCCCCCCAGAGCACTGCCCGTGCAGTGGCATGACTGCGGAGGGACAGCAGGGGAGGGGCTGCGGGCAGCTTCCCGGCCAGCTCAGGGGTTGGGCAGGATGGTTTCGTGGGCTGGATGTGGCCCATAATCCAGTTTTCCCACCCTGCTCTAGGGATACATAGAGGAGATACCCACTAGGAAGACCACTCATCTAGAGTAGTGTTTCCTAGCCTGGGAGTCACAGGATGGGTTTAGGGAGTTGCCAGTGCAGGGCCGGCATTGGAGGGTGGCAAGCAGGGCAACCACCTGGAGCGTCACACTACAGGGGGCCCTGCGAAGCTAAGTTACATGCTTCAGCCCTGGGGAGCAGGGATCAGGCTTCGGACTCCCCAAAGAGGTACAGCACACTTGTCTAGACTTTTCTTCTTTAAAACTACACTTCTTCCAGGAGGTCTTTTAAAGCCTTAAAGCTAATGAGTCAGGTCAATGACACAGCCCAATCCAACTCCAGGAATGGTTGATTATTTTTGTTATCCCATGAGTTTTTTCTTTACACGGACTGTAGTGCATTCAACACTAATCTAGGTCTTAGAGACTACTTATATTACAATTTCGGGTGGCTAATTTCTTCGTCCATATTCAAATCAATAAAAGGTTAATGAATTTTACAATGGCAGCTTTTATACTGAGACAAATATATAGTTACCTATGTAACCAAATCTGTCTTTAGAAAAAGAGTAGTCTCGTGCTGAGTAAAGCTTTATTTTAGAGTGTATACACAAGATTAGAACACTTAATTATTTGTATTACAGGAGCCTCTAAACATCCTGATCGGGATCAGGGCCCCATTACGTTAGCACTGAGCAGACATACTAGAAGGCTGCCAATTTTGAAGGATTTTAATTTTTCAAAGTCTTTTAGTGTTTAAGTGACAAACTAAACACAAGAGATTTATCTACAGGCCACAGTTTGTCACAATTAATTCTACTTGTTAATGTTGACATATCAGTAAACCAATCAAAAATTAGTACTAACCTTGCGGCTCTCCACCCCCATTAGCAGAAAGATTTGTCCAGAAGATGGTATGGTTGATGTGACCCCCACCATTGAACTTTAGTGCAGGCTGAAGAGACACCTGAGCTGTAACATCACCTAAAGACGCACAAGATCAACAGAATTAAATGGAAGAAAGTGTTGCCACAGCGATGAATAAAGTAAGCACCGTTCATACTAAGATAAAAGCTTATCTATAGTATAGTGCTGTAACAGGTTATTAAAATTTGTGGAAAAGTAAGTTTGTGGCATTTGTGCTCACTACTGTAAACAGTGTTCTACACAAAACTGTTTTAACATAGATCTGACATCTTGACACATATCTCAATGTTTGCAACAATCAACTCCGCATCCGAAGACCACATAGATTCCTGCACAAGTGTTTACTGGTGTTCTACCATTCAGCAAGATGAGCAGAAGGGGGTAAAATACAGACGTTTTAGGTTGTAAAATGTACCAAACTCACAAGGGTTTTCTGAATTCATGTCCCCTGCAGATTTCTTTGCTTCCCCGCAGAAAATGAGAGGGAAGCCTCAAGAGCAGTCATATACCCTTCCCAGCAGCATGAGCATGTCATTTCCGGTGCCTGGAGCAGCCAGTGGAGCGATAAACCACCACACAGGGGGACGGGGCTGGGTGCAGTTTGAGTGTCGGGAGTACATTGCCCCCCTCAAACAAACAAGAGGCAAGGTGCCACTTACCCCCTTCCTCCCCCCCCCCCCCCCCCCAGTATCTGCAAGTGCAGAGCTGCCCAGGTGATGGAGGGTGCTGCCCCAGCTCACTGACTCTGCAGCTGGACATCACCTCCTCAGTCAGAGTGCCAGTCATTCTCCCCTCCTGTGTGTGTTGGGGGGGGGGGGGGAGGAAGCAGTGGGAAAGGAAAGAAGGGTGGTGGGATAGGGATGCAGGAGTGGGTAAGGGGGATAAGATGAGGAAGAGAAGGGGATAGGGAAATAGGGGGATGGGAGCACGAGCCCCACATGTGGCGGATCCCCTCAGCGGCTACTGCAGCAGCAGCTGGGGCTCTCCCATTAAGTAGGTCCACTGAACCCCCCCCCTGATGAACCCCCCCCCCCCCCCCGCCCCCAAGCACACTATGAGCCACAACTGTTCTGATAAAATCAAGAAGTGACAAAGAGTCCTGTGGCACCTTAAAGACTAACTAAAGTATTGAAGCATAAGCTTTCGTGGGCTAATACCCACTTTGTTGGATGCATGCAAGTGGGTATTAGCCCACGAAAGCTTATGCTTCAATACTTTAGTTAGTCTTTAAGGCGCCACAGGGCTCTGTCACTTCTGCAATTCCAGACTAACATGGCTACCTTTCTGATTCTTGATAAAATCAAAAGTGCAGTGTTTTGTTAAATCCTTTTAATTGAATAATTAACACTAAAGCATACTATAAGATATCCAGGGTGTCATTTCTTTGTGGAAGACAGTCAATGCACATTAATATAACAGTTACAAGTCTCTGACAAAAATAGCAAGTTTACTTAAGATGTAAAAAGTTAAAATACAGATTTGCTAAGGGTTCTTGTGTGTCACGTTATAGCTGTATAAAGATTATAAAAAAAGTTAAATATATTTTTTCTTTACATAAAAAGACAGACACTGAAAGGATTTTAGGCGAATATGTTATCAATATATTTTCACCATGTTCCTCGCCCACACCATTCAAACCTTGCTTAGAAAACCAAGGTCAAAATCCAAACAGCCACTTAATAGACGATCATTACGCTGATTTCGCAACCCCACTAAGAGCTGCAGGTTACTGCGTGAGAAGCAAAAAATGAATGTATTATAAACCAGAGGCAAGTCACTATATAACTGCAGTTAATAACCACAGACCTCCATTTGGAAGATGCCGAATAAGCACAAATGAAGAGATGGTCTACACCCTAAAGAACTAGTTGTCCATGGATCTGATCCCGCAACAGGCAAATCCCTGAAATTGTGAAGGGCCAGTTATAGAATCAGAGCCTAAATTGGAAAAATAATTAAACTTATCAAAGTAAAATATAGTCTTATTTTCTGTAGTAAGGACCCAGTTCAGGAAAGCAGCAGCACACATTTAACCACTTTCCTGAAATGGGACATAAATCTCTTCAGGTATCTTGTTAATTTAATGTTTTTCAAATAAATACAACTCTCTGGAAAGCAATGTTCTCTAAACAAAAACAAACATTATATGATCTATACTTAAAATATTAATTAACAGAATACAATATAGCACACACCTACAGATTAACACTTCTTTACATATACTACAGTATGTGGTCCAATACTGAAATGCATTACTAAAACATTTTTCTTTAAATATGAGGAAATTTCATTCTAGTTTAAGTTTTCATTCTCAAAAAGGTATACTTTCTTATATTGCTTATGTTGTTGAGGGATTTATTTTTAAACTAGATGACAAACATGGAGATGTTGCTCTTTCCTAGCAATGTCTACAAAACTGAACTCTGAGGGACAAATTTCATGCTACTGGAAGTATTGGGTTTATTGGCATTTAAAGCTGTACAAGCAACTATTTATAAAACTGTTGTATGCTAAAAAACAACACTACACAGTAGTGAATATTCAGGTTGTATACAATACATCTGAAAGACCTTTTTCTTTTTTTTTTTTTTAAAGGGATAAACCCGGTCTTCTGACACATGCAATTCAAAATGAAGTCTATGTACATATCTAAGTGCAGTAGTTGGTCTGTGCCATTAATACACACAGTTTACAATGCTGCAGACAGATGATATCTGATGATGATGACAGACAGATGACAGACAGACAGATGTCTGTCATCTGTCATGACAGACAGATGACAGACAAATGATATCTGATGATGATGATATCTGATGATATCTCCACCAATGGAGACAACAATCCTGCATTTCTTGAATTACTATGCCTTTGTGCAATATAAGCAGTATGTCTGGTTCTTTTCCTATTTGTACTTTTCCCTCCTTAATCATATTTCCTCTAATTCTTCTCTGCAACAAGCTTTCCTCTGACTACTACTGAAGGGAAAATGCATTGTCTAATCCAGATAAAAGAGGGAACTAAATTCACATTTCTACTATAGAGAACATGGCATTTGAAGAAAATGGATTCTAAATGTCTGACCTAGTTAGTTAAGTACCAACTGATTTTCAGAAATACCCCGGTTTATGTGCTTAAATCCCACCTGATCCTTAAAGTGCACCTAAATCACCTAGTTATTTTTGGAATTGAATCATACATGCAGATATATGACGATCAAATGACACTGTACAGCAGTGGATAAAGTTGTCTTCTTTCGTATGGGTTGGGTAGGTAGCAACGACTACAAATTTATATCTAAATTTGACAGCCAAGGCAATTGTTGTGGTTGGTAAGGTCCGTGGACTGAAGCCCCATGATGTCAATTTTCTGATAAGTGCAACGTGAGACCTGACCTTATCGTAAGTGTTCTCAAGGTGTTATTGAAAAGTCAAACTCTGGTCCAATGTAACACCAAGATACTTTTGGATTAGCCTCGCGGCTGATGCTCTCACCATAGACCTGCACTTCAAGTTTGGTATTAGCCATTTTATTGTTCAGATGGAAAGCAGTTACCATGGGGTTTTTTGGGTTAGGCCTAAGTTTCCAGCATTGGAAATAATCAGCCACTGTGCTAAGATCTCAGGTTAAGGTGCAGCGGCGGATGGGTATGGAGGCTTGTATGTCGAACAGCTAGGGCAATGTCATTGGCATATATAATTTCCTTGACTTCTTTGCTGGTATATCCCAAAGTCCTGAGGGACGCCCGAGTTAAGAGTTCTTGGTCTACTGATTTTGCTACTAAGTCGTACCTTAAAGCAGCAATCCCCAGTCATTGCCGCCAAGAAGTGAATTGTTCGCCAGTAGTGAATGATGTGGGAGATCTTGAGAAGGCCCTGTCTCCAGACAGTGTCATAAGCCAAGAACAGATCAACAAGAGGGATCCCTGTCTTCAACTTACTATGGAATCGGGCCCAATGTGGCCAGAAAATGAAGCTACTTGATCATAGCAGTTTCTCTTTGGGCAAAATCCTGCCTGCTCCGCTGGGAGGATGTCTTTGATAATACCAGACAGACAGTGCAGCAGCACCCATTCCATGAGCTTGCTGGTGGTTGAGAGAGATGGAGCAGTAGCTGGCTGCATCCTCTATGTGTTTCCTACTGTTGCCTGTCACCAGCTTCTTGGCACATCTCCAATTCTATGCACAGCGGTAAAAAGCACTGCCAGCTATTCCTGTACAGTGTTAACCAACTAGAGTAGCAGAGGTGACTCTCTAGGCAGAACAGATCTTAAAAATCAGATACTCTTTAGAAACATATCACCAGCACCAACAAAAATTGATCTGCCTGGCTAAAGGGAGGTTCACTCATTTTTACCAGTCCAGTACTCTGACAGAACAAGATGCTAGATGCAGTTCTCAACATGTTTACACTGTAATGTATTTGAAAAACAATGCTGCCAACTTTCTGAAATAGAAGACATGCAGCACTGACATTACAGGAAACCAACGCAGAAGTTTTAAAATATATTTACTTTGGCGAGCAAAAAATCTGTAACATTGCTATGTATCTAAAGTATTATTAATATTATGCACGTCTATAGAGTATTTTTTGGAAACCTTAAGTTTGAGCCTACGAATAAGAGAAGTCTAACACACTTGGGAGGAAGGCAGATACTCAAGTTTCCCACTTATAAAAAGGTGATACTAATCTGTGTCTGAGTTAAGTTATTTTTCTAAGGTCATGACAGTAAGACTGTAGAAAAGCTAGGAATAAAACCCATATCTCCTGACTACTAGTCACACGCAATAACTACAAGTTAAGATTGTAGTAGCTTCCTTCCCTTCTGTTAACAGCAGCCACGCATACCTTTTGCCAATGCCTCTTTATATTTCTCCTCTGCAACATTCAGATTATTCACATAAGTAGCATGATGTTTGCTGTGGTGTAGCTGCATGATTTCTGCACTGATGTGGGGTTCCAGGGCACCATAATCATAAGGCAAGTCGGGAAGAGTGTGTTTTTGCCTGGAGGCCAAACATCCCAAAGCTGCAATCAGCTTAGTGCGACTCCTGAAAAAAGAAAATACGCTCGTCTTATTAGCGACAAAGAGCCCTGGGACATCTTAAAGACTAACAAACGTACTAGAGCATAAGCTTTCATGGGTGAATGCCCACTTTGTCGGATGACTGCATGCATACGACGAAGTTGGTATTAGCCCACGAAAGCTTATGCTCCAACACGTATGTTAATAAGGTGCCACAGGATTCTGTCGCTTTTGCAGATCCAGAGTAACACGGCTACCCCTCTGATTCTTGACATCTTATTGAGCATTCAATATTTAATTATTTTTAAAAAAAGCAAATACAATTACACAAATGGCCTCATGTGCCAGATCCAGCCACTCTTACACTGATTAGTCTCTTACTGTGACAGACTGATAATACTTGGACAAACCTTATAGAATTTAGATAAACCTCACTGAATGAAGTTAAACCTAATTCATTAAAGTTTAATACTTATGGGGTTTGTATGTATTAAAAAAATCTTTAATTGTTTACAGGTCGTTGTAATATTGTTTGTAACTTTTCTAGGAGACTAAGGTAAATCTTGGGGAAAATCATAGGAACTTCGAAGGACATTTGGGGACAATGCTGTCAAAAAGAAAAATGGATTTCCTAGGAAATACCTGAGGGTAAGAGGAATGTAAATTATCCACCTTAAATCCATCCTTCTGAAGCTATGCCCTGGGAAAAGAGTCCCATTATTTACCTGCTCCCCATACTGAATGAAAGATGAACTCCACTACAAAAAGAGACCCCTTCGGGAGTCTGAAGGATTCACGGGCCAAAACTGGGGAAATCTCTGGTAAACAGGCTAGCACATAGGTTCTTTTATTGTTTTTAATGTGTTTTAGCAGTCGTCCTTTTACCGTAAAAATAAAAATAGGCTTGCAAATGAACAACTGTGTGGTAACTTATAGCCATAGCAACTGCACTGTTATATCGTTGAAGAGAAACTAAGCAGGGCTGCTTAGACAAATTGTCTTTGCTAGGAGTAGCACAAAGAAGGCAGGGAACTGCTCAGCCTGGAAATACCCTCAGAAGGGAGAGTAGATTTCCACCCTAGTGAGGTAACAGCTAGGCAACTGAATGCCTGAGATGTGGGCCAGCAAGGGCACCCAAAAGAGGAGTAGGGGTGCACTTGCCCTGATCTGTGACACTTCTCAAGTTGTCCCATTAATTTCATTGTGATTACTTGTGGCATAAGGTAAGGAGAGAGAGTGGGAATAATGGCGTAAGGGGGCAGCTGGGATACCGGGGGCAGAACAGGGAAATAATGGGGTCGGTGGAGCAGAGTCGCAGGGTAAGGAGCAGGTGGGGGAGGAGCGGGGGGGGGGGAGAATGAGGGGGGCGCAGAGCCGCGGGGTAAGGAGGGGGGGGGGATGAGGGGGGCGCAGAGCCGAGGGGTAAGGAGCGGGGGGGGGATGAGGGGGGCGCAGAGCCGAGGGGTAAGGAGCGGGGGGGGGGGATGAGGGGGGCGCAGAGCCAAGGGGTAAGGAGCGGGGGGGGGGATGAGGGGGGCGCAGAGCCGAGGGGTAAGGAGCGGGGGGGGGGGGTGAGGGGCGCGCAGTCGCGGCGGTAAGAAGCGGGGGGGGGTAAGGAGCGGGGGGGGGGTGAGGGGGGCGCAGAGCGGGGGGGTAAGGAGCGGGGGGTAAGGAGCGGGGGGGGTAAGGAGCGGGGGGGTAAGGAGCGGGGGGGTAAGGAGCGGGGGGGTAAGGAGCGGGGGGGTAAGGAGCGGGGGGGGTGAGGGGGGCGCAGAGCCAAGGGGTAAGGAGCGGGGGGGGAGCACAGCGGGGGGGGATGAGGGGGGCGCAGAGCCGAGGGGTAAGGAGCGGAGGAGGGTGAGGGGGGCGCAGAGCCGAGGGGTAAGGAGCGGAGGAGGGTGAGGGGGGCGCAGAGCCGAGGGGTAAGGAGCGGAGGAGGGTGAGGGGGGCGCAGAGCCGAGGGGTAAGGAGCGGAGGAGGGTGAGGGGGGCGCAGAGCCGAGGGGTAAGGAGCGGAGGAGGGTGAGGGGGGCGCAGAGCCGAGGGGTAAGGAGCGGGGGGGGATGAGGGGGGCGCAGAGCCGAGGGGTAAGGAGCGGGGGGGGATGAGGGGGGCGCAGAGCCGAGGGGTAAGGAGCGGGGGGGGTGAGGGGGGCGCAGAGCCGAGGGGTAAGGAGCGGAGGAGGGTGAGGGGGGCGCAGAGCCGAGGGGTAAGGAGCGGAGGAGGGTGAGGGGGGCGCAGAGCCGAGGGGTAAGGAGCGGAGGAGGGTGAGGGGGGCGCAGAGCCGAGGGGTAAGGAGCGGGGGGGGATGAGGGGGGCGCAGAGCCGAGGGGTAAGAAGCGGGGGGGGGTGAGGGGGGCGCAGAGCCGAGGGGTAAGGAGCGGGGGGGGTGAGGGGGGCGCAGAGCCGAGGGGTAAGGAGCGGGGGAGGGTGAGGGGGGCGCAGAGCCGAGGGGTAAGGAGCGGGGGAGGGTGAGGGGGGCGCAGAGCCGAGGGGTAAGGAGCGGGGGAGGGTGAGGGGGGCGCAGAGCCGAGGGGTAAGGAGCGGAGGAGGGTGAGGGGGGCGCAGAGCCGAGGGGTAAGGAGCGGGGGGGGATGAGGGGGGCGCAGAGCCGAGGGGTAAGGAGCGGGGGGGGATGAGGGGGGCGCAGAGCCGAGGGGTAAGGAGCGGGGGGGGTGAGGGGGGCGCAGAGCCGAGGGGTAAGGAGCGGAGGAGGGTGAGGGGGGCGCAGAGCCGAGGGGTAAGGAGCGGAGGAGGGTGAGGGGGGCGCAGAGCCGAGGGGTAAGGAGCGGAGGAGGGTGAGGGGGGCGCAGAGCCGAGGGGTAAGGAGCGGGGGGGGATGAGGGGGGCGCAGAGCCGAGGGGTAAGAAGCGGGGGGGGGTGAGGGGGGCGCAGAGCCGAGGGGTAAGGAGCGGGGGGGGTGAGGGGGGCGCAGAGCCGAGGGGTAAGGAGCGGGGGAGGGTGAGGGGGGCGCAGAGCCGAGGGGTAAGGAGCGGGGGGGTAAGGAGCGGAGGAGGGTGAGGGGGGCGCAGTCGCGGCGGTAACACGCTCGGTTCAGAACCCGACCCCGGGGCGTCCCCCAAGGGCAGGTCAGCCCGACATTGAGACACCCGCGTCCCCGGCTCCCGCGCCTCCCTCCGCGCCCTTGGCCGGGCCCCAGCGCGGGGCGGGCGCTCACCTGCCCCGGGCAGCCAGGCGGCACAGCGCGGCCATGGCGGAGTCGGGTCCGGGCCCTTCCGAGCGCCGCAGGAGCCGCTCACTGCCCCGGGGTCGCAAACAAGGCGCCTGCGCCGCCCCGCCCCCGACGCCTCTCCCCGCCCCGGCCCCGTGCGGGGGCGGGGCTGGACCTGGGCGGGCCCCGCGACCAGTCTCGGGGGCCCCGCAGAGCCCGGCGCGGGGAAGGGACCGGCCAGGCACAGCCGAGCGGCCCCGGGGCTGCCCGCCACTATCCGCCCCATCCCGGCCTGGCGGGGGCTCCCTGCCTGTGGGGCAGCTCAGGGGCGCTGGCCCGGCCGGGGCTTTCGTCCGTTTCGCGACTTGGAGGCCCGAGCTAGGTGCCTGGTTTAGCCCCGTCATAGACAAGAAGAGAAATGTTCACGGAAATCCCACCTCAAAGTATTGAAACAAGAACAGCTCCCCCTTCTCCCCCCCGCAAGACTCCCCCCCCCAAGAGCAGTCCCCCCAGCCACACAGACTCCTGCAAAGGGTTGAGTTTGTGCACAGGAGGAGGGAGGTGAAATGAAGCAGTAACCAGACGTGATGGCCTCCAAAATATAATCTCCTCCTCCTGTGCATCTTGGAAATAGGAGAGATGGTCTCTACCGGGAGGGGGGGGGGTGCAGCTGGAGATCCTGGAGGTGGGGATGTTCTGGACCCTTGACCAAACCATCAACACCAGCACTTAGATGAAGAGGACAGATAGATCATGGTAACAGCTGTGGTAGGTGGTCTTTTCATTTGATATCTAGGTCACCTCTTAGATGGTTCAGAAGGCCTTTGTATACAAACACCTGAACTCTGTGCTATTTGTGACCTGCTAGATTTTCTTTTGTTTGCAGGCATGTATATGCCAAGAGACCCAAGAGTGGCCCTGGAATCCTTCAGCATATGGAGAGATTCTTTGGTGGACTTGGGAAAGAGTTTAAATCCATCAAAAGGAGTTTTTCATGGTATTTTGGACTTCCTTAGGACACCCAGACAGCTGTAACCCACAGTGAGGCTTTTGCTAGGGGTTGACACACTCAGCTATTATGGACTTGACCTGGTCACAATGTTCTGCAGGGAGGTGCTCAATAAAATGATTGGATTTTCCACAGTTGGGGGTGTGGTTGTATTTCATCATCAATGCTTGCTCATTTGCAATCCAAAATTGCAAGGGTTGCTGAAGAATAGCTCCTGGGACACAATTGGTTGAATTGTTTTTGTTTTTTATCAGATGGGTACAGATCTTGTGTGATGTCATCTGTCATGTTCATTGACGTGCTCCACAACTAAAGAATTTGGCACAGGGTGTAAAAATCAAAAATTCCAAATTTGTCACCATAACCTAATACGTTTATTGGCCCATTTTCATCTGGGTGGTGTGGTGGCAAGAGTTTGCCAGATGGCAGAGACATATTATCACCTAGGTAGACAAATTTGCAGGGGGCGGCAAATTTATAATAGCCATAGGCACCAGCAAGTGTTTAGGTCCCCCGCCCAGTCCCGCCCCAATTCCAATCCCTTCCCCAAGTCCTCGGCCCCACATCCTCTGAGCATGGCACCACTCCTTTTCTCCTCCCTCCCAGACTTGCCGCAGGAAACAGCTGTCAAATTTCCTGAGGTACCTGATATACCAAGGTAATACGAGACTTTGTAGCAGTTGGTGTCAGTACCAAGAGAGCTGAATGCTTCAGTGGTTCCATTTTAGAAGACGGTGTTTGTACAGAGGGTACTGTTTTGGCAAAATATGTTTAAGAGATGACAATGGTACTGAGGACATAGTATCCCAGAAGTCGTCAATCTGGTTACTGACACTGAAGAGTCTGTATGGAGTCTGTAAACCAGAGTGCTTGGGCTCTTTGATAAAGCAATCATGCTTCAATGGTACATAAGAATGGCCATACCAGCTCAGACCAAAGGTCTGTCTTCCGAAAGTGGCCAATGCCAGGTGCTTCAGAGGGAATGAACAGAACAGGCAATCAAGTGAACCACCCCCTGTTGCCTATTCCCAGTTTCTGGCAAACAGAGACTAGGGACAGGTTTCAGAGTAGCAGCCATGGTAGTCTGTATCTGTAAAAAGAATGAGGAGTACTTGTGACACCTCAGAGACTAACCAATTTATTTCAGCATAAGCTGGATAAATTGGTTAGTCTCTAAGGTGCCACAAGAGACTAGGGACACACACCATTCCTTCCCAACCTGCCTGGGTTGGTTTCTGACACCAGGGTGTTTTTTTTTTTTTTTTAAGAATTGAAAGTCTGAAGAGCTCTCAGTACCGGGACATGAGGTCTCTAAAGTGGTCAGTCTTTGGGGCGATCGGCTATTCTTTGATGGAGGCTGTCTGTTGGGAGTTTTAGAATGCCGCTTATTTAGAGCCTTGTCACTATCCTGCCTTACTCTTCTTTCATGAAGATCTCAGGAATTGGGATATGGAGATTGACAGGGCACTGTCATAATGAGCCAAAACAATCTTCCTATTTTTTTTGAGATGTGATTTTAAAAGAGGATCTTGCACTTCAAAGGTCTGTAGGTTTCTTCCAAACAGCAAAGGCACCAAGTGTGTCAATCACGGAGATTGATCCCCAGCAGGAGAGGCAATGCTTGAATTCCGGGGATCTCTGCACACCTCAGCAATGCAACCCCCCAAGAAAGTCCCTCAGGCAAGAGAGGATGGGGAAAGGGACCCCTTAAACCCAAAGAAGTGTAAAACTAATATAAATTAACACTAAGAATGTATGATTAAGGTATAAGCTAAGTGGTACACTAGATGCTGTGTCTCAGGTGGGTGATTGTGAAGGAACTTGGGGCAGTTCATCAACACAGCTCTATATGTCCTCTGTATGGGGCACAAGGATGGCTGGAGTGAAAGTGCAGGCCAAACAGGCGCTGCTATGAAAATCTCCAAGCAAAGACACATGAGCATCTGCAGTGGAGCACCCATAGGGATATTACTGGACATTCAAATGTATTCCATTTAATATTAATGCTGTAACTTTAGGGTCATACTGAACCATCGTGAAGCAGGTGTGGCATAAAATAATCAGATAAAGTGATGGGGGCATAAATACCTAAAGAGATAGCCTTTCCCTTTTTTTTTTTTTTAAGTGTTTTTGTATGTTTATTGGTAAGTAATCTTTTAAAAAAATCCAGGGGAGAGGGAGAATTGATTTATGAATTTCCATGAGTTGGGTTTGTCTCAAAGTCTGTCTTATGGTGGTAGTGTTGAATTTCTTGGATTTGGGAGGCTCTTCACAGATTTTAGAACCCAGAAGAAACAATTTTGATAATCTAGTCTCATCTTTTGGGTCTAGCGCAGGACATAGAACTTCAACCAGTACATCTAGCCCCACTGCTTGAACTAGACCCCTTTCTAAACCTTTTTAAGTTGGTGGCCCCTTTTTCAATATACAGTACTTTTTTCTCCATGCCCTTATGTTTACTATAAAAAACAAAATAGATCAATGCTAACCCTATGATTCCTGTGAGTAATCCAAGAGCTTGACAAAGCCTACTTACCTTGAAAGAGGGTAAGGATGTGCACAGGAGCAAGGTGCAAGAGTCTGCTTTTAGTTTGTAATTTTTTGTCAGTGCCTCACAGTCCACCAGATGAGAAATACTGGACTAGATTAAATCAAGAGTAAATAAGGTTTGGAAAGGGATAACGGTGTTGGTCTCCATTCTTCACTATGGCTAAGCTGGACTGGAACATAGTAGTAGTAGCCAAAGGGAGCCAGTTGCAGCACTTCAGAGCCTCGGTATATCTATACTACCCCCCAGATTAGCAGGTAGTGTTTGATGTATTGAGGATCGATTTATTGCATCTGGTCTGAACATAATTGATCCCCAAATGTGGACCCTGGCAACTCTGGAACTCCAGCTCCACAAGAGGAGTAAGCAGTCGCTGAGGGAGCCTCCCTGTTGGACTTGCCATCATGAGGACAGCTAGGTAACTAGAACGAAGATACTTTGACTTCAGCTTCAGTTCGAATCCCCACTAGCGTAGCCCAGGCCTCAGTTGCCAGGCAAGTTAGAGGAGGAACAGTTGTACTCTGAACTTGCCTAAGTCCTGTATGCCAACGGAGGAGTGGGTGTAGCAGAGCTGAGTTATGCCTCACAGCCCCTAGTGCCCATGAAGATGGAGGCTGGTAGAAGTCAAGTCAATCTGGTCTCTACCCCAGCAGGGATTTTCCCTATATAGAGAATTCTCCCCTCTGAGGCATCCCCTCACCTGTTTTGCACTGCAGAAAAGGATTTGTGGGGGTAGAGTGGGTCACAAATTAAATGTCAGGGATGCTGCTTCAAAAAAGGCAAATGTCATTCTGGGATGCATTAACTGGAGTGTCATATGTAATGGTAGAGGTAATTGTTCTTCTGTATGCACGAGGAGTGAGACCTTCACTAGAACATTGTGCCTAATTTCGAACACAGCACTTTGAGAGAATAATTGGCAAAAATCCACAGGAGAGCCACAAAAGTGATAAAAGGACTAGAAAGCATGACCTACAAATAAAAATTGGACATTTAGTCTATACAGCAGGGGAGAGAGAAAACACGTTGCATCTTCAAACATGTAAAAAGTCATAAAAGGAGTGATCAATTGTTCTATGTGCAAAGGCAGGATAGAATTCTGCTTAATTTGCAGCATAGGGGTTTTAGGTTAGCTATCAGAAAATACTTTTTAACTACAGATAGTTAAGGACTGAAACAGCTAACCCAAGAAGGTCATGGAATATCCATTACTGGAGGTTTAAGAACAGGGAGTTTTCACCCAAAAGAGGGGTCAAACATATTGTAAAGGGGATCACAGTATTGCCAGGCTTACTTCTGCACTGCCTTCAGAGCTGAGGAGTCCAAGTGGTGGCTGCTGGCTGGGTGCCTTGCTCTGAAGGCAGCACTGCCACCACTCACAGCGCAGAAGTAATGGTGGCATAATAAGAGGGTCATTGCAGCCTGAAATATTTTCAAAAGGGGTTCCAAACCCCCCCCCCCCCCCAAGTTTGAGGGACAGGTTTAAACAAACACCTCTCAGTGATGGCTTTCAGTGTTTCTCAAACTTTCGTACTGGTGACCACTTTCACACACACCTACGAGTGTAAGTCTCCTCCCCCTTATAAATCTAAAACTATGTTTTTGTATTTAACACTATTATAAATGCTGGAGACAAAGCAAGGTTCAGGGGTGGAGGCTCACAGCCCATGACCCCCCCCCCCATGTAATTACCTTGTGACACCGCCCCCCCCCCCCCCCAAGAGGTCATAACCCTCCATTTAAGAACCTCTGGTCTAAGTATTCTTAATCCTGCCTCAGCACAAGGGAAGAGACTACAGGTTTTCAAGGTCCTTTCCAGCATTACAGTTCTGATACTATTTATAGCAACACCAGATGGCCTTCGTGAACTAGAAAAACAGCCTTCAAGTGACCAGGAATATAGTTTCAGTGTGTTCAACTTATACTGAAGGCAACATTATGTTAAACCTGCTATTTCTTAGTTATTGATCTTTTCAGATTTTTTAGTTTTCCCCTCTGCATTTTCTTCCATGCACCTACTCAAATTCCAACACCCATTCATTCCATCTACCACTGCTTCATTCCAACACCTTTTCCTTTATCAGCTAAAATACTCAGATATTATGTAGTTTGACATGTGTGTTATTGGGGAGTTAACTATGAAGTCTACTAGCATCAATAAGCAAGAGAGTTCACACCTCTACACATTTAAGGTTGAGGTTGTTTGTACAATCAAACCCTGCCTCAAGTTTAGATCACATCAGGCGCTTCTGTTAGCCAACGAGTTAGTTTATTTTTAAATACAGTAAAAGATTTCAGATGCTGCAGAATCTAGATGTCACTTAAGATACAAATATATCAAGCAATTTATAAGCCAAGATGTTATACTTTGCTTCTGCTTGGGATGCTACATGAAGCATTTCAGAAAATCCAATTTAAGGGCACCATATAGGGACCCTAAAGTGTATTATGTGCATAATCTGACAAATCACTCCTTTGTTTTGTAATGGGGTTACAAAGCAAATGCAGTGAGATTACACAGCGTCTACACTTAAGATTCAGAGAGGTAGCCGTGTTAGTCTGGAATAGCAGAGGTAACAAAGTCCTGTAGTTAGTCTTTAAGGTGCCACAGGACTTTGTTACCTCTACACTTAAGATGTGACTTCACTTTTACATTGATTGATTTATTGAATTTGGTAGTTATGACCATTCATATAGCCACACATGCTTAATATTCAAACTGTTTAGCCAGTCTACTTTTTACATTGTCATATTTCCTCCTAGTTGGGCTGCATTCTGATGAATATGTTCCAATAAGCAAGCCATTTTGCAAAACAGATCAAACTTTTATCCCATTAACCAACATAAGTATTACAGAACTACTCAGGTTTTTTTTCCTTCAGATTTATAGGGTAGATACTAATTCTAATTTTTTTTTTAAACTCTGGATATTGGAATGCAGTTAACATACAATAAGTGGATAATAGAGAGGGAAATAGTTTTAACAGGTATTTGAATAGCAACTGGCTTACCATTGGCATAGAAAGTTCATTTACTAATGCAACTTACAAGTTTTATAACGATTAGTATTCTCTGCTTTAGAATGGAGAGCCTAAATGTTATCAAACGACTCCATTCTATCTTTTTAATAAAGTTAATTTTAAAACATACCATTAAAATGGGAAAGTAGAAATTTTATATTAAAAAGATGTAAACTGGCAACTTAAATGAAAATGCTTTTAATATTCAAAATCAGAATTCCTTATTTTGCAAATTAGATAACTACATAAGGGACAAAGTCCATTTAAAAAAAATCACATTTGAAAATCACTTATTAAAAACAGCATATTGCTGTAGTTCAAAGATTAGAGGAAAAGGTATTTTTCATATATTTATTCTGAACATTTAATGGCACTGTGCAGAGTCAATTTTATCATTCACCTGCAGTTTGCATAATTCACAGCAACTAGGGAAAGAAAATACAAGCGAGAAAAATTGCCTATCAAACCACAAAAATGCCTTAGATTCAATGCAGGTGTAGTATCTGAAAATGCTTTTAACACATTGAGTTTACTTTTTAACTTATTGAGATCTACTATATTTCATGTTGATGTCTAACAGGCATCCTGCAGTTTACTACATCAATAGTTTTGTCTCAGAGTATGTTATGTCCATTCCCTCATCTCTTGATTTGGCAAGTGTAGACACTTTAGTATAGAATGGACTCCAGTCTCCTAGATTACAGTACCAAACAAAATATCAAAACATTTATTCTTATAAGAATTTAGTAAAATAGATTGTGGACGGTTTCTTTTAATAGCAATTAGTTAAAAGATGGTTTCCAAAAATCTACATGGCTTACAAATACTGCTTTACAGCAACAGAAGTGCAAGTGCTTCCACAAGTAGGATGCAAAGCTGGCAACAGTATTTCTCTTTTTGCCTCAGCTATGCACAAGCAGCATAAAACCTTCGAGTAGACTGATTTTTATTTTTTAAAAAAATAGTTTCATAGAAAAAACAAATAGTGGTTTATATGGCTAAACCACTTTGGATCTTAACTCTAACTTAACCCTAAACCCAACAGATAAGTGAGTCTCATACTTTTCAATACGTCAAAAGTTGCTTTAAATTTTACCTTTAACTAGAAATGCATTGACACTAGATAACTTATCTCCTGGTTTTCATACCGCCACCTTTAAATTGGTAAAGCAGATTGTGTGTCACCAGAAACTCAGGTGCTGAAGAATTTGTAACTAAAAACACATTTATCGGACGATATAGTGTGATAAAATTTTATGCAGTTTCAGATTTGCTTTAGCTCAAGGTTAAGTTAATTATAACGAAATCAGGTATAACTTAGTTTCTTCAACTTTTATAGTTGAATTCCTTGTGAATTTACACACAAGACATTTATACCTCACTAAGAATCAGATTTATGACACCAAAAAGTTTGGAATATCAATTCTTCACATGTGGTATTGTCACTTCCTTTGGTGATGACAAAAACAATTTACAAGATAAGTACCCCCATCCACCAAGCCAACCCAAAATTCAACTACAAGAACTTTTTATTTATTAAAACAAAATGTCACAGGTCTCAAACTGGAGTCTTCAGCATGATTCTTTACTATGTAGATTGGTAGTGGGCAAATAATCCAACAGAAAACATGTACAATAAAAATGCATTGTATACAAATACATCATATGAAACCAATGCAGACTAAAATAAATTACATTATTAAAAGTCTTTATTTAGGTTTGGTCAGTACAGGTAAGATAATATTGGAGTCACAGAGCAATATGCATAAACAGGATACAACAGTTCTTAAAAACTGAGTAACTATGCACACAAACTTCTTAAACATTCAGTCACCTAAGGAGAAATGCACAGATGTATGGTGGGAAAAAACTGTAATTAACACTGGAAGTACTACAGGACTCCTTCAGCAAGTCCATCTTTTAGTGATAAAACTACTGTACTGGGCAAGCTTGGCAGTCATAAACCCACAGCTAGTATGACAAATTTTGAATGTGGTGTAAATATAACAATGAGTAAGAATGCCCTTACACAGCACAGGTTCTAGATATACACAGATTTGTACAGACATCATTTATGTTATACTTTGTGGAAATAATTTCCACTTTCAACTTCACATTAACTCATATAAAAATAACTTGAGCCTACACAAATGTCCTTTTAGCAACATTCAACGTAATTAACTGTTAAAATTTCCAAAGTGGCAGAGGTATTGAAGCAAAAAAACCCACAAAAAGGCAAAACTGTGACAAGTATGCACTAATTTAAACGGTTTCTGGACAGTATCCTCTCCCAATTTAAATGACACTGTATAAAAGTGTTGCAGGAAAAAATGTTACAAAACTGAACCCTGGACATTTACACTGGAGTCCAAACCATTCTGAACATGACGAGAACCCACAGTTCTGTTACCTTTCATGCTCACTGTTTTCTCTTCTTGAGGATCATGATTGGAGTCTGTGTCATTTGAGTGGTGAGTGAGTGAGTTTTCACTGCCAGTGGGAGAGTCTACACTTTCATACCCAGTACTTAGTTGGTTTATGTAGCTACAACCTCCTCTGACAGTTCTATCTTCAGAGTGGTTGGAGAGCTTATTACCATTCCCTGGAGACGCGGGGAAGTCATCTTCTGTGCCACTACCCTCCCTATAAAATCCAGGCCCAGACGTCCTCTGATGGGAAGAGCTGCCGTTGCTCGGTCCATTAGCCAGACGGCTGCAGTCTTTACCCATGGCCTCTCCCTGATCTGTAGGCTCAGAAGATGGAGTCCTGCTGGTACCTGGGGCTGAGGCCTGGGACTGCTGCTGCTGGAACTGAGCCAACTGCTGGCGAGTCTCCTTCAACTGCTGCTGGAGAACTAGAATGGTACTCTGCATACCCTCTACCTCCTCATCAAGCTGGATGATGAAGTCATTCAATTCTATATAGAGAAAACACATTTGGAGCACACTTAATAGCTCACATATCTGGACCCTAAAACAGTACATAGAAGAATCCTGAGCAGATAATTATTACTAAAGGTTTGTATGCCGAAGTTCCTAGAGGTCTGTATTTTCAGCTCTTGCATCTGCAAAATGTGTGATGTTGCAATGTTTTACATGGAGGAAATCCTAATTCCAAACTGCTATGTACTTTTTCAAAAACAGCTATTGGGTTAGGATGGGTGTGTGTGTGAAAAAATCCATTCTTGAACAAAATGAGGGTGTAGAAATATGTGCTGAGAAATAAAGTTTTAGTAGGAAGTATACTACAAGTAAACAATAGTTTAGCAGCTATGGTTAAGAAAAAAGTGACAAAGCACATTCTGATGCCAGACATGGGCTACTTGTAGACATTCAGACTCATTAGTTTACTAACAATGAGTTTTAATTACTTTTCTTCCTTTCAGCCCTACATAACAAGTACAATAGGAAAGAGATGAATTCCATTCTGACTTGCACATCATGAACAGAATTGTTAACCAAGTTCCAACTGCAGAATTATTTTTTTTTGGTTATACTAAAAAAGACCCAGCTTGCCTCTTGTAGCCTGGATTGAGATTGCAATACTGTGAGTCAGGGAAAGAAAAAATTGTGTTGGCTAACTGAGCAAGTTTGACTAGGAGTCAATAAGAGAAATATGGAATCTCAATGAAATTTTTGGACACTTTTTACATTAAACTGCACATTAACTCAAAGCAAAACATGCAGTCTATATTTGTTTATAAAACATCAAAATAAAGTAAGTATCTCAAAGATGGACTTTTCAGAACTCTAACATACTATTTGTGGCTATAAAGGAAACTAAGAGAAAATGAATGGTCATGGGTGGAAGAGAACAGAATTGTGGGCTGGTTAAGGTCTCAGGCCTTTTATAACCTCAGTTAAAACATTTGGTTCTGCAGCAAGGGTATGCGCATACCCCCCAGTGGTTGCCTTTAAATCATTCTGAAGCATGCAACACTGCATCATATTCAAGAGTAGATATCTGCAGGCACAATTTTTGAAAGAACAGTCACTTCCTTTGTTTTAATTACCAACTTGATAAATTTAGAAGGAAAGTCACTTGGGTGATTTAACACATTAATCTGGAAAACCGAAAAGTAGTAATATATTGCAAATTGATGCCACAATTGTAAGAACTGTTTTCCCTAATTCTACTAGGCATCCTATCATTCTACAATGAGTTTCCTCACAAAAGAGAGGCAGATAATCTGATCTTCAAAAACAACTGTGTCAAATAAAATCTGTTAAACTTCTAGCTTTCCTTTTTCACAACTGGTTTCAGGGACAGTGTCAGACTTCATTCAAACATTCTTTTTAAAAATATTTTATTTTTTAAAAAAAGTCTGTTTAAGGACCACTCAGGACAATAAATTTAAAAAAATGTAATGTTAAACTCTGAACCGTTAAGGCTGGAAATTTAGTAAGTTCACAGGTAGTTTCACTTGCAGGTTCAGAGGCACTAAAATGCTGCAATATTTGGAGTGTGAATACTGCAGAACATTTGTGTAAAAAAATAATCACTGAAATAGAGTCCTGTGAACACTACTATTGATTTTAGTTATTGTTAAAAGCCATTTTTTTTTTTTTTTTTTTTGGCAAATGGAGAGACTATAAAAACACTCTGTTAATGTTTGGTGAAATAAATAAAAAGTAACTTTAGATTTACAGTTCGGCAGTATTTGTAGTCCAAAGAGTGCAGAATATTGTGTTCAAACCCAAGAAGTGAAATAGTTAATTCTCCACCTTAACGTGACTCTCACCCCAGTGCAAACAGCAAAGTTAGGCTTAATTTTTTTGTTTTAGTAATCTAAGGCAACCAGCACCACAGATAAGAATTTTTACGTTGTGTAACTTGACATTGTCCCTTTGATTCTGGGAAAGAAAAAAAAAAAAAAAAAGAAGTGTCTTGTGCTCAGCAACGGGGATAATTTACAATATCCACACCACCAGTAGATTAAATAAGTAAGCCAGCGCAAATGCAAGGCAATTTCCATTTGCTTAAAAAAGCCCTTACCATCCTGACTGCTTTTTAGTTCCTCACTATATTTCTTCTGTAAAGCCAGCTCTGCCTCAAGCTGTGCAATGCGTCCTTGGGACAGCTGCCTTCCAAGCTCTTGATTCTCCTGGATAAGCATTCGACACTTCGCCATTAACTTTTTGCCTGTTTGGCTGCAAAGGAAAGAGCCATCTATCACAAAATGAAGATAAAACCTTCTGTAATCTTCCTCAATTACAATTATAACAGAGATAGGAGATGCGATTTCTGCATGTCACAATTTAAGGAACATTGTGCCTCAAGGTAATTGTCATAGCAGAAAGTCTCCCTATAGTTACCACATGCTGTTCCAATGTCTGTTGATCTTCTGTCGCCGTTCCGTAAAAGCGAAAGGTAAACTCTATTACTGTAAATATGAATGGCCACAATGTTTTTGATTACTGACATCTGAACTATCAAGACAATTTGGCATTTGTCCATTCTCAAAGGAAGAAAAAAAGGTTAAGTATGTGCCTAGTAATCAGACAGTGAGTTACAAACATTAAAAGTGCTCCATGTACTAAAAATATTTTACTAGCTATTCAGCTTTTTTTACTGTCAGGTTTGGAGAATATTGAATTTAATGTTTTTATCATCAGCATGAAAATATAAATATTTTCCAATTTTGTACTTTTGACTATATAATATCATTGCTTCCTTGTTGCCCCAAGAGCTATCTTTGGCTCCTCCTTTTGTCTTTCACAGAGTGTGAGGGGAGATAATAGAAAATGGAGCTGAAAAATACAAGGCAGCAGGATGACTCAGGAGCAATTTTTTTTTTTTTTTTTTAGTTTAACTGGATTTCAAAGTTGATTGTGTACCTTTAAGAGTGCCTGGTGATCAAAAGGCAGGAAACATCAGGCCAAAAAGTATTCTATGGGGGAAAAAGCAGATTCGATATTCTGCTTTTTGCAAAATCAGGAACACACACATCCTAAATCTTCATGTTAAAACTGCAGTGTAGAGCATTATAGGAACTAGTATGCAAATTAATATATAGGCAATAATGTTTATTTCATCACAAAATAAAATTGATAGCTAAAGCCCTCCAACATTGTGGGTCTGCCAATGCTAGAAAAGTAATCACAAATATTTTGCCTTCTTTGAGGTTCAGCAACATATATAATGAAGCAGTCCTCTTTTTCCACAGGAAATGAAAGCCCTGGAAAAACAGAATTAATCAGGTTTGTGATTGAACTTCAGGACTTGTATTAGGTAACAAGCCTGAGGAGGTCAGGGTGAGACTGTATAATAAAAGTTACAAGGGCAGAATGAAATTTTGCATATTAAAAAGGTAAAAAAAGATTGCTAGTATGCTTCACAACCACAGCTCTCCCCAGCAAAACTGGTGCCCAGTCAAAAGTCACTTCAAATCATCTCTCAATTAACTACTATTTAAGCATTCAAGCTTTTCACACTTCAGATTTTTTAAAAAAAAGTTCTGCCAACTCTGTCCCATTTAAAGTCTTCCAACTGACTCTCCCACATCTTTCAGATGGGCTGCTCCAGAAGGAATCTGGCTTTGTAAAGTCCTGGAAGCCTGCAAATGTGCTTAATACAGCAACCTGTTCTTTATCTTGATGTGATGTCCAATGCCAAGTTCTTGAAGCTTAGAGTTGTGCTGACCTAATACAATACAAGTAATACAATTTAAGATAAAAAATTTCTACGGGATGCTTATTTATTCTGTGTAAATAAACTAGGACCACTTTTGACTTAACCAATGTGACAGATATTGCAAAAATGTTTAGGCAGACAGGCGAAAACTTGGCCATTTCCAAGTTCCTGTTACTGGTAAGCTTTTATTCTGTATTTATTACCACTATAGATTTCAAAAGTTCATAATCATTTAATGTCTTCATAATGCCATGAAGTATGCACCATTAACAACCTCAGAAGCTTTGCACCATTCTAGAATGCCTGCTAATTTCTTCACCATGTGTTCCTGCCACAACAAACCTTTTACTTTTATTACCCGTATAGGAATTTGCACAGTTCCCTATAATGCAATTTACTTTTCCCCTCAACATTGTCTAAACATTTTGCACTACTGAGTTTGAACAAACCTACCTTGCATGTTGAATTACGTAATAAGATAATACATGCAAGAATACCAAAGGCAGCAAATTTTAGAATAACTCCGATTAAAGTCAGCAGAACCACATTTTGCAACTATGTTGAACAAATTTATGTTAACACACATACTATAAAACCTGTAAAAAATTGAGGCAGTTAAATTTCAAAAGGACCAACATTTGTAGCAGTAAGCTTTCTATAGTGAAGTTTCTGCTGATGTTTTATTTAAACAAAAATGATTATGTACTGAATGTTTAAATGGTGATTTAAATGGCTTAATAAAACCACTCACTTCTTTCCCCCTCTAAACATCTGTCAGCAAGGATAATGCTGTAAGCATCTACTACAATGAAGTCCCAGGCTTGATGCTAAACTTGGGTTTGCAATGGAATTGGAGCAGACATGTATTGTGTTAATTCAGAATAATTTAAGATTTGGAAGGAGAACAAACTCTTTCAAACATGAGATGAGGTGCCATAAAACAAGAGTGGTTATACAGAAGGACGGGATGATAATGGGAAACAGTTCGTAATGAAACAATAAAATTAAAATTTCTACAAACACTTTATAGCTTGAGCAGTCTGACTCATTATCCCTTTACCCATGAAAATAAAATCATGAACCCAATGACAAAAGAGTTCCCTAAATATTTAAACAGACTAGAAATAAATCATTGGATTCCTTGCATTCAATTTCCTGCACACATCTAATACGTATTCATATACTTGCACCTTGATTAGACTCGTAACAAAATTCCCTAATTCAAATTCTATGTACAGTTCTCGTATCACTTGCTTTTAAACACAACATAACCTCCCCCATCAAGGCCATATAAAAATTAGCAAAAAATTTTTTCTAAATACTTCTGCTTGAAATTAAGACAAAAGTTGTAAGAAACATCTGTCCCCTCAGTGTCACACAACACATTTTGATCCAGAGGACAGTTTTGCATCCTTCATCTAAATAAACTAACTGATTTATAAACTCCAAGTTAACCAAGCAATCAGCATGGCTGGCTTTTTTGACTGCACATTATAGTAAATAGTACTTTCAAATTGCTTGGTAACACATTAACACAATTGTTCACTAATGCAAGTCTTACCTTTGTTTTGATGCTAGATCACTAACACCTTAAATAATATTGCCACAGCAAAGTATGTTCAACAGAATTTTTTTTTAAAGTTAAAATTTTGAAAAGTTTTCTTTTGAAGTAAATCCGCTACTTAGGTAACAATAAGCCTACACACAAGCATTCTACTCTCTCTCTCCCACATTAATTATCTGAAGCACACAACAGTTTAAGGTACTTTAAATGAGCTGAATTAAAATTTAAGTGATCTTAATGAAAAATGCATTTTAAACAATAAGTGGTTTGTCTACCCACCTTAGAATATATTACCTTTTATAAAACTGAACCTACTGAATTTGGGGGTCTAGGTTTGTTTGTTTGTTTTAAATAATTTGGTTACACTGAACTTTCCGAAGTGTTGGACGGAGTCATGAAATAGTACCAACTGACTTTATATCTAGAACGTTAATGTTTTGAGGACAAACTAATCGGCTAAAAATACATGAGCACTATACCAGTCCACATAATTTCACATTTCTCTGCACACTTACACACCTCACATGCACTCTAAGCTGTCCCATATTACTATTCTTGCAAATAACCTGGGACAACATTACAAAAAGGCATCAATAGAGTAGCAAGGCTCCTTTGATTGATTCCAGCCAGAAGGATGCATGCAATTTTTTATATATATATATATATAAAGAATATTGTCTTCCCTCTCTTTTCAGAGAATGAGACATCTTAAAGGTAACATTCTCATTCGTTACCTCCAAAAGTTTCACAGTACAATAGTATGACCAGTCGTGTTCCTTAAGCTCTATATTAACAACTCTTTCAAGGCACATTTTATATAGAAGTGCAATACAAAAAACAGGCATACAATGAAACAAAGAATACCCCACACCAACACTGAAGACAGTTGCCATTATGTGTGCCTTGTATATGGAGCATTTGAGATTAGTTCTCAGAATAGAAGTTTGAAAAATTCTCATTTCTGCATGGAAACATGCAGTGAAATATTTATCACAACTAGTTTTCCTCATCATACACTCTAGTTGTGATCAAATATATTGCTTCAAACAATTTAAAACCTACAATTAGATAATACCTGCATTTTACACAGTCCTATTTTTGAGTCCACAGTATTATCAACCATCCAGAGAACAATCCATTATTTAAAATCATATTGACTTAAGGCTCAGTGAAATGCTATATAGCCCAAAAGCTAAACAGTCAAAAGTGTACACTACCACTGATGCAATATGAAATAGTACTCTCTCACGGCTATTTAAAGCTGGTTAGCAAATAAACTCTTTAATGCAAAAATTCACCTCATTGAGTTTTGACCCAGCAGTTGAGTGAACAAGCAGGAAGTCCAGTCTTATTGCCAAAACTGACTTACAGTGTCTCTAAGTCACTAGGCTCAAGGTTAAGAGCGAAGCATATTCCATTTTTACATTTTACTGGAATTTTACATGTTCAATTCATGATTTAAAATCTCTAGGTTCTCTCTCCTCCAAACTGTCTGTAGACACAGTGTGCCACAGACTTAAGACTTCTGTTTCTCCCTCTATTTCTTCAAACAGAACCACTTTGCACGAGTCTACATGTTCTAGAAAGGACTTTTTTTTTTCCCCAGAGGCGGCCACTTCTTCAGAATAGTCCGACGCCATCAGGCCTCTGAAGCAAAGGGGGAGAAAAAGCTGAAACACAAGGTTCATCTGGTAAGTTTTACATTAAGCATTACAAGCTGGACAGTATAAGAATGTGGCTTTTTGGCTCAAAACGTCTGAGTCTTGGTGTGGAAACGAGTACTTGGCTGTCCCACCATAGCATTCTCGCAGTGAGACTGTCAGGGTAGTCTTGACTGGGGAGTATTTGTTTTGTTTACCTATCAGGCGTAAATTTCCAGGCACTCAGTTCATTTTGGGCTTGTTCCAGTTTGTCTTTAGTCTGTTCCAGTTCACCTTTCATTTTTAGGAAAAACAAGTTGATGGCTGGGTCCACCATTGTTGATCTCAGTTGGGCAACACTAGGCTGCTGGACTTGCTTGAGGTACTGAATCTGATTCTGCATAAAACAAGAGAAAAATTGTTACTCATTTATCATTTTAAAAGCTTAAATGATTTTAGAATGCACAGAGTTAAAAGAAACTACATTGTTCTGCTGATGATAGAGTTAAAAGCTCATTTTTCTTCCATACGGTGACTTAATACGGTTATCTGCACGTGAATTTAACTAAAGTATAATCAGTAGGAAAATGAACCGAGAATACAAAGAAAAAAAAAATTATGGACGAGTTTACTTTAAAATTTAAAGACTACAAATTTTGCTCCTCTCCCCCAAATCTAACTAATTCTTCATACCACCTCAATCTAGGTTTGCATAAGAGTAGCATTTAGGCTACTATAATCTACTACTTTTCTACTGTTTGCATTCTTTTGAAAGATGACTACAAGTAGGAAGAGTATCAAAAACCACAGTTTTCCCCAAAGTCAAATTAGAAATTGAATAGTTTCCATATAGCTGTAATGTAGGCCAAAATCAGAATGAGGACATTAATGTTGACAAATAAATAGTGGTTCTTACTATTTCCAAATTGTTTGTCTAAAATCCTGATGTGTTTATGAAGACCACAAACAGGCACCTTTGATACTGGTTTGTATTATCTGCATTAACTTATAAAAAAAGAAAAGAAGATCAGAAAGCTAAGGTTGAAATCTGTGTTTTGGTACCGAGTATGAAACTTAGTTATCTTGTTTTAAATGAATTTAAGCTATACTTTAAAAAAATAAAAAAAAAAGGGGGGGGGGGGAAATGGTTTGGATTTAGGTTCTCTTGCAGAATCTGCAATCCAGTAATGAAATGCTTATAGAATGAAAGTGAATGTAAGTACAGATCTAACCATTAATTTACCTATTTACCTTTAGAATTACTTGTGTAACCATGAATTACTTATAGAACTACTGTTACCATATTTAAATGTGATTCATTCGAATACATTTTTGGAAGTGTGATTTTTTTCAACCTAATAATCATGTCTACATATTTTACTTTAAAAAGGGGGTGGTAAACAGAAGTATCTGAACTCTAAATCCATCTACTTGTTAAAATTACATCCCCTTAGCACAGGCAGAATCTGTGTATACTAAATTAAGTTTAATATGCTTCCTAAACCTCTCTCAATTTCTTGATTACAGCAATAAAGTAAATTTAGAGTTTCATAGGCTGAAAGGATCATCAACTTAAAAATCAAACAGAAGTGTAATTTTTAACCTGTCATTGTCACTTACACACCCCAATCCTGCAGGGAGTTAGGAACAAGGATTTGCCAGTGCACAAGTGAAGTGTCACGGACGTCAAAGAAGCTTTGCACAATGAACAAGGATCTGCCTGCAGGATTGAGGCCACACTCTATATACGTGATAGAAAAATGTTTTTTAGTTTATTTTGTTCAATTGACAGAACCCCATGTCCAGTTAGTTTGACTGTTCACTGTATAGTCAGCTTATGCTATTTGAGTGAGTCTTTCAAATAGCAACAGGGAACAACCACCTCAAAAAAGTCTGACTGAAAGACCACTATCACTGAAAACAGCAGTGAAGACCTTGGGGCAGGTTTAGTCCATGAAACCAGTTTAAACTAATTAGATTTTATTTTAATTATGCAACTTTAAGATGTCCAAGTGAAACAGTGGCTTTCAACCAGAAATATCAATTTTGTTTTAATTGTTCACAGGAGGTCTTTCAACAAACTTTGACTTGTCAACCAATTTATTACAAAGCCCTTTTCAAAAATTATTTTAAAAACAAGTTTATTACATTATTCCCCTCTATGTAAACATATTACATAAAAAACTACACTAAAAGGACATTACGGTTGCAAAGTTAAGTGTCAAAAGTTAGGGAATGCCAATGCGTGTCATTTTGTATTTTACCAAATACACTATGTGGATTAGGTAATTTTACATAGAACATTTCATTATAGTCATAGGCTACATCTTGCCACTAAACAGTGAGACCTCCCTAATTTATTGTTAGTTTACAAAACCCCAGTGTTCATCCCATTTTTCACTTAGCTTTTCTCTCCTCTCTTTACTCATGAAAATACTCCACTTCCAAAGTTACAAAACACCACCATTTAACACATATACCAAGCTTCCTCAAAGACTGCATTGCAAAATCAAATCTGAAAGAGTAAACACTAGCCTCTCCAACATTATTATTATTTTATTTTTTTTGAAGCCCACATACTCAAAGGTATACATCTTGCATTACATCTTTTCTGTACCTCACTTAGGAGGCAGATATTCCATCCTTTTAACCATCCAGGAAAGAGGAGATTCATAAAGGACATGTTCCAAACATGTAAATTGATTATTTAAAGGGACAAATCAAGCTGCAATTTGTATTTTGACATCTTGACATATTTCTTAAAAATATGAAAAAAGTTTCTAAAAGAATATTTAGGTGTACCTGTTGTATCTGCAAACAATTTAATGAAATTCCAAGTAAACTTCACCGGATTGTCAAACTGGCTGTCTCTTAAGAAAAACCAGGCTCAACCCTAGCTGTGACCTACCAGCTACCCCTAGTTTATAGTGATATGGCAACTTAATCATTGGCTCAGGTGCAGAGAATCAGGAAGGACTTCTTAAATACAACTGAGAATACAGTACAGTAACTCCTCATTTAAAGTTGTCCCGTTAACATTGTTTCATTGTTACACTGCTAATCAATTAGAGAACATGCTCGTTAGAGAGAGCACTGCACAAATTTTAAATGCCAGCTGCCCAGAAGGCTATCAATTGCCAGTAGTTCATATATCCCCCCCCCACCACACACACAATGTTCTGCTCCTGCCCTCTGCCTTGGAGCTGCTCCTGCTTGCCGAGGGGGGGGGGGGGGCAGGAGGAGAAGAGGGGGAGAAATATCCCCCTCTGACTCCTCCAACCTCAACCAAGCTTCACAATCATCATCACTGTGTACCAGTATAAAATTGTTTGCTTAAAACTTGTAGTGTGTGTGTGTATATATACGACTTTGGTGAAAAAAGTGTCCCTGGAACCTACCCCTCCCCCCCCCCCCCCCCCCCCATTTACATAAATTCTTATGGGGAAATTGGATTTAACATTGTTTTGCTTAAAAATCACATTTTTCAGGAACATAATTACAACGTTAAGTGAGGAGTTCCTGTACAGGGAGTGATGCTGTAGGGGAGATGGGATACTCCTGCAGGGGAAGCCTAGTATTTTGAGGCTCGTTGTGGTTAGAGAGCTGAGCTCTTCCACAGAGCTAACTCCTACAGTGAGCTCCAGGAAGGGGCCAGGCATCCAGGGACACTATCCTGTGGCCAGCACTCCAGAAGGGAAACAGGGGCTAAGAGACCCACAGGAAGTAGAGTGGACTCTGGTGGTGGATGAGGGGGTGAGGGCAAGCGAGCACTATCTCCCTGCTCCTCATAAGCCTAACGTAAAGCTACCAGAGTCCCTGGGGAAGGGAGGCAAGTCAGGGAATCCTGGGGCACAACCAAGAAGCTCCTCAGGGGACAGGAGAAGGGGTCAAGAAGCAGAGTACTTTGGTAGAGCCTGAGGAGGCAGAACAAATCTGAACATTTCAATTGGACCTTTTCTTACCCCCAGAAGGGGATGAACTTTTATGTAAGCTAGCAGGACAGCCAGGCCACAGAAGAACAAGGCCATCTCAGGGCCAAGAAAATGATAACCCGCAGCCAAAGATGAGGACCCCTGGCAACACTGCACCCTGACACAAGGAAGCAGTACTCAATGTAGGGATGTATCATTACAAGGATTTACATGTTTGTCAAAATGTATAATCTCGTATCTACAGCTACTGGATAATTAAATCTTCCAAGCTCAGTGGTATGCCACACACACTTGAATTCAACTACTGATCTATGTTTTACAGATGCAACTTGTGAACAGTTTAATCTGACTTTATCCAACAAGATAAAATGATTCCTGTACGTATTTCAAAAATCTCTCTGAACTGAACTAGCATTCTTTACAAGAAATATAAAATTGTTGATAAGTAATTTGTAAATAAGAGTATGGGGGGTGGGTGGGGGGAAGAGGTATTCTCTCCTCATTTCTTAACTGTCACAGCAGGAGCAGAGGGCTGTGATAATGTTTCAAAGATGGCTCTGCACCAACTGATGTAAGCCTGCTAATACGTTTCATACTAGTACTTCTGGCACCTCTGTGATCCCGATGAGGAGAAGGGAGGAAGGTTGGAGAAAGGGAAGGGGGTTATGAAAGTGTTCTCAACAGAGCTTAGGTCTTTGTTCCTCATGCAAGCAGATCCTAGGCATGTACTGTGAATGGATGGCATATTTAAACCCTATGGTTGAGAAGCATTTTACAGCTCTCTTGTGGGTTACTCACTGAATACTTGACTAGACAAGAAAGGTAGAGGTGATATGGAAGAAACCTGTAAAAGGAGAAAACAAGGAATTCCAAGAGAATCCCAAGCAAGGGAAGAGGAATCCCCAGATGCCAAATTAAAGATGGAAACGAAAATCTGAGGAGGGGTGGGGTAAGGAAAAAGAAATTATTAAATATAATAAGAGAAGCAATAGAAGTATGACCTTGAGGGAAAAGAGAAGCTGAGCTGCTAAATTTCAAAAGAATTATGTAAGAAAAAAAATCAAAACCTCCTTTCCTAAAATTACTGTGTTGTGTAACCCATCTGAATCAGTGGGAAGAATAAGCAAAAACAAACAAACACAAAAAAACAGCAACCCAACATCAATATAATGCATGTCAGACCAAAAGCTTCAATAGTAGACATTGATTCTTAACACTTAAGAATAAAATGCCACTAACTTCCAAAGTATGCTCTCATTCAGAATGAATAAGTTATTTGACATTTATACATTTGATAAACTATATATTAAAAAGAAAATGGCCTCATGCAACAAGTTAGTAGCAGCAGAAGTACAGAATTGTTTGAATGTCACTTATCAGGAGAGGAATGTTTTCGCTACATTAATTATATCTTGAGTTTAAGTTAAAATGTATATTCTTCCATCATTATTCTTTAGATTCTGATAATATTTTCCCCCACAAGATACTAACGATATGCAGTACATGCTCAGCTGAAAACACATTCCTCTAACATGAAGACTTTTATCAATGTTAAATACTTACAGTACACTCCTGCATTTCCTGTTCCTTAGTTGCCAGCCTCATCACTAGGATATTCTCTCTTCGGGCAGACTCTTGCTGTTGTTGCTTCAGCTTCTCTTCAGACTCTCTCAATCCAGTTACATCATTAGCTATATTAATATACAGAAAGCATAAAAACTTCAATAGCCTAGTTTACAAAAGACTAGTTCAAAGACGAAGATAAATTTAGGAAGCATAAACTGGTTGCTTTAAAAATAAATTAAAGAAAAACTAAGTAAAAAACATCAAGGTTTAGATGCTGGAATTACTTTCAAGTCCATTTTATATTTGTGACATTAGTCCCTGTTAGGACTAGTAGAAACTGCCTTTTTTGAAAACTTTCTATCGTGGTAAATACCAGTGTAGCAACGGCAAGAGCGCTAGTGTAAACCAGCCACTGCCTGTGCCTCTTTGCTAGCACTCCAACTATGCAGCTACCACCTAAGGAGCTGCACTGCTATTAAGGGAAAGAAAGGTCTTCAGAAAGAGACCAGTACAGGTGAGGAGTGTGCATTCTCAGAAACTGTGCTCAGTGTCTAAGCAGCATTGTTTTTAGAAAATATTCCAGCTGGAATGTCGGAAACCCCCCCCCGCAGACACATTTTGACATCACAAAACTGAAATGTAATTGGACTGCCATCTCTGAAAAGTTTCATTCCCAAACACACCATGTTAAAACATTTATATTAGGTATTTTGGAAGTATAAGTTAAGGATTCATTTTTTGTTTCTACTGATGCTATAACAGAACTTTTGCCAATGTCTGAATTAAATGGAAACACCAGAGAACACTTGTTTTGATCATAGCATTTGTCAACTAAAATGACAAGATGCTGAAATTGCTATTTAGCAATGTTAATTTAAAATTACTTGAGCTCTCTTTTAATGCACACTAAGGAAAAACTTTTAAAACTAGCTTTGGGGAAGATTTAATAAACTATTGTTTGTACAAAATCTGTAATAGTTTTAGTCACTGCCTATTAGTGCTGGTACTACTGCTCCTGCACCTGAAGATGGCAGGAGAATTAGAATGAAAGGTATAGATCTAGTCCATTTCATGCATTTCTAGAGGGCTAGAGTGGTCCCAGCACAGAAGGAAACCCATGGTATTCACCTCATTTCAGTCTGTTGCATGTACAAAACCATGAAGCATGAAACAAATTAGAGGTCTGTCTTTTCCAAAGCAAGCATGACAAAGACAGGTTGAAAGAGCGCAAAACAACCCTGAAGAGCAGAGGTACAAAGAATTCTGAAGATTTGAAAGTGGGGTGGTGAATTAATTATTTTAGCTGCCAATCCAATTAGTGACATAATTAGGATTGTAACTCAGCTACCCCTAAAAACACACATTCATCCAATCTAAGGGTGGGTGAAAGTCTCGCCTCTTCGCTTTCAAAAGGATAAGAGTTACAGTTAAAGAACTGCATAGCTGGCGAATATTTAAAAGGGGATAAATTAAGATACATTACCTATACAAGACTTAACTGGCAATTCATTTTAGACCTCTTCTCCTAACCAAAAATCCCTTCACATCTTTGTAAAACAGCCCCTCTTTACAGGATAATTTGATGGGGCTGAATGGCCCAGATTGCCAAGTCTTTATCCCCTAATCTGGGCACACCTGGTAATTTTAAATGTGCCCAAACAAAAACAGACCATTTACTGATAGATGAAGAAGCCACTGGAAGATCTTCTATGGAAGAGAACTGACTGAAAGTACAGGGGAGGAAGAGATCTGCTCTAGAGGATGCAGGTCTTGTGGCCTATACTAAACCATCCTGGCCAGTGCACCAGTTGGGTAACCCCTCCTGTTCAAATTATTATTCCCCACTGCAATTATTTTTTACAAGACATACAAATCACTTGAGACACTGTATTTAAATAGATTTGTGCAACACTTATGACTTTGAAAGTGGAATAACTTACAATTAAGATCTGTGTATTTGCCCTCCAGAGCCTGTACATATGCTTCATATTGCTTCCACCTATTAAGGGAGAAAAACAAACATTTCTGAACCTTGATTCATTAGATTGGGGCATCTTAAACACTAACATAATACACGTTTGTACCAGAACCAGAATAGGTCACAAGGGAAGCCAATAGGTATATACATTAGAGCCTCTATTTGATAGTTTAAAAGATGCAAAAGTTGACTTTCATGGCTGAAAGTCAGTTTAATTGTGTTTCTGAACTAAATGATAAAAAGAAAAAAATCACTGCCTTCTTTAAAAAATGACATTTAAAAGTCTTAGAAGGTTGCTTGCATTATTCTGGACCAAACTTTGGACCATTCATGTTCACATGGAACACTTTACTAGTCAATGGAAGAACTGAGAACAAAACCTGATTCCCAGTGCAGGACTTTATTCACTAGACAATTGGCACAAGTACCCTCCGAGGAGGGTTTGACAGATTTTAAGGCTGCCCCTTCCCCATAAATATAAATATTTAATTCATAACACTATTTTAAATGCTAAAGTGAATTTACCTTTTCTCACCATTTTTAAATCAAGACTGAACCATTTGTATTAAATTATAAACCAAAAAGGGTTTTTTTTAAAAAAAGTTACTGCTTAATTCTGGGGAGTGTGGGGGAAGGAGGGAGAGAGAGAAACTTTGTCCATCACTTTTCATACCAGACATTAGAACAGACTTCAAAGCAAACCTGCCAGCTAGCTGGGAGACTGTGAAAAGTGGTATTAGCAAACACGCAAATATAACTTTTCACAGCAGACTTGCTAGTGCCCTGTTGCCACTATCACTTCTGTCCTGCTGCTGGCAGCAAGTGCTGCCTCAAGAGCTGGGAAGCTGGACAGCAGCAAATGCTGGCTGGGCGCCCAGTTCTGAAGACAGTGCTGCCGCCAACAGCATTGCCGAACTGCAGAAGTAAGGGTGTCAATGCTGTATAATGCCACCTTTACTTCTGCATACTGCTTTGCCTTTGCACTGGGAAGGGGAATACAGCAAATTTTTGGGGTGGCTTTAGGCTACACAAGCCTTCTCCACCCATTATCACCCTATGTGTATGTCTGTTAAATTACAAATTACTTTTTTGGGGGAGGGGATGGGGGGGCTGATCTCAGCATTTTGACTGGTCTAGTTTAGTGCAGCTTTTCAGCAGCTGAACAATCAAGCCTTCTAATGTTGTCCCACCTTTTTAGTCTCAAGACAACAAACCTGCATGCACGATATTACAATCCCCAGAGCCCAATTTCCTTCAAGTGGTGATAATACAAATATCTATTGTGTTTAGGAACAAAGATTTCTGCATTATATGTTTACAATACTTTTTGAAGTACACACAATACTTTGCAGGGGAAAGGTGTGTGTAATTTTCCAAAACACTCGATTTAAATTTTATAATTTAAAGCAGTTGCTCTCTGCTTCACACATGACTTGTGACCCCCAATTTGAGAACTTCCTGATCTCCTGCATAAACACACACAATAGAATTCCACCCAATTCCTCCACTGAGCTTAACCTTTGTGGAAGCTAGAGCTCCCCCCCCCCCCCCCCCCCCCCCCGAGAGATGTCAAACCTTGATCTGAAGAGTTCAAGTGAGGAGGACCTATCACACCTGATAATCCGTTCCAATATTTCATTATGCTGGCTGTTAGAAAGCTTGCATCTTTTATTTACCCATCTGATCCAGTCATAAGAAGATCCAATGGCTATCTAAGATAATGTGCTCTCTAGCCATCAGGATCTTCTTCCTGTATAGGTCTTCAAATAAAGACAGGATGCCTCCCCTGAAGATATGTTTTAGTGAAACATGTTATTGAGCTCAACACAGGAGTAACTAACTGGGTGAAATTCTGTGGCCTGTGTTATACAAGAGGTCAGTCTACAATTCAAGGTTTCTCAAACTTTATTGCATGTGACCCCTTCTGACAACCAAAATTACTAAGTGACCCCGGAAAGGAAGACCAAAGCCCAACCCCACGCAGCGGGGCCAAAGCCCTACCACCCTAGGGAGCGCCACAGCTTGAGGGCTCAGATTTCAGCTTCAGCCCCAAGCCCCAGCAAGTCTAACACAGCCTGGTAACCCCATTAAAATGGGGCCACAACCCACCTTGGGGTCCTGACCCACAGTTTGAGAACCACTGGACTAGATTTAATGATCCTTTCTGGACTTCATCTACAGTTCGATATCTCTGATTTATTAAAGAGAAGGTTAATAGACTAAAGGACCTCAATCTCTCATTGAAGGACATGTTTTCAACACCTGACCCCTTTTAGTTTTTTTGAACTAACATCCTTTTAAAAAAAGTTTACTGTACAGATCTCTGGCATTTCTTCTTGCTGCTTTCAACAGCGACTCAAGTATAACTTCGTAGATGATTCACAATACTTCCTCACTAGGCCTCTTACTGGTTTTATACATAGATTAATAAGAGGGGATAACAAAATGATTTCCAATAAGGTCATCCAGGTAGGGGTAATTTGTTCCACATGATCTTTGGGTTTTTTGCTCTCTCCCTCACCCCACTCCGCGACCCCTCTCAAAAAAACCTCTCTACTATTGGTAGGCTTCAATGGCAAACACATACTTTATGGGCTTTAATACTGTTAACTGACATTTCCAGAAAAAGCATCTAATTTTAATCCACCACTAGGAGTGGACTCACCACAGCTGACACTATTCCTGGGGTTTAATAATAAAAAACCCCACACAACTGGGGTCAAGGAGATCATTACTTCTGGTTTTGCCAGAACTGTTCCATCATAACTTTTTAAACCAACATTCCCCCAAAAGAGATCATTAGGACAGGGTAGAAACCGATTTCTTACTTTACCTTAGGATCAGTTCATCTCTAGCCAAAACCTTAAAGTCTGTTTCACTAAGGCGAACCTAAAAAGTAAACAAAACAAAAACAATTTAACTGTGTCATTGCTACCAACAAAACAAGGAAATATGGGGGGAAATTTCAAACTTACCTTCTTTGGGAGAGGTTCTTCATTAGTCATTGTGAACTGAGAAAGAAAAAATGAACATTAGTCAGTCTGATTTGGTCCAGCTACTGAGTTCAGAAACCTAACCCATTTTTGCATTCCCATCCTTGATTTAAAAAACCATACGTGAGTGAAATCATGTATACAACATCTGTTTGATAACAAGCCACCCTTACCATGGTATTCACTCTTCCAGAACAAAGATCAGGAGGTAGAACAAAGTAATATTTTATTTTGGTGATACTATTGATACTGGTATTGTTATTTTTACTGTGACTATCAAAAAAAATGGTCTGTTAAGACAATTTGCAATTAAGTGTTTATTCTCATTTCTATTTTCACAAGGGTAATAGGAAAACTCTACAAATTCTTACATATTTAAGTAAATGTCTATAATTTTTCTGTTAACCCTGGTGATAATTTCCAGAGAATATTCATCCAGTTAGTACTCATTTCTGCCATACATATGACAGTTTACTCTCCTAGTGAGACAGTTTTCAACTTTATTCTGTAGTACTTCTACCAATATTTAGGATACCAATGTTTATGAAACTCAAATTCCTCAGAAGTCTCCTCTCTCAAAGGGTCGTGGCTTGTAGCAACAGGTGCAATGACAGACATAACAAAACCTAATGGGAAAGGGTCAAATACCATAAGAGACAATGTAAAAACCACCACCAAAATAGAGGATCAACTTTTTGGTTGGTTATAGTGTTTAAGAAGAGATCGAGCAACTCAATATAAGGTCAAAAACAGTAAAGATCGTTTCAGGTCTTTTACATTTTAATTTATGCACAACATTAATTTCTTTGGCAGTTCACTGCTGCAATGGTAAATCAGTCAGACACCGACCAATCCAAGTTAAACAGGGTTTCTTACAAAAAAAAAAAAAATTTGGTGGCCTCAGAGTGCGGTCATCAACTCTTATTAGTGGCCACTCTGTTTTTCCTACAGTTAAATATAATTTTAGGAGAAAGTCAAATATGCATGTCAAGTTCACTGCAGTGTATTTATGTAGGGTTTTGTTTTTTTTGCAGACAATAAAAATTAATATAGAGTTGTTTCTATTTACTGGCCTTAAACAGAATAGAAATAAATAAGGTATCTGTTCCTGGTTTTATTTTTTTGGGGATGCCTTTTCTTTAAGACTTGCTAGTTAGTCTACTTCTGTCAAAAGTTATATTTGTGTGCTTGCTGATATCACTTTTCTCACAGCAGACTTGCTAGCTAGCTGGGAGGCAGCAACAAGGGATATTAACAAACCTACAAATAATCACTTTTCACAAGACTTACTCAGCCCTGGCAAGCCAGGGGAAAAATTAAGCTCCAGATGGGGATGTCGGTAGGAAGGCATCACAGTGGCCGGGGCCATGGGGGAAGAGAGGAATAAGGGGCCAAGGGAAGCAGCAGGTGCTTAGTGGAATGGATAGGAGGCTGGGGCAATGGGGTGGGGGTGGGGTGAACCTGTGGCTGAAGCCTAGGGACCAGAGGCCTGCAGCCACACCACCAAAGTGCGGGGCTGGAGGACGCAACAGGGAGGGGTGATGGAGGGGTGGGCCCAGGGCCAGCACCCACTGCCATGTGGCTGAGGGCTGGGGCCTCAAACCCTGTGGCCAAGAGATGGAGCCCACTGCCTTCCTCCCAGGTCTGAGGCTGAAAGCCAGAAGCCTGTGCTGGGAGTTAAACCAGCCTTTGGAGACCGCAGCAGGGAAAATGCTTCCATGTGTTTACACTGTCAGCTGCAGTGCACTGGCATGGCCACATTAGCAGCTCTTGCAATACCACAAAGAGCAGTGCATTGTGGTAGCTATCTCAGTGTGCAAGTGGCTGCAACATGCTGTTCAAATGGGTGTGTATGTGTGTGTATGAGAGAGAGAGAGAGAGAGAGAGAGAGAGAGAGAGTGAGAGTGAGTGAGTGAGTGAGTGAGTGAGTGAGTGAGTGAGTGAGTGAGTGAGTGAGTGAGTGAGTGAGAGATGGAGCCTGCTGTGTTTATGTGGAGGGAAGAGAGTGTGTTTTGGGGGGGCCGAGTGTCATCATGCTGTCTTGCAAGTTCAGACAGCAGACCCCCCCCCCAGCCCTTCCTCCCCCACAGTAGCAGCAAGCCACACTATTTGTTTGCTTTTTTCCCCAGAACAGATAAGCATGCCAGCTGTGAGAAATGGAGCTTTAAAAGAGGATATCTGCATGCCTGCAGCCAATTTCAAAACAATGAGAAGAGTGGTCGCTTGACTTCAGGGGATTATGGGACATTTCCGGGGGCCAATCACAGCACAGTAATGCAATACCTTGTCCACACTGACACCTGGGCATTTCAGCTGGGGCACAGCAAACTTTAGGGCTTGGCGACACCGACATTTTATAGTGCTTAACTTGCTGGCTCTAGGGGGCGAAAAATCATCCCCGAGCACAGCAAGTCTAAGCACTTTAAAGAACTAGCGCTCGGAGCCAATTCCCTTGTGGAGGTGGACTACCACTGGTGCGCAACCACACTTGCACTTCAAAGCACTGCTGAGGGAGCATTCCCGTGACAGTACTTTGAAGTTTTCAGTGTGGCCATGCCCTTATGCTTCTCATGGAGGTGGATTACCAGAAGCGCTCCAGCTGCAGAGTCTAGGCACTCTACATGCCTTGCCAGTGTGGACACCTCCAGAGTTAGGGTGCCTGGGGCTGCTTTAATGTGCTCTAACTTGCTTCTTCCTCTTAGGGCTTGGCTACACTTGCAACAGCCTTCTTATCAGAATGTTAAGTCTGGTCCTGAGGACAGCTTACAGCAATGAAGAACACTTGCACTCAGAAAAAACAAAATCATTAAGGGCAAGTCTACAGTTAAGATGTAGCTGTGCAGATGCAGCACCACTGTAGCACTTTCATGAAGACACACTAAGCTGACAGGAGACCTCTCCTATCAACACAGTTAATCCCCCTAACAAGAGAGTCAGTATCTATGTTGGTGGGAGAAGCTCTCCTGCCAACATGGTGCTGTCTGCACAGGGATGTAGGCTGGTTTCACACCCCTGAACGATGCAGTTATACCAATGTCAGTCAGTAATGTAGACCTAGCCTAAGGGTATGTCTTCACTACAGCATTAGTTTGATTTCCTTTAATTCGATTTTCTAAAGCAGACTGTATAAAGTCGATTTTGTGCGTCCCCGCAAAGCACAGCAAGTCGCCAGTGTCTGTCCTTACAACTTTTGCAAGCGTCGACATAGGGAGTGTTGCACTGTGGGTAGATATCCCACCATTCCGGGAGTCCCCAGTAGGCACCACCTTTCGGGGCAGCTGGGCACGCTCCCCAGGGGACCAGCCACCAGTCCGAGCAGCTCCGCGGCCACCCCGTGCCCGCCCGAGCAGCTAGCTCTGCACCAGCTCCCCCCCGCAGCTCCGTGGACCCCTGCTCGGGCAGGCATGGGCGGGCCGCAGACCCCTGCTCGGGCGGGCCGCAGACCCCTGCTCAGACTGGTGGCTGGTCCCCTGGGGAACAAACTAGCATTGTGGAAGGTTGGAGGCTTAATGTCACATGCATCCTCACTAGTTCACAATTGACCCAGAGAGGTGGATTTCAGCGCTACTCCTCTCATTAGGGAGGAGTACAGAAGTCCATTTTGAGGTCCCTTTAAATTGACTCAAATGGCATGCATGTGAGGACGGGTACATGTTTATATCGACTTAACATCGCTAAAGTCGACATTAAGCCGTAGTGGGGACCAGCCCTAACAGTAACAAATGGTTGTTTCTTTAAAAGAAAGTGGTCCTGTGGTCAAATGGGAGGCATAACTTACCCAATTCATTTGACCACAGTAAAATACTAGTCTAGTTCCAATAATGTGGTTTTATACAATTGTGAATGGACTATCTTAAAATTTGTAATAAAATACAGAATTAATTGTTAATTTTAGTGTTTTAAGAGGTTAAATCCCACACTTTTTCCAGTGTACCATAAAATACCTTTCTCCCAGACAAAGAAAACCACAAAAGTTTCCCAGGAGAAAGTTTTTTTTATTATTTTAGCTCAGACTTTCAAAAAGCAAATGCTTCTTTTGAGTCATCAGTTACAAAAATTGAATTTTTAAACCTATCCACTCACTTGCCATGAACAAAATTTTTTTCAGACAAGTAATCAGTTATCATGCACCCTTGGACTTTTTCAAGATAATAATTTTGCAAGACTTAAGTCTGAAGCTTCTTCTCTGCCTCCATTCCACACTATTTCTAAAGGACAAATATAAACTCAAATACAGAATGTGCACTTCCTACTAAAATGAATTTATGGTACACAATCGCCAAAAAATATCTGCACTGATCATCAGAAGTGAAACTTCTTTAAAAATACAGTATAATCAGAACATTTAAGGAAGAGGTCATGAAGGAATTTTCAGTTTGTCGTCAAGTTTTCCACGGTGCCTGTCAGAAGCTAATACTAGTTTATTTTTAATGGAATTAATGTGAGTTTCTTTAGTTGTTCAAATTCCTCATTTGGCCAATTAAAAACATTCCCAATTGAACCTTAACTCTGACACATAATATCAAGAACATATGTCCCAGACCACACCTGTGTAATGTTATTCTTCTTTTACACTGCAGAGATCACAATTAATGTTTTGCCTAAGGGCATACCTTCACTACGACTTAACGTCGACTTTAATGACGTTAAGTCGAAATAAACGTGTACCTGTCTTCACACGCATGCCCTTAAAGTCGATTTAAAGGGCCCTCAAAATCGACTTTATAACTCCTGCCTGACTAGAGAAGTAGCGGGCGGGGGGGGGGGTCCGGCGCGGGGCTGCTCGGGCGGGCGGGGGGGTCCGGCGCTACCTACCCACAGTGCAATGAGGGCTATGTCGACCCCTGCAAAAAGTTTAAGGACAGACAGTGTCGACCACTGTCGACCTGCTGTCCTGGTAGGGACACACTGATTCGATTTTCTAAAGCAGACTTTAGAAAATCGAATTAAGGGAAATCGACCTACTCCTGTAGTGAAGACATACCCTTAGAATCGAAGTTTGAAACTTGGGATGAATACTGCTTTTTGCCTCTACTGGTTAGAGAAGTGAATAACTTTGGGAGTGTTACAGACCGTGTTGTGTAGGAGATGTGAAGATGGCAATGAATGTTAGGAGACTTAATAGTTCAGAAATAAGAATTAACAAAGAGTCCTGTGGCACCTTAAAGACTAACTAAAGTATTGAAGCATAAGCTTTCCTGGGCTAGGGCATCCGACGAAGTGGGTATTAGCCCAGGAAAGCTTGTGCTTCAATACTTTAGTTCGTCTTTAAGGTGCCACAGGACTCTGTTACTTCTGCTATTCCAGACTAACACGGCTACCTCTCTGATTCTTGACAGAAATAAGAAGTTATGGTTTTGGATAGATGGAAGTATACTGCAGCAACTTAGAACACCGGTTGCATGGTTACCAAAGTTTAGGGTACTTGCACAGCCTAAATTCTGCTCCATTGTACATGTGTCACAATACAGTAATTACATCAGGTTAAATTACACTTTCTTGAATTACAGTATAAACTTCCACACCTTAAACAGATCTGGCAATTTTTTTTTAAAATCACTGAAGTGCCAGAGTCCTCTAAAGTCATTAACATACAAGATCTACAATGAGTATCCAGCACAGCCCTCCAATCTTTGTAATGTAAGGTTATTTCAGAAATGTAGTAATACAATAGTTTCTCAAATTCTAAGACAATGGTGTAATGTATATACTAAAGTTAAGGTTTGCTTCTTGTGTATTGCCTAGTTTGCAAGTGCTTAATTTTGCAAGCAGGGTGGACTGATTAAAATCAGTGATTTGAATCATGTTTTAAATCAAGGGTCTCTAAAAAGTTTTTGAGACGAGGGCCATATTAGATTTTTGAAGGGGCTTCACGGGCTGCTGCCACAGCACCTGCCCTCTCCCTTACTCCTCTGGCCACTGCTGCAACCCCCACTTTGCTCCTCCGGCCGCTGCTGTGCCACGCCCCCCCCCTTGCTCCTCTGGCTGTGCTGCAGGGGCACTCACCCCTTTGCTCCTCCAGCCACACTGCTGCCCCCCCCATACCCTCCGCTTTGCTCCTCCAGCCGCACATGGGGCACCAGCAGCAGCTCGTGGGGGGGGGGGGGGGGGAATGCACAGTGGCAGCTTCTCCATGTGCCTGCTTAGCTGGGGGTAGAGTGACTAGATGTCCCGATTTGGGGGGCTTTTTCTTATATAGGCTTTTATTACCCTCCACTACCTGTCCCAATTTTTCTTACACTTGCTGTCTGGTCACCCTAGCTGGGGGGCCGGACAAATCAATGCCGCGGACTGGATCCAGCCCCCAGGCCGTAGTTTCTAGACCCCTGATTTAAATCAACAAGAAGGAAACTGATTTAAGTCACTGATTTGTACTTCCGTTAATTTTTCCTAAAGAAAGGTTGATTCTCCTTGACTGGCGATTATTAAAGCATGTTGATTTACAACTAAACAGCCTCTATGCTAGATTTGGCACTTTGCTTAAATGTGTATGTGTAATGCATCCTAGTTAGCAAATATAGCTTAAGTAATGTTTATTCAAATTCTTAATTTTTATTTATGCTAGAAAATGGTGAGTGGTTTCACTAGCTCAGTGATTTCATTTTCTTTACAACCTGATGTGCTGCTTAATGTTCTGTATTTAAGTGATTAATAGATTCTAGAAAGTTTAGGTCTTAACATAGGTGGTCAATTTCAAATCTTAGGTTAAAACAAGTTCTTTAACTAAAACTGTAGTTAAATAAAAAGATAATTAGCATTTTTAAAAGATGCTAATTTTTATTCATCATCATTTGTAAGCATAATACACGTAGATGTAGTTTTTAAATGATTTTTTTTTTAAAACAAATGTTACGCTAGACACTGCAAAACATTCTAGATAAGCACCTAGTAAGGCAAGGGCTTAAAGTTTTTCATATTTTTTAAAAACTGCACTGGGCATGTACTGTTTTCAGATGTGCAAAGCTATACTCACTCAATGAAAGAGGGCTCCATCAATACACACACACCACACTTGCTTTGTTAGCCATGCATATAACAATGGCAAAGAGTACTTAAAAGTTGCACCTGAAGTACAGTGCATGTACAAAGTGCAATTTTCAGCCTCTCAGCCTGGCTAAATAAAGATACTTTTCCTCGGCACAAGCGGGGATACAGCTATTTAAAGTTTTAAAAAGGGAAGCATTTGCTGCCATGTGCCCCTCCCCCCTGTAAAGCCACCAAAGCCTTTTTGCTCAAACTTTCTAAAACAATCCATTTGTGTGCAGAAACCATGCTCTCAGATTTCAGTTCAATAGATGAAAGTTTTGGAAAAAAGGGATTGTAATGGAAATACTCAGTCTTACTAATTGCTTTTGCTCCAGAGGTCATCCAAAAAGACCTCAAGTTATTCTACATCATAGGACGGAACTGGTAGTGGGCATCCTATGTTTAGGTTGCCTACCACTCTTCCTTATAAACACACCTGCATTGTTTGGCACATCTGAAATTCAGCAATGTGAAAGGCTTGGGGATAGGGATGTGCCTTTTGTCCTTCTCATGAAATGCATGAGAAGTTACAATCTGTTAGACAGCTATTTCCCATATGCTACTTGTTTGCGTTGCAAAAATTTTGGCAGCATGACAAAACAACAAAATGTGAACATTTCTAAAACAGATCCTAGTTACAGTTCCAAAGCTGCAGCAGCAGACACACCTTGGAGCTACAAAAGCAGTGGTGGGAGCACAGCTGGTCTCCATTCCTACAACCATCTCTCTCTGGACCAAGCACAGGGTTTTAGGGGCACTGTACCATTCAGAGCCAGGCCACCCCAGCAAAAGCTACCAGCAGCTGCCAACTACTGTAGTAAGAGTCTGGAGGCAATGAAGGTTCAGAGTTCAAACCACACTAATGATTCTAGAGGCATAATGTTAACACGTTTTCCTTTAAGAACTATGGACGTCTACATTAAAAGTTATTTAAGTTGCAAAGCCATGTGGCTCAAATATTAGGAAATACCAGATTTAAATTTTCTGTGCAATCATAATTCTCCCTCCTTGTGCATATGCATAATGATATAAACATGATCAGATTAAACGTTATTTCCCCCTCATCGCCCGGGCTAATATTATTCAGTGTACAGGATGAATGCACAAGGGGCAGAATTCATGTTGCATGAGCAACTGTAAATCTGGCATTTCTTAACTTAGGGGTTGACTTTGCAACCTAAATAGATTACAGTCTCTTAATAGTTTTTGTACATATTATATATACACACACTTCACCTGATTACTGAAACATGGCAGACTTTCTGCATCAGCAATACTTCACAGTATCTTAACAATTTACACTTGAGAGGTTTGGCTATATAGAGCAGATTGATAGCAATACCCAGGTTGTCACATTTTGAGACGCATTAAGTAACTTCCTCAAAACTACTGACACATCTACAGCAGCATGAAGGAGAACCAGAAGCCAACTTAAATTGGTTTTATGTCTTTGAATGATGACTGGCTTTTTATATTGCTTATAAATGCACCTGAATATGAGAAAACGAAAAATAAATCAGTAAAACAACAATCCTATAACACTTAAACATGAGGTACTCTTAGTGTGTAAAGTTACTGCATGCTTAACTATTTGTATGTTCATGGCCCAAGGAGTCTTGTTATTTGATCAGTTTTCATTATTTTAAAATGTCATTAACATGTCAATAGTAAGATAGGTAAGAAAACCTGCTAATGGACCACCATCTCCAAGACACTGACCACAGTACATAGAATATGTTTACTAAAAAAGCAAGCTTTTTTTTTTTTTTAAAAAGTAAAGCACAAAGAACAAACAACTTTAAATATTGTGCAATAGCTAAAGAGGTTTCCCTTCAATTGACTCAACTGAAAGAATGTTCAAGCTCACTGCTAAGGTGATTGTAGTTTTCTGTAAGAACAGGACAATATGCCATTTCTACAAGAATAGGATGATGAAGATTATTCTTTAAAATATTTTTCAATACACCCTATTGAAATAATGGTATAATTTATTCACCATCATACTAAAAAAATGCACATCTTAACCCAAAAATTCATTCGAATGACAAATGGTAGCTTGTCAAATTTCTAGCCTTTTACTCTCAGTAATATCAAACATATGCTAGTATTTCACCTGTTTGTAACACATTAACACAGACAGTTGGAGCATAGTATGCACTTTAATTTACATTTCTATGTAATGTCTTAAAAACGTATTGCAAGCGGATTATAACAGATGTTACTTTGCCATATTTGATCATAATATTCTATTTTCTCTCACATGCCACTTTACGTGTTAGGTCATCAACAATGTAGTACTTTAAGGAATATAAAGTATTAATACAGAAGTGAAATGAAGCAGTTAATTACAGTGGTTTTAGTTAAAACATTGCTTTAGAGGCACTTTTTTTTAATACCTGGCAGCTAGTTTGTATGTTATGGTTTGTGTAGAAACCAGCACTACAGGTTTCAGTGCCTGCGAAACAAACAAAATACAAAACAAGGCCCCGGATCTGCAGAGATTTCTTCACGTCCTTAACTCCAGGCGCGGTGCCTAGTCCCGCCGCGCTCCCGGACCCGAGCACTGAGCGGAAAGCTAAACATGTGCAGCCGCCGCCGGACAGGAACCCCGGGGGCTGCACCTCCACGTTTGGCCCGCGACCCCTTCCGCCGCACGGAACAGGCCACTGGAAATCGCTCCGCTCCCCAGCGGCCAGCGGGGCCATTTGACAGCGGAGCTCACAGGCCGCTCCGCGCGGCGGAGACACGGCCCATGGCCGGGGAAGGGGGGCCGAGGCCCCGAATGGCTCCTAATCCCGCCCGGCCGCAGCCTGCAAGAGAAAACGGGGCCTCCCCAGCCGGCGGGTGGGGACAATGGGCGCCCCCGGGGCCGGGCCGGGACTCGCGCAGCCAGCCAGGCTCTCGCCTGCGCCTCGCACAAAATGGCTCTAGGTGCTTCTGCCCTGCCCCCCTCGGTAACGGCCGGAGCCGCCGGGCTCGGAGCCCCCAGAGCAGGGGGACCAGGGACACCCTGATCCCCGGTGCGCACCGCCCCCGCGGCCACATCCCGCGCGGAGGAGGCGGCGGCGCCCCGGGAGAGGGGGAGGCCGCTCGTTTACTCACCTCCTGCTTGCGGCGCGGAGGCCTCGCTCTCCCCGCGCACCGACTGCCCCGGCCTGGCCCGTCACATCAAGGGCGGCGCCTTCCGCACCCGCCTCAGCGCCCAGACACGGAGCCTCCACGCTCGCCGCCTCCCCAACCCCGCGCTGCCGCCCGCTCTTTATTTGCGGATTCTCTGCGCTACAAAATGGCGCCGAAGGAGGAAACGCGAGTGCGGCTGCCCCGCCCCCAGCCCACCCCTGGGAGGAGCCGCTGCCGCCCGCAGAGCTCGCCGCGCGCAGGGAGGGAGAGCGGGGTGGGGGGAGGAGCAGCTGCAGTAGCGGCGCGAGCCGCCGGCGATGCCCCCTGTCCCGCGCCGCCCTTCCTCACCCGGCAGCGGCGCGGCAGTAGTTCCCCTTCTCTGGCTCCTCGCTGGAACTACTTCCTAAGCGCCCCTCCTTCTCCCTGCCGGGTCGCGTCCTGGAGCCGCCGTCTGCCCACGGCGTCTCGCCTGGTGCGTGGCAGTTAACCTGACAGTTGAACGGACATCGCATGGAGGCAGCCGGACATCTGCTGCGGAGCCGGAGGGGGAGGAGAGACGCGGAGGGATACCGCCTGCTGACACCGCCGCACGAAAGGAGACGAAGTCAACCATTCTAGTCTGCAAGAAGACGCGACGCTATTGGTCGCGAGCTCCGCGCGCGGCCACCCTCACGTTACCCGCTGACTCCCCTCCTTCCGCGGCGGGCTCGAAACAAATCCCCCGCAGCCCCCGGGCCTCATCTCCCCCTCGCTCAGGTCAGAGCAAACACTACAACATGGTGTCAAGAATCAGCGAGGTAGCCGTGTTAGTCTGGAATAGCAGAGGTGACAAAGTCCTGTGGCACCTTAGAGACTAACTAAAGTATTGAAGCATAAGCTTCCGTGGGCTAATACCCACTTCGTCGGATGCAAGCAACGTCGTTAACATCGATTTAAAGTGGTAGTGAAGACATGCCCTTTAAGGTGCCACAGGACTCTTCCTTACCACTACAACATGGTGACCCCAGAGCGCGCTCCGTGGCACTCTCACCCGCAGAAGTTGATCCAATAAAAGGCCACGTTACCCACCATGTCCCACTGTGACTAGACACATTGTGGGAGCCCCCCTGAATCATCCTTTGGATTTGGAGGCACCCTTGGTGTTGTCTTTAAAGGGGCACCAAACAGATAAAACACGTTGTTACTGGCCAGCTTACTAAACGAAAAGGACATTTAAAAATGTAATTTTTATTTTCACCTTTTACAGTGTTTACTTTTTTCTCAGCGTGGAAAATGAAAATTAGACTAGTCCATTTCAGTTTACTACAATGTTCAGCCTTCCTGAAGTAAACTGCAAGGAAATGTTTAGATCCTAATAATGTTCAAAAGAATAAAAATATTTCTACTGATTATAAAAAATGGAAAAAATCACCTAATGTTGGCCTTAAAGCACATTTTGAACAGCCACTGTCTAAATTTCATTTTGTGGTGCTTTTTATGTACTATCCATTATTTCCAGCTTAAAGATGTTCAGCTGACAGAAATGTTCCCTCCTTGCTAACTCAACAAATAATAAAGGTTCTCTGGGTCAAATTAGGCCCTCTCTTACACCTATGCAACTGGGTTGTGCAGGCAGAACTGATTAGAACTGATTAAAACTCAGTAAGCAATTCTAGTGATGATGCACAGGGAATAACAGAATCCATTCTCTCCCAGCTGTATTAACTGAACTCTGTAGCACTAGGAGTAAAAAGCAGTATAAATGTATTTGTCCCTAGAGGGCAGATCTGATTGTGAAAATAAATATAGAAAATGGATCTGTTGAATAAGAAGATGCTATTTTTACGTATTTATTGTTCACAGCATAACTGCACTTTAAATTACTTGTGTCCTTTCAATTAAAAAAATAATTAAGTATGGTAGTATAAGAAATAACCCTAAAATCAATTTAAATCAAAATTGTTTGTGCTGTGGTCATCATTGAATGATGTAGGACTTCTTAGAAGTCTTACTTCAGTCAGTAGGTACCCTCAAAGTTTGATATTAAAGACAAGCACTTTTAACCATTTGACTCTTGGGGCTTCTTGCTGTCTAGCATACCCCCCCTCCCCCCACTAACCCCCAACCTTGCAGCTGTTTATTTAAAGTTCTTGCATTTTGTATTAATTGATGGCATATCCAAAGTCTGGGAGGGCTGCTATTTTATAACACTAGTTTTTAATATATACATTGATATAAATGGAACATGTATTTGATCATACAGTGGGACTGCTCATACTCTACAAAATTGGGAATTTATATGTAAAGCAATTAGACATGAAGTGGGAGATTTATACAATGGAAAAGAGAAGATTTCACACTTTAAAATAATAATGGACAGTTATTTTAGGTAATTTATATTCCATATGTAAATTACCTAAAATTGTTTTTCTATGTATAAATCACAGCTTTAAACATAAGACATCTCAAGATTTCCAGGGCTAGAAGTAAGTACTGTTTATCATTAGAAAACCAGGAATCCCTCTTCTCTACTGATATAAAGCTCATATCAAGCTCTGATGTGTTTTGAGACGTTGGACTTTAAATCTGTCATTGGTACATATAGCCTATATTGCACCTCAGTGTGTGTGTCTGTTGGGCATTTCTACAATAGGTAAAAGAAGAAAATATTTCTTTCTTGTTGCTGTTATTTTTTAAAGGAAGTATGAGAATGCCTAGCTTCACCCGATTTCAGGATCAGACTGAGACTTTGGTATGTGATAAGTGGCTGAGACAATTATGGATCTGTTACAGTGAAAAGTTAGGTGCTGAATGAGTTTAGGGGTTTTGTGGATCTCAGAAGTTCCTAACTCCCTTTGTGGATCTCTGTCTTCCTGTGTTGCACTTGCTTTTAGTGGAAAAGTTGTTTTTAAAAAAGAGAGAGACAGAAAATGTTTTAAGAAGAGCATCATCTGACATTAGAGTAGAATCAAAAAGTCTACAATTGCCAGTATGCCAAAGGTGTGAGTGGTATGGTTACAGACAGTTTTAATTGTTGCTTTTAATCTTTTCATCCTCTTCTCATCCTGTTGTAGGTTTTGAGGATAATAGTACATTGCACATTAACCTACTTTTTCTACTGCTGAGAGGCTTGAAACTAGAGTGCTTCTTCACTTACCCAGCTTTAGATTTTTTTTATTTATTTTTTGCTTTTGGCAGACTGGAGGCCAATTAGAACAAAACATACTTTAAAACATTAACAACAAAAGCCTGTATATGTCAATAATAGAGATTTTTTTTAAAACTAGAAAAATGGTCTTAAACCACTGTTACTACTTTTACTTGTGTGTTCTCTTCCAGTATTTTCTCTCCCCTCTTGTTCTTCACTTGGGCTGGTCCTAACCTCTTCTATAATTGCATGGTATGCAGGTTCTCTAGGCAACCAGAAGCTGAGATGCATCTGGCAGAGCTAGAGCTTCTGTTATATAACTTGAATAGCTGGCATGGGATGGTTGGGTCCACTAAGCAAGCAAGAGAGGAGAAGTTGGACTCTGAGCATAGTATGGCTACAGTTGTCTCCTGCTGCCATGCAGCCTGGAGAACTTTACCAATACAAGTACATCCTTGCAAAAAATGATGCAGTATTGCCAACCCCAAGTATTTAAAATTCACGAATCAGACCAGACCTCCAAGGTTATGAGATTGTCTTAAAAATCATGGGATTTTAAAACATAATAAATTTGGGGGTTTTATTTGTTAGTCTTCTGAGCCTTTAGGGTGCACTTGATTTGTGTGATCAACATTTGCTCTGAAATTATGTGGGATAGTAACTTAGTTTAAAAATAAATAATTGAGATTCCCATAAAATAATTTGGCTCCAGAAATTGCGGGCTTAAAAAAAATATTGTGAGGAAAAAGGGCAAAAGTTGGCAACAGCTCTGATGGCAGCTATGATCTGTAGCCTTGGAGAGCTAGGCAGCAATAGAAGAGAAAATAAGGGTTACAGCACTATTCAGAAAAGAAAATGGAAGCAGTCAAGGTAGAAGGGTCAATACAGTTTCCATTTAGCACTGGTAGTTTGCAAGAACCTTAAAAGAACAGGAACTGAAGAAAAGTTGATCAGCTCATGATAAGGCAGTCTCTGATTATATTTTCGGGGGGGGGGGAGGGGGGAGGGATTCCCGAGTAGGAATGAATCAATGGCCCTAACATAGTTCTAGAGACAATGAGATGTGGAAGGAGCTTGGAATGAGGAACAGCAAGAGCTTTTTCAGGGACAATGGGGAAGGGGTATTATTTTGTCTGTCACCAACAGGAAAGGTAATTCAACAGAATATATGGATCACTGAAACCACTGGGCAGCAGGAAAATGATATGGACTGGCTTACTATGTGACCACCAGGTGGGGACATCTAAGCAGCGGTAAGCCCAAGTTTGAGTTCAATGAGTCTCTCGCCAGAGAGGGTTGGGCTAAAGGAATATCTTGGATACTGAACTGGAGGAGCAAGGCTATTTAAGGTGACAGATAGCAAGTGTGAAAAATTGGGACGGGGTAGGGGGTAATAGGTGCCTATATAAGAAAAAGCAGCAAAAATGGGGACCGTCCCTATAAAATCGGGAGCTCTGGTTACCCTACTCCTATTAGTCTTAGACATTTCCAAAGAGCTTGTTTAGAATTAGTACATATTTTCCCTTTTTTCTAAGGAAGGCTTTGTACCACAGGTAATTGAACTCATTCTCTTTTGACAGCCCTTGTAATGACTACTCCTTTATTATTAAATGTGTTTATGAGTATTTACAGAGGCACTAACCAGAGCATATAAGGTTAGATCCTCACTTGGGATAATTAGATGTAGCTCCACTGATTTAAATGGAGTTACATGGACTTTCTGAAGATGAGGATCTATCCATAGAGCCTATTATGAAGACCTATAACACTGGCCTCAGATGTCATAGTGAACACATCATGATACAGTACTACAGATTTGAATTGATTGGTGGAACGTAAGACTCTGCTTGAGGTTTGTTAGCAATATTAAACAGATTCCCATTTATTCACTGTGGGCCTGTAGCAAGGCCAGAGTCTTCCCTGGGGACTTCCCACAAACTACACATAAGCCATTATGATTTATCTAACTCAAAGGACAGTGGTGTCTTGAATCACTGTAGTACAGGGGTTTTCAAACTTCATTGCAGCGTGACCCCCTTCTGACAACAAAAATTACTACACAACCAAGGAGAGGGGATCAAAGCCGGAGCCTGTCTAAGGCCCACTGCCCTGGGTTGGGGGCTAAAGCCCAAGCCCTATTGCCCTGGGCCAGAAGGCCAAAACCAAATGCCAAGGGCTTCAGCCCCAGGCAGGGGGGGCCTGTAATCTGAGCCCCACCACCCAGAGCTGAAGCTCTTGGGCTTCGGCTTCAGACCTGGGTGGTGGGGCTCGGGCTTCAGCAAGTCTAAGACACCCCTGGTGACCTCATTAAAGCGGGGTGACCCACTTTGGCGTCCAGACTCACAGTTTGAGAATTGCTGCTGTAGTCAGTCTCACTTTTGGGGGAACAGTTAATAAAAACTTAAGTTCAAACAACTACCTGTACAATTTGAGATGGACAAGGTGGGTGAGGTAATATCTTTTATTGGACCAACTTCTGTTGATGGAAGAGACAAGCTTTCACACTACACAGAGGTCATCTTTTCCACCAACAGAGGTTGATCCAATAAAATATATTACTTCACTCACCTTCTCTTTCTCATATCCTGGGACCGTCATGGATACAACCACCCTGCAATATACAGTTATTTGGCTAAGGGATACATCAAGTTTCTGTCAAGCTCCTTTTTTAAGTCATAGAAAAGCCCGCACAGCTTTAATTTGCAAAGATTTTTATTTGAAAGCAAGCCAGAATTTTTTATGTGATCCTGATTAGGGGATATGTTGCACTTACCCTGATTAAGTTATAGTCAGCAAGTTGCTAGTTGCTTACCCTGAGCTTTTCATAGCTCAGAGGAATTCCTGTCCACCTACTCCTCAGAAACTTTTCTCCCACAATACAATCAGTTCATAATTTGAGGATTGGGAATTTGAACCCTTTATATTTTACCTCGGGATAGCAGTTTGATCTTCAGGCTATGCCTAATGGTCTGACCCTGCACTGAAGACTGGGGGTTCTCTTTGGTGGGAAAATCTGAAGGAGAAATATCAGGAACGCCCTACTGGAGATGGGTGAATAACAGATTTTTTTTGTTCACTCACAGCTCCAAAAACTGGGAGGAAAAATTTGATTTTGGGTCAAATCAAAACCAAAAGGAAAAAAAGTTGGGTCAAACGAACATTTCATTGTATTTTGAGCTTTTTTTTTGTTACATTTAACACATTTTTAGTAAAATCAAAGGAAGTTTCAAAACAAAAAGTCCACTAGAATAAATAAATCAAAATGTTTTATTTCAAACATGCTGAAAGAAAACATTCTGATTTATTTTGAAAATAGTTTTTGGTGTGTTTGTTTTTTAACCAAAACAATTTGACAAACTAGACATGAATTTTCAAAATGTTTCTGCATTACTGAATGTGCATTTTTCACTGAAGAAAGTTTCAGTCAAAAAAATGTACTCAGCTGTATTCCCCGCCCTAGACCTTTCTTAGAGCATACACTTTAGGCCTTGAATAGGCCCAGGCACAATATGAAATCAGGCCCTCCTGTGGGCAACCTATGTGGAAGGGCAAAAGTGGAAAAGATTGACTGAATTGAAAAAGCCTTGATGAAGTGAAGATACAAATTTTTGAAGCATGAATGCAAGGCTTTAAGATTGACCTTATTGTATATCTGTATGTAAAACAAAGAATAATAGTGTTTAATTATTTTTAATGGGCAAAAGAGTGTGTGTGCTCCCCTCCCTCCCTCCAGCACAAACATTGCTGAAGAAATTTTGTCCGAACCATCAGACTACAGATTCACTCTCTCTCTGGCTCCATGACTGTTCCACCGTGGATGAATATTTAAATAGTCCTGGGACCTGAGAGAGTAAGAATAGGAATGACTCTGCAGTCCCATGGGTAGGGCATCCATCTGGAAAATGGAAAATCCAGGTCTCGTTCCCCTGTTCCAAACTCTCTTTCATTATTTAGCTACTGTGGAACAGCTTCAACAGGAGAGACTGAGGGAGCCCCACATCAGACTATCCTATAACATAGTGGTTAAAAGACTCTCCCTGGGGGGTGGAAGACCCCTATTCAAATCCTTTCTTCCCCGTGCTGGCAGAGGGAAGGGAATTAAAGCAAGGTCTCCCACAATCCAGGCAAGTGAGTTAGTCACCAGGTTAGGAGTTATAAGGTGGGCAGCACCATCACCTCCCTCCTCTGGTGGCAGCCAGATTGTAAATGAAACCCAGTCTGGTAGGTGGCCTCTGAGCATGCCTACCAAATCAGGCATCACATGCGACGTAGGCAAACATCTAGCTTTCCTGTGTGTGTGAATCACTCTGGGGCTTATGCAGGATATAGATAGTTGGATGACTAGAGTGAGGAAACACAGAGCAGGCCCAGAGACAAAAACATGGGTGGAAAGGAACATTTACCCTGAAAACATAGGTACTGAATGGCTTGATGTGCCTGCAGTTTGGTGGCAGTTCAGTGGAACTTAAAACTGGGACTTAGATGCCTAAACCTGAGACTTTGGCACCTAAATCTGAGGTTTAGACTTCTGAAACCTTTGTGGATCAGGGCCTCCATTCCAAACTAATGTCCCCATCTTACCCAACTGGATTTGTCAGGTATGAATGAGATTTTTCCAAGTAATGGGAAAATGTATCAACTTTGGACACAACTTTGCTATTCATTAACTGCTGGATGCAAAGCACAACCTGCCAAACTGCTGAATGTACTTTTTTGTATCACTTTTCTGCAGTTTGATGTATTCTGATCTGTAACCTATCTGTTTCATAATTCTTTTATGCAATTGCTATGTGCTTTTGAGCATTGCTTTTATGAATTTGGGTCCCGTCCTGGCCATTTTCTGATCAGAGTTAGTTAGGATATTACAAGTTTGGTAGGAATGCTTTTATAAAATTCACCAACATCTCACCACTACCACTGATTACCATTGGATTACTACTGATTACCAATGGAATCATTGATACCAATGATTGGATTACCACTGATTACCAATGGAACCATCAGCATTGGTGGGGAAGACCTGAAGAAGGTAGAGCAATTTAAATATCTTGGCTCCCTTATATGCAGCAACGGCGATAGCCTTCCGGACGCCCGCGCCCATGTCAACGCCGCCTGGATGAAGTGGTGTCAGGTGAGTGGAGTCCTCTGTGATCGCCGGATGCCCATACGCCTCAAGTCAAAGGTCTACAGAACGGTCGTGCGCCCAGTCGCCCTCTATGGATCGGAGTGCTGGCCAGCGATAGCAAAGCATGAGCAGGCCCTGCATGTGATGGAAATGCAAATGCTCCGATGGTGCATTGGACTAACGCGATTCGACCACACAATGAATGACGACATCCGGCGACAACTGGGAGTCGCGCCAGTTGTGGCAAAGCTACGAGAAGGAAGGCTTAGATGGTATGGACATGTCGTACGTGGCAATGAAGACTCGGTGGCAAGGATAGCCATGCGCCTGGACCCTGGTGGCCAGCGACCCCGTGGTAGACCCAAGAAACGCTGGATGGATTACATCAAGGAGGACATGAAATGCATGAATGCCACCCCTGAAGATGCCATGGACCGAGCCAAATGGAGACGGATATACCGACAAGCGGACTCTGCCATAGCGCGGGAACAAAGCTAAGAAGATGATGATTGTTAAAGGACTAGTTGCCCCAGCCAAGATGTCCTGCCACAAGGAGGAAACACCTGAAGGAAGAGCTGTTGTACCGTGAACCCTTCATATTTTCAAAGGTGGTTGGGAGAATATGGTATGCCTTCCTCTCTGCCCACCCAATGATTCTGTTGCTCAAGGGAATTGTCTGGCTTCCTCGTGCAATTTGTATATTGAACCTGAACAGACTGGGAACACTTCTTCCCCTTTCAAGAGCTAGAAACCCAAGAGTATCTGAAGCTTTCTTGTATTGTGTGGTTCTTTCAGTTCCAGTGTTCCTCCAACCAGACCAGAGTATGTGAGGAGCATTCCCCATTCTGATGGTCACAGTTACACTGTCCAGCCTGGTTTATCCTGGTTACCAATGAAATCAGGCTCCTGTGAGAGTCCATGCCATCCATCTTAATCATCTATGTAACTGGAGTATTGTATTTTCCTGTATACTAGCTCCATGGCCTCCTTTGCATTATAAATGAGATTAGTGATTGTTAAGAACAAGTGCATCAAAGGCAATGGTAGTGCTGCTGCTCTTACCCTGTGCTTCCACACAGAGGGTCAAATTACAGGTTACACATGCAGATTAAACACCACCAAGTGCACATTACACAATAGGAAGTACATGACCATCAGTAAACTTTCGTTACATATGCTCGCTCATAGAATCATAGAATATTAGGGTTGGAAGGGACTGCTGGAGATCTAGTCCAACCCCCTGCTCAAAGCAGGACCAATCCCCAACTAAATCATCCCAGCCAGGGCTTTGTCAAGCCTGAATTTAAAAACCTCTAAGGAGGGTGATTCTACCACCTCCCTAGGTAACCCATTCCAATGCTTCACCACTCTCCTAGTGAAAAAGTTTTTCCTAATATCCAATCTAAACCTTCCCAACTGCAACTTGAGACCATTACTCCTTGTTCTGTCATCTGCTACCACTGAGAACAGTCTAGATCCATCCTCTTTAGAACCCCCTTTCAGGTAGTTGAAAGCAGCTATCAAATCTGCCCTCAGTCTTCCCTTCTGTAGACTATACACAGTCCCAGTTCTCTCAGCCTCTCCTCATAAGTCATGTGCTCCAGGTCCCTAATCATTTTTTTTGCCCTTCTCTGGACTCTTTCCAGTTTTTCCACATCCTTCTTATAGTGTGGGCCCCAAAATTGGACACAGTACTCCAGATGAGGCCTCACCAATGTCGAATAGAGGGGAACAATCACATCCCTCGATCTGCTGGCAATGCCCCTACTTATACAGCCCAAAATGCCATTAGCCTTCTTGGCAACAAGGGCACACTGTTGACTCATATCCAGCTTCTCATCCACTGTAACCCCTAGGTCCTTTTCTGCAGAACTGCTGCCTAGCCATTCAGTCCCTAGTCTGTAGCAGTGCATGGGGTTCTTCTGTCCTAAGTGCAGGACTCTGCACTTCTCCTTGTTGAACCTCATCAAATTTCTTTTGGCCCTGTTCTCTAATTTGTCTAGGTCCCTCTGTATCCTATATCTACCCTCCAGTGTATCTACCACTCCTCCCAGTTTAGTGTGATCTGCAAACTTGCTGAGGGTGCAGTCCACACCATCCTCCAGATCACTGATAAAGATATTGAATAAAACCAGCCCCAGGACCGACTCTTGGGGCACTCCGCTTGATACCGGCTGCCAACTAGACATGGAGCCATTGATCACTACCTGTTGAGCCCAACGATCCATCCAGCTTTCTGTCCACCTTATGGTCCATTCATCCAGCCCATACTTCCTTAACTTGCTGGTAAGAACATTGTGGGATACCGTATCAAAAGCTTTGCTAAAGTCAAGGAATGGCACATCCACTGCGTTCCCCTCATCCACAGAGCCAGTTATCTCATCATAGAAGGCAATTAGATTAGTCAGGCATGATTTGCCCTTGGTGAGTCCATGCTGACTGTTCCTGATCACTTTCCTCTCCTCTAAGTGCTTCAGGATTGATTCCTTGAGGACCTGCTCCATGATTTTTACTTTATTTAAAGGTCTTTAAAATATCACACTCAAAGGAAGGGAAACTCCCCAAGGATGTTGCTAAAACTTTTGTTTTAAATATACTTCTCTGTTTGACTTGCTGAAAACCCACTCATTCAACAAGATGGGTATGCTAGTGTAAATATGCCTATACAAAATTATGAATAAGAATGTTCAAACTTTCACATGGTGTTGTACAGCTGCCCAGTCCTGGATAAATAGCACTTCAGCTTCCCACCCTTTGCAACCCCTCTGACCACACTCTCCTATGTACTGGGTCATGAATCATTTCCTATCTACGTGTCATCATGCTATGGTATGTCATCACCCATCTTTTTAGCTCATTCATACTCCTCTGGGATTGCACTCCCCCCCCCCCCATACAATACTTCAGTATATAGATACAAATATCATCCCCAGCTCTTCTAGGACTCTAGATAAATTGAGTCATGCCAACTTTTCTGGTCTTCTCCTGGAGCTGGCAAATTTCAGTGTTGTACTGTGCCTAATTGGCATGTCAGCAGTGTCAGATACCTCTTGTGCAGGCCTGTTGGCAGGGGCTCTGGCATCTCAGTGCATCTCAGTGAGAGAGGGGGCACTGATCTGCCCAGGTGGTTGTCAGTCTGTCCATCTGTCTTTGCTCTCACTTTCTCTCCCTTGCTCTGTTGGTTCCTTCCTTTCTTCTTTTCCTTTCTTCACCTCAATCACTTCCCCTCCTCTGAACTCCCTCTTGCTTACACACACATCACCTGGCTTCCCAGTAATAGTTTCTTCCAGCCTGGTTCCTGTCCCTCCGGCTCCTGTCACTTCACCTTCCTTTCACTCACTCCTCCTCTCCAACTGCCATGGAACCCTGCCGTTCTAACATTCTGTGTGATCCCAACTGTCACAGAACTTTCCTCTTCCAACATTCTCTCCATTTTCCTCTAGCAGAGGCATCACCCCCACATATTCTGCTTGATGCTTGTTTGCATAGGATTAGAGAGGAATCCCACATCTGTAATAGCATATCACTCCATATGTTACCCCCCCCCCCATTATGCTTCCACCATATAAAATGATCATGTAGAGATACCTAATACGTCAAAGGGGTTGGTAGTAATGACTAAAATATCCAATAATAGGATTTTAACATAAATAGTAGAAAAGTGTTAAATACCTTTGAATACATTGATTTAAACTGACGTATGATTTTTTCCTGATTATCTGGGCTCTATGGACGATTCCTCTTCTATAAACCCAGCTGCAGCCTGTTGTTTTCAAGGTCACTTGACATACTCACTCTCAATTGTAAAAAAATAAAGTGAGAATTTGGAACAACAAGAGGCTGCTAAACAAATGTTAGATTAGGGTTTTTCATGTAAAATGAGAACTGAAAGTGATTAGACAACCACCAAGAACTGATACAAGAGCAGTTCAGAAGGAGAAGTTTTTAATGTGTTTCCACTTCAGCCCTACATTTCATTTCCCTGACTTTCTCCAGACAAAAGCTGGTGAGAGGTACAGATATCTGGGCTACTTTAAACAAGGGATTGAAATCAATCTCCCAGAAGCACAATCCACCACCGTCTTCCATTTGCTGTTTGAATAGTTGATTGGGCATAGCATTGTGCACTGGGCTTGGCCACCCTATGTAAACTTCCAGAAACATGCTATGATAATCTACTAATGCTTATGCCATCCTTGATTCATAACCCTTTCTCTTAATTTACCTCTGGGCACTATGGGAACATGAGTTACATGAATAGTGCCTGCAGCATTTGAAAAAACAAATCATTTAAATCCCTGAATCTCTTCAACATTTGCCACCTTGATCGTGAGTACCTGCAACATAACATTTACAGCTGCACACATAGCCACAATAACAGCACCCACTGGAAACTTCTCAATCCCAAACTGGTATCCACTCAGCTAGCTGACCAGTAAATATCTGAGCAGGCAGATTCAACAGGGCAACTGGCCATTCTCTTTTGTTCAGCCTTTTGCCCTGGTTTTGCAGCATCACCAGAGCGTAAAAATTGTTGTTTCTTATTTTGAAGTTATGCAATTTGATTGCTTGTCCCAGATCTTGACAACACCCTGGTTCTGCTAGTCTGGGGTTGTAGTCCAGGATTAAAAGTGGCATTTCCCCTAGTGAACATCATCCTCAAGTAGTACATGGAGAAAACTCTTCCGTAGGTAGTTGTACGTGACCATTACAGCAAGAATTGTCAACTATTATTTGTCCTGGTCTACACTACAGAGATAGGTCAACGTAAGGCAGCTTACATCGGCTTAACTCTGCGAGCATCTACACTAACATATTGTTCCCACTGATAACTCACCCACTACATTGACTTAATAACTCCACCTCCATGACAGGCATAGAGTCAATGTTGATGTAGTTAGGTTGACACAATGTCAGAACTGACACTGAGTTGCTTAGATCTACTGTTCCTGCCTTTCAGAAGCCATCCCACAATGTCCCAAATGACAGTTAAATGGGTACAAGTCACTGACACAAGAAGCATCGTGTGGACATACAAAAGCCATTTAATTATTGCGGTGGCTGTACGTCACAATAACTTAGGTCTACATAATTTTGCAATGTGGACATATGATTGGTCTTTGGCTGTCTACAGGCATTGCTGGAACACACCACAGCCCTCTTGCCACAGCTGCCCCAGATGCCTCACAATTACTTTGCAAAAGATATAGCAGAAATAATCTCTGCTGAGCAAAGAGTGAGAACTAAGGCCCAGATTTATTTTGGCTTCTGATTTCAGTCCACTGATTTCAGCGTGGAATCAGATTTCACAGTAATTTCAGTGAACATTAGGAGCCTAAATACCTTTGTGGATCTAGGCTTGAGTATTTGAGTCACTGTTCTGAGAAAAACACTTGAAAATTATACTGGTGCCTGGAGGCTTATTGGAGTGGCCCTTCAAATTAGGAGAACATTACCTCTTTTCCTACTATTCCCTGTGTTCCCAGGAGGCCATTCTATATCTCCCACAAGCCTCTACTTCAGGGAGCTGTTTCAGGAACAGGGATTGGTACCCAAAAGCCAGTGCAACTACAATGACAGTGCAGTGATGGAATGGATCCACACAGAATTGCATATGTCATTTTATCACAAATCTCATGATAGTTGGTGTTTTTCTTTGGTGTTTAGTCTCAGCCCCAAGTGTCAAGTGATTATATGAGAATGTCAGCTTTCACAGGGGGGGGGGGGGAAAGCCTAATTACTTTATAATTGTGGAGAAAAGCTTGAAAATGTCAACTCTAAAACCTTAAAAAATACTAGGCAAATTAAAGAAACCATCATTTAGTATTTTTGTTTAAATCTCATGATTTTTAAGCCAATCTCATCCCTTTTGAGGGCCCAACTCATGATTATTAATACTGAAGTTGCCAATATGGCATGTTCAGGCCCCTGTTACACTTAAATATAATCAAGCCAGGACTATACTTAACTGTATATAACTGTAGCATAGATGGAACAGGATTGTGTCCCCTGGTAGCAAGGCTGAAGTCCTGTCTGCAAACCACATAGGTCCAGGCCATCCTACAGCTTTTAAGGATGGTGTCAGCAATCAGCAGCCTCCCTAAATCAGGTTGATCTGACTGTGGTGCGTGCAGATTGGCCCCGTCCTAGGACACCCCCTGCGCCGGGACCAATCACCTCCCTTTTGGAAACAGGAAAGGAGGTCACGTGGCCTGTCCTATGGCCACACTCCTCCCTCCGCGTCTGTCGCGTGACGCGCCCGCTTCCCTGGTCCGGCACCTCCCAGCTGGAAGCGCTCGGGCGGCGAGGAGCGGCGGGGCCGGGCTCAGAGCCGGGCGGACAAGCAGCGCGGGCGCGAGGCGACAGGAGCGGGGCGGGTGCGCGCTGGGAGTCCGGCCGTCGCCAGCATGAGCGCGGGAGGCTCGGGAGCGGTGGTGCTTGTTTCTGCTGCAAGAACCCCTGTCGGTGAGCGGCTCCTTCCCGCGGCGGAGCCCCCCCTTCCCGCGGCGCCCTGAAGAAGGGGGTGGCCGGGGTGATCCGGGGGCGGCAGAGGGTCTCCGTGTGCTCTGGCATCGCGGGGTGGCAGGGGGCTCCTCTCTCTGCGCTCTTCGGGTGAGCGCCTGTGTGCAGCCCCCCGGGCGCTGATGGAAGCTGCGGCAGAGGGTCGCTTAAGCAAAGCGCTGGGCTGCTTTGTTGCCCCCTTCCACCAGCCAGGTGGGTGTGTTTCTGTTGCACGCGGGTCGTGCTGCCCATAGGTTGCAGGGTGCTGTGGGGAATCTTGGAGGCGGAGGGTGCTATAGTCGTGCAATATCCTTTGCAACTCTTTATCTGTGAATGGTGCTGGGCGAGAAGGCTGATGCAGCTGCTGAGTTGCTCGCGCCCATCCTTGCAGCAGCGTAGGGCCATCAGCGTGGGCAAAGGGAGCCTCCTCCCAGGCCCTGTGCCGGCCTTGCACTGATTGGACAGAAGCTATAGAGCCACGCCGTGAGGAGGTTTGGTGATTGCTTAGCCGGCGTCCTCAGTGGTTGCTTTTGCTCCGATTGGGTCACGCAGGGTAGAACCATAACCTGCTGTCTCATTCATTAGCATCAGGGAATGCAAAGAGGAGGAGCTGATGTGTTACTAGGTTCATTTTGTTTAGTGTCAAGAATCAGAGAGGTAGCCGTGTTAGTCTGGAATAGCAGAGGTAACAAAGTCCCGTGGCACCTTAAAGACTAACTATAAAGTTTTGAAGCATAAGCTTTTGTGGGCTAATACCCACATAAGCTTTCGTGGGCTAATACCCACTTAAGTGGGTATTAGCCCACAAAAGCTTATGCTTCAAAACTTTATAGTTAGTCTTTAAGGTGCCACGGGACTTTGTTACCTTTGTTTAGTGTGTGGTTTGTGTTAGAGAATGCAAACAATCCCTCTGCGTTGGGCCTGAGGCCAGCACTTTCTGTAGGGGAAAGCTGTTAGGTAAATATGCAAAACTTCAAGGATGCGGGTAGCATGCACATAACATTCCAGCCAGTATTTGAGAGGTATAAACAAAACCACTTAAAGAGAAGAACAAAGGCTTTCTCATTTCAATGAAATTCCTTCTGTGAAGGAATAAGTGTCAGGGACACACTTGCCTGGAGATAGGTGACTTGACCATTATGTTCTTTGTAAAGTGTTTTCTTGGAGTGTTTTATTATGCGTGTTCCAGGCTAATCTGAGAATGTTAGGTTACCTGGAGCCATTTGTTTAAAGTATTGGTAAACTGAGATAAAGTGTGTCCTGTCTGTCTAGAATATCCCTGAACACTACTTCATAAATATTTATGATGATTTTATCGTGTGTTCTCTCTGACTCCTGCACCATTATGTGGTTCATAAGTAGTTTTTTGAGGGAACATTCTTTTCCTTTCAAGATACTGATGGGAGAGGTGATACTCATGAGTGGGTAATGAATTTTTAAAAAACAAATCTCTATTGGTCAGAATAATATTAAAATACATACAACAGTGTATACCAGCCACCTCTCCTTTGTGTCCTGGATGGATTAAATAAAGATTTTTTTCCAAATAGAATGTAAACTTCTCTGATTAGTCTAATGTTTTTTTATCTCATTTTTTTGAGAGAGTGAGAAAATAATATAAACAAACTAGAGTGTGATCCCTAAATAGAATTAGTTGGGGTATATGTGGCGGGATTCTAAGGACACAGTAAAGAATGGTAACCTGGACGAGTATTTTATGGTTCATTGATATTTAGGTCATATAGTTACATTTTAAGCTCCCCACAAAATTTTTAGCTAGATCAAATTGTGATCCCAAAAGACTTTTTCAGTCTGGAAATTGCATTCTTTCTGCTCCCCCCTCCCCCCCAATATAGTATTCAGTTGAAACGATCTCCTAAAATCTTACTTTTCCCCCACAACTTCAACTTCTCCTTAAAAAAGTAATCAAAAGAAAGGCATGATAGACTTTATGACACACCACAGCAGTATAGTACTTATAAAGAACACTAGGGAGAACTAAACATGGGTTTAGAAAGGCCTTTTTGCTTGTAAATAATTCAAATACTCTGTTGACCTACCGTGTCTTAGAATGTAGATTAGGCTATATCAGATAATGGCACTAGTAGTTGAATTTCACCGTTGAGTTCCTTCTGTTCTTAGTATGCTGCTCTAATCAATGCAAACTAGATATTTATTTTTCTGTGTTCTCTTCCTCCTTCATTGACTCTGACTTGAGAAAGAGCAAAATGAATCCTAAAAGCAAAAACTAATTCATTCTGTTTCTCAAATTGTCAAGTGAAATCTTGGGCACTATTTTCTCAGAATATCTTTTTTTGGAGTCCTGGGGTTAAAAAAAAAAAAAAAAAGAGTATGACACTGAGATAAAAAGCTAATTCATTGTTGTTTTTTTTAATGTAGGTTCCTTTAATGGTGCCTTGTCCACAATGCATGCCCATGAAATGGGCTCTATTGTCATTAAAGAAGTACTGAAGAGGGCAAATGTCAGTCCGGAAGAAGTGTCTGAGGTTATATTGGGACAAGTCTTGACAGCAGGTATTTTTAAAATTAATTCTTCAACGCTTATACAGAAAGGCATTGGAACTAGAAGATTTTTTCCCTTTAGTTTTACGATGAGACACTATCAATGGAATATTGTAATGATATTTGATGGGATTTGTTCTCTGCTGTACAGTCAAGTCCCTATTTTACTGTTCCATTGAAATATGTTAATTTTGAAATTTCATTTTAGGAATAGTATTGATTAACGCTGTTGGCATTTAAGGACTGAAGAAAGTAGATCCTGACTTTATCCCCAATCTCCTTCATTCTGGACACTGTGTATAAAGCCATAGATAACTAATTTATTTTTCTTTTAATCCAAAGAGGAATTAACTAAATGGGTATGTAACACTAACCAGGGACTGTGACCTTTCACTGTTGTAACCAGCCTCCTCTCATGTCCTCTTTGTCTCTTGTTAATATTGCTTGCCCCGCTAAGTTTGACTTTAACTGGAAACTCCTCAGGGCAAAGAGCTGCATTGTATCTGTCTGTAATGCAATACACCTATGATGCTGTAGAAATAATCCTTGGATTAAAATCCCACTCAGGAAAAACTTCAGATTATTTTGATCTGATGATAATGAAGCTGTTAAAGAAGACCACTTTAATGGCTTCTTAATTGGAGCATTACATGGCTTTGGGTTATTTGAAATATAAATTCTAATACACATGCCTTTATCTGTTTGTTTAATTTAAAATAGAGCTCAATTCTTTGTCTCCTGTATTATGTAATTAGCTGAAAGGTGTGCACACTCTTCTTTTTTTAGTGACTTTTATACAAAAGAGCAGGCACTGCTTTGGCTTGCAGACCTGGAGTTGAAGAATGCTTTCTGTAATACACAGTACTTCTGTTCTCTCTACTTCCATTCTCTTCATCAGAGGTTACAGAGCAAAGAATGAAAGCTTTTATGACTCTTGTTATATGCTTGAGCTTTAACCATTTCCTAAGGGGCATATGGTAATATTTGGCCATTCTTGGATATTCTACACAACAGTTAAGAAGTTTGAGCTAGTAATAAATAAAATGACCAATGTCCTTTTTTTAGGTTCTGAAAAGCACTGGTTTAGTCAAGTCACACATTTGCCTGAAATCTGTAACCAATGGAAAGCAGGCTGTAAATATGAATTATTTACCACAAATTGTGGAAGTATCTATTTTTGCAAGTCTTTTACCTGTCTGCTACAAATAGCAAATAAAACTGTCATATCCAAAGATATAATCCAGTGACCAAATATGGAAAAGTCCTGTCTGTTATAAACTGCAACTGGTTCCCCCGACTCTTGTGCCTATAGTAGATAAAGCTCTCTCTGACAAAGACCGCAGCAGTGCACAGTAGAATAGAGTTTTCTGTCTGCTCTGTGCTGTGAATTCTTCAAAGAATCACACCTCCAGTGCATGGGGAGAGCTTGCAAGAAATCCTTAAAGCAGCGGTTCTCAAGCTTGTGAGAACCGCAACCCTTTTTTTACTTGCGGCTTCTCAGCGCGACCCTTGTGTGTCTGCCAAAAAGCTGCCGAATTGATTATTTCTGCATTCCGCGGCTTTTCAAGGGACGTTCCGATCGCTCCCGACTCTCGGACGAAGTGATTGCTTCCGCTTTTGCAAGCACTTCGGTGGAGAATCGGGAGAGTAGGTCTGTCCGCCGAAAAGCCACCAAATTTGGAAATAATAAATTTGGCGGCTTCACGGTGGCCACAGGGGCTCATGACCCCCCAAGGGGTCGCGACCCCCACTTTGAGAACCGCTGCCTTAAAGCATGTTGGGATGGATGTGCTATTGCTCAAATTAAGCTGGGTCTGAGGATTTTTTTTTTTTTTTTTTTAAAAAGACATCTAAAAAATCACTTTAGGCAACTACAGAATCCCACTTGCACAAGAGTGTTCTTCATTTCTAACCATGAAAGTCATGTGAGCAAAACCCTCTGGTGTCAGAAAGCAGGAGAACTCCCATGAGTTATCCCATTTGCAAAAAAGCCCTTGTAATTTTTTTCCTCTCAGCCAAAAGGAGCCTAGTTAGATAACCCCTCTTAACTGCCATTCATTGCTAGGAACAAACTCTAAATGTGGGGGGAATCTGGCTGTCACTTCTCAAGTGTAGCAGAATGTATAGGTTGACCTACTTCCCTCAGCATGTCTTCAGATCTGTAATTCTTGCAGGTGCTGGTCAGAATCCTGCACGGCAGGCCAGTGTTGGTGCAGGAATTCCGTATGTTGTACCAGCTTGGAGCTGTCAGATGATATGTGGCTCGGGCCTGAAAGCAGTATGCTTGGGGGCTCAGTCCATATTGACAGGAGATTCCAGCATTGTGGTGGCAGGAGGCATGGAAAGCATGAGCAAGGTGAGACAATAATCCCTTTTGGTAATACCAAAGGGTCACTCTTGAAGTGAGGTTCGCTATTTGATTTTAAAACTTGAATAATCTGGTAGGAAAATCTTCAGAGAGGAAATGTTTTCGACTTTTGCTTTGTTTTTTTGAGCACCTGGAACTCTTAATGAGCTCAACTGGAGTTGCAAGTGAGTAACCATGTGGAATTAGTCTATGCATTTGTTGTCCATTTTTTTTTCTTGATTTAGGTTTTTGTTTTTCCATTACAGATTAAACTGCATTAAAAATTAGCGCTACTTTTATGGACTTTTTTTTTTTTAATACATCTATTGTATTTGTCCTCTTCCCCTAACCAATACCTCTTTAGTGATTGTGAGGCAGAATTGTCCTTAGATGCGTCTTCTGAAATTTCAATACTGTCAAGAATTTCTTCTCCTTCATTAGTATTCTCCAACTATCCATTTGAGCAACTTTTTTTTCCCCCTAGTGAGAATATTCCTAGATGTAATCTATTAAACATTCATTTATATCATTCATTACATATGAAAGTCCGGATATAGTTGTAGTGGTCCATAACTTGGATTAACCCTTTACTGAAATTAAAAATGTGATTTAGGAATTTTAGTATGACAGATCTAATAAAATGACCCTGTTATGAGACTGCACATGATGTGAAAATAATATTGTGTACACTGTTGATGTTCCTGCTTAAAATCTAGAAAGAGGAAATTCAAAGAGAGATTCACTTAAGGCCTAATCCAAAGCCCATTGTAATCAATGGGAATCTTTTCACTGGTTTCGTTGGGCTCTAGATCAGACCCTTAGGGTCCAGTCCTGCAACTCTTACTCACCTGAGTCATATGATTTAAATGGGACCATCTGCAACCTTAGTGAGTAGAAATTAAACTAGTGCTGATATGAATCCTGATTGATCAGAATGAATCCTTCTGAATTGAAGCTAGACTTTTTGACAACTTTTTTCTTTTTGAGCATTGCTATTTAGGATGATAAATACTGACAAATAGTTTTTGCTGTTGGGGATGTATTTGGAGTGATTACAGAAAACAGATCAAGATAACTTTGTAAATTCTGATGAAATTGCTTATTTCTCTATGTCTATGATCTGGGGGTGAATGTAGAGTGTCTTAAGTTTCTAAACGTCCTTAGTTGGCAATAATTATAAATGCAGCATCTGGCTTAGAGAGAGAGGGAATGGAAACGTTGGAGACAAGACTGATTACACCGTGTTTTAATTTATAGTTCAAACCTATGTTAACTTCCCTCCATCCTCATGACAGGGAATGGTTTACTCGTGGCAGTATTGCTTCTTGCTCTACAGGAGGCCCAGGTGCAGGAATAATCTGAAGACTATTTTTCTCAATGTGAATTGTTTGTTCTCCAAGGGTAGGTGTTGGCTGGGCCACCAGTGCCTTCTGCTTGACTCACTTTCAGAGCAAAAACCTTGGAAGGAGAGAGTTCACTTGGTGTTTGGAAATAACTCAAAGCTAATGGGTGGCCCCTCTGCTGGTTATTTTGGGGGTTTTTTTTATTCATTCTACTGGAGAGGATTCCTTCGGGCCATCAGATGAAAGGATTGGATATGAAATGGGATTTTGCTGGGAAGAACTAACCATACCATTTAGACTTCTAAATTTCTCTCAAAATATCTTATTTACAGGCTCCTCACTTAGTTCATATGCGAGCTGGAGTGAAAATGGGCGAGGCTTCATTGCAGGACAGTATAATCTGTGATGGTCTTACAGATGCATTTTACCACTATCACATGGGTATAACAGGTAAGTAGTAGCAGTTAGACTGAGAGACTTTAAGGTCAGAAGGGACCATCATGATTATCTAATCTGCCCTCTGCACATTACAGGACACAGACCCTCCTGCAGCTGCTCCAGTAACTCAGCCAGAGGTTACAGGCTTAATACATATAAGCCTTTACATCTTGTTTTAAAGATTCCAAGTTACAGTGAATCCACCATTTACTCTAGTTCTGAAAAGTTAATTGTAAATTAGCAAGGGGACAAAAGTGCAGTATAAACAAAATCTGGGAACTTTGAAGTATGATTTAAATATACTTCAAAGCAATAGTAAAGAAATGGACTATATCTACAAGTTCACATTCATTTTCCCTTTTGCATGTTACCATATTACAAAATTGACTTGGAAAGGATGCTTCCTATCTGAGCTAACAGTCAATTGTGGGGGAAAATTTTTTTTGGACTGCCTTACCTGTTTTTCTCTTCATTCAGCCTGTTGTCTCATAATACTCCTCATCAGATAACAGTGATACAATATTTTGCAACAGATATCATATGAAATTAATCTCTCTGAATTCAAATTTTAAATTCTTTTCCCCCAAACTTCTAAGTACAAGGACAGAATACTGGAGAACATGTATGAATGTGTAGGAAACAGTTCTGCACTGGAAGAGGTAATGAGTCTTCAACCTCCGATTTTATGAAAATAATGTATCATCTACAGTACAGACTTTCCAGTGTACAATTGCTGCAGAGATCTTTGAACACAACTGTCCAGAGCAATAATGAACACTTGATTTTGCTTGTTCAGAACTTTTTCTTTAAAGCAACTCTGGCTGGAGATCAAATATGGAAATATTCAGCCCCAAAAGTGAATGTAGCAGAAAGTCTTGAGGGAGTGAAAACAGGAGCTCAGAATGAACACTGTTCTGTAAGCTTAACTACTGTCTGCTACCAGCACACTGTCTAATTGGCATGCTGGAATTTTAACTTCAGACCTAGCAAACTGATCTAATGAGTAAATGATCTAATGTTTTCTTAAAACTTGGTATTTTGTTTTTTCAGCTGAAAATGTGGCCAAGCAATGGCATGTTAGCAGAAAAGAACAAGACCAACTTGCTGTACAGTCACAGAACAGGGCAGAGAGTGCACAGAAAGCTGGCTACTTTGATAAAGAGATTGTTCCTGTTCTTGTGCCTTCTAGGAAAGGTAGGTGTGTGTGTAATTAAATAAATAAAAGCTGGCATTGGAGTATCTGGTACTGACTATCCATTCTAGCTAATGAATGGTGTCTTTGTGGAAAACCTATTTTGCAGACAGGAGGGCTCCTCTTTTCAATCTTTAACAATGGGCGAGCCTTCCTCCATTGTTGATTTCTTTGAAATGTGAGAGAGAAGGTGGAGGAACACCAATGTATGGTCAGAATTTCCAAATGTAACTCAGGAAATATATGAAATATGGTTATGTTACTGATCCTACAATCCCTTCTTTATAGGTGGACCCCTGACTTCAATGGGGTTCCTGCCCACATAGAGCCAGTTGTAGAATCAGGTCTTGTGTTACATTAGACCCATATTATGCTAAGTTTAAAATATTTTCACACTCCCCATGATATTCAGTACATAAACCTCCCTCACTGGTAAAAGACCAAATGAAAATAACTTAGAGTCATTCTGTTACACTCAGTAGCTTGTGGATTTTCTCAAAGCCTACCATCTTCTTAATCTTGTCTGTCAGATTTTTTTAAGTCTTGGGTGCTGTTGTTTGTATCAGTAGGGCCCTTTGATGGTCGATTCCAGGATCCACTTTTGTGTGGGGGTAGGGGGTGAGTTCCACATCTTTTGTGCTAAACCCACACTCCCGACATTCGTTAGTCTGTTGAACTCCCCAGAGCACATAATAGCATTTCTTTGCACTTAATGGACTTTGTAAAATAGCTTTGGAGTTAGCTTAATGGCAAGATATGTGATTAACTGCACAGTCAGTAAAGGGAGGAGGGAAAAGTCCAAGCTGAACCATGGAAGGCTGCTGGATATATTAATGTGGCTTGACTCTCTCAAATGATAAGCACCCTATAAGTATCCATTCCCAAAAGAGCCTTCTTGCCAGAAGGATGGTTAGGGAATAGTAGATAGGAGAATTGCTTTTGAACAGGCAGGCAAATTTAGCAGTTGGGGCTTATTTCAGAAAGGTCAGGTGTAAAGTAGCCATACATCCTGCTACCAGCACCTGGAAGGAGCTAGGCCTCTAAAGGAATAGGAGATCATGGGGCTAAAATATAAACTTGAAGTTCTTCTATATTGTTGTTATAACCCAGACAGCTATGACCTAGAAAAATTACCGTATTTTTCGCCCTATAAGACGCACTTTTTCTTCCCCAAAACGGGGGGGAAAAAGTTAGTGCGTCTTATAGGGCGAATGCAAAAAAAAAAAAAAAAAAAAAAAGCGCCTCGCTCTCCCGTCCCCGCCGCGCGGGCGGGCTGCCGGGAGCGCTCCCGGCAGCCCGCCCGCGGCGGGGAGGGGGGAACCTCGGCAGCCTGCCCGCGCGGCGGGGACGGGAGAGCGAGGCGGTTTTTTTTTTTTTTTCCCCCCCCGGATTTTTTATTAAAAAATGAGGGGGCATCTTATAGGACGGAGCGTCCTATAAGACGAAAAATACGGTAAACACATCCCTTCCACACTTCCTTTCCTTCCCGTTGCATGTAAAATATTCCTGAGTGGCCACTACTTAGAAGTTACTCTCTGTAATCTTTGTTCAAGAGGCTATTTTTCTCCATTTAGAACCCCTTTACAAATGTCAAATTGCATGGAATTGATCTCAAATTCATGTCTGACTATTTTGCAGGTCCCGTAGAAGTTAAAACAGATGAGCATCCCCGCCATGGAAGCACTTCGGAAACAGTAGCGAAGTTAAAGCCTTGTTTTCTGACCGATGGAACTGGGACAGTAACTGCAGCTAATGCCTCAGGTTTGTAGTTGGGTAAAACAAAATGCCGGATACCAGCAATTGCAAGCAGCTCAGGATTTTGTTTGCATCATATACAGTGTGTACTACTGTACAAGGAAATACAGCACTGAGTTCAAGTGCACATGTAAGAACTTGCATATGTGTGTGCACTTTCTCCCTGCTATGAGATATTGTGCATTGGAACTTGATTTTTGTATCAATGCCAGAATTCAACCTGCAACAGCCTGTCATGACATGAAGTCAGAGGTGCTTTTATTTTTTTAAATTTTTTATTACTTTTATTACTGACATATCTTGGCACTGTCCGCATTCCCTAGTCCAGGGATAGTAACCTATGGCATGCGTGCCGAAGGCAGCATGCAAGCTGCTTTTCAGTGACACTTACTCTGCCCGGGTCCTGGCCACTGGTCCAGGGGCTCTGTGTTTTAATTTAATTTTAAATGAAGCTTCTTAAACATTTTAAAAACCTTATTTACTTTACATACAACAATAGTTTCGTTCTATATTATAGACTTATGGAAAGAGACTTCTAAAAACGTTAAAATGTATTACTGGCACACGAAACCTTAAATTAGGGTGACTAAATGAAGACTCGGCACACCACTTCTGAAAGGCTGTTCAACCCCTGCCCTAGTCTCTCATCCTTCTATTTCTTAGTTTAACTGTATTTAGATCATTCCTGTATTCCTCCCCTTTTCATTGCCATACCTTGGTATTTTGGCCTGTTCCACTGTAAAATGAATTTCTCTTCAGGCCCTCTGGTGGAACCCAGTGGTCTTCCTGCACACTCACTACTAGCCATAGATCATAAATAGGAAAACTAAACACAGAACACTAAGAAATTGCCATTATCATGGGACTAAACTTTTCCATGGTGGTCTTAATGCCGTCTTCCATGCTGCTCCTTAAGCTTAGTCCTTCAAAAATCTATTCAGCACAGCCACCACTCTTTCCTTCCCATGCTCTCATTAAAACCTTGCTTCCACAGCATCACTAACAGAAAGTACACCTCACATAACACCTCCCCACACACACACTCAAGTGTGTATGCACCTAATCTGAGTAACCTTTGGCCTACTGATTTAAACTGTCATATGTCCACCAAAACCATTGGAGCTATAATGACTTACACCAGCCTCGATATCTATAACCTGTGTACTGTCTTGCTTGCCAAGCCTATAATTTTAGACTAACTCTTTAGGAGAGGAACCCATCATCTGCTTTCTGTGAAGAATCTTAACACAATCGCAGTTGTAGGTGTTTGAAAATAATAAACTGAAAGCAATTGTTTATTGTTCTGCAGGTGTGAATGATGGGGCTGCAGCTGTAATGCTTATGAAAGAATCGGAAGCTGCTAGAAGAGGTCTTACTCCTTTGGCAAAAATTGTGTCTTGGGCTCAAGTGGGTTTAGAGCCTTCCATCATGGGAGTAGGACCTGTCTCCGCAATCAAGAAAGCTGTAAGTAATATCAGAAGAAACATTACTGATCACTTTGAAATACTTGTTTAAGACAAGTCTCCCCTTGACCGTCCAGACTTGGCTATTCTCAAAGAAATGCCAAAAATGTAGAGCCAAACAATTGTATAATGGAGACAGTGACAAAAAAGATTTAAAAGGCAGGAGATCATGTGAAGCATTCATTCTTTTTTGTGAGGGCTAGTGTCTGTGTTGTTGTTTTCAGAGAAGTTTATAAATGGGTCAAAAGTAGAAACGAGCCTAGTTCATGGAATGCCTTCCAATTGTCATACACGAAGCTTTAACTTAACAGTAACTCTTCTAAAGTGAACAACAAAGGTTCTCTTTAATTGGGTTTATGGCCTTTTTAGTTTTTTTGTTTGTTTTGTTTTTTAACCCCTCAGAAATATCAGGAAAGGTGAACTTCTTTCCTGATTTCCTTTCTGCTAGTGTCTCCCACAGTCGTGATACATATGGGCTATTCCCCTCCAGTCTGCTGTTTCTGGATGCCGTGTTTTTGTAGCCATGTTGATCCCAGGATATTAGAGACACAAGGTAGATGAAGTAATAATCTTAAGACTGTTCAAAAGTGTAGCACAGCCTGTGCTACACCCCCTTTTCTGGCCTGTTTCCAGAGGATTCATTCCAAAGCTGTGTAAAAACTTGTTGAGTAGGATTGGTAACAATAACTTCAAAGCCAATAACTGATGTATAGTAGACTACAGCCAACAAGCAGAATTATCCAAATTAAATACTGTCCCTTGGCTAGGAAGCCACTCGGGGATGGTAGAATTGTGGTGGACACTGCTAGCAGAAAGGAAATCATCAGGTGAGAAATTCAACACTGTGCAGCTCAGCATCTTCCACAGGGCTGATACATATGGGAAGTGGTGAGCAGTCAAAAGAAATAAGGAGGGATGAGAAAAACAGAATGATAGGAGGAACACCCCTCTGGGCTAACTTCTTAAAATGGCCATGCCATTACTGGAGAAAGTCCATTTCATAGCATTTGATAAACGTCTCAATTGATGGGCATGTTGCTGACTTGCAGATTTCTGTAGTGGAAGCAGGAGTCCTTTCTATGCAGTTGCAGTAGGTTTTTGGAGTGCACCATGATGCCGTCTGGAACAGGAGCACCTGATGCCTTCTTTGCCTCAACAGTGCATAGCTGGATCCATCTAGGAGGTGTTTGCATCAGATGACTCTTAGGTTTTTTTAAACCTTTTCTTTTCCTTTTGGAACTTTTGGGCCTACTTTGTAGGTGTTGCTGCTCATATGTGGCATTTTGCAAAGCTCTCTGGAGATCTCTCCCTTATGGCCTCCCTCTCAGGGTGCCACTCCCCTTGCCTGGGGGATGGGTTTCATTGTTGGAATTCCCTGACTTGAGCTGGGAAGGAGCTGAGCATAAGTCTTGCTTTTTTCCCTCAGGAACGTAGGACCCATTTTAAGACTTTGGGGCTGAGGGAAGACAAGGACCTGGTGCCCCCTAAGGATTTTTCTTTCTGGTCCTGTTCTGCCCTGGGACTCACCCTGAGCTGGTTGGCTGAACTCATCCTTGGAGTCTCTCCCCATTCTGCATCTCAGATCAGGCTTTTCTGTGTGTCATGGCTTCCTGGAGCAAGGGTGGGAACCCAACATGTTTGTCTGACTCCGTGCAAATTTTGGCAGTGCAAACTTTGATGGAAGAGAACAGGTAGGGCCCAGTTCATCTTCCAAAGAGCCTATAAGCTGCCTTCCAAATAGAACACCCTGCTTGGATTTAGCTCAGTTTTTGCACAACAGCTTTGTCATGCCTGAGAAGGGGGCAGGGAGGTGCTGCAATACTGGCTCCTGGTAGCTGAGATCACCTAAGTGATCCAGGAGGGAGAAGAAAGGCTGCATGCTACTGCCTAGAAAGGAAAAGAAAGAAAAGACTGGCAGGTGATCCACCACTTGAAGGCAGAAAAACAGGCAGCAGGCCAGAAAAGGGAGCGTGAGGAGCATGAGCTGCGCTACAACTTTGAACTGCCTCTGGAGACTGTAGACAGGAGGCAGAATAGCCCATCTGTGCCAGAACGGTGTCTGGGGGATGTTGAGCTGTAGAAGGTGAAATCTTTTATTTTCCAAAGTAGATAGATCTGGGGTGAACCATCCTCTTACGCTACACTCCTGTTCTTTGAAAACTGCAGAACTGTTACTGTCTTACCCCACCCTCCAAGCGTAATATTTAATGGAAAAGGAAACTAAAGCTTCAAAAACAAGCACACAAATAAAGTAGTCTGTGGATGAACAGCTTTGAGGGGATAACAGGCTCTACCACTTTGTAGCCATACAGTAAATTCTGAAAAACAAGCACATTCCAGATCCTTTCACTGTATACAAGTTTAAACTGTAGGTATATCAGCATGAGAACCTGTAAGCCACTCGTGCATTATAGAAAGATAGTGACTGATCCTTGCATATTAGCATTGCAGCATTACAAGGGTGGGAAAACTGTGGGCCGGATCTGGCCTGCCAGCCATTTTAAGTTGGCCCTTGAGCTCCAGCCAGGGAGCAGGGGTGGGGGCCGCCTACACGACTCCTGGAAGCAGCAGCATGGCTCCACTCCAGTGGGAGCTGCAGGGGCGGTGCCTGCAGACAGGCCAGCACACAGACCCACCTGGATGTGCCTCTGTGTAGGAGTCAGAGAACATACATCCCGCTGCTTCCGGGAGCCGCTTGAGGTAAGTGCCACCCAGAGCCTGAGCCTCCCCGTACTCCTGCCCCAGCCCTGAGCCTCTTGATCCCAGCCCAGAGCACCCTCCTGCACCCCAAACCTTTCATCCCCAGCCCCACCACAGAGCATGCACCCCCCAGCCAGAGCCCTCACCCCATTTCCCCACCTCAGCCTGGAGCCCCCTCCATACCCTGAACTCATTTCTGGTCCCACCCTGCAGCCTGTGCCCCAACCCCAATTTTGTGAGCATTCATGGCCTGCCATACAATTTCTATTTGGAGATGTGGTCCAAAAAAGTTTGCCCACCCTGCAGTCTTTATAAGGAGATGCAAGTGCTTTGAAGCAGGGAGTCTTTTGATTAATTCCTAGTAAATACCAATACCTAGTAAAATAGGGCCCTGAACCTTGATTGTATATCTTGAGGCGATATAGGCATACAAATAGTTGTGAAATGTCATTGCAGCAAATTCAACAGTGATGCAAGGTAAATTGGAGAGGGGGCCTTCCATAGAACATACCAAGACCTGTTTCTAGTCTGAGATTCTTGAAGCAGGAAAAAACGGGTTTCCCTGAGTTTAGAAATTAAGTGAGCCTGTCGGAAAAGATTTTGTCATAACAGGATGTTTTTAACTCCCTTTTTCTGGATGTTGGACTTACTGTGAATAGGATACCTGAGATTACTTTTGAGAGAGCCAACAAGGAAAAAACAGTTTGTGCATTTCACAGCACTCCACAGTCCATATCATTATTTCCCATGCAAAGTTTGTTTAAAATATCAGCAGGAAATATTTTCAAATATCCAGGATATGTGCAGGGCTGTCAAAACTGGCATGTTTTTACAATAAAATGTCCCTTAGTGCTGCTATATTTCTATTAACCGCACTATTTACAGATCGATTTCTGAAATACAGCTAATACCGATGGAACTCTGGTGAGGAAGCTCAACTATTCCTTATCTCGTCTATCACTGGAAGCTCCATGAGCTAACCCAGTGAGCACTATGGCAAACAGCTTGCAGCTGGGGTTACTGTAGAGCTACTGAAATCATTCACAACTGCCCCAAAGAGTGATATTTTGTAATCAAGTATAGGCTAGTGGATATTGGGTAACTCTTTCTTTCCTCATTTAGATTAATCATTAAACCTATAGGTAATGAGCCAAAAGTTACAGAAAAGTGTGTTAGGCCACAACAATCTCTAATCACAAACCAGAGTAAGTTGTGAGGGGACAAAGACCCTCCAGAAGCCATTAAAGTCCAGTCTCCTTGTTTCAATTATATTTCATTTTATCTCCTAGGTTGATAAAGCAGGTTGGACACTGGAGCAAGTTGACGTGTTTGAAATTAATGAAGCCTTTGCATCACTAGCTGTAGTAATAGCTAAAGAACTGAAATTGAATCCAGAGAAGGTATGTAATGGGAAAACTCACCCAGCGGTTCTTTCTTGCTTCACTGACAGGCTAACTGGCTGTGTTGTGAATTGAATCTGGTTCTCTAGCAGACATTGTACTAAATTATCTGGGGTTCTCAAACTGGGGATTGGGACCCCTTAGGGGCTTATGAGGTTATTGTATGGGGCAGGATGCAAGCTGTCAGCCTCCCCCTCAAACCCTGCTTTCATTATTCATAATGGCATTAATTTATGTGGGTTGCAGTCAGAAGCTAGCTATGTGAAAGGGGTCACTAGTTCAAAAGTTTGAGAACCTCTGTATTAAAGCATACAGTAGCCTTTAATCTTAAGAACCTAACAGGTAATGGTCAAGCAATCTCTCTCCTGCCATCCATCTCCACCCTCTGTCAGAGGCTAGGGCCACCCTTCCTTACCCCTTCTGGCTAATGGACTTAACCTCCATGAATTTATCCACTTCTTTTAAACCCTGTTATAGTCCTAGTTGTCACAACCGCCGCAGCAAGGAGTTCCACAAGTTGACTGTGAAGAACTTCCTTTCATTTGTTTTAAACCTGCTGCTCATGTACCTTCCCTCTTATCCCATCACTGCTTATTTTACTTAAGAGCCTTTGGTGAGGGACCTTGTCAAAGGCTTTCTGAAAATCTAAATACACTATATCCCATGGATCTCCTTTGTCCACATGTTGTACCCCCTCTAAGAATTCTAGTAGACTGGAGAGGCATTTCCCTTTACAAAAATCATGTTGACTATTTTCCAACAAATTATGTTCATCTTTGTGTCTGACAGTTTTGTTCTTTACAATCATTTCAACCAATCTGCCTAGTACAGAAGTGATTCTTACTGGCATTAGTTGCCAGTCACCTCTGGAGCCCTTTTTAAAAATTGGCATCAATAAGCTATCCTCCAGTCCTTTGGTACAGCAGGTCATTTCAATGATAGGTTACAGAGAACCTCACCTACCTTGCCTCTTATTGATTAGCCATATGACAAAAAAGGATAATTTTATTTTTCAGGTTAACATTGAAGGTGGGGCCGTTGCCCTTGGTCATCCTCTGGGCGCCTCTGGTTGTCGTATTCTTGTTACTCTTCTGTATGCACTGGAACGAACAGCTGGAAAACGTGGTGTTGCTGCTCTTTGTATAGGAGGGGGGATGGGAATAGCTATGTGTGTTGAAAGATGAACATAGCAGTGATATGAAACTGATCTAATGTATAACAATTTGAGTGGTTTCAGCTTGCTAATAAAGCTACAGTATTAACTTAATTCATTTCATTTTTACAAAGTTTAACTTCAACCCATTGTCTAAATCAGGGGTCTCCAAACTTTTCAGCCCGAGGGCCGCATTAGCTATCAAATAGCAGTTCGGGGGCCGACAACACACTCGAGGTCCAAATAAAAAAGAATCAAAACATGGATGTTTTTAATTATTTAACACATTGATACACTACACCTGAACACTACACCTGAACACTACACATGAACACCTGTTCACTACACATGAACCCCCCAACTGACCCACCCAGCCAGGTCTCTCCCCCCAAAACCTCCTTTCCTCCAACCCCCCTCCCCCAAATGACCCACCCAGCCCGGTCTCTCCCCCCCCCCCAACTGACCTGCTCAACCCGGTCTCTCCCCACAGACCGGTTCGCCGCCTGGCAGTGGGTGGCTCCTTGTTTCGCCCCCTGTAGCTGCGTGGCGGTGCGGCGCATCCCAGCCCCAGCTCTGAGCTGTCCCGGCCCCGCGGCGGCAGCCGAGCACGCGGCGCGTCCCGGCCCCGCGGCGGCAGCCAAGCACGCGGCGCGTCCCGGCCCCGCGGCGGCAGCCGAGCACGCGGCGCGTCCCGGCCCCGCGGCGGCAGCCGAGCACGCGGCGCGTCCCGGCCCCGCGGCGGCAGCCGAGCACGCGGCGCGTCCCGGCCCCAGCGCGGAGCCGTCCCAGCGAAAAGCTCAAAAGAGCCAAAAATTCCAAAGAGCCAAAAAGATCTCCACGGGCCGGATGAGAGGGCCTTGCGGGCCGCAGTTTGGAGACCCCTGGTCTAAATTGTAGTCTAAGTAATTAACTTTAGCAGGGAGGATGCAACAAACAGAACTTACAGCCCTAAGCTCTACCTCTGAGCCCTGCACTTACTATGCTGAATAATAAACAAAACTTGACAAAGTTCTCTTGTAACTACCCCCATTTTATTAACATACACTCTAGGTACAATACTGGGAAGAAGTGTAAGGTGAACAATTATACAGTAACATAAATAAAAGCCAGACTAGTTCTCAAGTGCTCCAGAACGAACAGCATCTTCATAACACCCGCCTCTATCTTCTTTGCTTTCAGGATGCAACTTAATAAGATCATCAATTCGTAGAATAGTAATTGCAGCTTCTGTTGCAAATTTTAAGCTTTTTACTTTGACTACAGTAGGCTCAAACACACCAGCTTGTTTGTTATCACGAGGTTTTCCATTGATTAAATCAAGACCAATCCTGCAAGCAAGAAATAGATTAGACAAATCTAATTTGTGGAGCACATAGGTGTTAGGCCTTATGGTAATACACATAATTTGGCTAAAGTTAGAGTATAAACTTTGGAAGATTACCAGTATGCTTATCTGAAGGAAAATAAAGTTACACAAAGCAAGCTCCTAGTTCCTAAATCAAGGGGAGCAGCTAAATATGCAACAGGAGAATGGAAATGCAGAGAAAAGTAAATTTACACTATAGTTTGCAACATGACTTCTACACAAGCAGTCAATATTTAAATAACTCCTAAGACAGCCCTCCACTTAAATGCAATCCCCTTTCACATCCATTTATCTTTTGGAGGGATACTTGCCATTTCAGATTTTTGCGTTCTGGGTTAACTTGAGCTTCATTGTGAAATGCTCTCAGCTTTGCAACAAGATCTGTGGCATCCTGGGCAGCATTTACTGCTAAGGTATTGGGAATAACTAAGAGAGACCTTGCAAATTCTGCAATAGCAAGCTGTTCACGTGACCCCTAAATGAGAGGGAGGAAAAGTTATTTACTTTGAAACCCATCAAACCAATTCATGCAATACAAAAGGGAAAATGTAGCCATCATTTTAGAGCATCACAGGGCAGGTAGACACAAGCTATATTGAGTATGAACAATATAAGGGGAAAATAGATGTAGGGAGAGAAAGAACTGTTCTGTTCACAGCACTAGGTTATTTCTTAGTTGTTTTGAAAATAGAAGTTCATATTTGGGTGTATTAAAATAGTTGCTCCCCAAGACTGGCAGAACCAAGCTCAAAGCACTTAAAAGTTAAGTTCATGCCTCAGAACTACCCCAGCAAAAAGTTTCAGTGTTCTGTAATGAAACATTGTTATTTTGTGAACTGCACTTACCATGCTGGTTGCATAATTTTCAAGATATATTGAAAGTGCTGCCTCTACAGCACCACCACCTGGTACCACAGACTTGGACTCCAATACTCTTTTAACTACACAAAGAGCATCATGTAAGGATCTCTCCATTTCATCACACATGAAGTCACTGGCTCCTCGTAAAATAATTGATGCAGAAGTACGAGCCTTAGTGCTGTCCAAAAATGAGGAAAAGTCAGTTACCTCATGCTTCTATGCTAGATTCCTCAGTACCATTGGTGGATTTATTTAGTCAACATACAAACTCAGTGCCTGTACTTGCCATCAGTACAGCAATAGGTAGTCATGCAGCTGCAGAAAGTGATATGGTTAGAGATATCTACTCAATATCCTGGAGAATATATTTTAGTCTCATGAAATTGTAACTAAGGGATCACACCAGAAAACATCACTACGGCATACTAAAAATCAAAAGGGAAAAGGAAAAATGCACTGAGTTCAGAATTGCTGCTCTTGATATTGATGTAATAATATTAATTCCTTCCATTAAATGGGTTTAAATCAGCACCAAAAGGTTATATAGAGCTAACTTTAATCAAACTTTATTATGCAGCATTTTCAAAATTAGGTAATGTCACAGAAGACACAATATAAAACAGGGTTACTTACCTGTAACTGTTGTTCTTCGAGATGTGTTGCTCACATCCATTCCACTATAGGTCAGGCACGCGCTGCGGGCCTGGTTGCCGGGTAGATTTTTCCCCTAGCTGCAGACTGGGCGAGCAGGGAGCCCCCTGGAGTGGCGCCACTGAGGCACTCTATAAGTACCCCTGCGACACAGTCTGGCCCTCAGTTCCTTCTTTGCCGGCTAACCCGACAGTGGGGAAGGAGGGCGGGTCTGGAATGGATGTGAGCAACACATCTCGAAGAACAACAGTTACAGGTAAGTAACCCTGTTTTCTTCTTCGAGTGATTGCTCACATGCATTCCACTATAGGTGACTACAAGCAATACCTAGGAGGTGGGGTCGGGTGGACCCATTGCTGATCGTAAGACCGCTGACCCAAACGCCGCATCGTCCCTGGTTTGTTGGACTATGGCGTAGTGGGCGGCGAAGGTGTGGACGGAGGACCAGGTAGCCGCCCTGCAAACGTCCGTGATAGGGACTCCTTCCCGGAAGGCCGCAGAGGACGCCTGCGCTCTCGTGGAATGTGCTGTTACTTTCTCAAGCGGTTTGCCCGCGAGTTCATAACAGGTGTGAATGCACGAGGTGATCCAGGAGGAGAGCCTTTGGGCGGAAACTGGTTGGCCCTTCATTCTCTCTGCAACGGCCACGAAGAGTTGCGTTGTTTTCCTGAATTGCTTTGTTCTGTCTAAATAAAAAGCAAGAGCCCTCCTAACGTCCAACGTGTGCAATTGTTGTTCCCTTCCAGAGGTGTGTGGCCTAGGATAAAAGACTGGGAGACAAATGTCTTGGTTCACATGGAAGGGGGAGACCACCTTAGGCAGGAAGGCCGGGTGGGGACGTAGCTGCACCTTGTCATTGTGGAAGATAGTGTAGGGCGGCTCGGAGGTCAGTGCACGGATCTCCGACACTCTACGAGCCGAGGTGATGGCTACTAGGAATGCCACCTTCCAGGAAAGGTGGAGTAAGGAACACGTGGCGAGGGGCTCGAACGGGGGCATCATAAGGCGTGAGAGCACCAGGTTGAGGTCCCAGGGTGGAACGGGACACTTGACGTTCGGGTACATTTTATCCAGGCCCCTGAGGAAACGGTATACCACAGGATCTGAAAAGACTGAGTGGTTCCCCTGGCCCGGATGAAAAGCTGATATGGCAGCGAGGTGGACGCGTATAGTAGAAGTAGAAAGGCCCTGGTTTCTAAGGCCTAAGAGGTAGTCCAATATGCGCGGGATAGCCGCCTCACTTGGGACTACATCATGTTGTCTGCACCATGCAGAAAAGCGGGTCCACTTGGCTGTATAGGTACTTCTGGTGGATGGTTTTCTACTACCCAGAAGGACATTCTGTACCTCAGTCGAGCATAAGAGCTCGGGACCTCTCAGCCATGGAGTAGCCACGCTGTGAGGTGGAGGGACTGTAAGTCCGGATGCAGGAGGCGACCGTGGTCCTGCGAGATCAGGTCGGGCCACAGCGGGAGGCTGATGGGAGGGGCCCTGGACAGCCGGAGGAGGGACGCATACCAGCATTGCCTGGGCCAGGCCGGGGCTATGAGGATGACCTGTGCCCTGTCCCGTCTGATCTTCAGGATCACCTTGTGGAGAAGCGGGATCGGAGGGAACGCGTAGAGCAGGTGCCCCGTCCAGGGTAGGAGGAAGGCATCTGTCAGGGATCCCCGGGAGCCGCCTCGAAAGGAGCAGAACTGGAGGCACTTCCTGTTCTGCCTGGAGGCGAAGAGGTCGATGTGGGGAAATCCCCACCTCAGGAAGATCGGTCGGATGACATCCGGCCGAAGGGACCACTCGTGGGACATGAATGACCTGCTGAGGTGGTCCGCCAGCGTGTTCTGAATCCCGGGGAGGAAAGAGGCCACCGGGTGAACGTCGTGGGCTATACAAAACTCCCATAGGAGAATCGCCTCTTGACACAGGGGACTGGATCGGGCCCCGCCCTGCTTGTTTATGTAGTATTGGGCAGTGGTGTTGTCCGTCAACACTGCCACACAGTGACCCTGTAGCGTGTCCCGGAACGCTTGGCACGCGAGTCTGACGGCCCTCAGCTCCCGGACATTGATATGGAGGCAGAGGTCTGACTCCGACCAGCGGCCTTGTGTCCTGAGATCCCCTAGGTGAGCTCCCCAACCCATCGACGAGGCGTCCGTCACTAGGGACATGGACGGGCTGGGGGGGAGGAAGGGGACCCCTCGGCACGCATTGCTCTGGTCTTCCCACCAAGTCAGAGCGGATAGGGTGGCGTTGGGGATAGAAAGGAGGGTGTCCAAACTGTCCCTTCTTGGCCGGTAGGCCACTGCGAGCCACGATTGCAGTGGGCGTAGTCGCAGTCTGGCGTGCTGTATCACGTAGGTGCACGACGCCATGTGGCCTAACAGGCTGAGGAAGACTCTGGCCGTGGTCATTGGACAGCTGCGAAGCTGTCTGATGGCCGACTGGATGGCGAGAAACCGGGGCTGGGGCAAAGATGCCCTTGCCACCCTGGAGTCTAGTAGGGCCCCAATGAACTCTATGCTCTGGGTGGGCTCCAGGGTGGACTTCCCCTCGTTGAGGAGGATTCCCAGGCGGTCGAAGGTGTTGATGACCAGACGCACGTGTTCTGACACTTGGACCCTGGAGGTGCCCCGGATCAGCCAGTCGTCTAGGTACGGATATACCTGTACCCCGCGGCGCCGCAGGAACGCCGCCACTACTGCCATGCACTTCGTGAATACCCTGGGCGCGGTGGACAGGCCGAAGGGCAGGACTGCGAATTGATAATGTTCTTCCGCTATTAGAAAGCGGAGGTAGCGCCTGTGAGAAGGTTTGATGCTCACGTGGAAGTAGGCATCCTTCATGTCGAGGGCAGCGAACCAATCTCCCGGATCCAGAGAGGGAATAATAGTGCCCAAGGTGACCATGCGGAACTTGAACTTGATCATGTAGGTGTTGAGTTCGCGCAGGTCCAGGATGGGCCGGAGGCCCCCTTTCGCCTTGGGGATTAGGAAGTAGCGGGAGTAGAACCCCTTTCCCCTGAACTCCTGTGGTACAGGTTCGATGGCTCCCAGTGCGAGGAGCGACCTGACCTCCTGTACAAGCAGTTGCTCGTGAGATGGGTCCCTGAAGAGGGACGAGGGAGGTGGGTGGGTTGGAGGAGTGGAGGAGAGTTGGAGGGAGTATCCCACCTCCACCGTGCGGAGGACCCACTGGTCTGATGTGATGTCCGACCATGCACGGTGGAAGTGAGACAAAGGGTCTCCGAAGGGAGGATCCAGGACTGTAGTTATTAAGCTGCACCCGGGCGCACCATCAAAAGTTGGACCTAGGCCCCTGGGAAGGCTTAGGTCCCTGCTGTTTCCCGCCCTGCCTAGGCCCCTGACGCTTGCGGAAGGGGCGGTTTCTCCTGCTGGAGGAGTCCTGTGGCTGGCGGGCGGGTGGGAAGAACTTCTGGCGCGGAGGGATGAAGGGGCGCCTTTGCGGCCCCGGGGTGTGCATGCCGAGGCCCTTGAGGGTCACCCCTCTGTCATTGAGGGCCTGGAGCCGCGCGTCTGTGTCCTCCGAAAAGAGGGCCTGTCCCTCAAACGGGAGGTCCTGGATTTTGTACTGCATCGCCGGGGCAAGGCTGGATGAGCAGAGCCATGCTGCCCGGCGAAGGGCTATGCCCGAGGCCATTGTCCTGGCCGCTGAGTCTGCTGAGTCCAGGGCCGCTTGCAGGGTGTGCCTTGAGATATCCCTGCTCTGAGTTAGAAGGGCCCTAAACTCCTGTCTGCTCTCCTGGGGGAGAGCGGTCTCGAATTTGTTGAGGGCCTCCACTGTATCAAAGTGGTGCCTACTCATTAGGGCCTGATGGTTAGCCACCCTGAGTTGGAGGCCCCCGGAGGAGTAAACCTTCCTGCCAAAGTGGTCCAGCCTCTTGGCTTCTTTGGCCTTAGGTACCTGGGCCTCCTGTCCATTGCGCTCTTTATTGTTCACCGACTCCACCACCAGGGAGGAGGGCATAGGGTGAACATACAAATACTCATAGCCCGTGGCCGGGACAAAGTAGCGCTTCTCTACCCCCCGGGCGGTGGGGGGGATGGAGGCGGGGGTCTTCCAGACTGACGTGGTGTGCGCTTTAATCATATTAATGAATGGCACAGCCACACGTGCCGGGGTGCCCTTTGTTAGCATGGTGGTGACAGGGTCATCCACCATCTGGATCTCCTCAAGGGGCAGGTTCATATTTTTCGCAACTGCCTGGAGGAGGTGCTGGTAATTGGAGAGTTCCAGGGCGGGCGGGCTGTTGGAAGAGGTGCCCGCCACCGCCTCTACCCCCACTGGGGAGGCGTAAGGACCTGGCTCTCGGGGGCTGTGTATTGCCGACGGCTGGCTGGCCGAGGATGGCCCTGGTAGGTCCTGCCGAGCAGCCCTCGCACATACTGGGAACCCTGGCTCAGACTGGGTTTCCCCAGGCTGGTCATGCTCCCATGCCACCCATTCTGGCCAGGCCGGGTTTTGGGTGGCTGGGGCTGGTCCCATTACTGGAGGGGACGCTGAGGCAGAGGAGTGCCATGGAGCCGCTGTAGTGGCCGACTGGAGGGCCTTAGGCAGAGAGTCATGCCGGGTTTGTGTGCCAGCCGACTCTCTACGCCTCCGGCGCCGAGGGCTTCTCGACCGGTGCCGGGAGAAGTGACTGCCCCCTGAAGATCGGCTGCTGCTGGATCCACTCCTGCGGGATCCACGGTGCCGCGATGACGACCGGTGCCGGGCTGATCGCCGGTGCCGCGATGAGGTCCGGTGCCGCGATGAGGTCCGGTGCCGGGGCGAGCGGCGGTGCCGCCTAGATGTGGAGCGCCGATGTCTGCGGTGCCGCGACGACGAACGGTGCCGAGGAGATCGGTGCCGTGTGGAGCGCGACCGGTGCCGCGACGACGAGCGGTGCCGGGAAGATGAGCGGCTCGGCGATCGGCGTCCAGAGCGGCCCCTGTGGCAGCTGACGGACCGGTGCCGGGAGTGCGACCGGTGCCGGGAGTACGACCGGCGTCTGTCCGTGCGGGAGTGCCGGGACTCCGACCGGCGCCAGGACTCAGACCGGCGGCCGGAGCGTGATCTGCGCGATCGGCCATGAGGAGACCCGGAGCATGGTCTCAACTCATTGCGGCGCCGAGACTGCGACCGGTGCCGGGAAGCTGACCGGTACCGGGAGTTCGATCGGCGCCGCGAGATCGATCGGCGTCCGTGCCCAGCCGGGCTTCGAGCCGCGATCTCCGTCACGGTCATGGGCGGCTTGCCCCTAGACCGGACAGGTTGCTGAGGGGTATCCTCCGCAAGCAACCTCCTCGCAGCAGCGAACGCCTCCGGCGTGGAGGGAAGCTGCTGCGGAATCGGCACCCTGAGTGGCGAGACCACTGGCACCGGACTCGACGGGGCCTCCTGCGGCGCCGGAGTCGTCGGTGCGGGTGCAGGCGGCTGTGCCTCTGGTCGGCTCCCCGGCGGCGACCGTGGGCACGTGAGCGGCGCCGGAGGCTGCACGCGGTCCGGTGCCGATGCTGGGCGCGGTTCCGAGTCCTTTCTGCGCTTAGCGCTGGGGGAGCGCGACCGGTGCCGAGGCTTTGCTTTGGCCGGCTTGGGTGCGGGGCCCGGTGCCGCACTCGAGTCCGGAGTAAGGGCCGCCTCTAACAGGATCTGCCGCAGGCGGGATTCTCTGTCCTTGCGGGTCCTGGGTTTGAAAGCCCTGCATATTTTGCAGGAGTCTGCCAAGTGCGCTTCCCCGAGGCACTTAAGGCACTTGGAGTGTGGGTCTCCCGCAGGCATGGGCTTCCCACACTCCGCACATGGCTTGAATCCCGGAGCCTTGGATGACATGGCTCCGGTGGCAGGGAAATCCCCTGCACCTAACTATTTACACTATAAACTACTTAACAACTACTTAACAACAACGATTAGTGAGAACAATAGGAATAACAGCTAGGAAATAAGGAGGACGCTCAAGAGCAGTACTCCTGTTCCGACTACCAGCGCGAGCGGTGAAGAAGGAACTGAGGGCCAGACTGTGTCGCAGGGGTACTTATAGAGTGCCTCAGTGGCGCCACTCCAGGGGGCTCCCTGCTCGCCCAGTCTGCAGCTAGGGGAAAAATCTACCCGGCAACCAGGCCCGCAGCGCGTGCCTGACCTATAGTGGAATGCATGTGAGCAATCACTCGAAGAAGAACTACTCCTCTCACTATAATCACTAGTGAAGCTGATCATAAGGCAATTACACTGTTCTGACTACATTTTGTCTATACTTTACTTTTCTAAACACTGATGTGTTATTTCTGTAGTTCTAGGTAAGCTATTTAACAAAAACATTGTTTATGTCAACTACAGAAAAACAGGACAGGCTGATAGATTATAACTGGTTATGGTTGAAAAAGATGTCCAGCCCAAGCAATAGTGGTGAAACATCGGTTGTTTCATCACAATTTTACAGTAGCCTTACTATACTCTATCCCATGCGTATAACTGCTCATAGCATGGCAGTAAATAAATGGGAAGTAAATAGTTATTTCTAAAGGTTTAGCAAAATGGGTTTCCAATGCATGATGTACTCTAGAAAAGTGCCCTTACTTCTTGATTAAAATCAGTTCATCATCACAAATTCTCTCTTGAACCACCTCTTCTGCCTGTCCCAGCATTGATGCCTCAAAGCTTTCTTCACCTTCCAGATTAGCCAAAGACGAACAAATGATTGCTTTAAAATAAACACAAAATTGTGAAGTTAGTGTGGACAAAACCAACTAATTGTTATTTATCAACCTCACACAACAAATGGTTTTACTTTTACAGGGCAAACAGAGTGGTAATAGTCATCAGTATTCCTTAATATTAAGCATAAATGCAAGATTGAGCATTTCTAATCCTGCCAGCAATGTAGGGAAATAAGTAGTCCTATAGGTCCTACCTTATTTTTTAAATCAATGACTATTTTAGTGTGCCCCCCAGCTTAATTTTTACTCTATCTTTACAGTGCATATTTTGTATTAATACAAGTTTTCACACTACTGCTAAAAACAGTTATTGTTTGTTCTGCAAGATTCTAACAAGATGATCAAAATCTATTTTAGATCTTTCTAAAATGCATTTTGGGATTGAATAATTTTATACTATAGACAAATGTTTTTCTTAAAATTCACAATCACTACAGAAAGTTGTAGATTAACTAGACTTCCATAATCCCCATTTTATGGAAGTCTGATTAACAGAGATTTCTAGATAAAATGTAGTCTGACTGTGTTCCCTGGCATGACAGAGCCTGCCCTATGCCAGCCAACATCTCCCCTCACTGTACATCTTCAGAAGTCACAATTCTTCAGTGCTGCTTTACTTAGTGAGGTGCTCCTTGTCAGGGTGTCGTAGCACCTGAATGTTTTCTATTCCAAGCATACTTCCTTATAACTCTGTATGTGAATAAACCCAGTAGTCTTCAGGGAACTGGTTGGCACCTGCTTAACAGCAGCTTTGGAAACACTATATATTACTAAAAACCTACATACCTCCTGCTGCCTTAGCAATGCGTTTAAGGTCCTTTTTTAAAACTCTGCGTACTGCCATAGCACCAGCATCCACAAAATATTTCAGACACATATCATCAATGCCACCAGTGGTTAGAACAACATTGGCACCTGTGGCCAGAATCTTCTGAATCCTCTCTTTAGTGATATCGGACTCTCTGCAAAAGGTAACGGGCACATGTTTACTGATGACCAAAAATTATAAAAGTGGGATTAAAAATTGACTGAATGGCTAAACCATGCACAAAACATCTGAGCAAGTAGCAATAGTGTGTAGATAATATCTCCAGGGAGAAAAGGAACCATCACACAAATAATTTTAAAAAATAAAAAAATAATTTTTGTATTTAAGTATATTTCTATTTTTTGAAATAAACCTATTTGAAATTATGATAAATCTATATTAAGACCTAAATTTACTATAATTTAAATTAAATAAAAAGTATTAAGGAATATTTGCTGCCTAAATTTCAAAGAAAGTCAAACCACTGAACTTGTGGAAAAAAACCACTGGTTATACACTAGTTTTAAGTGCTCAATGAGCTTTTGACAGCAGTAACCCGTTCCGCAGAATCTGAGGGAATATTTTATTCATTTCAGTTTTTTCAACAACTAGTACAAGTTAAGAAAACGACAGGAAGTTGAAAACTCATGAAGTCTCTAGGATGAGATCTACTCATTCTAAAATACCGAAGGACTTGGTGGGCAGAAATAATTAGTTCAATTCATTAACTTCCTTTGTTTAATAAATAAGTTTTAAATTCAAAACATGTTTTCATAATATTTTTATTTAATGAACAAAATTTAAAATTCTGTTTGTGCATTTTAACTGAATTCCAGTTTCCATCCAAATGCACTGACACAAATCAAATAATAATAAAAAAATCTTAAATGCACCATTCACCATTTTCTGATATACTAAAAATTAAGAATGGGAATTAATGTAGGTGTAAGCAACATAATTGCTTAAGTATACAGACACAGTGTACCCACCTGGTTAGCAAAAATTGCTAAAATAGCCTGTACACTGTAGTTGGCAACCAACCAATAAAAGAATCTTTAGGAAAATTAAAAGTACAAACGTAAAACACTGTACATGATTTATATTAAAGTTCCCTTCTTGCGGATATAAATCAATACAATCATTGGTTCTAAATAATAAAACTGGGTTTTACTTCATAATTCAATACAACTATACAGGGCAACCGAACACAGATTATCCAAATACATTTTAATCAATAGTTATGATCAATCTTTCCACCGGTATTTTATATTGAGAAGATGATGTGTTATTTACCTCTGTCGCTCATTTTGTTGCCTATTACACTTTCAGAACACTGATTAAACCCCGTATATAATTACAAATACCAAAATTAGTTTAGAAATGTGCTCATATGCTTTAAAAACCCAGCATACCTCTGTCTAATCTGGTCCAGTTTCTCTGGATCTGTGATCACCACCTGAACACCAAGCTTCATTTTTGTTTTCTGTAGACTGAAGTCAAGACAGGCAATCTTTGCATTAACTATCCTCTTGGTCATACCTATATAAAAATGGTATTTTACTCAATGTTACAAGTAAATTTTAATTAAAAATACTTAATAAAATGAAAATAGTTGTATCATTTTACACTTCAGATTTCTAATACATACACAACTACCCATCTAGGGCTGCCTTTTTTCCCTTCAGCTCTTTTTACAAACACACTTGGGGAAATGTTATGATAGGAACAATGAAAAAGGTGGTAAGAATTGTTCAATACGCAGACAAGGGTTGTTTTTTAAATTTTCTAAACCAACAATAGCTTATTAGCCAATTCTTCACATCACTAGAAACATCCATGTAAGAGCAATATTCATAACTAAACTTCATTAATTCTGCTAACTGAAGGCTTATAAAACAAAATCTGAACTTACCTTGTGAGCCCACCACACAGTTCAGGGCATAACCGTTTACAAGAATACTCTCTTTTTGGCTACGGCCATGTGCCTTCAAAACATTAATGGAACTGATTGGATATTTGGCTTGACCCTTTTGATCTGTGAATTTAACGGCAAGCACAGCATCCACCACCATGTTGGCAAAGAAGTCACCATCACTAAAATACTGTTAAGGCTAAAATGAGCTACACAGAGACAACTAGCATGATACAAAATCACTTTAATGCTAATAACAGCATTTACAGGCTGCCCTGATGTAACATGACTTTAAAATAATTTTACCTCATAAACGCTTCAAGGATTATTAATATCAATTTACAAATAGAAAAAACTAGGACAGGGATTAAACCTTTTGTCCAAAGCCACACTGTAAGTCAGTCACAATGCCAGCATTAGACCTCAGGTGTTCCTGATTCCCAAGCAAAGTGTACAAAAAATATTTCCCTTTGTTCACAGAGCATTATACAAGCTGTTCCAGTAATTCCTTCTATTGTGTCAACAAGCAGTTAACATCTGTATTTGGTACCATCCATGGGCGTGGCACTTAAATAGAAAAAAAAGTAATAATTATAGGCTTCTACCATTTGTATGCCTTCCTCGTTATTTGTGGCATTTGCATGTATTCATGTGGCTTTACTCTAAACCAGTAGTCCCCAATCTTTTTTCATCATGTCCATAACTCTTCCCAGGAGCTGGGGGTGGGCCCACGGTCAGACTCGAGCGGAGGTGGGAACACAGTGGTGCTCCCACCCCGCATTTCCGTGGAGGCTGACCTGGGCCCCACCACTCCCCCCCAAATGTTCCTCCACGCCCCCATAGAGGGATATGCCCCACAGTTTGGGGACCACTGTTCTAAACACTGGAACATAGTGTGGAGATTGATATCTCGCAAGTCTCCAAGCAGATTATAATTTATTTTAATATATATATTTAAGGATGACACTTAAATGGAAAATAAAAAATTCACTATTTGCATAAAATATGAATATTTTGGAAAGCTCAGAAGAAATGGCAAGTACACAACTGGATTACCAGGTTTTTTTTTAATTAAAAAAAATCAACTTGTTTTGTTTTCACAATAACGTACTTGCTACATACAAAACTGTTTACACCAAACTTGTATGCACACAGCTTATTTTTGCCCGCTTTGTCCCAGTCACATCAAAATCCTGAATTAGTGACCAATTTTTCAAAGAAAACAAATGGATGTCATAAGCAAGTAACCATCACTGAATTACAGTGGGAAGACAGACTGCAAAAAGGAATGTTGCCTGAAATAATGGAGAAACTCTTGGGTGATCATCTGCTTGGATGCTTTTAAATTTTTACTTCCATCTTATGCAAAATATAGGGCTATGTGTCTAAGGTGGAAAGTGAACTAAGCAAGAGTGGGCTTCACAGGGGCAAAGCACCTGGAAGGAGAAAAGGGTTATGTAACAAATGACAGAGGGGTTTTTTTTTTAGCTCTTATACTAAAAAAAGAACAAGCAAACTAACCCGTTTTGTTTTTAAAGAAACATGATTGCTAAAAACAAGAAAAAATAGAGGCAACGGTCACAGCACATCATCAAGTTTTCTACAACTATAGGGGGATGAAAATAGCTGTTTATATTAGAACTCCTTTCAAACCTCTGTGGCAGTTTCTGTCAGAGAAAACAGCTACAATTTCAGCATTGAAGGAGGTGGTTAATTGTAGCCTCTGTTTAAGGACCAAGGGTTTAACAAAATGTGATACCAAAAGAGGAAAATGGTTTGTAAGTGAGAGATTTAAAAAATTGTTGCAAATGTCCTTTAAACAAGCAGGTTTTGGTTTAGTAAAGCAGAATACACCTGTTCTGCCAAGCTGATAAGTTTTCACGATGGAGGTATAACTTTTAAAATAAGGGTTTATAATGAAAAAGGATAAGAACTAAGAACTGCTGCCATGGGATTTTGAGTGAATACTCAAGGTCTTCATGATAATATCCCTCATTTTAAATAAAGAAAAAAAAGATTCCAATTTATTATTACCAAGTCAAAGGATACATTCCTATGATTTTGGAGGACATTGATGTTTTAGCTGAATTAATAAGGCACTCCCGGCCAAGTTCATCTGTGTTAATAATAAGATTTTCGTTGATGTAGCGCACTGCCTCCCTGTTGAATAAAAACCAACATTTCAAGAACAATTTCTCTATTCTTTGTTCGTAGCATTTCCTACTGAGGGGACATGCAGACTAAATGCTGAGTTAGAACCAAATTGCCAAACCACCACAATCAAAAGTCTTTACAATTTATCAACTGAAGTGTTCACTGGATATAATGAAACACTAGATTTGCAAAATACAGTAAACCCCCGATTTAACGGACTTCGGATGCAACGGACAAAATTTATGAGCAAGTCCGATGCATCCCAAATCTGTTTTTCGGGGGCTGGCTGCCGGCTCCCGCCCGGGTCCAGACAACGGGCGGGCTGCCTGCCGGCTCCCCGCAGCCACCCGGGTCCAGGCAGCGGTGGGGCTGGCTGCCGGCTCCTGGCTGCCGCCCAGGTCTAGGCAGCGGGAGGGCTGGCTGGCTGCCTGCTCCCGGCTGCAGCCCGGGTCCCAACAGCCGGGACCCGGGCGGGCTGGCTCACGGCTCCTGGCTGCCGCCCGGGTCCCGGCAGCGGGTGGGCTGCGGAGCTGCCGCCCCGGCCCTGTGGCGGGCGGGCTGGTGCTCCGACAGCTTGGTTTTTTTTTTTATTATTAAATAACGGACTTTCTGATTTAACAGACACCCCCTCGCCCGAATTAGTCCGTTAAATGGAGGTTTTACTGTACAAATATTTCTGCGGAAATAGTTTATCTTACTTGCAAGCGAGACGATAGCCACCAATAACAGAGGTGGGATGAATTTTCTGCTTGACTAATTCATCTGCATTTTTCAGAAGTTCAGCAGCAATAATTACCTGTTTGAAAAGAGGAAAAAGGTTAACTGAGAAAATAGGCAAGTCTTAATATAACAGTAGTTCTTGCTCCAACAAACAAATAAGTGAAGACTATGAAAATTTCCCATAATTTAGATTAATTAATGAGCAAAACAATTCTAATTCTTCTTTCCATTTCATTGGTGAACTTTGAACTGATTTTGGGGTTCTACTGATATGGAGTTGTCTGGAATCAGCTGGATCTATTCCATTGATTAGTCCACCTATATTTCAATTTTTTCTCAGGGATTGGAAATTAAGAACTTCTTTAATCCAGAAGCTACTCTCAAATAACTTGAAGAAGGGAAGGAATGATCTTTACTTACTGGCTGCAATTTGAGAATGAATAACCCATATCCAGAATGCAAGCATACTTAAGAGACGCTAGTTTTTATACAGTGATCTTCCCTCATTAGTCTGGTTCCAGGAACTGCTTCAAAGCAATTTTCAATTTGCACTGGGGCAGATGCATTTGAAATCTGTTGTCACGTGATGAAAGGGTAGAGATTTAATCCCCACAGTGCCAACCTTTATAATGATATGCCAAAAAGCTGCATTTGATAATGACTTTCAGCATATCTGCCTGTAAAACTTTCTACATACCACTGAGGTGGTCCCATCTCCAACTTCTTGGTCTTGCAGTTCTGCCAGCTCACACAGAACTTTTGCAGCAGGATGTTCTACCTCCAGCAGCTTCAGAATGGTCGCACCATCATTAGTAATGGTCACATCCTAGTTTAAAAAAAAAAAAAAAAAAGGCAAATAGATTGGTATCAAAATATGAGAAGACATTTTAATGACCATGGCGGGGAAGTTATGCCTTCAGTAATGTCATGTATATTGACCATTTACTTCGAGTTTACTTTATCTTTTTAAGCCAAGTCTTCAATACTACAAACATACACATCTAATTGCACATGGTTAGGCCCAACCAATCACGTGTTTGCAGGATGGGAGCTTTGGCGCACATGAATTTCCATGAGCTTTTTAGATGGTAGAATTCTTCATGTTGTTTAAATAAGAACGAAGGAAGATTTCTTAAATATCACTTGAATATCTTTCTCTATTTTTAATACAGCATTTTAAATACAGGTATTCACAAATCTCAGTTTAATTTAAATCTAATGTGCAATATTACCTTTTATTAGTTACATAGTAGTTACCACTCAATGACATAGGTCTATCTCACTCTGGCTTTGAAGATAGCACGGCAGATAAAAACCACATTCTCACCTTGTCTAAATATTTAAAAATGGGATGTGGTTCTATCTTATTATAAATATAAACCAATGCAAATTATGGACAACAGTACCTAATTCTAATACATGTACAACAATTTAAAAACAGCATGCGTGTCAAAAATAAGTGTTGATCTATTCATTGTGTGTGCTGTTCTAAACAAGGTTAGTACAAGTATCCATGTGAGAAAAAAAGTTTATTGAAATGCACAAGTACTTGCATATAAGCAAGTGTTAATTTTGTTATAAAATAAGGGAGCACATCATGGATGAAGTAACAGTTAACTATTGTTTACGACTATGGGTTTCTTAAAAAAAATAAATAAACTAAAGACAAACAGGGATATAAATATTTTAAAAATTAACCCTTTAAACGATTACAATTGCATTGCTTAACCAGTTAACTGATTAAAGGGAGAGGGGGCTGGAGTTGCTCTGTCCACCCCAGGGTTGGGGGTTAACAGTAAGACTAATGCTTACCATTTAATATTTCAAATGGCAAGCATTTTAATATTTTACATCCCTAATGACAAAATGGAAAAAGCTACTAACAAATGTACATTACAGCCATGAAGCATATTTTAGATGGAAACACTTTACAAAAAAACAGACATTCCTTCAGCTGAAGCAGAACAGGTCCCAGCACTAATTTACAGTGTAAATTTGTTAATCCACAAGCCTATTTCTTAAAAGTTAAAATGAAAGACATGCTTACTTACACCAATATCATCCACCAACATTTTATCCAAACCAACTGGGCCAAGAGAACTCTTCACAATGTTGGCAATAGAAGCTGCAGCCATAACTATATAAATCAAACAAAATAAAAATAAATAATTATTTCTTCCCCAATATCTCTATTAAGAGCAGTGTATTGTTCTGTCAACAGATTCTCAATCTCAGGAACCTGAAAGAAAATGACTTCTTATTTGGCAAATTTGTTTCCTGGCTAATCTGACCAGGAAAGTGGGGGAAAGGGGGTGGTTGTGTAAGAGTCCATGACATCACTTGATTACAAGAGTGGGACCTTTGATAATACAAAATAGAGGTTTCATGACTACAACAGGTAAGATGGCAGAAGGATGTTGTTTTGGCTACTGAAATAATCAAAAAACTTCCCAAGTCAAAGAAATAAACAATGTACTTTGGTTTGTCATTCAGAATCTTTTTATTTAGTGTTCTGCCATTTCATATAGGAAAAAGATACTATCAATCTTCTCCTTCAGACCTAGGCAGTTTTCTCTATCCCATAAGCATAGCCACTCAATCTGTAAATTGAAGGAGTGGTAGTCAAATGGGAAGGGTCCAGTTTAAATTAGATCTTTCTTTTAAATCTTTAAATGTACCAAACTTGCTCATTTTTTTGTTTCTGAAGATAACCCGTGGTAAGAAAACAAAAACATTTACCTATTTCCCAAATATACCCTTAATATCAGAGGCTTCCTTAGACTTTACTAAGATATGTACCACTTTTCCACACCTGATGTTTCTACCAACACCGCATTCACTTCAAAAACAGATGGTTTCTGCTTATTCTGCAGGGCTCCTGTAATAACTTGTCTGAATCACTGAGACAGATGCCACAAAGAACCCTTTTGAGGACTAAAGGGTAACACTGCAGAATCCAGACTCATCAACATTTCAAAGAAATAATTACAGCTATGGCAAAGGTGAGCTGGTGAAGTACATCTAAACCGGTCTGTGTCATGCACCAGGCTTGATTCTATCCCAAATGAGCAAATGCCCAGATTCTCAAAGGTATTGTAGTAAAATAGATATCTTTGAGGATATGTGACCAAAGCTTTATATTAACAAGCTGTATTATTTTCACACAAAAATAGTCTATCTTGATTTTATACTAGCACTACAGGCCACATACTGGTATTTGCTTCTTAATTGTCAGTGACTGGATGGAGTTAATAAAATGTTTCTCAATTATTTTTGATCCTCAGACATACTAAAACAGTATCTATGCTCTTAACTTGCATATGCAGAGAGCTTTAATCTTTGAAAGTAATTCATAATCTATAGTCAATAACACTAAATCTTTTGTAGGGCACATTACACGACAATGGACGACGCATGGAGGCAAAAGCTTAGGAGTACCACTATCAAGTTTCACCCATTTGTAGCCTTAATCTTCAATGTAACTAGCTATAAGCGCCACTTCTCCTCAATCCGAGCCAAAGGGGAAGCGCGGCCCCGCGTGTCTCCGGGGGTGGGGGTGGGGGGTGGAGAAGATGGTCACTGTCGCTCGGACGGTTCGGGGACAGTGTAGACACGCAGGGCAGACGATCACCGATTTCTCGGCCGTTTTCCCATCGCGAGCCGCAGCCCCGGCCCAGGCGGGATAAATCCGACCCGCTTTGCCCGAGTCTCTCCCGCCGAACATGGCGGCCGGGGCTGTTCGCGTGACCACGCGCTCGGGCTGGGCACGGCCTCGAGACAGGAGCGGCGCCGCGCTCGGCGGCTCCGTGCGGGGGAAGCGGCTCCAAGTCACGGGCCGGGGACAGCCACGAGCCGCTTCTCCGCAGCGGCCGCCCCGGGCGGGGCCAGCCGCGCCTCCCGCTCCCCGCGGATTACGGCTGCCAAGGAATTGAGGCCGCGCCCCGCCCCGCCCGGGATTGAGAGCCCCGGCCTGGCCCCTCCCCGAGTTCCTCGGCTACAGGGCCCGCCCTGGCCTCCCGCTCCGGCCCGGGGCCCCGCTCCGCGCTGCCGTTACCGTTCTGGCTGCGGATCGCCTCCCCGGAGATCCGCTCCCCAAACACGGCCAGCGACCCCATCTCCATCTTCCCCGCGCGCCGAGAGGAGAGAGCGCGACCCACGCGCCGCAGCAGGAAAATCGGCCGGGGATGCCGCAAGGCTCGCTGGGAAACTGGCCCCTAACCGCAATGTATGACAGGGCGGGGACGAGTCGTGAGGATGCTAAACACATCTGTCCAATCCAGCAGCCCGTTGCAATGCGGCCCAGACGGTGCCTAGATTGAAGATGGTGATTGGATGTTGAGCTTAGCAACGCCTCTGTTCTGAGTTACTTGCGGGTTGGGTAAATGGGCGGGGCTAGGAGTGACGGTTATTTTTCTCCTTCCAGGAGGTTCTAGAAGGCGTGGGGGCAGGGCGCGCTCCTCTTGGGAAGGGGGCGGGGCTCGCCTAGGGACTCCTAGTGCAGGGAGCGTCACGATGCTGTTGACATGACCGCCCCTCCCCCGCACGGCGCGAGCGAGCTTCAGCGCCCCCTCCTGTAGCCGAACTCCTTCCCAGTTTGCACCACCGCCCCCCCCGCACCCCAACACACTGCCCCAGCCTGGAGCCTCCGCCTGCCTCCAAACTCCCTCCCAGAGCTTGCACCCCTCCAGCCCCCCAATCCCTTGACCCAGGCTCGGCCCAACGTCCCCCGCCATATTGCAACCCCCTCAGAGCCGGCCACGGCTCCCCGGCCCCAGCGGGGTGAACGTGAGGGAGGCTGGTGGTGGTGGTGGAATGGGGGGGGGGGTCGACCTCGGCTTGTCCTCAATTCAATGAGTGCTCCTGGGTGTAAGAAGGCTGGAGACCGGGGGCTCTAGGGATTGACTTGATTTCTGGCCCAGGTCCTCGTGACCCGGAGCGGCACTAGGCGGGGGCTTCTCCTTTACCAGCGGCCTCCAGGAACCTGGGCGGGGAGAAGGCAAAGGCTAAAACCGTCCCCCGACCGCACGGCGGGAGCCCTGGGCCGAGCACGCGGGCTACTCCCGCTCAGCCGGGCGGGAGCCTGCGGCTGACCTGTGAGGGTGACGGTCGCCTCTGTTAGGTTAGCTCCGCCCGGACGCGTGTGGGGGTGGGCGGTGGGGAAGGGGGGGGATGGTGGCGGGGGGAGGGGGCGGAAATTAGTTTTCTGTTTCCGGAGCAACCGAGCCGGTCGGATTATCAAAGATGGCGGCTCCCGGGCGGGCGTGAGCGCGGAGGACGTTTCACCGCGACTCCCGCCTGGCCGCGATGGCGCTGAGGGGCCGGGGCCTGCAACTGGGGGCCGCGGTCGGGAGACTCCGGGGAGCCGGAAAAGGTGGTTTCCCGCCGCCCCTCGCGTTTGCCCCAGAGACCCCCGCGATCCTCCCACCGGTGCCTTCGCCGGGCCGGCGCGCGAGCGGCAGGGCTATGGGCGAGCGGCGATAATCGAGTGTCACCGCCACTCAACGCGCCAGTCCCGGGAACCCGCGCGGGGCTGCCAGGCGGGCGGGAGGCGTCCTGCTCCCCGGGGCGCCCCTTCGTGCGACTGAGCCTCCTGTACTGCTCGTACCCCCGGCTTAGTGAGCCGACCCGGGTCAGGCCGGGCAGTTCTGGCCTGCGACAGCACATTGGCAGGGGGCCTTTCACGGAAACACGGGCTCTTTAGGAAGGGCTGTTGGTAGCCAGCTTTCCTCTGGGTCAGGGTGAACCCGCTGCTCCAGGAAAGTACTGGGAGTAGTCGGTTGCTGTAGGTGTTGCCTTTGGTACCTAGGCATTTATAGGAATGCAAGAATCACCATACACAGACTAATCGTTCATCTACTTATCAGTTGTGTTTCTGTTGCTCCCCTGAACTAAGTGCTTCAGAAGAAGGCGCAAGACACCCAGTAACTGATCATAATAGTATAATTTGCCTACACGGTGAAGCTTTTCCTAGATTCTTACTGTGTTATCTGAATGCCGAAGTCTTTCCCACATGTGGTTACTGAAGATCCCAGTGGCACATTTTTATAAGAAGGAATATTAATACAGATAGTATTGGCCTACCTAACTGCTTCTGAAGTGAATCTATGGACATAAACTTTACTGGACCCTTCAAAATGGAGGGCACTACTCATTATAAACAGTTTTCCTGCATCATGAAATTATCCAGTTTTGCACATTTGCAAACTGTTCAGATAGAAATCAGTATTGCAAATCAAACTTCAACTATGTTGGCAGAGGTGTATAGGATGTTTTATTCAGCTAGGCAGTTGCCTGTGCAATTACTTATTTTCATTAAGAATAACTTTAATCCTGAGAGAGTTTTCTGTTATGCATTTGGATTATGAGCATAGGCATGGAAAAATTGTCAACTCACTTTTGCAGATAAGTGGAAATGTGGTATGCATTCAATTTACAACTTAGTCTACATACTGTGGAAAACTGTTCAATTTCTCTAAGTTTTTCACCCAAAATCTTCAGATCACTAATTCTACATTTCAGAATTAGTAGACTCAATCTGTGTATTCTGTGTTTATTCTAGTTCTTCCTTCTTTTCCTGATTTCCCCAAAGGGCTTCGTTTCGTATCTGCTGTAGCCAGCATCAGAACCAACGAGAGCGAAGTGGACACGAAGGAAAATGAGATTGTTGCCACAGATTTCACCAACCGAAATCCTCGTAACTTGGAGCTGCTGGCACTAGCAAGGAAGGAACGAGGCTGGGAAACAACATGGCCCAAGAGAGAGTATTGGCATAGGTGAGTCAGAAATGTGTTAACAATAGTGCAGGCTTAACAAAATACATTTAGAATATAACCTTAAAGTCATAACTCCCACAGTACAACTGAAGATTTCACTCCATTCAGAAAACAAGAGGCACCTTAAAGTGTGCAGATCATCTGCTGTCTGAAAATTGGGGCCCTTAAAGATGTTCAAGTTAGGCAACCAAAATCACTCCTGAGATGCCACGCTACAGTGTTTTGGTGTACCAATAAATAGAAATATTAGCAAGTTAGAATTTTCTGCTGTTGATTCCAAATTGAATAGAAGAGTTGTAAATGAGCTTTTTAATTCCAGAGAAATATCTTGTTTTCTGAACAGCCTGAAATCTTCAGTTGAATATAAGAAAGCAATCATTCCCACAGAACAATATGTTTAAAGGTTCCAAGTATAAAAGTCTGAATACATCCGTGGACAAAAAAATATTACAAATTAACTATTAATGAAAATAACATCAGTGAAAACAAAAAGAGAACTTGCAAACTTTTGAACAAGCAATAACTTTTGCAACCTTAAAACATGTTTCAGAAGTTTTACTCAGTGTTCTAGTTACTGCTTCAGAATACCTTTGGCTTCTCTACTCTGGTATATCTAAATAAATAAATAAAAAGATTCAGAATCCCGGCACCTGATATTTCCCCTAATAGTGTCCCTTAAAAGAAAATCTTTAGATAAAAATTACATTAAAAATTCATGAGTCAGCTTTTCTTTCTACTTGATAAGTGAGCAATATAAAATTGATGATGTCCTTAACTATTTTCCTTGTTTTTAAAATTTAGAAATGATTCCATAGTCACATATATTGTAACTTATCAACTTTTAGCTTTTCTCCTAAAAGTTTTGTTTTCAGAATTGTAAGGAAATAATGGTAGAGGCCAGCCCCTACATTTCAAGAGGTTAAGTCCAGACCCCTGTGCAGAGGCAGCACTATGTAACCTAAATTATCCCAGACAGGTGTTTAACCTGTTCTTAAAAACACCCAAGTGATGGGGATTCCACAACCTCCCTTGGAAGCCTATTCTAGAGTTTAGTTATCCTTACAGTTCTAGATTAGAGGAGAGAAAAAGCTTTTTATCTCCCTTAGCTGTTTTTCTTTCAGTGTGACACAATCTAAAATAACAATGAAATGGAGTTCTTGAGCAGTGACTCATTATTCTGTCATTAGCTTTCATGTTCCATGATATTTATTTTTCCCTAATCCAGACTACGGCTTGAGCGGACACAGCACTATGTGGAGGCCTTTGTTGAGCATTGCAGTGGGAATGTTGTTGTCTCAGCCTCCACCCGTGAGTGGGCCATAAAGAGACATCTGTACAGTCCCAAGGGAGTGGTGGCATGTGAAAATATTGGGCATGTGGTGGCACAGCGCTGTTTGGAAGCAGGAATCAACTTTGTGACCTTTAAAGCTGTTATCCCTTGGGAATATCGCTGTGACTCAGTAAGCATCAATCTCCTTGCACTTGATTTCTTTACATAAGTTTTACTGCTTTTGAATGCTAAAGTGATCCTTGGGTGGCTCAAGGAGTGTACCTTAACCAAGAAAAAACTACACAATCCCCTCTTCTTTCAGCTCAGAGCCATGTGGACATCCTACCAGAATACCTTATCTATGCTATTGCAGTTCAGGGGGCTGCCATGGCTTTTCATCTCATCACCAATTTAAAGGACCCCTGTTATTCAAGTACTGGCAGATTTAATTGGTGGGGGGATGAGGAGGGCTGGGAAGAGAGGTGGGGATGAAAAAACTACTTTAAACCTTCATATTTTACAGCTGTTTCCCTTCTTAAAACTAGATTCAGCGATTCCAAAAGGCTGTGACAGATGGTGGTGTTGTCGTGGGTGAGCCTCGAAGAATCTATCAATAAGATGAAGACTGGGCGAAATTTTTATGAACGATTGTCAAACACGTGCTTTTGAACAGGAGCAGACAAAGAAGCAATTCAGGTCCAGAGCTGGGACAATGTGGAGCATAGCATCTTATAATAATAAATAAGTGATGCTATTTTTTTTCTTTTTGTTGACTTCAACTCTAACTTTTTCAAAGATTTTTAAGGCCAGAAAAAAATCATCATGATTATCTATTCAGGCCACAATTTCACCCAGTAACTACTCTTTCAAACCATTGTCTTGTTGTTAAGCTAGATCAAGTCTAGATTTGTAGACATCAAGTAATGGAGAATTTACCACATCCTTTGGTATAGTTTTCAATGGTTAATTACACTTACTTTGTTTAAATAAAATTTAAAAAAAGCTTGCACTTTATTTCTCATCTGAAGTTATGTAACTTTCAGCTATTGGATGCCTTTAATCTAGCTGACAAAGACCACTATTTAGAATCTTCTCTCCATGCAAGTACTTATAAGAACTGACTAGACCTGTAGGCAAAATATTGCACTTCTCCAAACTAGTCTTGTAGCCCTTTTTAATCCTTTCCAATTCAACATGCTTTTTGATGTGTGGACACTAGAAGAAAATGTGTAATGATTTCCCCAGTGGTATATGCAGAAGTAATACCATTTCCCTATTTTAAAGTACCTTATGCATCCAAGAATCACATTAGTCCTGTTATCCACAGCATCCCACTGGGAGCTCATGGTCACTTGATTATCTGTCATGATCCCTAAATCTTTTCTAGAGTCGCTGGATTACAGTCCACCATGCTGCAGGTGTGGCCTGCATTTTTCTTTTTCCTAGCATTTGGCTTCATTAAAGCACCTGTTCAAATGAGCCCAGTTTACCAAGTGGCCCAAATTGCTCTGTGTAACTGACCAACTCATGTACTACTTGATGCAAAAAACAGGTGACCTGCAAACCTTAGCAGCACTGATTTTATATTTTAAAAATCATTAATAGATAATGGAATAGTACTGGCCTAATAAAAGGTCCTGGTCAGCTGCCACTATAATGTAGGCCCTTTGGGTTATCATTCCTCACCTTTAGAAATTTGTCAAGTGGCAGTTTTAAAATCCAGGGAGTACTGACTTCTTCACTACTAAATTAAAACCCTTCTTTAAAAATGATACATAGAAGTATTCATAGTATATGGTGACCTATGCTATCGATCTTTAATTCTTTACTGATTATTTTCTATATTAGCCTTTCCATGATTTTGCCTAGGATCAATGGCAGACTCACTGGCCTATAGTTACCTGGGTCTTCCCATTTACCTTTTTAAAATATTAGCATAAACATAATTTTCTTCCAGTCCTTGGGGAAAATTAAATGAGGTCAGTGAAAGTGACAAATTGCAGGGCTTCTTTAAAACTGATTATGGAAGAGAGAGGGCTTAAAATGCTGCAGATGTTATTTGGGCTTACAACATGAGTTGAAATTTACCTTCAGTTCCCTGCATACTGCGTAATTTAGTCTCTTCAGATTTGTATCAATGGGTTTAGCTCCCAAAGGTAAGAGCTTTATGTGGACCCGTGGCAGAGTCTCTGCTCCAGGGCATCTTCCCGCTGGGTGCCAGGCTCCCGGGGCGGGAGAGGAGACCGCGGTCAATAGAGCAGCGCTCCTCCCCCTGCGAACTTTTCCCGGGCAGGGCAGGGGCCGAGCGCGGCCCTTCATGCGGCGGCGCGGTCCCTTTAAGCGTCGGAGGGAGAGGACGGGCTCGAGTTACTTACTGAGCGCCGATTCGCGGCTGCACGTGTCAATCAAACGGGCGTGTCCGTGAGGCGCTCGTCGCGGCCCGGGAACGGCCCCCTCCCCCAGCACGGATTTATCGGCTCGGTCCACTCCTCGCGCGGGAGGGGCGGGCATGGAGCTGGGGAGCGGGGAGTTCGCGCTGCGCCTGCCCCGCCTGCGGGCGCTGGTCATGGGCTGCAGGTTCCTCGGTGAGGAGAAGGAGGGGGGAGGGGTCCTGCCGGGCGGCGGGACGGGCCACCCGCTGCCGGCCCTTGACCGCGGTCCGGGGAGCCGCCCGCTGCCCGCCCTGCAGGAGGGGGGACGGGGCACCTCGCGCGGCGGCTGCCCAGAGCGAAAGGGGCTGTTCACACTGAGCCCCGGGAGCCAGCCGGGCCCCACGCGCTGTGTCCCCGCGCGGGGCAGGGCTTCGTGCCGGGCAGTGACTGAACATCGCAGCCATCAGCTCCCCGGGGTGCCCAGCCGTGCAGGACGTGCCCCTGGTGTGCTCTGCTGCCGGATCCGGGCTCGGCTAAGGGATTGGGCTTTCCAGATGCTTCCCCCCCCCCCCCCGTTGATAAATACTGTTCTCCCTTCCCCCCGATTTTTTCCAAGCCCTCTTCCATTCAGGGGTGTTGTGTGTTGGAACAATTTGCGTAGTGGGTGCTGAGAGCCATTGATGGAAACCACTTCAAGCCCGGGGATGCAGTGGCACCCTTAGTTCCAGCACCAATGCGTCTAGTGCCAAATGTGACAAGGGAAACTGGATCTTTCTGTTTCCGTTGCATACTGTGGAGAGAGGTATAGGCACAACGTTGGGTCTCTTTGTGCAGTAGATATCAAAGGGGGAATAATTGGGTGCTGATGAAGCTATGTGTGGTACCCTTTTGAAAGCCTATAGAGAAACCTCTGAGATACATCAAGAAAGATACAGAAGTGCTGTCAAAGAGGAAGCTGCAGAAAAGTACTAAAGCAAAACAGCCTTGCCTGACCCTTTATTCATGTAATCATTCCCCCCACCCCCACTTTTTGTATTGAAAGGTGGATGTGCTGATGCTTGGAGTGGAGAGACTAGGCCCAGGTCTACCTACAGAATTTTGCAGACAGAGCTATGTTGGTCAGAGGGGCGATTAGTTCTGAGATCTGGTGGACAAATCTGAAAAGCGTTTAGCAGAAACACAGTTTATACAAGCAAAACTGCGTTTGTGTTAGATATTTATATTGCTGGCAGGGGCTGGTATAAGCTCATCATTTTGCAGGTATAAGCTATGTTAACATTAGGGGTGTATTGCCACTATAGTGTACTTATGTCAACAAAGTGCTCCTGGTGTAGACCTAGTCTACGAGAGCACCTTATCCATCCATATAACATTTTAATCTCAATTGTAACTATGAACATTAGAACACATTACTATTAATTGTCCATTTCCTGTCCCTGGTCTTTGCCTCTGCCTGTGCCTCCTCAGATAGTTAATGTGGTTGCAATCTTTTCTGTCAGTGATTGTCACTAGTGATGACTAGTATAGAAAATCATCTGCCTAAAACACATCTCATGAGTATGTGAAAGTACAGTTTCAGATTAGGAATGTATACCTCTAATTTATGGAGCGATAAGATTGTCCTATTAATATAGAAAAGACAGAAAAATCTACAATATGTATGTGCTGGTATTTTACACTGCTCCCAGAAATAAAGCTTCAATTTTGGCTGACGAAGCCAGTGAACCCCAGATGGAGAATGAGCCCAGCTTGTGTTTGCATTGCCGGTCTTGGTGAGCTTGTGTTGGCCACAGTGGTGCTGATTAAATATACTTTTTTTCGTTTTGGCCCTAACATGCTATGTTGCCTAATGCAACTATGTCTTAATGCTATATTCAGGAGTGAGTAAACCTAAAATGAACTTCAAAATTGTGAAGCACACTCTTCTGAAGGAATAATTCCCGGCCCAACTGCTGTCTGGCTGAATAATTAATGTTGGGAGGCGGGATTTAATTTTCAGAGTACTGTGTTGGAAGCTTAAATCATGTCTTTGTCCATTTGTAGTTAGTACAAAAGGCTGGAGAAAGGCAGATTCACAGTTTGGAATTTTTTGTGGGTGCTGTCTCTACAGGGCTCGATATGGAATTCACCGGTTTACATTCAGCCTTTCCACATGGCAAGCAGCCCAGGTAAAGATGTCCCATCCAAATTGTCATATGATCTAGTGAGTTAAAATAATGGTAGAAGTTGCAGTGAGAAAGTAAACCAGTAAACCATCACAGGAGTATTTTTCATTTCATAGTCTCTTCGATTCACCTGCTGAGTGGTATCTGAAGGCGAGACAGAGTGTTCAGAAGTTCACAGTCAATCAGCTTGGTGAGATCTTTTGTTCATTGTTGTCAGAAAAGATAAAATCCCACTTCTTCCTAAGTATTTACTAGCATTTCACAAACTAGTTGAATTTGGCTAACACACAGCATCTCCTCTACTAGAAGATTGTGGGACTTCCTGAGAGGGATAAAGACTTGCAGTTCTGTTTTTGCTTGTCTGCTCTGTTTCCACTGGTTGTCTTCCATGCTATATCCCTTTTTATTAAGGAAGAATGTTATCAGCATTCAGCATACATACATCTAAAGTAGTTTAAAGTCTGGCTGGCTATGCAAGAAATTTCAGTCAACTTTATTATGATGGAGTAGCAATGTTCTTAATGATTCCTCTGACTATTGTGTGTGGATGTCCATACCTAAGGCTGTAACTTGACCCCAGGTGGGGGAGGGAGGAGGTGACACCTTCTGCCCAAGAGACAAAGGAAAAGCAGAGGAGGGGCTAGAGAGGGGGTTTCAGTCTGTAATTGACTGAGGAAAGGCCAGGGAAGCCTAGACAGGGTCTGGCCTCCCCGAGCCCTCAAAATGGATCCAGCTGAAGAGTCTACGCTCTGTTTTAGATCACGTTCCTGTCATCTAATAACCTTCTGTTTTACTGGCTGGCTGAGAGTCACATCTGACTGTGGAGCTGGGGGGCAGGACCCATGGGCTGAGGGGCAGAAGGTGCTGAATGCTCCGAGGTCAGACCCAGAAAGGTGGAAGCTGTAAGCTGTGAAGCTCCTAGCCTCAGAGACAGGCTTTTCACAGAGAGGAAGCTTTCCCCCCAGAATCCTGACTGGCTTCATAGAGAGCAGTTCCAGAGCATCGCACTGGGGACTCCGTGACAACCATACATCTAAAGTAGTTTAAAGTCAGGCTGGCTATGCAAGAATTTTCAGTTAACTTTATATTGCTGCAAATTTGGTTTTTTAAAAAACTGGTAAGGTATCTGTCATCTTCAAAGAAAAATGTAATGGAGATCAGTCATTCTAGGTTCTGTTCCAGACTCTGTCATTGACTTGCAGTGTGACTGTAAGCACAAGATATAACTTTCCTATGCCTTAATAATCTTCCCTGTAAAATGGGAGTAATCCTAGTTCATGTGGGTTTTGTGAGGGTTAATGTTAATAAATCACTCTGATTCTCAAATGGAAGGTACTAGAGAAAATAATATTTTCTCAAGTTAGACAATGAAAATATGCTGCTTTATAAAGCTTCATTTTGTCTTCTGGCACTTTAGGTTGCTATTGTAGGGGCTTCTCATGAGGACTGAGATACTGGCTTTAAGCACAGTATCATTTAGGAGAGACAGAAATGAGGGCATATCAACTTTTTGACAATGTCCCTAAATAAAGGCTGTTTAGATTATGATCTCTGCATCTGCTTCCTGGGCTGCAGTCTTTTGAACCAATGTAGGGATGCGAAGGAGATATTTGAACCTTCCCTGGTGAAGCTCCTTCTGGCTGAAAAAATAGTGTGGTGTTCTGGAAGGAGCTTCATTTTTGTCCTCATCCTTTTACACATCTGTGTATGTTGACCCAGTTAAAGCATGATTTCATTTTGTAGTACAGATAGGTCTGTACCTCAAGCATGTTAAACATGACCTGCAATGGGGAAAATGCACTTGTGCCTTATTTCCTTTGACACACACAAATCATAAGGTTTTTTTCTTGTTCTCTTTTTTTAATGTTTTGCTGCTTACTTTTTACATTAGAAATTCAGGACTTGTCTAGATTGCCTGCGCTGAAAGACTCTGACTTAAAAACTAGTGAAATTCTGACACCACAAGTGACTGAAAGCTGAGAAAATTAGAAGTACTAAGATATTTAGTTATGGTGTAATTTTTTTTTTTTGGTTAACACCTTTTTAACTTCAATGACTAATATTTTGAATTAAGAATGTTTTTACTGCAGACATATTTAGGTCAACTTACCATGGCGTCTTCACGGTGCTGAGTCGACTGCTGCCACTCCCCCCATCAACTCCACCTGCACCTTTCATGGTGGGGGAGTACTGGAATCGACAGGAGAGTGCTCGAGGATCGATTTATCGTATCTAATCTAGACGCAATAAATTGATCCCTGAAAGATCGATCGCTCACTGCCGAGCTGGTGGGTAGTGTAGACCTGACCTCAGATTATCACAGCATATATTTTGGTCTGAGGAAATCAGTGTAGTGTTGTAATTAAGTCCCCCAACACTCCTGTAGAGTAGAAAGGCCTTTAAAGATTCAGCACAGTTTTAGCTTTCAATAATTTTCCTCTTCTCTTCTGTTGCTTAGTCCCTTTTCAGTAAGGGCTGCTTCTTACAGAAGATTAACTTGTCTTTGAATTGAGCCCTAACATCTTATTTCTCTTTAACTATCTGGGGACCCATCTTCATGCCACCCCTTTGTAACCTGGCAGTGATCTAAAAGTTAGTAAAATTATATGCAGCAGCTTTAATAAATGACTAAAATGGCATAGCGAGGAGAACTCACGCATCTGCTATTTAATTTTCACAATATCAGTAAACAGGAGACTGAGGAGTAACACCCAGTTTTCATTACTAAAACTTCAGTTTGTTTGTTTCTTTCAGGGTTGTCTATATTTTCAAATGAAAAATCAAACAAGTAAGTAAAAATAAAGTATTTTTTTCTAAATAAGTTCATAGCTGTCTCTTATGACATAGAGAATGCAATTGAGATTCCATGCTGGAAGTTCTCAGGCTCCTTTTGCGATCATTCCTCGTGATCCTGTTTTAGACATCTTTATTTTTCATTATAGGTATGTTGCACACTCCTACAACTTCTTCCTCTTCCCCACAACATTTGGAGTCATGGACTCTGAATTCTCTTTCCAGGCGTCTAGCATTCAGTTCCTGACGCATTATGGTTTTGACTATAATAAGGTATGTTCGCTGTTGTAAGTGACTAGAGCAGAGGAGCCTTGTGTAGTTATGGGGAAATACTAAGGAGAAATATCCCAAACCTTTGCATTCCCTGTGTAAGCAGCAGCTTGCTACTTTTTCAGTACAACAGCTGCTTTGAATACTTGGGTTGGGTTTTTTCTGTTGTGTGTCAGTAGCAATACAGGGCTTTGGATACTGGGGGGGCAGTAGCCACATCTTTGGCAATGGCTACTAAACTGAACCCTTAACTAGCTCTGTGGACCCTGTACTGGTGCTTCACATTGTTGCAGATGGTCACTGGGCACCTCCTTACTGTCCTGTGATGCCAACCTTAGCTGCCACTGGTCACAGGGCATCTCCATGTACTTCCCATCTCATCAGCAGAGGGGTAAATGCCTGTCTTTACTGTTATCCCAGCACAGTCAGCCTTTGAATAAATTAAGCACATGATGGGTTACATGCTTCCCTTCCTCCCTACTCTCCCCCACTCCATCTCCATCTCTCACCCACTCTGCAGACCACACTATCCACGTGGGGTCTGCATGATGGGTGAATATCTCCTGGCCTCATAGGGCTGGTGTTCACTGGAGGGGGAATCGACTGAAGATACGCAACTTCAGCCAACTTACTTGCCGTCCTCACGGCGGCGGCAGACGGCGCTCCCCCGTCAATTCCTGCTTGCACTTCTCGGCTAGCTGGAGTTCCGGAGTCGATGGGGGTGCCGCGGGTGATCGGTTTCTTGTGTCTTCATGAGACGCGATAAATCGATCGCTAACAGATCGATTGCTACCTACCGATCCAGCGGGTAGTGAAGACAAGCCCATAGACTGAAGTTGAGTTTTTGTGTCTGTCGAGTGTCATTTCTTTGACTATTAGATGTGGCCCAACCTACTCAGTTGCATGGAAGATGTTAGACCTGTGTAGGAGTTGGAAGCTTGGGTACTCAAATTCAGTACCCATTTTCTTATCATCTGATAATCTCAAAGAAACTTGAACTCTTAGCTAAATAAAACTTTACCTATCTCCATGGTGAAAGGTAGTGCCATATGTATACAGCAGCACTATCATACAGTTCATGGCAGGAGTGAAGAAAATAGTACCCTGTTGTAACGGTAGAGAATTTAATTAAATTGAATGTAATTAAAGAGCTGGAATTTGCCCTGAAAACCTGGATTAGAATCCTGACACTGAATACTTTCTGTCGGCTCTTAAATAATCACAAATGGTCAGGACTTCAATTTTATCTTTTGTGCACAGGCTTTCATAATTCATTTCCCCCCCCCCCCCCGCCCCCCTTCTATACCTGTGAATCCTTTGGAATCCTAAAATAAAAGTTTTCACTTCCTTTGCGTATGCATTCAAATTGTTACTGGTGAACTTTGGACTTCTTTAGAAAATGTTGGGAAGCATTTTGAGAAAGGAATGAAGGAAGGTCATCATATTAGAAATGACAGATTTCACAAATAAATACCTCACACTATTTTTTCTAATTTAACACCAGAAAATCCTGTGATAAATAAACCTTTTCCCCTCCTTGTTCAGTTTCTGAAAGATGGAATCCCATATATGAATCAGACACAGGAGAAGAAACTTCAGCAAGCTCTCTTTGCTGGAAACTGGAAAGTTGGCAGGTAAAGCCTTTCCAAAGCCATGGCTCCTCTGGTGACTTCTGTTAGTATTTTGCCTTCACTTTTCACTCAGTTTACATTCTGTAGGAATACTGAGAGGGAGAGGGTGAGAGGGAGAGCGCTCATTGCCATTTCTGTTCCCTTAGGAATATATAGAGTCAGTGAAGTAAGAAAGAACAGTCACAGAATGATGCTGTTGGTTGCTCCACAGAATGACTACAGCAGGAGGGAAAGTGGTCTCCTCTAAAGTGGAGTCTTGCTTGGCACTGCTTTTGCAGGTTTCTCACCTTTTTCTTTTCTAATCTCATTTCAGTACTTTGGACAAGGATAAAGTGAAAAAGGTGATTGATGACGTGACACGCTGGGTGCCATCAGCAGAAGAGGGAGGCTCTATGGTCCTACATGATATCAGTGGTATGAAATAGGATTCCTTCCTGAGTTGTGATTCCTCAGTGGCTACGGTACCTTTTCCAAATACATGAGAATTGCTGCTTGTTCAGCCACTTACATAGCTGCCTGTCTTGTAACACTCTTGCTTTTTTCACTTTAAAAATATATACCCAGCCCACCATTGCTGCTGCCAGGCCTTCTGGCTCCTGTCATGTTTTCATCTCTGTGCTCTGTTGCTCCTCTTTTGTCATTATGATGAGCTCTATTGTAGAAGGGTTTTTTATTTCTGGAGGTTGTTCAGTATCAGTGGCTGTTTCTGGAATTGAGGTGGATTTTCCAGGGTTGGGAGTAGTAAGTCTGACAGCTTTCCTCCTTGTAAGATTTTCTGGCTCAATTTTGTGCCCCTGGCATGGAAATGTACTGAGATATATTTTTAAAGATAGGTATAGTTTTAAATCATTTGAAATAGGGATGACTCAGATCATCAGCCTTCTTTTCTGGATTGTTGTTTTCCCTAAATATTTAATTTTTATCTTGGTTTCCACACTATTTTATTCTTTCATTGAAAAATTGCTTTGTATAACAAGAACAACTCCTCCCCACCTTTGAGTCTTTCTCTTGGTTTCTTGTCTCAGGGCTTCAGATATTTGAGGTACAGCTGATTCTGAGACAGGCAATTCCAGATGTTTGGACAGAGACTTGTGGAGACGAGAAAGTAAGTTGGAAATGAAGCCCTTTGGAGGGTGGGACTTCTGATTTGGATATGTGTATGCCTGTCCTCCTTGCTGTGGCTCTGAAATCTTGGTTGTGCTTTAATGGAAAGGTTCCTGGAGGAGGAGGGAGCTTGCAGAGGAACTGTGCTAAGGGGCTGAAGCAGGTTCCCTTTTCTGGGATCCCTTGGGTTGGGAAGTTTTGGCCTCTGTTTCTCTCAGAATCCGTAAGTCTCCTCTTCCAGAAGGGTCTCTCTCTGGTAAAGTCTGAAATGACTCCCAGAATTTCCAGGTTTCTCAAACCCACTCCCTCATGTATCCACAGAAGCGAACATTTGGTCTTCAGTAGTTGCTTTTTCATTGTTGAACTGCCCCTTGTATTAGCCTTGGAGATTTTCACCCATTCTGTTGCTGGGTTGTTATATAACAGTAATGTTACACAGCCTCTCGCACCTGGATCGTCAGCTTGAATCTGGCACGCTCTTTATTGAATAAAAATGAGGGCTATCGGCTGGCCTATTCAGAAAACAAGAGTTCTCAGTCCGAATGCTAGGGAGAAGCTTAAAAATATACAAAAATCAGTATTGCAACTAGCTCCCTTATTATTCTCAAACAGGTTATAGATGGGACAAATTTCCTGAGCTCCCATTCCCCACCTAAGTGTGTGCCCTCAGAGTCGGTATTGATGCACTTTGGTGTGAGGAAACCTGCACTGCTGTTATGTCTGCAATACCTGTTTTATGGATAGAGGGTGTCTCGTTTTAGTGCTGTCAAGTGAATAAATATTGCTAGTGCTAAGAGCACTTAAATGCCGTACCCACCAACTTGCATCATGAAAAAGGCAACCTATTTTATGGCCATCATCCTTCTAGTCAAGAAGGCCTGGAAGTAACTCCCTTCAGAATTAGTTTAATGTATCAACTGGGTTCTGATCGCCATTCAGTGATGTGTGAGAGAGAGAGTCTTCGCCTTCTGTATGGAAGTGCTGTCTCCACAGCCATGGCAGTCTGAAAATTGAACCAGTGTTTAGCATTAACACCAGGCTACCAGACAAGCTGCTTTATTGATTGTGTGTGCAAGGTTATTCCTCCAGAGTTGTGGTAACTCTCTTTTCTTGCAGGTGAGGGTGAAAAAGGTGAGTTCACGTCAACGCTGGCTTCTGGAGAACTCTTCTGACGACTGCTGCCGAAAGGAGCTCATTCTTCTCTCTTCCCGGGGTTTCACCAACCTCTTCCAGACCCTCGTGGAAGCCAAGAAGGTGACACTCGCCACCCCTATTTCCACCTTTGGAATTCTTGGATTGTGACCATGGTAGCAGGGAGGTGGTGGAGTATGCAAGATGTTTTGTATGGAGCTGAGTAAGCGGATTCAAATCAGTGAGTGGCTGCAGAGGCTGGCTTTGTTAACCCCTTCATAGCTGCTAGTAAAACAACTTAGTATTTAAAGGGTAATTTTGGCTAAAAAAATGGCTATTTAACATAGCAGATCTGTTAAGTAAGCAGGTGTGCTTTAAGAATATTCTGTTAAAACCTTCTTATTTTATTAATTCAAAAATGAGACTTAACTGCATTGCATTCTTGATACCCTGTAGAGCAAGCATGCCTGCGGGAGAGCGATCTAGGCTCTGTTCTGACTTGCACATTTCAGTCAATTAGTTTAAAAAAAAATAATCCAAAAGTTCAGAAGTCACGTTTCAAGGCATAAACCACCATCTGAGAGTTAGATACATTCCTGTGGGTAGGTTATTCCACTTCGACATAATTGTGCATTTGCAGATTCCTCTAAAACATCTGGTGCTGGCCACTGTCAAATCTAGCACACTGCACCCCATGGATCAATAGCCTGATCAAGTACTGGAATTCCTGTGTTCCCAGCGGAATTTCTGAATAAAATCCAATTTCAGAAACTTTATCCCTGGTGATGTATAGGACAGGTGTATAGGGCGCTCAGATCCCAGAATAAGTTTGTAGATATGACCACCGGGCCCAGAAAGATTGTTAAAAGCTGTTGTCTCCCCATCCCAGTTCCTCAGACCTTTTTTAAAGAAAATGTTACCAATAAATGTCCCCTTCATCCTGAGGCTTAGAGGGCAAACCCAGCTGGGGATGGCATTGGGCTCACTGTTCTAGGCCTTGCAGCTTTTGAAGAGGCTTGTATGGGTGTTACCCCAGTATTAAAGAAGTTGGGCTACTGAACAGGTCTGAAGTTGGTCACTTGACTCATCTTTGTAAGAACATGGTGATACTGTTTTGTGTCTCTCCCCATAGCCAATGGTGGGACACAACATGCTCATGGACCTTCTGCATCTTCATGACAAGTTTTACAAGCCTCTCCCAGGTAGCGTAATCTTTAGCAGCATTCAAATGCTGCCGCATCTCTCCCAAAAGCAGCTTTTTTAATCATTGGGCAGAAATGCAGCACAAATGTTCAGTGATCACCATTTACTCCGCATAGTATGGCTGGGTTGATAACTGCACTGGCTCCCCCACTTCGAGGGCAGGGCCTGGTCCCTCCAGGATGATCTGTGTGGTTCTCCAATGGGGAAAAAGACCAGAAAGATACTTAAACTTCATTTACTGCATTGAGTCCCAAGTTTCCTTTTTTTTTCCAGTTCTGTAATATTTTTTTCCTGAATGTTTGATTCTTCATTATTTTTCTCTCAGAAAGCTATGAAGAGTTTAAAAGGAACATTCACAGCCTGTTTCCTGTCCTCATAGACACCAAAAACATAACAAAATCCATCTGGAAGGTAAGATATGAAGTTTGTTTTGGAAAATAAAACTTACCTCAAACTTGGATGGAAAAACAGTCCTGGTTGCTCTCTGGTTCTAGAGCAGGGGCCAGTTTTAAATGTTGCTCTAAAGCGGTGGTCCCCAAACTTCTTATGTCATAACCTCTCTTTACCTGTAGTGTAATCTGTCCATGCCCGAGCCAGGAACTGTGGCTGGGGGTCGTGGCTGGAAGTTGTGGCCTCAACTGGGGTTGGGACTGGGGCTGGAGTGGAGCTGGGCTGGGTGGCACTCCCTCCCTGTCCCCTGTGCGGGCTGGCCTTAGCCCCACTGCACCCCACCCCGAACATTCCTCTATGTCCTCAGTGAGGCCCATTCCACAATTTGGGGACCACTGCACTAAGGCATCTTGCTTCCCTGATGGAAGGACTCTGGAAATTATCCTCTCTTCATTACTACCTTTAAATCCTCTTTACCCTTGAGCTGTACTACCTCTTCTGCCAAGAAGGTGGGCCAGCAGCCTTTTCCCTTCTGTAGTGGTGAGTGGTGGTGCCTGCACTGTTTCTACTGCAGTGGTTCCCTTCAATGCTCATATCTCCCCTCTGGTCTGAGGGTCGGGAGCCATCAGAGCCAGTGTCTGCTGCATTGTGATGAAGCTCTCTCTTACCAGCAGTAGGGTGTAGTAGAAGTGCTTGGACTTGGGGGTTTGAATGCTGGTGCTGGTTGTGTCTCTACAGGAGTTGAGCACTGGAGAAGAAGCGGGTTGGCACTGGATAGAATATGTCCTGTCACTCAGTGACCCCTCTGAAATTGACTCGCTTCCAGACGATTTGTGGTCCATTGCCAGGATATGGTTGCCAAGTTTGAGAGTGGAGGAGTTGAGAGTGCAGTATCTATTAATATTGTTTTTAGGAATTGCTATTGTAACACTTCATAACTCAGCTGTCTCTTGGTGCTTAGAACTCCTTGCATCCAGGGACTGACATCCCAGATTTTGACTATCACAGCATCATAAATTAATTTTTAAATTAACATTGTGAGGAGTTCTGCAGTGAGTTTGCTTCTTCAGAAGAAACTCTATGGCAGGGTCTCAAATTCAATTTACCTTAGGGCAGGGGTGGGGAACCTTTTTTCTGCCAAGGGCCATTTGGGTATTTATAATGTCATTCACGGGCCGCTCCTTTCGCCCCCCCACGAAGCCCAGGCTGGCAACAGGAGCTGAGACCCCGGCTGGCAAGGGGCCAGCGGGGAAACCCCAAAGCAGTGGCAGGCGGAGTGCTTAGCCCTGCACTGCTTTGGGGTTTCCCCCGCTGACCCCTTGCCAACCGGGAGGGTCCTGCTGCCTGCGCCAGTCAGCTCCCGCTGTCAGCCTGGGTGTACAGTGTAGACAACATCCTTGGATTGAAACAGTCTCTCCTGCTGTGTAATCTCTGAGGGCAAACACCCTGCCCCCTACTACACGCCTACCACCAAATGACATGGAACCGAGCCAGGGGCAGCTCTATTCGGTGTAGTTCTGCTTTGGCTTTTTTTTTTCAGTTCCTTTTCAGTCTCAGCCTCTCCCCCCGTTACACCGATCCCTGGCCCCCGCCGCAGCTGCAACCGGGGAGCAGCTCCCGCGGGCGGGCGCGTGGGCCGCAGCGGGTCCCGCCTTGCGCGGCTGGGGCCGGGGCGTCCTGACATCAGCGCCCGGCCACGTTGGCAGCGTGAGGCTGGGGGTGGGGTGGGGCGGGGCAAGGGGGCGGATCCGGGGGGGGGGGGGCGGCTCCGCGTTCGGCGAAAGGGCCGGGAAGCGGAGCACGCACGTCCCTGTCCAGCGGCTCCCCGAGGCGCTTCCCGGCATCTTCGCCGAGCGGGGAGCTGCCCCGGGCCGCCAGGCGGGGGCGGCTCCGCGTTCGGCGAAGGGGCCAGGAAGCGCCTGGGGGAGCCACCCCCGCCTGGCAGCCCGCGCGCGTCCCTGTCCAGCGGCTCCCCCAGGCGCTTCCCGGCCTCTTCGCCGAGCGCGGAGCCACCCCGGGCCGCCAGGCGGGGGCGGCTTCGTGTTCGGCGAAGGGGTCGGGAAGTGCCTGGGGGAGCCGCTGGACAGGGATGCGCACGGGCCTGGGACGCGCATGGGCCAGGGATGCGCGCGGGCCGGACGGAATGCTTTGGTGGGCCGTATAAGGCCCGTGGGCCGGAGGTTCCCCACCCCTGCCTTAGGGCCAGGGCCAGTCCTCCAATCTTCCCAGCGGGCCAATATCATCACTGAAGATGGTCTTCAGAAAAGAGAATGTTTATATTGTATTTTTTATTTTAAATTTCTTAGAAAGTATAAAATTGTCGTACAACTTTATACAATTGTTCGTCTGCTAGAGAGTTTTTAGTGTTTGCTGGGCAGCTGGCAACGCTTCAGTTCTGTCCGTTTGCTGATGTTTGGCCTCAGTGACTGAGCAGTTGAAACCTTCAGGATTGCATCGGACAGTTGTGTCCAGTATTTTGACTTGTGTATATTCATTCTGGAAAAAAATGCTGCCTCCATGGCTGACTCTGCCCGGCAACTAATGATGGTATCTGTCCCTCTCCCCCAGCCAATGGGAGCTGCAGGGGGTGGCGACTACAGCAGATATTGCCGGCAGCGTGTCAGGACTTGAATCATGATGTTAGTAGTTGCCCATTGAAGGGCACTACTTGAACAACAGTGCGGACAGGAAGCTTGCACAGCACTTTTTAGATGGTCTAACTGTTTCCGTTTGTTTACTTAATCCCTTGGTTCTTTTCCTCCAAAACACCACAGAACATCAGAAATGTATTGCCTTGTTTTCTTACAGGAATTTCAGTTTCCTCGAGCATCTAACCTCCTTGAAATCTATGAAATTCTGTGCAGGTAAGGATTGAATTCTTGGAATTTGAGCCCTACTAGCTAGTCCATGAATCATCATAGGAAGGGTATTTCAAAAATCAGTCATGCAATATTTTATACTTTCCCTGCTGCTCTGTGGGTTGAGATTGTTCAACCAGTTTCCCTCCTTTCTAGCCTGGCTTTAACATCAGAGGAAGAAGTTTTACCTATAGACCTAACAAATTGATAGTAATTGTTTAAAATTCCTCCTTTTGAATTATTCAGCTAGTATTAAATTAAGATGGAAACTGGCTTATGTGCTGATGTAGAAATATATATATGGCAAACTAGGTTGTATGCTGAATTCTAGATGATAGGATTGCTTAGAGGTTAATAATGGGCTCTGAAGCTTTCTACCATTATTTCCCTCATCTTGAATTTGGGCTAGGGCTGGTATTGGCAGTAACTTAATGGTATCTCACTGCTGCACAGGGTCTTTGGTGGAATAAATTTGTAATCTCAGGACAAGTCTACACTATGAGAGAAAGTCGACCTAAGCTATTCACTTTGAGTTAGTTACGATAGTAGTGTAACTGAAGTTGATGTAGCTTAGATCTACTTAGCGCAGGGTCCACACAGGAGACATGTTGACGGGAGATGCTCTCCCATTGACTCCCCTTACTCTTCTCATTTCGGTGGAGCACCGGAATCCATGGCAGAGCGATCTGCAGTCGGTTTAGTGGGTCTTCACTAGACACGTTAAATCAACCTCCAGTGCATTGATTGCCACAACATCGATCCACCAGTAATTGGAGACAAGCCTGGCTCTGAGCGGACAGGTGTCCACATTACAAATGGCACTCTTGTTAGTAGAATGGGTAGAGTGAAAGGACTGGATACAATAATTCTCCTCTTCTATAGATGTGTTCCTTCCACAGACAAAACACCATGCCAGGAGATATTGCGAGAGCCTTGTGTTGCTACTGTTTGTGCTGCATCTGCTCTGTGGATAAATAGAGGATCTAGTGCTCTCAGGCAGGCACTATATAAAATATATAGTTTATTATATATAAACTATATAATTATAACACTAATCTCACTAACTTCTTTTCCTAAGACATTCTGCTTTTTTTTGTAGTCTTTTCAAACTCTGGATGCCCAGAGTTTGTGGGAAGTTTTCTCTTGTTCTGGGTGACTTGAAGAATCTTAATTTTTACTCTCTTGATTGCCTTCTCCAAAAGCCCTGCATCAAACCAGCCTTCCCTCCAGTGCCGGTCAGCCAGCATCTCTCCTTGGAGTAGTCTGTTTTTACTGATCCTTATTCACACTTTTGTATGCAAATAAAACACTGCAGCACTTGAACACGTTTTGTGTAGTGTGTACAATATCAGCAGATACACACACACTGCAGCATGTGGGAATTAGTTTCCAGTAAGAATATTCATGTGTATGCAGCTGCATGGGTCCCTATTTGTCTCCCCAGTCACTGATGTAAGGGAAGCTATTAAAGGCAGTGTGATTGGCTTGGGGTAGGAGTTTAAAAAAAAAAAAAAAAAAAAAAAAAAAAAGCTCAAAACAGATTAGGAGAATCCTACTGCCCAAACTCATGTTCTTCTTGTACAGTCAGATGTTAAAGGATCTTTTTCACAACCGGAATAAGATTCTCTATGCTGCCTTCAGATGTCTCCCCTGCATATAACCTCCTTTACCAAATATGAATTACAGTTTGGGGGGCATGGAGTGAGGAAGCGAACTTTGAACTAGCCTGCTTTTAGAACTCTGTGGAAGTCTTGTCTCTTGGACCAGTGTGTAGAGTCAGAGCATTCACACAGCCAAATGGGCAGGGATAAGAACCAACCTTCAAAGTCTGAAGCAGCAGTAGTTTTAGTTAAGAGAATATAATCCCTTCTGATTTTTATTGCAATCTTTGGCCAGAGACAAGAATATGTAAATTGGGAAAGTGGGGAGGTGTGCAGAAAGCTTTCAAGATACTTGAGTCTAGAAGAGGCAGTTACAAGTACAAATCTACTTTGGGTGTATTGTGCAGGATAGAAGGCTCTTACATTTGTAAACTCCATATACTTTGTTTCCATTCCACAAACTTGCCTGGCTCCTAATCTCTGTGTGTGGATTTATGCAGATCCCTCTGACACAAATTGGTACTTCTGGACTCTTTCATATGCTGTTTCCCGCTCCCCCTCCTTCTTTCCTCCAATTGAAAACTCTGGGGTAAATTTTCAAAGTAGCCTGCTGGGATTTGAGCCATTTGACTTCCTTTGTTGTTGATGAAAATTAAACAGTTAAATTGTTGCTTGCACTGCTTTTGTAATGTATGACTTTATTCCTTAATGGTAGAGAAACTTCTTTTAAGGAATCTCTGTAGCAGTTGTGTTAAAAATGGAAAGTCATAGAGAAGACTCTGATAGGGCAAGACCGTTTGCTGAAAAATTCCCCCCATCCTTAGGCATAGGGGAAGAATGAGAATTTACACTTCACGTTTTCTCCAACAGTGACTTAAATCCCACCAGTCCCACATGTCCGGTGATTGTCCATGCAAGTGACTGTTCAAAATATGGTATGTTCTGTGCAATGAAGCAAATTTTCATTTTTGTATAGAGTCTTTTTGTTTTATTCCATGGGAATCCAAATGCAAGACAGAAATGAAACTGTACGTGGATAATGAACATGTGCAGCAGAACCTGTCCATTCGCACCTTTGACTCCAATCCTGACCTTTTTATAAAAGCAAGTTTGCGCTAATAAACCTTTAAATCTGATGCCATCCTTTCTTCAGCCACTGGTCTAACTGCTGCCTCCTTGGTAGTGTCATTTTGAAAGCTCCTGATGAGCAGCAGAGACTGCAAGGGTTTGGGGATTCTCTAAGGGGATTAGAAATAGTAAGAAGTGCAAAGATGAGAGAGGAAGATTGTGGATAATCCGATGCTTAGTGAGAGAAGGATTATTTTGACCCAAAGTAGTTTGCAGTGTTCTAGAGATGTCTTAATTTATTTTCCATTTCTTTGGACTCTTAGCTGACAAGAAATCTCCCCATGAGGCGGCCTATGATGCATTTCTTTGTGGATCAGGTAAAACCTGACATTTCTTAAAGATTTAACCGTTAGAATTCAGGAATTGCTTTCCTTCCACTGTAACCATTTTCATTCAATAGTCGGTAATACAGGTACTTGTTACTTAAAGGTAAACTACCAAATTATCCATATATATATTTCTTTAAAATTGAACATTTGCTTAGCTTTTGCTTCTGCACTATTGTAATGTCACCTCTTCATTGTTCCTCCTTTTTTAGTTCTTTTGAAATTAGCCCACTTGCTCCTAGGCAGAATGCCATGGTGAGTGGTGTTTATGAACTTCTTTGCCTTGAGAATGACCTTGCATTCATAGCTCTTTTAAAAAATAGCTGTCAGTTTGTGATATCTTTTTCTGTTCAACAATTTTATCCAGTTTTTGAATAAAGCATTTAGCTTGTTGTTTTATAAAGCGGCAAGTAAGAGTTTTAGTCTCAAGGCTTGAACCTTGTTTTTTTTTTTAAAAAAAAAATACAACAATCTTGAGGGGTTTGATGGCCTGGGAGGCTGGTAATGAAATTGTGCATCTTTCCTTCCTCTCTTTTGGTCATTGTTTCAAATCCAGCTCAGGCTGGTAGTGACCAAATGGCCTTACCATCTGACAGCTATGGGGAAATGACTGATGGCTTCAGTCACATTCCTAGTGAATGTTTGTCCCCTTCCCACTGTTTGGTACACTTATTGGCTTCTGTTGAGAATTACTAGGGTATTAAATGGGTGTTGAAACAGCATTATCCTTACACCAGTAGATGTGGTCTTTCCCTCTGTTATGATTGAGGTACACTGGCAGGGTTTTTTGGGGGGAAGCTTGATCTGCCTTCTATGTGCTGTATCTCTTCTGTACACAGAGGATTTCGTACTGCAAGGCTGTTAGTCTGTTTCCTTTTACCAGCACTATATTCACATTCTAAATAAATAAGCCCTTCATACTTCCCCTGCTCCTGTTCCCTTAAAGGTCTGCTGTAGCTAGGAGTTCCCTAAAGCTGTAGTACTGTGCCATTTCCTTATTTTGTGTAGATCACTGAATTATTATTTTTTATTTTGTTTTCCGACATAGTGACACACTGGAGACTGATCCCTCTTTCTCTCAGTATTTCAGTGCATTAATCAAATACCTGAACCAGGTGAATCTGATCCGAGCTGGTGTTTCAAAAATTGTGAGTTTAAAGTGCTTTATGTTTACCCTCATTGTATCTGAATCTGCAGATGCTCAAGTTAGTAGGCTATCTGATCGCTCATGTGAGTGAAATAAAATACCAGCTAGTGTCTGGATCTTCATCTGCGGGTGACTCCTCAGTATCAGTCCAAATAGCATTTTAAAAAAACAATTGTGCTAAATTTTTACTCCATTATTTATATTAATTTTGTCACCAGTTACAAATGGTCTGGGGCCATGTCTACGCCATCGCTTACGTCAAAGTAAGTTGCATTGCTCTGGGGTGTAAAAAAACGACTACTCCCCGAGTGATGTAATTTACATTGACTTAATGCAGTTTCTACACTGCTATGTCGACAAGAGATGCTCTCCTGTTGACCTAGCTTCCGTCTCTCATTGAGGTGGAATAATTAAGTTGATGGGAGAGCGCTTTCCCATCAACTTACTGTATCTGCACCAGACCTGCTAAATTGACGTGACTGCAGCAGCACCGATTTAGCGCTGTAATGAAGACCAGCCCATAGTCTTTTAACTGCAGCCAAGATGCTGCTTCTCCCCATTTCAGCACCTATAATGAGATAAAAATACAGGGAGCACTCAAAGGTACTCATCTGTATTAAGGTATCCCTACTTCCAAGCTTCTGTTAGGTTGTTAGAGGATAGGTTTTTACCTTGGATTTTTATTTTCACATGCATTTTGGTGACTTAAGTTTTGCTCTCACGGTTCATGCCCACAAGAGTCCAAAGATGGAAAAATAATACTTCCTTGTATTGTACAGGTGGTTATTGCTTAGTCACTGTCACTTTTTGCCTGCTGTGTTTAATGATCTTAAATACCACTTTTAGTATTTCCACAGTCAGATGAGGATTAAGTTTGAGAGTCTCTAGCTTAATTTCACTTCATCATTTTCTAGAATTTCTCTGGCACAGATGTTCCTAGCCAACGTCCACCTCTTTTGATTGCCAGTGTTCGGGGATGGCCTGGGGTGGATGAAGAACAGATCTATCAAACGTTAAAAGCTCTGTGCAAGTTTGATGTCAGACAACTGACTAAGAACCAATTTTTGTTGCTCTCCAATAAGTTTAAGGAGTAAGTGATCAAAGTTCTAATTCTTCTCATCCTCTTTCCCCCTGCTGCTGTCCCTATTTGCCCTCTTGCTCCAGTCCTGCTTATCTTTTAGTTAAGGGGATTCATGTCCCAAGCCTCCGAATGCAATAAGAGCCGCATGCAAGATGTATCTAACGTAATGCAATTATGATTTATTTCTTAGTGTCAGGTTTGTTCTGCGAGATTATAAAGATCACCCCAATCTGCAGATTTCACTCTATCACCACTGGAGACACTCGCCACAAGTGAACTGTTTGCTACAGTAAGTGATGATGCTCTCATGTGCCTTCTGCTGTGAGTCAGGAATAATATTCCCTCCTGAAATAGCTTCCCTGCATCTTTGTATGAGAAACAGTTAATCATTCTTAAGTAAAGTTACATTATAGATCCATCATAAAAACATGTAATTGAGAAGCAGGCTTTGTGCGGTGGTTTAGAATGGACACTATGTAAATGATCTTCCACGTCTGGATTCCAATCTTGACTTGGATCACCAAGAAAATGTTTCCTTGTGGCCAACACCAAACCACCATGCTGTCATAATTGACAGATGCTGATCTTTCAGGCCTGTCCGGGAATACCAAGTGTGGGGAAGGGGTAAAGCTATGTTAAAAGTTCAATTCTGAGGTATCAGGCGTGATTACAAGTTAAAATACCTATGCTTTGTTAACCCAGTGGTGCAGATGGAGGGAGAATATTAGCTCTGACCCAGCTCAGGGAGGAGTCTCACATTCATAATCACCCAACTAATCCCAAATATAAATAGCTTAATAACATTTTAACTTTCTTCCCCTTGCAGCATTTGTGGGATTGTGGCATCATGGTCTCTTTTGGCCTTTGTGTTTGGAGGATCTCCATAGTATGCCGTGTAAAAGATTATCTTCTGGAAAAATCTCCCGGACATCTTTCCTATCTATGTGCTCTACACCAGGATGCCTGTTTGTTTGTTTTTCCCTCTCTCCCCCCCCCCCCCTTCTTCTTCTTACATTATTAATACAGTGATGGTAGTAAAAGGCATTGTTAACATTGTTGGGGTTTTTTTTTTTCCTTCAATCACAAAAATAATAATATGTGTTTAAGGAGACTGTCAGGTTTTAGGAATCAAATCTGAAGGGGAAAATCCTCCTGTTTTTAAAAAATATTAAAGAAGTACTACCTCTTCTTCAGGTGCAAGTGGAACAGAGAATCCACTGTTTTGATGGGACTTTTATCTTGTGCCCCTGTTTATTCTTCAACAACTTTAATAAACCAGGTCTATTCCAAGTGTTATGCTGTTGTTAAAAAGGCTGGTGTACACAGGCTCATGTTGCGTTTTTTGGAAATTGTTAAATAGAAGAGCTACTTTAATTCCATTTCAACTGAGGGAAAGGGAGGTTATTACTGTTTGCCAGATGGAAAAGGACAAAACTGATGGAGAAAAAATTCTGCAGGCTCCTGAACGGTTTTCAAAGACAATAAAATAAATGTCAGGTGACTTCTCAGGGTGTATTTTTAAGCACACATGGGCAAGAGCCTACCTGACAGCATGTTTATCAGTTTTTTCTGATACGAATGAGTGAGTGAGTGAACTTCAGGCCAAGAACAGCTGCCCTCATCCCTGTCCTCATCCCACTTCCTAATCCTTCCTCAACCTAAACTTGATTGGGAATTCTAGGGTGTGGAAGGTCTTCAGAAACGAAGAAGAGTTTGTTTCTGCTGTGGAAAGCTGAAGCTGAATATAGGAGGGACTCAGCTCCCTGGGGCTCCCTCCACCATAAGGAGGGTGGGCTATGGGAGCACTGGGGGTTGGGTCTCCACTGCCTGCCCTAGACCCTTCCATCCCTGCCTCCCCTCTCCAGGGTCAGACAAGCACTATGTGGTCTGCTGCAGTAGGCTCTTGGAAGCTGATCGGCAGCTGGCCTGGAGGGGGGAATTTTTCAACAAGCCAAGGACAGAGCCAGGCTCAGAGCTTCCACTTTGAGTGTAAGAACAAGCCCCAAAGGTAAAGATCAGAGTGGGAAGTACGTTAGCGTATGGGGGGGGTCTTTGGAAGACACTAATTGAATGGTTTATTAAGATGGGTGAAAATATTCAAATCCTTCAACTACCTAAAACCATACCCAGGGGTGAATTAATTGCTCCTGGGGCCCTAAGCACAGCCAAGCAATGGGCCCCCCTTTCAACTCTCACCCCCATTCACAACCCAGCTTTTACTCGCAAAGTGTACCGTATATACTCGAGTATAGGTCGACCCGAATATAAGCCGATGCACCTAATTTTACCACAAAAAGCTGGAAAAGTTATTGACTCGAGTATAAGCCTAGGGTGGGAAATGCAGCAGCTACCGGTAAATTTCAAAAAAAAAAAAAAAAGCGCCTCGCTCTCCTGTCCCCGCTGCGCGGGCGGGCTGCCGAGGTTCCCCCCTCCCCGCCGGACCAAGAAAAAAAATGTGCGCCCCGGTTCCTCCCCTCCCCGCCGGACCAAAAAAAAAAAAAAAAAAAGCGCCTCGCTCTCCCGTCCCCGCCGCGCGGGCGGGCTGCCGGGAGCGTCCCGGTTCCCCCCTCCCCGCCGCGGGCGGGCTGCCGGGAGCGCTCCCGGCAGCCCGCCCGCGGCGGGGAGGGGGGAACCGGGACGCTCCCGGCAGCCCGCCCGCGGCGGGGAGGGGGGAACCGGGACGCTCCCGGCAGCCCGCCCGCTCGGCGGGGACGGGAGAGTGAGGCGCTTTTTTTTTTTTTTTTTTTTTTGTCCGGCGGGGAGGGGAGGAACCGGGGCGCACATTTTTCACTGACTCGAGTATAAGCCGAGGCGGCTTTTTTCAGCCCAAAAAGTGGGCTGAAAAACTCGGCTTATACTCGAGTATATACGGTAATCGATGCAACATTGGGGAATTGTGGGGGGCCCAAGATGTTAAGTGAGAATTTTTTAAATTTAAGGCCGTGCAAACTTGTAATTTTGTAACCATTTTTTGTTGTTGCTTGAGGCCCCCTTTCTCTTGGGGCCCTAAGCACGTGCTTTTATTGCTTATAGGTTAATCCACCATTGACCATACCAGGTTCCAGTGACTGAAGCCATGCAGGTGGGGTAGCTCTAGAGGATTACACTGTCCAGCGTGTCTGTGTGCTGCAGTGATAACAGAAAAGGACACGACCCACTTCTATTTCGTGCAGCCCGACCAAGCCTACAATACTGGCTAGTCAGACCACTCTTGCCTGCCCCCCTTCAGGGCTGCGCAGCCGTTGTGTTGTAAAGACAGGCGCACAGGGTGTGCACAGGCACAACTGTAATGCTGGCCAGAGCGCTGGGGGGCGCTCTCACCTCCCCGGGCTCCCTGCCTGGTGCGAAGCAGCGTGTCCCCCCCCCCCCTCCCGCCCCCCAGCTGACCCGGTTCCCAGCCCATTCGCCAGGAAACTGGCCAATGGGAACTGTGGGGGTGTGTCTGTGCCACAACTGGCTGACCACGCCTCCCCAGCAGGGAGGGGGAGGGAGCTGCGGGCAGCAGAGCACTGTCAGACAGGAGGGAAGGGGGGGGCATTGTGGGGCAAACAGATGGAGCCGGGGGCAGGAGAAGGAGCAGCGATGGGCACCCCATGGCTGGCATAAAATACACAGTACAGAGGGGGCTTCCTGAGGGGAGGGGGTATAGCAACACTTCCCTCCCCCACAGAGCAGACCCAGCCTGCAGCTGGCTCCGTCCATCACTACCCCCACCCCACAGAGACCCACACAACCCTCTGCCCCCCTGGAAGAACCCCACCAGCCCCTGTGCCCCCATCACCCCTCTCCAGAGAGCCTCCCCTTTGTGCCTCCAGAGACAGCTCCCCTCCCCCCTGCTCCCTACCATCTTCTCCTTTGCCTTCCCCCTCCCGCCAAGGGCCGGCGACGGGGGTACAACGGGTACAGCTGTACCGGGCCCCAGACTTCAGGGGGGCCCCCTGAAGTCCGGGGCGGGTACTCAGTTGTACCCCCCTGTTGCCGGGGCTGTGAGCAAGGCGCGGCTCCGGGCAGCCGCTGCAGCGCTCACCAGCTCCCTCCCCCGGCACCCAGCAGCCTCCCCCCCCCCCTTTGCTTCTCCCGGCCGGGCCACACGGCCGCAGCGCATGCGGGGGTTGGGACCCAAGGGAGGTAGGAGACCGGCCGGGGGGAGGGGGGAGCACGGGCAGCGGGAGACCGGCGGGGGGGACCGCGGGCGGCGGGGGGGGGCCGTGGGCGGCAGGAGACCGGGGGGGGGCCCAAAATTCCTGTCGCCGGCCCTGCTCCTGCCCCCAGCTCATTGGCCAGGAGGCTCCCAGACTGTTGGCCACCAAGGCTAAGGGGAGCTGCACCTGAGGCCTGGCTGTGCCTCCACAGCATGGGGCAGGGGAGCCACAGGTGAGCAAACCCCAGTCGTCGTCGTCATCCCAGGCACAGCAATTCTCTGGAGATTTAATTTCACTGAGGCAAGCAATGTAATCGACTCTTCCTTTCCAGACAGTGTGGGATTTTCCTGTAAGAAAACTTACACTTTCTTTGCAAAGAAGGCCAGTTACAGTTTTTCACTTGAGAAGTCTATTTTCTGGTTGGTCATAAGCTCATTTTTTTGTTACCTCAGTTTCTTAGGGAATTTTAAGTCATTTGAATTGTAACTTTTTTCCCCCATTGATCCAAAACACATGAAAGAGATGCAGATTTGTATTTCTGTGGGCCAAACCACCCTAGGCAGAAATGTAAATGTCAGAGCTAGAAAAGCTCTGCAAGGGTATGGGCCCCTCAGGAAATTGTCCCCAAGTCATTGATTCTTCTGGGCGTTCCATTCTATTGTTCCTTCCTACAGTGATAGAGATCAGTGTCTCCACCCACAGGGGAGAGGCAGAAGACTGGGCCAACCCTGCAGCCACTCTGCCTCTACCCTTGTTCTCTGTCTGCTCCTTCTACCAGCCCCTTTGGTCTCCCTGGGATTCCCCCTACCATTACTCCCCTGGGTCTTCTTTCTCTGGAGCTTCTCATGAAGTAAAAAATCAGAGAGGTAGCCGTGTTAGTCTGGAATTGCAGATGTGACAAAGAGTCCTGTGGCATCTGACAAAGTGGGTATTAGCCCACGAAAGCTTATGCTTCAATACTTTAGTCTTTAAGGTGCCACAGGACTCTTTGTCACTCATGAAGTAAAGTTGTCATTATAGGTTCTTGTCTCTGTAATGTATTTAATTTTGATGTATTTATTAAGTGTTAATTAATGCACTATGAAAGTCCTCCTTCAGCCCTCTGTATAAATTGATTCTCTTTTTTCCATATGTTTTGCCCATAGGGTTTTCTGCAGCCCTAGGGCAGCCAGAAATAACACCTGCACCTTTGCAATGGGGTGAAGGAAGGGGACCATGAGATCCCTATTTATGTAATTTGCAAGAAGTGTTATCAATACTCAGGGTACCAAATGTGTTTACAGGATATAAGTGCCGTGTAAAATCCCAAAGCAAGCTCATTTCTCTCATAATAATCTTATATATAGTATATACATATTTATCATTAATTATATGAGTTGATATTAATAATTATTAGCTAGGTTACTTTTTTTTTCATTGTGGAAAATTGTGTGCTATTTTACAGGTTGAATGACATAATACCCCCTACCTCCCCCAGTGTCCATCACTAAGTCTGGTAACTTTTCAAGTGTCCACGCAACATGGTGGTGCATAGCCCTGTCCCATTCTTCAGGGGACAAAGGGTCCAGGGCAGCCTGATGCTGGCAGCATCAAGTGACCTGGCCCCAGGCCACTCTGCTCCACTCCACGGGCTTCCAGCGTTGCTCAGGGGTGGGGGGTTGGGTAAAGGGGGGAGCATGTGGGGGGGGGAAGAGGTGGGGAGGCAGTCGGGGGACAAGGAGCGGGAGGTATTTGGGAGTTTTGAGGAGGGCAGTCGGGGCAGGAAGTGGGAGGGAGTGGATGGGGGCAGGGCTCCCTCCATCCACACCCTAATGAAATGTCCTGCACACAGCTACGTAGGCCCCATGAAGTATGCTATGACCAACACTGAAGTGGGTCCAAGGAAGCCATTGAGAAGAACTGGTTCCATAATAAGAGCAGTTTATACTAGAACAGGGTTTTTTATGCATCTGTTTTTGTTTGTTACAGGGGCATAAATATCAAGCGCTGTTTGCTTGCAAGCTGAATTTTCTGTTTTTCAACCCCTTTCCTAGGGGTATTGTGAAGAGACTTACTGTATTTTCAGATGTGGTTTTTAAGCTCTGTATGATATATTGCTTAATTCTTAAGTTAGTGCTCTCCTCAGAACATTAATTTGGTTTTTGTGACACCTTAGCTGCTGAGTTTGACTGTGATGATGGTGTTCCTTTACATGCCACAGTTAGTAAATCACTATTTATTCTTTCTGTTACTGTGGTGCCCATTGTGCTAGATGCTGTACAAAACAATAAGATAGTCCACCCAAGAAAGTTCACAATTAGTTGTAGGGCTGTACCAAGTACAGAAGGGCGCATTGAAGATGTTTTTAGCCACATATAAGTGGTATTTTAGGCAGCAGTGAAGTAATTAAGCGGCTGCTACTTTCGTAAACCTTTCCTCAGTTTTAGAGCTTTTATATTTACAGCTTCATTATTCATGTTTCTCCTCTTGACAGTTATGTCATCTGACTCTTTAGTGGCTTGAGAACACGTTTTCTTATAAATGCTCAGTCTGGAGGCAGATTGGCTTGAACTAGCTACTTCTACACATGAAAGACCAGGTGGGCAAAAATTCCAGTTCAGGTTTTTCTATATTACACTAGGCATCATTCCAAGTAAATGAACAGCTTAACTGAGCCTCTTGGTATCAGTAGGCAGCACAGATCTCATAAGCAAACTCTCTGTGTGACAGTTAGGTCCAGACCTTTTGTTACCTTCCAGCAGACTCTGGCTATTCACTATCTCTGCTCAACTCTGGCAGTCACAAAACTGGAGATATTCCTGTCTCTTACTTGGTGTATGTCACATTTAGTGTGACTGCCCCCCAAGGAGGGAAAAAAATCATTAGAAGGCATGTTTGACAGAAGTCAGGAGTACATCACCAAAAGAACACAGGAGATGTGCAACAGCCAGGTTCAGCAGATGAATGCTCAGGGGGTCCAGTTGAGCATGAAAGTAGAAGATCCAGAAGGCAATTCCACTTGCAACAGCATCCATATTTGGCCTGAGTTTCTTTATGTGCAGGGCATTGACACAGGAATACTTTGGTGAATTTATTGCTTTGAGTAGTTGCAATGCAGGAGAGGGGAATTTACTTTTAGGGAAACATCAAACTTACATATATTCTGTGTACTGATTACTCTTTGCCTATTTCATTCAATAGAATTCCTACAGAATTATATTTGACTACAGTCCATTGTCCCATCCTGATATCATCCCAGGATATACATTCTTCAGAGCAGAGAATGTTTTCCTATACATTTACAGAATGTCTACCCCAGTTGCAATTGGAGTTTTTGGGTGATACTATAATAGAAGTATTACATACACAAAAAAATATGTTAAACTATTATTAAGGTTGTAAAAAATTGAACACTCCAAAATTAGGAAATGCCAGAAATTAAGGTTCTCTGTGCAGCCATAAATTCAGCCCCTCGTGCATACGCATTTGTCACATTACTGAAATAATTTGGGATCCTATAGATCATTGGTGCAACCAGAGTCCTATAGTGGCACCAAATCTTATGTACAGGGGGTCATAATGGGTGTCTACAACCAGGTTATGGATTGCTGATTATGAATATGCCATTGGTATGTGTGTATCAATTTTGTAGTTGAAGTTATGAATATTGGCTCTGGACTGTCTGTCTTTCTAAATATTGTGCTCGGCTGGGGGGGACATTCCAGAATACTGGGTGTCAGCTTTGCTTGGTGGGCCATTAAGGATGATCAGCGACACAATGGACTCTGGGAGCTTGGAATGCCCCAATCCAGATGAGAAGTCTACCAGAGAACATGCCAGGCAGCCTTTGGGCTGTAGTTGTCCCTTTGGAAGCAATCTGTCCTGATCTGACACTCACAGTTGGATCCCACCAGGAACAGCACCGTCACAGCATTATGATTCAGTCTTTAATTACCTGAGTACACTATCTTTTCTACGGAACCCATGCTTCATTCAGTGCATAGGATGGAAAGTGCTTACTAAATGAGCAGCCATTTAATATTTTATTTTATCTTCCTTGTTCTCTATGTAGTCCCAGGCCTTATATACGGCACTTTTTGGTATTGAGAATTGTGGTCCGCCTAGTGTCTCATGCCAGCACAGCCTGAAAGATTGCCCACAGTTTCTCTGCCACTTGTGTGTACCTCTCCTGTATCAAAATGGATCTTGTAATTGATCCTAAGAGATGAGAGTTCAAGGTGCACAGCACTTCTCAGGATTAGGCCCTGTAGAGAGGTCAGCCACGGCTTCTCTCTCTCCCCCCCTCCCCCCACCCCCGGGGCAGCAGGGAACCATACCACCTCCCTGCTGAGCTGTTGGGGGAATTTAGCTCAGCCATGGGAGTCTTCTCTGGCTGCCCTTGTGGAGGCAGAAATAAGTACAGTTAGGCCAGGGCCCTAGGGCAGGGTGGGGTAACGAGTCAGGTGCACAGGCCCTCAGCAGGGCTGAGCAATAACAGTATAAGCAGTAGCAATGAGTACAGGCCCTAGGCCAAGACCAGGCAACAATGAGTCAAGTGCTCAGATCCTTGGGCAGGGCTGAGCCATAAACAACAACAAGCCCAGGCCCTAGGGCAGGGCAGGGCACTGGGGAGTCAGGAACTCAGGCCCTCAGGCAGGGCTGAGCTACAACAATACAACAGTAGGCCCAAGCCTCCAAAAGGCCCAGGAGAGGGGGAGACTGCCACCTATGAGTTGGGTGGCAGGGAGGACGCAGGACCTCCCACTCCACTGCATCCCAGCCCAGGCCCCTAGCAGTGGCAGAAGACCCGCTCCTGTGTCAGTGGGGATCCTGGCCGCAACACATTGACACATGGGGGTTCTGGAAGTGCTGCAGCCAGACTAGAGTCGGCTGCCCCCGGGCCACTTCCTAACCCCCCTCTGGTTGCAGCTGGGTCAGCGTGGAGTCACCCTGGGCTCCTCAGGGTAGCTAGCTCAGGGTAGGCTTCGCACCTCTCAGGGTAGCTGACGCAGGGCAGGTCTGGCAACTCCTCCGGGTAGTTGGCGCAGGGCAGGCTCAGCGCCTCCTTGCACATACCACAGGCCACTGGTGCTCCCCAAGTATCTGGCCCCTCCAGTGGCTGTTTTTGGAGTGAGGGCTGAGGGCGAGCTTTTGTACTTCCTGGTCGCCGCCTGACCCTCAGGGGGGGCGGGCTCAGAGATCACTAGCTCCGCCCACTCTGGTATCTATAGGAGTTTCTCTCCCTCCAGGGCAGTGGGCAACTACACTGGCTCACTATAGCCGGCTTATGCCCGCCCACTTCCTGGGAACCCAATATAGGCTCACTACAGCCCCTAAAAGAAATATACATGATTGAACAAAGACAAGGATCCCTTTCCCTCCTTTCAAAATGCCACCACAAAGTGACTGTGCCTCACCTTTTTCTGGGGAGGGTGTTCAGACCAGTTCCTGTCTGCATCCTGAAAAACTTGTCCGTACCAGTTTGCCCTGGCCTCTTCTTTTGTCATTCAGTTTTGCGCGCATTCTAAAACAATGTGCATTTCCTCACCTTTGTGGCAAAACCAGACTTTTAGGCACCTCCCTTCCTTACTTGGTGTGAACATTGCTCGTGCCAATCAGAAACTAACACAAAGAGGTTTTGGGGGCCCCATCTGACACTTTTGTGATGTCATAGTTTGTACTTATTGCCCTGCATTGCAATATGCAGGCAGAGAGAGGAAAAAGAAAACGAATCCTGTGTACCCCTGTATCTGAGCTTGATCACCTCGAAGTCTCTTGGCTCGCGTGTTTTCAAACAGAGCTTCTACGTTTGCCGGTCGTTATGCGTTGGTTTGTATTTGTAAGTATCAGTTATTACTAAATGCTGTATCTTTGTTTATAAATATTGTTAGTAGGTATTTTTGTCATTGTGTGTTTTAAGTTTCATTAAGTCTACTAGTTAATCAAATGATGCTCCCTTACCCCTTGTAATTATCCCCAATAAAACTTTAAATTGATTAATTTTAGTTGTGTGTGTGTCTCTCGGTCTGTCTGCAGTTCGCGTCGTGACCCATATTCTCCTTGCATCCCTTACAATATAGTCTTTTGCCGCGTGCAACCTGGTAAATAACAGGCCTGCATTTTTCACACCTGTGAGTATGTGGCAATCAACAGAGGGAAGCACATGCATGTCACAAAAGGTTATGAGCCATCAAGACACCTGGCTTGTTTAAACACTGTGGGCTCTCTGAGAACTTCTGTGATGTAACCTAAAGAAAACAAGATAAGTCAAGAAGTCCACTAGAAAAGGGAAAAATCAGTGAAGGGGGGATTATTAAAGAGAATAAATAACCACTGTGAGGGCTTAAGCTACACCCGAAATCCTACATTCGCACAGTTACTCCTGTTGGACTAGACAATCCGCTTCCCCAAAAATTCTTCCATCAGCCTAGCACTGTCTACACTGGGAGTTAGGTCTCTATAGCTATGTATCTCAGGGGTATAGATTTTTCACACACCCAAGAGATATAGCTTTCCTGCTGTAAATTCCCAATGTACATGAGCCCAGAGAAACTCCTACACAAATAGTGAGGGCTCCAGCACCTAGAGTTAATCTTCCTTTTGCCCGTTCCTCTTTTGCTGGTGGATTTCCCTGATGGACTCAAAATCCTAGAAGATTAGGCTCAGCTGCGCCCTTGCTGAGGCTGCAATCCAGCCCATCGCCCCCACACCACCTGCCTGGGACCTGTCCCTCTCCGGCGAGCTGCTCAGCACCTTCTTCCTCGCCGTGGCCGGTGGGTCGAAACGCAGCCCTTTGCAGGCTGGAATACGCCGCTTGGCACCCAGGAAGAGTTCCTCTTCCTTTTGCCCCTTCCTCTTTTTCTGGTGGATTTACCTGATGGACGCAGAATCCGAGAAGATTAGGCTCAGCTGCGCCCTTGCTGAGGCTGCAATCCAGCCCATCATCCAGATCAGTAAGAAAGATGTTGACCAAAACGGGCCCCAGGAGCCACGGCTGACTTCCCCGGAGCGGCCGGAGACCAGGCACCAGCTGCTGGCTCTCTTTGCAAATGGAGGCAATCGGGCTGAGCCACCAGGCGCGTGTCACGCGATGCCCCGCCACAAAAACAAGCACTGCCGTGACTCAGAGTCGAACCAAGGTTGCTGCAGCCACAGCGCAGAGTACTAACCACTATACGATCACGGCCCACGGCCAAGCGCTTTGGTGGCTGAGCCATAAATGCTCCGTGCTCGGGGGGCGGCGGTGAAAATCAAGCCCGCGGGGCATGAAGGCAAGTCTCCCTGGAGAAGAAGGAGCCGAGGAAAGTGTCGGCCGGGCAAGACTTTGCTCCCTCCCCATTCAAAAGGCCTCCCCGTCGGGGAATCAAACCCCGGTCTCCCGCGTGACAGGCGGTGATACGCGCCACTATACTAACGAGGAAGAAGGCCGCTCTCTTACTGCCCCCGGCTCCCCCAGACCAGCTGTGACGGTGCTGTTCCTGGTGGGATCCAACGGAGCGTGACAAATCAGGACAAATTGCTTCCAACAGGGCAACTACGGCCCAAAGCTGGGGGTTTTCCACTCTAAGGCAAACCAAACCAGCCAAACAGAAAAGACTTTGGTTTCGCCCCGCCGGCTAATCACAAGTCACACAAGCAATTCCCTTAGACGCTCCAGCTTCCCAGTAGCACCAGCAGCAGCCACCTGTCCTGGGGACCAATGGCTATGAAAACCAATACCCCAGATAAAGAAAACGGTTCTCCCCAATTCCAAAGAATCAGGCCCCACACCCAGGTCAATATACAAATCAGATCTTACCCACAAATCACGCTCTTGCCAATCCTTTACAATCTAAAATCCAAAGGTTTCTTATACACGGAAAAAGATACAGGTCAGGGTTAGGAGTCGTTAAAAGAAATCAGTTACATGCAGTAATGGCAAATCTCTTGGTTCAGGCTTGCAGCAAAGGTAGAATGAACTGCAGGTTCAAATCAAAGTCTCTGGAATGCATCCCCTGCAAGGATGGGCCATACAGTCCTTTGTTGAAAACTTCTGTGAGTAGCCCGAATTCCTCCCGAGTAAGAGTGGCTGACTGAAGACAAAATGGAGGGAGTTTCTCCCAGGTTTTATAGACTTCCTCTGGTGGGCGAAGGCGCCCCCTCCTTCTCATGCAGAGTCCAGTTGCAAAATGGAGGTTCATAGCCACATAGTCCAATCACCAGACTCTCCAAGAGTCAGTTTCTGACCAGGCAGGCTACATTCCTGGAGAAGCTCCGGTGTAGACTGGCGTCTACAAAGTTCATTGTGTAGCTCAGGGGTCTCCAAACTACGGCCCGCGGGCCGGATGCGGCCCGCGAGGCCCTCTCATCCGGCCCGCGGAGATCTTTTTGGCTATTTAGGGAATTTTTGGCTCTTTTGAGCTTTTCGCTGGGACGGCTCCGCGCTGGGGCCTGGAAGCGCCGCGCGGGCCGCCAGCCGCGGGGCCGGGACGCGCCGCGTGCTCGGCTGCCGCCCCAGGGCCGGGACGCGCCGCGTGCTTGGCTGCCGCCGCCGGCCGGGACGCACCGCGTGCTCGGCTGCCGCCGCCGGCCAGGGACGGCTCAGAGCTGGGGCCGGGATGTGCCGCACCGCCACGCAGTTACAGGGGGCGAAACAAGGAGCCACCCACTGCCAGGCGGCGAACCGGTCTGTGGGGAGAGACCGGGTTGAGCGGGTCAGTTGGGGGGGGGGGAGAGACCGGGCTGGGTGGGTCATTTGGGGGGGGGTGGGAGGAAAGGAGGTTTTGGGGTGAGAGACCTGGCTGGGTGGGTCATTTGGGGGGCGGTTGGAGGAAAGGAGGTTTTGGGGTGAGAGACCGGGCTGGGTGGGTCAGTTGGGGGGGGTGGGAGGGAAGGAGGTTTTGGGGTGAGAGACCTGGCTGGGTGGGTCATTTGGGGGGGGGGTTGGAGGAAAGGAGGTTTTGGGGTGAGAGACCGGGCTGGGTGGGTCATTTGGGGGGGGGGTTGGAGGAAAGGAGGTTTTGGGGTGAGAGACCGGGCTGGGTGGGTCAGTTGGGGGGTGGGTGGGAGGGAAGGAGGTTTTGGGGTGAGAGACCTGGCTGGGTGGGTCATTTGGGGGGGGGTTGGAGGAAAGGAGGTTTTGGGGTGAGAGACCTGGCTGGGTGGGTCATTTGGGGGGGGGGGTTGGAGGAAAGGAGGTTTTGGGGTGAGAGACCGGGCTGGGTGGGTCAGTTGGGGGGTGGGTGGGAGGGAAGGAGGTTTTGGGGTGAGAGACCGGGCTGGGTGGGTCAGTTGGGGGGTGGGTGGGAGGGAAGGAGGTTTTGGGGTGAGAGATCTGGCTGGGTGGGTCATTTTGGGGGGGGGGTTGGAGGAAAGGAGGTTTTGGGGGGAGAGACCTGGCTGGGTGGGTCAGTTGGGGGGTTGATGTGTAGTGTTCATGTGTAATGTTCATGTGTAGTGAACAGGTGTTCATGTGTAGTGTTCATGTGTAGTGAACAGGTGTTCATGTGTAGTGTTCATGTGTGGTGAACAGGTGTTCATGTGTAGTGTTCATGTGTAGTGAACAGGTGTTCATGTGTAGTGTTCATGTGTGGTGAACAGGTGTTCATGTGTAGTGTTCATGTGTGGTGAACAGGTGTTCATGTGTAGTGTATCAATGTGTTATTAAATAATAACTGAATAAAATAATATTAAATAAATAATAAAAAACAACATCCATGTTTTGATTCTTTTTTATTTGGATCTCGAGTGTGTTGTCGGCCCCCGAACTGCTATTTGATAGCTAATGCGGCCCTCAGGCTGAAAAGTTTGGAGACCCCTGGTGTAGCTGATGGTTCTTAATGGGCCATCAGTCAGGCCAGGGGAGTTAACAACAGCTTGTCTGAGATTTCCACCCTGAAGCCAAGCATAAATTTGAAATACAGGCACCGTAGAGCCAATATTCATAACTTTAGGTACAAAAAGGACACACAGACATACAGATAGATTAATCATAATCAGCAGACCATAACCTGGTCGTAGACACCTTATCTGACCCCCTTTTACACAATATTTGGCGCCACTATAGGACCTTGGTTGCACCAATGATCTATATGATCCCAAATAATTTCAGTAACGTGACACCGGAAGACACCACACCATGGGCCCCAGCGGGCAACACCACCTCCTGCTCTCTTCTCCGTCCTCAGCGCTTCGGCTGCAGCTACCGCCTCCGCACACGCGGTTGCCCAGCAGCCCGCCTTTGGGGGCTACGCGGCTCGCCCCCACACCACCTGCCTGGGACCTGTCCCTCTCCGGCGAGCTGCTCAGCACCTTCTTCCACGCCGTGGCCGGTGGGTCGAAACGCAGCCCTTTGCAGGCTGGAATACGCCGCTTGGCACCCAGGAAGAGTTCCTCTTCCTTTTGCCCCTTCCTCTTTTTCTGGTGGATTTACCTGATGGACGCAGAATCCGAGAAGATTAGGCTCAGCTGCGCCCTTGCTGAGGCTGCAATCCAGCCCATCATCCAGATCAGTAAGAAAGATGTTGACCAAAACGGGCCCCAGGAGCCACGGCTGACTTCCCCGGAGCGGCCGGAGACCAGGCACCAGCTGCTGGCTCTCTTTGCAAATGGAGGCAATCGGGCTGAGCCACCAGGCGCGCGTCACGCGATGCCCCGCCACAAAAACAAGCGCTGCCGTGACTCGGAGTCGAACCGAGGTTGCTGCGGCCACAGCGCAGAGTACTAACCACTATACGATCACGGCCCACGGCCAAGCGCTTTGGTGGCTGAGCCATAAATGCTCCGTGCTCGGGGGCCGGTGGTGAAAATCAAGCCAGCGGGGCATGAAGGCAAGTCTCCCTGGAGAAGAAGGAGCCGAGGAAAGTGTCGGCCGGGCAAGACTTTGCTCCCTCCCCATTCAAAAGGCCTCCCCGTCGGGGAATCGAACCCCGGTCTCCCGCGTGACAGGCGGGGATATGCGCCACTATACTAACGAGGAAGAAGGCCGCTCTCTTACTGCCCCCGGCTCCCCCAGACCAGCTGTGACGGTGCTGTTCCTGGTGGGATCCAATGGAGCGTGACAAATCAGGACAAATTGCTTCCAACAGGGCAACTACGGCCCAAAGCTGGGGGTTTTCCACTCTAAGGCAAACCAAACCAGCCAAACAGAAAAGACTTTGGTTTCGCCCCGCCGGCTAATCACAAGTCACACAAGCAATTCCCTTAGACGCTCCAGCTTCCCAGTAGCACCAGCAGCAGCCACCTGTCCTGGGGACCAATGGCTATGAAAACCAATACCCCAGATAAAGAAAACGGTTCTCCCCAATTCCAAAGAATCAGGCCCCACACCCAGGTCAATATACAAATCAGATCTTACCCACAAATCACGCTCTTGCCAATCCTTTACAATCTAAAATCCAAAGGTTTCTTATACACGGAAAAAGATACAGGTCAGGGTTAGGAATGCTTAAAAGAAATCAGTTACATGCAGTAATGGCAAATCTCTTGGTTCAGGCTTGCAGCAAAGGTAGAATGAACTGCAGGTTCAAATCAAAGTCTCTGGAATGCATCCCCTGCAAGGATGGGCCATACACTCCTTTGTTGAAAACTTCTGTGAGCAGCCCGAATTCCTCCCGAGTAAGAGTGGCTGACTGAAGACAAAATGGAGGGAGTTTCTCCCAGGTTTTATAGACTTCCTCTGGTGGGCGAAGGCCCCCCCTCCTTCTCATGCAGAGTCCAGTTGCAAAATGGAGGTTCATAGCCACATAGTCCAATCACCAGACTCTCCAAGAGTCAGTTTCTGACCAGGCAGGCTACATTCCTGGAGAAGCTCCGGTGTAGACTGGCGTCTACAAAGTTCATTGTGTAGCTGATGGTTCTTAATGGGCCATCAGTCAGGCCAGGGGAGTTAACAACAGCTTGTCTGAGATTTCCACCCAGAAGCCAAGCATAAATTTGAAATACAGGCACCGTAGAGCCAATATTCATAACTTTAGGTACAAAAAGGACACACAGACATACAGATAGATTAATCATAATCAGCAGACCATAACCTGGTCGTAGACACCTTATCTGACCCCCTTTTACACAATATTTGGCGCCACTATAGGACCTTGGTTGCACCAATGATCTATATGATCCCAAATAATTTCAGTAACGTGACACCGGAAGACACCACACCATGGGCCCCAGCGGGCAACACCACCTCCTGCTCTCTTCTCCGTCCTCAGCGCTTCGGCTGCAGCTACCGCCTCCGCACACGCGGTTGCCCAGCAGCCCGCCTTTGGGGGCTACGCGGCTCGCCCCCACACCACCTGCCTGGGACCTGTCCCTCTCCGGCGAGCTGCTCAGCACCTTCTTCCTCGCCGTGGCCGGTGGGTCGAAACGCAGCCCTTTGCAGGCTGGAATACGCCGCTTGGCACCCAGGAAGAGTTCCTCTTCCTTTTGCCCCTTCCTCTTTTTCTGGTGGATTTACCTGATGGACGCAGAATCCGAGAAGATTAGGCTCAGCTGCGCCCTTGCTGAGGCTGCAATCCAGCCCATCATCCAGATCAGTAAGAAAGATGTTGAACAAAACGGGCCCCAGGAGCCACGGCTGACTTCCCCGGAGCGGCCGGAGACCAGGCACCAGCTGCTGGCTCTCTTTGCAAATGGAGGCAATCGGGCTGAGCCACCAGGCGCACGTCACGCGATGCCCCGCCACAAAAACAAGCGCTGCCGTGACTCGGAGTCGAACCGAGGTTGCTGCGGCCACAGCGCAGAGTACTAACCACTATACGATCACGGCCCACGGCCAATAGCTTTGGTGGCTGAGCCATAAATGCTCTGTGCTCGGGGGCCGGTGGTGAAAATCAAGCCAGCGGGGCATGAAGGCAAGTCTCCCTGGAGAAGAAGGAGCCGAGGAAAGTGTCGGCCGGGCAAGACTTTGCTCCCTCCCCATTCAAAAGGCCTCCCCGTCGGGGAATCGAACCCCGGTCTCCCGCGTGACAGGCGGGGATACGCGCCACTATACTAACGAGGAAGAAGGCTGCTCTCTTACTGCCCCCGGCTCCCCCAGACCAGCTGTGACGGTGCTGTTCCTGGTGGGATCCAACGGAGCGTGACAAATCAGGACAAATTGCTTCCAACAGGGCAACTACGGCCCAAAGCTGGGGGTTTTCCACTCTAAGGCAAACCAAACCAGCCAAACAGAAAAGACTTTGGTTTCGCCCCGCCGGCTAATCACAAGTCACACAAGCAATTCCCTTAGACGCTCCAGCTTCCCAGTAGCACCAGCAGCAGCCACCTGTCCTGGGGACCAATGGCTATGAAAACCAATACCCCAGATAAAGAAAACGGTTCTCCCCAATTCCAAAGCATCAGGCCCCACACCCAGGTCAATATACAAATCAGATCTTACCCACAAATCACGCTCTTGCCAATCCTTTACAATCTAAAATCCAAAGGTTTCTTATACACGGAAAAAGATACAGGTCAGGGTTAGGAATGCTTAAAAGAAATCAGTTACATGCAGTAATGGCAAATCTCTTGGTTCAGGCTTGCAGCAAAGGTAGAATGAACTGCAGGTTCAAATCAAAGTCTCTGGAATGCATCCCCTGCAAGGATGGGCCATACAGTCCTTTGTTGAAAACTTCTGTGAGCAGCCCGAATTCCTCCCGAGTAAGTGTGGCTGACTGAAGACAAAATGGAGGGAGTTTCTCCCAGGTTTTATAGACTTCCTCTGGTGGGCGAAGGCGCCCCCTCCTTCTCATGCAGAGTCCAGTTGCAAAATGGAGGTTCATAGCCACATAGTCCAATCACCAGACTCTCCAAGAGTCAGTTTCTGACCAGGCAGGCTACATTCCTGGAGAAGCTCCGGTGTAGACTGGCGTCTACAAAGTTCATTGTGTAGCTGATGGTTCTTAATGGGCCATCAGTCAGGCCAGGGGAGTTAACAACAGCTTGTCTGAGATTTCCACCCAGAAGCCAAGCATAAATTTGAAATACAGGCACCGTAGAGCCAATATTCATAACTTTAGGTACAAAAAGGACACACACACATACAGATAGATTAATCATAATCAGCAGACCATAACCTGGTCATAGACACCTTATCTGACCCCCTTTTACACAATATTTGGCGCCACTATAGGACCTTGGTTGCACCAATGATCTATATGATCCCAAATAATTTCAGTAACGTGACACCGGAAGACACCACACCATGGGCCCCAGCGGGCAACACCACCTCCTGCTCTCTTCTCCGTCCTCAGCGCTTCGGCTGCAGCTACCGCCTCCGCACACGCGGTTGCCCAGCAGCCCGCCTTTGGGGGCTACGCGGCTCGCCCCCACACCACCTGCCTGGGACCTGTCCCTCTCCGGCGAGCTGCTCAGCACCTTCTTCCACGCCGTGGCCGGTGGGTCGAAACGCAGCCCTTTGCAGGCTGGAATACGCCGCTTGGCACCCAGGAAGAGTTCCTCTTCCTTTTGCCCCTTCCTCTTTTTCTGGTGGATTTACCTGATGGACGCAGAATCCGAGAAGATTAGGCTCAGCTGCGCCCTTGCTGAGGCTGCAATCCAGCCCATCATCCAGATCAGTAAGAAAGATGTTGACCAAAACGGGCCCCAGGAGCCACGGCTGACTTCCCCGGAGCGGCCGGAGACCAGGCACCAGCTGCTGGCTCTCTTTGCAAATGGAGGCAATCGGGCTGAGCCACCAGGCGCGCGTCACGCGATGCCCCGCCACAAAAACAAGCGCTGCCGTGACTTGGAGTCGAACCGAGGTTGCTGCGGCCACAGCGCAGAGTACTAACCACTATACGATCACGGCCCACGGCCAAGCGCTTTGGTGGCTGAGCCATAAATGCTCTGTGCTCGGGGGCCGGTGGTGAAAATCAAGCCAGCGGGGCATGAAGGCAAGTCTCCCTGGAGAAGAAGGAGCCGAGGAAAGTGTCGGCCGGGCAAGACTTTGCTCCCTCCCCATTCAAAAGGCCTCCCCGTCGGGGAATCGAACCCCGGTCTCCCGCGTGACAGGCGGGGATACGCGCCACTATACTAACGAGGAAGAAGGCCGCTCTCTTACTGCCCCCGGCTCCCCCAGACCAGCTGTGACGGTGCTGTTCCTGGTGGGATCCAACGGAGCGTGACAAATCAGGACAAATTGCTTCCAACAGGGCAACTACGGCCCAAAGCTGGGGGTTTTCCACTCTAAGGCAAACCAAACCAGCCAAACAGAAAAGACTTTGGTTTCGCCCCGCCGGCTAATCACAAGTCACACAAGCAATTCCCTTAGACGCTCCAGCTTCCCAGTAGCACCAGCAGCAGCCACCTGTCCTGGGGACCAATGGCTATGAAAACCAATACCCCAGATAAAGAAAACGGTTCTCCCCAATTCCAAAGCATCAGGCCCCACACCCAGGTCAATATACAAATCAGATCTTACCCACAAATCACGCTCTTGCCAATCCTTTACAATCTAAAATCCAAAGGTTTCTTATACACGGAAAAAGATACAGGTCAGGGTTAGGAATGCTTAAAAGAAATCAGTTACATGCAGTAATGGCAAATCTCTTGGTTCAGGCTTGCAGCAAAGGTAGAATGAACTGCAGGTTCAAATCAAAGTCTCTGGAATGCATCCCCTGCAAGGATGGGCCATACACTCCTTTGTTGAAAACTTCTGTGAGCAGCCCGAATTCCTCCCGAGTAAGAGTGGCTGACTGAAGACAAAATGGAGGGAGTTTCTCCCAGGTTTTATAGACTTCCTCTGGTGGGCGAAGGCCCCCCCTCCTTCTCATGCAGAGTCCAGTTGCAAAATGGAGGTTCATAGCCACATAGTCCAATCACCAGACTCTCCAAGAGTCAGTTTCTGACCAGGCAGGCTACATTCCTGGAGAAGCTCCGGTGTAGACTGGCGTCTACAAAGTTCATTGTGTAGCTGATGGTTCTTAATGGGCCATCAGTCAGGCCAGGGGAGTTAACAACAGCTTGTCTGAGATTTCCACCCAGAAGCCAAGCATAAATTTGAAATACAGGCACCGTAGAGCCAATATTCATAACTTTAGGTACAAAAAGGACACACAGACATACAGATAGATTAATCATAATCAGCAGACCATAACCTGGTCGTAGACACCTTATCTGACCCCCTTTTACACAATATTTGGCGCCACTATAGGACCTTGGTTGCACCAATGATCTATATGATCCCAAATAATTTCAGTAACGTGACACCGGAAGACACCACACCATGGGCCCCAGCGGGCAACACCACCTGCTGCTCTCTTCTCCGTCCTCAGCGCTTCGGCTGCAGCTACCGCCTCCGCACACGCGGTTGCCCAGCAGCCCGCCTTTGGGGGCTACGCGGCTCGCCCCCACACCACCTGCCTGGGACCTGTCCCTCTCCGGCGAGCTGCTCAGCACCTTCTTCCACGCCGTGGCCGGTGGGTCGAAACGCAGCCCTTTGCAGGCTGGAATACGCCGCTTGGCACCCAGGAAGAGTTCCTCTTCCTTTTGCCCCTTCCTCTTTTTCTGGTGGATTTACCTGATGGACGCAGAATCCGAGAAGATTAGGCTCAGCTGCGCCCTTGCTGAGGCTGCAATCCAGCCCATCATCCAGATCAGTAAGAAAGATGTTGAACAAAACGGGCCCCAGGAGCCACGGCTGACTTCCCCGGAGCGGCCGGAGACCAGGCACCAGCTGCTGGCTCTCTTTGCAAATGGAGGCAATCGGGCTGAGCCACCAGGCGCGCGTCACGCGATGCCCCGCCACAAAAACAAGCACTGCCGTGACTCGGAGTCGAACCGAGGTTGCTGCGGCCACAGCGCAGAGTACTAACCACTATACGATCACGGCCCACGGCCAAGGGCTTTGGTGGCTGAGCCATAAATGCTCCGTGCTCGGGGGCCGGTGGTGAAAATCAAGCCCGCGGGGCATGAAGGCAAGTCTCCCTGGAGAAGAAGGAGCCGAGGAAAGTGTCGGCCGGGCAAGACTTTGCTCCCTCCCCATTCAAAAGGCCTCCCCGTCGGGGAATCGAACCCCGGTCTCCCGCGTGACAGGCGGGGATACGCGCCACTATACTAACGAGGAAGAAGGCCGCTCTCTTACTGCCCCCGGCTCCCCCAGACCAGCTGTGACGGTGCTGTTCCTGGTGGGATCCAACGGAGCGTGACAAATCAGGACAAATTGCTTCCAACAGGGCAACTACGGCCCAAAGCTGGGGGTTTTCCACTCTAAGGCAAACCAAACCAGCCAAACAGAAAAGACTTTGGTTTCGCCCCGCCGGCTAATCACAAGTCACACAAGCAATTCCCTTAGACGCTCCAGCTTCCCAGTAGCACCAGCAGCAGCCACCTGTCCTGGGGACCAATGGCTATGAAAACCAATACCCCAGATAAAGAAAACGGTTCTCCCCAATTCCAAAGAATCAGGCCCCACACCCAGGTCAATATACAAATCAGATCTTACCCACAAATCACGCTCTTGCCAATCCTTTACAATCTAAAATCCAAAGGTTTCTTATACACGGAAAAAGATACAGGTCAGGGTTAGGAATGCTTAAAAGAAATCAGTTACATGCAGTAATGGCAAATCTCTTGGTTCAGGCTTGCAGCAAAGGTAGAATGAACTGCAGGTTCAAATCAAAGTCTCTGGAATGCATCCCCTGCAAGGATGGGCCATACAGTCCTTTGTTGAAAACTTCTGTGAGCAGCCCAAATTCCTCCCGAGTAAGAGTGGCTGACTGAAGACAAAATGGAGGGAGTTTCTCCCAGGTTTTATAGACTTCCTCTGGTGGGCGAAGGCGCCCCCTCCTTCTCATGCAGAGTCCAGTTGCAAAATGGAGGTTCATAGCCACATAGTCCAATCACCAGACTCTCCAAGAGTCAGTTTCTGACCAGGCAGGCTACATTCCTGGAGAAGCTCCGGTGTAGACTGGCGTCTACAAAGTTCATTGTGTAGCTGATGGTTCTTAATGGGCCATCAGTCAGGCCAGGGGAGTTAACAACAGCTTGTCTGAGATTTCCACCCAGAAGCCAAGCATAAATTTGAAATACAGGCACTGTAGAGCCAATATTCATAACTTTAGGTACAAAAAGGACACACAGACATACAGATAGATTAATCATAATCAGCAGACCATAACCTGGTCGTAGACACCTTATCTGACCCCCTTTTACACAATATTTGGCGCCACTATAGGACCTTGGTTGCACCAATGATCTATATGATCCCAAATAATTTCAGTAACGTGACACCCGAAGACACCACACCATGGGCCCCAGCGGGCAACACCACCTCCTGCTCTCTTCTCCGTCCTCAGCGCTTCGGCTGCAGCTACCGCCTCCGCACACGCGGTTGCCCAGCAGCCCGCCTTTGGGGGCTACGCGGCTCGCCCCAACACCACCTGCCTGGGACCTGTCCCTCTCCGGCGAGCTGCTCAGCACCTTCTTCCACGCCGTGGCCGGTGGGTCGAAACGCAGCCCTTTGCAGGCTGGAATACGCCGCTTGGCACCCAGGAAGAGTTCCTCTTCCTTTTGCCCCTTCCTCTTTTTCTGGTGGATTTACCTGATGGACGCAGAATCCGAGAAGATTAGGCTCAGCTGCGCCCTTGCTGAGGCTGCAATCCAGCCCATCATCCAGATCAGTAAGAAAGATGTTGAACAAAACGGGCCCCAGGAGCCACGGCTGACTTCCCCGGAGCGGCCGGAGACCAGGCACCAGCTGCTGGCTCTCTTTGCAAATGGAGGCAATCGGGCTGAGCCACCAGGCGCGCGTCACGCGATGCCCCGCCACAAAAACAAGCGCTGCCGTGACTCGGAGTCGAACCGAGGTTGCTGCGGCCACAGCGCAGAGTACTAACCACTATACGATCACGGCCCACGGCCAAGGGCTTTGGTGGCTGAGCCATAAATGCTCCGTGCTCGGGGGCCGGTGGTGAAAATCAAGCCCGCGGGGCATGAAGGCAAGTCTCCCTGGAGAAGAAGGAGCCGAGGAAAGTGTCGGCCGGGCAAGACTTTGCTCCCTCCCCATTCAAAAGGCCTCCCCGTCGGGGAATCGAACCCCGGTCTCCCGCGTGACAGGCGGGGATACGCGCCACTATACTAACGAGGAAGAAGGCCGCTCTCTTACTGCCCCCGGCTCCCCCAGACCAGCTGTGATGGTGCTGTTCCTGGTGGGATCCAACGGAGCGTGACAAATCAGGACAAATTGCTTCCAACAGGGCAACTACGGCCCAAAGCTGGGGGTTTTCCACTCTAAGGCAAACCAAACCAGCCAAACAGAAAAGACTTTGGTTTCGCCCCGCCGGCTAATCACAAGTCACACAAGCAATTCCCTTAGACGCTCCAGCTTCCCAGTAGCACCAGCAGCAGCCACCTGTCCTGGGGACCAATGGCTATGAAAACCAATACCCCAGATAAAGAAAACGGTTCTCCCCAATTCCAAAGCATCAGGCCCCACACCCAGGTCAATATACAAATCAGATCTTACCCACAAATCACGCTCTTGCCAATCCTTTACAATCTAAAATCCAAAGGTTTCTTATACACGGAAAAAGATACAGGTCAGGGTTAGGAATGCTTAAAAGAAATCAGTTACATGCAGTAATGGCAAATCTCTTGGTTCAGGCTTGCAGCAAAGGTAGAATGAACTGCAGGTTCAAATCAAAGTCTCTGGAATGCATCCCCTGCAAGGATGGGCCATACACTCCTTTGTTGAAAACTTCTGTGAGCAGCCCGAATTCCTCCCGAGTAAGAGTGGCTGACTGAAGACAAAATGGAGGGAGTTTCTCCCAGGTTTTATAGACTTCCTCTGGTGGGCGAAGGCGCCCCCTCCTTCTCATGCAGAGTCCAGTTGCAAAATGGAGGTTCATAGCCACATAGTCCAATCACCAGACTCTCCAAGAGTCAGTTTCTGACCAGGCAGGCTACATTCCTGGAGAAGCTCCGGTGTAGACTGGCGTCTACAAAGTTCATTGTGTAGCTGATGGTTCTTAATGGGCCATCAGTCAGGCCAGGGGAGTTAACAACAGCTTGTCTGAGATTTCCACCCAGAAGCCAAGCATAAATTTGAAATACAGGCACCGTAGAGCCAATATTCATAACTTTAGGTACAAAAAGGACACACACACATACAGATAGATTAATCATAATCAGCAGACCATAACCTGGTCGTAGACACCTTATCTGACCCCCTTTTACACAATATTTGGCGCCACTATAGGACCTTGGTTGCACCAATGATCTATATGATCCCAAATAATTTCAGTAACGTGACACCGGAAGACACCACACCATGGGCCCCAGAGGGCAACACCACCTCCTGCTCTCTTCTCCGTCCTCAGCGCTTCGGCTGCAGCTACCGCCTCCGCACACGCGGTTGCCCAGCAGCCCGCCTTTGGGGGCTACGCGGCTCGCCCCCACACCACCTGCCTGGGACCTGTCCCTCTCCGGCGAGCTGCTCAGCACCTTCTTCCACGCCGTGGCCGGTGGGTCGAAACGCAGCCCTTTGCAGGCTGGAATACGCCGCTTGGCACCCAGGAAGAGTTCCTCTTCCTTTTGCCCCTTCCTCTTTTTCTGGTGGATTTACCTGATGGACGCAGAATCCGAGAAGATTAGGCTCAGCTGCGCCCTTGCTGAGGCTGCAATCCAGCCCATCATCCAGATCAGTAAGAAAGATGTTGACCAAAACAGGCCCCAGGAGCCACGGCTGACTTCCCCGGAGCGGCCGGAGACCAGGCACCAGCTGCTGGCTCTCTTTGCAAATGGAGGCAATCGGGCTGAGCCACCAGGCGCGCGTCACGCGATGCCCCGCCACAAAAACAAGCGCTGCCGTGACTCGGAGTCGAACCGAGGTTGCTGCGGCCACAGCGCAGAGTACTAACCACTATACGATCACGGCCCACGGCCAAGCGCTTTGGTGGCTGAGCCATAAATGCTCCGTGCTCGGGGGCCGGTGGTGAAAATCAAGCCAGCGGGGCATGAAGGCAAGTCTCCCTGGAGAAGAAGGAGCCGAGGAAAGTGTCGGCCGGGCAAGACTTTGCTCCCTCCCCATTCAAAAGGCCTCCCCGTCGGGGAATGGAACCCCGGTCTCCCGCGTGACAGGCGGGGATACGCGCCACTATACTAACGAGGAAGAAGGCCGCTCTCTTACTGCCCCCGGCTCCCCCAGACCAGCTGTGACGGTGCTGTTCCTGGTGGGATCCAACGGAGCGTGACAAATCAGGACAAATTGCTTCCAACAGGGCAACTACGGCCCAAAGCTGGGGGTTTTCCACTCTAAGGCAAACCAAACCAGCCAAACAGAAAAGACTTTGGTTTCGCCCCGCCGGCTAATCACAAGTCACACAAGCAATTCCCTTAGACGCTCCAGCTTCCCAGTAGCACCAGCAGCAGCCACCTGTCCTGGGGACCAATGGCTATGAAAACCAATACCCCAGATAAAGAAAACGGTTCTCCCCAATTCCAAAGCATCAGGCCCCACACCCAGGTCAATATACAAATCAGATCTTACCCACAAATCACGCTCTTGCCAATCCTTTACAATCTAAAATCCAAAGGTTTCTTATACACGGAAAAAGATACAGGTCAGGGTTAGGAATGCTTAAAAGAAATCAGTTACATGCAGTAATGGCAAATCTCTTGGTTCAGGCTTGCAGCAAAGGTAGAATGAACTGCAGGTTCAAATCAAAGTCTCTGGAATGCATCCCCTGCAAGGATGGGCCATACAGTCCTTTGTTGAAAACTTCTGTGAGCAGCCCAAATTCCTCCCGAGTAAGAGTGGCTGACTGAAGACAAAATGGAGGGAGTTTCTCCCAGGTTTTATAGACTTCCTCTGGTGGGCGAAGGCGCCCCCTCCTTCTCATGCAGAGTCCAGTTGCAAAATGGAGGTTCATAGCCACATAGTCCAATCACCAGACTCTCCAAGAGTCAGTTTCTGACCAGGCAGGCTACATTCCTGGAGAAGCTCCGGTGTAGACTGGCGTCTACAAAGTTCATTGTGTAGCTGATGGTTCTTAATGGGCCATCAGTCAGGCCAGGGGAGTTAACAACAGCTTGTCTGAGATTTCCACCCAGAAGCCAAGCATAAATTTGAAATACAGGCACCGTAGAGCCAATATTCATAACTTTAGGTACAAAAAGGACACACAGACATACAGATAGATTAATCATAATCAGCAGACCATAACCTGGTCGTAGACACCTTATCTGACCCCCTTTTACACAATATTTGGCGCCACTATAGGACCTTGGTTGCACCAATGATCTATATGATCCCAAATAATTTCAGTAACGTGACAGCGGCCGACACCACACCATGGGCCCCAGCGGGCAACACCACCTCCTGCTCTCTTCTCCGTCCTCAGCGCTTCGGCTGCAGCTACCGCCTCCGCACACGCGGTTGCCCAGCAGCCCGCCTTTGGGGGCTACGCGGCTCGCCCCCACACCACCTGCCTGGGACCTGTCCCTCTCCGGCGAGCTGCTCAGCACCTTCTTCCACGCCGTGGCCGGTGGGTCGAAACGCAGCCCTTTGCAGGCTGGAATACGCCGCTTGGCACCCAGGAAGAGTTCCTCTTCCTTTTGCCCCTTCCTCTTTTTCTGGTGGATTTACCTGATGGACGCAGAATCCGAGAAGATTAGGCTCAGCTGCGCCCTTGCTGAGGCTGCAATCCAGCCCATCATCCAGATCAGTAAGAAAGATGTTGAACAAAACGGGCCCCAGGAGCCACGGCTGACTTCCCCGGAGCGGCCGGAGACCAGGCACCAGCTGCTGGCTCTCTTTGCAAATGGAGGCAATCGGGCTGAGCCACCAGGCGCGCGTCACGCGATGCCCCGCCACAAAAACAAGCGCTGCCGTGACTCGGAGTCGAACCGAGGTTGCTGCGGCCACAGCGCAGAGTACTAACCACTATACGATCACGGCCCACGGCCAATAGCTTTGGTGGCTGAGCCATAAATGCTCCGTGCTCGGGGGCCGGTGGTGAAAATCAAGCCAGCGGGGCATGAAGGCAAGTCTCCCTGGAGAAGAAGGAGCCGAGGAAAGTGTCGGCCGGGCAAGACTTTGCTCCCTCCCCATTCAAAAGGCCTCCCCGTCGGGGAATGGAACCCCGGTCTCCCGCGTGACAGGCGGGGATACGCGCCACTATACTAACGAGGAAGAAGGCCGCTCTCTTACTGCCCCCGGCTCCCCCAGACCAGCTGTGACGGTGCTGTTCCTGGTGGGATCCAACGGAGCGTGACAAATCAGGACAAATTGCTTCCAACAGGGCAACTACGGCCCAAAGCTGGGGGTTTTCCACTCTAAGGCAAACCAAACCAGCCAAACAGAAAAGACTTTGGTTTCGCCCCGCCGGCTAATCACAAGTCACACAAGCAATTCCCTTAGACGCTCCAGCTTCCCAGTAGCACCAGCAGCAGCCACCTGTCCTGGGGACCAATGGCTATGAAAACCAATACCCCAGATAAAGAAAACGGTTCTCCCCAATTCCAAAGCATCAGGCCCCACACCCAGGTCAATATACAAATCAGATCTTACCCACAAATCACGCTCTTGCCAATCCTTTACAATCTAAAATCCAAAGGTTTCTTATACACGGAAAAAGATACAGGTCAGGGTTAGGAATGCTTAAAAGAAATCAGTTACATGCAGTAATGGCAAATCTCTTGGTTCAGGCTTGCAGCAAAGGTAGAATGAACTGCAGGTTCAAATCAAAGTCTCTGGAATGCATCCCCTGCAAGGATGGGCCATACAGTCCTTTGTTGAAAACTTCTGTGAGCAGCCCGAATTCCTCCCGAGTAAGAGTGGCTGACTGAAGACAAAATGGAGGGAGTTTCTCCCAGGTTTTATAGACTTCCTCTGGTGGGCGAAGGCGCCCCCTCCTTCTCATGCAGAGTCCAGTTGCAAAATGGAGGTTCATAGCCACATAGTCCAATCACCAGACTCTCCAAGAGTCAGTTTCTGACCAGGCAGGCTACATTCCTGGAGAAGCTCCGGTGTAGACTGGCGTCTACAAAGTTCATTGTGTAGCTGATGGTTCTTAATGGGCCATCAGTCAGGCCAGGGGAGTTAACAACAGCTTGTCTGAGATTTCCACCCAGAAGCCAAGCATAAATTTGAAATACAGGCACCGTAGAGCCAATATTCATAACTTTAGTTACAAAAAGGACACACACACATACAGATAGATTAATCATAATCAGCAGACCATAACCTGGTCGTAGACACCTTATCTGACCCCCTTTTACACAATATTTGGCGCCACTATAGGACCTTGGTTGCACCAATGATCTATATGATCCCAAATAATTTCAGTAACGTGACACCGGAAGACACCACACCATGGGCCCCAGCGGGCAACACCACCTCCTGCTCTCTTCTCCGTCCTCAGCGCTTCGGCTGCAGCTACCGCCTCCGCACACGCGGTTGCCCAGCAGCCCGCCTTTGGGGGCTACGCGGCTCGCCCCCACACCACCTGCCTGGGACCTGTCCCTCTCCGGCGAGCTGCTCAGCACCTTCTTCCTCGCCGTGGCCGGTGGGTCGAAACGCAGCCCTTTGCAGGCTGGAATACGCCGCTTGGCACCCAGGAAGAGTTCCTCTTCCTTTTGCCCCTTCCTCTTTTTCTGGTGGATTTACCTGATGGACGCAGAATCCGAGAAGATTAGGCTCAGCTGCGCCCTTGCTGAGGCTGCAATCCAGCCCATCATCCAGATCAGTAAGAAAGATGTTGAACAAAACGGGCCCCAGGAGCCACGGCTGACTTCCCCGGAGCGGCCGGAGACCAGGCACCAGCTGCTGGCTCTCTTTGCAAATGGAGGCAATCGGGCTGAGCCACCAGGCGCGCGTCACGCGATGCCCCGCCACAAAAACAAGCGCTGCCGTGACTCGGAGTCGAACCGAGGTTGCTGCGGCCACAGCGCAGAGTACTAACCACTATACGATCACGGCCCACGGCCAAGGGCTTTGGTGGCTGAGCCATAAATGCTCCGTGCTCGGGGGCCGGTGGTGAAAATCAAGCCAGCGGGGCATGAAGGCAAGTCTCCCTGGAGAAGAAGGAGCCGAGGAAAGTGTCGGCCGGGCAAGACTTTGCTCCCTCCCCATTCAAAAGGCCTCCCCGTCGGGGAATGGAACCCCGGTCTCCCGCGTGACAGGCGGGGATACGCGCCACTATACTAACGAGGAAGAAGGCCGCTCTCTTACTGCCCCCGGCTCCCCCAGACCAGCTGTGACGGTGCTGTTCCTGGTGGGATCCAACGGAGCGTGACAAATCAGGACAAATTGCTTCCAACAGGGCAACTACGGCCCAAAGCTGGGGGTTTTCCACTCTAAGGCAAACCAAACCAGCCAAACAGAAAAGACTTTGGTTTCGCCCCGCCGGCTAATCACAAGTCACACAAGCAATTCCCTTAGACGCTCCAGCTTCCCAGTAGCACCAGCAGCAGCCACCTGTCCTGGGGACCAATGGCTATGAAAACCAATACCCCAGATAAAGAAAACGGTTCTCCCCAATTCCAAAGCATCAGGCCCCACACCCAGGTCAATATACAAATCATATCTTACCCACAAATCACGCTCTTGCCAATCCTTTACAATCTAAAATCCAAAGGTTTCTTATACACGGAAAAAGATACAGGTCAGGGTTAGGAATGCTTAAAAGAAATCAGTTACATGCAGTAATGGCAAATCTCTTGGTTCAGGCTTGCAGCAAAGGTAGAATGAACTGCAGGTTCAAATCAAAGTCTCTGGAATGCATCCCCTGCAAGGATGGGCCATACACTCCTTTGTTGAAAACTTCTGTGAGCAGCCCGAATTCCTCCCGAGTAAGAGTGGCTGACTGAAGACAAAATGGAGGGAGTTTCTCCCAGGTTTTATAGACTTCCTCTGGTGGGCGAAGGCGCCCCCTCCTTCTCATGCAGAGTCCAGTTGCAAAATGGAGGTTCATAGCCACATAGTCCAATCACCAGACTCTCCAAGAGTCAGTTTCTGACCAGGCAGGCTACATTCCTGGAGAAGCTCCGGTGTAGACTGGCGTCTACAAAGTTCATTGTGTAGCTGATGGTTCTTAATGGGCCATCAGTCAGGCCAGGGGAGTTAACAACAGCTTGTCTGAGATTTCCACCCAGAAGCCAAGCATAAATTTGAAATACAGGCACCGTAGAGCCAATATTCATAACTTTAGGTACAAAAAGGACACACACACATACAGATAGATTAATCATAATCAGCAGACCATAACCTGGTCGTAGACACCTTATCTGACCCCCTTTTACACAATATTTGGCGCCACTATAGGACCTTGGTTGCACCAATGATCTATATGATCCCAAATAATTTCAGTAACGTGACACCGGAAGACACCACACCATGGGCCCCAGCGGGCAACACCACCTCCTGCTCTCTTCTCCGTCCTCAGCGCTTCGGCTGCAGCTACTGCCTCCGCACACGCGGTTGCCCAGCAGCCCGCCTTTGGGGGCTACGCGGCTCGCCCCCACACCACCTGCCTGGGACCTGTCCCTCTCCGGCGAGCTGCTCAGCACCTTCTTCCTCGCCGTGGCCGGTGGGTCGAAACGCAGCCCTTTGCAGGCTGGAATACGCCGCTTGGCACCCAGGAAGAGTTCCTCTTCCTTTTGCCCCTTCCTCTTTTTCTGGTGGATTTACCTGATGGACGCAGAATCCGAGAAGATTAGGCTCAGCTGCGCCCTTGCTGAGGCTGCAATCCAGCCCATCATCCAGATCAGTAAGAAAGATGTTGAACAAAACGGGCCCCAGGAGCCACGGCTGACTTCCCCGGAGCGGCCGGAGACCAGGCACCAGCTGCTGGCTCTCTTTGCAAATGGAGGCAATCGGGCTGAGCCACCAGGCGCGCGTCACGCGATGCCCCGCCACAAAAACAAGCGCTGCCGTGACTCGGAGTCGAACCGAGGTTGCTGCGGCCACAGCGCAGAGTACTAACCACTATACGATCACGGCCCACGGCCCAGGGCTTTGGTGGCTGAGCCATAAATGCTCCGTGCTCGGGGGCCGGTGGTGAAAATCAAGCCCGCGGGGCATGAAGGCAAGTCTCCCTGGAGAAGAAGGAGCCGAGGAAAGTGTCGGCCGGGCAAGACTTTGCTCCCTCCCCATTCAAAAGGCCTCCCCGTCGGGGAATCGAACCCCGGTCTCCCGCGTGACAGGCGGGGATACGCGCCACTATACTAACGAGGAAGAAGGCCGCTCTCTTACTGCCCCCGGCTCCCCCAGACCAGCTGTGACGGTGCTGTTCCTGGTGGGATCCAACGGAGCGTGACAAATCAGGACAAATTGCTTCCAACAGGGCAACTACGGCCCAAAGCTGGGGGTTTTCCACTCTAAGGCAAACCAAACCAGCCAAACAGAAAAGACTTTGGTTTCGCCCCGCCGGCTAATCACAAGTCACACAAGCAATTCCCTTAGACGCTCCAGCTTCCCAGTAGCACCAGCAGCAGCCACCTGTCCTGGGGACCAATGGCTATGAAAACCAATACCCCAGATAAAGAAAACGGTTCTCCCCAATTCCAAAGCATCAGGCCCCACACCCAGGTCAATATACAAATCAGATCTTACCCACAAATCACGCTCTTGCCAATCCTTTACAATCTAAAATCCAAAGGTTTCTTATACACGGAAAAAGATACAGGTCAGGGTTAGGAATGCTTAAAAGAAATCAGTTACATGCAGTAATGGCAAATCTCTTGGTTCAGGCTTGCAGCAAAGGTAGAATGAACTGCAGGTTCAAATCAAAGTCTCTGGAATGCATCCCCTGCAAGGATGGGCCATACACTCCTTTGTTGAAAACTTCTGTGAGCAGCCCGAATTCCTCCCGAGTAAGAGTGGCTGACTGAAGACAAAATGGAGGGAGTTTCTCCCAGGTTTTATAGACTTCCTCTGGTGGGCGAAGGCGCCCCCTCCTTCTCATGCAGAGTCCAGTTGCAAAATGGAGGTTCATAGCCACATAGTCCAATCACCAGACTCTCCAAGAGTCAGTTTCTGACCAGGCAGGCTACATTCCTGGAGAAGCTCCGGTGTAGACTGGCGTCTACAAAGTTCATTGTGTAGCTGATGGTTCTTAATGGGCCATCAGTCAGGCCAGGGGAGTTAACAACAGCTTGTCTGAGATTTCCACCCAGAAGCCAAGCATAAATTTGAAATACAGGCACCGTAGAGCCAATATTCATAACTTTAGGTACAAAAAGGACACACACACATACAGATAGATTAATCATAATCAGCAGACCATAACCTGGTCGTAGACACCTTATCTGACCCCCTTTTACACAATATTTGGCGCCACTATAGGACCTTGGTTGCACCAATGATCTATATGATCCCAAATAATTTCAGTAACGTGACACCGGAAGACACCACACCATGGGCCCCAGCGGGCAACACCACCTCCTGCTCTCTTCTCCGTCCTCAGCGCTTCGGCTGCAGCTACCGCCTCCGCACACGCGGTTGCCCAGCAGCCCGCCTTTGGGGGCTACGCGGCTCGCCCCCACACGACCTGCCTGGGACCTGTCCCTCTCCGGCGAGCTGCTCAGCACCTTCTTCCTCGCCGTGGCCGGTGGGTCGAAACGCAGCCCTTTGCAGGCTGGAATACGCCGCTTGCCACCCAGGAAGAGTTCCTCTTCCTTTTGCCCCTTCCTCTTTTTCTGGTGGATTTACCTGATGGACGCAGAATCCGAGAAGATTAGGCTCAGCTGCGCCCTTGCTGAGGCTGCAATCCAGCCCATCATCCAGATCAGTAAGAAAGATGTTGAACAAAACGGGCCCCAGGAGCCACGGCTGACTTCCCCGGAGCGGCCGGAGACCAGGCACCAGCTGCTGGCTCTCTTTGCAAATGGAGGCAATCGGGCTGAGCCACCAGGCGCGCGTCACGCGATGCCCTGCCACAAAAACAAGCGCTGCCGTGACTCGGAGTCGAACCGAGGTTGCTGCGGCCACAGCGCAGAGTACTAACCACTATACGATCACGGCCCACGGCCAAGCGCTTTGGTGGCTGAGCCATAAATGCTCCGTGCTCGGGGGCCGGCGGTGAAAATCAAGCCCGCGGGGCATGAAGGCAAGTCTCCCTGGAGAAGAAGGAGCCGAGGAAAGTGTCGGCCGGGCAAGACTTTGCTCCCTCCCCATTCAAAAGGCCTCCCCGTCGGGGAATCGAACCCCGGTCTCCCGCATGACAGGCGGGGATACGCGCCACTATACTAACGAGGAAGAAGGCCGCTCTCTTACTGCCCCCGGCTCCCCCAGACCAGCTGTGACGGTGCTGTTCCTGGTGGGATCCACGGAGCGTGACAAATCAGGACAAATTGCTTCCAACAGGGCAACTACGGCCCAAAGCTGGGGGTTTTCCACTCTAAGGCAAACCAAACCAGCCAAACAGAAAAGACTTTGGTTTCGCCCCGCCGGCTAATCACAAGTCACACAAGCAATTCCCTTAGACGCTCCAGCTTCCCAGTAGCACCAGCAGCAGCCACCTGTCCTGGGGACCAATGGCTATGAAAACCAATACCCCAGATAAAGAAAACGGTTCTCCCCAATTCCAAAGCATCAGGCCCCACACCCAGGTCAATATACAAATCAGATCTTACCCACAAATCACGCTCTTGCCAATCCTTTACAATCTAAAATCCAAAGGTTTCTTATACACGGAAAAAGATACAGGTCAGGGTTAGGAATGCTTAAAAGAAATCAGTTACATGCAGTAATGGCAAATCTCTTGGTTCAGGCTTGCAGCAAAGGTAGAATGAACTGCAGGTTCAAATCAAAGTCTCTGGAATGCATCCCCTGCAAGGATGGGCCATACACTCCTTTGTTGAAAACTTCTGTGAGCAGCCCGAATTCCTCCCGAGTAAGAGTGGCTGACTGAAGACAAAATGGAGGGAGTTTCTCCCAGGTTTTATAGACTTCCTCTGGTGGGCGAAGGCGCCCCCTCCTTCTCATGCAGAGTCCAGTTGCAAAATGGAGGTTCATAGCCACATAGTCCAATCACCAGACTCTCCAAGAGTCAGTTTCTGACCAGGCAGGCTACATTCCTGGAGAAGCTCCGGTGTAGACTGGCGTCTACAAAGTTCATTGTGTAGCTGATGGTTCTTAATGGGCCATCAGTCAGGCCAGGGGAGTTAACAACAGCTTGTCTGAGATTTCCACCCAGAAGCCAAGCATAAATTTGAAATACAGGCACCGTAGAGCCAATATTCATAACTTTAGGTACAAAAAGGACACACAGACATACAGATAGATTAATCATAATCAGCAGACCATAACCTGGTCGTAGACACCTTATCTGACCCCCTTTTACACAATATTTGGCGCCACTATAGGACCTTGGTTGCACCAATGATCTATATGATCCCAAATAATTTCAGTAACGTGACACCGGAAGACACCACACCATGGGCCCCAGCGGGCAACACCACCTCCTGCTCTCTTCTCCGTCCTCAGCGCTTCGGCTGCAGCTACCGCCTCCGCACACGCGGTTGCCCAGCAGCCCGCCTTTGGGGGCTACGCGGCTCGCCCCCACACCACCTGCCTGGGACCTGTCCCTCTCCGGCGAGCTGCTCAGCACCTTCTTCCACGCCGTGGCCGGTGGGTCGAAACGCAGCCCTTTGCAGGCTGGAATACGCCGCTTGGCACCCAGGAAGAGTTCCTCTTCCTTTTGCCCCTTCCTCTTTTTCTGGTGGATTTACCTGATGGACGCAGAATCCGAGAAGATTAGGCTCAGCTGCGCCCTTGCTGAGGCTGCAATCCAGCCCATCATCCAGATCAGTAAGAAAGATGTTGAACAAAACGGGCCCCAGGAGCCACGGCTGACTTCCCCGGAGCGGCCGGAGACCAGGCACCAGCTGCTGGCTCTCTTTGCAAATGGAGGCAATCGGGCTGAGCCACCAGGCGCGCGTCACGCGATGCCCCGCCACAAAAACAAGCGCTGCCGTGACTCGGAGTCGAACCGAGGTTGCTGCGGCCACAGCGCAGAGTACTAACCACTATACGATCACGGCCCACGGCCAAGGGCTTTGGTGGCTGAGCCATAAATGCTCCGTGCTCGGGGGCCGGTGGTGAAAATCAAGCCCGCGGGGCATGAAGGCAAGTCTCCCTGGAGAAGAAGGAGCCGAGGAAAGTGTCGGCCGGGCAAGACTTTGCTCCCTCCCCATTCAAAAGGCCTCCCCGTCGGGGAATCGAACCCCGGTCTCCCGCGTGACAGGCGGGGATACGCGCCACTATACTAACGAGGAAGAAGGCCGCTCTCTTACTGCCCCCGGCTCCCCCAGACCAGCTGTGACGGTGCTGTTCCTGGTGGGATCCAACGGAGCGTGACAAATCAGGACAAATTGCTTCCAACAGGGCAACTACGGCCCAAAGCTGGGGGTTTTCCACTCTAAGGCAAACCAAACCAGCCAAACAGAAAAGACTTTGGTTTCGCCCCGCCGGCTAATCACAAGTCACACAAGCAATTCCCTTAGACGCTCCAGCTTCCCAGTAGCACCAGCAGCAGCCACCTGTCCTGGGGACCAATGGCTATGAAAACCAATACCCCAGATAAAGAAAACGGTTCTCCCCAATTCCAAAGCATCAGGCCCCACACCCAGGTCAATATACAAATCAGATCTTACCCACAAATCACGCTCTTGCCAATCCTTTACAATCTAAAATCCAAAGGTTTCTTATACACGGAAAAAGATACAGGTCAGGGTTAGGAATGCTTAAAAGAAATCAGTTACATGCAGTAATGGCAAATCTCTTGGTTCAGGCTTGCAGCAAAGGTAGAATGAACTGCAGGTTCAAATCAAAGTCTCTGGAATGCATCCCCTGCAAGGATGGGCCATACACTCCTTTGTTGAAAACTTCTGTGAGCAGCCCGAATTCCTCCCGAGTAAGAGTGGCTGACTGAAGACAAAATGGAGGGAGTTTCTCCCAGGTTTTATAGACTTCCTCTGGTGGGCGAAGGCGCCCCCTCCTTCTCATGCAGAGTCCAGTTGCAAAATGGAGGTTCATAGCCACATAGTCCAATCACCAGACTCTCCAAGAGTCAGTTTCTGACCAGGCAGGCTACATTCCTGGAGAAGCTCCGGTGTAGACTGGCGTCTACAAAGTTCATTGTGTAGCTGATGGTTCTTAATGGGCCATCAGTCAGGCCAGGGGAGTTAACAACAGCTTGTCTGAGATTTCCACCCAGAAGCCAAGCATAAATTTGAAATACAGGCACCGTAGAGCCAATATTCATAACTTTAGGTACAAAAAGGACACACACACATACAGATAGATTAATCATAATCAGCAGACCATAACCTGGTCGTAGACACCTTATCTGACCCCCTTTTACACAATATTTGGCGCCACTATAGGACCTTGGTTGCACCAATGATCTATATGATCCCAAATAATTTCAGTAACGTGACACCGGAAGACACCACACCATGGGCCCCAGCGGGCAACACCACCTCCTGCTCTCTTCTCCGTCCTCAGCGCTTCGGCTGCAGCTACCGCCTCCGCACACGCGGTTGCCCAGCAGCCCGCCTTTGGGGGCTACGCGGCTCGCCCCCACACGACCTGCCTGGGACCTGTCCCTCTCCGGCGAGCTGCTCAGCACCTTCTTCCTCGCCGTGGCCGGTGGGTCGAAACGCAGCCCTTTGCAGGCTGGAATACGCCGCTTGCCACCCAGGAAGAGTTCCTCTTCCTTTTGCCCCTTCCTCTTTTTCTGGTGGATTTACCTGATGGACGCAGAATCCGAGAAGATTAGGCTCAGCTGCGCCCTTGCTGAGGCTGCAATCCAGCCCATCATCCAGATCAGTAAGAAAGATGTTGAACAAAACGGGCCCCAGGAGCCACGGCTGACTTCCCCGGAGCGGCCGGAGACCAGGCACCAGCTGCTGGCTCTCTTTGCAAATGGAGGCAATCGGGCTGAGCCACCAGGCGCGCGTCACGCGATGCCCTGCCACAAAAACAAGCGCTGCCGTGACTCGGAGTCGAACCGAGGTTGCTGCGGCCACAGCGCAGAGTACTAACCACTATACGATCACGGCCCACGGCCAAGCGCTTTGGTGGCTGAGCCATAAATGCTCCGTGCTCGGGGGCCGGCGGTGAAAATCAAGCCCGCGGGGCATGAAGGCAAGTCTCCCTGGAGAAGAAGGAGCCGAGGAAAGTGTCGGCCGGGCAAGACTTTGCTCCCTCCCCATTCAAAAGGCCTCCCCGTCGGGGAATCGAACCCCGGTCTCCCGCATGACAGGCGGGGATACGCGCCACTATACTAACGAGGAAGAAGGCCGCTCTCTTACTGCCCCCGGCTCCCCCAGACCAGCTGTGACGGTGCTGTTCCTGGTGGGATCCACGGAGCGTGACAAATCAGGACAAATTGCTTCCAACAGGGCAACTACGGCCCAAAGCTGGGGGTTTTCCACTCTAAGGCAAACCAAACCAGCCAAACAGAAAAGACTTTGGTTTCGCCCCGCCGGCTAATCACAAGTCACACAAGCAATTCCCTTAGACGCTCCAGCTTCCCAGTAGCACCAGCAGCAGCCACCTGTCCTGGGGACCAATGGCTATGAAAACCAATACCCCAGATAAAGAAAACGGTTCTCCCCAATTCCAAAGCATCAGGCCCCACACCCAGGTCAATATACAAATCAGATCTTACCCACAAATCACGCTCTTGCCAATCCTTTACAATCTAAAATCCAAAGGTTTCTTATACACGGAAAAAGATACAGGTCAGGGTTAGGAATGCTTAAAAGAAATCAGTTACATGCAGTAATGGCAAATCTCTTGGTTCAGGCTTGCAGCAAAGGTAGAATGAACTGCAGGTTCAAATCAAAGTCTCTGGAATGCATCCCCTGCAAGGATGGGCCATACACTCCTTTGTTGAAAACTTCTGTGAGCAGCCCGAATTCCTCCCGAGTAAGAGTGGCTGACTGAAGACAAAATGGAGGGAGTTTCTCCCAGGTTTTATAGACTTCCTCTGGTGGGCGAAGGCGCCCCCTCCTTCTCATGCAGAGTCCAGTTGCAAAATGGAGGTTCATAGCCACATAGTCCAATCACCAGACTCTCCAAGAGTCAGTTTCTGACCAGGCAGGCTACATTCCTGGAGAAGCTCCGGTGTAGACTGGCGTCTACAAAGTTCATTGTGTAGCTGATGGTTCTTAATGGGCCATCAGTCAGGCCAGGGGAGTTAACAACAGCTTGTCTGAGATTTCCACCCAGAAGCCAAGCATAAATTTGAAATACAGGCACCGTAGAGCCAATATTCATAACTTTAGGTACAAAAAGGACACACAGACATACAGATAGATTAATCATAATCAGCAGACCATAACCTGGTCGTAGACACCTTATCTGACCCCCTTTTACACAATATTTGGCGCCACTATAGGACCTTGGTTGCACCAATGATCTATATGATCCCAAATAATTTCAGTAACGTGACACCGGAAGACACCACACCATGGGCCCCAGCGGGCAACACCACCTCCTGCTCTCTTCTCCGTCCTCAGCGCTTCGGCTGCAGCTACCGCCTCCGCACACGCGGTTGCCCAGCAGCCCGCCTTTGGGGGCTACGCGGCTCGCCCCCACACCACCTGCCTGGGACCTGTCCCTCTCCGGCGAGCTGCTCAGCACCTTCTTCCACGCCGTGGCCGGTGGGTCGAAATGCAGCCCTTTGCAGGCTGGAATACGCCGCTTGGCACCCAGGAAGAGTTCCTCTTCCTTTTGCCCCTTCCTCTTTTTCTGGTGGATTTACCTGATGGACGCAGAATCCGAGAAGATTAGGCTCAGCTGCGCCCTTGCTGAGGCTGCAATCCAGCCCATCATCCAGATCAGTAAGAAAGATGTTGAACAAAACGGGCCCCAGGAGCCACGGCTGACTTCCCCGGAGCGGCCGGAGACCAGGCACCAGCTGCTGGCTCTCTTTGCAAATGGAGGCAATCGGGCTGAGCCACCAGGCGCACGTCACGCGATGCCCCGCCACAAAAACAAGCGCTGCCGTGACTCGGAGTCGAACCGAGGTTGCTGCGGCCACAGCGCAGAGTACTAACCACTATACGATCACGGCCCACGGCCAAGGGCTTTGGTGGCTGAGCCATAAATGCTCCGTGCTCGGGGGCCGGTGGTGAAAATCAAGCCAGCGGGGCATGAAGGCAAGTCTCCCTGGAGAAGAAGGAGCCGAGGAAAGTGTCGGCCGGGCAAGACTTTGCTCCCTCCCCATTCAAAAGGCCTCCCCGTCGGGGAATCGAACCCCGGTCTCCCGCGTGACAGGCGGGGATACGCGCCACTATACTAACGAGGAAGAAGGCCGCTCTCTTACTGCCCCCGGCTCCCCTAGACCAGCTGTGACGGTGCTGTTCCTGGTGGGATCCAACGGAGCGTGACAAATCAGGACAAATTGCTTCCAACAGGGCAACTACGGCCCAAAGCTGGGGGTTTTCCACTCTAAGGCAAACCAAACCAGCCAAACAGAAAAGACTTTGGTTTCGCCCCGCCGGCTAATCACAAGTCACACAAGCAATTCCCTTAGACGCTCCAGCTTCCCAGTAGCACCAGCAGCAGCCACCTGTCCTGGGGACCAATGGCTATGAAAACCAATACCCCAGATAAAGAAAACGGTTCTCCCCAATTCCAAAGCATCAGGCCCCACACCCAGGTCAATATACAAATCAGATCTTACCCACAAATCACGCTCTTGCCAATCCTTTACAATCTAAAATCCAAAGGTTTCTTATACACGGAAAAAGATACAGGTCAGGGTTAGGAATGCTTAAAAGAAATCAGTTACATGCAGTAATGGCAAATCTCTTGGTTCAGGCTTGCAGCAAAGGTAGAATGAACTGCAGGTTCAAATCAAAGTCTCTGGAATGCATCCCCTGCAAGGATGGGCCATACACTCCTTTGTTGAAAACTTCTGTGAGCAGCCCGAATTCCTCCCGAGTAAGAGTGGCTGACTGAAGACAAAATGGAGGGAGTTTCTCCCAGGTTTTATAGACTTCCTCTGGTGGGCGAAGGCGCCCCCTCCTTCTCATGCAGAGTCCAGTTGCAAAATGGAGGTTCATAGCCACATAGTCCAATCACCAGACTCTCCAAGAGTCAGTTTCTGACCAGGCAGGCTACATTCCTGGAGAAGCTCCGGTGTAGACTGGCGTCTACAAAGTTCATTGTGTAGCTGATGGTTCTTAATGGGCCATCAGTCAGGCCAGGGGAGTTAACAACAGCTTGTCTGAGATTTCCACCCAGAAGCCAAGCATAAATTTGAAATACAGGCACCGTAGAGCCAATATTCATAACTTTAGGTACAAAAAGGACACACAGACATACAGATAGATTAATCATAATCAGCAGACCATAACCTGGTCGTAGACACCTTATCTGACCCCCTTTTACACAATATTTGGCGCCACTATAGGACCTTGGTTGCACCAATGATCTATATGATCCCAAATAATTTCAGTAACGTGACACCCGAAGACACCACACCATGGGCCCCAGCGGGCAACACCACCTCCTGCTCTCTTCTCCGTCCTCAGCGCTTCGGCTGCAGCTACCGCCTCCGCACACGCGGTTGCCCAGCAGCCCGCCTTTGGGGGCTACGCGGCTCGCCCCCACACCACCTGCCTGGGACCTGTCCCTCTCCGGCGAGCTGCTCAGCACCTTCTTCCACGCCGTGGCCGGTGGGTCGAAACGCAGCCCTTTGCAGGCTGGAATACGCCGCTTGGCACCCAGGAAGAGTTCCTCTTCCTTTTGCCCCTTCCTCTTTTTCTGGTGGATTTACCTGATGGACGCAGAATCCGAGAAGATTAGGCTCAGCTGCGCCCTTGCTGAGGCTGCAATCCAGCCCATCATCCAGATCAGTAAGAAAGATGTTGAACAAAACGGGCCCCAGGAGCCACGGCTGACTTCCCCAGAGCGGCCGGAGACCAGGCACCAGCTGCTGGCTCTCTTTGCAAATGGAGGCAATCGGGCTGAGCCACCAGGCGCGCGTCACGCGATGCCCCGCCACAAAAACAAGCGCTGCCGTGACTCGGAGTCGAACCGAGGTTGCTGCGGCCACAGCGCAGAGTACTAACCACTATACGATCACGGCCCACGGCCAAGGGCGTTGGTGGCTGAGCCATAAATGCTCCGTGCTAGGGGGCCGGCGGTGAAAATCAAGCCAGCGGGGCATGAAGGCAAGTCTCCCTGGAGAAGAAGGAGCCGAGGAAAGTGTCGGCCGGGCAAGACTTTGCTCCCTCCCCATTCAAAAGGCCTCCCCGTCGGGGAATCGAACCCCGGTCTCCCGCGTGACAGGCGGGGATACGCGCCACTATACTAACGAGGAAGAAGGCCGCTCTCTTACTGCCCCCGGCTCCCCCAGACCAGCTGTGACGGTGCTGTTCCTGGTGGGATCCAACGGAGCGTGACAAATCAGGACAAATTGCTTCCAACAGGGCAACTACGGCCCAAAGCTGGGGGTTTTCCACTCTAAGGCAAACCAAACCAGCCAAACAGAAAAGACTTTGGTTTCGCCCCGCCGGCTAATCACAAGTCACACAAGCAATTCCCTTAGACGCTCCAGCTTCCCAGTAGCACCAGCAGCAGCCACCTGTCCTGGGGACCAATGGCTATGAAAACCAATACCCCAGATAAAGAAAACGGTTCTCCCCAATTCCAAAGCATCAGGCCCCACACCCAGGTCAATATACAAATCAGATCTTACCCACAAATCACGCTCTTGCCAATCCTTTACAATCTAAAATCCAAAGGTTTCTTATACACGGAAAAAGATACAGGTCAGGGTTAGGAATGCTTAAAAGAAATCAGTTACATGCAGTAATGGCAAATCTCTTGGTTCAGGCTTGCAGCAAAGGTAGAATGAACTGCAGGTTCAAATCAAAGTCTCTGGAATGCATCCCCTGCAAGGATGGGCCATACAGTCCTTTGTTGAAAACTTCTGTGAGCAGCCCGAATTCCTCCCGAGTAAGAGTGGCTGACTGAAGACAAAATGGAGGGAGTTTCTCCCAGGTTTTATAGACTTCCTCTGGTGGGCGAAGGCGCCCCCTCCTTCTCATGCAGAGTCCAGTTGCAAAATGGAGGTTCATAGCCACATAGTCCAATCACCAGACTCTCCAAGAGTCAGTTTCTGACCAGGCAGGCTACATTCCTGGAGAAGCTCCGGTGTAGACTGGCGTCTACAAAGTTCATTGTGTAGCTGATGGTTCTTAATGGGCCATCAGTCAGGCCAGGGGAGTTAACAACAGCTTGTCTGAGATTTCCACCCAGAAGCCAAGCATAAATTTGAAATACAGGCACCGTAGAGCCAATATTCATAACTTTAGGTACAAAAAGGACACACAGACATACAGATAGATTAATCATAATCAGCAGACCATAACCTGGTCGTAGACACCTTATCTGACCCCCTTTTACACAATATTTGGCGCCACTATAGGACCTTGGTTGCACCAATGATCTATATGATCCCAAATAATTTCAGTAACGTGACACCGGAAGACACCACACCATGGGCCCCAGCGGGCAACACCACCTCCTGCTCTCTTCTCCGTCCTCAGCGCTTCGGCTGCAGCTACCGCCTCCGCACACGCGGTTGCCCAGCAGCCCGCCTTTGGGGGCTACGCGGCTCGCCCCCACACCACCTGCCTGGGACCTGTCCCTCTCCGGCGAGCTGCTCAGCACCTTCTTCCACGCCGTGGCCGGTGGGTCGAAACGCAGCCCTTTGCAGGCTGGAATACGCCGCTTGGCACCCAGGAAGAGTTCCTCTTCCTTTTGCCCCTTCCTCTTTTTCTGGTGGATTTACCTGATGGACGCAGAATCCGAGAAGATTAGGCTCAGCTGCGCCCTTGCTGAGGCTGCAATCCAGCCCATCATCCAGATCAGTAAGAAAGATGTTGAACAAAACGGGCCCCAGGAGCCACGGCTGACTTCCCCGGAGCGGCCGGAGACCAGGCACCAGCTGCTGGCTCTCTTTGCAAATGGAGGCAATCGGGCTGAGCCACCAGGCGCGCGTCACGCGATGCCCCGCCACAAAAACAAGCGCTGCCGTGACTCGGAGTCGAACCGAGGTTGCTGCGGCCACAGCGCAGAGTACTAACCACTATACGATCACGGCCCACGGCCAAGGGCTTTGGTGGCTGAGCCATAAATGCTCCGTGCTCGGGGGCCGGTGGTGAAAATCAAGCCAGCGGGGCATGAAGGCAAGTCTCCCTGGAGAAGAAGGAGCCGAGGAAAGTGTCGGCCGGGCAAGACTTTGCTCCCTCCCCATTCAAAAGGCCTCCCCGTCGGGGAATCGAACCCCGGTCTCCCGCGTGACAGGCGGGGATACGCGCCACTATACTAACGAGGAAGAAGGCCGCTCTCTTACTGCCCCCGGCTCCCCCAGACCAGCTGTGACGGTGCTGTTCCTGGTGGGATCCAACGGAGCGTGACAAATCAGGACAAATTGCTTCCAACAGGGCAACTACGGCCCAAAGCTGGGGGTTTTCCACTCTAAGGCAAACCAAACCAGCCAAACAGAAAAGACTTTGGTTTCGCCCCGCCGGCTAATCACAAGTCACACAAGCAATTCCCTTAGACGCTCCAGCTTCCCAGTAGCACCAGCAGCAGCCACCTGTCCTGGGGACCAATGGCTATGAAAACCAATACCCCAGATAAAGAAAACGGTTCTCCCCAATTCCAAAGCATCAGGCCCCACACCCAGGTCAATATACAAATCAGATCTTACCCACAAATCACGCTCTTGCCAATCCTTTACAATCTAAAATCCAAAGGTTTCTTATACACGGAAAAAGATACAGGTCAGGGTTAGGAATGCTTAAAAGAAATCAGTTACATGCAGTAATGGCAAATCTCTTGGTTCAGGCTTGCAGCAAAGGTAGAATGAACTGCAGGTTCAAATCAAAGTCTCTGGAATGCATCCCCTGCAAGGATGGGCCATACACTCCTTTGTTGAAAACTTCTGTGAGCAGCCCGAATTCCTCCCGAGTAAGAGTGGCTGACTGAAGACAAAATGGAGGGAGTTTCTCCCAGGTTTTATAGACTTCCTCTGGTGGGCGAAGGCGCCCCCTCCTTCTCATGCAGAGTCCAGTTGCAAAATGGAGGTTCATAGCCACATAGTCCAATCACCAGACTCTCCAAGAGTCAGTTTCTGACCAGGCAGGCTACATTCCTGGAGAAGCTCCGGTGTAGACTGGCGTCTACAAAGTTCATTGTGTAGCTGATGGTTCTTAATGGGCCATCAGTCAGGCCAGGGGAGTTAACAACAGCTTGTCTGAGATTTCCACCCAGAAGCCAAGCATAAATTTGAAATACAGGCACCGTAGAGCCAATATTCATAACTTTAGGTACAAAAAGGACACACACACATACAGATAGATTAATCATAATCAGCAGACCATAACCTGGTCGTAGACACCTTATCTGACCCCCTTTTACACAATATTTGGCGCCACTATAGGACCTTGGTTGCACCAATGATCTATATGATCCCAAATAATTTCAGTAACGTGACACCGGAAGACACCACACCATGGGCCCCAGCGGGCAACACCACCTGCTGCTCTCTTCTCCGTCCTCAGCGCTTCGGCTGCAGCTACCGCCTCCGCACACGCGGTTGCCCAGCAGCCCGCCTTTGGGGGCTACGCGGCTCGCCCCAACACCACCTGCCTGGGACCTGTCCCTCTCCGGCGAGCTGCTCAGCACCTTCTTCCACGCCGTGGCCGGTGGGTCGAAACGCAGCCCTTTGCAGGCTGGAATACGCCGCTTGGCACCCAGGAAGAGTTCCTCTTCCTTTTGCCCCTTCCTCTTTTTCTGGTGGATTTACCTGATGGACGCAGAATCCGAGAAGATTAGGCTCAGCTGCGCCCTTGCTGAGGCTGCAATCCAGCCCATCATCCAGATCAGTAAGAAAGATGTTGAACAAAACGGGCCCCAGGAGCCACGGCTGACTTCCCCGGAGCGGCCGGAGACCAGGCACCAGCTGCTGGCTCTCTTTGCAAATGGAGGCAATCGGGCTGAGCCACCAGGCGCGCGTCACGCGATGCCCCGCCACAAAAACAAGCGCTGCCGTGACTCGGAGTCGAACCGAGGTTGCTGCGGCCACAGCGCAGAGTACTAACCACTATACGATCACGGCCCACGGCCAAGCGCTTTGGTGGCTGAGCCATAAATGCTCCGTGCTCGGGGGCCGGTGGTGAAAATCAAGCCCGCGGGGCATGAAGGCAAGTCTCCCTGGAGAAGAAGGAGCCGAGGAAAGTGTCGGCCGGGCAAGACTTTGCTCCCTCCCCATTCAAAAGGCCTCCCCGTCGGGGAATCGAACCCCGGTCTCCCGCGTGACAGGCGGGGATACGCGCCACTATACTAACGAGGAAGAAGGCCGCTCTCTTACTGCCCCCGGCTCCCCCAGACCAGCTGTGACGGTGCTGTTCCTGGTGGGATCCAACGGAGCGTGACAAATCAGGACAAATTGCTTCCAACAGGGCAACTACGGCCCAAAGCTGGGGGTTTTCCACTCTAAGGCAAACCAAACCAGCCAAACAGAAAAGACTTTGGTTTCGCCCCGCCGGCTAATCACAAGTCACACAAGCAATTCCCTTAGACGCTCCAGCTTCCCAGTAGCACCAGCAGCAGCCACCTGTCCTGGGGACCAATGGCTATGAAAACCAATACCCCAGATAAAGAAAACGGTTCTCCCCAATTCCAAAGAATCAGGCCCCACACCCAGGTCAATATACAAATCAGATCTTACCCACAAATCACGCTCTTGCCAATCCTTTACAATCTAAAATCCAAAGGTTTCTTATACACGGAAAAAGATACAGGTCAGGGTTAGGAATGCTTAAAAGAAAGAAGTTACATGCAGTAATGGCAAATCTCTTGGTTCAGGCTTGCAGCAAAGGTAGAATGAACTGCAGGTTCAAATCAAAGTCTCTGGAATGCATCCCCTGCAAGGATGGGCCATACAGTCCTTTGTTGAAAACTTCTGTGAGCAGCCCGAATTCCTCCCGAGTAAGAGTGGCTGACTGAAGACAAAATGGAGGGAGTTTCTCCCAGGTTTTATAGACTTCCTCTGGTGGGCGAAGGCGCCCCCTCCTTCTCATGCAGAGTCCAGTTGCAAAATGGAGGTTCATAGCCACATAGTCCAATCACCAGACTCTCCAAGAGTCAGTTTCTGACCAGGCAGGCTACATTCCTGGAGAAGCTCCGGTGTAGACTGGCGTCTACAAAGTTCATTGTGTAGCTGATGGTTCTTAATGGGCCATCAGTCAGGCCAGGGGAGTTAACAACAGCTTGTCTGAGATTTCCACCCAGAAGCCAAGCATAAATTTGAAATACAGGCACCGTAGAGCCAATATTCATAACTTTAGGTACAAAAAGGACACACAGACATACAGATAGATTAATCATAATCAGCAGACCATAACCTGGTCGTAGACACCTTATCTGACCCCCTTTTACACAATATTTGGCGCCACTATAGGACCTTGGTTGCACCAATGATCTATATGATCCCAAATAATTTCAGTAACGTGACAGCGGCCGACACCACACCATGGGCCCCAGCGGGCAACACCACCTGCTGCTCTCTTCTCCGTCCTCAGCGCTTCGGCTGCAGCTACCGCCTCCGCACACGCGGTTGCCCAGCAGCCCGCCTTTGGGGGCTACGCGGCTCGCCCCCACACCACCTGCCTGGGACCTGTCCCTCTCCGGCGAGCTGCTCAGCACCTTCTTCCACGCCGTGGCCGGTGGGTCGAAACGCAGCCCTTTGCAGGCTGGAATACGCCGCTTGGCACCCAGGAAGAGTTCCTCTTCCTTTTGCCCCTTCCTCTTTTTCTGGTGGATTTACCTGATGGACGCAGAATCCGAGAAGATTAGGCTCAGCTGCGCCCTTGCTGAGGCTGCAATCCAGCCCATCATCCAGATCAGTAAGAAAGATGTTGAACAAAACGGGCCCCAGGAGCCACGGCTGACTTCCCCGGAGCGGCCGGAGACCAGGCACCAGCTGCTGGCTCTCTTTGCAAATGGAGGCAATCGGGCTGAGCCACCAGGCGCGCGTCACGCGATGCCCCGCCACAAAAACAAGCACTGCCGTGACTCGGAGTCGAACCGAGGTTGCTGCAGCCACAGCGCAGAGTACTAACCACTATACGATCACGGCCCACGGCCAAGCGCTTTGGTGGCTGAGCCATAAATGCTCCGTGCTCGGGGGCCGGTGGTGAAAATCAAGCCCGCGGGGCATGAAGGCAAGTCTCCCTGGAGAAGAAGGAGCCGAGGAAAGTGTCGGCCGGGCAAGACTTTGCTCCCTCCCCATTCAAAAGGCCTCCCCGTCGGGGAATCGAACCCCGGTCTCCCGCGTGACAGGCGGGGATACGCGCCACTATACTAACGAGGAAGAAGGCCGCTCTCTTACTGCCCCCGGCTCCCCCAGACCAGCTGTGACGGTGCTGTTCCTGGTGGGATCCAACGGAGCGTGACAAATCAGGACAAATTGCTTCCAACAGGGCAACTACGGCCCAAAGCTGGGGGTTTTCCACTCTAAGGCAAACCAAACCAGCCAAACAGAAAAGACTTTGGTTTCGCCCCGCCGGCTAATCACAAGTCACACAAGCAATTCCCTTAGACGCTCCAGCTTCCCAGTAGCACCAGCAGCAGCCACCTGTCCTGGGGACCAATGGCTATGAAAACCAATACCCCAGATAAAGAAAACGGTTCTCCCCAATTCCAAAGAATCAGGCCCCACACCCAGGTCAATATACAAATCAGATCTTACCCACAAATCACGCTCTTGCCAATCCTTTACAATCTAAAATCCAAAGGTTTCTTATACACGGAAAAAGATACAGGTCAGGGTTAGGAATGCTTAAAAGAAATCAGTTACATGCAGTAATGGCAAATCTCTTGGTTCAGGCTTGCAGCAAAGGTAGAATGAACTGCAGGTTCAAATCAAAGTCTCTGGAATGCATCCCCTGCAAGGATGGGCCATACAGTCCTTTGTTGAAAACTTCTGTGAGCAGCCCAAATTCCTCCCGAGTAAGAGTGGCTGACTGAAGACAAAATGGAGGGAGTTTCTCCCAGGTTTTATAGACTTCCTCTGGTGGGCGAAGGCGCCCCCTCCTTCTCATGCAGAGTCCAGTTGCAAAATGGAGGTTCATAGCCACATAGTCCAATCACCAGACTCTCCAAGAGTCAGTTTCTGACCAGGCAGGCTACATTCCTGGAGAAGCTCCGGTGTAGACTGGCGTCTACAAAGTTCATTGTGTAGCTGATGGTTCTTAATGGGCCATCAGTCAGGCCAGGGGAGTTAACAACAGCTTGTCTGAGATTTCCACCCAGAAGCCAAGCATAAATTTGAAATACAGGCACTGTAGAGCCAATATTCATAACTTTAGGTACAAAAAGGACACACAGACATACAGATAGATTAATCATAATCAGCAGACCATAACCTGGTCGTAGACACCTTATCTGACCCCCTTTTACACAATATTTGGCGCCACTATAGGACCTTGGTTGCACCAATGATCTATATGATCCCAAATAATTTCAGTAACGTGACACCGGAAGACACCACACCATGGGCCCCAGCGGGCAACACCACCTCCTGCTCTCTTCTCCGTCCTCAGCGCTTCGGCTGCAGCTACCGCCTCCGCACACGCGGTTGCCCAGCAGCCCGCCTTTGGGGGCTACGCGGCTCGCCCCCACACCACCTGCCTGGGACCTGTCCCTCTCCGGCGAGCTGCTCAGCACCTTCTTCCTCGCCGTGGCCGGTGGGTCGAAACGCAGCCCTTTGCAGGCTGGAATACGCCGCTTGGCACCCAGGAAGAGTTCCTCTTCCTTTTGCCCCTTCCTCTTTTTCTGGTGGATTTACCTGATGGACGCAGAATCCGAGAAGATTAGGCTCAGCTGCGCCCTTGCTGAGGCTGCAATCCAGCCCATCATCCAGATCAGTAAGAAAGATGTTGAACAAAACGGGCCCCAGGAGCCACGGCTGACTTCCCCGGAGCGGCCGGAGACCAGGCACCAGCTGCTGCTCTCTTTGCAAATGGAGGCAATCGGGCTGAGCCACCAGGCGCACGTCACGCGATGCCCCGCCACAAAAACAAGCGCTGCCGTGACTCGGAGTCGAACCGAGGTTGCTGCGGCCACAGCGCAGAGTACTAACCACTATACGATCACGGCCCACGGCCAATAGCTTTGGTGGCTGAGCCATAAATGCTCCGTGCTCGGGGGCCGGTGGTGAAAATCAAGCCAGCGGGGCATGAAGGCAAGTCTCCCTGGAGAAGAAGGAGCCGAGGAAAGTGTCGGCCGGGCAAGACTTTGCTCCCTCCCCATTCAAAAGGCCTCCCCGTCGGGGAATCGAACCCCGGTCTCCCGCGTGACAGGCGGGGATACGCGCCACTATACTAACGAGGAAGAAGGCCGCTCTCTTACTGCCCCCGGCTCCCCCAGACCAGCTGTGACGGTGCTGTTCCTGGTGGGATCCAACGGAGCGTGACAAATCAGGACAAATTGCTTCCAACAGGGCAACTACGGCCCAAAGCTGGGGGTTTTCCACTCTAAGGCAAACCAAACCAGCCAAACAGAAAAGACTTTGGTTTCGCCCCGCCGGCTAATCACAAGTCACACAAGCAATTCCCTTAGACGCTCCAGCTTCCCAGTAGCACCAGCAGCAGCCACCTGTCCTGGGGACCAATGGCTATGAAAACCAATACCCCAGATAAAGAAAACGGTTCTCCCCAATTCCAAAGCATCAGGCCCCACACCCAGGTCAATATACAAATCAGATCTTACCCACAAATCACGCTCTTGCCAATCCTTTACAATCTAAAATCCAAAGGTTTCTTATACACGGAAAAAGATACAGGTCAGGGTTAGGAATGCTTAAAAGAAATCAGTTACATGCAGTAATGGCAAATCTCTTGGTTCAGGCTTGCAGCAAAGGTAGAATGAACTGCAGGTTCAAATCAAAGTCTCTGGAATGCATCCCCTGCAAGGATGGGCCATACACTCCTTTGTTGAAAACTTCTGTGAGCAGCCCGAATTCCTCCCGAGTAAGAGTGGCTGACTGAAGACAAAATGGAGGGAGTTTCTCCCAGGTTTTATAGACTTCCTCTGGTGGGCGAAGGCGCCCCCTCCTTCTCATGCAGAGTCCAGTTGCAAAATGGAGGTTCATAGCCACATAGTCCAATCACCAGACTCTCCAAGAGTCAGTTTCTGACCAGGCAGGCTACATTCCTGGAGAAGCTCCGGTGTAGACTGGCGTCTACAAAGTTCATTGTGTAGCTGATGGTTCTTAATGGGCCATCAGTCAGGCCAGGGGAGTTAACAACAGCTTGTCTGAGATTTCCACCCAGAAGCCAAGCATAAATTTGAAATACAGGCACCGTAGAGCCAATATTCATAACTTTAGGTACAAAAAGGACACACACACATACAGATAGATTAATCATAATCAGCAGACCATAACCTGGTCGTAGACACCTTATCTGACCCCCTTTTACACAATATTTGGCGCCACTATAGGACCTTGGTTGCACCAATGATCTATATGATCCCAAATAATTTCAGTAACGTGACACCGGAAGACACCACACCATGGGCCCCAGCGGGCAACACCACCTCCTGCTCTCTTCTCCGTCCTCAGCGCTTCGGCTGCAGCTACCGCCTCCGCACACGCGGTTGCCCAGCAGCCCGCCTTTGGGGGCTACGCGGCTCGCCCCCACACCACCTGCCTGGGACCTGTCCCTCTCCGGCGAGCTGCTCAGCACCTTCTTCCACGCCGTGGCCGGTGGGTCGAAACGCAGCCCTTTGCAGGCTGGAATACGCCGCTTGGCACCCAGGAAGAGTTCCTCTTCCTTTTGCCCCTTCCTCTTTTTCTGGTGGATTTACCTGATGGACGCAGAATCCGAGAAGATTAGGCTCAGCTGCGCCCTTGCTGAGGCTGCAATCCAGCCCATCATCCAGATCAGTAAGAAAGATGTTGACCAAAACGGGCCCCAGGAGCCACGGCTGACTTCCCCGGAGCGGCCGGAGACCAGGCACCAGCTGCTGGCTCTCTTTGCAAATGGAGGCAATCGGGCTGAGCCACCAGGCGCGCGTCACGCGATGCCCCGCCACAAAAACAAGCGCTGCCGTGACTCGGAGTCGAACCGAGGTTGCTGCGGCCACAGCGCAGAGTACTAACCACTATACGATCACGGCCCACGGCCAAGCGCTTTGGTGGCTGAGCCATAAATGCTCCGTGCTCGGGGGCCGGTGGTGAAAATCAAGCCAGCGGGGCATGAAGGCAAGTCTCCCTGGAGAAGAAGGAGCCGAGGAAAGTGTCGGCCGGGCAAGACTTTGCTCCCTCCCCATTCAAAAGGCCTCCCCGTCGGGGAATCGAACCCCGGTCTCCCGCGTGACAGGCGGGGATATGCGCCACTATACTAACGAGGAAGAAGGCCGCTCTCTTACTGCCCCCGGCTCCCCCAGACCAGCTGTGACGGTGCTGTTCCTGGTGGGATCCAACGGAGCGTGACAAATCAGGACAAATTGCTTCCAACAGGGCAACTACGGCCCAAAGCTGGGGGTTTTCCACTCTAAGGCAAACCAAACCAGCCAAACAGAAAAGACTTTGGTTTCGCCCCGCCGGCTAATCACAAGTCACACAAGCAATTCCCTTAGACGCTCCAGCTTCCCAGTAGCACCAGCAGCAGCCACCTGTCCTGGGGACCAATGGCTATGAAAACCAATACCCCAGATAAAGAAAACGGTTCTCCCCAATTCCAAAGCATCAGGCCCCACACCCAGGTCAATATACAAATCAGATCTTACCCACAAATCACGCTCTTGCCAATCCTTTACAATCTAAAATCCAAAGGTTTCTTATACACGGAAAAAGATACAGGTCAGGGTTAGGAATGCTTAAAAGAAATCAGTTACATGCAGTAATGGCAAATCTCTTGGTTCAGGCTTGCAGCAAAGGTAGAATGAACTGCAGGTTCAAATCAAAGTCTCTGGAATGCATCCCCTGCAAGGATGGGCCATACACTCCTTTGTTGAAAACTTCTGTGAGCAGCCCGAATTCCTCCCGAGTAAGAGTGGCTGACTGAAGACAAAATGGAGGGAGTTTCTCCCAGGTTTTATAGACTTCCTCTGGTGGGCGAAGGCGCCCCCTCCTTCTCATGCAGAGTCCAGTTGCAAAATGGAGGTTCATAGCCACATAGTCCAATCACCAGACTCTCCAAGAGTCAGTTTCTGACCAGGCAGGCTACATTCCTGGAGAAGCTCCGGTGTAGACTGGCGTCTACAAAGTTCATTGTGTAGCTGATGGTTCTTAATGGGCCATCAGTCAGGCCAGGGGAGTTAACAACAGCTTGTCTGAGATTTCCACCCAGAAGCCAAGCATAAATTTGAAATACAGGCACCGTAGAGCCAATATTCATAACTTTAGGTACAAAAAGGACACACACACATACAGATAGATTAATCATAATCAGCAGACCATAACCTGGTCGTAGACACCTTATCTGACCCCCTTTTACACAATATTTGGCGCCACTATAGGACCTTGGTTGCACCAATGATCTATATGATCCCAAATAATTTCAGTAACGTGACACCGGAAGACACCACACCATGGGCCCCAGCGGGCAACACCACCTCCTGCTCTCTTCTCCGTCCTCAGCGCTTCGGCTGCAGCTACCGCCTCCACACACGCGGTTGCCCAGCAGCCCGCCTTTGGGGGCTACGCGGCTCGCCCCCACACCACCTGCCTGGGACCTGTCCCTCTCCGGCGAGCTGCTCAGCACCTTCTTCCACGCCGTGGCCGGTGGGTCGAAACGCAGCCCTTTGCAGGCTGGAATACGCCGCTTGGCACCCAGGAAGAGTTCCTCTTCCTTTTGCCCCTTCCTCTTTTTCTGGTGGATTTACCTGATGGACGCAGAATCCGAGAAGATTAGGCTCAGCTGCGCCCTTGCTGAGGCTGCAATCCAGCCCATCATCCAGATCAGTAAGAAAGATGTTGACCAAAACGGGCCCCAGGAGCCACGGCTGACTTCCCCGGAGCGGCCGGAGACCAGGCACCAGCTGCTGGCTCTCTTTGCAAATGGAGGCAATCGGGCTGAGCCACCAGGCGCGCGTCACGCGATGCCCCGCCACAAAAACAAGCGCTGCCGTGACTCGGAGTCGAACCGAGGTTGCTGCGGCCACAGCGCAGAGTACTAACCACTATACGATCACGGCCCACGGCCAAGTGCTTTGGTGGCTGAGCCATAAATGCTCCGTGCTCGGGGGCCGGTGGTGAAAATCAAGCCAGCGGGGCATGAAGGCAAGTCTCCCTGGAGAAGAAGGAGCCGAGGAAAGTGTCGGCCGGGCAAGACTTTGCTCCCTCCCCATTCAAAAGGCCTCCCCGTCGGGGAATCGAACCCCGGTCTCCCGCGTGACAGGCGGGGATACGCGCCACTATACTAACGAGGAAGAAGGCCGCTCTCTTACTGCCCCCGGCTCCCCCAGACCAGCTGTGACGGTGCTGTTCCTGGTGGGATCCAACGGAGCGTGACAAATCAGGACAAATTGCTTCCAACAGGGCAACTACGGCCCAAAGCTGGGGGTTTTCCACTCTAAGGCAAACCAAACCAGTCAAACAGAAAAGACTTTGGTTTCGCCCCGCCGGCTAATCACAAGTCACACAAGCAATTCCCTTAGACGCTCCAGCTTCCCAGTAGCACCAGCAGCAGCCACCTGTCCTGGGGACCAATGGCTATGAAAACCAATACCCCAGATAAAGAAAACGGTTCTCCCCAATTCCAAAGAATCAGGCCCCACACCCAGGTCAATATACAAATCAGATCTTACCCACAAATCACGCTCTTGCCAATCCTTTACAATCTAAAATCCAAAGGTTTCTTATACACGGAAAAAGATACAGGTCAGGGTTAGGAATGCTTAAAAGAAATCAGTTACATGCAGTAATGGCAAATCTCTTGGTTCAGGCTTGCAGCAAAGGTAGAATGAACTGCAGGTTCAAATCAAAGTCTCTGGAATGCATCCCCTGCAAGGATGGGCCATACACTCCTTTGTTGAAAACTTCTGTGAGCAGCCCGAATTCCTCCCGAGTAAGAGTGGCTGACTGAAGACAAAATGGAGGGAGTTTCTCCCAGGTTTTATAGACTTCCTCTGGTGGGCGAAGGCGCCCCCTCCTTCTCATGCAGAGTCCAGTTGCAAAATGGAGGTTCATAGCCACATAGTCCAATCACCAGACTCTCCAAGAGTCAGTTTCTGACCAGGCAGGCTACATTCCTGGAGAAGCTCCGGTGTAGACTGGCGTCTACAAAGTTCATTGTGTAGCTGATGGTTCTTAATGGGCCATCAGTCAGGCCAGGGGAGTTAACAACAGCTTGTCTGAGATTTCCACCCAGAAGCCAAGCATAAATTTGAAATACAGGCACCGTAGAGCCAATATTCATAACTTTAGGTACAAAAAGGACACACAGACATACAGATAGATTAATCATAATCAGCAGACCATAACCTGGTCGTAGACACCTTATCTGACCCCCTTTTACACAATATTTGGCGCCACTATAGGACCTTGGTTGCACCAATGATCTATATGATCCCAAATAATTTCAGTAACGTGACAGCGGCCGACACCACACCATGGGCCCCAGCGGGCAACACCACCTGCTGCTCTCTTCTCCGTCCTCAGCGCTTCGGCTGCAGCTACCGCCTCCGCACACGCGGTTGCCCAGCAGCCCGCCTTTGGGGGCTACGCGGCTCGCCCCCACACCACCTGCCTGGGACCTGTCCCTCTCCGGCGAGCTGCTCAGCACCTTCTTCCACGCCGTGGCCGGTGGGTCGAAACGCAGCCCTTTGCAGGCTGGAATACGCCGCTTGGCACCCAGGAAGAGTTCCTCTTCCTTTTGCCCCTTCCTCTTTTTCTGGTGGATTTACCTGATGGACGCAGAATCCGAGAAGATTAGGCTCAGCTGCGCCCTTGCTGAGGCTGCAATCCAGCCCATCATCCAGATCAGTAAGAAAGATGTTGAACAAAACGGGCCCCAGGAGCCACGGCTGACTTCCCCGGAGCGGCCGGAGACCAGGCACCAGCTGCTGGCTCTCTTTGCAAATGGAGGCAATCGGGCTGAGCCACCAGGCGCGCGTCACGCGATGCCCCGCCACAAAAACAAGCACTGCCGTGACTCGGAGTCGAACCGAGGTTGCTGCGGCCACAGCGCAGAGTACTAACCACTATACGATCACGGCCCACGGCCAAGCGTTTTGGTGGCTGAGCCATAAATGCTCCGTGCTCGGGGGCTGGTGGTGAAAATCAAGCCCGCGGGGCATGAAGGCAAGTCTCCCTGGAGAAGAAGGAGCCGAGGAAAGTGTCGGCCGGGCAAGACTTTGCTCCCTCCCCATTCAAAAGGCCTCCCCGTCGGGGAATCGAACCCCGGTCTCCCGCGTGACAGGCGGGGATACGCGCCACTATACTAACGAGGAAGAAGGCCGCTCTCTTACTGCCCCCGGCTCCCCCAGACCAGCTGTGACGGTGCTGTTCCTGGTGGGATCCAACGGAGCGTGACAAATCAGGACAAATTGCTTCCAACAGGGCAACTACGGCCCAAAGCTGGGGGTTTTCCACTCTAAGGCAAACCAAACCAGCCAAACAGAAAAGACTTTGGTTTCGCCCCGCCGGCTAATCACAAGTCACACAAGCAATTCCCTTAGACGCTCCAGCTTCCCAGTAGCACCAGCAGCAGCCACCTGTCCTGGGGACCAATGGCTATGAAAACCAATACCCCAGATAAAGAAAACGGTTCTCCCCAATTCCAAAGAATCAGGCCCCACACCCAGGTCAATATACAAATCAGATCTTACCCACAAATCACGCTCTTGCCAATCCTTTACAATCTAAAATCCAAAGGTTTCTTATACACGGAAAAAGATACAGGTCAGGGTTAGGAATGCTTAAAAGAAATCAGTTACATGCAGTAATGGCAAATCTCTTGGTTCAGGCTTGCAGCAAAGGTAGAATGAACTGCAGGTTCAAATCAAAGTCTCTGGAATGCATCCCCTGCAAGGATGGGCCATACACTCCTTTGTTGAAAACTTCTGTGAGCAGCCCGAATTCCTCCCGAGTAAGAGTGGCTGACTGAAGACAAAATGGAGGGAGTTTCTCCCAGGTTTTATAGACTTCCTCTGGTGGGCGAAGGCGCCCCCTCCTTCTCATGCAGAGTCCAGTTGCAAAATGGAGGTTCATAGCCACATAGTCCAATCACCAGACTCTCCAAGAGTCAGTTTCTGACCAGGCAGGCTACATTCCTGGAGAAGCTCCGGTGTAGACTGGCGTCTACAAAGTTCATTGTGTAGCTGATGGTTCTTAATGGGCCATCAGTCAGGCCAGGGGAGTTAACAACAGCTTGTCTGAGATTTCCACCCAGAAGCCAAGCATAAATTTGAAATACAGGCACCGTAGAGCCAATATTCATAACTTTAGGTACAAAAAGGACACACAGACATACAGATAGATTAATCATAATCAGCAGACCATAACCTGGTCGTAGACACCTTATCTGACCCCCTTTTACACAATATTTGGCGCCACTATAGGACCTTGGTTGCACCAATGATCTATATGATCCCAAATAATTTCAGTAACGTGACACCGGAAGACACCACACCATGGGCCCCAGCGGGCAACACCACCTCCTGCTCTCTTCTCCGTCCTCAGCGCTTCGGCTGCAGCTACCGCCTCCGCACACGCGGTTGCCCAGCAGCCCGCCTTTGGGGGCTACGCGGCTCGCCCCCACACCACCTGCCTGGGACCTGTCCCTCTCCGGCGAGCTGCTCAGCACCTTCTTCCACGCCGTGGCCGGTGGGTCGAAACACAGCCCTTTGCAGGCTGGAATACGCCGCTTGGCACCCAGGAAGAGTTCCTCTTCCTTTTGCCCCTTCCTCTTTTTCTGGTGGATTTACCTGATGGACGCAGAATCCGAGAAGATTAGGCTCAGCTGCGCCCTTGCTGAGGCTGCAATCCAGCCCATCATCCAGATCAGTAAGAAAGATGTTGAACAAAACGGGCCCCAGGAGCCACGGCTGACTTCCCCGGAGCGGCCATAAATGCAGCTGCTGGCTCTCTTTGCAAATGGAGGCAATCGGGCTGAGCCACCAGGCGCGCGTCACGCGATGCCCCGCCACAAAAACAAGCGCTGCCGTGACTCGGAGTCGAACCGAGGTTGCTGCGGCCACAGCGCAGAGTACTAACCACTATACGATCACGGCCCACGTCCAAGGGCTTTGGTGGCTGAGCCATAAATGCTCCGTGCTCGGGGGCCGGTGGTGAAAATCAAGCCCGCGGGGCATGAAGGCAAGTCTCCCTGGAGAAGAAGGAGCCGAGGAAAGTGTCGGCCGGGCAAGACTTTGCTCCCTCCCCATTCAAAAGGCCTCCCCGTCGGGGAATCGAACCCCGGTCTCCCGCGTGACAGGCGGGGATACGCGCCACTATACTAACGAGGAAGAAGGCCGCTCTCTTACTGCCCCCGGCTCCCCCAGACCAGCTGTGACGGTGCTGTTCCTGGTGGGATCCAACGGAGCGTGACAAATCAGGACAAATTGCTTCCAACAGGGCAACTACGGCCCAAAGCTGGGGGTTTTCCACTCTAAGGCAAACCAAACCAGCCAAACAGAAAAGACTTTGGTTTCGCCCCGCCGGCTAATCACAAGTCACACAAGCAATTCCCTTAGACGCTCCAGCTTCCCAGTAGCACCAGCAGCAGCCACCTGTCCTGGGGACCAATGGCTATGAAAACCAATACCCCAGATAAAGAAAACGGTTCTCCCCAATTCCAAAGCATCAGGCCCCACACCCAGGTCAATATACAAATCAGATCTTACCCACAAATCACGCTCTTGCCAATCCTTTACAATCTAAAATCCAAAGGTTTCTTATACACGGAAAAAGATACAGGTCAGGGTTAGGAATGCTTAAAAGAAATCAGTTACATGCAGTAATGGCAAATCTCTTGGTTCAGGCTTGCAGCAAAGGTAGAATGAACTGCAGGTTCAAATCAAAGTCTCTGGAATGCATCCCCTGCAAGGATGGGCCATACAGTCCTTTGTTGAAAACTTCTGTGAGCAGCCCGAATTCCTCCCGAGTAAGAGTGGCTGACTGAAGACAAAATGGAGGGAGTTTCTCCCAGGTTTTATAGACTTCCTCTGGTGGGCGAAGGCGCCCCCTCCTTCTCATGCAGAGTCCAGTTGCAAAATGGAGGTTCATAGCCACATAGTCCAATCACCAGACTCTCCAAGAGTCAGTTTCTGACCAGGCAGGCTACATTCCTGGAGAAGCTCCGGTGTAGACTGGCGTCTACAAAGTTCATTGTGTAGCTGATGGTTCTTAATGGGCCATCAGTCAGGCCAGGGGAGTTAACAACAGCTTGTCTGAGATTTCCACCCAGAAGCCAAGCATAAATTTGAAATACAGGCACCGTAGAGCCAATATTCATAACTTTAGGTACAAAAAGGACACACAGACATACAGATAGATTAATCATAATCAGCAGACCATAACCTGGTCGTAGACACCTTATCTGACCCCCTTTTACACAATATTTGGCGCCACTATAGGACCTTGGTTGCACCAATGATCTATATGATCCCAAATAATTTCAGTAACGTGACACCGGAAGACACCACACCATGGGCCCCAGCGGGCAACACCACCTCCTGCTCTCTTCTCCGTCCTCAGCGCTTCGGCTGCAGCTACCGCCTCCGCACACGCGGTTGCCCAGCAGCCCGCCTTTGGGGGCTACGCGGCTCGCCCCCACACCACCTGCCTGGGACCTGTCCCTCTCCGGCGAGCTGCTCAGCACCTTCTTCCACGCCGTGGCCGGTGGGTCGAAACGCAGCCCTTTGCAGGCTGGAATACGCCGCTTGGCACCCAGGAAGAGTTCCTCTTCCTTTTGCCCCTTCCTCTTTTTCTGGTGGATTTACCTGATGGACGCAGAATCCGAGAAGATTAGGCTCAGCTGCGCCCTTGCTGAGGCTGCAATCCAGCCCATCATCCAGATCAGTAAGAAAGATGTTGACCAAAACGGGCCCCAGGAGCCACGGCTGACTTCCCCGGAGCGGCCGGAGACCAGGCACCAGCTGCTGGCTCTCTTTGCAAATGGAGGCAATCGGGCTGAGCCACCAGGCGCGCGTCACGCGATGCCCCGCCACAAAAACAAGCGCTGCCGTGACTCGGAGTCGAACCGAGGTTGCTGCGGCCACAGCGCAGAGTACTAACCACTATACGATCACGGCCCACGGCCAAGTGCTTTGGTGGCTGAGCCATAAATGCTCCGTGCTCGGGGGCCGGTGGTGAAAATCAAGCCAGCGGGGCATGAAGGCAAGTCTCCCTGGAGAAGAAGGAGCCGAGGAAAGTGTCGGCCGGGCAAGACTTTGCTCCCTCCCCATTCAAAAGGCCTCCCCGTCGGGGAATCGAACCCCGGTCTCCCGCGTGACAGGCGGGGATACGCGCCACTATACTAACGAGGAAGAAGGCCGCTCTCTTACTGCCCCCGGCTCCCCCAGACCAGCTGTGACGGTGCTGTTCCTGGTGGGATCCAACGGAGCGTGACAAATCAGGACAAATTGCTTCCAACAGGGCAACTACGGCCCAAAGCTGGGGGTTTTCCACTCTAAGGCAAACCAAACCAGCCAAACAGAAAAGACTTTGGTTTCGCCCCGCCGGCTAATCACAAGTCACACAAGCAATTCCCTTAGACGCTCCAGCTTCCCAGTAGCACCAGCAGCAGCCACCTGTCCTGGGGACCAATGGCTATGAAAACCAATACCCCAGATAAAGAAAACGGTTCTCCCCAATTCCAAAGCATCAGGCCCCACACCCAGGTCAATATACAAATCAGATCTTACCCACAAATCACGCTCTTGCCAATCCTTTACAATCTAAAATCCAAAGGTTTCTTATACACGGAAAAAGATACAGGTCAGGGTTAGGAATGCTTAAAAGAAATCAGTTACATGCAGTAATGGCAAATCTCTTGGTTCAGGCTTGCAGCAAAGGTAGAATGAACTGCAGGTTCAAATCAAAGTCTCTGGAATGCATCCCCTGCAAGGATGGGCCATACAGTCCTTTGTTGAAAACTTCTGTGAGCAGCCCGAATTCCTCCCGAGTAAGAGTGGCTGACTGAAGACAAAATGGAGGGAGTTTCTCCCAGGTTTTATAGACTTCCTCTGGTGGGCGAAGGCGCCCCCTCCTTCTCATGCAGAGTCCAGTTGCAAAATGGAGGTTCATAGCCACATAGTCCAATCACCAGACTCTCCAAGAGTCAGTTTCTGACCAGGCAGGCTACATTCCTGGAGAAGCTCCGGTGTAGACTGGCGTCTACAAAGTTCATTGTGTAGCTGATGGTTCTTAATGGGCCATCAGTCAGGCCAGGGGAGTTAACAACAGCTTGTCTGAGATTTCCACCCAGAAGCCAAGCATAAATTTGAAATACAGGCACCGTAGAGCCAATATTCATAACTTTAGGTACAAAAAGGACACACAGACATACAGATAGATTAATCATAATCAGCAGACCATAACCTGGTCGTAGACACCTTATCTGACCCCCTTTTACACAATATTTGGCGCCACTATAGGACCTTGGTTGCACCAATGATCTATATGATCCCAAATAATTTCAGTAACGTGACACCGGAAGACACCACACCATGGGCCCCAGCGGGCAACACCACCTCCTGCTCTCTTCTCCGTCCTCAGCGCTTCGGCTGCAGCTACCGCCTCCGCACACGCGGTTGCCCAGCAGCCCGCCTTTGGGGGCTACGCGGCTCGCCCCCACACCACCTGCCTGGGACCTGTCCCTCTCCGGCGAGCTGCTCAGCACCTTCTTCCACGCCGTGGCCGGTGGGTCGAAACGCAGCCCTTTGCAGGCTGGAATACGCCGCTTGGCACCCAGGAAGAGTTCCTCTTCCTTTTGCCCCTTCCTCTTTTTCTGGTGGATTTACCTGATGGACGCAGAATCCGAGAAGATTAGGCTCAGCTGCGCCCTTGCTGAGGCTGCAATCCAGCCCATCATCCAGATCAGTAAGAAAGATGTTGACCAAAACGGGCCCCAGGAGCCACGGCTGACTTCCCCGGAGCGGCCGGAGACCAGGCACCAGCTGCTGGCTCTCTTTGCAAATGGAGGCAATCGGGCTGAGCCACCAGGCGCGCGTCACGCGATGCCCCGCCACAAAAACAAGCGCTGCCGTGACTCGGAGTCGAACCGAGGTTGCTGCGGCCACAGCGCAGAGTACTAACCACTATACGATCACGGCCCACGGCCAAGTGCTTTGGTGGCTGAGCCATAAATGCTCCGTGCTCGGGGGCCGGTGGTGAAAATCAAGCCAGCGGGGCATGAAGGCAAGTCTCCCTGGAGAAGAAGGAGCCGAGGAAAGTGTCGGCCGGGCAAGACTTTGCTCCCTCCCCATTCAAAAGGCCTCCCCGTCGGGGAATCGAACCCCGGTCTCCCGCGTGACAGGCGGGGATACGCGCCACTATACTAACGAGGAAGAAGGCCGCTCTCTTACTGCCCCCGGCTCCCCCAGACCAGCTGTGACGGTGCTGTTCCTGGTGGGATCCAACGGAGCGTGACAAATCAGGACAAATTGCTTCCAACAGGGCAACTACGGCCCAAAGCTGGGGGTTTTCCACTCTAAGGCAAACCAAACCAGCCAAACAGAAAAGACTTTGGTTTCGCCCCGCCGGCTAATCACAAGTCACACAAGCAATTCCCTTAGACGCTCCAGCTTCCCAGTAGCACCAGCAGCAGCCACCTGTCCTGGGGACCAATGGCTATGAAAACCAATACCCCAGATAAAGAAAACGGTTCTCCCCAATTCCAAAGCATCAGGCCCCACACCCAGGTCAATATACAAATCAGATCTTACCCACAAATCACGCTCTTGCCAATCCTTTACAATCTAAAATCCAAAGGTTTCTTATACACGGAAAAAGATACAGGTCAGGGTTAGGAATGCTTAAAAGAAATCAGTTACATGCAGTAATGGCAAATCTCTTGGTTCAGGCTTGCAGCAAAGGTAGAATGAACTGCAGGTTCAAATCAAAGTCTCTGGAATGCATCCCCTGCAAGGATGGGCCATACACTCCTTTGTTGAAAACTTCTGTGAGCAGCCCGAATTCCTCCCGAGTAAGAGTGGCTGACTGAAGACAAAATGGAGGGAGTTTCTCCCAGGTTTTATAGACTTCCTCTGGTGGGCGAAGGCGCCCCCTCCTTCTCATGCAGAGTCCAGTTGCAAAATGGAGGTTCATAGCCACATAGTCCAATCACCAGACTCTCCAAGAGTCAGTTTCTGACCAGGCAGGCTACATTCCTGGAGAAGCTCCGGTGTAGACTGGCGTCTACAAAGTTCATTGTGTAGCTGATGGTTCTTAATGGGCCATCAGTCAGGCCAGGGGAGTTAACAACAGCTTGTCTGAGATTTCCACCCAGAAGCCAAGCATAAATTTGAAATACAGGCACCGTAGAGCCAATATTCATAACTTTAGGTACAAAAAGGACACACAGACATACAGATAGATTAATCATAATCAGCAGACCATAACCTGGTCGTAGACACCTTATCTGACCCCCTTTTACACAATATTTGGCGCCACTATAGGACCTTGGTTGCACCAATGATCTATATGATCCCAAATAATTTCAGTAACGTGACACCGGAAGACACCACACCATGGGCCCCAGCGGGCAACACCACCTCCTGCTCTCTTCTCCGTCCTCAGCGCTTCGGCTGCAGCTACCGCCTCCGCACACGCGGTTGCCCAGCAGCCCGCCTTTGGGGGCTACGCGGCTCGCCCCCACACCACCTGCCTGGGACCTGTCCCTCTCCGGCGAGCTGCTCAGCACCTTCTTCCACGCCGTGGCCGGTGGGTCGAAACACAGCCCTTTGCAGGCTGGAATACGCCGCTTGGCACCCAGGAAGAGTTCCTCTTCCTTTTGCCCCTTCCTCTTTTTCTGGTGGATTTACCTGATGGACGCAGAATCCGAGAAGATTAGGCTCAGCTGCGCCCTTGCTGAGGCTGCAATCCAGCCCATCATCCAGATCAGTAAGAAAGATGTTGAACAAAACGGGCCCCAGGAGCCACGGCTGACTTCCCCGGAGCGGCCATAAATGCAGCTGCTGGCTCTCTTTGCAAATGGAGGCAATCGGGCTGAGCCACCAGGCGCGCGTCACGCGATGCCCCGCCACAAAAACAAGCGCTGCCGTGACTCGGAGTCGAACCGAGGTTGCTGCGGCCACAGCGCAGAGTACTAACCACTATACGATCACGGCCCACGTCCAAGGGCTTTGGTGGCTGAGCCATAAATGCTCCGTGCTCGGGGGCCGGTGGTGAAAATCAAGCCAGCGGGGCATGAAGGCAAGTCTCCCTGGAGAAGAAGGAGCCGAGGAAAGTGTCGGCCGGGCAAGACTTTGCTCCCTCCCCATTCAAAAGGCCTCCCCGTCGGGGAATCGAACCCCGGTCTCCCGCGTGACAGGCGGGGATACGCGCCACTATACTAACGAGGAAGAAGGCCGCTCTCTTACTGCCCCCGGCTCCCCCAGACCAGCTGTGACGGTGCTGTTCCTGGTGGGATCCAACGGAGCGTGACAAATCAGGACAAATTGCTTCCAACAGGGCAACTACGGCCCAAAGCTGGGGGTTTTCCACTCTAAGGCAAACCAAACCAGCCAAACAGAAAAGACTTTGGTTTCGCCCCGCCGGCTAATCACAAGTCACACAAGCAATTCCCTTAGACGCTCCAGCTTCCCAGTAGCACCAGCAGCAGCCACCTGTCCTGGGGACCAATGGCTATGAAAACCAATACCCCAGATAAAGAAAACGGTTCTCCCCAATTCCAAAGCATCAGGCCCCACACCCAGGTCAATATACAAATCAGATCTTACCCACAAATCACGCTCTTGCCAATCCTTTACAATCTAAAATCCAAAGGTTTCTTATACACGGAAAAAGATACAGGTCAGGGTTAGGAATGCTTAAAAGAAATCAGTTACATGCAGTAATGGCAAATCTCTTGGTTCAGGCTTGCAGCAAAGGTAGAATGAACTGCAGGTTCAAATCAAAGTCTCTGGAATGCATCCCCTGCAAGGATGGGCCATACACTCCTTTGTTGAAAACTTCTGTGAGCAGCCCGAATTCCTCCCGAGTAAGAGTGGCTGACTGAAGACAAAATGGAGGGAGTTTCTCCCAGGTTTTATAGACTTCCTCTGGTGGGCGAAGGCGCCCCCTCCTTCTCATGCAGAGTCCAGTTGCAAAATGGAGGTTCATAGCCACATAGTCCAATCACCAGACTCTCCAAGAGTCAGTTTCTGACCAGGCAGGCTACATTCCTGGAGAAGCTCCGGTGTAGACTGGCGTCTACAAAGTTCATTGTGTAGCTGATGGTTCTTAATGGGCCATCAGTCAGGCCAGGGGAGTTAACAACAGCTTGTCTGAGATTTCCACCCAGAAGCCAAGCATAAATTTGAAATACAGGCACCGTAGAGCCAATATTCATAACTTTAGGTACAAAAAGGACACACAGACATACAGATAGATTAATCATAATCAGCAGACCATAACCTGGTCGTAGACACCTTATCTGACCCCCTTTTACACAATATTTGGCGCCACTATAGGACCTTGGTTGCACCAATGATCTATATGATCCCAAATAATTTCAGTAACGTGACACCCGAAGACACCACACCATGGGCCCCAGCGGGCAACACCACCTCCTGCTCTCTTCTCCGTCCTCAGCGCTTCGGCTGCAGCTACCGCCTCCGCACACGCGGTTGCCCAGCAGCCCGCCTTTGGGGGCTACGCGGCTCGCCCCAACACCACCTGCCTGGGACCTGTCCCTCTCCGGCGAGCTGCTCAGCACCTTCTTCCACGCCGTGGCCGGTGGGTCGAAACGCAGCCCTTTGCAGGCTGGAATACGCCGCTTGGCACCCAGGAAGAGTTCCTCTTCCTTTTGCCCCTTCCTCTTTTTCTGGTGGATTTACCTGATGGACGCAGAATCCGAGAAGATTAGGCTCAGCTGCGCCCTTGCTGAGGCTGCAATCCAGCCCATCATCCAGATCAGTAAGAAAGATGTTGAACAAAACGGGCCCCAGGAGCCACGGCTGACTTCCCCGGAGCGGCCGGAGACCAGGCACCAGCTGCTGGCTCTCTTTGCAAATGGAGGCAATCGGGCTGAGCCACCAGGCGCGCGTCACGCGATGCCCCGCCACAAAAACAAGCGCTGCCGTGACTCGGAGTCGAACCGAGGTTGCTGCGGCCACAGCGCAGAGTACTAACCACTATACGATCACGGCCCACGTCCAAGGGCTTTGGTGGCTGAGCCATAAATGCTCCGTGCTCGGGGGCCGGTGGTGAAAATCAAGCCCGCGGGGCATGAAGGCAAGTCTCCCTGGAGAAGAAGGAGCCGAGGAAAGTGTCGGCCGGGCAAGACTTTGCTCCCTCCCCATTCAAAAGGCCTCCCCGTCGGGGAATCGAACCCCGGTCTCCCGCGTGACAGGCGGGGATACGCGCCACTATACTAACGAGGAAGAAGGCCGCTCTCTTACTGCCCCCGGCTCCCCCAGACCAGCTGTGACGGTGCTGTTCCTGGTGGGATCCAACGGAGCGTGACAAATCAGGACAAATTGCTTCCAACAGGGCAACTACGGCCCAAAGCTGGGGGTTTTCCACTCTAAGGCAAACCAAACCAGCCAAACAGAAAAGACTTTGGTTTCGCCCCGCCGGCTAATCACAAGTCACACAAGCAATTCCCTTAGACGCTCCAGCTTCCCAGTAGCACCAGCAGCAGCCACCTGTCCTGGGGACCAATGGCTATGAAAACCAATACCCCAGATAAAGAAAACGGTTCTCCCCAATTCCAAAGCATCAGGCCCCACACCCAGGTCAATATACAAATCAGATCTTACCCACAAATCACGCTCTTGCCAATCCTTTACAATCTAAAATCCAAAGGTTTCTTATACACGGAAAAAGATACAGGTCAGGGTTAGGAATGCTTAAAAGAAATCAGTTACATGCAGTAATGGCAAATCTCTTGGTTCAGGCTTGCAGCAAAGGTAGAATGAACTGCAGGTTCAAATCAAAGTCTCTGGAATGCATCCCCTGCAAGGATGGGCCATACACTCCTTTGTTGAAAACTTCTGTGAGCAGCCCGAATTCCTCCCGAGTAAGAGTGGCTGACTGAAGACAAAATGGAGGGAGTTTCTCCCAGGTTTTATAGACTTCCTCTGGTGGGCGAAGGCGCCCCCTCCTTCTCATGCAGAGTCCAGTTGCAAAATGGAGGTTCATAGCCACATAGTCCAATCACCAGACTCTCCAAGAGTCAGTTTCTGACCAGGCAGGCTACATTCCTGGAGAAGCTCCGGTGTAGACTGGCGTCTACAAAGTTCATTGTGTAGCTGATGGTTCTTAATGGGCCATCAGTCAGGCCAGGGGAGTTAACAACAGCTTGTCTGAGATTTCCACCCAGAAGCCAAGCATAAATTTGAAATACAGGCACCGTAGAGCCAATATTCATAACTTTAGGTACAAAAAGGACACACAGACATACAGATAGATTAATCATAATCAGCAGACCATAACCTGGTCGTAGACACCTTATCTGACCCCCTTTTACACAATATTTGGCGCCACTATAGGACCTTGGTTGCACCAATGATCTATATGATCCCAAATAATTTCAGTAACGTGACAGCGGCCGACACCACACCATGGGCCCCAGCGGGCAACACCACCTCCTGCTCTCTTCTCCGTCCTCAGCGCTTCGGCTGCAGCTACCGCCTCCGCACACGCGGTTGCCCAGCAGCCCGCCTTTGGGGGCTACGCGGCTCGCCCCCACACCACCTGCCTGGGACCTGTCCCTCTCCGGCGAGCTGCTCAGCACCTTCTTCCACGCCGTGGCCGGTGGGTCGAAACGCAGCCCTTTGCAGGCTGGAATACGCCGCTTGGCACCCAGGAAGAGTTCCTCTTCCTTTTGCCCCTTCCTCTTTTTCTGGTGGATTTACCTGATGGACGCAGAATCCGAGAAGATTAGGCTCAGCTGCGCCCTTGCTGAGGCTGCAATCCAGCCCATCATCCAGATCAGTAAGAAAGATGTTGAACAAAACGGGCCCCAGGAGCCACGGCTGACTTCCCCGGAGCGGCCGGAGACCAGGCACCAGCTGCTGGCTCTCTTTGCAAATGGAGGCAATCGGGCTGAGCCACCAGGCGCGCGTCATGCGATGCCCCGCCACAAAAACAAGCGCTGCCGTGACTCGGAGTCGAACCGAGGTTGCTGCGGCCACAGCGCAGAGTACTAACCACTATACGATCACGGCCCACGGCCAATAGCTTTGGTGGCTGAGCCATAAATGCTCCGTGCTCGGGGGCCGGCGGTGAAAATCAAGCCCGCGGGGCATGAAGGCAAGTCTCCCTGGAGAAGAAGGAGCCGAGGAAAGTGTCGGCCGGGCAAGACTTTGCTCCCTCCCCATTCAAAAGGCCTCCCCGTCGGGGAATCGAACCCCGGTCTCCCGCGTGACAGGCGGGGATACGCGCCACTATACTAACGAGGAAGAAGGCCGCTCTCTTACTGCCCCCGGCTCCCCCAGACCAGCTGTGACGGTGCTGTTCCTGGTGGGATCCAACGGAGCGTGACAAATCAGGACAAATTGCTTCCAACAGGGCAACTACGGCCCAAAGCTGGGGGTTTTCCACTCTAAGGCAAACCAAACCAGCCAAACAGAAAAGACTTTGGTTTCGCCCCGCCGGCTAATCACAAGTCACACAAGCAATTCCCTTAGACGCTCCAGCTTCCCAGTAGCACCAGCAGCAGCCACCTGTCCTGGGGACCAATGGCTATGAAAACCAATACCCCAGATAAAGAAAACGGTTCTCCCCAATTCCAAAGCATCAGGCCCCACACCCAGGTCAATATACAAATCAGATCTTACCCACAAATCACGCTCTTGCCAATCCTTTACAATCTAAAATCCAAAGGTTTCTTATACACGGAAAAAGATACAGGTCAGGGTTAGGAATGCTTAAAAGAAATCAGTTACATGCAGTAATGGCAAATCTCTTGGTTCAGGCTTGCAGCAAAGGTAGAATGAACTGCAGGTTCAAATCAAAGTCTCTGGAATGCATCCCCTGCAAGGATGGGCCATACACTCCTTTGTTGAAAACTTCTGTGAGCAGCCCGAATTCCTCCCGAGTAAGAGTGGCTGACTGAAGACAAAATGGAGGGAGTTTCTCCCAGGTTTTATAGACTTCCTCTGGTGGGCGAAGGCGCCCCCTCCTTCTCATGCAGAGTCCAGTTGCAAAATGGAGGTTCATAGCCACATAGTCCAATCACCAGACTCTCCAAGAGTCAGTTTCTGACCAGGCAGGCTACATTCCTGGAGAAGCTCCGGTGTAGACTGGCGTCTACAAAGTTCATTGTGTAGCTGATGGTTCTTAATGGGCCATCAGTCAGGCCAGGGGAGTTAACAACAGCTTGTCTGAGATTTCCACCCAGAAGCCAAGCATAAATTTGAAATACAGGCACCGTAGAGCCAATATTCATAACTTTAGGTACAAAAAGGACACACAGACATACAGATAGATTAATCATAATCAGCAGACCATAACCTGGTCGTAGACACCTTATCTGACCCCCTTTTACACAATATTTGGCGCCACTATAGGACCTTGGTTGCACCAATGATCTATATGATCCCAAATAATTTCAGTAACGTGACACCGGAAGACACCACACCATGGGCCCCAGCGGGCAACACCACCTCCTGCTCTCTTCTCCGTCCTCAGCGCTTCGGCTGCAGCTACCGCCTCCGCACACGCGGTTGCCCAGCAGCCCGCCTTTGGGGGCTACGCGGCTCGCCCCAACACCACCTGCCTGGGACCTGTCCCTCTCCGGCGAGCTGCTCAGCACCTTCTTCCACGCCGTGGCCGGTGGGTCGAAACGCAGCCCTTTGCAGGCTGGAATACGCCGCTTGGCACCCAGGAAGAGTTCCTCTTCCTTTTGCCCCTTCCTCTTTTTCTGGTGGATTTACCTGATGGACGCAGAATCCGAGAAGATTAGGCTCAGCTGCGCCCTTGCTGAGGCTGCAATCCAGCCCATCATCCAGATCAGTAAGAAAGATGTTGAACAAAACGGGCCCCAGGAGCCACGGCTGACTTCCCCGGAGCGGCCGGAGACCAGGCACCAGCTGCTGGCTCTCTTTGCAAATGGAGGCAATCGGGCTGAGCCACCAGGCGCGCGTCACGCGATGCCCCGCCACAAAAACAAGCGCTGCCGTGACTCGGAGTCGAACCGAGGTTGCTGCGGCCACAGCGCAGAGTACTAACCACTATACGATCACGGCCCACGGCCAATGGCTTTGGTGGCTGAGCCATAAATGCTCCGTGCTCGGGGGCCGGTGGTGAAAATCAAGCCCGCGGGGCATGAAGGCAAGTCTCCCTGGAGAAGAAGGAGCCGAGGAAAGTGTCGGCCGGGCAAGACTTTGCTCCCTCCCCATTCAAAAGGCCTCCCCGTCGGGGAATCGAACCCCGGTCTCCCGCGTGACAGGCGGGGATACGCGCCACTATACTAACGAGGAAGAAGGCCGCTCTCTTACTGCCCCCGGCTCCCCCAGACCAGCTGTGACGGTGCTGTTCCTGGTGGGATCCAACGGAGCGTGACAAATCAGGACAAATTGCTTCCAACAGGGCAACTACGGCCCAAAGCTGGGGGTTTTCCACTCTAAGGCAAACCAAACCAGCCAAACAGAAAAGACTTTGGTTTCGCCCCGCCGGCTAATCACAAGTCACACAAGCAATTCCCTTAGACGCTCCAGCTTCCCAGTAGCACCAGCAGCAGCCACCTGTCCTGGGGACCAATGGCTATGAAAACCAATACCCCAGATAAAGAAAACGGTTCTCCCCAATTCCAAAGCATCAGGCCCCACACCCAGGTCAATATACAAATCAGATCTTACCCACAAATCACGCTCTTGCCAATCCTTTACAATCTAAAATCCAAAGGTTTCTTATACACGGAAAAAGATACAGGTCAGGGTTAGGAATGCTTAAAAGAAATCAGTTACATGCAGTAATGGCAAATCTCTTGGTTCAGGCTTGCAGCAAAGGTAGAATGAACTGCAGGTTCAAATCAAAGTCTCTGGAATGCATCCCCTGCAAGGATGGGCCATACACTCCTTTGTTGAAAACTTCTGTGAGCAGCCCGAATTCCTCCCGAGTAAGAGTGGCTGACTGAAGACAAAATGGAGGGAGTTTCTCCCAGGTTTTATAGACTTCCTCTGGTGGGCGAAGGCGCCCCCTCCTTCTCATGCAGAGTCCAGTTGCAAAATGGAGGTTCATAGCCACATAGTCCAATCACCAGACTCTCCAAGAGTCAGTTTCTGACCAGGCAGGCTACATTCCTGGAGAAGCTCCGGTGTAGACTGGCGTCTACAAAGTTCATTGTGTAGCTGATGGTTCTTAATGGGCCATCAGTCAGGCCAGGGGAGTTAACAACAGCTTGTCTGAGATTTCCACCCAGAAGCCAAGCATAAATTTGAAATACAGGCACCGTAGAGCCAATATTCATAACTTTAGGTACAAAAAGGACACACAGACATACAGATAGATTAATCATAATCAGCAGACCATAACCTGGTCGTAGACACCTTATCTGACCCCCTTTTACACAATATTTGGCGCCACTATAGGACCTTGGTTGCACCAATGATCTATATGATCCCAAATAATTTCAGTAACGTGACACCCGAAGACACCACACCATGGGCCCCAGCGGGCAACACCACCTCCTGCTCTCTTCTCCGTCCTCAGCGCTTCGGCTGCAGCTACCGCCTCCGCACACGCGGTTGCCCAGCAGCCCGCCTTTGGGGGCTACGCGGCTCGCCCCAACACCACCTGCCTGGGACCTGTCCCTCTCCGGCGAGCTGCTCAGCACCTTCTTCCACGCCGTGGCCGGTGGGTCGAAACGCAGCCCTTTGCAGGCTGGAATACGCCGCTTGGCACCCAGGAAGAGTTCCTCTTCCTTTTGCCCCTTCCTCTTTTTCTGGTGGATTTACCTGATGGACGCAGAATCCGAGAAGATTAGGCTCAGCTGCGCCCTTGCTGAGGCTGCAATCCAGCCCATCATCCAGATCAGTAAGAAAGATGTTGAACAAAACGGGCCCCAGGAGCCACGGCTGACTTCCCCGGAGCGGCCGGAGACCAGGCACCAGCTGCTGGCTCTCTTTGCAAATGGAGGCAATCGGGCTGAGCCACCAGGCGCGCGTCACGCGATGCCCCGCCACAAAAACAAGCGCTGCCGTGACTCGGAGTCGAACCGAGGTTGCTGCGGCCACAGCGCAGAGTACTAACCACTATACGATCACGGCCCACGTCCAAGGGCTTTGGTGGCTGAGCCATAAATGCTCCGTGCTCGGGGGCCGGTGGTGAAAATCAAGCCCGCGGGGCATGAAGGCAAGTCTCCCTGGAGAAGAAGGAGCCGAGGAAAGTGTCGGCCGGGCAAGACTTTGCTCCCTCCCCATTCAAAAGGCCTCCCCGTCGGGGAATCGAACCCCGGTCTCCCGCGTGACAGGCGGGGATACGCGCCACTATACTAACGAGGAAGAAGGCCGCTCTCTTACTGCCCCCGGCTCCCCCAGACCAGCTGTGACGGTGCTGTTCCTGGTGGGATCCAACGGAGCGTGACAAATCAGGACAAATTGCTTCCAACAGGGCAACTACGGCCCAAAGCTGGGGGTTTTCCACTCTAAGGCAAACCAAACCAGCCAAACAGAAAAGACTTTGGTTTCGCCCCGCCGGCTAATCACAAGTCACACAAGCAATTCCCTTAGACGCTCCAGCTTCCCAGTAGCACCAGCAGCAGCCACCTGTCCTGGGGACCAATGGCTATGAAAACCAATACCCCAGATAAAGAAAACGGTTCTCCCCAATTCCAAAGCATCAGGCCCCACACCCAGGTCAATATACAAATCAGATCTTACCCACAAATCACGCTCTTGCCAATCCTTTACAATCTAAAATCCAAAGGTTTCTTATACACGGAAAAAGATACAGGTCAGGGTTAGGAATGCTTAAAAGAAATCAGTTACATGCAGTAATGGCAAATCTCTTGGTTCAGGCTTGCAGCAAAGGTAGAATGAACTGCAGGTTCAAATCAAAGTCTCTGGAATGCATCCCCTGCAAGGATGGGCCATACAGTCCTTTGTTGAAAACTTCTGTGAGCAGCCCGAATTCCTCCCGAGTAAGAGTGGCTGACTGAAGACAAAATGGAGGGAGTTTCTCCCAGGTTTTATAGACTTCCTCTGGTGGGCGAAGGCGCCCCCTCCTTCTCATGCAGAGTCCAGTTGCAAAATGGAGGTTCATAGCCACATAGTCCAATCACCAGACTCTCCAAGAGTCAGTTTCTGACCAGGCAGGCTACATTCCTGGAGAAGCTCCGGTGTAGACTGGCGTCTACAAAGTTCATTGTGTAGCTGATGGTTCTTAATGGGCCATCAGTCAGGCCAGGGGAGTTAACAACAGCTTGTCTGAGATTTCCACCCAGAAGCCAAGCATAAATTTGAAATACAGGCACCGTAGAGCCAATATTCATAACTTTAGTTACAAAAAGGACACACACACATACAGATAGATTAATCATAATCAGCAGACCATAACCTGGTCGTAGACACCTTATCTGACCCCCTTTTACACAATATTTGGCGCCACTATAGGACCTTGGTTGCACCAATGATCTATATGATCCCAAATAATTTCAGTAACGTGACACCGGAAGACACCACACCATGGGCCCCAGCGGGCAACACCACCTCCTGCTCTCTTCTCCGTCCTCAGCGCTTCGGCTGCAGCTACCGCCTCCGCACACGCGGTTGCCCAGCAGCCCGCCTTTGGGGGCTACGCGGCTCGCCCCCACACCACCTGCCTGGGACCTGTCCCTCTCCGGCGAGCTGCTCAGCACCTTCTTCCTCGCCGTGGCCGGTGGGTCGAAACGCAGCCCTTTGCAGGCTGGAATACGCCGCTTGGCACCCAGGAAGAGTTCCTCTTCCTTTTGCCCCTTCCTCTTTTTCTGGTGGATTTACCTGATGGACGCAGAATCCGAGAAGATTAGGCTCAGCTGCGCCCTTGCTGAGGCTGCAATCCAGCCCATCATCCAGATCAGTAAGAAAGATGTTGAACAAAACGGGCCCCAGGAGCCACGGCTGACTTCCCCGGAGCGGCCGGAGACCAGGCACCAGCTGCTGGCTCTCTTTGCAAATGGAGGCAATCGGGCTGAGCCACCAGGCGCGCGTCACGTGATGCCCCGCCACAAAAACAAGCGCTGCCGTGACTCGGAGTCGAACCGAGGTTGCTGCGGCCACAGCGCAGAGTACTAACCACTATACGATCACGGCCCACGTCCAAGGGCTTTGGTGGCTGAGCCATAAATGCTCCGTGCTCGGGGGCCGGTGGTGAAAATCAAGCCCGCGGGGCATGAAGGCAAGTCTCCCTGGAGAAGAAGGAGCCGAGGAAAGTGTCGGCCGGGCAAGACTTTGCTCCCTCCCCATTCAAAAGGCCTCCCCGTCGGGGAATCGAACCCCGGTCTCCCGCGTGACAGGCGGGGATACGCGCCACTATACTAACGAGGAAGAAGGCCGCTCTCTTACTGCCCCCGGCTCCCCCAGACCAGCTGTGACGGTGCTGTTCCTGGTGGGATCCAACGGAGCGTGACAAATCAGGACAAATTGCTTCCAACAGGGCAACTACGGCCCAAAGCTGGGGGTTTTCCACTCTAAGGCAAACCAAACCAGCCAAACAGAAAAGACTTTGGTTTCGCCCCGCCGGCTAATCACAAGTCACACAAGCAATTCCCTTAGATGCTCCAGCTTCCCAGTAGCACCAGCAGCAGCCACCTGTCCTGGGGACCAATGGCTATGAAAACCAATACCCCAGATAAAGAAAACGGTTCTCCCCAATTCCAAAGCATCAGGCCCCACACCCAGGTCAATATACAAATCAGATCTTACCCACAAATCACGCTCTTGCCAATCCTTTACAATCTAAAATCCAAAGGTTTCTTATACACGGAAAAAGATACAGGTCAGGGTTAGGAATGCTTAAAAGAAATCAGTTACATGCAGTAATGGCAAATCTCTTGGTTCAGGCTTGCAGCAAAGGTAGAATGAACTGCAGGTTCAAATCAAAGTCTCTGGAATGCATCCCCTGCAAGGATGGGCCATACAGTCCTTTGTTGAAAACTTCTGTGAGCAGCCCGAATTCCTCCCGAGTAAGAGTGGCTGACTGAAGACAAAATGGAGGGAGTTTCTCCCAGGTTTTATAGACTTCCTCTGGTGGGCGAAGGCGCCCCCTCCTTCTCATGCAGAGTCCAGTTGCAAAATGGAGGTTCATAGCCACATAGTCCAATCACCAGACTCTCCAAGAGTCAGTTTCTGACCAGGCAGGCTACATTCCTGGAGAAGCTCCGGTGTAGACTGGCGTCTACAAAGTTCATTGTGTAGCTGATGGTTCTTAATGGGCCATCAGTCAGGCCAGGGGAGTTAACAACAGCTTGTCTGAGATTTCCACCCAGAAGCCAAGCATAAATTTGAAATACAGGCACCGTAGAGCCAATATTCATAACTTTAGGTACAAAAAGGACACACAGACATACAGATAGATTAATCATAATCAGCAGACCATAACCTGGTCGTAGACACCTTATCTGACCCCCTTTTACACAATATTTGGCGCCACTATAGGACCTTGGTTGCACCAATGATCTATATGATCCCAAATAATTTCAGTAACGTGACACCGGAAGACACCACACCATGGGCCCCAGCGGGCAACACCACCTCCTGCTCTCTTCTCCGTCCTCAGCGCTTCGGCTGCAGCTACCGCCTCCGCACACGCGGTTGCCCAGCAGCCCGCCTTTGGGGGCTACGCGGCTCGCCCCCACACCACCTGCCTGGGACCTGTCCCTCTCCGGCGAGCTGCTCAGCACCTTCTTCCTCGCCGTGGCCGGTGGGTCGAAACGCAGCCCTTTGCAGGCTGGAATACGCCGCTTGGCACCCAGGAAGAGTTCCTCTTCCTTTTGCCCCTTCCTCTTTTTCTGGTGGATTTACCTGATGGACGCAGAATCCGAGAAGATTAGGCTCAGCTGCGCCCTTGCTGAGGCTGCAATCCAGCCCATCATCCAGATCAGTAAGAAAGATGTTGAACAAAACGGGCCCCAGGAGCCACGGCTGACTTCCCCGGAGCGGCCGGAGACCAGGCACCAGCTGCTGGCTCTCTTTGCAAATGGAGGCAATCGGGCTGAGCCACCAGGCGCGCGTCACGCGATGCCCCGCCACAAAAACAAGCGCTGCCGTGACTCGGAGTCGAACCGAGGTTGCTGCGGCCACAGCGCAGAGTACTAACCACTATACGATCACGGCCCACGTCCAAGGGCTTTGGTGGCTGAGCCATAAATGCTCCGTGCTCGGGGGCCGGTGGTGAAAATCAAGCCCGCGGGGCATGAAGGCAAGTCTCCCTGGAGAAGAAGGAGCCGAGGAAAGTGTCGGCCGGGCAAGACTTTGCTCCCTCCCCATTCAAAAGGCCTCCCCGTCAGGGAATCGAACCCCGGTCTCCCGCGTGACAGGCGGGGATACGCGCCACTATACTAACGAGGAAGAAGGCCGCTCTCTTACTGCCCCCGGCTCCCCCAGACCAGCTGTGACGGTGCTGTTCCTGGTGGGATCCAACGGAGCGTGACAAATCAGGACAAATTGCTTCCAACAGGGCAACTACGGCCCAAAGCTGGGGGTTTTCCACTCTAAGGCAAACCAAACCAGCCAAACAGAAAAGACTTTGGTTTCGCCCCGCCGGCTAATCACAAGTCACACAAGCAATTCCCTTAGACGCTCCAGCTTCCCAGTAGCACCAGCAGCAGCCACCTGTCCTGGGGACCAATGGCTATGAAAACCAATACCCCAGATAAAGAAAACGGTTCTCCCCAATTCCAAAGCATCAGGCCCCACACCCAGGTCAATATACAAATCAGATCTTACCCACAAATCACGCTCTTGCCAATCCTTTACAATCTAAAATCCAAAGGTTTCTTATACACGGAAAAAGATACAGGTCAGGGTTAGGAATGCTTAAAAGAAATCAGTTACATGCAGTAATGGCAAATCTCTTGGTTCAGGCTTGCAGCAAAGGTAGAATGAACTGCAGGTTCAAATCAAAGTCTCTGGAATGCATCCCCTGCAAGGATGGGCCATACACTCCTTTGTTGAAAACTTCTGTGAGCAGCCCGAATTCCTCCCGAGTAAGAGTGGCTGACTGAAGACAAAATGGAGGGAGTTTCTCCCAGGTTTTATAGACTTCCTCTGGTGGGCGAAGGCGCCCCCTCCTTCTCATGCAGAGTCCAGTTGCAAAATGGAGGTTCATAGCCACATAGTCCAATCACCAGACTCTCCAAGAGTCAGTTTCTGACCAGGCAGGCTACATTCCTGGAGAAGCTCCGGTGTAGACTGGCGTCTACAAAGTTCATTGTGTAGCTGATGGTTCTTAATGGGCCATCAGTCAGGCCAGGGGAGTTAACAACAGCTTGTCTGAGATTTCCACCCAGAAGCCAAGCATAAATTTGAAATACAGGCACCGTAGAGCCAATATTCATAACTTTAGGTACAAAAAGGACACACAGACATACAGATAGATTAATCATAATCAGCAGACCATAACCTGGTCGTAGACACCTTATCTGACCCCCTTTTACACAATATTTGGCGCCACTATAGGACCTTGGTTGCACCAATGATCTATATGATCCCAAATAATTTCAGTAACGTGACACCGGAAGACACCACACCATGGGCCCCAGCGGGCAACACCACCTCCTGCTCTCTTCTCCGTCCTCAGCGCTTCGGCTGCAGCTACCGCCTCCGCACACGCGGTTGCCCAGCAGCCCGCCTTTGGGGGCTACGCGGCTCGCCCCCACACCACCTGCCTGGGACCTGTCCCTCTCCGGCGAGCTGCTCAGCACCTTCTTCCACGCCGTGGCCGGTGGGTCGAAACGCAGCCCTTTGCAGGCTGGAATACGCCGCTTGGCACCCAGGAAGAGTTCCTCTTCCTTTTGCCCCTTCCTCTTTTTCTGGTGGATTTACCTGATGGACGCAGAATCCGAGAAGATTAGGCTCAGCTGCGCCCTTGCTGAGGCTGCAATCCAGCCCATCATCCAGATCAGTAAGAAAGATGTTGAACAAAACGGGCCCCAGGAGCCACGGCTGACTTCCCCGGAGCGGCCGGAGACCAGGCACCAGCTGCTGGCTCTCTTTGCAAATGGAGGCAATCGGGCTGAGCCACCAGGCGCGCGTCACGCGATGCCCCGCCACAAAAACAAGCGCTGCCGTGACTCGGAGTCGAACCGAGGTTGCTGCGGCCACAGCGCAGAGTACTAACCACTATACGATCACGGCCCACGGCCAAGGGCTTTGGTGGCTGAGCCATAAATGCTCCGTGCTCGGGGGCCGGCGGTGAAAATCAAGCCCGCGGGGCATGAAGGCAAGTCTCCCTGGAGAAGAAGGAGCCGAGGAAAGTGTCGGCCGGGCAAGACTTTGCTCCCTCCCCATTCAAAAGGCCTCCCCGTCGGGGAATCGAACCCCGGTCTCCCGCGTGACAGGCGGGGATACGCGCCACTATACTAACGAGGAAGAAGGCCGCTCTCTTACTGCCCCCGGCTCCCCCAGACCAGCTGTGACGGTGCTGTTCCTGGTGGGATCCAACGGAGCGTGACAAATCAGGACAAATTGCTTCCAACAGGGCAACTACGGCCCAAAGCTGGGGGTTTTCCACTCTAAGGCAAACCAAACCAGCCAAACAGAAAAGACTTTGGTTTCGCCCCGCCGGCTAATCACAAGTCACACAAGCAATTCCCTTAGACGCTCCAGCTTCCCAGTAGCACCAGCAGCAGCCACCTGTCCTGGGGACCAATGGCTATGAAAACCAATACCCCAGATAAAGAAAACGGTTCTCCCCAATTCCAAAGCATCAGGCCCCACACCCAGGTCAATATACAAATCAGATCTTACCCACAAATCACGCTCTTGCCAATCCTTTACAATCTAAAATCCAAAGGTTTCTTATACACGGAAAAAGATACAGGTCAGGGTTAGGAATGCTTAAAAGAAATCAGTTACATGCAGTAATGGCAAATCTCTTGGTTCAGGCTTGCAGCAAAGGTAGAATGAACTGCAGGTTCAAATCAAAGTCTCTGGAATGCATCCCCTGCAAGGATGGGCCATACAGTCCTTTGTTGAAAACTTCTGTGAGCAGCCCGAATTCCTCCCGAGTAAGAGTGGCTGACTGAAGACAAAATGGAGGGAGTTTCTCCCAGGTTTTATAGACTTCCTCTGGTGGGCGAAGGCGCCCCCTCCTTCTCATGCAGAGTCCAGTTGCAAAATGGAGGTTCATAGCCACATAGTCCAATCACCAGACTCTCCAAGAGTCAGTTTCTGACCAGGCAGGCTACATTCCTGGAGAAGCTCCGGTGTAGACTGGCGTCTACAAAGTTCATTGTGTAGCTGATGGTTCTTAATGGGCCATCAGTCAGGCCAGGGGAGTTAACAACAGCTTGTCTGAGATTTCCACCCAGAAGCCAAGCATAAATTTGAAATACAGGCACCGTAGAGCCAATATTCATAACTTTAGGTACAAAAAGGACACACAGACATACAGATAGATTAATCATAATCAGCAGACCATAACCTGGTCGTAGACACCTTATCTGACCCCCTTTTACACAATATTTGGCGCCACTATAGGACCTTGGTTGCACCAATGATCTATATGATCCCAAATAATTTCAGTAACGTGACACCGGAAGACACCACACCATGGGCCCCAGCGGGCAACACCACCTCCTGCTCTCTTCTCCGTCCTCAGCGCTTCGGCTGCAGCTACCGCCTCCGCACACGCGGTTGCCCAGCAGCCCGCCTTTGGGGGCTACGCGGCTCGCCCCCACACCACCTGCCTGGGACCTGTCCCTCTCCGGCGAGCTGCTCAGCACCTTCTTCCACGCCGTGGCCGGTGGGTCGAAACGCAGCCCTTTGCAGGCTGGAATACGCCGCTTGGCACCCAGGAAGAGTTCCTCTTCCTTTTGCCCCTTCCTCTTTTTCTGGTGGATTTACCTGATGGACGCAGAATCCGAGAAGATTAGGCTCAGCTGCGCCCTTGCTGAGGCTGCAATCCAGCCCATCATCCAGATCAGTAAGAAAGATGTTGAACAAAACGGGCCCCAGGAGCCACGGCTGACTTCCCCGGAGCGGCCGGAGACCAGGCACCAGCTGCTGGCTCTCTTTGCAAATGGAGGCAATCGGGCTGAGCCACCAGGCGCGCGTCACGCGATGCCCCGCCACAAAAACAAGCGCTGCCGTGACTCGGAGTCGAACCGAGGTTGCTGCGGCCACAGCGCAGAGTACTAACCACTATACGATCACGGCCCACGGCCAAGGGCTTTGGTGGCTGAGCCATAAATGCTCCGTGCTCGGGGGCCGGCGGTGAAAATCAAGCCCGCGGGGCATGAAGGCAAGTCTCCCTGGAGAAGAAGGAGCCGAGGAAAGTGTCGGCCGGGCAAGACTTTGCTCCCTCCCCATTCAAAAGGCCTCCCCGTCGGGGAATCGAACCCCGGTCTCCCGCGTGACAGGCGGGGATACGCGCCACTATACTAACGAGGAAGAAGGCCGCTCTCTTACTGCCCCCGGCTCCCCCAGACCAGCTGTGACGGTGCTGTTCCTGGTGGGATCCAACGGAGCGTGACAAATCAGGACAAATTGCTTCCAACAGGGCAACTACGGCCCAAAGCTGGGGGTTTTCCACTCTAAGGCAAACCAAACCAGCCAAACAGAAAAGACTTTGGTTTCGCCCCGCCGGCTAATCACAAGTCACACAAGCAATTCCCTTAGACGCTCCAGCTTCCCAGTAGCACCAGCAGCAGCCACCTGTCCTGGGGACCAATGGCTATGAAAACCAATACCCCAGATAAAGAAAACGGTTCTCCCCAATTCCAAAGCATCAGGCCCCACACCCAGGTCAATATACAAATCAGATCTTACCCACAAATCACGCTCTTGCCAATCCTTTACAATCTAAAATCCAAAGGTTTCTTATACACGGAAAAAGATACAGGTCAGGGTTAGGAATGCTTAAAAGAAATCAGTTACATGCAGTAATGGCAAATCTCTTGGTTCAGGCTTGCAGCAAAGGTAGAATGAACTGCAGGTTCAAATCAAAGTCTCTGGAATGCATCCCCTGCAAGGATGGGCCATACAGTCCTTTGTTGAAAACTTCTGTGAGTAGCCCGAATTCCTCCCGAGTAAGAGTGGCTGACTGAAGACAAAATGGAGGGAGTTTCTCCCAGGTTTTATAGACTTCCTCTGGTGGGCGAAGGCGCCCCCTCCTTCTCATGCAGAGTCCAGTTGCAAAATGGAGGTTCATAGCCACATAGTCCAATCACCAGACTCTCCAAGAGTCAGTTTCTGACCAGGCAGGCTACATTCCTGGAGAAGCTCCGGTGTAGACTGGCGTCTACAAAGTTCATTGTGTAGCTGATGGTTCTTAATGGGCCATCAGTCAGGCCAGGGGAGTTAACAACAGCTTGTCTGAGATTTCCACCCAGAAGCCAAGCATAAATTTGAAATACAGGCACCGTAGAGCCAATATTCATAACTTTAGGTACAAAAAGGACACACACACATACAGATAGATTAATCATAATCAGCAGACCATAACCTGGTCGTAGACACCTTATCTGACCCCCTTTTACACAATATTTGGCGCCACTATAGGACCTTGGTTGCACCAATGATCTATATGATCCCAAATAATTTCAGTAACGTGACACCGGAAGACACCACACCATGGGCCCCAGCGGGCAACACCACCTCCTGCTCTCTTCTCCGTCCTCAGCGCTTCGGCTGCAGCTACCGCCTCCGCACACGCGGTTGCCCAGCAGCCCGCCTTTGGGGGCTACGCGGCTCGCCCCCACACCACCTGCCTGGGACCTGTCCCTCTCCGGCGAGCTGCTCAGCACCTTCTTCCTCGCCGTGGCCGGTGGGTCGAAACGCAGCCCTTTGCAGGCTGGAATACGCCGCTTGGCACCCAGGAAGAGTTCCTCTTCCTTTTGCCCCTTCCTCTTTTTCTGGTGGATTTACCTGATGGACGCAGAATCCGAGAAGATTAGGCTCAGCTGCGCCCTTGCTGAGGCTGCAATCCAGCCCATCATCCAGATCAGTAAGAAAGATGTTGAACAAAACGGGCCCCAGGAGCCACGGCTGACTTCCCCGGAGCGGCCGGAGACCAGGCACCAGCTGCTGGCTCTCTTTGCAAATGGAGGCAATCGGGCTGAGCCACCAGGCGCGCGTCACGCGATGCCCCGCCACAAAAACAAGCGCTGCCGTGACTCGGAGTCGAACCGAGGTTGCTGCGGCCACAGCGCAGAGTACTAACCACTATACGATCACGGCCCACGGCCAAGGGCTTTGGTGGCTGAGCCATAAATGCTCCGTGCTCGGGGGCCGGCGGTGAAAATCAAGCCCGCGGGGCATGAAGGCAAGTCTCCCTGGAGAAGAAGGAGCCGAGGAAAGTGTCGGCCGGGCAAGACTTTGCTCCCTCCCCATTCAAAAGGCCTCCCCGTCGGGGAATCGAACCCCGGTCTCCCGCGTGACAGGCGGGGATACGCGCCACTATACTAACGAGGAAGAAGGCCGCTCTCTTACTGCCCCCGGCTCCCCCAGACCAGCTGTGACGGTGCTGTTCCTGGTGGGATCCAACGGAGCGTGACAAATCAGGACAAATTGCTTCCAACAGGGCAACTACGGCCCAAAGCTGGGGGTTTTCCACTCTAAGGCAAACCAAACCAGCCAAACAGAAAAGACTTTGGTTTCGCCCCGCCGGCTAATCACAAGTCACACAAGCAATTCCCTTAGACGCTCCAGCTTCCCAGTAGCACCAGCAGCAGCCACCTGTCCTGGGGACCAATGGCTATGAAAACCAATACCCCAGATAAAGAAAACGGTTCTCCCCAATTCCAAAGCATCAGGCCCCACACCCAGGTCAATATACAAATCAGATCTTACCCACAAATCACGCTCTTGCCAATCCTTTACAATCTAAAATCCAAAGGTTTCTTATACACGGAAAAAGATACAGGTCAGGGTTAGGAATGCTTAAAAGAAATCAGTTACATGCAGTAATGGCAAATCTCTTGGTTCAGGCTTGCAGCAAAGGTAGAATGAACTGCAGGTTCAAATCAAAGTCTCTGGAATGCATCCCCTGCAAGGATGGGCCATACAGTCCTTTGTTGAAAACTTCTGTGAGTAGCCCGAATTCCTCCCGAGTAAGAGTGGCTGACTGAAGACAAAATGGAGGGAGTTTCTCCCAGGTTTTATAGACTTCCTCTGGTGGGCGAAGGCGCCCCCTCCTTCTCATGCAGAGTCCAGTTGCAAAATGGAGGTTCATAGCCACATAGTCCAATCACCAGACTCTCCAAGAGTCAGTTTCTGACCAGGCAGGCTACATTCCTGGAGAAGCTCCGGTGTAGACTGGCGTCTACAAAGTTCATTGTGTAGCTGATGGTTCTTAATGGGCCATCAGTCAGGCCAGGGGAGTTAACAACAGCTTGTCTGAGATTTCCACCCAGAAGCCAAGCATAAATTTGAAATACAGGCACCGTAGAGCCAATATTCATAACTTTAGGTACAAAAAGGACACACACACATACAGATAGATTAATCATAATCAGCAGACCATAACCTGGTCGTAGACACCTTATCTGACCCCCTTTTACACAATATTTGGCGCCACTATAGGACCTTGGTTGCACCAATGATCTATATGATCCCAAATAATTTCAGTAACGTGACACCGGAAGACACCACACCATGGGCCCCAGCGGGCAACACCACCTCCTGCTCTCTTCTCCGTCCTCAGCGCTTCGGCTGCAGCTACCGCCTCCGCACACGCGGTTGCCCAGCAGCCCGCCTTTGGGGGCTACGCGGCTCGCCCCCACACCACCTGCCTGGGACCTGTCCCTCTCCGGCGAGCTGCTCAGCACCTTCTTCCTCGCCGTGGCCGGTGGGTCGAAACGCAGCCCTTTGCAGGCTGGAATACGCCGCTTGGCACCCAGGAAGAGTTCCTCTTCCTTTTGCCCCTTCCTCTTTTTCTGGTGGATTTACCTGATGGACGCAGAATCCGAGAAGATTAGGCTCAGCTGCGCCCTTGCTGAGGCTGCAATCCAGCCCATCATCCAGATCAGTAAGAAAGATGTTGAACAAAACGGGCCCCAGGAGCCACGGCTGACTTCCCCGGAGCGGCCGGAGACCAGGCACCAGCTGCTGGCTCTCTTTGCAAATGGAGGCAATCGGGCTGAGCCACCAGGCGCGCGTCACGCGATGCCCCGCCACAAAAACAAGCGCTGCCGTGACTCGGAGTCGAACCGAGGTTGCTGCGGCCACAGCACAGAGTACTAACCACTATACGATCACGGCCCACGGCCAAGTGCTTTGGTGGCTGAGCCATAAATGCTCCGTGCTCGGGGGCCGGTGGTGAAAATCAAGCCCGCGGGGCATGAAGGCAAGTCTCCCTGGAGAAGAAGGAGCCGAGGAAAGTGTCGGCCGGGCAAGACTTTGCTCCCTCCCCATTCAAAAGGCCTCCCCGTCGGGGAATCGAACCCCGGTCTCCCACGTGACAGGCGGGGATACGCGCCACTATACTAACGAGGAAGAAGGCCACTCTCTTACTGCCCCCGGCTCCCCCAGACCAGCTGTGACGGTGCTGTTCCTGGTGGGATCCAACGGAGCGTGACAAATCAGGACAAATTGCTTCCAACAGGGCAACTACGGCCCAAAGCTGGGGGTTTTCCACTCTAAGGCAAACCAAACCAGCCAAACAGAAAAGACTTTGGTTTCGCCCCGCCGGCTAATCACAAGTCACACAAGCAATTCCCTTAGACGCTCCAGCTTCCCAGTAGCACCAGCAGCAGCCACCTGTCCTGGGGACCAATGGCTATGAAAACCAATACCCCAGATAAAGAAAACGGTTCTCCCCAATTCCAAAGCATCAGGCCCCACACCCAGGTCAATATACAATCAGATCTTACCCACAAATCACGCTCTTGCCAATCCTTTACAATCTAAAATCCAAAGGTTTCTTATACACGGAAAAAGATACAGGTCAGGGTTAGGAATGCTTAAAAGAAATCAGTTACATGCAGTAATGGCAAATCTCTTGGTTCAGGCTTGCAGCAAAGGTAGAATGAACTGCAGGTTCAAATCAAAGTCTCTGGAATGCATCCCCTGCAAGGATGGGCCATACAGTCCTTTGTTGAAAACTTCTGTGAGTAGCCCGAATTCCTCCCGAGTAAGAGTGGCTGACTGAAGACAAAATGGAGGGAGTTTCTCCCAGGTTTTATAGACTTCCTCTGGTGGGCGAAGGCGCCCCCTCCTTCTCATGCAGAGTCCAGTTGCAAAATGGAGGTTCATAGCCACATAGTCCAATCACCAGACTCTCCAAGAGTCAGTTTCTGACCAGGCAGGCTACATTCCTGGAGAAGCTCCGGTGTAGACTGGCGTCTACAAAGTTCATTGTGTAGCTGATGGTTCTTAATGGGCCATCAGTCAGGCCAGGGGAGTTAACAACAGCTTGTCTGAGATTTCCACCCAGAAGCCAAGCATAAATTTGAAATACAGGCACCGTAGAGCCAATATTCATAACTTTAGTTACAAAAAGGACACACACACATACAGATAGATTAATCATAATCAGCAGACCATAACCTGGTCGTAGACACCTTATCTGACCCCCTTTTACACAATATTTGGCGCCACTATAGGACCTTGGTTGCACCAATGATCTATATGATCCCAAATAATTTCAGTAACGTGACAGCGGCCGACACCACACCATGGGCCCCAGCGGGCAACACCACCTCCTGCTCTCTTCTCCGTCCTCAGCGCTTCGGCTGCAGCTACCGCCTCCGCACACGCGGTTGCCCAGCAGCCCGCCTTTGGGGGCTACGCGGCTCGCCCCCACACCACCTGCCTGGGACCTGTCCCTCTCCGGCGAGCTGCTCAGCACCTTCTTCCTCGCCGTGGCCGGTGGGTCGAAACGCAGCCCTTTGCAGGCTGGAATACGCCGCTTGGCACCCAGGAAGAGTTCCTCTTCCTTTTGCCCCTTCCTCTTTTTCTGGTGGATTTACCTGATGGACGCAGAATCCGAGAAGATTAGGCTCAGCTGCGCCCTTGCTGAGGCTGCAATCCAGCCCATCATCCAGATCAGTAAGAAAGATGTTGAACAAAACGGGCCCCAGGAGCCACGGCTGACTTCCCCGGAGCGGCCGGAGACCAGGCACCAGCTGCTGGCTCTCTTTGCAAATGGAGGCAATCGGGCTGAGCCACCAGGCGCGCGTCACGCGATGCCCCGCCACAAAAACAAGCGCTGCCGTGACTCGGAGTCGAACCGAGGTTGCTGCGGCCACAGCGCAGAGTACTAACCACTATACGATCACGGCCCACGGCCAAGCGCTTTGGTGGCTGAGCCATAAATGCTCCGTGCTCGGGGGCCGGCGGTGAAAATCAAGCCCGCGGGGCATGAAGGCAAGTCTCCCTGGAGAAGAAGGAGCCGAGGAAAGTGTCGGCCGGGCAAGACTTTGCTCCCTCCCCATTCAAAAGGCCTCCCCGTCGGGGAATCGAACCCCGGTCTCCCGCGTGACAGGCGGGGATACGCGCCACTATACTAACGAGGAAGAAGGCCGCTCTCTTACTGCCCCCGGCTCCCCCAGACCAGCTGTGACGGTGCTGTTCCTGGTGGGATCCAACGGAGCGTGACAAATCAGGACAAATTGCTTCCAACAGGGCAACTACGGCCCAAAGCTGGGGGTTTTCCACTCTAAGGCAAACCAAACCAGCCAAACAGAAAAGACTTTGGTTTCGCCCCGCCGGCTAATCACAAGTCACACAAGCAATTCCCTTAGACGCTCCAGCTTCCCAGTAGCACCAGCAGCAGCCACCTGTCCTGGGGACCAATGGCTATGAAAACCAATACCCCAGATAAAGAAAACGGTTCTCCCCAATTCCAAAGCATCAGGCCCCACACCCAGGTCAATATACAAATCAGATCTTACCCACAAATCACGCTCTTGCCAATCCTTTACAATCTAAAATCCAAAGGTTTCTTATACACGGAAAAAGATACAGGTCAGGGTTAGGAATGCTTAAAAGAAATCAGTTACATGCAGTAATGGCAAATCTCTTGGTTCAGGCTTGCAGCAAAGGTAGAATGAACTGCAGGTTCAAATCAAAGTCTCTGGAATGCATCCCCTGCAAGGATGGGCCATACACTCCTTTGTTGAAAACTTCTGTGAGCAGCCCGAATTCCTCCCGAGTAAGAGTGGCTGACTGAAGACAAAATGGAGGGAGTTTCTCCCAGGTTTTATAGACTTCCTCTGGTGGGCGAAGGCGCCCCCTCCTTCTCATGCAGAGTCCAGTTGCAAAATGGAGGTTCATAGCCACATAGTCCAATCACCAGACTCTCCAAGAGTCAGTTTCTGACCAGGCAGGCTACATTCCTGGAGAAGCTCCGGTGTAGACTGGCGTCTACAAAGTTCATTGTGTAGCTGATGGTTCTTAATGGGCCATCAGTCAGGCCAGGGGAGTTAACAACAGCTTGTCTGAGATTTCCACCCAGAAGCCAAGCATAAATTTGAAATACAGGCACCGTAGAGCCAATATTCATAACTTTAGTTACAAAAAGGACACACACACATACAGATAGATTAATCATAATCAGCAGACCATAACCTGGTCGTAGACACCTTATCTGACCCCCTTTTACACAATATTTGGCGCCACTATAGGACCTTGGTTGCACCAATGATCTATATGATCCCAAATAATTTCAGTAACGTGACACCCGAAGACACCACACCATGGGCCCCAGCGGGCAACACCACCTCCTGCTCTCTTCTCCGTCCTCAGCGCTTCGGCTGCAGCTACCGCCTCCGCACACGCGGTTGCCCAGCAGCCCGCCTTTGGGGGCTACGCGGCTCGCCCCCACACCACCTGCCTGGGACCTGTCCCTCTCCGGCGAGCTGCTCAGCACCTTCTTCCTCGCCGTGGCCGGTGGGTCGAAACGCAGCCCTTTGCAGGCTGGAATACGCCGCTTGGCACCCAGGAAGAGTTCCTCTTCCTTTTGCCCCTTCCTCTTTTTCTGGTGGATTTACCTGATGGACGCAGAATCCGAGAAGATTAGGCTCAGCTGCGCCCTTGCTGAGGCTGCAATCCAGCCCATCATCCAGATCAGTAAGAAAGATGTTGAACAAAACGGGCCCCAGGAGCCACGGCTGACTTCCCCGGAGCGGCCGGAGACCAGGCACCAGCTGCTGGCTCTCTTTGCAAATGGAGGCAATCGGGCTGAGCCACCAGGCGCGCGTCACGCGATGCCCCGCCACAAAAACAAGCGCTGCCGTGACTCGGAGTCGAACCGAGGTTGCTGCGGCCACAGCGCAGAGTACTAACCACTATACGATCACGGCCCACGGCCAAGGGCTTTGGTGGCTGAGCCATAAATGCTCCGTGCTCGGGGGCCGGTGGTGAAAATCAAGCCCGCGGGGCATGAAGGCAAGTCTCCCTGGAGAAGAAGGAGCCGAGGAAAGTGTCGGCCGGGCAAGACTTTGCTCCCTCCCCATTCAAAAGGCCTACCCGTCGGGGAATCGAACCCCGGTCTCCCGCGTGACAGGCGGGGATACGCGCCACTATACTAACGAGGAAGAAGGCCGCTCTCTTACTGCCCCCGGCTCCCCCAGACCAGCTGTGACGGTGCTGTTCCTGGTGGGATCCAACGGAGCGTGACAAATCAGGACAAATTGCTTCCAACAGGGCAACTACGGCCCAAAGCTGGGGGTTTTCCACTCTAAGGCAAACCAAACCAGCCAAACAGAAAAGACTTTGGTTTCGCCCCGCCGGCTAATCACAAGTCACACAAGCAATTCCCTTAGACGCTCCAGCTTCCCAGTAGCACCAGCAGCAGCCACCTGTCCTGGGGACCAATGGCTATGAAAACCAATACCCCAGATAAAGAAAACGGTTCTCCCCAATTCCAAAGCATCAGGCCCCACACCCAGGTCAATATACAAATCAGATCTTACCCACAAATCACGCTCTTGCCAATCCTTTACAATCTAAAATCCAAAGGTTTCTTATACACGGAAAAAGATACAGGTCAGGGTTAGGAATGCTTAAAAGAAATCAGTTACATGCAGTAATGGCAAATCTCTTGGTTCAGGCTTGCAGCAAAGGTAGAATGAACTGCAGGTTCAAATCAAAGTCTCTGGAATGCATCCCCTGCAAGGATGGGCCATACACTCCTTTGTTGAAAACTTCTGTGAGCAGCCCGAATTCCTCCCGAGTAAGAGTGGCTGACTGAAGACAAAATGGAGGGAGTTTCTCCCAGGTTTTATAGACTTCCTCTGGTGGGCGAAGGCGCCCCCTCCTTCTCATGCAGAGTCCAGTTGCAAAATGGAGGTTCATAGCCACATAGTCCAATCACCAGACTCTCCAAGAGTCAGTTTCTGACCAGGCAGGCTACATTCCTGGAGAAGCTCCGGTGTAGACTGGCGTCTACAAAGTTCATTGTGTAGCTGATGGTTCTTAATGGGCCATCAGTCAGGCCAGGGGAGTTAACAACAGCTTGTCTGAGATTTCCACCCAGAAGCCAAGCATAAATTTGAAATACAGGCACCGTAGAGCCAATATTCATAACTTTAGGTACAAAAAGGACACACACACATACAGATAGATTAATCATAATCAGCAGACCATAACCTGGTCGTAGACACCTTATCTGACCCCCTTTTACACAATATTTGGCGCCACTATAGGACCTTGGTTGCACCAATGATCTATATGATCCCAAATAATTTCAGTAACGTGACACCGGAAGACACCACACCATGGGCCCCAGCGGGCAACACCACCTCCTGCTCTCTTCTCCGTCCTCAGCGCTTCGGCTGCAGCTACCGCCTCCGCACACGCGGTTGCCCAGCAGCCCGCCTTTGGGGGCTACGCGGCTCGCCCCCACACCACCTGCCTGGGACCTGTCCCTCTCCGGCGAGCTGCTCAGCACCTTCTTCCTCGCCATGGCCGGTGGGTCGAAACGCAGCCCTTTGCAGGCTGGAATACGCCGCTTGGCACCCAGGAAGAGTTCCTCTTCCTTTTGCCCCTTCCTCTTTTTCTGGTGGATTTACCTGATGGACGCAGAATCCGAGAAGATTAGGCTCAGCTGCGCCCTTGCTGAGGCTGCAATCCAGCCCATCATCCAGATCAGTAAGAAAGATGTTGAACAAAACGGGCCCCAGGAGCCACGGCTGACTTCCCCGGAGCGGCCGGAGACCAGGCACCAGCTGCTGGCTCTCTTTGCAAATGGAGGCAATCGGGCTGAGCCACCAGGCGCGCGTCACGCGATGCCCCGCCACAAAAACAAGCGCTGCCGTGACTCGGAGTCGAACCGAGGTTGCTGCGGCCACAGCGCAGAGTACTAACCACTATACGATCACGGCCCACGGCCAAGAGCTTTGGTGGCTGAGCCATAAATGCTCCGTGCTCGGGGGCCGGCGGTGAAAATCAAGCCCGCGGGGCATGAAGGCAAGTCTCCCTGGAGAAGAAGGAGCCGAGGAAAGTGTCGGCCGGGCAAGACTTTGCTCCCTCCCCATTCAAAAGGCCTCCCCGTCGGGGAATCGAACCCCGGTCTCCCGCGTGACAGGCGGGGACACGCGCCACTATACTAACGAGGAAGAAGGCCGCTTTCTTACTGCCCCCGGCTCCCCCGGACCAGCTGAGACAGTGCTGTTCCTGGTGGGATCCAACGGAGCGTGACAAATCAGGACAAATTGCTTCCAACAGGGCAACTACGGCCCAAAGCTGGGGGTTTTCCACTCTAAGGCAAACCAAACCAGCCAAACAGAAAAGACTTTGGTTTCGCCCCGCCGGCTAATCACAAGTCACACAAGCAATTCCCTTAGACGCTCCAGCTTCCCAGTAGCACCAGCAGCAGCCACCTGTCCTGGGGACCAATGGCTATGAAAACCAATACCCCAGATAAAGAAAACGGTTCTCCCCAATTCCAAAGCATCAGGCCCCACACCCAGGTCAATATACAAATCAGATCTTACCCACAAATCACGCTCTTGCCAATCCTTTACAATCTAAAATCCAAAGGTTTCTTATACACGGAAAAAGATACAGGTCAGGGTTAGGAATGCTTAAAAGAAATCAGTTACATGCAGTAATGGCAAATCTCTTGGTTCAGGCTTGCAGCAAAGGTAGAATGAACTGCAGGTTCAAATCAAAGTCTCTGGAATGCATCCCCTGCAAGGATGGGCCATACACTCCTTTGTTGAAAACTTCTGTGAGTAGCCCGAATTCCTCCCGAGTAAGAGTGGCTGACTGAAGACAAAATGGAGGGAGTTTCTCCCAGGTTTTATAGACTTCCTCTGGTGGGCGAAGGCGCCCCCTCCTTCTCATGCAGAGTCCAGTTGCAAAATGGAGGTTCATAGCCACATAGTCCAATCACCAGACTCTCCAAGAGTCAGTTTCTGACCAGGCAGGCTACATTCCTGGAGTAGCTCCGGTGTAGACTGGCGTCTACAAAGTTCATTGTGTAGCTGATGGTTCTTAATGGGCCATCAGTCAGGCCAGGGGAGTTAACAACAGCTTGTCTGAGATTTCCACCCAGAAGCCAAGCATAAATTTGAAATACAGGCACCGTAGAGCCAATATTCATAACTTTAGTTACAAAAAGGACACACACACATACAGATAGATTAATCATAATCAGCAGACCATAACCTGGTCGTAGACACCTTATCTGACCCCCTTTTACACAATATTTGGCGCCACTATAGGACCTTGGTTGCACCAATGATCTATATGATCCCAAATAATTTCAGTAACGTGACACCGGAAGACACCACACCATGGGCCCCAGCGGGCAACACCACCTCCTGCTCTCTTCTCCGTCCTCAGCGCTTCGGCTGCAGCTACCGCCTCCGCACACGCGGTTGCCCAGCAGCCCGCCTTTGGGGGCTACGCGGCTCGCCCCCACACCACCTGCCTGGGACCTGTCCCTCTCCGGCGAGCTGCTCAGCACCTTCTTCCTCGCCGTGGCCGGTGGGTCGAAACGCAGCCCTTTGCAGGCTGGAATACGCCGCTTGGCACCCAGGAAGAGTTCCTCTTCCTTTTGCCCCTTCCTCTTTTTCTGGTGGATTTACCTGATGGACGCAGAATCCGAGAAGATTAGGCTCAGCTGCGCCCTTGCTGAGGCTGCAATCCAGCCCATCATCCAGATCAGTAAGAAAGATGTTGAACAAAACGGGCCCCAGGAGCCACGGCTGACTTCCCCCGAGCGGCCGGAGACCAGGCACCAGCTGCTGGCTCTCTTTGCAAATGGAGGCAATCGGGCTGAGCCACCAGGCGCGCGTCACGCGATGCCCCGCCACAAAAACAAGCGCTGCCGTGACTCGGAGTCGAACCGAGGTTGCTGCGGCCACAGCGCAGAGTACTAACCACTATACGATCACGGCCCACGGCCAAGCGCTTTGGTGGCTGAGCCATAAATGCTCCGTGCTCGGGGGCCGGCGGTGAAAATCAAGCCCGCGGGGCATGAAGGCAAGTCTCCCTGGAGAAGAAGGAGCCGAGGAAAGTGTCGGCCGGGCAAGACTTTGCTCCCTCCCCATTCAAAAGGCCTCCCCGTCGGGGAATCGAACCCCGGTCTCCCGCGTGACAGGCGGGGATACGCGCCACTATACTAACGAGGAAGAAGGCCGCTCTCTTACTGCCCCCGGCTCCCCCAGACCAGCTGTGACGGTGCTGTTCCTGGTGGGATCCAACGGAGCGTGACAAATCAGGACAAATTGCTTCCAACAGGGCAACTACGGCCCAAAGCTGGGGGTTTTCCACTCTAAGGCAAACCAAACCAGCCAAACAGAAAAGACTTTGGTTTCGCCCCGCCGGCTAATCACAAGTCACACAAGCAATTCCCTTAGACGCTCCAGCTTCCCAGTAGCACCAGCAGCAGCCACCTGTCCTGGGGACCAATGGCTATGAAAACCAATACCCCAGATAAAGAAAACGGTTCTCCCCAATTCCAAAGCATCAGGCCCCACACCCAGGTCAATATACAAATCAGATCTTACCCACAAATCACGCTCTTGCCAATCCTTTACAATCTAAAATCCAAAGGTTTCTTATACACGGAAAAAGATACAGGTCAGGGTTAGGAATGCTTAAAAGAAATCAGTTACATGCAGTAATGGCAAATCTCTTGGTTCAGGCTTGCAGCAAAGGTAGAATGAACTGCAGGTTCAAATCAAAGTCTCTGGAATGCATCCCCTGCAAGGATGGGCCATACAGTCCTTTGTTGAAAACTTCTGTGAGTAGCCCGAATTCCTCCCGAGTAAGAGTGGCTGACTGAAGACAAAATGGAGGGAGTTTCTCCCAGGTTTTATAGACTTCCTCTGGTGGGCGAAGGCGCCCCCTCCTTCTCATGCAGAGTCCAGTTGCAAAATGGAGGTTCATAGCCACATAGTCCAATCACCAGACTCTCCAAGAGTCAGTTTCTGACCAGGCAGGCTACATTCCTGGAGAAGCTCCGGTGTAGACTGGCGTCTACAAAGTTCATTGTGTAGCTGATGGTTCTTAATGGGCCATCAGTCAGGCCAGGGGAGTTAACAACAGCTTGTCTGAGATTTCCACCCAGAAGCCAAGCATAAATTTGAAATACAGGCACCGTAGAGCCAATATTCATAACTTTAGTTACAAAAAGGACACACACACATACAGATAGATTAATCATAATCAGCAGACCATAACCTGGTCGTAGACACCTTATCTGACCCCCTTTTACACAATATTTGGCGCCACTATAGGACCTTGGTTGCACCAATGATCTATATGATCCCAAATAATTTCAGTAACGTGACACCGGAAGACACCACACCATGGGCCCCAGCGGGCAACACCACCTCCTGCTCTCTTCTCCGTCCTCAGCGCTTCGGCTGCAGCTACCGCCTCCGCACACGCGGTTGCCCAGCAGCCCGCCTTTGGGGGCTACGCGGCTCGCCCCCACACCACCTGCCTGGGACCTGTCCCTCTCCGGCGAGCTGCTCAGCACCTTCTTCCTCGCCGTGGCCGGTGGGTCGAAACGCAGCCCTTTGCAGGCTGGAATACGCCGCTTGGCACCCAGGAAGAGTTCCTCTTCCTTTTGCCCCTTCCTCTTTTTCTGGTGGATTTACCTGATGGACGCAGAATCCGAGAAGATTAGGCTCAGCTGCGCCCTTGCTGAGGCTGCAATCCAGCCCATCATCCAGATCAGTAAGAAAGATGTTGAACAAAACGGGCCCCAGGAGCCACGGCTGACTTCCCCGGAGCGGCCGGAGACCAGGCACCAGCTGCTGGCTCTCTTTGCAAATGGAGGCAATCGGGCTGAGCCACCAGGCGCGCGTCACGCGATGCCCCGCCACAAAAACAAGCGCTGCCGTGACTCGGAGTCGAACCGAGGTTGCTGCGGCCACAGCGCAGAGTACTAACCACTATACGATCACGGCCCACGGCCAAGGGCTTTGGTGGCTGAGCCATAAATGCTCCGTGCTCGGGGGCCGGTGGTGAAAATCAAGCCCGCGGGGCATGAAGGCAAGTCTCCCTGGAGAAGAAGGAGCCGAGGAAAGTGTCGGCCGGGCAAGACTTTGCTCCCTCCCCATTCAAAAGGCCTCCCCGTCGGGGAATCGAACCCCGGTCTCCCGCGTGACAGGCGGGGATACGCGCCACTATACTAACGAGGAAGAAGGCCGCTCTCTTACTGCCCCCGGCTCCCCCAGACCAGCTGTGACGGTGCTGTTCCTGGTGGGATCCAACGGAGCGTGACAAATCAGGACAAATTGCTTCCAACAGGGCAACTACGGCCCAAAGCTGGGGGTTTTCCACTCTAAGGCAAACCAAACCAGCCAAACAGAAAAGACTTTGGTTTCGCCCCGCCGGCTAATCACAAGTCACACAAGCAATTCCCTTAGACGCTCCAGCTTCCCAGTAGCACCAGCAGCAGCCACCTGTCCTGGGGACCAATGGCTATGAAAACCAATACCCCAGATAAAGAAAACGGTTCTCCCCAATTCCAAAGCATCAGGCCCCACACCCAGGTCAATATACAAATCAGATCTTACCCACAAATCACGCTCTTGCCAATCCTTTACAATCTAAAATCCAAAGGTTTCTTATACACGGAAAAAGATACAGGTCAGGGTTAGGAATGCTTAAAAGAAATCAGTTACATGCAGTAATGGCAAATCTCTTGGTTCAGGCTTGCAGCAAAGGTAGAATGAACTGCAGGTTCAAATCAAAGTCTCTGGAATGCATCCCCTGCAAGGATGGGCCATACACTCCTTTGTTGAAAACTTCTGTGAGCAGCCCGAATTCCTCCCGAGTAAGAGTGGCTGACTGAAGACAAAATGGAGGGAGTTTCTCCCAGGTTTTATAGACTTCCTCTGGTGGGCGAAGGCGCCCCCTCCTTCTCATGCAGAGTCCAGTTGCAAAATGGAGGTTCATAGCCACATAGTCCAATCACCAGACTCTCCAAGAGTCAGTTTCTGACCAGGCAGGCTACATTCCTGGAGAAGCTCCGGTGTAGACTGGCGTCTACAAAGTTCATTGTGTAGCTGATGGTTCTTAATGGGCCATCAGTCAGGCCAGGGGAGTTAACAACAGCTTGTCTGAGATTTCCACCCAGAAGCCAAGCATAAATTTGAAATACAGGCACCGTAGAGCCAATATTCATAACTTTAGTTACAAAAAGGACACACACACATACAGATAGATTAATCATAATCAGCAGACCATAACCTGGTCGTAGACACCTTATCTGACCCCCTTTTACACAATATTTGGCGCCACTATAGGACCTTGGTTGCACCAATGATCTATATGATCCCAAATAATTTCAGTAACGTGACACCGGAAGACACCACACCATGGGCCCCAGCGGGCAACACCACCTCCTGCTCTCTTCTCCGTCCTCAGCGCTTCGGCTGCAGCTACCGCCTCCGCACACGCGGTTGCCCAGCAGCCCGCCTTTGGGGGCTACGCGGCTCGCCCCCACACCACCTGCCTGGGACCTGTCCCTCTCCGGCGAGCTGCTCAGCACCTTCTTCCTCGCCGTGGCCGGTGGGTCGAAACGCAGCCCTTTGCAGGCTGGAATACGCCGCTTGGCACCCAGGAAGAGTTCCTCTTCCTTTTGCCCCTTCCTCTTTTTCTGGTGGATTTACCTGATGGACGCAGAATCCGAGAAGATTAGGCTCAGCTGCGCCCTTGCTGAGGCTGCAATCCAGCCCATCATCCAGATCAGTAAGAAAGATGTTGAACAAAACGGGCCCCAGGAGCCACGGCTGACTTCCCCGGAGCGGCCGGAGACCAGGCACCAGCTGCTGGCTCTCTTTGCAAATGGAGGCAATCGGGCTGAGCCACCAGGCGCGCGTCACGCGATGCCCCGCCACAAAAAAAAGCGCTGCCGTGACTCGGAGTCGAACCGAGGTTGCTGCGGCCACAGCGCAGAGTACTAACCACTATACGATCACGGCCCACGGCCAAGCGCTTTGGTGGCTGAGCCATAAATGCTCCGTGCTCGGGGGCCGGCGGTGAAAATCAAGCCCGCGGGGCATGAAGGCAAGTCTCCCTGGAGAAGAAGGAGCCGAGGAAAGTGTCGGCCGGGCAAGACTTTGCTCCCTCCCCATTCAAAAGGCCTCCCCGTCGGGGAATCGAACCCCGGTCTCCCGCGTGACAGGCGGGGATATGCGCCACTATACTAACGAGGAAGAAGGCCGCTCTCTTACTGCCCCCGGCTCCCCCAGACCAGCTGTGACGGTGCTGTTCCTGGTGGGATCCAACGGAGCGTGACAAATCAGGACAAATTGCTTCCAACAGGGCAACTACGGCCCAAAGCTGGGGGTTTTCCACTCTAAGGCAAACCAAACCAGCCAAACAGAAAAGACTTTGGTTTCGCCCCGCCGGCTAATCACAAGTCACACAAGCAATTCCCTTAGATGCTCCAGCTTCCCAGTAGCACCAGCAGCAGCCACCTGTCCTGGGGACCAATGGCTATGAAAACCAATACCCCAGATAAAGAAAACGGTTCTCCCCAATTCCAAAGAATCAGGCCCCACACCCAGGTCAATATACAAATCAGATCTTACCCACAAATCACGCTCTTGCCAATCCTTTACAATCTAAAATCCAAAGGTTTCTTATACACGGAAAAAGATACAGGTCAGGGTTAGGAATGCTTAAAAGAAATCAGTTACATGCAGTAATGGCAAATCTCTTGGTTCAGGCTTGCAGCAAAGGTAGAATGAACTGCAGGTTCAAATCAAAGTCTCTGGAATGCATCCCCTGCAAGGATGGGCCATACAGTCCTTTGTTGAAAACTTCTGTGAGCAGCCCGAATTCCTCCCGAGTAAGAGTGGCTGACTGAAGACAAAATGGAGGGAGTTTCTCCCAGGTTTTATAGACTTCCTCTGGTGGGCGAAGGCGCCCCCTCCTTCTCATGCAGAGTCCAGTTGCAAAATGGAGGTTCATAGCCACATAGTCCAATCACCAGACTCTCCAAGAGTCAGTTTCTGACCAGGCAGGCTACATTCCTGGAGAAGCTCCGGTGTAGACTGGCGTCTACAAAGTTCATTGTGTAGCTGATGGTTCTTAATGGGCCATCAGTCAGGCCAGGGGAGTTAACAACAGCTTGTCTGAGATTTCCACCCAGAAGCCAAGCATAAATTTGAAATACAGGCACCGTAGAGCCAATATTCATAACTTTAGGTACAAAAAGGACACACACACATACAGATAGATTAATCATAATCAGCAGACCATAACCTGGTCGTAGACACCTTATCTGACCCCCTTTTACACAATATTTGGCGCCACTGTAGGACCTTGGTTGCACCAATGATCTATATGATCCCAAATAATTTCAGTAACGTGACACCGGCCGCCACCACACCATGGGCCCCAGCGGGCAACACCACCTCCCGCTCTCTTCTCTGTCCTCAGCGCTTCGGCTGCTGCTGGGCAACCGCGTGTGCGGAAGCAGGGAATCCGGAGCCCGCAGTGGGGAGCCCGGCGGGAGCCGTCAACCCCCCCCCCATCCGGCTGCCCGCAGCGTGGAGCCGGGCGGGAGGGCAGGGGGGTTGACAGTTGCGGGCAGGCTGACAGTTCCCGCCTGGCTCCCCACTGCGGGGAGCCGGGCGGGGGGGTGACAGTTGCGGGCGGGCTGACAGTTCCCGCCCGGCTCTCCGCTGCGGGGAGCCGGGCGGGCGAGTTGACAGCTCCCGCCCGGGTCCCAGCAGCCGGGGTCCCGGGCGGGCGGGTTGACAGCTCCCGCCTGGCTCCCCACAGTGGGGAGCCGGGTGGGAGCTGTCAGCCCGCCCGCCCGGCTCCCCAGCTGTCAACCCCCCCCCGCCTGGCTCCCCGCAGCCGGGACCCGGGTGGGCGGGTTGACGGCTCCCGCCCAAGTCCCAGCAGCCGGGGTCCCGGGCGGGTGGGCTGCTGGCTGGCGCCGGGCGGGCTGCTCCCGGCTCCCGGCCCTGATAAAAGTAAAACCTCTATTTAACGGACTAATTTGGGCGACGGGGGTGTCCATTGTCAGCCGAAAGTCCGTTATATAATAATTTTAAAAAATTATTAAATAACGGACTTTCGGCTTTAACGGACACCCCCTCGCCCAAATTAGTCCGTTATATCGAGGTTTCACTGTAATCTGTTAATGGTTAGCGATCAGGAGGCAGGAGTACATCCTTTACCTACAGAAGCAATGAAACTGCAAGCCCTGAGAGACAGCCTGAAGATTGAACATGAACAAAAACTAGCAGAGATTCGAATGAGAGGGAAGCAAGCCTAGGTTCAGCTGGAGAAGGAAGCCAAAGAAAGGAAAGCTGAATTCAAAAGAGAAGCTGCTGAGAGAGAGAAGAGAATTCACCAGATGTGACAGAAGACTCACCAGCTGCAACAGAAGATAGCCAGTCTTCAGCTCCAAGTCAAAAAAGCAAGGGAAGAACAGCTGAAATTGTATCCTCTTGAAAGTCCAGTTTCTAACAATGTTGGTATGTTGTATAACTCTGGGCAGTTGTCTGAGTGTAAACAAATGTACCCCAACATTGCCACCTTTTATGTAAATGCTGTTACTGTGAGTTCAGTAGGAGGTGACTCCATAAATTGTTCCAATGCTATGTTTGGGAGTGCTAATGAAAATTCAGACTGTAAAAGTCAATGGTAAAAGCTGATTAGGGCAAATCGTGCCTTCTAAATTACTCTTGTTAAAGCAGATCTGGTCAAAGAGGAAGACTACTTACCAAATCAGAGTGTAAAAGTTGTAATCCTCTTTGAGTTTACATTGTCTGCCTTTGGCCAGAATCCACCTTGAAGGGAATGGGGCTAAGCATGAAGTTATACCTGGTGTAAGGAAGTTATTGCCTAAGGATTGATTGGGGAAAATGTCAAAGCTTTGTTCAGGCCATGTAGCCTGTCACAGGAAAGGAGTAATCTTAGACCTGTATCTATTATGGGCAATGATTTGCCTGGGGAGGGTTCCTCCAAGTGTTGGTCTGTGCAAAAAAGCAATTTATTCTGAATTGGCATTCACAGTTGGGTCCTGCCAGAACCAGCACCGTTACACTTGTGCAGCCAGGCTGTGCGGTATAAGGAGATTGTCACAAATTCAGAAGAAGATGGGAGAATGTTGGAGATACTTAGAGCTGAATGAAAAGTGGAAAAACTGTTGCAAAAAAGGTCAAAATTTTAAAGTTGTTTCTGTTTTGCAAGGTTCAAAAAGGAAAAATAATAATTAAAAAAAAATTTTGTTAAATATTTTCTCCTCGAATTTTTGAATTTTATGTTTTCAGTTGTCCTTCTCTCACCTCTTTCTCCCGCCTTCCCCCCCGCCCCACCTCCACCTTTGCTGCTGAGTACAATAAAATGAATGATGGTCAGGTTTTTGTCTTGTCATTCTTTTTCTTTAAAAAAAATTCCTTTGGCACCCTTCAGAGTTTAATTGAGCAATTGACCAGCTGGATTTGGAAACATCATGTTTTGGAAGGTTACACAGTAGTTAAATAGTTAATCTGATCATTCAAATTAGAAGTTACAGTATGTCTGTCTGCACTGCTATTAATTCTGGTATGACTATTTGTTTTGGTAAGTAAACGCAGAATTTATTGATGCGATAACAAGTCCGCACTGCTTTGTTTAGCGTGCAGGATGTAGTAGTAAGAGTGGTTTTTAAAATTTCATTATTTTCTGTTGTGGTGAATTCAGCATAGAAGATGCATAACTTTGCCAAAAAATCTGAAAGTAAAACTCAGTATTATCTAATCATTCAAAAATCATGAGTCAGAACTGCCCCACACCCATGACATTGACTTAAAAATAAAAGGTTCTGGATTTTTAAAATTTGTCTTCTGAGCCTTTGCGTTCGTGTTTTCAATCTTTTCTCCACAGCCACATTGACTGAAAACTGGTGTAAAAAAAGAAATCAATCACTCACTCAAACAAAACACCCAACCATCCAGCGGAGATGCTGAGATTTCCACATACAGTAAACCCTCGATTTAACGGACCTCGATTTAACGGACTTCGGATGCAACGGACAAAATTTCTGAGCAAGTCTGATGCATTCCTGATCCATTTCTGGCGGGCTGGCTGCCGGCTCCCGGCTGCCGCCCGGGTCCAGGCAGCGGGCGGGCTCCCGGCTCCCGCCCGAGTCCCGCCTGCGGGCGGGCTGGTTGACGGTTCCCGGCTGCCGCCCGGGTTCCAGCAGCCGGGACCCGGGCAGGCTGGCTGACGGCTCCCAGCTGCCGCCCGGGTCCCGGCAGCGGGCGGGCTGCGGAGCTGTCGCCCCGACCCTGTGGTGGGCGGGCTGCTGCTCCGACAGCTCGTTTTTTTAAAATGATTAAATAACGGACTTTTTGATTTAACGGACACCCCCTCGCCTGAATTAGTCCGTTAAATGGAGGTTTTACTGTAATCACAAAGTGCCAGAACCTGGGGCTTTAACAAAAACACCAAAAATCACAAGACTCACAATAAAATCATGAGAGTTGGCAACACTGAATCTCATAATAAGAGAAAACTGTCAAGGAAGGTGACATTTAAAGTCTGACAGCTTTTAGTACACACCTTTAATTTTATCACAGAGACCAGATATACACAGAATGGTGTTTCATGCCTCAGTTTCTTCTTCCAGTAGTGAGACCAGAGGTGGGAGCCTTTAATCTCCCAGTCCTGTCTTCATCAGTTTAGGACTCTTCTCTTGGGCTACATTGTGATATTTTTACTGATGTTGGATAGTGCCTTATACCATACTAGCGAAAATACCCGGCGTTGCTCGGGTCAGTCGGAGGTGGGGAGGGGGCAGACAGCTGAGCGAGTGCGGGGTCCGTTGGATGGGGGCAGAGAGCAAACCTGACACCCCCACCTCACCCCCCCCAACCAAACCCAACACCCCCACCTCACTTACCCCTCGACCAACCCCGACTCACATTTTAACACCACCACGTCTCCCCCCTACCAACCCCAACACCCCCTGACCAACACCCACATCTCACCCCCCGTAGACCAAACCTGACACACCCACCTCACTTTCCCCCCCAACCAAACCCGACACCCCTACCTACCACCACAAACAAACCCGACACCCACACCTCACTTACCCCCCGTAAACCAACCCCAACCCCCCTCCTCACCCCCCCAACCAAACCCAACACTCCCACCTTACCCCCCCACCAAACCCAACACCCCCTGACCAACCCCAACCCCCATACCTCACCCCTCACCCCCCCAGACACCTTCCCACCCCCCCAGACCAAACCCGACACCCCCGGCTCACTTACCCCCCGACCAAACCCGACCCCCCTCCTCATCCCCCCAACCAAACCCAACACCCCCACCTTACCCCCCCACCAACCCCAACCCCCCCTGACCAACCCCAACCCCTCACCCCTCACCTACCCAGACACCTTCCCACCCCCCCAGACCAAACCCAACACCCCCCGGCTCACTTATCCCCCGACCAAACCCGACACCCCCACTTCATCCCCCGACCAAACCCGACATCCCTACCTCACTTACCCTCCGACCAAACCCAACTCGGGTCCGTCGCAGGTGGGGAGGGGGCAGAGAGCTGAGGGATTCCGGGGTTCCATTGGGAGGGGGGAGGGGGCACAGAGCTGAGGGATTCCGGGGTTCCGTTGGGAGGGGGGAGGGGGCACAGAGCTGAGGGATTCCAGGGTTCTGTTGGGAGGGGAGAGGGGGCACAGAGCTGAGGGATTCCGGGGTTCCATTGGATGGGGGAGGGGCAGAGAGCTGAGCGAGTGCGGTGTCTGTTGGAGGGGGCATTATGACATCAGAACTATGTCACAGAGAACAGCAGCTGCCCAGCTGATGTGATTGGCCTTTAAAGAATTTCACCCCTGGGGGGTGTCAGAGGTGAGATTTGAAAAATTTTCGACTCTTATGGTCATTAGGACCCCAAGACCTCTAACTGTACCAAATTTCAAGTCTCTAGCTCAAACGGTGTGGAAGGAGTAAGCTTACGTACATACATACATACACCATTTGACTTTTATATATATAGATGGTGTGTGTGTGTCTCAGTGCCCAGGGGAGGTGTCAGAGGATGGGGAGGAGGTGAGTGCCCAGGGGACATGTCAGTGGGGTGTGTGTGTGTGTGGAGGTGAGTGCCGGGGGGTGGTGGTGGTGTCAGTGGGGGGAGGTTGGGGGGTGCCCAGGGGAGGTGTCGGGGTGAGTGCTCGGGGGAGGTGTCGGGGGCGGGGGCTGAGTGCCTGGGGGAGCTTTTGGGGGGTGCCTGGGGAGGTGCCGGGGGGGGGGTGTTGGTGGGTGGTGTCGTGGGGGGGTTGTGGGGGTCGGGGGGTGAGTGCCGGGGGAGAGTGCCGGGGGGGGTTGTGGGGGTCGGGGGGTGGTGTCATGGGGGGGTTGTGGGGGTCGGGGGGTGAGTGCCGGGGGAGGTGACGGGGGGGGGTTGTGAGGGTCGGGGGGTGGTGTCAGTGGGGGGGTGTCGGGGTGGTGTCAGTGGGGGGGTGTCAGAGGGGGGTAGTGCCCGGGGAGGTGCCGGGGTGGTTGTGGGGGTCGGGGGGTGGTGTCAGTGGGGGGTGTCGGGGGTGAGTGCCGGGGGGTGGTGTCAGTGGGAGGGTGTCGTGGGGGGTAGTACCCGGGGAGGTGTCGGAGGAAGCGGGGGAGTCGGGGGGCGGTGTCAGTGGGGGGGTGTCGTGGGGGGTAGTGCCCGGGGAGGTGTCGGAGGAAGCGGGGGAGTCGGGGGGCGGTGTCAGTGGGGGGGTGTCAGTGCCCGGGGAGGTGTCGGGGGAAGCGGGGGTGTCAGGGGGGGTGTCATGGGGGGTAGTGCCCGGGGAGGTGTCGGAGGAAGCGGGGGGGTCGGGGGGCGGTGTCAGTGGGGGGGTGTCAGTGCCCGGGGAGGTGTCGGGGGAAGCGGGGGTGTCGGGGGGGGTGTCGTGGGGGGTAGTGCCCAGGGAGGTGTCGGAGGAAGTGGGGGGGTCGGGGGGCGGTGTCAGTGCCCGGGGAGGTGTCGGGGGAAGCGGAGGTGTCGGGGGGGGGGGGGTGTCGTGGGGGGTAGTGCCCGGGGAGGTGTCGGGGGAAGCGGGGGGTCGGGGTCAGTGGGGGGGGTGTCAGTGCCCGGGGAGGTGTCGGGGGGAGCGGGGGGGGCGGGGTCAGTGGGGGGGGTGTCAGTGCCCGGGGAGGTGTCGGGGGATGCGGGGGGGCGGGGTCAGTGGGGGGGTGTCAGTGCCCGGGGAGGTGTCGGGGGAAGCGGGGGGGTCGGGGGGAGCGGGGGGGGCGGGGTCAGTGGGGGGGGTGTCAGTGCCCGGGGAGGTGTCGGGGGAAGCGGGGGGGCGGGGTCAGTGGGGGGGGTGTCAGTGCCCGGGGAGGTGTCGGGGGAAGCGGGGGGGCGGGGTCAGTGGGGGGGGGTCAGTGCCCGGGGAGGTGTCGGGGGAAGCGGGGGGGCGGGGTCAGTGGGGGGGGGTCAGTGCCCGGGGAGGTGTCGGGGGAAGCGGGGGGGCGGGGTCAGTGGGGGGGGGTCAGTGCCCGGGGAGGTGTCGGGGGAAGCGGGGGGGGGCGGGGTCTGTGTGAAGTGTCACTGGGAGAACGTGCCCGGCTTGCCGGAGTTGACGCCCGTGCGGCGGCGCAGGGGATTGTGGGGGGAGCTGACGCCGGGGGCGGGGCCAGATGCAATCCCCCCTCCCCCCCTTCGCCTGCCCCCTCCCCCCGCGGCTGAACCTGTCACGCACCTGACCGGTCACATGACCCGGGTGTCACATGAGCGGGCGGGAGGATCACATGACCCCTCCAGTTCCAGCCAAGCATATCCCGGGGCCGTGGCGCCCGCAGTTCCGGCTCCGCTCTGAGGCCCCCGCGCTGCCTCCATGAGACCTGCCGCCCCCGGCCCGGGGCCTGCCCCGCGCCGGCTCCTCGCGCCCCGCCTCCCGGCCTGGCTGCTCCTGGTCGCGCTCTCGGGGCTGCGGGGAGGCGGCGAGGCCCAGAGCCTGGACTACCAGCCCCTGTGCAGGTGGGGCCCCGCCGCTGCGGGGAGGCGGGCGGGTGTGTGTGTGTGTGGGGGGGGGGGCTGGAGCCCTCAGGGGCCCCCGGCCCAGGTCCCCCGCGTTGAAGGGGGCAGCCTGTGAAGAGTTCCCCGCCCCGCATCCCTCACTGAGCTGGCAGCGCCCGGGGGGGCCGAGCGGGTGCCCGGAGCTGCAGGCTCCCTGCGTGTCCGAGGAGCGTCTCGTGCTTGGCTATTTGTGCGCCCCTCTCCCCGCACGATTTGTGGTGTTGTGATCAAACTCTGTCTTGTGCACTTGCCTTTTGCTTCATTCGGCCCGTCGGCAAGGATCGGGCCTTTATCTGTCTCCCCCCTCTGCCTTGTGTTGTGCCATTAAACAGCTGAGCGTGTCAGCTCGGGTGGCTGCATGATGGGGGGGGGGGGGGAAGGGGGGCTTGAGCTTTGTGTGCAGTTTGTGATTCCGCTAGTGCTTTGGGATCCTCCCTAATTGGTTTCTAAGGAGCCTGCTGCTGTGGTGTATACGTGTGGAGAAAGAATGGGGAGTGTTTGAGGTTGCAAGGTGCTTGATCTCCCTTTATTACCCTTTGGGTATGTTGTGCCGAAGTAGGTAAGGGGGAGGGGAATGCTCAAGTCACTAAATTACACTAGACTCTTAAATCCCATTTTCAAAAGTGACTTGGACACTTTTTTCAAAATTTTGCTCAAATTTTTAGGATTTGTAGTTTTTCAGAGGAGAAACAGAAACCTGAGTATGTAGCTCTGCTTTTAGAGTGGTAGCTGTGTTAGTCTGTGTCAGAAAAAACAGTGAGGAGTCCTTGTGGAGACTAAGGTGCCAGAAGGACTCCTTGCTTTTTTTAGCCCTGCTTTTGTCTCCGTGATCCCATTGTGTTTATTAAAAGGTTTGTGTTTGTACTGCTATATTTGATTAGTTTTTCTCCTCCCTATGCCCCTGTTGTCAAATGCCTGGGCCATGTCCTGGCTGCTGCCCCCCTCTTTTGAGGTGACTGCTTTCTACTAATGTCAAATATATCTACATTCACTGTGTGGTTGGAACGTTTGAGATCAAAGGAACTGTGTAAACCTAATATGTGACTTATGCATGCATAATGTGTTTGTCTCTGAGTCAACTCAGGCAAGTTGTTCCAGTTGCCAATTTCAGTGGGTGTCAGGCTAAACAGTGCTGACAAAAAATAAAACTGATATTGGCTGTAACTTAGTGTGTAGCTGCTTGTGAGCTAGCTTTTTTACCCTCTGGGTTAGAGATTCAGAAGTTGAAATTTATAGGTGTTTTTGAGTCACAAATATTTTCCTGGTGCTAAGGATGCTGGAACTAGGAGCACTGGGCATATGGCAGCACCCTCTGGTTCGAAGTATGTTTCCATCATATACAGGGTTCATGGTTTGGTTCAGTGTCTTTTAGCATCCCCACTATAAACATTGTTCCAGTGCCCCTGCCTGGTGCTCTGGGTGGGGGTGGAGGGACAACACAGCTATACAGTTTTAGTTGCACAAGGATGAATGTAAACAGTCCTGTTAACTCAGAGTGTACAGTTGTATCATATTAGTGTGTTGGCCCTCTCTTCTATGTACTTTCATCACGAATATAGTTTTGGTTTATTTTAAATAAAGTGGAGCAGGAGTTGTAAACCCAATTCGGTGTCACCAGCTTTAGGGGGGAACACTTAGTAGAATATTAATAGAATGTTGCAGTGTTTCAAATACTTGTGGTTTTGTTTTAAAGTTAGGAAATTCAAAGTTGTTGCAGCTTAAATCCAACTACAACAACGGCAACTGTCTCCTCATAATCTCATCCCCTGTGTACTTCCAATCATAATTATATACTATTATTCTTTCAGCCTCTTAATCACAGTACACTGTACCATAATTGATATGAGAATGTGTGTCAGGTCCATTCCCAACACATGTGCCGCTGACAGAACCAGAGGACGGCCTCCAGTTCACTCTCTCTTTTTGAATGGGTGCGGTCTGGGAATGGGGAAACCTGATGGTCTGTTCCTGGCTCTGTCATAACCGTGTCGTGTGACCTTGGGCAAATTAAGATAAATTAGCTGATTTCTAAAGTGTGCTGAAATGTTTAAGTAGGAGGTGCCACATGAATGCAAGATAATATTCTACATATGCAAACCAGACTGAGCCAAATCCCATCTCACTTTCTTAATAACATGCTTCCCTCACATCAGATCCTTTTTTATGGTTGCTTTAACCCTTTTCTGTTTGCACTGATTGAGCTCCTTTCAGTTGCAGGCACTTTAAAATTAGTTTATCCTTGTAACTGGCTTGCATGTATTCTGCTCCATAAGCCAGTGCATGTTTCAGAAGACAAATGTATCCCCACATGAAATGTCAAAGCATAGGGATATGAGGGTTAAGATTTCTTGACCAAATCTGTAAGTTTTATTAAAGTTTGACATATGACAGCTGCAGGATTTGTCATATACTTGTCATTAATGTTTGAACAAAGTGACAGACAAGAGCAGAGGGTAAGATGGATTGGGGTACATTAACTGCATTCCTTCCAGTGTGGCTTTTTAAAATGACCGGTAGCATTGCATTTCCTGCTGTTCAGATTTTTATGCTTCTTGGAACGCTTTGGCTAGATGTAAAGATCAGTTTTTGTTGCTCAGTGATTTGTATTTATGGTACAACTACATCTCTAAGGTTTTTGTCAGGGCTGGTTCATCTTTCAGTTTTTTTCAATTTAAAACAACTTTTAAAAGTTTTTAAAAAACTGATTCTTGTAAAATCTGTTTAACAACTGAATGGGTTCTTCACAAACCATGAAAACAAAACTTCAGTCCTATGACCTTTGGACTCCGTAGATACTTATGGATTAACTTTACAGTTCTGTTTGAAGCTTACCGATGTGGAACTCTTGCAGAAATGCCTCCAACGACAGATGGAACGACTCATCTGTTGGAGTATACCCCAGTCATATCACTGGTTGTGTCCAGTCTAAGCGGACCCTGCCATAGTGTGGGAATAACGTTAGGAAAAACACAGAGAAGAGAGCCTCCTAAGCACTTCAAAAAGGAGAGGCTGGTGTGGTTTGGTAGCTAGCAAGGCAATGAATACCACTTGTGATGGGCCTTTGTGATGAATGGGAGCAGATGTGTGTCTGACTTTCCAGTAGTTGTCTATTACCACTGAGCTGTAGAGAACCAGTAGGCAAATTCACACAGAATATTAACTAACCAGCTTTCTTCTGCTTTACCAGAACTGGTGATGGGCATTTTCAAGCTTTATTATTAAGTGGCTTAGAGCCTCAATTTGAAAAGACAGATCCTGCACTGACTTTCACCTTCTTGTAACCTCACTGGCCCCACCCATTGACATGGCCCTGTCTATACCAGGGGTTAGGTTGTTATAACTACATTGCTCAGGGTTGTGGGTTTTTCACATCCTGGAGTAGTGTGTGTGTGTGTGTGTGTGTGTGTGTGTGTATATATATATCCGTGTATGTGTATATATATCAATGTAAATTTGTAGTGTAGACCAGGCCTATATAAAGTGTGCTCTCCTACTTCACTCAGGATTAGTGACTTTGTGTCAATGCGTGTTACTTGCTATATGAAAATGTTGATACGTGGAATTATTTCAATAGACTGTGAAAAGTTAAGTCTTGGTTTAGGATGTCAGTTACATTTGAAACTTGAAATTAGGCGTGAGGGTTTTTTTAAAAAAAAACAGTACTGTATTAAATGTAATTTAGAAATCTGGTTTAAATAGCCTTTTTAGAAAAAAAAAATATATTTTTTTTAATTCACCATGGGTGAGACTGATACAATTTTGTAAAAGCATTTTTGATTTCAATGGAACTGTATTTTCTGATTGGAAAAAACTTAGAATAGTTTTCTATCAGCTGTAGTCTTTTCTTTTCTTGCCCCCCATGATGGCTGAGGGTTAAGACCAAATTTCTTCAGGCTTTTTTTCACTACCACTTCATTCTTTTACTTAGTTTTGCTCTGGCATTGTCTAACTCCTTTCCCTTCCTCCATTTCTTTTATTTTTACATTACAACTTCTATTTTTTGCTGCTTTTGTTTGGAGCTCTTGGGCTGCTGGCTCCCCCACTGACAGGCACAGGGCTCGAGCTGCCAGCCCTAGTTGCACAGTCCCGCTCTCCCTGGGGCTCCGGCTGTCTGCCCTACAACTGGGTCATGCCAGGGTCCTCTGGCCGCCATTAATTTTTTTTTCTGGCAACCCCCTTGAAACGTTCTGCAAACCCCAATATGGGAACCACTGGGCTAAAGATTAGACTGTTTACAGGAAAGGGGAGATGCCTGTGGAGTAAATATTTCATGGGTTTGCTAAGGACACCAACTTTTCTTACCTGGTATCGAGTAGTAGCTAAAAGGTGATCCACTGTAAGGCTTGGCGGGAAGAACACAGGTCATGTTTGAAAAGTTGTCTAACACAGTACCCTCCTTTGAGTTTGCAGTTGGTGCTAATGCCTCTACACTAACCTATAACTCCTCCCCTCCCCCCCCAGCAGCAGCAGAGTGAAATTAAGAAGACCAGTCAACTTCCTTTGCTGCTGTACAGACCCTATGGGCAGCGGTGAAATTGACTCACTGTTTATCAAGTTTCTTTGTGTTTCTGCCTCTCAGTAAATAAAGCGAGAACTCCGGGCCTATCTATATTGTGAGTTAGTGCACTACAAGCTAGATGTAAATCTACAGTGCTTCTCCATGCCATGCCCTAAGTCTGTGTGGATGCTGCTGTGGTGTGCTGATAATTCCCTAATAAACTTTGACCTGCTGTTTCAAACAGTAGTGCAAACAGGCACTAGGGATCTTCATAAACAAAGATGACCCAAAAACCAGCTTGAGAGTGGCCCAGAGTAGCTCCTCTTATCTCTTCCCCGTCCTAGCAGTCAGCCTTCAGTGTGGAACAGGAGGCCATCTTTGCCTTCTAGCTGTTTGTGGGTTGGGGAATGATAGCTTCAAATGATCATAACTCCTGCCATTGATTCCAATGTTATGGAGATTTTGGCATTATTTTCTGCTTAGATCTGATATTTCATGGATGGGTTTTTGGGCTTGAGTACCGTATTTTTCGGCATATAAGACGCCTTTTTAACCCCCAAAAATAATCTCAAAATTAGGGGGGGCGTCTTATACGCCGAATATATGAAACACTCACCGGGCAGCTGGAGCTGGGGCGGCTGCAGGTGGCCCGGCGGGCGGGGCGGGGCGGCGCTTCCCACCTGCATGTGTTCGGGGCCGGCGGGGAACGAGAGCAGCTCGGGCCCCCGGGCCCCTGGGAGCGCCCGCCCGCGCGGTGGGGACGGGAGAGCGGCGCGCTCCCAGCAGCCCGCCCGTGCGGCGGGGACGGGAGAGCGGTGCGCTCCCAGCAGCCCGCCCGCGCGGCGGGGACGGGAGAGCGAGGCGCTTTTTTTTTTTTTTTTTTGTCCGGCTTTTTTATTTAAAAACTCGGGGGCGTCTTATACGCCGGAGCGTCCTATAGGGCGAAAAATACGGTAAGTGGTTGCAAAGGTATGTATTAACTGACAGGCTATTTTTTGTTTCTCTTTCAGTTATACATGGGAAGCAATTGATCTAGATAAACATGTGCGTTATAAAATAAATCCCTGTGGTGGCATTGAAGACTGTGAAGGATCAAGTGCAGTCTGTGCATATGACCTGAATAAAAAGGTCTATCTGTCAGTAGGTAAGTTCATGTTTTGTTTCTTACCGGGTCGACATTCCAAATTAGAGAACTTCTGGTATGTTTGCTGTAGCTATTCTCCAGGTTTTCTGATGGATGTTAGTCATAATAGTGTTTCTTAAATGACAGAATAAAATTTTAATCTATGATTTCTACCACTGCAAACTAAATACTTATGCTGGTTAACTTTTACCCAGTTTACAAGAGTTTATAGCAGCCATTCATAGCTTCCAAGGTCAGAAAGGATCTCTGCCATCATCTAGTCCAGGGGTCGGCAACCTATGGCACGTGTGCCAAATGTGGTACATGAGCTGATTTACAGTGGCGCTCTGCTACCAGCCTGGGTTTCCGGCCGCTGGCCCCGCTCAGCCTGCTGCCAGCCTAGATGGGAGGAACTCCAGGCAGGCAGCAGGATGAGCGGGGCCAGCGGCTGGGACCTCAGCTGGCAGCGGGCTGACCAGCTCAGCCCACTACCGGTCTGGGGTTCCGTCCGCCAGCCCCTGCCTGTGGTCTGGGGTTCCGTCCACTGGCCCCTGCCAGCTGGGATCCTGGCCACTTGCCCTGCTTGCTGCCAGTCTGGGGTTCCATTCCACGGTTCCTATAAATGTAAAATGTATTACTGGTACACACAACCTTAAATTATGGTAAATAAATGAAGACTTGGCACACCACTTGTGAAAGATTGCTGACCCTTGATCTAGTCTGACTTCTTGTACGATACAGGTTCTAGAACTTTTTTTAAAATGCCTTTTGAACTAGAGCAGTGATGGCGAACCCATGGCACGTGTGCCACTGCCGGCACGCCGAGCCGTCTCTGTGGGCACGCCACTCGCGAGCCAGATGTGGCTCTTTTGAGCCTGTCATCTGGCTCGCGCGGCGCTCTGTCCGCGAGGCTGGGGGGCGGGGGAGGCGGTGTGGCGCGGCGCTCTCTGTCCGCGAGGGCGCGGCGCTCTCTGTCCGCGAGGCTGGGGGGCGGGGGAGGCGGTGTGGCGCGGCGCTCTCTGTCCGCGAGGCTGGGGGGCGGGGGAGGCGGTGTGGCGCGGCGCTGCTGTGACCGCGAGGCTGGGGGGGCGTGTCGCTCCTCTCCTTCCCTCGCTGGAGTCGGGTCACAGCAGCGTGACCCAGCGAACAAGTAAGCGCCGGGGGGGGGGGGTAAGCGGTGTGCAAGGGGGCGTTGGGGGAAGGCTGGGCTGGGAGCGGGGGTAAGCGGTGTGGGGGAGAGACCGGGCTGGGTAAGACTGGGCTACAAAAAATGTAACGTATTTTATGCATCTCTGCTCACAAAATATTTAGGATTTGTCAGTGCATTAGTGTTAAAGTGGCATTAAAAAACTTCTGCTATTATAACAGATGCAGAATATTTTGGAAATGCATAGCATCTACATTTGTTATGGTCTTTGTAAATATTTAATTGGCATAGGCACCATTATAGTCACACCAGTGTTAAGAATTCTTGGTGGAAACAGCCATTCCACTGAATTTCCTATCAGTTCACACGCAGCTATTCTTGACTGCTTGTCTCAATTTTGATTTCAACAAATGCTTTTTAAAATTCAAAAATATACCCTATGAATATTAAAAGAACTATATACAACATACAACAGTTGGGGGGGGGGGGTTGGAGGAAAGGAGGTTTGGGGGGGAGAGACCTGGCTGGGTGGGTCAGTTGGGGGGGGGGTTGGAGGAAAGGAGGTTTGGGGGGGAGAGACCTGGGTGGGTCAGTTGGGGGGGGTTGGAGGAAAGGAGGTTTGGGGGGGAGAGACCTGGCTGGGTGGGTCAGTTGGGGGGTTGGAGGAAAGGAGGTTTGGGGGGGAGAGACCTGGCTGGGTGGGTCAGTTGGGGGGGGTTGGAGGAAAGGAGGTTTGGGGGGGAGAGACCGGGCTGAGTGGGTCAGTTGAGGGGGGGTGTAGAGTTGTTTGTTTTTGTTTTGTTTTTTGTTTTTTTGTTTTTTTCAATTAAAAAAAATGTTTAATGGAAAGCTCTGTTATTGTTTTTCTTTTTAAACAAAAGCTGTTAATTAGTTTGAAAAACTGTACGAATTGTTTTTCTAAACTAAAACCTCGTTATTCAGGTTTAATTGCAGTGTTGGCACTTTGAAAAAAACAAGTCGTTTTGGTTTGCAATTTGGGCACTCGGGCTCAAAAAGGTTTGCCATCACTGAACTAGAGCAATCTTTTTTTTTTTTTTTTTTTTTTTTTTTTAAATCCAGTCTTTTACTATTCCTGTTTAAAGGAGGATTTTAATAGTATGTATTACACTGTAGTTATGTTTATCTAATTCTAGCACAACGAACATTGCATATGTGCTTGTTGGTTGAAGTAAGGCTTTTATGGAGAAAAATAATGCTTGGATTAGCTTTATTAACAATACCTCATTGGAGACACCTCCCTCATTATAGACCCATAGTTACCCATGTCCTGTGCAAATATGGTGTCTCCTCTCTACTTCTGTTGCTGAAAATGATTTACTGTGCAGAAGTAATCCCATAGTATTTTAAGCTTTCTGCATGAATATTTTTGTGGTTCTCTCCTTCCTCCCCCAATTTGGTTCTTTGTTACAGATTGGGTAGTGGTGGTGACTCTGGAGATCGTGTGATTTGATAATTTCTCACTTTTATTTGTCATCACTGTGCATTTGATCTTGGGGAAATTGACACATCCGTTTGGTATAGTGTGTCCATTTAAAAAATTGTTAAGGGTGACCAGAATGCTGGATGGATGGTGGTTTTGTAAAACCTAATATAAACCCCGTATTTGGAGTCTGGAAGGAATTTTCCTCCAGGGCAGATTAGCAGCGGCCTTGGGGGTTTTCGCCTTCCTCTGCAGCATCGGGCACAGTTGACTTTCTGAAGGATTCTCTGCACCTTGAAGTCCTCAAGTCATGGTAAAAAGACTTCAATACTTGAGGCATAGTTTAGGGGTTTATAACAGGAGTGGGTGGGTGAGATTCTGTCATCTGAGTTGTGCAGGAGGTCAGACTAGATCAGAGGTAGGCAACCTATGGCACACCTGCCAAAGGCGGCATGCAAACTGATTTTCAGTGGCACTCTCACTGCCTGGGCCCTGGTCACTGGTCTGGGGGGCTTTGCATTTTAATTTATTTTTAAATGAAGCTTCTTAAACATTTTAAAAACCTTATTTACTTTACATACAACAATAGTTAAGTTTATATATTATGGATTTATTGAAAGAGACCTTCTAAAAATGTAAAATGTATTACTGGCACACGAAACCTTAAATGAGAGTGAATAAATGAAGACTCGGCACACCACTTCTAAAAGACTGCCAACCCCTGGACTAGATGATCATAATGGTCCCTTCTAATCCTAAAATCTGAGTCTATATTTGGGCCTTAGTAGATCTGAGCATAAACTGCCATCTGCACTTGTAAAACAGAAGCAAAACTGTGCTTTTAACTACTCTATTTTCAAGAGTTGAATGGCTGCTCCTTTTCTCCTGGGTTTTAGTTCTTTAACTAATGAAACAGATTTGTATGTAATTATTTGTGTCAATTTTTTCCAACGTCTTTAAAATAAGGAATGGCCAGCTTTTAAAAAACTAATCTTTTTTTGTGCATCTCTTCAGACTACTAAGTAACTGTGAAACTTGGGCTACATTTAGCCCAGTTTAGACTTACCAACCTGCTTCATTGCATGGATGGGTTCTAGGAGAGATGATAAATCTTCAGTAGAATGATTGCTGGACTCAGCCTACTGGACCAGAGAGCTCAGTTAGATTTAAGATTGAATCTTCATGGGGTAGAGGAGAATATAAACGACACACATACACTTTCACAGTGATTAGTGGTAGGTTTTTTAAGTGACCAGCGTGTCCTGCCATAAAGGATCTGGCTTTTAGATGGAAATTCTAGGCCTTAATTCATGATTTTGTGTGTATAAAATGCAAACGCAATCTGAACTCGCATCCAGTTCTCTGGAATGGCTGCTTGTACATCTTACTGTAAATTGCCAGTAGTTAAGGAATAAAATAATGTTTTGCTCCATGCAGATTCAGATCTGCTTTATCTGAACACTTTGTATAACTGTAATATCCCATTTAATCAGACAGCAAACTGAATTTTGTATAAAGCCCAGGAAGCAGGCCAGCTAAACTTCTCTTGTCCTACAGCGGTGTCAACATTGTGCACTTGGGAGAGGATCTCAAAAATGGGCAGAGTCTGACCCTCAGTTCTAACACCTTTCTCTCACAATGAAGAATTGCTTTTTAGCAATAAGAGTGCTGTGCAGAATTTGTCAAAATGGACTTGAGTCCCTGTCCATACTAAAAGTATGACCAGCGGTTAACTTGTGATGGGTTTAGGAAGGATACCATCTGGATCTTGACAAGTGACATTAATATCCCACTTGACACAAAGCTTCAGGTGTCTTTTTCCATTAACTTGATGTTGGTGTGGTAAAGGAATTGCACAAGTTCAGCCAGTTACAAAATTCCCCTTTAAGGCCTTGTTTGTGATGCAATTTTGAACTATATCTTAAAACATCACTTTGTCTAAGATACAAATTTTATAGTTAAAGTAATACAGTTTTAAAAACTCCTTATTCAAAATCAAGATTGCTTAGTTAAAAAGCCAAGGAATGCAGAAGCGAAGGTTTCATTGTCAATGCTAACTTGACCAAGTTCCACATGGCTAATACTCTTGTTTCTCTTTCATTGTGTGGCTTAAGATAATTGTCAAAGTCACTCAGTAAGACAGAGGATGTGCATTGTGGTTGGGTAAAGGAACTTGAACTTTTGAATTTCCTGACTACTTGTGACTCTTTAACATTGTGTTAAGAGAAATGCCAAGCTAACAATTTAGAATGATTTGTTAAAAACAGATGGTGCTTAAGTGTTGGGAAACAAAATACAGATTTTGTTTCTTTGGGTGTCTGAACCCCACTCCTAGTTGGGTTAATCAGGGCTTAAGTAAAAGTGTGATTCATCAAGGTGCTTAAGCCACATGCTTAACTTTAAGCTTGTGAGTAGACTCATTGCAGCAGGAATACTTGCATACTTAAAGTTAAGCTTGTGGTTGATGAATCAGAGCCAAAATTCTGCTATGCAAGCTCTGTAAAATGTAGAGCTTTGTATAGTATAGAGTTAATCAAATAAATTGAACAGTGGTTAGTTAGAATTGATACACGGAGAGAAAGCTTTAAAAGCAAATTGTTCCTTTCAGTTAATTGTTAGCTGTTGTCTCTAGGTCTATCTGTAGATTCAAATTTTAGTAAAACTTTTTTTTTTTTTTTTAATGTATTGCATGGTTTTTACTTGACTGCAATCAGACACTTGGGAAGTATAGGTTGAATGTGCAATCCTTGAATTTCAGAAAACTTAAAAACATTACTCTTGGTTTTGTGAGCACCATACACTTACGCACTCACCAGTAACACACACACTAGTTTGAGTAGCATTAGAAGTTGTAGGCTTTCAGTGAACAAAAAGGAAGAATTTAGCGAAGGCTGAAACTTCATTTTAATCTGGCCTGCTTGACCTGAGTGCTCAAAACACTGTGTGAGAGAGCATGGTCTGAGCACCAGGGCTGTTCTGTGCTAGCCAGGTGCAGCAGGAGGATTGAAGGCACAGAGTCAGCTGTAATTCTGAACTTCCTTTCTCTTTCTTTTTTAATATAGTGGGTTTCAAGCAGAATATTGTTAAAATGTTTGGGTCTTCCTTCCACAGAACAGAAAAGGAAAAAATGTGCAATGGGATATTGGACCTGTTTTGTATCAAGCTGTAGACATTAGTAGTCTACTCCATTGCACTAAGTATGCAGTCGAGGGGTACCATTTACCCAAATAACTCGGGTGCTTATCCTGGAAGGTTGCCACTCTAACCTGTGCTGTGCATAGCTCATGCCCTTAATGAGACTCTCTAATGGACCTCTATTCCTCTAGAGGGGATGCATATCTGAGATTTGGATATTCTTTTGAGAAGGTGGGAGGAGTAGTTTGTGTCCACTGATGCGGAGCCTGTTCAAGACATGTATGTGACTTCTCCCTTCCCCGCCTTTCTGCCCCCACCCCCAGTTAATTGTGGGTAAAGTTGACCGATTTGCAGTATGAGAAAAGGGAAGGTGTGTGGAAGGCACTTGGAGAGGATATAGGCTGATGTAGAGTTACACCAAGGTTTTAAGGTGAGGAAAGCTAATGAGGATTTTTAACTTCAGATTGTAAGGATGTTCTGCATTATGTATAGGCTCTTGGGAAACGAAAATACAAGACACTGACTCTAGCGCAGGATTTCTCAACCCATGGGTTGGGTCCCAAAATTGGGTCGCCCAAATGTTTAAGAGTTATGTGGCAGCTTCTGTCCCACAGGGCTGATTGGGCTCCCTGCTCCAGGTACTGTAACCTCTGGGGACCCAGCGCCACTCAGGTTTGGCCCAGCCGTCATGATGACTGGAGTCTGGGTAAATCAAATGTGAGTGAATGGCAGTGCAACCTCATGAGCCAGGACACAACTCCACCCCCACAAATTTGGTCCAGTTGGAGGGCGGGGCCAAACCTGACAGGTGCTGCAGCCTCTAAGGTTGCAATGTCCCGAGCAGAGAGCCCAGCCCAGCCAGCCCCACCAAACAGGAGTTGCCACTGTGGGGTGAGTGCCTGGCAGGATCTGACCGAAACAACCTCAGGGCAGGGCTGTAACTGAAGCAGGGCGAGAAGGGCAGCTACCCAGGGTGCCAAGTTGTGGGGGCAGCTTGGGGTGGCAGGGCTCAAGGGAGGACGTGCCACTGCTACCTCCTGATTCACCTCAGCCTGTCTGAGTTGGAGTGCAACCAAAAAATCTGGGGGAGGGGCACATGACCCCACATGTTCTCGCCCCTTCCCCTCCCCCCCATCACTTGTGATAGGGGCACAAATATGTTTGCTCACCCTAGCTGCTAAAATGCCTACTCAGGGATCTGCCCCAGAGCCTCCATCCCCAGACTATTTACTGTGTTGCAGCAGGCCATGAACCAGGGGTAGTGCATTATTTTCTGTCAAAATCCAAATGTCTTAGTCAAGGTCCAAACTCCAAAGGGGGGAAAAAAGGAAAAATAAAATAAAATTCAGGGTCCGTTCAAAAGCATCTGGCGATCTGGATTTGGCTCACGGTCTGCCTATTGACTGCTCCTGCCGTAAACATTTACAAATGGGTCCTGAGACCAAAAAGGTTGAGGACCATTGCTCTAGCATAAAGCTGACTTCTTGAGAAAATTGGTCTAATCTAGATATTTAGGGCTAGTCAACACTAGAATCACCACTACGGTGCAGCTGTACCAGTGTAGTGCTGCTAGCGCAGATGTCGGGTGCTGACAGGAGAGAGGTCCCTTGTCAGCATCATTACTCCACCCATGAAACTGGCGGTAGCTATGTGGGCGGGAGAGCTTTTCCTGACGACATAGCTCTGTCCACATTGATGCTGACGTTGGTGTACATTTACGTCGCGCAGGGTGACTTTACGTCTCAGAGTGAATTACATTTTTAATCTGAACCAGATTAAGATGAATTTGTATCCAGAGCCATTTGGGGATTTAAGTGAAAACAAACATATAAGGAGGTCCAGAAACTTTATCTGACAACGGTTAGCCTGAGAAGTAGGTATAGTAGCTGGGGTAAAGAAACACTGTACTGCCACATCTCATTAGCAAGTCAAAAGAATGATATATGTATACAACTTTTCCCCTTAAACGCTATTAATTTATTTGTCTATGCGTAGTCTTGCTTACATTATCCTTTCTTCCTGACTTTACTGCAGCCTTTCCTTTCTTACTGTAGATTGGGCTGAGTCTCATTCTGCATTGTTTTCAGTCTCTTTACTATATATTCTGCCCTATCCCCCACATATTGTCTCAAACTTCCCTGTCCTCTTGCAGCTATCTACACATTACCATCTTCTGACTTTTCCCATCTCTCTCCTGCCATGCACCAAGTACCTGAGCCCTAACTAAGCACACTCCTTTCCATTGTAGATGGGTCTTAGTTTGCCAGGCACCTAATAACAGGAGGGCTAAACTCAGGTCAGAGGTCCCACTGTTTGTGGCATTACCCAGGGGTGAAGCCAGGTGTGCGGAGAGCGTAAAGGTGCTGTCTCTGGATCCTGCTTAGGAACTCTCTTTTAGTTTTTGACTAGCAGGAGATAAACTTGAAGACCACACCCCCATCCCTTGCTTCTGGAGGAAAGAATTGCCTGTCTTCTGTTCCCTATTTCAGAACACCTTGGCAGCAGCAAAAGGGGTGATGGTTGGCTTCAATTCTGCAATATAACTTTTTTCGTCCTCTATTTTGCGTACTCCGGAACCAGTCTCTCTAGCTGTCCAGAGCTTTCCCAAACTGCAGCAGAATGAAACAGACCTAACTTCTCAGCATTTTGTTGCTGCTGTTTTAGGTTGGTATAGCAGCAAAACCTGGCAAGACTCTGATTTAGTGTTCTATTTGCAGCATGGGCAAAGTTCTGGGAAGCAACAGTGGTATTCAGTTGCATGTCTGTAGATACAAGATAGATCTATGGGGTGGTCTTCACTACTGGGGGGGATCGACTGCAGATACACAACTTCAGCTACGTGAATCATGTAGCTGAATTTGTGTATCTGCAGCCGACTTACCTGCCGTCCTAACGGCAGCGGCAGTTGCCGGCGCGCTCCCCCGTCGACTCCAGCTTGCGCCTCCTGGCAAGCTGGAGTTGCGGAGTCGATGGGGGTGCCACGGGCAATCGATTTCTCATATCTTCACAAGATGCGAGAAATCGATCTCCAAAAGATCGATCGCTACCCGCCGATCTGGCGGGTAGTGAAGATCAGCCCTGTGTATTTGTGTCTGCCTTGAGAAAGTTCTCTTCTCAATGAGGGTTAGAATGTTTGGGTGTCATTCTGTACTGCCCTGCCCTGCCCAGCTGGTAGTTTTGAGGAGTGAGCATGAAAAGGTGCTTTTCTAACCTCTGCCACTTTGCACCATTATATGTGATAGCACAACATCAGGGCAGTGAAGGGGGGAGGAAGGGAACCTTAGAAATAGAGCTCAGCCAGTGCAGTAAGAGGCTTTCGTGGCTGAGTGCCAGCATGTGTGAGTAGGTTCTTTTCAAGACTGAATAACAATGTGGTTTTATTAAGAAAACTGAGCATTCTCAACACAACTTGACCAAGTTTTCATATGCTCTCCAGCACATCTGTAACCTTACTGAATTGCGTAGAAATTGCATGTCTTAAACAAAACCTGTATATTGCCTTGATTAAAAAGGGTGTTGCCGCGCCTACCTCATTGTGTAGTACATACTGACTCAACCAGAGCTGGCATTCTTTGAGAATTCAGACTGTATATGCAATGTCAGCTGAGGAAACTACAGCAGTAGTAATGGAAATGGTTGTAAAAGTAGAGTTGCTTCTAAACTGGAGTGACACTCATACCGTGTATCCTGTCATTTTATTTTTGTTAGCTTTCCTCTCATGCCAAAGTTAACTGTGCATTGTAACCTTGTCTTCAGTGGGTTACAGATGATTAATTGAATGCTCCTGTATGTCACTCTTCACAGTATGTGGGTTCTCTAAATAGCTGATGAGGCGTTAATGTCCTAAAATGTGGACCTGTAGCTGAATTCACATAAACCTTTAGCTCTTCTTGCAATAGAAGTAAGGAAAAGAGGCCTTAGAATAGACTCTATTCAATAGAATGAATGATGTGTTGGCGTATAAGTTTCCATTGTGATTCACACCCACTGGTTTCCATCTGTAATGTTTGTAACCAACGTATGTTTCCTCTTCAGAGTTGTCAAGTGGGCTGGCTGTACAGCTCCACACTAGAGCTTGCTGGTATCTGCATCACAAATTCCACCCATCCCAGCTTATCTGCAAGCCTGGACAAAAGGGCAGCGTTTCAGTGAGCCTGGTGGTAGTGTCTTCCTGCTGGCACTGAGATTTCTGGGCTGAGGGAGAGCATTGGCAGTGGGCACTGTCTCAAATTCTGATGCCTGATGTTCCTGCAGCATCACTGTTCCCTTTGTCAATGTTAACCCTCTTTTCTCTTTCCCCATCTTGTCCAAGTCTTCTACAAATATTCAGAAGGTGTCTGGGGAGCAAGAGGAACATTCCTTTTTAGGTGTCCTCACTTAGCTCTGTCGCTTGCCCACAGGTAGGTCTGGAGTAGGGGAAATGGGTTCGGGGAAGCCTAGCTAACTTGAACCACAACCAGGTAGCCGGTTTTTAAAGGTGTCCGATAACATCTATACGAGATGGAAAATCATTGACTGGCATGCGTTCAAACATGACTTGTTTTCCTAGTTGTGCCAGGGCCTAGAAGCAGAGGGAAATAGAAAGGGAGGAGTAAGTATCTTGCTGGCATTTAAAGGACTTGCGCCAGTGTTATAAAATTGTGCCAGGCAGGCTGTGTTTCCTATCTGTTCAAAATTAGCATGTGGAGGGGAGCAGGAGTGCATGCAGTCAGTGTAGTAGATGTGGATTTTAGTGTAACATTTTATTTTCTTAAAATTAACAAATATTAAAATAGGTCTGCAGCGGAACATTTGTGTGGACTGAAAACTGGCACCAAGATGATCGAGGAGTAATGAATGATAAGCAACTGTGTAGACAGCTAGTGAAGAGGTGTCTAGTAGGTATTTTGTGGATCCTTGTTGGGTCAGGTTTTAATATTGTTAATCTGGAAGAGGGGAACAAACAGCATAGTGAGTAAATCTTTCTTACTGGGCTGAGTTGCAAACAGTACTTTGGTTGGAGAAATAACACAAAAGCACTTGGATTAGAAACATGGATAGAAAATTAACAAAATGAGATGCAGCTTGAGGGAGGAAAATTCCCTAATAGATTCGGGGGGTAGGGTGGGGGAATAATCAAAGATGCCACACTCAGTGGATGGGGGGAAAACTCTGGAGGTTATAAGGCTGAAAGATCTTGAGGTGGACAACCAGTTATCTAGGATTGCAGTGTAAAGTGGCCTTTTTTGTGGCACCGAGGCATGGTGGAGAGGCCTTTCTGTGTGGCTGTGGGGCATCTGCACATGGAGCATCACGTTCAGTTCTGACCAGGGCGTTGCCATGCTGACCTACACTAGAGGGGGGGTTAAGGACTGCAAACATGGTCATGAGAGAGCAGAAATTGATGTGGGGAATGAGCCAACCTCTCTTAAAAGCAGCTGCATAGGGAGAGGAGAACTGTAAATCTTAAAATATGTGAGGGGTGCAAACATCAAAGGAGGAGAGGAATTATTTATTGTGGTACAGAAGCATAACTTGAGGTGTTAAGGTAAAAAAACAAGCGAGTTTCGACTTAATATCAGGAAGTAGCTCCTAATAGCAAGTGTGTGCGAGAGAGACTGGATTAGTCTCCCAAGATGCATGATGGAAGCTCCGTCACGTGAGGCGCTTTAAAATTAGCATCTTGAGCAAAGCTGCATGGACAGATGGACTGGATGATTGACAGATTCCACCCTGTGTATGCCCCTCCACCTCATTGCATGTCCCCATGCACATCCATTGTAGTCACTTGAGCCCAAATCCCCAAAGGTATTCATGTGCCTAACTCCCAAATACCTTTGAGGATCTGGGCCTTGGCTGGTAGTGAGGTGTTAAGTTGTACTGATGCGGTGCCTAGGGGTCTCCGGTAAGTCAGGGCTCCCTTGTGCTAGACACCTGTACAAACCGAGTAAATAAGAGTTTCTTCCCCAAAGAGCCTACGATCTAAAACGCAAACAAGGGGATGATGATAGGGAGAATGGGGTAATACAAACAAGAGTTTAGCATTGACTAGTTGTAAGTACAATTCTTAGCTAAAAGGTTGTAGCTGTATAACAAAAGAATGCTCCTAATTGAAATGCATGCTGCCTTTAAACAGACTGAATACACTGTAGCAATATTGCAATAAATACTTCTCACAATTGCTCCAGCTGGAAAAACAAGAGGATGAATTTTAGTTTAAATTTCACCATCATGCTTTTAAAAGTCCCTGAGTCACTTTTGAAAAGAGATTTAAGTTTGTAAGTTAAGCACTTTTCAAAATGTTTATCCTGGGTCTATCTTAACAACTTATCTTAACAAATTATTGTTTGTTTTAAATTGCCTTTAAATGGATTTGTATGTTGTCTTGCAAAGTAGCTAAGCTTAACAGCACAGGATATTCATGATGTACCAAGTAGTATTTTTTTAAAGTACTGTATTATTGTAGCTCTTATCTCTTCATTTAGGTGACTCATCTTTGAAAAGAAGTTCTAAATCACTTCTTGAGTTCAACACTACAAAACCCTGTTCGCAGCAAGGCGCTCAACATGTTGTACAAAGCAACATTAACTTCCTTTGTGGGAAGACTCTGGTTAGTCTGTCATTTTTGTTTCCTTATGTCCTTTGTGTAAGTAACTTCCAGTGACCTGAAGAGGAGCTCTGTGTAAGCTGAAAAGCTTGTGTCTCACCACAGAAGTTGGTCCAGTAAAAGATACTGCCTCACCTACCTAGACTCTCTAATTCCCATTTAGTCAACATAGCTTCTGATTTTTCTAAACTTGCTGAAATACCTCTGTTTGTGACACTACAGATGTGATTACACCAGTTCTTTGAAACTCCCCAGACAACCCGAACTCTCCAAGAATGTGTATTGATTTCAGATTGTGGGACGTGCAAGCTGTTAAACGAACAGCTATCTTGTTTCATTTGTTTTGCTAGGTCTGGTCCAGGGCTAGGCAACCAATGGCATAGGTGCCAAAGGCGGCATGCGAGCTGATTTTCAGTGGCACTCACACTGCCTGGATCCTGGCCACCGGTCCGGAGGGCTCTGCATTTAAATTTAATTGAAGCTTCTTAAACATTTTAAAAACCTTGTTAACTTTACATACAAGAGTTTAGTTATATATTATAAACTTGTACTATTGGCACGCGGAGCCTTAAATTAGAGTAAATAAATGAAGACTCGGCACACCACTTCTGAAGGATTGCCGACCCCTGGTCTAGTCAGTGATGTTTTTCTCGTACTTCAATGCTTTCAAATGGATTTCAGTATAGTATTTTTACAAATTATATACAACAATAAATATATAAAAGTCAGCAGCATACAGAGCACCTGAAAGCTGCTATTTGTGTCAGCTTGAGTAAACTGTGGACTTAAAATAGATGAACTAGAACTTATGAGCTAATATATGGCTCTCAAACCAGTGTTTAGGATTGTAAAGAATCAGACAGGTAGCCGTGTTAGTCATGAATAGCAGAGGTAACAAAAAGTCCTGTGGCACCTTAAAGATGAACTAAAGTATTGAAGCATAAGCTTTGGTGGGCTAATACCCACTTCGTCGGATGCACTTCATTGGACACTTCCACTGCTTGCATCCAACGAAGTGGGTATTAGCCCACGAAAGCTTATGCTTCAATACTTTAGTTCGTCTTTAAGGTGCTACAGGACTCTTCGTTACCTCTAGGATTGTAAAGTCCTTTTATTTTAATGTAGTGTCTTCTGATAATTGCTAGAAATCAGAAATGAATATTGCATTGGTCAGAAAACAAACCTAGGCCTCTGACTAATCCTTCTTTGGGACAGCTTCATGTAAGTTTTTGAAACTTTAGTACAAATGTAACATTCTAGTTAAAAAGGTTTTAGTTTCTGATACTTGATGTTTCTGGACTCTCACCTCCCAAACTCTTACTAGCTGAAGCAATCAGAGGTTGTTGATTTGTAAATACTTATACCTAGGATCCAAACACTTCAGGAAGTGATGCTATTGGCAATGATAATGTTATTGCACACCTTTTTGGAAAGCATGGTAATTTAAACCACTACGTGAAGTGCCAGTACATCAAAGTTTAAGTTTCACACTCCACATGTGACGGAAGCTCAGAGATCCCTTTGCCCTTTCTTCATTAGTTTTCCAGTGGCAAAAAAAGATCTTCCACTGCTTGCATCCGACGAAGTGGGTATTAGCCCACGAAAGCTTATGCTTCAAAACTTTATAGTTAGTCTTTAAGGTGCCACAGGACTTTGTTACCTCTGCTATTCCAGACTAACACGGCTACCTCTCTGATTCTTCAACAAATTGTTGTTGGTAAACTGTAAGAGCCAGTGTGGCCAGCACGTGACTTTGCTAGAGCTAGTTAGACAGTTCACGTGATTAGAACACCACTATCTTTCACAAAACTTATTGATATTGGCTGGCACAACTTTTTTTTAAAACAGCTTCTTGACAAGGATGTGTGTGTGTACTAGAGTGTGGAGGGGACTAATGTAGACCGAGCATAGAGATCTTTTGTCACCTTCTTTCCATCCTTCATCAATGAAAAGCTTGCTCTGCCTGTGATACTCCTAGGCAAATAGATTTAGTTTCCATGTCTGTCCAGCCTTGTCCATGTTAAGCACTCCATAAAGTATTGGACTGACTTAACAATAAGCTATGGTTATTGCACTTAACTAATTGTGTGATTGGGCATGAAAAGCTTGAATCTGAACCAGGCCTATCAAAACTAGTTTTTTCCCTTACACGAGAGATCCCTTGTTGGTGTATATGGTTGGAGACGAGATTAATTTCTCTGGCCTTAATTGGTAATTGGCTTGTGGGATAAATGGCAGGCAAAAAATACCTAACTATGGACGCTAAGGTAGGGAGACATACATTAAAAATGCATTATCTTGCTAAAATATAAATCATGGGGACTAGAGACCTGCTTTTCACAATTGCTGAGCACCTGCTGATCTTACTGACTTCAGCTGAAGTTGCAGGCACTCAACCTTTCTGGAAATAGTCTCTAGTTTTGGCCCATAAAGTGTAGCACAACTTGTACACATTGGAAATGAGGTGTTACTTTTGAGGGCTTGTGTACACAGTGTGGTTTAGGTCCTATCTGAAGGGACAACTAGGACTTTCCTGTTTTTGGCAGTATGCCTCTGCCAGTGCTTTCTAACAGCTTTCCTTAGTAATGACTAAACTTGCCCATAATTTACTGGGCATGTCATTGTTTGTGTACTATCCATGCCATTCTTATTGTCAAGAAGGAATTTGGAGGATTGCTTTTTTAAAATTTTTTTTATCACTTTTGTTTGGTAATGACTTCATAAACTCTTGATTTCTTATACTTGTATAGTTATAAACTGAAAGCTAATTATTGATTTCATGATCTTTTTTAAAATAGGGAACCCCAGAACTTGTTACTGCAACTGAGTGTGTGCATTATTTTGAATGGAGGACTTCTATTGCTTGCAAGAAAGACTCATTTAAAGCCAAGAAGGAGGTAATATTCATAGATCATGCATACATAAAGTGACTTCACCAATTTTGCACTGATCAGTTAGAAGGAATGGAATAGTCACTCAAATAGTACTCTTGGTGGGTTTCCCCACCCCCCACACCCCCTTCCAGCATACATTCGACTGGAAAACCATTGTTCGGTCTTAATATACAACGACTTTGGCACACACAGCTTTTGTGAAGTTGAAATTGCTTTCTCTATTTTATTTTTTTTTGAATGAAAATCCACCTTTTAAAAATTATGAATATCCCATTAGAACAAATTATTTTTTAATAGCTTTAGTTAATGAAGATGAGCATTTTAAATAACTTCAGATTTCGGCACTTCTGCACAGTAAAACTAGAGCGAAGGATTCACTGTTGCTTGTGCAGTAACCAACATTGTCAACATTTTGCCTTCAGTAGGGAGCCTGGTGTTTTTTGTGGAATTGTTGTGAGTTCTGGGCAAGCCTTTCCAGTGCTAGGTTTTATAAAAATCCGTTGTCGTTGGGGGGGGGGGGGGGGGAGAGGGGGAATACATCCTGTCTTATGATGTCTCTAACTAGTGTGTTATGGACTTTATGTGGAATTAACTAAGGTGTTTAACTTTCTAGGTACCATGCTATGTGTTTGATGATTTGAAGAAACATGACCTGAATCCACTGATCAAGACATCAGGCGGCTACTTGGTGGATGACTCGGATGATGATTCCTTGTATATCAACGTCTGCAGAGACATAGGTCTGAACCTCTGTGTACTGTATATGTATCTAACTTGTATGAATTATGGCAGTACTTACTAATGCCTCTAGTAAAGGCTCTCTGGTTTTATTTCCTGTTGAACTCTGCTTTTAGGAGTTTATAACTCTTTCTATTGTTTCAATCCATCTTTGATTTGAATTGTGGCTTTGAAGGCAGCTTCCCTAGAGCAGTCTTCCAGAATTGTTGAGCTATCTGAAGAACATTATCTTTTTGGATGGCAAAGGGGTTGTCTTAAAAATAGTATAATTTACTGTGACTCCTCTCCTGAGATTGGCAACAAAGGTGCCAGTTGTGGTTGGTGTCTTGTTGTTGTCTGTCCAGAGGGAACTGGACGGAGGTCACCAATTCTTGTGTTTCTTATGCCAGAGCAATAGCTCAATATGGGCTCCAGTTCAGCCAAGCACTTGAGTATACTTTAAGCCCACGTAGTCCTATTGGAATAATGTGCCTGACGTTTAAATATTTAAGTGCTTTGTTGGTTTGATATTTATTGTAACCAATTGGGACAATGGAGACAACATAAGTTTAACATCAGAGAAATTTCTTCACAGGCTGAATTTCATACATATTAGATAACGTTAACAACATATTTAGGTTTTCTACAGTGCATGGCTGTTGCATTTTTAACCACATAGATTCACTGGTCTTTGTTTTGTTAGTAAAAAGCATGTATGAATTTTGCCCACAGAACAAACTAAGTCTATGATTTTGTTTCAAATCCTATTGGCCTGAAACTTAGTGTTGGAAGTTGCATCTTTATTTACTATCATCAGCACGTCCAAACAAAACGGTCCACAGGTTTCTATAAAATATTGCTAGCCAAAAATCTCAGGATTTGCATTTGTTTTAATAGTGTTGCTTATCACCATGGTATCAGAGTGGTTCTCCCTACAACAATGTTTCTCAACGATCAGTCTGTTGACTGGTGCTGGTCCCCAAGATATCCCTGACACCGTTTAGGAAGGAAACAACCTGGTTTCTGATACCAAAAAGGTTGAGAAATACTGACCTAGAACATTCAACTGAGATTAATGCCTGCAAATTGTCAAATCCCCTGTTTCTTTTTATCCCTGCTGTGTAAGGTGAATAGCCATTACTGAGTATTGCACATATACCAAGAAGAGCCTTAAAAACCTAGAATAACTCCTCTCCAAAATTCCATATAATTGGACATCAAATCTTTGTAAACTTTGGGGTTTTTTTAGTATACTGCTTGAGGGTTGTAGTATTCCAGTTTGTTTCCATCAGTATGCAAAAATCTTCCTATGTATGGAAGTTTTATATTAGTTGTAGTTATTACTATAGTAGTTGAATCACTTTAGCATGGTAGTCTTGACTGGAACTACAGATAGTGTTCTAACCACACTTGCTTTGAAGTAACCTATAAAGTAGACTAGGTACACATACTGTTTAAAATGCCATAATCCGATTTTCTTTACATCTAGAACACCGCTCAGTGGTAGAAGGAAAAAGCTATTAGAATGAGAATTTGAAGTTTCTAGCTTCAGCAGGGTTGTTGTTTTTTCTTTGAAGCTAGATGACATCTTTTCAGCTAGAAACAGTGGAAGTGTACATTTATATCTTTCATGGCTTCAAATGCTTCAGCAGTCGTTTTTTTTTGCTAATTTTAGCTTGCCAAAATATAAAACCATTTAAGTTCAAAATGCACTTTTGAAAACTTCAGTCCAAAGCTTTTAAACCTCCCCCCACCCCCAAATTTATGAGCTGTAAAGAGGTTTAGAATGAAAACTGCTTCAGTCTAATGTACCTAATCTGACCCTAGATCGGGGTGGGCAAACTACGGCCCGTGTGCCACATCTGCCCCACAGGCTAATTCTGTCCGTCCCCCGAGCGCCTTCCCTACTGTTCCCCCTCTCCCCACCCTGCACGAGCAGCACTCTGGGAGGCAGGGCTGTGCACTCTGGCAGATCAGCATGGCTGGCTCCAGGCCAGACATGCTGTTTGGAGCAGTGTGGCAAGGGGGACAGGGAATTGGATAAGGGCCAGAGGGTCTTGGGGGATGGTCAGAGGACAGGGATGGGTTGGATAGGGCATGGGAGTCCTAGGGGGCCTGTCAGGTGCTGTGGGTGTGGCTAGGGGTTGGGACAGTCAGGGGACAGGGAACAGGGGGGCTTCAATAGGGGTTGGAGTCTTGGTGGGGTTGTTGGGGTGGGGGTCTCTGGAAGGGGCAGTTGGGGGACAAGAAGCAGTGTGGTTGGTTGTTCTGAGGGGGGCAGTTGGGGTGGGAAGTGGGAGGGGATTGGATAGGGGGCAGGACCAGGCTGTTTAGGGAGGCACAGCCTTCTCTACCTGGCCCTCCACACAATTTTGAACCCTGATGTGGACCTCGGACCAAAAAGTTTGCCCACCCCTGCCCTAGATGATACTTAGCGCTGCAATGAAAATTTCATCTGAGTGATATATCTGGTATTTTCTTAACAGGAGGCTCAAGTAGTGAAACCAAAAATTGCCCTGTGGGTAGCGCTGCATGCTTGTTAAGTGGAGGCCATGCTTTTGATGTTGGCAGTCCTCAAGAACAGCTGAAACTGCATGACAGAGACAGGTACTGTTGATGGTACTTTTAAATGTCTGACACTCGTGTATAGATTTATAAGGGCGCTCTTGTGTTTCTGGACCAAGCATTGTTCATTTGGCTAATATATATCTGCATTTCATATATACAATGACAAATTATTGGTGTCACTCTCTGGTGGCATGTGATGGTTATTGGATGCCCGAAACAAAGGACTGAGTTCTAATTCCAGCTGCTCCAGTGACCTGCTGCATGCCCCTGGGAAAATCATTTGGCTTCTGTCTCACTTTACTTGTCTGATGGAAAAACAAAACTTTATCTCTCACTGATGTTACAAGGGTTAGAGTCGAATGCTGCCATTTTGCATTAGCTGCCTCTTACCTTCTACTATAGCCAGAAGGTGTTGGCTGTGACACTAAGTTGTCTAGTATCTGCCAGCCTGTCACAACTCCTCTCCTTGTGTGACACTCCCACAGCTGAATCAGTACAGGTGCTAGGCTTCCTTGGTATTCAGTAGAGAGAGATCCCAGGAGGATGCTCTCCAAGGGGGGGGGGGGGGGGGCTCTCATTTTGGAATTAATTGGTTTGGTCTGAAATGGCTCAATTTTGGTGGGGGAGGAGAGTGAAAATCGGGTATAGATTTTTATTTGGATGGGGTTGGTGTTGGGTTTTCATGGCAACACCAGGGATGACATGTTGTTTTTGAGCATTAGCTTCTTTTATAGCCCCTTTGAGCTTATTCTTCTCTTGTTGCCTATGAAGAGCACTGCTTACCCATCCATTCTTACAACACTAGCTCCTTGATTGATACCCTGCCAAATGCATGTTGCTAGTGGGACTGCAGAGCAAACCAAGTTAATGTGAATGAGACCAGGGGCTGGGACCCAAATTATATGGAAGCCAGTTAAAATAACTCAGTGACATTAATTGGCCTTACTGACTAGCTTGAATAAATTCATTTTGGCTTTGCTGCACAGGATGACAATTCAAAATATTGTTGCCAGAAATATGAACATGGGTCTCTTAGACTGAGAATTAAGACTGGCCACCTCTACTAGTTCTCCTGTTAACTAGGAAGTTCCTGCCACAAGATGGATATACAGGAAATAAAACCGTATTCTCATCTTTCTGATTGTAAGCTTGTGCATGTTACAAGTACATGCATATCCACATAGCTGAAAGAATATGGTGACCTACAAAAGGTTTTTTTTTTTTTTTTTTAAACTAGGCTCATGACCCTTTGTGATGTATACAGAATGCCTAAAAGGTGACTTTCCCTGCTTTTGTTGGAGGACTTGCTAAGTTTTTGGGATGTATATTGGCACTTGCACCTTAAATCGAGGGCCTGGGAATAGGGCTGTTGATTTTTAGTGGAGCCTCCCTCCAAAAGATTATCTCATTGACATCAATGACTTGTTTAAAGACACACACGCAGTACAGAGTTTTAAACAGACTTCAATCCATTCTCCATCTGCTCTAAAATCCATTGCCTTCATCCCTTCCCTTTCATTGTCCTGGCTCTTGTGATTTCTTCATTTCCCTAGTTATTAGTATGCTCTAGGCTAGGGAGAATCTACGTTTCTAATGTGTATATTTAACACAAACTATATTACAGAAATATTAATATGAATAACATAGCTGAAGTCGGCGCATCTTAGGCTGACTTACCTGCAGTCGGCAGCAGGCTCACCTGTTCACTCCAGCTTGCACCTTTTTGTCAGGCTGGAGTTCTGGAGTCGACGGGAGTGCCTTTGGTGATCAATTTATCGCATCTTGATGAGATGCGATAAGTTGATCGCCAATAGATGGATCACTACCCACCGATCTGGGTCAGGAACTCAAAAGGTTGCCTGTGCAATGTGAATTCAGTCTACTTATGTGAGTATGCCTTACTATACAGTCTTTAATAACATGATCATGGCCTGTCCCTTTCCATAGGGCTCTTACCTCATTCAGTGTATAGGCTGGATTTGCTCAGGAAATAAATCCAGGTTGTGCAATGAATGAAGCATCTGTAGGACCCCTGCTTCCTTTGTTGCAGACTTTGGAAAGCGTGTAGTGAAACAAGGCAGGGGATTGCAAGAAGATGGTTAAGGCAGTGTAATGCTGGCCTGGAAAACTCGAGTCTATCCCTGCCTCTGCCACAAAGTTTCTGTGGGATGCTAGGCAAGTCACTTAAACCAAACTTTTTGCAGGTGGTCACTTATAGCGTGGTGCACACTTTCTGGGTGCCCAGCTGGAGACCTAGAAGTCTGATTTGCAGAAGTGCTGAGCACTGACAGCTACAGCTAAAGTCTCACTGGGCTGTGCTTTGAGCCCAGTACTACATAATGCTAAGTACGCTGAAAAATCAGGTCCTGGGTGCACAGTTTGAGACACAGAGGCTTTTCGAAGATAAATTATTATTTGTGGAACACTTGTTCCATAGTGATGAGCACCCAGAAAAACCCATGAGGAAATGAATAACTTTGTATTCAGAGCATGATTTGAAGACTGTCCAGTAAATAAGATAACCTGGGGCCACACATCAGACAAGTAGGGAAAAAAGGATTTGCTCCTCATTAAGTGAGCACCATCCATTCTGTGCCCTGAAATGAAGCAGGGGTTCTGTGGGCAAAAATAGTATGTGAATGTGTGATTCAAAGACAGTAGTATAATGCATACACATGAGGGGACAGATGAATTAAGATTGGGCCAGCACTAGAGGGGGATGAGACCTCCCCCTCCCCCCTTTGAGTGGCTTTCTCAGAGGTTTACTGACTGCAGAACAGTGGTGAGACTGGGGAATGGTTTGGGTTCCATTCCAGCAGACGCAGGAAGGAAGTGGGCACAGACCCCTTTTGTGCCTGTCATGTCTTCCCCACTTCTGACTTCCCATCCCAGTCCTAGTGACCCTGTCCAGATCCCAGCCTTCCTTATCTTCAACTCCTCACCCAATCTGCCTTCCCTCTCCACTACTACCCAGTTTCCTCCCTTCTCTCCCCCCCCCCTGGGCTTTTTGTCCAATCTGTTTTGCCCCTCCCTGCCTCTTTCTCCTTGCAGTCTCTTCCCTTGTGCCCTGGTCTTGTCTTCTTTTTTTTTGTATTTGAGTCTGGCACCTTCCTCCTCCGTGCTGCCTGGGCACTCACAGGGTCACTGGGAATACATGACCGTCTTCTGTTCTCAGTTCTGGAGCCTGTTCTGTCCCTGGTCCACAGCAGCCGGGAGTAGTAGTTGCAGGAAAGTGCTGTTATATCCTACGTTGGAGTATGTTCAGAGGATGGAAACTTTGGAGAATTCAGCGGTGAGGGTCTAACAGTTCTCTACTGAGCATGTGCAAACGGCCTTTTCAGAGACTTATTATTGGGTCAGATTTGAGTGAATTTTCACAAAGATGAATTCTTCCTACCACAAATGCTATCCCCTGCCAAACTTCAAGTTTGTGCTAAAGCTTTTCAGCAAAACCGTCGTAAGAACTTTTTGTCTTGCATGTTCAATGTACCGTTCCCTAACCTTGATCTTGGAAATGGCTGAACTGTTTTGATGCATCTTTCCAGAAGTTATCTGCCTGAGGCAGGTACCTAACATGGAAGCTTTCAGACCAAATTGTTGCTTGGCTAAGTTATAAGCAACTGAAAATGGGATCTACAATGGGAAATGTCAGGCTACTTGAATAAGTAAGTAGTGCTGTTGGCTCTGTTGTTTTGGGACAAGAAGGGGGGGAAAAAGGGCTGAAGATTCTTATTGTAACTAAGCAAAAAAGGCAGAAGCCCTCTTTCCCCCCTGTAAATCCCTTTTTGAAAGAGAAAATGTAATGCCTCTCCCAGGAGCTCTGGGAAAATTGCAAGTATCCCACCCTTGGTATTTGCTAGCTTGCTGTCCTGTGTAGTTAGATTTATTTTCTGACTTCCCATTTGTTCTTTTTATTTTGTTTTTTTGTTGTTAGGCTTGTTCTGAGTTATGAGAAAACACACAGTGAAGAAGATAATCCAGATTTCTGTCTTGGCCATAATCCAGCAGTGACTGTTACCTTTGTGTGCCCATCAAAGAGAAGAGGAGAGGTAATTCAATCTTTTTTTAGACTTCATTAATGATCATTCTCTGTTAACCTCTCTGCTTCAGCCTCTATTTTACTGAGAGCAGAAACTTGGTATGTGCTTTTCTGTTGGGGTCATGAAGTTTATGCATGTTTTGAGATTCTCCAGTGCAAAGTATTAATAGTGACTTTTTTTTTTTAAGAATTAAAAATAAAACTGTAACTAGGAATACAAATTAGAGAAAATCTCTGTGTAGCTTGAAAGCTTGTCTCTGTCACCAACGGAAGTTGGCCCAATAAAAGAGTACCTCGCCTGTCTAGTCTCTCTCGCATCTTGGGACTAATACGTCTACAACAACACTGCAAATAATCATAGGAGTACAAATGTTTCGAGGCTGTCTTCCTTAAAGAATCTCTTTGTCGCTTAAGGGTGGTGGTGATTAGTGCTTCTAAAGTGCTTTGAAGAAGAAAACTGTTATTGAAGTGGTTTTTAAAGCTGTAGAAAGTCTTTTTTACCAATGTTAGCTGCATTAGGTCAAATCTTAATAGTGATAATTTATTCTTATTCTTGTATATTTGCTATACCATTGATAACCTTTCAGGAATTTAGCCCTGTGCATTACCTTTGTTTTAGACACACAGACCAATTTTTTGGAATCTAGTGCTTAAGGTATATACCAAGAATCCTCTTTAGGCATCTAAATAGGCTAAATATGGATCTAGTTGCCTATCGTAAGCACTGGATTAGAAAAGGTTGGTCGTTTTTTTTGGTGTAGAAAAGGTACTGCACACAAATTTTATATAGATAAAATATACAAATCAAGATGACAAACGTGTGTAATATGCAGTAGTATTTATTTTTTAATTTCTTTTTTTAGTCTTCCTTTTAAAAAAAATGTTTGCTCCTAAATTTTCAAAAGCATGGTCTCACTTTGCTGGAAACTTGACTTTCACCTACATTGATCGGGGGGATGGAGTGGGAGGAAGGGGTGTTAACATACTCACCTTCCATCTGAGTTCTTATGTCAAATACATTTTTTAAAAATGCTTTGATCTCATTTACAACTTTAATCATGTTCCCTTCCACATCAGCGCACGGGTCCCAAACTCACTGCCAAGCTCAACTGCCGGTATGAAGTCGAATGGGTCACTGAATATGCCTGTCACAGGGATTACCTGGAAAGTAGAAACTGCAGGCTGACCAGTGAACAGCATGATGTCTCCATTGACTTGACGCCACTCACTCAGCAGCCAGGTAAGTTCCTTATTTCCCTTTAACAGAGAAGGGAGTGAATTCCAGAGGCAAAAACTGGAGCTTGGGATAGCATCCTATATAGAATGTTTGGGATTGTCACTGAATTTCAGAGACTTCTAGTCTTTTATTTCAGTATCTCAGGATTGTTGCTTTTCTTTGAACTTTTTAAAGAAAAAGGCTGCCACCTTAATCATTTTCTTTCCCTGTTTCCTTAGGCTATGTCACACCGTACGTGGCTAAAGATGAAAAAGAAGAGTATTACTATTACTTAAATATCTGTGGGAAAACCACTGCAGGCAACTGCAAGGATGCCACTAGCTCGGTTTCATCTTGCCAAGTAAAACCTAAGAGTAACCAGCAAAAAGTGGCAGGAAAATTTAAGAACCAAACCCTCAGGTTTGTAAAGGGCATCTGAGCCACACCTTCAGATAGGTCACGGAAAGAGAGAAGGGGTAACCCTTTGATAGAAACTCTGAGACTTGTATATAGAAACTGTTTTGTAAAAGGTACAGAATACTTTGGGAGGATGAATAATTAAAGTAATCTCAAAATCCAAATGGATTTGTTAGTTAAATCATGGTAATGCTGTGGCAGAGATGTGCTTGCAAGCACTAGGGGAGCTAAGGTGGTCCAACAGAGGCGGGAGTACTAAAAAGTACTTCTCTCCTGTTGATGTCTAGATTTTCTAGTTACGGCTCTTGAGTTGCCTTGCTGAGTTTTGCTGGCAACATTATATCAGAATCCTGGTGGAGCCAAGCTATATAGAGTAATGAACCTGCTAGAGTTTCTTAGCATATTGCATGCTTTTGCCAAGTTGAACATATCTTGTACTCCTGTGATGTACTATTTCTATTGTTTAGAATTGCAAACCCATGCAATGAAGTAGGATCCCTACATCCGTATATTCCTTACTGAGGCATCTCTAAGCTAGACTGGGTGCTAGTATTTGAAAAACAACACTCTTTTTAGATCAGGGGTCAGCAATCTTTCAGAAGTGGTGTGCTGAGTCTTCATTTATTCATTCTAATTTAAGGTTTCGCGTGCCAGTAATACATTTTAACAGTTTTAGAAGGTCTCTTTCTATGTCTATAATATACAGTATAACTAAACTGTGTTGTATATAAAGTAAATAAGGGTTTTAATTTTAAATGAAGCTTCTTAAACATTTTAAATTAAAACACAGAGCCCCCAAGACTGGTAGCCAGGACCTGGGCAGTGTGAGTGCCACTAAAAATCAGCTTGCGTGCTGCATTTGGTACACCTGCCACAGATTGCCTACCCCTACTTTTAGATTTGTTATACAGTGGGTGCCTCTTAGGCTTGTTCAGAACATATTCTCATAGCTGCTTGACTTCTGGGTGGGATGCTCTGCGGAATGACTTTCTCCCCTTTCAAGAACAGAAATGAAAATTAACTTTTGCGTGAAAATATTTTCATGCCAGCTTGATTAAAAAGTGAAGCCATGTTCTTCCAATAAATGGAATATTGGACACAGAGGAGATCCTAAACGAAAACCCTGGTGGTCTTGGACAGAAAAAATTTAATTTCTAGTAGAAACATCCAAGAAAAGCATTCAGAGTTTGTTCAGAAAATGTATAATTGATGCAAGATGAGATTCAGTGTCATGTAGATCGATGGATCGAAAAGTTAGGGCCCGGGTCTCCACTTATCTGCACTTCATGTAGTCATTTATACCTGCGTAAACTGGTTGTTAAACACAACAAATCAGAAAGTTATAAATAACCAAGATGCGAAGCACAAGGTGGCGAATTGGGCCTTAGTGTTAATCTTAAGCGTGAAGAGGTATACAACAGCATTTCTGAATTATGGTTGACAAATTATAGGGTAAAAGCAATTTAGAATATTCTCAGATTGATAGAAAACTCCATTTTTATGCTGAGTAACAATTTCTTCCCCTGGAAGGAATGAAGCAGTTACCAATTGCATGAATTGGGACTCCATTAGATGGGATAAATAACATGGTCATACCTGGTGGTAATGTTTTTCATAGGCTAACTTAAAACATCGGGATTTTTTTTTTATCAGGTACTCCGATGGGGATCTCACTCTAACATACCCAGATGGAGATGCATGCAGCTCTGGCTTTCAACGGATGACTGTCATAAATTTTGAGTGCAATGAGACTGCAGGTGAGCATATGGGTTACAAGTACTTTACAGGGCTTTTGTAGCCTCTGTGTAGGCTTTTGCTATTGAACTTGTGTCCAAGAGCCAAGTGGTTAAGAGCAAGAATGGTTGTATCTAATTTCTTATCTGTTGGTTAGGGGTAATTCTCTAGTTTAAGTACTTTGGCGTCTTAGGCGATCTTCTGTTGAGTCATTCTTGACTACTATGGTAGATGCTAAAGAAACTTTCAACCAGCTAGAGAGCACTTCTCTTTGGTTAAAAATAACGTTAGTGCTTTAAAATGTTCGGCCACCAAAGGGTCTGTTTCTGTGTTACTGTTTTCATGGTGTACAGTTAATTTTGTGGCATCTGCTGCAGTACATCACTGTCCTGGAATTACATCTTTGTAACGTTTCTGCTGTGATGTGGATGTGAAGGGTACAAATGCTATTGCCAGACTTCACCTGTACCACTTAACTCAAAAAATAATTATCTTCCTGGCTTTCTAACCCTATAAGGTAACGAAGGAAAAGGGGACCCAGTGTTCACTGGGGAGGTGGACTGCACATATTTTTTCACCTGGGATACTAAATACGCCTGTGTTCAGGAGAAGGAAGATCTCCTTTGCGGAGTTGCTGATAAGAAGAAACGATATGATTTATCACCTCTGATTCGCAGTTCAGGTACATCATCAGGAAATACACTACTGTTTTTTTTAGATATTATTTTCCATTTATCATGAAACCACATGCTATTTTCTTAATTGCCACTTCTCCTTTGTGATCCCCCTCTTAGTCTCATCTTAGCTTTTTTCATAGGTTCTTAATCTTGTGAGTGTGTGTGATATTAGTGTTCAGTTTTCTTTCTATGAAAAAAAAAATTCTGTAATAATAAAGAATTTACCTTCTAAAGGTGTAGCCTCTGTCAGTCTCCACTCAGTCAGCTTATTTGCAGCTGTGGGTTTTAAACGGTTCTTAATATTGTGGATGTGTTTGGCAGTTAGGCAACACTTTGTTTCTAAAATAAAATCTCTTGTTCCCAGAGTCAGCGCAGAATTGGGAAGCTGTGGACAGCAGTCCTATCGAAGCAGACAAGAAACACTTTTTCATCAATGTCTGTCATAAAGTACTTCAGAAAGGAGCAGCTACTGTCTGCTCAGATGAATCAGCTGTTTGCTCTGTTGGTGAGTGCACAGTTTTGAAACAAGTGTGTGTGGAATATTGCTTATAAAGATAGACAGCACTTCAAGACTGGTTTTGTAATAATTCAGAAGGGTACAAAGGATGGGTATGCATGGGACTGGAGAGAATGGGGATAAAATGGTGCCTTGTGCCCCCAAAAGAGCCTAGGAAAAACAGCATAAACGTACTTTGATTTCTAGTTAGATTGTTCTTGGCTAATGCACATTTCACTTTGTTTCCAGGCCATAAGACAATGCTTTAAGGTGTAAAACCGCAAAATTGCCATAAAATAATCATGCAAAACAGAAATTTCTCAGATCTGTTCTCTTTCCCCCTCCTTCCCAGTGTAATATTTAGATACTGGCTTGAGCTTTTTTCCAGGTCAGGGAAATCACAAAATAGTCATTACTTAAAATAAGCTTACTTTTGCCCCCCTCTTCTCTCCCTCCTCCTACCCCCAGATAAAAATAACAAGCCTAAAAATCTAGGAATGTTCATGTCTTCTCCCAAAAAAGTTGGAGAGAGGATTCAGCTTACTTACTTGAATGGAGACAGCTGTGGGAAAAACAAGACTATCAAGACTGTCATAACCCTTGTGTGCAAGCCAGGTGAGAATGTTGACGCCTATTTGTTTCCTAAGCTTTTTATACTGAAAACGAAAGTGGAAAAGGTTTAAAAACCATTCAAGCCCTTTGGCAAAACCTTTGCTAAAATGCAACTTTTAATGAAATCGGCCAATTTTTCGCCAAATCTAGTGACACAACTGCTAAATTGGTGATGCTGGATGGAGGACAGCTGTGAGGAGGTGAGAGCTGCAGGGGTGGGGAGGGAATAGGATTACCTGTGGGAGTGAGGAAGATGCCAAGGGGGACTGGGGTTAAGCAGGGAGGAGGGCAAGGAAGAGAATAAGTGGGTGTTGGGGTAGGGAGAGTAGAGGAGACTTAGGAATGAGGTCAGAGGGATTTGGGCTTGGCCATGGTGGAGTCTGGGACTGAGGGTGGGGGGATATTGGTTGTCATTGAAGAATAGGTGGCTCTGTAACTGGTAAGAGGGCTCAGGGAGTTGTGGTCAGCAGGAGGGAGCCTGGACAAGGCAAGTGGGCTCTGTGCAGGTTGGCTGAGGGGTCCCCACTCCCTCAGAGGGATGTGAATGGCCCTTATGGTGGGGAGCCAGTGCTGGGCTGCCCTTGGCAGCCAGCCTCCAAGAGCATGGCTGTAGGATATTTGTCCAGAATGGGCTGTGTGGTGTGGCCCTTACCCTCCCCACTGCAGAGTTTTCTGCAGGGGCAGATCCTGGTGCGAGGGGCTCAGGCTGGCTGGAAGGTGCCTAGTGAAAGTCAAAGGAGAGATGGAGGCTGAGCAGGGTCTGGACTCTGGAATGAGAGAGGGTCCTCCTGTCGCCAGAAGTTCCAAGCCCCAGGCAGAGGGGTTGCAGAGTGAATGTCCCACCCCCTGCAGTGGTGGTACCCTTTATGTGCACAGCTTTGACTCTTTCCTATAACAGACCTGTATCATGTCCATGTAGCCTAGATTTAGCAAAGGAGAAATAAGATTACTACTTAAAACAAGTTAGGAGGGGGGAGAATTTTTAATCCAGTGGTTTTTTTGAAGAGAGGTTCTAAGTCATGGGAGTATACTGTCAAAAAAGATAAATAAATAAATTTTATATTAAAAAGGATATATCTATATCTATATCTATCCTTTTTAATTTACCAGCTTCTGCATTCAATTGGAAAAGGGAACCGATAGCTCGGCCATCTGAAAGCTTTGTCTGTTTCAGGCTATTTGCTACTAAGCTTGGCTGAAAGGTCTTGAAAACAAATGACAATCCCACGTGACAATTCAGCCCTGTACTTTCTCTCTCTTTTTTTTTTTTTTTTTTTTTTTTTTTAATGGCAGGTGACCTAGAAAGTGCTCCTGTCTTTAACTTGGAGAGTGATGAGTGTTTGTATGTGTTTGAGTGGTATACAGCTGCTGCCTGTGTCCTGTCGAAAACCGAAGGAGACAACTGCAGTGTCTCTGATGCTCAAGCAGGTATGTACCCAACTCACACAGAGATGGAATTTGAGGGTTTTGTTAGTGGTGAAATCTCAAGCTATATAGACTTTCATCTTTTGACAGCCTATTCTACATTTAATTGTGTTTTTAAAAATATATAAAATGATTGTGAGGTTTGTATAGTCACTCTTGCAGTTGAAGCTTGAGCTACAAAACGAGGCTTGTGAAAATGGCTGTGAGGTGCATGACTAGCTATATGCATCCACAAATACTCCGTTTGCTTTTGCAATCATACATTTAATTTAGTCCAGTATCTGACTTGAAAATCAAACCCTGTTCATTCTTGAAGGTAGTGAAATGTATTTGACACTTGTGCAAAAGAAACAACAAGAGTTCTTGACAGAGTATTCAGATTAGATTAAAAGACCTGTCAAATGTAAAAGAGCACTTGGTTTAGTCAAATGACACCTGTATTTATCTACTTGGTTTATAAAGTAAAGTATAATTTGACTATAGGGAAGAGCTTCCAGAAAGATGAGAAAAGGAAAAAACTGAAAACAAATCTGTATATATTGAACAAGTTTTTTTCCTTTGTGTCTCACTAGGGTTTTCTTTTGACTTGTCACCATTAACCAAGAAAAGTGGCGGCTATGTCATCAACACAACAGATTATGATTTCTACATCAATATTTGTGGCAGTGTGTCAGATGAACTTTGTCAGCCAAAATCAGCAGCATGTCAGGTAGCAAAAAGGCAAGTATCTTCAGTCTCATGTAATTGCTAGTACTTGGTCAGTGGCTGTACATAGTGCATTGGTGCCTGTTTCTAGATGTGGTCATGCAGTAACTAGCTTGCTAAAGTTAATTATGAAAACCTGCAATTCTTTCAAACTTACTAGTAATGGAGTTCTAAGCAATGTGTAAAAAATGTCTCACTTCACAGCTCCCACTTGATGGGGTGGGGGGTGGGGAGAAGGAACACCCGTGGAGACTTCAGTTATGAGAGTTGTACTTTAATGTCACATAAAGAGCAGTTCTGTTCTGAAAAGTGATTGTAACCATAGCACTTAATTATTCAATATCTGTTTGAGGACCAAATTCTGTTCTCACTGAAAGTGGCTAGGTTGACTAGGTGTGACTGAGGCCATAATTTGGCTTGCAGAGTGGTTATGTACCGTATTTTTCGCCCTATAAGACGCACTTTTTCTTCTCCAAAACGGGGGGGAAAAAGTTGCTGCGTCTTATAGGGCGAATATACCTATTCGCCCCATCACAAAAAAAAAACAAAAAACAAACAAACAGTGCGTGCGCCCCGGTTCCCCCCCCTCCCCGCCGCGGGCGGGCTGCCGGCGGCGCCCCGGTTCCCCCCTCCCCGCCGCGGGCGGGCTGCCGGCGGCGCCCCGGTTCCCCCCTCCCCGCCGCGGGGAGGGGGGAACCGGGACGCCGCCGGCAGGGAGGGGGGAACCGGGGCGCCCCCGGCAGCCCGCCCGCGGCGGGGAGGGGGGAACCGGGGCGCCGCCGGCAGCCCGCCCGCGGCGGGGAGGGGGGAGCCGGGGCGCTTTTTGTGTGTGGTGGGGTGTTTTTTTTTTTTTTTTTCCCCGGCTTTTTTACTTTAAAAGTCGGGGGCGTCTTATACGCCGGAGCGTCCAATATGACGAAAAATACGGTATGTGTTTTGAGAGCCCTGTTATGCTGCTAGAACCCAGGCTCAGTTTGCAGGGCTAAAAGTTTGATAAAATCATCCCCTCTACTTGTAAATGGAGAGGAGTTGCTCTGGAAGCCATTAAGATGCAATAAATCTGGATCCCCTCCCCCCTATGCCATATATAGTCCCTTTCAAAGAAGAGCTCCACTTCAAAGGATAAGGGTATTATACTAATGATAATGTGGGTCAGAACTAGCATTTTGAAAACTTGGTTTCCCTCCAAGGCTTGTTAAATTTACATCAGTTATTTACTGTGTGTGGGTGCACACATCCTAGCTGTTAAGTGGTGTCTTATGAGTTCAGTTAGCATTGGATTTAAATCAATTGATTTTTCAAGCTGTGTGTGTTTGCCTTTTTAGCAAGGATCATACCTGGAGTCTAGGAGAACCCAGTTCCAAACTTTCCTATTACGACGGAATGATTCAGTTGATCTACAAAAATGGTACAGCCTACAACAATGAGAAGAAAACACAGCGATCTACCCTTATAACTTTCCTTTGTGATTATGAAGCTGGGATAGGTCAGCCTGAATACCAGGTAAGAACTTCCAAATGACCAAGAGGGCATGGGTAGAAACTCCTACGTTTCAAGGATCTCTGATTTTCAGCTGCATTGTGTGTGTGTGTGTGTGTGTGAAACCTGGGTAAAACAAAGGAGAGCCAAAGTCCCAGCAGCCACAGAGGGGATTCTGGTAAAAGGCATTTTGAATTATTATTGCAGAGCATCTGCCTCTGGTTAGTCATAACTGTGAGAGCTGCAAGGTTTTGTCTGGCATTCTGAGCAACAGCAGGGTGTTCACCCTGATCTGGCTAATTTCCAACCTGAATAATTACCTTCTGCTTCTGCACCAAACGACTGTAGTTATTGAAGCCGCACCCGTACCTTGTATTCTTCTGTAGTTTCACTTGGAGAAAAGTATAGTTGGCTGTTGTGCAGCTGAGGAAGCTGCACCCCAGTGACTGAAGCTACATGTAGGAGTAACTGGTTAGTGCTGTGGGATCCTGTGTTATGAAAGATGTTGAATGAATGAAGAGATTAAGCTTTGGTGATAACTGAACTGGGGAACAATGCACACTGGAGAGAATGACAACAGATAGGAGGGCTACAGAAATCAGCAAGCGGTGGAGCCCAAGTTTTTGCATCCTGAGAGAGAGAATAGGTTGGATATTCCCCACATATGAAGGAACAGACTCATTTTATCCAAGTTCAAAGGTTTATCTGTTCATAATATTCTTAGAAGCCATACTGTTGTGACCTGTTCTGCAGTCTATTTGTGACTGTCTTCCTATGATTCTGGTAACTTAGGTAGAAGACAATTACACATACAACTTTAAATGGTACACTAAATATGCCTGTCCAGAGATGCCATTGGAATGTGTTGTCACTGATTCCAACACCATGGAACAGTATGATTTATCAAGGTAAGGAAGAAGTAAATAGACTCTCAGTTCAAGAACAAAACCCATGTGTAGAAGCAAATGTCCTGTCTAGCACAAAGTCTCACTGTAAATTTAATTTGATGTCTGCTGCATAGACTGCATTAGAAAGCCATGATCATTCTTCACCATCTTGAACTGTAAAGGACTAGCAAAAATGAAGGAAAAAGCTTATCCCCATTTTTAGGAGGCACACTGCTGTCTGTCATAGACATTGTTTTGTTTGGCTGGCTTTGGTAGCAAAAAGGGTTGTGCAATCAGAACTTTCTCTTTGTTTTGTAGTCTGCAAACAACTGCACTTTCTGTGTGTTAACTTTTAAGAAATTCTGCAGCCAAACATTTAAAACTTTAGTACTTTTTAATTTACTTCTGATTGTTATAATGATACCAAATAAGGGAGACACTGTATTTGCTGCTTCCGAAAGTTGTTGCACAGGTTTTTGAAGAATGGATTTTATTTGCCTCTTGCCACTTCACAAATTTATAATCTCTCCAGTTTGCTCCATTTCTAAGAGGAATGTATATTGTAATTTAAGAATATAAATATTTCTCTTCGGCAATTCAGTTTATCAAAATCCAGAGGGGAAAACTGGTATGCCATGGACGACTCTGAGCCAAATGAGCGCAAGAAGTATTACATAAATGTCTGCCGCTCTCTGGTTCCTGTTCCAGGGTGTGATCGATATGCCTCAGCCTGTCAAATGAAGTATGAAAAAGATCATGTGAGTATCCCTTCCACCCCAGCACCAAGAGTTAGTGCATCAAATTGTTAAAATGGATCTTTGATCTATAAATTGTCTTCTGACTCTGCCAGGGTAAAAACAATGGCTTTGGGAACTAAGCATTGGCACAATCACTAGCAAAATAGCCGGTCTTTCAGTAGGACTCTGATTTATAGTTTAATAGCTCTAGTAGTTATGGGTCATACTTGCCTTTAGAAAGCTGTAAATCTGGAGTAATGCCAAGTTTACTCGAGCAAAATTCTACCCTCATTTTAAACCATACGGTCACCTGAGGGCTGGCATACTATAACTGTCAGTCTCCTATTCCTGTCACTCCTCAGTCACTTAACTTTTTCTGCCACCTTATTGATTTGCAGCCAAAATCTACAATGCGTATTGTGGGGGTGGCTAGCATTGTGCCTTAAACAAAGGACATGAACAGCAGGTTAAGAAACTTGGGCCTCTTTCTTCCTCTTCCCTGGGGGCAGAATCTCAAAATTTCCCCCTTAAACTAAAACTAAATCTCTCCAGCCTTTTGTAAGTAGGAACCTATGAGATTTTTGGTCCATTCTTAAACTCTTCCGTTAACCACTAAAATAAATAAATAAAATGAATAAAGAATGGGGAGCCTGGTGCTGATGTGGAGACAGCGCAGCAAGTGTCACAAAAGTCTCCTGACGTTGTGTCCCTGCAATCCATTGCAGGAACATACCAGGAAGAGCAAGGGGAGGTCCCCATCCACAAATTTGTCGATCACCCACCTGCTTCCTGTTAAACTGTCAGATTTAACAGATTTCTGCTTCACATCTGCATTGTGAAGCAGTTAACATGCCACAGACCTTGTACACACTCTGGTGCAAGTTCTCAGGACAGATCCTACACAAACTGAGAGCCTCTTAAAATACTAAAACATGCTATTTGCACATCCACATCCTCTTTGGTCTTATTTTGCACATTAGAGTGAACTGTGGTAGAGAAGGGTGTGAGAGTAAAAGCAAACCTCAACCTCTCCTTCTGAGCTGTTTCCTGGCGTCCTGGGCTCTGATATTGCTGTGTTGTGGGTTTTTTTGTTTAGACATACCCTTAGTCTCTGTGCCTCAATTCCCCACCTGGGAATGGGGAGAACTTTCTAGGTCATGGGTGTAGACAACAGAATCCATGACTGATTGTGAGGTGCTAAATTTGATGGTGACTAGGGCAATACAAGTACCAAGATTGAGTCATGGGAGTTTCTGTAGCTGTACATCTGGAAAAATTAATGTTTCAGCAGTATTTCTCTGAAAGACCCTGTCTGACTGATGGAGACAGATGAAATTCCTTTTGTGATCTCCTGACTTAAACTGTATTTTCTCGCAAGAACTGTATTCGTTCTCTGCAGTTCTAAGTGTAAGAAATGGTCACTGTCCACTAAAGCCGTAATCTATCCATTTCCAAAGCCTCAAATTTGGATTTGCCTTGATTTGCAAATGGAAATGAGTTTGGTAGTTACTGCCCCCTGATTGGTGGATGTTTGTTCCCATGGGTCATCATACACAATTGGCAATCTCTATGCAGTGTGAGTTGGTTAGTAGAAACACCCTTGTGGCTTTGTGTCAAGATGGAGATACAGTAGACTTGATTATCCAGGATGTGGATTATCCAGGATGTTTAAAAAATATATATATATGCGCAACTCGCAGGGCCAGCTTTGCTGCCGCCCCAAGCGCACACACAAAAGAACCCCACGAGGGAGCAGGGCAGCCAGTAAACCAACACCCCCTCTCCCTGGAGCAGGGTGGCTGGTGAACCAACCCCCACTCCCCATATTTCCTATGGATGTTGATTATCCGGGATTTTATTAACCAGAATTATTTTTTTCCCTATCCTCCTGGATAATCGAGAGTCTACCGTACAGTAAGGAAACCTGCATAATAGTCCATTGTCATCCGCCATTCACTTCCCTGGACATCAGAACTTCAAAAGAGGTCCTCAGGGCCAACAATAACACTATTACAGTAAACCCTCGATTTAACGGACCCCGATTTAACGGACTTCGGATGCAACGGACAAAATTTCCGATGCATCCGAAATCCGTTAATGGGGGCTGCGCTGGGTTGACAGCTCCCGCCTGGCTCCCCGCAGCGGGGACCCCGGCGGGAGCTGTCAAACCGCCCCCCCCGCCCCCCCGCCCGGCTCCCCGCAACGAGCTCCTCGCTGCGGGGAGCCAGGCGGGGGGTTGAGAGCTCCCGCCCGGCTCCCCCCCACGGGAAGCCAGGCGGGAGCTGTCAACCCCCCCCCCCCGCCCGGCTCCCCGCAAGGGGGAGCCGGGCGGGGGGGGGGGTGTTTGAGAGCCCGCGCTCGGCTCCTCGCAGCGGGAAGCCGGGCGGGGGGTTTGACAGCTCCCGCCGGGCTTCCCGCTGGGGGGAGCCGAGCGGGAGCTGTCAACCCCCCCCCGCCCGGCTCCCCGCAAGGGGGAGCCGGGCGGGGGGGGGGGGTGTTTGAGAGCCCCCGCTTGGCTCCTCGCAGCGGGAAGCCGGGCGGGGGGTTTGACAGCTCCCGCCGGGCTTCCCGCTGGGGGGAGCCGAGCGGGAGCTGTCAACCCCCCCGCCCGGCTCCCCGCAAGGGGGAGCCGGGCGGGGGGGGTGTGTTTGAGAGCCCCCGCTCGGCTCCTCGCAGCGGGAAGCCGGGCGGGGGGTTTGACAGCTCCCGCCGGGCTTCCCGCTGGGGGGAGCCGAGCGGGAGCTGTCAACCCCCCCCCCCGCCCGGCTCCCCGCAAGGGGGAGCCGGGCGGGGGGGGGGGGGCGTTTGAGAGCCCCCACTGGGCTCCCCGCAGTGGGAAGCCGGGCGGGGGCTTTGAGAGCTCCCGCTCGGCTCCCCCCAGCGGGAAGCCGGGCGGGAGCTGTCAACCCCCCCGCCCGGCTCCCCGCAGCGGGGAGCCGGGCGGGCGGGCTGACTCACTCCATATAACGGACTAATTCGGGCGAGGGGGTGTCCGTTGTCACCCGAACGTCCGTTATTTAATAATTTAAAAAAATTATTAAATAACGGACTTTCGGTTTTAACGGACACCCCCTCGCCCGAATTAGTCCGTTATATCGAGGTTTCACTGTACATACCCAAAAATCTGTTTTGGCTCTATCCCGTGGAAACCTGATGTGTCACTTGTTGGAAATGGCCGAATGTCCACGACTCACGAGAGCCGTGCAAACTGAAGAAGCATCAGATGTGAGATTAAAGCTTTTACAAGCTCTCTCTAAATCAGTGGCACCCAAATGGAGTCACGTGCGGCCTTCTTAAAAGCTTGTTCAGTCTATTTACGTCACCACATCAAGGTCATATATGACAAGTGGTACATGAACCACAGTTTGGGAACGCCCTGCTCTAAATCCTTTTGCTGAGCTGTAGTTAGCTGACAAACAGGGATTTCCTCTAAAAGTTTTGGGTAGCCTCTTAGACACCTTCCTGTAAACCAATACTTATAGATAGACTTGATTTTGCTTTGATGAGACTCTGAAATGTCAAGATAATTTGAGGGGGAAAGTAGATGTCTTATCCTCTCAGTTGCTGTTTCACAATTAACTGCATCTTTTTTTTTTTTAAAAAAAAGATGTTACGGAATGTCACTTTGGCACAGCAAAGAACTCTGGGTATAGCTGAAAAGAAGCTTGATTTTTAGTTTATTTACTTTTGTGAAGCCACGACTGTTTCATTGACATCCCTTTTTCCTTCATTCTAGGATTCCTTTTCTGAAGTCACTTCCATTAGTAACCTGGGGGTTGCTAGCAAAGGTCTAGTAATTGAAGGACCTGGTCGAGTCCTCCTAACCTACACAAATGGTTCTGTGTGCATCAGTGCTGATGGGAAGAGGACCTCCTATACAACCATAATCCATTTTACCTGCTCCAAGGGCACTCTTGTAAGGATGGAAATGTCTTTAGTAGTCTCCTCATTGTACTAATGTTCTGTGGGGCGCAGAAGCGGTGTTATACTGGAGACAGGTTGAAGAATCAATAGTGATTTTCGCCCCTCCCCCAATCACAAGTGCTTCAGTGATGTATCTAGAGTTGAGTTGACTTTTTTTTTTTTTAATTTGGCTAACAAACAAGACTAACAGTTGAGAAGCTTGGTCTGCTCTGGAGGCCATATTTAAGACTGGCTCTCGTATGACCCTGATATGCATGAGGATTTATACACGTAACTCTACTAGTCTGAAATTACACATACATATTGTAAATTCTCTAATGTGACCACAGGGAGAGGATAGATCCAAAATGAGGAAATCTATGTACTTTATAAGGCAACCAGAATTAAGTTTCACAGTCTCTGTTTTTTCATGAATGTATAACTGTTTCCCACTTGTTTATATCAAAACTACAATTACCTAACTCCATATAAGCAAGGGAATTCAGATTTAAGGTAGAAAGCCTAGAATAATACTTGTTCTAGGTTTGTTCTTGCTGCATCGTAGGTGTTTGAAATATTTCATGACTCTGAGATGGGTGCATAACGTCCTGCTCAGACTTTGTACGAGGGATATAGGATACTAGCATAAGTGCCCGGCGCTGCTCGGGTCAGTCGGAGGTGGGGAGGTGGCAGACAGCTGACACCCCCTGACCAACCCCAACACCCACACCTCACCCACCCCGACACCTTCCCACCCCCCGAAGCAAACCCGAAACCCCCACCTCACCCCCCGACCGAATCCGACACCCCCACCTCACTTACCGTCCCACCAAACCCAACTGGGATCCGTCGCGGGGAGGGGAGGGGGCCCAGAGCCGAGGGATTCCGGGGACCTTCGCAGGTGGGGGGGGCACAGGGCTGATGTAGTCCGGGGTTCCGTTGGGGAGGTGGGAGGGGCAGAGAACTGAGGGATCTCCGGGGTTCCGTTGGGGAGGTGGGAGGGGAAGAGAACTGAGGGATCTGCGGGGTTCCGTTGGAGGAGGGAGGGGTGAGCTGAGCGAGTGAGGTGTCTGTTGGAGGGGGGTATTATTACATCATCACCACCTAACTGCCCAGCGGATGTGATTGGCCCTGAAAGACTTTCACCCCTGGGGGGCATCAGAGGTGAGATCCGAAAATTTTTCGACCCTTACCAAGATCTAGACCCCAAGACCCCTCACTGTACCAAAATTCAAGTCTCTGGCTCAAACGGTGCGGGAGGACTTCGCAGTCATACATACATACATACACCACTTGACTTTTATATATATAGATATTAGTGTGGATTTTGCACTTACTCTGCTTTGCTTTTGTGGGTGAGGTTGGACTTAGAACACTCGATCACAGTAAACTTCTGAATATTTCTTATTTGAAATTAACCCTCTAGTGCTTCGTGGCCCTATTTACTCAATATTCCCTAACAGTAATTGCTTGCTTACCATAATGGACTATGTGCCAAGTCCTACAATTTATGAAAAATACAATATTTAATTGGGTTAGATAAGTGTATAAAGTAGGACTTTTGTGCGTGTTTTTGTTAATTTAGGTCTTGAATACAAGCTGTTTGGCTAGTGTAGGCACCCTACATACTGAAAGACTTGAACTCTTAGCTGGGGAAAAGGTACCACAAAGTGCATGTGCCGTAACTTTTCATTTTTATGAGCAAGATTCTCAATCAATTGAGAATTTGCCACGAAACTCTACTAATTCTTGGCAATTTGCTATTTTAATAAGTTTTGACATAAGATGAACCATAGATGCACTTTGAATTAGTCTCTTTAATTTTATGTTGTTCTCCTTACAATTTGAATTTTCAGAGCAGCAGCCCCAGGCTTATTGATGATCGAGAATGTGTTGTCTCCTTTCTGTGGGAAACGGAAGCTGCTTGTTCAGTCACAACAACTAAAGATGAAACTCAGGTGAGAGTGGGGAGCATTATTTTGTAGTAATTAGAAATTGTTCTTTGTGCTCTGTGCTGCCAGTTGTCCCTTTTCTCACATTGTCTCCTGCAAAACTAGTTTTACCAAAGTAGTTTTTAAAGTTAATCCAGAGCTAGTGAAAGGGGCCCAACTTAGAATACTCAACTGAAGTCCCCTGTTAAGTGATCAATAGAGCAGATACATCATGAGAAGCAGTAATACAATTTTTCCAATTGGCCCTACTAATATACTAGAACGTTGACCTAGAACACTGGTTCCCAAACTGGGGTTTGTGAACCCCTGGGGGTTCACTAAATGTTACAGGGGATTCTCGGGGGGGGGGGGGGAGGGGAGGAAATTCCCTAATCGCAGACAGAGCTGTCCATAGGGACCCTGGGCTGCACGGGGCCAGCAGCCCAGAGCCTTGGGGACTTCCAAGAGTGAAGCAGATCAAAGCAAGCGTATCTATCACCCTGAGGAGATTTAAACTTCAAGACTCCTTTTACGAAATAGAAAGGGAGGTGGATATTTGTTGCTGTTTCTAAAATGAAATAGGGTGTGTGTGTGTGTGTGTGTGTGTGTGTGTGTGTGTGTGTATTTAAAAACATTTATTATGAAGAACAAGTTTAATCTTTGTTGTAATGTAATGTGCATTGTTTGCCTGGACTGCTTGAAACCTGAACGCTTGTGTAAGAGGAACTCTTTGAATTGGCTTCTTAAATACCTTCATTTGGTTTCACGTCTGATACTTCTTGATGAAACAAAGGAGCCAGAGGTGCCAGTATGGGGGGGCGATGAGGAACACATGCCATTCCCCCATTAGCGTACCCTCCCCATGGGTTGCTCCCTTTTTTGTCTGTGGCTCACCCTTTTCTGGCAGTGCTCCCCCAGGGTATGTGGGAGCTTTGCCCCATGCCCCTTTTTTCTACTGGCACCTTTGATAGGAGGCTTGTATCAAAAATGAGTTCTTGAGTGTTGCTGTTTTCATAAAGTAATAAAAATACTTCAATGATAAAGAATACTTAATAAACAGTGTGTAATAAGCATGTCATACAAACAAATTTTATATTTCCAAGATCACTGCTTTTATAACTTATGCTGAGGTAAGAGAGAATCCATTGAAATATTCATTTTAGGTGGGGGTTTACAAGACTTAACATTTTAGTGAAAAGGGTTCACCGGTTATTAAAGTTTGGGAACCACTGACCTAGAAAAACCACATCTGGAGATAGGGTAACTTACTTGCTATGATCACTGAATTGTTTGCTCTCCTACTGAGACCACCAACAAACTATCAACTATATTATATCTGTCTAGGGATTTATGATCAGCTCATCACAGCTGCATCTGGATTTATAAATATCTGTAGGGAGATTAGGCTAATTTCACACTGACAGTTGAATAACCTCTTGATTTTTATGCACATCAGGGATTGGATCTATACTAGTGACCATGCTGCAAACATTTGCATGTCCTTCTATAATTTCATTGATGTGTGTTCTTCTCCCTCATTTAGTTCTCTTTATTTGACTTTTCAGACTTGCTTTATAGAACGTTATGTTCAGCTGTACCAGTATGCCAGTGGTGCATGCTTTCTCGGATAGCTTCACAAACAGTAAACGGGCAGCTGTCCTTGCACTGCACTAAAGAATACAAATGTGGTGGTGTTGCTACTGGAGTCAGTCTAAATTATGTTGTACCCATCCTGGGCATTAAGCATATTTGTAAAGGTGCAAAGTATATAAACTTGGATTTCTTTTTAAAGAGAAGTTATCTGCATGTCTCTTCTTAAAATAGCTAACCTCTTCTTCTCCCTCTCAACCCCACCTAATTATTATTATTTTTTTTCAGTCCTGCTCTTTGAGAGATCCAAACAGTGGTTTTTTGTTCAACATGCAACCACTAGCTTCAGAAAAAAACTATACAACCAGTGGAATTGGGAAGACATTTGTGGTATTTAAATTTTATTTTATTTGTAAATGTATAAACTGCAGTTAGCCAAAGCTGTGTTCATGCCTTCTGGTCTTAGTTGGTAAAGTGGAAAGTTTGACTTCTGATCCCATCCTTTGTGCCAGTGTCCTTATGAGTCAGCCAGGCAATGCCCTACTTTGGGAGATTAGTGGAAGGCCTTTAAGTAGTTTCTTCTGTGGACGGTGAGAAGAAATTTGAGGAAAGAGTCAAACTGACAATTGGTACACCTCAAAAGTTACTTTAAAGCCATCTTTTGGATGCTGACAAAATTATAAAACGGGTGTCATTTTTGCTATGTTTCTGCTATGTTTTTTACTACAGTGTGCGCTCCCTTTTTTCTTTTGGATGGTAGTGGAGGGTCATAAACTGAGCAACTAATCTCTCTTCTTATGTTGACATACATAAAAAAGGAAGTAAGCAAGAATCTGAGTGCAGAAATGGGGAATTTAATTATCCTGTAGACAGTCCTCCTGGGGGCCAGAAGCAGCAGAGGCTATGTTTTGATGTTGCTTTTATGTGGGAATGATTCTGAACGTTAATTCTTCAGGCAAGTTAATATTATTCACATTTTAAATATATTTTTTTTTTTAGCTAAATATTTGTGGAGCAGTGCCCAAATGTGGCACTATTGACGGAAAGCCAGCTGGTGGATGTGAAGTAGAAGGTCCAAAATCAGTGAGGATAGTGGGATTGGACAAAACCCTCTCTCTGTCCCCAGAAGGATTTTTAACTCTTACCTATAGAGGTAATTTTGAGGTAAAATCAGGTGAGTTCAAAATCCTGTGCTATCATTTCAATTAATAGGTGTTTGCTTTAGCTCTGTGGTGGTGTTTTCATTCCCAGGCCCTGCTATTTTTGCAACAAAATCTATCTGATAAATTCAGTGTTTAAAGCTGTCTGAAAAACCCAAATTTCTACTGTAGCGGGAAATTCGCTAGGCTATAGAGGGAGACCAGTAATGAAGTTCAGGGAGACCAATGAGGCTTAAAACAAAACGTGTTTATTCGGCCGAGGTGACAGTCGCCCAAAAGCGCAAAGAAACTGCCACACCTACCACGCCTAACTTACAGCTTTTATAGTCTTGATCAACTACGCACTTGCATATATGTGTTACATGATTGGCTACCATATATTGCTAGGCAGATTTAGACTACTCACGTGGGATAAGCACGTGGTACAAGCAGCGTGCTTGGACAGAACTCGCGCCCTTTTTGCAGGGCTCTTACTTGTGCATAGAACGTGCAAACAGCAGCATTATTGCTTTTAAAGAGGTAGTAATTATATAAAGTGCAAAAACCAATTCTATTACTCATGATCATTCAAAACTTCTTCCATAACCTTATCAAATAAAACATCAACATTAAACAGTTTATAATAACCATCTTATTATTCTATCCTTAATGGAGATCTTTTTGATCTTTACATATCTGCATCAACATTTATCAACGTCTGCTTTTTATAGCCCTCTCACTACAAAACACTTGAAAGATTCCTGTTTCCTTTATTTCTGCAGAAAAGCTTTCATCAAAGTGTTTCATAATTTCTTTAAACCAAATGTTTTTTGGGTTTCAGTTTAGTTTCCTTTTCTCTGTGTGCTTAACTTAATACAAATCTGAAGAAACATCCCTTCCCCTCTGCCCCCTTTCTCTCTCTCCTCCACACCCTCTCCCCCCCCCCCAATCCCCCCCCCGCCCCCCTGGAAGAGTGGGAAGGGGGATAGGGAAAACCAAAATGAAACAGGTTTGTTTTTTTTTAATTTGAAACTAAAATCAAGTTATGGTCACTTTGGGCTGCTTTGGCAAAACTGGGGCTCAATTGAATTGTCAAACAAATTTAAAACTTGTGGGTAAACATCTTTTCAAACACTTTTTGATCAGAATGATAATTTTGATCAGAACATTTTGCTCCTATTTCTTAAGCTGAAACATGTTAAGGAAACTGTTCACTCGTATGTTTGAATGTACTCAGTTTCTGGGTTCCCAAGCTGGGAAAGGAACATGGCCGTTTGACCCTTCCAGTGCTCTTTTCTCAATGTACAGTCTTAAGCGTTATGCCTGGTTTTAAATGATTGGTGAAGATCTGTCACCATAACAGTTGGCACAAAACATATGGTTGCTGGGAGCCATATAAAATGGACAACCTACAATTATGAAGAGTAACTGAAAAGTTGATATCTAACATCATAATGTCAGAAATACTAGGTAAATCTCAAGCTTCTTGGCACTGCTTCTTGAGGTCCTATGTGACTCAGGTCCTCTCTCTTTGTCTGATTTAGTGTGTCTTTTGGTCTCCCTTTATGCCCAACCTACTGCACTCAGCGATGCTGGTCTTGAGACTCCGTTTTTGCTTAGAAGTTATTTCATTGTAAAGGCTGAAAGAGGAGCTGCAGTTTCTTCTGCTGTAATTTTCTTTAATATCTGAACCAAGATCCTTGACTTTGCTAAGAAATCAGAGCTCACTTTTTTTTTTTTTCATGGATTAAATTGTCAGCAACCATGACAACCGTATGGGGGAGGTGTATGTATGGGCTGCTTTTTTTGTGGTCAAGGGTTCAAGGAACACAGTTCTCATTGGTCATACTTGTTTTATTTGCTTCCTATGACAAGTCTGTTTAAACTAGGGTGTGTTTTGTTCTGTGTTTGACTCTAATTGGCAGTTGAATAATTCTGGCCCAGATCCTCTAAACTCTCCCTGTTTGGGACTTTTGTTTTGTAGTTCTAAACACTGCAGACAACAAGGTAGAATTTTTCTGACCAGTGTTAAGGTTTACAGTTTGATTTAATGCAACAAATGGATATGGTGAGTTAGTAGAGTGACTGTTAGAGTGCTTGCTTTTCTTTAATCTGAGATTAGAAAACAAATCTCAGTTGCACCCAACAGTAGATCATTTGCTATATCTTCACACAGGAGCATCGGACACTTTCACAGTGACTTTTATCTGTAATGACTCGTACCCTGGAGAACTTAAATTTGTGGATGAAGAAATAAACAGTGCACTGGGAATCCAGAATACTTTCTTTGAGTTTCATACGGCCTTAGCCTGTGTCCCTGCTCCAGTAGACTGCCAGGTTACTGGTAAGTACTCTGTGACCGTGGAGGTGGGTGTTCCATGAAATTCATATCCGGGAGGTGGGGGTAATTGAATGAAAGGCAAAGCTTTCTGTGGAGATGGGTGGAAGTTTGAGGAAGGGTCAAAAATGTTTAAAAACTTGTTCTCTTCAGGATAAGAGTCTAGATGAACTTTTCTAACCCTTGTTTTCTAGCATTAGTTTTAATTTTCTTTTAATAAAAAAGAGCTCAAATGTAATGATTTTTACATACTTATTTAGAAACTAAAGTATGGGTAGATAATGGCAATTTAGCCCCCCATGAGTCATTTAATGCTGCATATTGTTTGCTAATGTAGCACTTTTTTTTTAAAAGCGTTTTTTAAAAGTTAGATGTATATTTTGACCAGAAAGCCACATCTGAGTCGCATGTTGCACTGTTTTCCCTAGTGGCTTGGCTCTTTTACCACTCCGTTTTGTCACATGTAAACCCTACTGATAGCTTCTTTACACTTGCTTAGGAGGCTGCTAAAGAAGCAGATATCGATAGCGATGATTATTCGTGAAAGTGGGGAATTTGGGCTTCCAAGGGGTGCTTTATCTGGTATGTTATGGGGTTGCTGGTTGTATTTGTTAGAAATGCCCAGAGTACTGACATTGGTGAGGCTGCTTATTCAGATAAGTAAAACAACCTTCTTCCTTATCTCAGTGTGATAAAGCTATGAATGTTTTCTGATTTATGATTATGAATGACTTGGAAACCATGTGGTAGCTTTTTGTGTTTTGGTGTCCTAAACTGGGATTGTCCTCAAAAAAGGTGTTTGACTAAAATACTTCATTTACGTGGCTTAGTGGTACCTAAAAGGAAACCGCTCTCTTAATAACCATTAACCCCATTAGAAGCCTGAAAATGGAACATTCCTCTGTTGCATGTGTTCCTAGGGTACTAGACTTTCCCTCTTCTTAGACTGCATAAAAGCTTTAGTTTTAGGAGAAAACTGGGAACTAACTGACTTTGCAAATAGATGTATATGAAATTTTGACCCTACCGAGCTTGATAGCTGCCTTTTGACAACTACTCTATTGTTTAGTCTGCACTGGAGAGTATCCGCTGTATGGTCATTTGCATGTGTCTGTATGTCATGCAGCTAGGCCTATATAATAATAATCATCCCAAACTAAAGGTTTTAGATGATCTCTGTTTGAATTGATGGACCATACCATGGCTCCAAAGGCCAGTTGGGGAAGAATAACACTTACTGCACTAACCACAGGGCCATTTGCCTGGTTGTACTGGTTGAGCTGCACATTATTGCTGTAGCTGGTCATGTGCTTCCCACTATGCAACGTGTTTCTTCTCAAAGTCATGGACCCCCACCGGATGGCCTGGCACCGTGCAATGTGGTCAGTTGCCAGTCGCTTGAAGCTTGTCTGTCTGAAATACTCACTTTTTGCAGATCCTGTTTGTTTCTTTTGAAACATTTCATCTGCCCTCCATGCTTAGTAACCAGAGTTTAATTCGGAATACAGAATTTGTTTTACTAGATGGGTCTTGGTCATGCAACTTACATGCCCAGTCCATAAGTGTCCATATCAGGTGGATGCAAAGTAAATAACCCTTGATACCAACTGAACCAGCTCTTGAAAAGACTTCCATGTTGGACATCTGGACCTGCCCTTTGAAGCCCAGCAGTCCTTGTAGGTGTTGCAAATAGAAACTGTCAAGATTTTTAATGTGCTGTTCATAATAGGTCCATGTTTCACACCCGTGGAGTATTATATCCTTATACCCATAGAGCTGTGAGAACAGCGTTCTGCCCTTTTATTTGTCTGTAGACAGATTCTGTTTTGCTTCCAGATTGTGATAAAAGTGACCACATGCAGCAGTATTAGGTCTATAACCTGTTCATTTGGCAGGCTATGCCAAGGGAAAAAAAATTTGCGTGGGGGGTGGGGAAATCAATTCAATTGAGAACTTGTATGTACAACATTGAGCCCAGTGAGACCCTGATCCTGTTCGGGTGCCGCATCCATATAGATAGTTAAAAACATGCTCTACTAAGTGTACTTAATTTTGGTGTGGGTTCTTGTCTCCTTTCCATAGTGTACCACATTACAGTAAAACCTCCATTTAACGGACTAATTCGGGTGAGGGGGTGTCCGTTAAATCAAAAAGTCCGTTATTTAATAATAATAAAAAAAATGAGCTGTCGGAGCAGCAGCCCACCCGCCACAGGGTCGGGGCGACAGCTCCGCAGCCCGCCCGCTGCTGTGACCCGGGCGGCAGCCGGGAGCCGGCAGCCAGCCCGCCCGCTGCTGTGACCCGGGCGGCAGCCGGGAGCCGGCAGCCAGCCCGCCCGCTGCTGTGACCCGGGCGGCAGCCGGGAGCCGGCAGCCAGCCCGCCCGCTGCTGTGACCCGGGCGGCAGCCGGGAGCTGGCAGCCAGCCTGCCAGAAATGGATCAGGAATGCATCAGACTTGCTCAGAAATTTTGTCCGTTGCATCCGAAGTCCGTTAAATCGAGGTCCATTAAATCGAGGGTTTACTGTAATAACAAATGGGAGAGGAAAGGTCCAGAAGTCTATTTCATAACATTCCTGAGACAATTACCTCAGTGCTTGCATGGAAAACTAAGGGAATGTAATACACTTTCTAGCTGCCCATACTCTGGGATTAGAGAGATGAAGTGGGTGAGAAAATCTATTGGACCAACTTCTGTCGGTGAGAGAGACAAGCTTTCCAGCTTACACACAGATGAGTTAAAGAAGAGCTCTGTGTAAGGTGGAAAGCTCGTCTCTTTTACCAACAGACATTGGGCCACTAAAAGGTATTCCCTCACCCACTTTCTCTCTCATGACTACAGCAACGCTACATGCAGTTTGGTATAACCGAGCCAGTATTTTTGGCTGGCCAGCTAACTTTTCATGGACCTTCAGCAGGGGTTCTAGGGATCAGTTTGGGAACTGCTGCCTTAATGATAGTAGATATTGGTAATGAGACTCTTGGTATGTACTGAGGAGCCATCTAACCTTGTAACAAGAACAGTACCAAGAAGGTCAGGTTTTTTTTGTTTTTAAATAATATACGTCTAGTACCATATATATATCCCCCTCAATTTATTGTACATCCCAAATATATTTCAGACTCCGCTGGCAATGAGTATGATCTAAGTGATTTGAGCAGAGAGGAAGAGCCCTGGATCGCTATAGATACTTCAAAAGACGCAAAAACAAGAACTTTTTATTTGAGTATTTGTAGTCCTCTATCTTATGTGCCTGGATGTCCTGGTAAGCTGACAGTGGTGCCTTAAAATGCTCTTTTCCTAGCTTGTGGTTTGATTTAGGTACTGATTTGAGTAATTTTTTTTTAAAGTAAAGAACTGATATTTCTCTCTTTCTGTGTTAAGTTTATTTTAGGATTGAACCAGTTTGTTGTTAGTACATGCTATATAGCAATGGTGGTAGCCATAAATACATTTTTTTTTTTTAAACAAAGCCCCTTCTGTTTATCTTAATGTGATAAGACCACTTGCTGGAAACACAATCATGAATAAATAAGCTTAGCAAAGTGCATTTTCAGTCTTATTGTCTTAACACAGGCATGTCCAAAGTCCGGCCCGGGGGCCAATTGAGGCCCGTGTTCAAATTTTCACCGGCCCGCAGGCTCTGTTATAAAATCAATAATATGCGGCCCGCCAGCACTGTTGACCACAGTATAAAACAGCGGTCGCCAACCAGTGCGCGATAATTTGGGTGGTCCGCGGAGCCGCAGCCGGAGGAGAGGGGCGGGGTCAGTAAGAGGCGAGCGGGGGGTGGGGGGGGGAGAAGAGCGGAGGCGGAGCCGGGGCAGGAGGCGAGGCAAGGGAGAAGAGCGGAGGCGGGGCTGAGGCCGGGGCAGGAGGCGAGGCGAGGGAGAAGAGCGGAGGCGGAGCCAGGGCAGGAGGCGAGGCAAGGCAAGCCGGGGAAGGGGGGGAGCGAGAGCACGGCCGGAGCGGGAGGAGGAGAGCGTGGCCGGAGCTGGGGGGGGGGGGGGGGAGAGCAAGAGCGCGGCCGGAGTGTGTGTGGGGGGGGGTCGGCCCTCACACATCTTCACCTTACCAAATCTGGCCCTCTTTCCAAAAAGTTTGGACACCCCTGTAATTAACACAACAAAGTAAAGTTCTGAATAAAATGTGCTGTCCGTTTCATATGAACTGGTGACACTTTTTATATATAGTTGATCCCTGACCAGTTCGCTCTTTGATATGAGCTACTGCTTTTTTGACCCACTCTGCTTTTATTGATGTCTACTTAAGTGGAGTTTTCTGTAATGAAAATGCAACATGACATAAAATGTCCTATTCCTGCAGGTGGTGCAATAGGATCTTGTGTGAAATCTGCCGATAAAGGCCGGAACCTCGGTGTCATTCAGATAAGTCCTCAAGCTGCTACCGATGGGTCTCTTAGTATTGTTTACTTGAATGGTGACACATGCAAAGATAATCAGCGCTATTCTACACGTATCCTCTTTGAGTGTGATCAAACCCTAGTAAGTGTGTGTGGATTTTATATAAAAATCCAATCCTGGTGATAGGTCAGTCTTATTGCATGTAATGAAATGTATTTTATGTCTCAATTCCAGAAAAAAACAGAATTGAAGGCCTCTAAATTTTTCTTAGTGATGTTTTTCTATGTACTCTAATAACCAGAAAAGGGAAAATAATCCTTTTTCATTGACTTTTACTGAATAAAGTTTTTTATGCTGTGTAATACTGGACTCCCCATTATTACTCAATAAAAGTGGCTTTGTTCAGGGACTCGATTCATAGGGTTAAAAGTACTGGTGTGAGTCTGCTTGAATTCAGTTTTCATGAGTTAGAAATACACTTGGTTTTTGTTTTCTCCCCTCTCTCACTGCTTACCCAGATGGAGAAATCTTAAATATTAGAACTGGTGATTACTCTCCATGTGTTTGTATTGTAGGGATCACCTGTGTTTCATCATGAGGATGGCTGTGAATTTGTGTTTATCTGGAGAACCCTGGCAGCCTGTCCTGTCCACAGAGCAGAAGGTAAAAAAGTCTGGAATTAACTATGAAATGTGATCGAATTCCTTAATACCACAGCAGTTTTGTACATAATGCTTTTGTGAAAATACTTGTGTAATTGCTCTTTCGTATACAAAATCTCAGAGCCCAAAAGGCTCATCTTGGTTACGAAGAGAGCGCTTTTAGTATTGAAAAATCCACTGACCTGTGCTGGTGACAAAGAAACAAGTTGTAAACTTCATCATACCCTGTGCTTCATGAAGGTTATGAAGTGTTACCCTAGGGTAGGGTGTGGTGGCACAGGTGTCTGAGCCAGGCTCATAAACTTTACCTTAATGCTGGTAGGGGCTGGGTACATTTTTATTTCATGCGCTAACATTAAATGCCCAGGCTTCCATAGAAGCTTTCTGGTAACTTCCGTGTGCCATTGTAATCCTGAACGCTTAGTTTTTCTGTTTAAATTGTCAATGATGTATAAGCAAAATTCAGAAGTTTTTGTTTTGTTTTATAAAAGTACTCTGAACCGTTATTACTGTTGATAATGCTGTAGTCTGTACTGCTGCAAAGGCCAATCCCATTAGAATTACCTTTATTTGGGCCCTAGTAAGCTTGGGTGTGTCTGTGTGTCTGTGTAATAGCTCAAAAGGAGAGTTGATAAATCTCAACACATAGTTGTCTTGGTTTGGTTAAAATCTGTGTTTGAAAATGTGGCACTAGAACCTTAGCTACTGTAAATCCGTATACTTCCATCCATTGAAGGCAGTGAAGTTGTACTGTCTTAAACCAGCTGAGGGTTTGGCTCTTCAAGTTAGTTTAACCTACAACTATTCTAGTTGTGACATTTAAGTAAAGTTGTGATGTACAGATAAAATACGTAAGTGTACGTTATGCCGTCTGAACAGAGCAATTGTCACTGCAGATCAGACCAGTGGTAGTCTTAGACCAGTATTGTCACCCGATGCTTAGAGAGAGGGGTAAGAGCTCTACACCAGACCAATGTGGGATAGCTGCCCTCCAAAACTGCTCTCCTCCTTGCTACCTCACTATACACTCTCCATTTGCAGATCATTAATAAAGGTCCTGGACCTGGCACTCCTCCACTTCTAACCTTTTAGCATGATGAAAGTTGACTATTTAATCCTGCTTCCTAGACAGTGTTCCTAGGCCTGCTTCCTAGACCGTGTTTGATCCATGGCCTTATTTTGTCTCATGAGTCTATTTTTGAGTATTGCTTTAAGCCTGTAAATGTTATAAATTTATCTAACAATTTTAAGGGGTTATTAAAAATTGAACTTTTCTCGTCACTAAAGGCTAAATAAAAGAGTGAAACTCTTAAGTGGCTTCTCACGTGATCAACAGAAATTAATTGCTTTAACTGAAGTGGCCTTACAAATAAGTTTGGAGCAAAATTTACTCTTGGGTTCTTAAGAGTGATGGGTAGGAGGCTGCTTAATAAGGACTGTCCTTTTGTGCAGGTTTAACTCTGCAGCTGTGAGTAGGTTTGACTCTCCCTGAGTGCGTATTGCACAGCTTGTGTTTAGCTGTGTTAATGCATTTGCAATTTAAGGTTTCTGTTAACTTTTGATTCAAAGGTGATAACTGTCAAGTGAAAGATCCAAAGTATGGTTTTGTGTATGATCTGAGGCCTCTTTCTGGGAAGGAGAAGAAAGTGAGTACGGATGAATACGACTACTATTTCAGAGTCTGCGACAGAATAATGGAAGCATGCCCTCAGGCAAATCATCAGAACAATGTGTCGTCCTGCCAAGTAAAGAAGCAAGACCCATCTCTTAGAAAAGTAGCAGGTACAGTAGTTGGATTTAGGGAAGAGGAATTGGGAGGGGGTTGGTGCCTTACTCTGGACGTCTGAGTGCAGCTTTTCAGTGACATCGTGCTTTACTGTGCATCTCCCAGAGGTAACAAACCACTGCCAAGCAGATCTTAATATAAAATAGTAAAACATCATTGAAAGAGGAACTCTACTTCTGTGTTCCTTAAAGTGGCTTCTGTATAACTAGAAGATGTCCTTATCACTCTTCTTCTGACTCTAGTCAATGATTCCCCAAATCCAGTCGTCCGTTTGATATAAGTCCTGTATTGCCACTATACTGTACAGACCACAGGGAATCAGTAGCTCGAGTTGGGAGCTCAAACCTCCCTTCGAGCTGGGAGTGACTGAGAGCCCTGCATTTGCTAGAGCGGCTTTCGATGGATCTTCATTGGCTAATGCACAAGTGTCCATAACAGGCTGTTGGGGAGCAGAGTCCCTTCTCTTACTGGAGGCTGTTTGCAGTGTGGTGGTTTGAGGGGAGTTAAGGGGCAGATGAGGTGGCTATGTCGGCTAGTAAATGGAGAACTGTGGCTTCAGTGAAAATGTCAGGGTGATTTCAGAGTAGAAGGAAGAACTGGTGCACTGCCAGTCGGATGACAGGCAGTGATGGTAAAGACATTGCAGAAGAGCACACGAGACCTCCAACAATGACAGTCTCTTTCTGCATAGAAATTCTTTCAAAGCTAAGATTGAGGGTTTTTTCGATGTAGCTAAAAAAATTAATCTAACCAGAAACCTGTAACTTGTCTGTCGTGATCTGAGACAATATTGGCAGAAATGTATCCTCTTAAAATTACTGTCCCTTACCTAGTCCTTGTGGCCCTGATGCCAGAAGTATTGGCTATAACTATGCAACTGTACTGCATTAGCTTTCTATAGTTGGATTCAAGTAGTCGTTGGCTTCCGTTTCAACAGTTTTTGTCATCTAATTTCAAAGGTTTGTATACTGAGAAGCTGACTTTTGAAAATGGATTAATAAAAATCAACTATACCAGTGGAGAGAAGTGCCACAAAATATATGAACGATCAACTGCCATATTCTTTTACTGTGATCACAACACTCTGGAGGTTAGTATATCTTTTGGACACTGAGACATGTCTTCAGGAGCTGCAGAACTAATGATTTCTGAAATTTATCCTTCTGAGTTACCCTACGCAGAGGGCTGGGGAGACAAATGTAAGGGGGACTATGCATCTTGTTTCAAGAAAAGTGTAGTCCTCCATTCACAACAGCCCCACCCGACTGAGTTAAATTGTTTTGTTCTCCTCTTTAGTTGTGGGATAATATGGCTAGATAGAAAATGCCTCAGCAGCTAAATGAAGGGCACCCTGAGGTGGCATCTGGATGTCTGCCGGGCATGATGTGGAGACCCCAGGGAAATCTCAAGCACCATTCCTCTTACCGGAGAATTACTGTGACTACAGTAGCTGAATTATGAGCCTTGAACTTGCTTTTAAGGGAGTCTGGGGAAGGATCTTTCCTTATAAGGAAATAGTCTGGTTTTAAAGTAAAAAACACAATGGCGTAAGGATGAGTAGCTTATCCTACAGAAGAACAGGGCATTCTTTTTATTATTCTTTTGTTACACACTAACTGAAATTGTTTTATAACATACCTTGTAAGTGAATTATTAGAAGGTACAGAATTCTGGGAAATGCGTTCCTCTTAGTCTTGATCATGCTAATCTTGCCTCAACTGACTGTGGTAGACTCCACCTTTCTAAGACTGCCTGACGTTTCAAGCATACCCTTACTAATCTAATTTGAAACACATGCTTCCAGAAGAGTTGCATTGCAGAGTATGAATAACTTCCTGGATTGTACAGTACTTGCCTGAGGATTAAGCCTCTTAGTCTGGAAGAAATGTATTGCTGCACTACCATGTTCCTAAAAGCCCCAACTTTCCAAAGTTAGGCCTGCTTTATTTTTTGTGGCCATGTCGGCACTTCCAGTTCTGCCACCCCTAATGAACCAAATCTGTCCCCTCATAAATGCAATTAATTTAAATCTTCACACAGTTGTTTCTGTAGCCCTTACTATCACCTTGAAGGTGCAGGTGTCTCTGCTCCTTTTTCCATAGCCCATAGTCTGAAGGGACCAGTGGCTAGGGGGTTGTTCTGCCTGCCCACTCCCATTTTGGAGGGAACTGGGCAGAAGCTGGCAGTTCTATCCACTCTGATCCCTCATTTTCCTTTTCCTTCCTGGCTAAAGAAACAGTGGCCCTTGCACTGCTCTGCTACTCCCCCCTCTCCACAATCCTCTAAAAGAGCCAGTGGTTCTTGACCCTTTCCTCTGCGTAACATTTTTCCTGCCCTTATGAATGGCTTTTTTTTCTGAGCACTGGTCGTGTATACACAACTGTAGGACTAGTAACTGGTGAAGGTATCCTCTGCATTCAGCTGTGTAATGTTAGAGCTCTGATTGGTGTCTTGTTTAACTGCATTAATGTTTGAAAGCCAAATAAGGAAGTAGGGGAAATTTTGTTCACCGCTGTATTTAGAGATGTGAAATATAAACTTCTCTGGTTCTGTTTTTCTCAGCCAGTGTTTCTAAAAGAAACTCCCGATTGCACCTACCTGTTTGAATGGCACACCCCATATGCTTGTCCACCCTTCCGATCTATAGAATGCTCCTACAAGTAAGCTGTGCTTCCTTCTGACCTAAACTGGTGGTGGTGTACTGGTGGCGAGATGTGCCCATTCAGGAGGGATTGTATTCCGTATGAGTGGCTATAATCACAGCCATTATTTTCTCTCGTTGATAATGATCCAGTGTGAATTGGCGAGAGGTTAAATTGTAACACGTATCTGTAATGCACAAGTGCAAGTGTAGTTCCCTGGGCTGGAGGAAAACAAACTTAAGCTTATGAACTAATTTTATATGTAGGAATAGACTGTTTTTGGGACATGGGGGCGGGGGGGGGGTTAACAGTTTAGTGTCAAAACGGACAGTTTTAGACTGGGCGGAGGGAGGGAGCAGAAAGAGAGGCCAGAGATAATATAAAACTGCTGGTGATGGGTTTTTGAACCACTGAAAAGGAGGGGTATGTATGATGGAAACTGGAACCTAATGGGGGGTGGGGGGGGAGGAAGAGGAGTGACTGCATCTGCCGTCCTCACGGCGGCGGCAGTAGGCGGCATGCTCCCCTGTCGACTCCAGCTTGTGCCTCTCAGCGAGCTGGAGTTCCGGAGTCGACGGGGGCGCCGTGAGTGATTGATTTCTCGTGTCTTCACCAGATGCAAGAAATCGATCGCTAACAGATTGCTATCCGGCGGGTAGTGAAGACAAGCCCTTACAGTACGAAATTAGGTCAATTTATAGAAGTCAATTTTTCGTAAGAGATTTTATGCAATCCGTTGTTCCCACTAAGCGCATTAAGTTGGCAGAGTGCATCCACAGTACCATGGCTAGGATAGACTCTTGGAGTGGTGCACTATGGGTAGCTATCCCACAGTCCTTGCAGTCTCCACTGCCCATTGGCATTCCGTTTTTGTTTTTTTTTTTAATGGAGTTCTGCCTGCATAGATTCTTCTGCAATCAGATCTAGTACCTCCCGTTCGGCCCATGCTGGAGCTCTTTTGCGATTCTGCAGGAAATGAAATTCAGAAGTTCCTGGGGCTTTTCCTGACTACCTGGCTAGTGCATCTGAGTTGAAAGCTCTGTCCAGAGCAGTCACAATGGAGCATTCCAGGATACCTCCTGGAGGCCAATACTATCGAATTGCATCCACAGTACCCCAGATTCGAACCAGCGAGGTCTATTTTTATTGCTACTCTCCTTTCTGGGGAGGAGTACAGACATAGGTTAAAGAGCCCTTTAAGTCAACAAAATGGGGTTGGTTGTGTGGAATGATTTAGTTTTTTAATTTGACATACTGTGGCTAAATTTGACATAATCGTGTAGTATAGACAGGCCTGTGTGTCACAGGAAGGGAACAGGGAGACTGAGGTGCCGCAGTGGCAGGGAATCGATTAAGTGGGAGATAGCCAGATGGTCCTAGCATGTAAACTTCAGAGGAAGGGAGGAAAAGGATCCCCAATGCCTCGGCCCATGTGACCTGGGGGTGGGATAACTTCTTCCTGCCCCCAAATCTGGCAATCATTGTGACTGTGAGTAAGACACGCCAGCTAGGGACCTAGATAGAGGATTCTTTGTAACATCTCATAGCACTGGTCCACCCTATTTAATGGCTGGTCTTGGCAAACCTACCAGGTCTGAGACCTGTTTGGGATGCTGCTAATAGAAATCTACTATTGTGCAGGAGTTCCAGATGCTTACTGCATGTAGCATTTTCCCCAGAATCACTGCAGAATTGTTGATCCAGCATGGCAGTCTGCTTTTCGAGAGGACTTTGATTCATCTAAATGTCAAACTCTTTGTTTAATGCAGAGACGACAAAGGAAACTCATTTGATCTTTCACCTCTGACACGGCATAGAGAGAACTGGGAAGCTATTCCAATGTCTGGCTCAAAACAAAAATACTATATTAATGTCTGCCAGTCCTTGGTGCTACATGCAAGTGCAGGTAAGAGCAAGAGAAATATATATATTTAAATGCCATTAGTAGTTATGGGATGAAAACAGGAGGGGAGACAGCCCTGTTCTCTTCTCCCCCCAACCCACCCACTGCACCAACAGCAAAGCAAAAGATCACCAGGCGCAGAGTAGACGCAGGCACAGTTATGGCTTGTGGGCAGCAGAGGGAAGGCCAACGCTTAGGATCGGTTTCATTGTAACCAGTTATGGAGATCCCTAGCAACTCTTTTCTTTACCTCCACAGCCTCAGCCTTGCTTCACTATTATCTAGCTCGGTGTTTCCCAAACTTTTTTGATCACGGAACACTTTTTAGCCTGGTATATGTTTATGGAACACTTACAATATTATTTTGTTGTCTTTTGGTTTTCAAATAAAAAATTGTTATTTATGCTCAAATATATTTTATTTTATAAATTAGTCATTCAAAAAGGGTAGTAAACTAGGCTTCAAATATGCCAAATTTAAAATTTTTAAAAAAAAGTCAAGACCCTTTTTCTTAACGATTCTTTCACGGAACACCTGTTCACATCGTGCGGAACACCAGTGTTCTGTGGAACACAATTTGGGAAATGCTGATCTAGTTCTTCCCCCTTTATTCCAAGTTTGCTATAGATCTTGGGGGTGGGCGAGAAGGCACAAGAGCATCACTGGAGGAGGGTGACCTTTTTGAGGAGGTTGCTTTTCTCTAGCCCCATCAAGCTGATCCTAGATTCTTCGCCGGGTGTCTAGGGACAAGTATTCTGGCAGCTGATCAGTGCAGTAGCTGACCTCCCTTTAGCAGCTATAGCTGTGGCTGGCCTCTCCTGCCATTGTGTGACCCTGTGAGGTGGGAGGTGAAGCTGTATAAAGGAAGCAAAGAGGCGGGGGGTGGGGGAGCGGAAGAGACTAAGTTTCCAAAAGTAACCTAATCAGGTTTTTTTCTAGGCTGAGATCAGCCATTTTAAGTGACAGTCAAGCTAAGCATTTCTGCAAAGTGATGTTGGTGAGTAGCATAGCACTTTACCACTAGGGTATATTTATGTGGAATTCTCTTGTTTCATAAACATGCATCCTAAACTGTTGACAGCAGGTGATGGAGTCAGAGAGCAATCATCAGTTTTCTGCGTTTGTCTCATGACTAGGGTCTTGTCCGTCAGATGCGGCTGCCTGCTTAGTGGATGGTTCCAAATATATAAATCTAGGTGAGGTTGCTGATGGCCCACGATGGGAAAATGGCATTTCTATTCTAAAGTATGTAAATGGGGAGCCATGTCCGGACAAAATTCGCAAGAGGATAACTATATTACGCCTCAAGTGTGATGAAAGCAGAGTTGTAAGTATGGTACTGCCAGTGGGGTTTATCTTGCTGTGATGTATCCAGTTTTCTGAGAAGGAAAAATATTCTCTACTATTTTGGGGTGTGGCAAAAACCCTTTTGTGCAATTGGATTGGTACTGGCTGTGGGAGTGAAGTAAAGAGTTGAGCTCCTCATCTGAGAGTCCCAGAATTTGAGTGACTGACCAGAAAGGTCTTTGCATTAGAAGGCATATTAGACATGAAAGAGTTATTCTCTGTAGTATGTAGTCCAACATTTTGTCTAGAGTTCAAACATATTCAGCAGTAGAGTTTCCATTACGTACTTTGGAAAGTATTACACAGCTGAAATAACCTTACCTTTTGAAGAATCCCGTTCCTCCTGCCCTGATATATGGGCTAATGTTCCTTTTTAATTTATCTTGTTGCACAAATATATATGCCACCCTCTATGTTCACACCCTGCAAGTATTTACAGATTGTTACCTGGCTCCCACTTCTTTACCCATAGAATCCTAGACTATCAGGGCTGGAAGGGACCTCAGGAGGTCATCTAGTCCAACCCCCTGCTCAAAAGGAGGACCAATTCCCAACTAAATCCAACTAAACCCCCACCTCCTCACAGCCCACTCATACAAGCTGAGTTCTTGAACTCTCCTCATGCCATTCCTCCTGCCATCATCACTTCTGTTGCTATGACTGTGAACTTCTGCCTTGTCGGTATGAAATGCCCAGAACACAATACAGGAGTCCCTGTGCTGTCCCTCCAGTGTGTGACTAGTCAGATTTGGTCTAAGAGGTAAATGCTATAAGGATAATCTATCACATTTAAATGTTTGACATGCCTGTGTCACAGTACTCTGATTTTTCTCTCTCAAATCTTCTGTGTTTCAGGAGTCTAACCCAGAATTAATAACTGCTATTGAAGATTGTGAATATACTTTCTTATGGGTCACTGCTGCTGCATGTCCTCTGAAAAGAAATGTGCAAAATGACTGCAGGGTAACCAATCCTGCTACGGGTAAGGGACACGACAATTTTATGCACTTGACATTAGTGTGTTCCAGATGTTTGAGCTGTTGGAAACAGTGTTGCATTTGTACTCTCTGGTAGCTGTAATTGCCAGTAACAATGAACGAGGAGAATGGGAGGTCCCTGAACCCTGGTAGGCTTGCCCTCATTCTGCCAGATGTGGCACGTGAACTCTCAGGTGGTGGGAGATGAGGGTTGTTGTCACTCACCTTCTTCAGAGGGGAACTGTTTTGAGGTGGGTGGGAGAAATATTGTGCAAAGGAACTATCACCTCAGCCTCTTGGGGATGCTTGTTCTATCATGAATGCTACTGGCCAACCCTGAACAGATTGTTGCCTCAGAAAATCCCAGAATTGGATTCCTCTTAAGTAGCTTAAAATACGTAATTGTCAAAACTGGTAGGTGTCCTGTGGAGTTGGGGGAGTGCTGGAGTATGATTCTTAAGCATCTCTTTAAAAAGCCATTGTGTGACTCAATTTTATTTATTTTGATTCTGCAAAAGGAGTAAATTCTTCCTTGTTCTCCTTGCAGGACATCTCTTTGACCTGAATTCTTTAAAGAGAGAGTTTGGCTACACTATCTATGACAGCAAGAGAAGAAGAACACTGAACTTAAATGTTTGTAATGAAGCTAAAAGCCCATGTGGTAGTGGGGTTGGTAAGTTTTTTTTTGTTTGCTTTTTTTCTTAAAATGCTTTCTGTGCTTGTAAATAGTATGCCACGTCATTAATAGATCAGTCAGTGAAACTCTCTGCCTAAAGAAAAGCCTATTTTTCCTCACAGTATTAAACACCAAAACGTACAAGTGGCAGGAAATAATGGAATATAATGCATTGATATGTGAGGAGATGGAGGGAGACTGGCTGGGACTCACTGGTGCAAAATACTTTAAAATCATAAGAAATGTAACCTGTTACGACTGGAGCTAAAAATGGACAACATTTGTCTTGGAGAAGTGAGGGTTATTCCTCAGACAGCTCAGTCCCTGTCTGAACAGAAGCCTTTCTCTCTGGACCATGGAGACAGACCAGTAGATCTGGCTGCAAGCAGGGACTAAGACCAGTCCTTTGTGGAATTCTCCAGAGTTCTCAGCCTGGGTCTCTGCTTTGTGGCAAGACTTGGGAATTTGCATTGAGGACTCTGTCTTAAATGAAGGGGGGAAAAAAAAAACTTGGCACAAAAATTAGGGAAAGTTATGGTTCCCAGAAGATGGCAATCTGCTTCTTTTTAAGAAAACTAGACGTTTCCCCTCCTTTTCACTTTTATAAACAGCTGATTGCAAAATTGACCAGAAACACTGCAAAAAAAAAACAAGCCGCAGAAACACCATTAAACTGTTCCAAGATGTGGAGTGACATGCAACAGTCACCAATATAAACATTTAAGTTTATTCAGCTAAACTATTTAAGAAGGAGACTTTATTGACATGACTGGTTATACAAGTGCTGCCAAACTGTAAGAGACCCCTTGGATATATATTGTGACCCTTCTTCCAACAATTTCAAAGTGCACTCAAATGTAAGGACATAAATGCAAGTTCAGACCTGTACCTTAGCCACTGTGCCTTGTAACTGGTTTCCTATCATTAGACTGAAGAGCACTTCTGCTAGTGCATTTAGTTACACTTGGGGAAATTCTGTGCCAAAAAAATAAAAGTTCTGTGCACAATATTTTGAGTCTGCAAAATTCTGCATATTTTATTTGTCAAAATAACATCATATAATCACACCAGTTTGAATTACTTTTGCTTATTTATTTCAAAATACCTACCAGCAAGTATGTCTAACAATACAGACAACAAAAAAGATTCAGGAAATGTTTTTTGACAATAGATTCCTTGCTAAGCATATTAATACAGAACTCTGAGTAACTGATTAATTGATTTAAACTCTGATACAGAACCATATTTCCGTCACTTCTCAGAAGCAGAGCAAAGGCTTGGGGGAGTTTGAGGCAACAGAGAAGCTGAGGGAGAGGGAAGTAATTACTCGGAAGAGCCTTGATGTGAACTTGGAGAGCTGTTGGGTATGGGTGAAAAAAGTATGGAAGAAGTTTTGAGGGAGGGATTGTTAGGGAGTGTCCCTCATGCAGACTGTGGCTGACCCCTAACCTGTCCCATTCTGTCAGGCACATCTGCCCCATCCCCATGGCCTTCTTGCCCTCACCCTGCCACTCCCATGACCCTATGTCTCCCTATACCCTCCCCCCCCCCCATCACCATGTGTCTCTGCACCTCCTTCCCTCTGTGGCCCTGTGCCTCCACTCTTTCAGCCCTTGCCCCAGTCTGTCCTCCCCTACTAGCCCTTATGAGGTCCTGTCTGACCCAGTAGTGAAGCCAGGGGAAATCCGGGGGAGCGGCCACTCCCCCTTAGGTCAGATTCAGAAAACTGGCACCTTTTCCAGTCACTGGGTGGCTGGAGCAGGGGGAACTCCTGGAGCTGCCACAGAAATGCCACCGCTGAATTAAACTGCGAACAGGGTTCTGCCCACTGAAATGCAGACTAAAGGGGTCCACTTCTTACGGCGCCATTTCGGCGGCCATACTCACTTCAGCACTTTGTCCGGCGGCAGCTCCAGCAGGCAAATTTTGTTGTTTTCCGTGCTTGACAAGTGAAAGTGGTGCCTTTTTTTTTTTTTTTTTTTTTTTTTTTTATGGCGCCTTTTTTTGTTGGTCGCTCCCCCTACTGCTGCTACCTGGCTACACCCCTGGTCTGACCCCTCCCAGCACCATATAGCCCTTGTCTCCTGACCTGGTCTGACAAGCTCCGCAAAGGCAATGCTCTCTTCCCTTGCTGCAGGGAGCTGCAACTTTGTTCTACTGCCACAGCAACATTTTGGCAGAAGCTTTTTTCTGCATGAAAAAATTAGAAATCTGCAGGGTTCATTAAATATGCGCACGCACAGTAACACAGAATTCCCCCAGGAATAATTTAGTGCATTTAGTATAAATATAGTCCACACTAGGTATTAATACCACCTCTAAATCAAATCTCCAGTGGTCCCTAATAAGAGGATGTTTAATCTTTATGTAGCAGGTTAATCTGGTCTAGAAGACTGACACACACTCTTCTCTCATATTAAGCGTCACCTACAGTAGTTGGTAAGGCATTATCTGCCATGTAGTAAAACTGAACCTGCTAACAGGTCTTGGAAGCCTGTGCCAGGCAACATGTAAGATTTAGTGTAGAAACGCTTGCACTGTTGATGCAACAAAGGTGTTGGGTTCTAGCTGAGGGGAAGGAATTGGAACTCTCCCCTCCCAAGCAATCTTGAGTCGATGACACAAAAACTGCTGTCCTAGAATTGAAAAGAGAACCAGTGCTGATAGTCCACACTTCACTGATCCAGTTACAGCTAAGTAGTTACAGAGTGCCTGGTATTCTGTCCTCTGCTACTCTGTATGGTCCCATATTCTGACCCATAGTGGCTGCAGTAGTACCCCTGTCAGAGGTCTTGCAGTCTACCAGATAAATGTGTAATTCCACAAAGGAGGACTGTTAACACCATCATTTCAAATGTTGTCTGCCTGTAACTGCTTTGAGTAATTTATTGTGATCTCTCTACTGTAAAGAGATACTAATACCCAAAGGGTTCAATACCCATCAAATGGACAAGTAACCTACCTTATTTCATCTTAGACAAAAAGTCCATTTCCAGTTTTTCAGTGGCTAGTGTTCTTTGCACCCTTATTTTAAAGAAGCAAATGGCTAGTTCTGAATGTTTGCAGCGAGATGCGAAATGGGTGGCCAGGTCTAGGAGTAGCTATACTAAGGCTTTGCTGTTGCCTTTCATCTTGACTGAATGTTCCACAGCCATCACTCCCTTTTTATGCTAGTAAAATATTGATATTTTAAACATAGTGGTGCAAGTAGTTGCTACCATATTGAGCATTCTTTTTAAATTGGAAAAATAAAAAATTTTAAGCCTTGGTTAGGGGAAAAAACATCTTAAACTAGGACTAAAAGTTTTGAATTATGATCACTTTAGGATTTCAGAAACAATGGTAATTTACCACACAATTACTCAGTATGATCAGATTTTTTTTTTCCTAGCCAATAACTTTTAACCCCATTTTGTTAATTTAGGTGCCTGCATCATTGGTGATCAGGAGCCAATTAATGCTGGAAGATTAAGCAAAATGTTGACTTATGAGGATAAGGTGTTGAGGCTTGTCTATTCGGGGGGAGATCCCTGTCCTGCAAACTCTCAATTGAAACACACAAGCTATTTTAGCTTCGTGTGCAAGTCTGATGCGAGAGCTAGTAGCGGACCTGTGCTTTCATCCTTTGATGAGCAGAAATGCACCCATTACTTTTCTTGGCATACTTCTTTAGCCTGTGAGGAGGAAGAGGTAAGAGATTCAACAAGCCTTTCTTTCTGATATAGAAACCACAGACAGAGTGGAAAAAACATCCTGCTGCTTGTTAGCATTGTTCTGATGTGGCAAAAGTGGTGTGCTTTAAATCCTACATTTCAAGGGAAAGGTCTTATCTTGTATGGTACCCTAAGTTGTAAAGAAGTTTATAGCAGAAGTGTCTTTTTTAGCAATAAGTGCAGTGAGTATAATTTGTGTTACAGTAAAAGGTACAAGTCTGCCACCAGGCAGTACTTGTAACCAAAGGATTTCTTGTTTTGGTGCTTATTGACCAATCTAAGAGTACTCTTAATAGGAACAGAAAAAGCATTTTCAGATGTTAACCATTGGGTTAATGTGACATTCTTTGATAGCTTGTAAGCGGACTCCTTTCACTATTGAGTATCTTTGTCTTGAAAGATATGCCATAGCTTCAGTAGAAATATGGGCCTGCTATAGGAATTTCACGGTGAGGCTCTCTGGCCTGTGATGCAGATCAGGTTAGATGATCATACTGATGATCCCTTCTGGCCTTAAGTCAATGAATCTGACACATTTTGCAGTTGTTGCTTTTTTCCTAGTTACCACTCAAAACCCCCAAACTTGCATCTGATTCCTGAGAAAAGTAGAAACTCTCTAATTCTCTTGGTGCCAGAAAATATGAACACAATGAGAACAAGTGTACTTGGTTGTACAATTAAAAAAAAATTGAATTGTAATTAAATGGCTTAAATACTGTACATGAGGTGTACTCCCCCGACTGATTTCAAGATTGCTACTGAGTTTGCTGACCTCTGGAGACATTTTTATGGGTATCTACACTAAGAAATTACACACCAGTGCTTCATGTCTCTTTTCCTTAGTGGCGATCCTGGGCCTTAAGTTGTAAACATTAAATAAGAAAATCCCATTTCTTCTAATATAAATTATGTAGATTTCTGTCAGTAGCTAAGCAAAGAGCAACAAATGTAGTTTTACTCCGAGCCTCTCCAAATTGAATTTGAAATTTAATCCCACTTGAAATTAACTCTGGCCAGAGGGAGAAAAGGAAGGATCATTGCATAATAAACAGTTCCCATAAAGGCATCACATTTGTTTTCTAATAGGTGAAATGCTCAGTGCTGAATGGCAGCTCAGTTATTGACCTCTCTCCTCTGATCCATCGAACTGGTTATTATGAGGCGTTTGATGATGATGATTTAACTGACCTCACGCCGGATTTCTATATTAACATCTGTGAGCCTCTGAATCCAATCGTAGATGTCAACTGCCCACCTGGAGCAGCTGTCTGCATGGTTCCTGTTAATGGACCCCCCATAGTAAGTACTGTGTAACTGAAATATTTTGAGATCCAGTAACTCTGACAGGTCCTTCTTTGAATGACAACTCTTACCCCAATGAAACTATCTGATTATGAGTTTGGGGGGGAATGGTTGATTTAAAACTACATTTGCAAAGTCCTGCCCCGTCACACCGTTTGTCACTTGTCCCCAAACGGTGTCCATGTCTTTTTTTTCACCATGGCTATCCTCTGAGATGGAAAGATCCACTGGCATTGCAGACTTCTGTCTCCTGTGAGATATACCGACAGCTCACACTGGGATAGACCCAAAATGTTAGCCAAACATGACTTATTCATGGTTTATATTTAGCAGTACTAAGTGTTTGGATTGGTGAGCAGAAAGCTTTTAAGTAGTTTCCTGTATCTGGTGGAGAAGAGATAATGCTAGCCATAAAATTAATAGTGCCCTAAATACAAAGTTGTATGTGTCCCAGTGTGTAGTACAATGTAACCATGGGTGAATTACCTTCAAAACCTTACGTGAACACTTGACTACCAAATCATATGATTTGCAAAGCAACAGTTGACAGTAACTCACCACCACAAGGAAGGTTGCTGGGGTGTAGAAGTTGTCTCTTGCTGAGTCTTAATGATGATTAACTTACTGAGTCTTGATGCACATTTTTGTAAAGGCTGTGAGCAAGTGAAGCTAGTGTTTTAAATGACCAAATTTCTTTGGATGCTTCCATTTTGGCTAAGAAGAAACCAGTGTGTTACTTGAAAACAGCACTCTTTCTTGGACTAATGACACATTTTGCACACAAGGTGTGAAATGTTTTATTATGTGCTATTTTTTTCAAGTTTAATCATCCTTTATCATAGTGAGTGGTCATCTTCTATTTTAAGATCTAATCCGAGTACATCCAAGGAGGGCAATTGTTATAGGGCATGATTTTCAGAGGTGCTTAGTACCTCTGGTCTCACTTACGTCAATGGAAGATGCAGCTACTTGGCTCATCTGAAAACTTGGGCTGTAGTATTTAATACGCTGTTATTAATCAGTGTTTTTGCTCGTTTAGGATATTGGTCGCATCACTGAACCTCCAAAAATAAATCCTGCAGTAAATGAAGTTTATATCACTTTTAACAGTACAACCCCTTGTGAAGCAGACAAAAAGTTCAACTACAACTCTCTTATTGTATTCCATTGTAAAAGAGGAACAAGTCTGGTAAGAAACTTTTTTTTATATTTTACAGGGAAAATACAGATTTGTTTACTGTAGAAAAAGGAGCAATACACAGTGTATTGCAAAATGAGAAGTAACCAGTGAGTGAGTGTAAACTTTGCTCTTCCGTAATTAATTCCTATTTTAAACTCCAACCAAAGGTAGTAAGAAAAAAAAATATGGAGTAGTTCATGGAAAGACAGCAACCATGTTTTGCTTCAGAAGATGGTTTTCATTTTATGGCCCGAAAGAAAGTTCGTTCTTCAGTTATTTTAAGATTTTTAGGCAGGCAGCAAATTACACAAATTGCAAGCTATCTGAGACTTTCTGAGTTAATTACTTTAATGTTAATAAGCTACCACTAAACTTCCTCTTAATACCGTTTCTGATCAGCCTTAGCCCTGTACCAAAAGGCAGGAGTGGAATGTTAGAATTTATTTGAATGTTTCCTTTGTACCTTGTGCTATTTCCTCCGATTTAAAGATCAAAGATATCTTGTTACACAATGTTAAAGTTGCCTGGTTAGGCACTCAGGACAGGAAACATAATACATCTTAAATGTTCTTCTAATCTAGGTGTTTGGTTACATTTAAAAATACACATTTTATATAAATACTAGGGCTGTCAATTGCAGCTAACTCACATAATTGACTCAAAAAAATTAATCCTGGTTAATTGCACTTATAACAATAGAATACCAATTGAAATTTATTAAATATTTTTGGATGTTTTTCTAAGTTTTTCAATTACAACACCAAATAAAGTGCACAGTGTACACTTTATATCATTCTATTTGATTGCAAATATATGCACTGTAAAAATGATAAAAGAAATAGTATTTTTCAGTTCACCTCATACAAGTATTGAAGTGCAATCTCTTTATCGTCAAAGTGTAACTTACAAATGCAGATTTTTTTATTACAAACTGCACTCAAAAACAAGTGTAAACCTTAAGAGCCTACAAGTCCACCCAGTCCTACTTTTTTATTCTGCCAATTGCTAAGACAAACAAGTTTGTTTACATTGATAGAAGATACTGCTGCCACCTTCTTATTTACAATGTCACCTGAAAGTGACAACAGGTGTTTGCATGGCACTGTTGTAGCCGGCATTGCAAAGTATTTACATGCCATTATGATAAACATTTTTATGCCCCTTCATGCCTCAGCCACCATTCCAGAGGACATGCTTCCCTGCTGATGCTCGTTAAAAACCTAATGTGTCAATTACATTTGTGACTGTACTCCTTATGGGGAAAATTGTATGTCTCCTACTCCGTTTTACTGCATTCTGCTATAGCAGTCTTGGATGATGACCCAGCAATATCATTTTAAGAACACTTTCACAGCAGATTTGATAAAATGCAAAGAAGGTATCTATGTGAGATTTCTAGAGAGAGTTATAGCACTCAACCCAAGGTTTAAGAATCTGAAGTGCCTCTCAAAATCTGAGAGGGACGAGGTGTGGCACATGCTTTCAGATGTCTTAAAAGAACAACACTCCTGATGTGGAAACTACAGAACCCGAACCACCAAAAATGAAAATCAACCTTCTGCTGGTGGCATCTGACTCAGATGATGAAAATGAACATGCGTCAGTCTGCACTGCTTTGGATCGTTATCAAGGAGAACCAACTTATCAGCATGGAAGCATGTTCTCTGGAATGGTGGTTGAAGGGGCATATGAATATTTAGTGTATCTGGCACATAAATATCTTGCGACACCAGCTACAGCTGTGCCATGCGAATGCCTGTTCTCACTTCAGTGACATTGTTTTGAAACTACTTTCTCAACTTCTTTATTTATTAATGTAATGTATTAGAATATAAAAGAAATTATGGCATTTAGAAGACAAGACGAATGGCAAAGATCAAACTCAGAGATAAAGAACTAGAATAAGTGGGAATGTGTGTGCCTTGGAGGACTAATATTGAAGAATGGGTATTGTGAAGATGCCATAAAATGGAAAAACAGACTTGTCACTACAGTGTTTCAGAAAACTCAACAAGATCTGGAAGGCTAAAGACATTTCAATAAATACAAAAATCGGCGTACTTGATACAGCTATCAGGCCAATACTGCTGTACAGATTGAAATGCTAGAGTGTGAAAACAATGGATGAATGAAAGATTTTGACTGTAGAAATGAACTGGCTGAGGGAAATACTGAGCGGTTCAAGGCAGTGGAAAATAAGAAAATGATTAGGGCAAGAAATATCACTGTTACAGGCAAGTCAAGAAAAACAAGTACGATGATTTGGCTGCAGTCAAGAATAGACCCAGAAAGGATGCAATGCACGGTTCTCCATACCAGAGTGCAAAGAACCAAGATGACGCTGGATAGATACGGTAAAGAATAATCTGGAACAGAGGTTCTGAATTAAGTTGTAAAGCTAGTACACGATGAAGTGGTGGAAAGACTTCATTCAGCCTTATTGTTGCTGTTGAGGTGACAGGTAGGAAGAGAAAAATTATAAAACAAAAGTCAAACTCTAAACAAAACTTAAACTTAAAAAACAAAAACAAACAAACAAAAAAAAACCCTGAATTTTCCTTTGGAGAACTTTCAAGTTTTCAGTTTTTGTTCTGAAATGAAGCCAAAATTTGGAATCTCAAAATACTTTACAAAACAGCATTTCTGTCTTCTACACAGCTCTAGAAAGACATGAAAATGGGTGATAGGATGGAATAATTTGTTACTGGTGACTGTGGCATCTTACCATTTTGTAGTGGTTTAGTCCTGAGCCAAGGAGTTAGTAAAAATGGCCCTGCAATCAGGAGTCTCCTTTTCTCTTCTCTCTTTCCCCCGCCCGCCTCCCTATAAGTAGAAATAATTGAATCCACACAGTTCATTGTAGTGCTTTTTCTGTGTTTTGTAACAGGGCAAGCCAAAGATGATACGAAAATTTGACTGCAGTTTCGTGTTCGAGTGGGGCACTCCTCTAGTGTGTCCTGATAAAGTGGACATGCAGGGCTGCTCTGTGACTGATGAACAGTTAAACTACACTTTTAACTTGTCCAGCCTTTCTGGACGCTCATATAAGGTAACATTAACACAGTGTTGGGGCTGCTATTGTTGTCAGGAGTGGAGGAATAGCATGCATTGATACCAAAGCAGCAAGATTCATTTGAATAAGCCATGCGAGCTGAGGAAATCAAGATGAAGAGGCACGTGCATTACTTTTTTGTGCCGTGTCACTAGCATTAAGTTGTGGTGCTGTTCCATTCTGCAGCCCTATGGTGGAGACAAAACTATACTAATAGCTCTAGTCACTCTCTCATAAAACGTTTATACTAGGCTTGCAAAATTCTACTTGTCTGAGGTATTTCCTCCCCCTCGCCCCCGTGAGGAAACATTGTTAAATCTTCTGTTATTAGGCGTTGTAATTTTAAAAAATGGATGAATGGATGTTTGTGAACAGGCCAATCCATTTTCATAAAAGCTTCTGGGTGCTACAGTAATATTGAGTTTTGCAAGGCCAGCCTATTAATATGGCTCAGTACAATAAAACTTTGTAGGGAAGAAATGTACCCTATGGTCTTCAAATGATTTTCTGTAAAATAAAGTCCAATCCCTGATGTCTAAACATTTTACAAGATTTCAGGTATATAAAGGATGTGGATAATTCTCTGAGTATTGACTGTTGGCTCTAGAGTGTTTTATCTTTGTAAAATACCATTCTCTTGTGGATGCCTCTACAGGTATCTTCTGGATCCAACCATTACCATGTTGGGGTGTGTGCTGAAGCAGAAGATGTGCCCCGGGGAAAATGCGGAGGTGGGGCAGTGTGCCTGGTCTCTGAAAATAGTGCTGCTTCATTTGGAATCCTAAAGGAAATGAAAATGGATTACAGGCATCAGGATGAAACTGTCATTCTGCAGTATACCGGGGGTGATCGGTGCCCTCCAGGTGAGATCCTGTAACCAGCTGTAGGTAATTTACATAAAAAATGGTCTAGTCCTATTAGGACACAGAGCAGTCGAAAAACTGCCAGGATAAAAACAGCTTAGCAATAGAAAGATGCAATCCTGGCTCTTGTATAATTAATCACCTTAAAAACATAATGTTTTATAATTATGATCTATTACTGACCTCTGCAAAGAAGTTATTTACAGATGTTCAATACAGCCTTTGCTACATGTCAGTTTGAAGTGGCTCAATGAAGATGCTAGCTGTTTGCCCTGAAAATTAAACTGTCTTTTTGCAATATCATCTTTGATTGCATTTAGACTTAATGTTTCTGTATTTGTCCCTGAATGTTGGGCTGATGGATTTTTAAAACAGCAGAGTAAAAAATGTCAAATTATAAACTGCTGTTAATTTATTGCTTGACATTACACCTGGTAACTACAGAGCATAAGCCTCAAGGGGTATTGCCTCCATTTACAGTGACTGAAAAAGGCGAGCTGTGCGTATTCCCCTTCAAATACAAAGGCAAGAGCTATGAGGATTGTATTGCGGAAGAAGGAAAGCAGCCATGGTGTGCCACAACTAAGGACTTTGACAAAGATGGAAAATGGGGATTCTGTGGAACTGGTTAGTAAGAACTTCAGTTACCAGAGTAAAATGATGGGTGTCTCTATTGGGCCCAGGTCTCGGTTAAACCCAGGCTCTTTTTACATGGCTCTTGCAGTATAAGGATCATTTTGTGTGTGTGGTTTTCCCTCCCTCCCCTCCAGTACTGTTGATGTGTGAGTAAAAGTCCTTTTATGATGAGAAACTGTAACCTGAGAGGACAGTATGCAATTCAAAAAAACCCAAAAAACGAATGTCATAAAATTTGATGAAAACTATTTAACTTAATAGTTAATTTTCCCATTAAGCTGGAGATAAACTTTAAATTCTTATGGTTTTTTTTTTTTTTTTTTATCAGCCTAATGTACTAAAGTAATGGTACATCAGTGATTGTGTTCTCCCTATTACGTGACTCTAACTATTACAGGTGGGCTAGAAACAAAAAGTTCACGCTTATTTAAAGCGGAAGTATGTTTGGTTTAGAACTGTTCTCCACTATGGTGTAGAGCTATAATTATTACTCTGCACAATCCACACACAGGTTAAAACCCTCAAGAGGTTTGTTTTTTTGTTTTTTTTCTTTCTCCCCCTCTCCATTAATGCATCTCCACATAGCAACTGGGAATCGAGAAGCTACTATTATTTTCAAGTGCGATGACAATGCTGGGAATGGGAACCCTCAGCTCCTGAGCGAGACACTTGGCTGTGCTGTGACCTTTGAATGGAAAACAGAGTTTGTTTGTCCTCCCAAGAAGATGGAGTGCAAGTTCATCCAAAAGCACAGAACCTACGATTTGAGAGTGCTCTCCTCACTGACAGGATCGTGGCTCTTTACCTATAATGGGATTGCGTGAGTGGTGGTTTTGTTTACCCCTTCTCAGATGATTTTCATGCTTTTTTTACACAGCAGTTTGTGCGTCAATGGATTGAGATTGAGTTACATGGTGGGTTTATGGAGGTGGGGGGTGTTTGTTTTTCAGTATTTGCTAGTCTTCATTTGAGTTAGGCTGTGATTTGGAGAAAAGCTATTTCACAATGTTGTTAGTGGAACTTGGGGCTTCACTGAACGCTGTAATCCTGTGTATTTTAGCATTTGGGAAATTGAAAGCTGTAATGAAAGGAGCCTGCTCATCCAATTGGGGAAGGTCATTCTTCACAAATGGGTACCTTTGCACAGGGTGGATTAACAATGATGATGGCCTTTTGAAATAACAATCAGAATCTGAAAGTGGCAGATATGATATATGGCCACTTTCAGTCTTGACAATGAAGTGAATGCTAGTGTTTATTTTCCAACATGAGTTGAGAAAGTTGGAACTTTGTTTTATTTTATTCATAGAATGGAAAAGAAAAAGTGGGGAGGACAAGATGTATTAGTTCTTAGAAGATGAAAAATATTGTTACCAGAAACAACTTCTTCGATTAACTACAATTAATACTTTTTTTGTTTATTAAATCAATTAATTTTAATGCAAAACATGTGGCTTTATGTATCCAGCACTTTTAAGATACTGTTTTTTCACTAACAACGCAGAGAGATAGCATTATGAAATTTTTATTTGACCTCCCAGTTTTCTTCCAAATATTGCTTGACATGAGTAAAAATTTGATCTAGTACATTCATGTTAGAGACTGGTCAATGACATGCACACAGATCTTAAAATAAGAATCAGCCCAGTTAGTTTGGAAATACAAGCAAAAAATCTGCGGTGTGTGGCTCGTTCTGTTTGCCCTAATGGATTCAGATAGCTCTTATGGTAAAGAGGCATGTAAAAATAACCACTGAGGTCTCATGTAAACTAAGCAACAATCAACATTTCTGAATACAGAATATTTCATGATGCTTAATCCTTTCCTTGTTCCTGTTCATTCAGCATATTTTTTTTCCTCCTATAATAGGTATTACATGAATCTGTGTCAGGGAGTAAACAACGGACCCACAGGCTGCCCTGAAAGAGCCGCTATTTGCAGCAAAAGTCAAAATGGGAATGTTCGGGTTCTGGGAGTTGTACATACGCAGAAACTGGATGTGACAGGTTCAGTAATCGTTTAAATCCTTATTTCAATAGACAGCTGAAAAATCAGGATCTAGTGGTCATGCTGAAACTCTCTTGCATAAAGGCTTCAGTAAATACATCTGTTGCATGTTAATTAAGCTTTTTATCTTAAATGGCAGTAATCGTTTATTAATGACATATGCTTTTAAAAATTCTTCTAAAATTCCATCTAAAACAGAGTGACGTTTAGGCTGTGATAGTGGCCAAAGGAAGTAAAATTAGTTACAGCTGAACTTCTCGGAGGCCATATCTAAGGAAACATCCCGACTTCGCTATCAAGAATCCAGCACTGGGACATGGCCAAGTGGTGTTCTCACTTTAACAGAACATTTGTTTGTACATGTTGCTTTTTTAAACAAGGATTCTTGTTTAAAATTCTAGATAAAGAAAACTAGATAGTGACAGTTTTAGAAAATGCAAGAAAAATTACTTTGCTGCAATGCTTTGGTTTAAAGAAGAATCTTTCCCCTTGTCTTCCAAAAGTGCACCTGCAGCTAATTTTTAAATCCCTTGTGTTAAAGATTGGAAAGAAATCTAACCAATAGGAGAAAAAATACTCATTACCTTACTTGCAAATGTGGATTTTTCATTTATTGTTTGAGAATATGTGAAATACATTGATTTGCCTAGTTAGTTCCATTTTACAATTTTATCAATAACCTTAAAGGACCGAACAAATTTGTAACTGAAGTGTTTCAGTTGGGGGAGCATGGGGAAACCTGTGTGGTAAGGATGGTTGGAAGGATTTAAATTTTAGCTTTTGTACTGATGTGGCAAGGTGTAATTTGACCTCTGGGCCCATCAAAACACTGGGATTAGGTAATTTGTAATCTAAAATTGCAGTAGTCTTTTTTTTTTTTTTTTTTTTTTTTTTTTTATATACCTACAGTCACAAGCAAAGTATATTTAAAGGATTATAGAACACAAAGAACTGTCTCTCTCAATGATTGTTTTTCAGATGATAAAATCCTTGTTAGTTACTCAGGTGGACATGAATGTAGAAAAAACAAAAAGAAAGCAACAACTATTATAGAACTGAAATGTGCAAAAACAGTTGGTGAGCCCATGCTACATAGGTGAGTAATGAGAATTCTGATTATGTTAACCAGGCCTCCTTGGTTCAGTCAGCCAGCATACTTCGTTGTGCTGTAAGGATACAATACTAAATGCACAAAAACCAAATTATTGGCTTAAGAATTTAGAATGTTAACTTTGCTCTCCTATAGCACCTTTCATCCAAGAATCTCCATAGTCTCTCTCACTGTAGTGAAGTCGGTACTATGCCCATTTTATGGAGGGGTTAAGAGCCAGATTTTTACAGGTATTACTTCACTCAGTGTTTCAATGCCATTGTCTCATTTTCAAAAGTGACTTAGCCCAGGTCTACACGGGGGGGGGGGGGGGGGTAAGATGCACAACTTCAGCTACGGGAATAACTTCGCCGAATTAGACTTATTTAGGTCTATTTACTGCGGAGTCTTACTTCACGACTGCTGCTGCTCCTCAGTCAACTCTGCCTGCGCCTCTTGCGGCAGTGGAGTTCCAGCATCGACAGGAGAGCGCTCTGGGATTGATTTATCGCGTCTTAACTAAATGTGATAAATGAATCCCCAACAGATCAATCACTATCCACCTGAGTGTTGGCAATGTGTAATTGAGGTGGAACAGTGCCAAGACACCTTGAAAAATCTGGGCTTAGGTTATTTGACCAATGTAATACAGTGAGTCGATGGTAGTGCTGGGAATCGGAGCTATAGGTTCTAACTTGCAGTTTCTGATCAGCCCTCAAAAGAATGGTTGCACATGTGAAGATGCTAGAAGAAAAAAATGCTAGCAGTGGGACAAACAGCTGCCTGCTATCCTCGCATGTTCTTAAAAGTAAATGCAGAAAGTTCCGAATAAATGTGCACTTTGTGCTTCTTGTCAGCTATCTGTAAATTCCAAGTAAAGGAACTGGATGGCTTTCCTGGAATAGCAGATGTATACCCTGATTCCCTCTCTCCCCCCCTCCCCCAAGTCTCTAGGAAACCATTTTAAAATCGCACACTGTGTGTATAATTACACAGAACACATTCCCAATCTGTGTTTACCAGATTGGAGGCTTTTGGACTCTTTCCGCTGATTCATTTTCATAAACAGCAATTCCATTCAGTATTTATTTTTTGATTTGTGTGGGCTAAAATCTTGCCATTCCCTTCAAACTGATAAAGATGTGATAACTGATTCTTTCCTGTTATGCTGTTATTGAGGTGGGTGTAGCTACAGTATATCCATTATCTGGTTTTTTTTTTCCTCTCTAGATTTTAAAAATTCTATCAGTCTCAAGTTTTTTTAGCTATTGATTGTCATTGCCAAAGGTTTTGGAGAGAGTGTGTTGCCTAACTGCAGGTTTCTTAAATGATTTTAATTTGTGTTACTTTAACTTGAAAATGTGTGTTGTGTGGCAATAGTAGAAGCTGACAAAACTCTGTGTATAAAAGTTCTCATTTAATGAGAGCCATAATCTCTGAACACCTCCCCTGCGCACTGAATAGGTATAGACCCAAATTTTATGGCTCAGCTCTGTCTGGGAATTAAATGTTCCCCTGCAGCAATAGGAAAACAGCACAGGAGCCAGGGACTGGAACTTGACCAGCCATGTATGTTTGTCCAAGATCAGTGAGCTGCAAAATGTAAACTTTCCAAAGCAAACCAGACTATTGATTGGTTTTACTTATTCTTTTCTTTAAATCTTAAGTGCAGCATGTGCCATTACAAAACCAGCTTCTCTCTCAGAGTTCACACCTCCAATTCAGCAGCTAGAGAAATACCTCACCCTCCCTGATTTGAGATAAGCTGGTTCAACCTGATTGGACTAACCTTGTTACCTCCTACCTGGTTCTTGCCTACTTTTCTATACCTGCCCCTGGACACTTCCACTGCTTGCATCCGGCGAAGTGGGTATTAGCCCATGAAAGCTTATGCTTCAATACTTTAGTCAGTCTTTAAGGTGCCACAGGACTCTGTTACATGTGCCATTGGGAACTTTAAGCAGCTGTTTTTCTGATTTTAAATTTGGGGTTTCATAAATGATCTATTGACTTAGGAAGCAGTTCAGTAAGGCTGGTAGAACAGTGATTTTGATCTAGGTCATCAGTTTATGCAAGAAATAAGAACAGATATTAAGCTTCTACCTGCTGAACCAGTAGGCTACACCATGTTGAAAGTTATGAGTATCTTCCCCTTCTACTTACCCCCGTCAGTTGCGTTATTTTCAGACTAGCAAGCACGTCACTCAGATATGACTTCACTGCTTTCTGATGTATTTGATAGGATTGATGAGGATAACTGTACATACTACATCACCTGGGAAACTCGAGCCGCTTGTGCTGTGAAGCAGCAAGAAGTGGAGATAGTGAATGGGATGGTTATTAATCCTACAACTGGGAAAAGTTTCAACCTAGGTGACATTTATTACAAGTAAGTAAAAGCATGTCCCTATAATGTGCTAAATACAGCTAATCCACCCTGAACACGCCCGATCCCGTCTGATCTCGGAAGCTAAGCAGGCTCGGGCCTGGCTAGTACTTGGATGGGAGACCTCCTAGGACTACCAGGTGCTGTAGGCTTAACACAGGCGTGGGGCTAGCAACTCCACCCCGTAGGGAACCAACTTGCTACTGAAATGCCAACAACAGAGATGGAGTGCTCCGTGGTTGGTGGCCCATGCCCCGCCTGGGGGGTGACGGGCAGAGAGAGAGATAATGTGCTAAATTTGGCCATTAAAACCATACCATTTTGACTGCTTAGATGTGCCTGGCTTTGGAGCACACTCGCTAATGAACTTCCTGTAACTCACCAGCTGTGTGCTAACTACTGACCTGGGGCCTGATCCTGGAACATACTGAGTGCTTTCTCTTCCTGTTGAAGTCAGAGGGTTAAGTGTTCTGTGCGTTTCGAGGTATTCAGCACCCCTTGGGGTCAGGCCCTTTTTAAAACCACATATCAAGAGTTCATCTAGTGTGTGCAAAACTTCCTCTAAAGATAAGAGATGACAACCCCCTGATCTAGCCCAGTGTTTATTCCCTCAGCCACTGTGTCCTATCTCCTCCTACAACAATATGGTGACTTTGGTTTTTATTTGCACCTTTTTTGTACTCAGTAATGATACATTCAAAGCTTTCCAGGCCAGAAAAGACGATTGTGCTGATGGTGGTCTGACCTCCTGCAGAACACAGGCCATAGAACTTCTCTAAAATAATTCCTACAGTGGATCTTTTAGAACAGGGGTCGGCAACCCCCGGCACGTGTGCCAATTTTGAATGGCACGCTGGCGGCCGAGACCCCAGCTAACAAGGGGCCGGCAGCCGCAGCACAGCCGGAAGCCAGAGCCAGCTGATGCCTGGATGCTCCCAGCTGATAAGTCTGGGATTCCCCCCCCCCCTTCCCCCATGCAGAGTGAGGAGCGGCTGATTGGACGGGTGGGTCTGAGCCACTTGCAGCCATTGGAGCCTGCAGCAGTCTTTGTAGTGTCTTTACTACAAAGTTGTTTTTGCTTTCAGGTTGTACACAGCATCTGGTGATATACGGACAAATGGTGACCAATATGTGTATGAAATCCAACTTTCTGGTTTAAGAGACTCTGCGCACCCACAGTGCTCTGGAGCCAACATATGCCAGATTAAAACTACTAGTACCTACCTTAGAAAAGTTGGCTCTTCCAATAAAGCTAAATATTATGTCCAAGGTAAGTGCTCACTGACTAGACTTGTCTACACTTGGAACCTTTCGGTGAGTTACTTCCTAGAATGTTAAACTTCTGCCTTTTACTATCATTTTGTACGAGTATATTCCTGTTTAGGCTGCTGGGATTTATCTTCCTGGCTTCAATCTTTCCACCTCCTCTTGCTTGTCCATTTTAAATGCAGGAGTGGCATAATGACTGACTTTCTTCCTAGGAAAAAATATTGGTGGAATAATGTGGGGAAAACAAGACCCTTTCCTTCTCCTCCACATCCCCATTTGCATGTATGCTCTATAACAGGCGTGGGCAAACTTTCTGGCCCAAGGGCCACATTGAAGTTAAAAATTGTATAGAGGGTAGGGTAGGGAAGCCTGGCCCCACCCCTTATCTGACCCTCTCCCACTTCCCACCATCCTCACAACCCTCAACCCATCCAACTTCCCCTGTTCCCTGTCCCATGACTGTCCCCTCCTGTGACAGCCCACCCCCACCCAAGACCCCCTGTCCTCTGACTACCCTGACCCCTGTCCACACTCCTGCCCCCTGACAGACACCTGGGACACCTTGCCTCTTATCCAAGGCCCCAGCCTTGACCCCCTTACCATGCTGCGCAGGCCTGCTGAAGTGAGACACGCTTCCCTGCAGGAGCTCGCAGCCCCCCCGCCCCCTCCCCCCCCACCACCACTCAGGCCCTGCTGGAGCCAGCCCTGCCGTTGTAGCGCAGCCCAGCCAGAGTGGTGGGCCAGAGTACTGCCTGCATAGTGCGTTGAGGCTGTGGCAGGGTGTGTGTGTGGGGGAAACAGCAGGGGAGGGGCCAGAGCAGCCTCCCTGGCTGGGAGCTCAGGGGCCGGTCAGGAAGGGCCCATGGGCCATAGTATGCCCACCCTTGCTCTATAAGCAATAGACTGTACTGACTATGATCCATAAAAAGGGTTTAATAAAGCTCAGGGTGAAACACTGCATACAAAACTTAGTGTTAGTTGTGGCAGGGCCCTTCACATGTCGTGCAGATACAAAACTTGCCTGAATAGTATTAAAGTGAGTGTCTCTCCTCTATTAATACTGCCAAACAGGCCATGACATGCAGGACAAAATCTCAAACAGATTACAGTTTACAGAACTGTCCTGTTTTCATGGAGATGGTTATCACTGCTTGCTAAATCTCTCTTTCCATGTTGTGTGTTGCTGGCACAGTTAGGAATGCACCACCACTTACACAGCACAAAAGAGAGATCCCGTACTTCCTCTTTAGAATACTAGAGGTGACAGAACAATGAGCCATCCATCTTTAACACATGAGGGGTGTTTGAGATCTTGCTGGAGTTGCCTTGCAGTATCTCAACCTAGGGATTTACACTGGAGTTTGAAAGTGGCAGCAGAGCCTTGGATCAGAACTTTCCAAAGTGACTGATATTTTGGTCGAGACCTTTTAAGGAGCTTGACTTTTTAGGGGGCGAGTATGCCCCACTTTACAAAAATCACCTTCCCCTTCAAGATGTCAAGTTAAGCATCCAAAATCATAACTGGCTCTAAGATGTCGTGGCATTCCTGTTTACACCCAGTGTTATGTTACGCAATTTTTTCCTTTAGTGCTTTTGCTGATAGGAATTCAAGGAGTACAACAACAGACATTTAGGACTTGATCTTTTCTTGAAACTCGCCCAAAACTAACACCTAGAATACTTGAGTATTGGGTGCCTCTCTAAATGTGCATGCCTAAACCCTGATTTGTGCTCACACAAGCAGAAATGCTCGCTGAAGTTAGCGCTGGGCCTAGTGCATCTCTGCATGAACGTACGGTCTGAATTGCTGATCCTCTGCTGCCTCCTACTCCTCCTCCCCTTGGATCCTACACTTAAAGATCCTTTCTCTCTAATTTAAAAACCCTTCTTTCATTCCAGCAGAGATTTACATCCATGGTTTCCCAAAACCTCAAATAGCAGATGGTGTGAATTGTTTCATATTCTCCAGAATTCAGAAAAATGTCAAACTGCATATTGGATTTAATATTTGTTGGATGAACTTAGAATATAACACTAAATAACTTCTAACACCAAGTTAGAAGTTTTTGGAAAAAAGTAGGCAAAATATTAGTAATTCTACAAGGGCTCTCTAATGTATATTCCTGCCTAAGTGTAACACTTTTTTCTTCCAAGGGACACTGAGTGATCATAACCTAAACATTGTAGAAGTAAATTTAGACAGACATTCTGAAGTAACATTTTCTCTTGCGCTCTCAGTAGAAATGTAGCACACTTAATAGACCATTTGTAAGGACCTGGTGCCTGTGTAAGGTTTTATGAAATGTTTTACTTTTTTTCTTTGTAGATGATGACTTGGATGTTGTGTTTTCATCTGACTCAGCCTGTGGTAAAGATAAATCAAAATTCGCCGCCTCAACAATTTTATTCCACTGCAGTTTACAGGCAAAGGAAGGCATTCCTGAATTCCTTCATGAGACAGCAGACTGCCAATATTTGTTTACCTGGTACACCTCTGCAGTCTGTCCATTAGAGTAAGTAACTTCTTCATTCTCCAAAAGTAACATACAGTTCTTGTCAGCAGTTTATCTACTAGAAGGTTCTTCTGCCTTTTAGCAAAAGTAGTTGTGGCAAGGAAAAGAGAACTAAATGTAGTAAAAGGAGCATCTAATGCTTATGAAGAGTGAGTGGATGCAATTTCCAGGCTTAATAAATGGAGGAACATTGATTCGACTTCCCAGCTAAATGATCATCTTGTACTAAGATTATTTTAGGGCTCAATTAATATTTGCACTGAAACAAATTGAAAAGAAGAGACCTGAATTAAAATATACTTCTCCCCATTCACTCAGTTTGTTTCCATCCAACAACTGCTCCTCTGGTTACTGTGAAGAGTAACCTAAGGCATATCTCCCATTAAGAAATGATCTTAACTTCTCCATAGTTATTTACTCAGTGTGTGGAAATGAATAACTAGGTTTCTTCCACACTGAAAGGGTAGTTACCTTTACCTGCCCACTTCTTTATGCCAGAACTTTCTCTGCTGGTGTGGACAGTATTTATTTGTATTGTGGTAGTGCCTAGGAATCCCAGGCACAGACCAGGGCCCAGTTATGCTGAATATTGTACAAACACAACAAAAAGATGGTCCCTGCCTCAAAGAGCTTACAACCTAAGTATAAGAGGAGATCCAACCAGTGGATAGAGACAGATGGGGGGAGCGCACAAGGTAACAATGAGACCATACTGATTGACACAATAGGGAGTGGTCTCAAAGGTAAGATGTGTAGCTGCATCTGGGTGTTGTTACAGCTTGTTGAAAGACACATTGTTGTGTTCACCTGCTATAACTTGCTATGGTGCAGGTTCAATTCTGTAGAATTTCCAGGGGTTCTACAGGGTTGGGGTGCTGTGGATTCATAGCTAGATCCTACATTGGTTTTGGGGTCAGCTTTTTTATTCCATAAATGTTTAAAACGGTGGCTGTGAGTTCTACTTGTTGTTAATTACATGCTAATGACTGTTATGTTTACAGAACTGTCCTTTTTTAAATAATAATTTTGTATTTGGTTGCAGAGTGAAATGACTGTCTTCTTCCTATTTCTTTGGTTTAGAGTAAACTAGGTCACTTGTGTACTAAACAGAAATACACTTCCACTGCATGCATCCGATGAAGTGGGTATTAGCCCACGAAAGCTTATGCTTCAATACTTTAGTTAGTCTTTAAGGTGTCACAGGACACCCTGTCACTGGAGAAATACACTAAACCTTCTCCCTTTGAAGTAATTTCTATATAAGAGTCCAACAAGAGTGGCATTACATCTCTTACTGAATTTGTTTATAATCAAGATTTCCTCAGACTGTTATACGCAACCAGGCAGAGTAGTGTTTTAACCATGTCTCCTGTGCTGCCTACAGAAGTTTTGAGAGCAAAGAGGACCAGGGAGAGCAAAATTTCAAAGGCCTTTCGGGAAGAAGCCAAGCTGTTGGGGCTGTGCTGAGTGTCCTCCTGGTGGTTCTCACAGCGTGTCTGTTGATCTTGTTGCTTTACAAAAAAGAGAGGAGGTAAGATACGGGAGGCTAATGGGAAAATGTTTCCTTGTGTTGTGTAAGGTGATTTCAGTTAAAGGGCTGGTGTCCACTTGAAATCGAGTAAGTTTCTCAGAATCGGTAAAAAGTACTTACAGGTATGAAAGACCCACACAAATGGGAGAAATTGACTGGCTAATCTGTTCAATTATTGTACTCTTCTTTCATTTTTTGTTTTAGAGAAACTGTGATACACAAGATAACCAACTGCTGCAGAAGAACATCAAACGTTTCCTATAAATATTCAAAGGTAATTGTACTGCTTATAGTCATGATGATCTCTGAGGTTCTGTGTTTTAAATGATTTTCCAAGCTAGTAATATATAGCTGCTTCTACTCACAATTACTTTAAATGAATTTAAACTAACTCTGTGACTATAGGTGAGCTAGTTGGCTGCTGAGACTAAATCTGGAAGTAGATGGAGGGAAAGAACTGAACAGTTTCGGTTCCCACAGATTCTGGGGGTGGGGGGAGTGGGAGGAGGAGGAAGATTAAGGGAAATTCTGAGAAGTGATCAACAAATAGGAGGCAAACTGGGAAAGCACAGAGCCAGAGAAGATGAGATCCAAATAGAAGAGTGCTGAGAATGTAAAAGGCAGCACAGAGAGATCAAAGTAGTAGTCGTGCACTAACACCGTATTTTGTGCTATGTGCTTATCCGTGGAAGATGGTAAATCAAAGTGCAGGGTAGGGCTGTTGGTTGTCAGGTGATGGATTTCAGGAGACCATAAAGGGTGCTTGTGAGAGCCTATCCAATATTATTCAGTAACTTTACCATCTTCATACTGTAGATTAACACTGAAGAAGAAGCTAACGAGAATGAAACCGAGTGGCTTATGGAGGAAATCGCAGCACCAAATCCGAGACCAGGAAAAGGAGGACAAGAAAATGGTCACATCACTACCGCATCTGTTAAATCAGAAGCCTTGACATCTCTCCGCGTGGATGACCTGGACAGTGAGGATGAAGTTCTAACTGTCCCAGATGTGAAGATTCATTCAGCTAGAGGGGTGCAATCCAGAGGCTCAGACCAGAACAGGCGCCAGCAAAAGAAGCCATTGAGCCTTGGAAGTGGTGCCGAGATCAGTTTGTTGAATGGCAGGAAGGAAATGAAAGCAAAACCTAACCCCAGCCAACAGAAGACACCGAATTCTACAAATACCCTATTGTTCCACGATGATAGTGACGAGGACTTGTTGAATGTTTAAATAGCCCCTCTTGTGCCTAATTAAATGTATATAAATATATATAGTGGGACAACAAAACACTTCCAACCAAATATGAAGACTTTAGCCTGAGATTTCGTCTGAATTTTGCCTTTGACAAAAAAACATTCAAAAGGGAAGGAAAAAAAAATCAATCCTGGTTGTTTACAATTATCTGTTCAGTAATGACTGGACTTCCGGCATCCAGTTGGCTGAGTTATGTTGGTTCGTTCTCTCTCCCCCCCTCTCTAGCCAGGATTTTCTCTTTTTAAACCTTCAGCACAGATACAACATGTTGTTATAAAATCGTTTCAAAGGACAAGATTCAATCTGATTTATGCCCCTGTCACTTGAGATTCAAGATATTTGATTACTAGCATTTTAACACTCTCCTTGTATTTATTGACTCTCACTACTCAGGTTTGCTGAATAATAGCAACGTGTTCTTCCTGCCGGCAGGGTATTAATCTATAGGTTCATCCATCCTATGAGAAGGAAAATAAGTGCTTGGGGTGGTTTGATGTAAATGTTGGAACTGGTCTAATTTATCCTGTAAATTTGAATACTCCATTCTAATTTAAGCAGTTAATTGATTTAAAACCATTTACTGAAAGGTACAACTCTGTTCGCTTTAGTCTGAAACGTTGGTTCTTTGCATGACCGTTTTGGTACTGGTGACATGACCTATTGCATCAGTATTTGCTTAAACAGCTGACAGACACCCAAAGATTTCCCTTGAGTGTAGATGGGACTAAACTTGTGCAGGCCCAGACATAACTGGATTGTTCAAGGTGTTGAGTGCAGAATTCCTAGAATGCCATATTCCCAGCCCTGTCACTTCTGTCCTCTTCAAGCCCACGACTTAGAGAAGCCTTAATTTGCAAAACAAGTGTTGTTTTTTGTACTAACTGCATAAAATATGGTGGGCCCATGACTTTCAGTAGTATTTCAGATCCAGTTGTGTTATCCTGAGGCCAATGGTCACTTAATTACAATGTTGCCAGACCTCAATGGAGGTGACGTCAATCTTCCTGTAGCAGTCTGCTCCTCTGTTTTCTGAATTATCTTATGGGCTATAATATGGTTTCAGATACGTGTACAGGTATTTGTTGGTCAGAATTTTTGAAACTCTTGTACCTTTTTGGTTGGCTTATTTGGTTTCAACACTGGTTTCTTCATTTTATAAAATGTTTTCCATTTTGAATCAAATTTAGTGTAATATAAGCTATTCAGCAATTTCAATAAAAGATAAATTAAATGGACATTCCGAACGATTCTCATATGTATTAAAATAAGTGCTGAAATTTTTGAAAAAAATTGTAGTTTGACAACCTGAAAGTCGCTTTCCAAATTGCCTGCTGAAAATTTAGTATTTCTGATTGCAAAGGTAAAGATAAAATTTAAGATGTCTCACTATGGACATCCTAATTTCTAAGCAGATTTCAAATAGTATTTTCTTTTTCAGACTGGGGGTTTTCCCCTAGATTCTGTATGGATAACTGTGTAACCAATAAAACGGTAACATAGGTGTATTCTACAAAGCTGTATTTAAATGTAAGAAAGTGTCAGCATTCCAAACCTGGACAACACTTTTATAGCTAGAAAGAAAATTGGAGTATGGCCACTTCTTAGGAGGAAATAGATTCTGGAAATAACATGCACATTTCTAACAGCAAAGGTATTGGAACATTTTTACCAAGGGATATGGTGGATTATCTATTATTCAGTCTTGAAGACTGGATATTTCTAAAAAGATGTATTCTCTAGTTCCACCATGTGGTGTTGGGCTGGACTGCATGAATTACTAGATGGCCTGTTGTGTGGGAAGTCAGACTAAATCGGAGAGGCAGCTTTTGCAGGTTCTTCAGAGGTTGAATGTGCCCTCTTGTTCTCAGTCTGCCAATCCTTGCACTGCTAGGGCCTGGGGCTCTGAGATGGACAGGCATGTCCCGTTGCCCCCAAGAAGTTGACTCTAACCCAGAAAAGCCTGATCAGGTGATCCCAAAGCAGACTGGGGAGAGAATCCACAAATAGAGAACTCCATCCAGCCCCAGGGTTAGTCCCAGGGCAGAATAGGATTAGGAAGACCATATCCCTAAGGCAGCTCAGGGCCCCACACAGCCCTAAGATGGGTCCCCAGTTCCCTGGGGAGAGAGGCAGAACTTATCTCAAGCTCCTTCCTGGGTTGAATCCAGGAGTTCCAGCAATGAGCCCTGGGCAGGGGGAGTGGGACCTGAAGGGGAATCACCCTGAGAGAGACCCAGCGGGCTCATGGCTCTGCATAAAACAAGTTGCAAAAGGACCACCCTTGACAACAGCTGGGCAGCAAGGCCTGTAGAGTAGGCCAAACCCCCCAAAAGAGAGAAGCCGGAGTGCGCGGGTGGGGGGGGGGGGGGAGAGGCAGGAGGAGAATACAGACAAAAAAGCAGAGGTCTTTGTCTTCTGACTCAAACAACTCTTCTACTAAGGAAGGGGAGCTCTCAGCTTTAGGTTTTGAGAAGGACATGGGGAAAATATGCAACAAAGGTTTTTCCTGAAATCTTTGAAGCCTTGTGCAAAAAAGTTGTATCTACAATCCAGATCCACCCTGATCAGATGCTGGAGGAAATATCTGTCTTCAAAATCCTCACCTGCAACAGTAATCCCACTACCTCCATCCGGTGACAGAGGAATGGGGAAACCCCTGACGAGGGTAAATGCACAAGCAGGCATCCGCTTACTAGGCTTTGTGGAGCATGCATTTCTTCCCCACTACAAAGCTCAGCTTCAAAAATGGAAGCTGTTTTTTCCTTGAAAGCATCTCTTTATTGAACCACATTTTAAATATCCCCTGCAAAACCTGTTTGTGACTGGCACGATTCAAGAGTCTGTTGCCTAGCGATGACAACCCTAAATTTTTCATCCTCACACTCATGTTAATAAATGTATTCAGCTAAAAATATTGAGTACCCTCCCTATATCAAGGTAATAAGGCACAAGCTAACCTCTCAAAGTACCTTACTAAGGTTTTGGGTAATTGACAAATAAATGACTTGATTACCCCTGTTAACTTTTTTGTGGGCAAACAACTTGCTCCTCTACCCCAATTCCTGCCCATCCCAAGAAGAATCTATTCTAGGGGAGCTGACAGAGGTCAAATAGCAATTCCCAGTGGTTCACGGGTCAGCTTAGGCTTGATTTCTAATTTAACTTAAAAAATAAAGCTGGCAATAAAATACATGGCTTAATAATTTATAAAGTAGCTCTTTGACTTTTGGTCAAATGTTTTATTGCCACTTAAGCAGTTTTGCTGCCAATAAAATATATAGCCGTGTTTGGGAAGAGAAACCAGGTTAGTTACTATAAGTGAGTGTCATATGCAAAAATGCCAACCTTCGATGACATTCTAGAGCATATTGGGGAATTTGACTTGTTCCAGAAACAAGTCTTTTTTGCCTTATGCCTGCTGTCTGCTTCCTTCACCCCTATTTACGTGGGTGTCATCTTCCTGGGGTTCACTCCCGAACACCGCTGTCTCAGTCCTGGAGTTGCAGAGCTGAGCAGCAGATGTGGCTGGAGTCTAGAAGAGGAGCTGAATTACACCGTTCCAGAGCAGGGGAGACCAGGGGAGTCTCTCTCTAGTCAGTGCAGGAGATACGATGTGGACTGGAATACAACTGGCCTCAGCTGCATAAACCCCGTAGAAAACTTCACTGGTAATGGCAACAGGAGCAGTATCCCGCTCACCCCTTGTCAAGATGGCTGGGTTTACGATTCCTCAGGATCATCCATCGTGACTGAGGTAAAAATGAATATTTTCCTCTTCCTCCCTATCCCTGGGTTACCAACTAGTTGAGAGCAGACAAAGGTCAAATTTAACAGAAGTGCTTTCGTTAAAGAGGCGCCTCATAATGGAATATATTGACTACTATGACCTGTTTGATTGCATAACATGTATTTCATTTTCTGTTCTAAAGTGCTGTACGGAACTGTTTGCACTGTTGATAGGCTCTTGTGTTCAACCATGGAGCTACCTACACTTCAGACATGTAAATGGATCCTGGTATAAGCTGAGCTCCGTCTTATGCAAAGCTTTAATTGCATGACCACTCCAATGGAAGAGCGTGTATGTGCATCTCAAACTTGATACGGAAACCAAGAGTAATGCGTAAGACGTCACGTGTGCAATGAGTTCCACACAAGTGGATGCCTACACTCTTATGGTGCTTGTTGTAGGACTGTGACTTAAACCTTATAGCTTTTGAGGGGGAAAAATTTAAGGTCTAGCCTTGACAAACGTGAAACATCTTTTAAAATCATTAGGTTGGATCAAAGGTGAGATTTAATGGCTACATATAGGAAAAAGATAATGCACAATCCTGCTAAAAGAGACACCATTTATTAGTCAACCAAACTGGAAATAAATCACAGGTAAGAATCCATAGATTTCCAATGTGCTGAAAATGTAGGCAAATAATGGAAAATAACTGTTACTTCCAAGGGATATTTAAAAAATTGACCACCACTTGTAATATCCCAGCTGTTACTACCATTTCTGTGAAATTAGGTTTAGGAAAAACTTGTATAAACAGGATTAAACTAAAATTTGTCTAGACTAAGCTAAAATATTTTGTACAAGAACCAGTATGACAAAATCATAAAAACTGAAGATTGTTGAAACTAGATTCCCCCCCCCCCCCCCCCCATGAAGGGCGATGTAAGAAAAATTACAGGATAATTGATCTCTCCTAAAAACACACGCAGGCACCTCTGAGAGAGAGATGTGGTCTCTTATGTAATCTGTTTGTGGCTTTTAAGATCAGAGCCAAGGCTTTGAACTGGCAGCAGAAGCAGTTTGGGAGTCTGTGACAAATGAAATCGGGGTGGGAGGGTTCTCTTTTGGACAGCCAGCCAGTTAGTTATAAAATCCCTCTTAGTAGTTGTTCTCTACTTGCTTTACCTTTAAAAAGTCTCCCTGTGTAGGTAAAAAGAAGGGAGTGGGCACCTGGCCAAAAGAGCCCCTGGAAAGGCTAAACTCTTTAAAAATTGGGGAAAAAACGTCCCCGTTGTTGGCCCGCGGTGGTTCTCCGGGTGGGAAGGGACAGAACAGTTCTTCTGTAAGATCTTGAGCCAAGTATGAAAAATCAACAAATGATACCTAGAAACTACTCATTTAACCCTCCCCCCCCCAATATGTAAGTAGATCAGGAAATGTATAGGAAGACACGATTAGGTTTATCTGTTTATTTCTTTATGGCTTGTGGACTCCTCTGTGCTAAGCCCAAATACCTTTGTTTTGCTTGCAACCTTTAAGCTGGACTTCAAGGTTATTGATTTTTTTTTATAAGTGGGTTTTTAAAACCTAGCAATAATCTGAGTTTTTTAAAATGTATTTTCTTTTTGTTTTAATAAAATTTTACTTTTTTTTAAGACCAGGATTGAATTTTGTGTCCTAATAGGTTTGCACATGTTGTTAAAACAGCTGGTTTTCCTTTGTTTCCTTTCTCAGCTCTTTACCGGAGGGGGTGTGTGTGAAAAGGCTTGAGGGTACTTCACAGGGAGGAATTCCCAAGTGCACCTTCCTGGGTTCTCAAAGGGGTTTTGCACTTGGGTGGTGGCAGCATCTACCCGTCCAAGGTCCGAGAAAAGCTGTAACTTGGGAGTTTAATACAAGCCTGGAGTGGCCAGTATTAATTCTGAGAGTCCTGGCAGGCCCCCACCTTCTGCACTTGAAGTGGCAAGGTGGGGAATCAGCCTTGACAGAGTCAGTGGAGGGACTGGGGCATATGTTTAGCTGCTATGAGCACATAAACTGTGGAGGAGGCAGGCAGCTGAATTTGGCCTGTGCATTGTTTCCCCATTCAGTATCATGTACAGTGGCGTTTAGAGGGGACAAATGGATGGATCATTGTGGCCAGGTCCTTGTCCAGGAGAAAGAGGGTGGCGTGTCCTTGTGAGCTGGAAGTGGAAGAAGGCTTTTTTTTTGTCACTGAGCTATCTGGTCATATCCACACATTGATAAGTCAAATGGAACCCCAAGGCTTTGTGCCACTTTGACCACTGGGTGGGTCAGAGAGAAGGCCTTGGATGGTGGTTCTGGGCATTTTATCATTCCAAGTGGCAACATTTTGGTCTTCCCCTGGCTGAGTTTGAGGCAGCTGCCCTTCATCCCAGGAGCTGATCTCACGGGCATTTTGACCTCTTGGTAGTGTGCTATTGTTCGTGGCAGTGGAAAATGAGACTGGAGAGTTATCCGCCTATTGTTAAGGCTCCTTGGCCATCTCTCCAAAGTTGTCTCATGTAGAAGGGGGAATTGGGGAGTCCCATGGGTAAGGGCCTTAAGGGAAGAGGAATACATACCCAGCACCCCTCTGAGCTGTGCTGGAGGGGAATGATTGAAGCTATTGTAATACTGTGTCATCTATTCCCATTACATTAGGTATGCAGGTGAACATGTAATCACTGCTGTTAGGGAAATGTTCTACTTTGCTGAAATTTAAGAGGTGGTACTTTAAAGTCCTTGTAACTGCAGCCAATGTGTCTTCCTTCCCCCTGATCCCGGTATGGCAATCTGATCTGTGCACGTGGGCTCGTGGGCTTCTGTCTGCAGTGGGACTCTGCTCAGGGATCAGCTGGTGGGCTGAGGGCACATGATGCTACAAAGGCAAATGTCACCTGGTGAAGTGCAGTTGATGATGATGAAGAAATTAACTAAAAGAAATAGAAGGATTTACTGCCTGGATTAGACTAATGATTGAGCTACTTGAGGAGAATTTAATTTTGTGGGATAAAATGTTTTTTTTTAATTATTTTTTTAACAACAAAACATATGAACCATAAAGGGGGGGGGGGGGGAGAAACAAAGTTGTGGGGTTTTTTATTGGAAACTTCCTTCCCTTTAGATTTTCAGAAAATGTTCACATCTTAATTGTGGATACTTTTTGATTTGACACTAATTTTCCTGTGCTTAAATTATCTTCATATGAATACATACACTTCTGTGTGAAGTTTTCAGATTCCACTTTTGACAACAATTTTTTGTAAATTTCCTGAAGAAAAACATCATTTCCATTTCTACTTGTAAAATTGTTCCGAAACCTTGTCCATTAAAGGTTTTGGTTCGTATCAGTTGCCAGCAAGAACTCTAGTCACTTATTACAACCAAGACTAACTTTAACTGCTGTACAGTACATCCATTCAGCTTGGACATTGGAATTTGTTTGTCATTTGACACAAACTAGCATGTTGATCAGGTCGCTGTTTCCTATGAGACATTCACCCCTTACACTGAGGACTGGCAAATTCAATCTTGTCTTAACATTTCATCCAAAATCCAGCACTTCTTGTAGTCTCTCTGACCCTCTCCTTCCCTTACTGTTCTTATTAGCATCCTGGTGCCATCCTGTTTTTCTTTCCACCTCCCTTTTTCTCTGCTTCCTAGGTGTTCACAACTGTTTGAAAATTGGGCTCTTCTGAGGCACCTCAACTTGGGACTCAAACTGAGATGCCACGGTCAATCCCTTTTGGGAATCTTGATCGAACTAGGAGCACTCTTCTACTTGCATTACATTTGTTAAAGATCTTGCATTGAATTGCTTTGGGGAGCCTGTCAAAATGTTTCTATAACAGTGTAAATCTGCATTGTAAAAGGTTTCCACTGTTAGAACTATAGTCCTTACTTTTAGACTCTTTTTAAAGTAAACAAAAATTCAGTTAAAAATCCTGCATTCCTTGTGAATCATTATTATAGGTCTGTTAGACTTTGCACCCAGATTACCTATGTGTGTGTTAGGCATTTGGAGCAGTAGGGTGCATCAATGTTGTTGCAGAGTCAGCTCTCTTGCATTACATGAGTTCTTCTGTCACTTTTAAAGCGAAGTGTCAATATTTGCTTTATTCCATTGGAATTACCTCTACTACTGGCAGGAGCCTAGAGTAATTACCTCCTGCAGCGCTGGGTCCAGCATTTGTTCACAGGTGGAGAAACTGACACAAATGTTTAAAAACCTGCTTTGCTGCTAATAGTAACTTTCTTCACCTTAAACATTTCCTGTATTTAAATAATCTTTGAAAAGAACAGTAGGTTCTCAGCACCTGGCCTTCTGCCAGTCACACTGGAAAAGCCTCCCTGCTGTGGAGTGAGAATGGACACCTCAGACTTGATCAAAAGATTTATGCTCTGAAGTTTTGTTTAGAGGGTTTGGATAAGGATCCCCATCGATGCCCACAACTTCCAGCGTGGTTGCAACTGTGGGCCTCCAACAAGGGTTCTAGCTCCTTCCTTTCGGCCCTTACTTGGCTGTCCAATTGACGTGGAAAAAAGTGACAATGTAAAGGTAACACAGAGGAAGCACCAAGCTTTGTCCTATGGTAACCCTTATAACCAAAAGTACAGCAGCACAGGAGTGTGTGGATTACACATCTTGGTGTGTTGATTACAAATACATAGCTTTAATTAACCTAACACCAGCAGGAAGGAAAGGGATATACAGACAGATTTACGTCCTTTAACTCTTCCCCATCTGCCCCACGTAACCAATATTTATTTCTATGCACGAAACCTAAGGATGAGTAGCCAATCTCTCCTGGGGTTGATTCTGGATAGCACTTGGCTAGGGACAGGCCTGCTTTGGCTCTCCAAAGATCACACTCCCTCCTCTCCCCACCCCCCAGTGTCTTGAAGACCCTGTATTTAGGCCCAGCAAGTTCCGAGGGCCCCTCTTCTTGGGATTCTTGCAGCAAATTCAAACTGTTCTGGCTCGGCGTGCACAATATTTTAAGGCAGCTGCGCTCCAACTGTGGCCCAGTGGAGGTCACATGGTGTTTTCTGCTTGTTATAGGCTTCTAGACCAGGGGTGGGCAAACTTTCCACATCGGGGCTCAAAATTGTATGTACAGCTGGGTAGGGAAGGCTGTGCCTCCCCAAATAGCCAGGCCCAGCCCCCTATCCACCCCCCTCCTACTTCCTGCCCAACTGCCCCCTCAGAACTCCTGACCCATCCAACCCACCCTGCTCCCTGTCCTGTGACTGCTCCCGCCCCTTATCTAGCCCCCCGGCCCTCTTACCATGAGGCTCCTAGCAGTGTGTTTGGCTACCGCAAACATGCTACCCTGCGGGAGTGTGCAGCCCCGCCCCCCAGAACGATGTGCACTGAGCGGTGTGGCTCCGAGAGACGGGGTAAGGCGGGGGAGGGGCCAGAGCAGCCTCCCCAGCAGGGGGGCCAGACAGGACGGTTCCATAGGCCAGATGTGGCCCGCGAGTCATAGTTTGCCCACCTGTGTTCTGGACTCTTCATTGCAAAGAAAATTTGAGACCCCTGTTAGAGCAGCCGGGACTACTGATCTGTAGGTGGATGTAGTGGGGTGCTCCCCGCTCCCTGCCGGCCAAGGCTGGAATAGCCCTGGAAAGAGGGTCTGTAGCTGGCTGAGCCTGCTAGCAGGCTTAAGTGGAAAGCAGGCTCAGCTGTGTGGCCACCCCCCAAACATTCCAGGCTGTATAAAAGCCTGGGAGGCAGGAGTTAGAGAGAGAGGGAGAGGGAGTTTACTCTGAAGGGCAGTCTACTCTGTAGGCAGCAGGAGACAGGGCCTGGCTGCAAGGTACCCGGACTGGGAGAGGGCGTGGGTGAGGCAGCTGGGAGCCAGGGAGCCTAAGCTCTAGTGAGAGGGCCCCAGCTTGCTGAGCCTAGGGAAGGCCCGAACCACAGGGTACTGGGGATTGCAAGGGGGCGGCCCCTGGGCTTATAAGAGCAGCAGGCCAACCCCTTCTTGCCGGTGATGAGTAGCCATTAGACTGCAGTCAGCCTCAGAGAAACTGAGGCAGTGGTGACTGGCAGTGGCCGTATCTGAGGCAAGTTGGGGATAGTGGGTGGTGGGTTCCCCCAGGTAGGGGAGACCCTAAGACCAGGGGGGTACTGCAAGGGTGCAGCACCCTCAGCAAGGGGCTCCGGGGTCCGGGAGGGACACGGGGCCAGTGTGGAGAAGCGGACGTCGGCCGGCAGAGGGCGCTCCAGGGTCAAAAAGAGCTAATTCCCAGACGACCAGACGGGGGCGCCGCCGGGTGAGTGACCGACTCCGTTACAGTGGAGAAGTGGGAATTGTGGCTGGACCTATAGCTGCCAGCCCTCAGTGGAAGCTGCCAAAGGGACCAGAGTTGCCTGAATCTCTATGTCCAAGTATGTTCAAGTCCATAGTGATTATTATTATTATACAGTGCCTAGCACAAGAGAGTCCTAATCATGGTTGGGGCTTTTGGGTGATACTCTTAGAATGCAGAATCAACCCTGGAATACAATGCTGTTTTAATAAAAACCACTTTAGCCTTGGTATCGATCAGTTTCTAGTTTTAAGGAGTGGTTATATTCACTGAGTGTCATCTTAACTGTGATGTGCCTCTTCAGTTTAACCTGGTGTGTGAGGACTCCTGGAAGGTGGATCTCTTTCAGTCCTGTGTGAATGCTGGCTTTTTTTTGGGATCGGTATACGTCGGCTACATAGCAGACAGGTAAGTGTGGGATATTAAAACATAGCTGATATCCCTAATCTGTGGTTAGCAGCTAAAAATAAACAAATGTAGAGGCAAAGCCATCTGACTAATAGTAAGCTCATGCACCTTTCAATAAATGAACACTTCTAAGTCTCTTGGTCTTAGAAAAAAAATATCAAAGACTGAGATTTCTATGGTTGTTTGTAGCTCCAGATATTTCCTGATCCCACAAGCTCCCGCCCTGCAGTGCTCATGAGTATATCTTAGTGATACGTGCAAAAAACCCGGACACCCTATATGAACATATTGTTAACAAAAGCCAGGAAACTCTGAGTTGGAGCTGTCATTCTGTCTTTCTGTGGTGTGAATTGCAAGTTTGGTATGAAAACATCCTGTTTCCTTCTGACAGAGATTTGCTTATTGAGAAATAATAGTTGGAGAATCCCAAATAGATACAATATCAATGCAAATACGAGACACAAGATTTACAGTAACCATAACAGCGTGTTCAGAAGTAGGGTATGAAGTCATTGTGGACTCCCATTGAGATTAAGGATACACCACTGGCTCCGGGCACAAGAAGCGCATGTTGTGTTTATAAACCATTAGAATCATTTTTCCAGTCACTGGAAAAAGTTGTGCCCACTTTCCTAACAACGTATTTCCTTCCACCCATCCCTTCTGCTCCCCCTCCAAATTGCTTTGCATTTCAAGCTTTACGGGCCTCATCATGCAAGTTCTCTACACATGAAACTTCAATTCATGTCAATGGAAGATCTAAGTGTCGACGGTGTGCAGGATTAGGCCCTTTGTATGTAAATTGGTTACTCCTAATCATCACTTCAAAAGAAACTGCAGAGTAATTGTATTCATTTGTAGGTATCTTTCCTCCATACTTAAGAACACAGATATTAATTCCAAAAATAATCAGGAAGGGATACTTTTATCGTCTATTTGTATTAATGTGGGCCCATTGCTCACCTATCATTCGGGATATGTAGTTTCATCCAAACTGCTCAAAAGCATTTATGGAATTACAAAGCAATGGAGAAGTTACCCCAAATGGTAGGTGAGCACTAGGCTCCCATTAACACCAGAAAAAACGTAGGTCTATAATATTAATGTGGGCCTATCCCTCCAAAGATAAATGTTTTGGATTTTCTAAATGCAACATGAAGTTTTTAACCAGTTGCTTCGGTGTGCTGCTGAATTTTGATCTCTTTCATGTCATTCTTTTCCCATGCAGATTTGGCCGTAAACTTTGCCTTGTAGTGACAATCCTTGTAAGTACCATCTCTGGAGTTCTTGTGGCCTTCGCGCCAAGCTACCTTTGGATGGTGATCTTTCGTTTCCTACAAGGACTGGTCAGCAAAGGCATGTGGACAGCAGGCTATATCCTGAGTAAGACTGGTGCTTTCCTGGAAGTAATATTGGCAACAGGAGATGAAGGGGAAACTGGCAATTTATTGGATTAAATGCAAACTGGAAAGCAGAAAAGGGGCCTTCTCTGTTTTTTGAAAGTATATATAAGACTTGCTCAGAGATTTTTTCCCCCCTGCTTATCAGCTAACATTAGAGAGATCAGTTTCCTTCTCCCCTCAGGTCCCGATGTCTTTGGAAGATCAGAATAGTGATGTCAAATGAGGCTGTTACCTGAGGTGCGGTCACACTTACCCCAGAGCTCATCCTCCCGTTCCCCAGTCCGCAAGAGAGGGAAGGGTGCAGCAGCTTGATGTGACAGGGTGCTCTCTGAACAGAGTGAAGGGAGGAGCTGATGAGGGAGGGCTGTAAAGAGACAAGCAGAGGAAACCAGCAACTTTGAGGAATCTTTATACGTAAAGGGCAAACCCAGGTTTTACATCTTGCACAACAACTCAAGTACAGTAGATACCTACCAAGGAAAAGGCAGAAGTTGTTTTGGTTCTCTTTGATATTGCATGATATTGAGTATATATCTGAGGGTGGGAAGGCAATAAAGTGGTCATTTGCAGAGCCAGATTAACCCATTGCTAGGTTCTAGACAAACATACTTCTGGCCCCCCACATCTAATGTGAATCACAGCAAACAGTCATCATGTAGACTTACCGTGGCCATGTTAGCCATGCGGTGGATCTGCTGGATTGGTTGCTTGTCCTGCTGCTGCTTGTGGCACTACTCACCAGGCCAGGGGTGGGTGGGTCAAACCTGAGCAGTGCTGGAACTCCATGTACCAGGTTGCAATGGTATGTCTACCCTAGAAGAGCTACATCAGCACCGCTGTAGCAGTAGCACATCTGGGGAAGACGCTGCATTCTGACTGGAGAACGGTTCTATTGGCGGCATAATGACTCCGCCTTAGTGTGAGGCGGAAGCTGTGTGGGAAGGAGAGAGTCTCCTGCCAACATAGTCCGTATAGATATCACTTAGGTCTATCTAACTAGTGTCACTTGGGCGGGGGTGGTGGCGGGAGGGAGAGGTGTCTTTTTCACGCTCCTGAATGACGTAAGTTAGATTGACTTCAGTGGTAGTGTAGACTGCCCAGTAAAGTTTTTCAGTTTTGTGCAAAAATCTGCATTGGTTTAAAAAAAAAAACCACACCATCACTATCTCCTCAAATTTGGGCTTTGGGCATATGCCTCGTTTGTCTGTATGTTGATCCAGTTCTGCTCAAATAGTGACAGTGTCCCTCTGATTGTCACTCTATGCTGATCCAGCATTAGTTTTTTTTGTTTATATGGTTTGTTAAATATAGTTTGGTGTTGCCCAAGCTGCTAACGATGTCATTAGGGATCCCTTAGGTGTTGCAGAATTTAGGTTTTGTTTTTAAAATATCAACTTTTCTCCTTTATGGTTGCAAAGAAAATTTTCCAAATGCGACATGGCTTAGCATTGTCTGTCTTCCTGAATCTGTAAGGTGGACAGTTTTTAAACAATAGCTCTTAATGGTTTGAACTGCCTCGTTCACCTCAGTGGAGTGCTAACTCTGAAGGTGGCAAAAACTGAAATGCCAACATTTTAAAACTATTATACTGCTAAACATTCTAGGAAAAACATCCAGCTAATGTAGTTATCCAGAAGTCTGAGATGAAGAAAACTTAAGGTATCAATCAGTCCATTCTGAGTATTAAATTGACTACTGGAACAACTGCTCCCACTACTTCACATATAATGAAGGATTATTACCTCCTTGCACAAGATGATCCTTCAGTTGTTATACATTATTGGAACTTTTACTTAGGATAGGATAGTGTTGTATTGTACAATAAAATATCCCATATGTAAATGTTGGTGATAGTGTTAAGCATGGACTGCTATAACAGAGAAGAATATTAAAGCACAGTACAGTCAGGAATAAGAACATAAGTACTGACCTCAATGATCTAATAAAAATAAAATTTCATAAGCAAATTAAGCTTGGTCTGCAAGTATCAATGGATTTGTGTTTAGATTTTATGCAAAAATCTAGAATTTTTAAGCAAGGTTCTTCAGGGAGATAGTGTTTGCCTCCAGACTCCCTGAAAAGAAACCTAAGCCTCCCAAAATGCTTGAAATCCCTTGTCCCTGGAAGAGGGTTTCTTGGTTCTTCCATCTGTAAAACGGTCCATCAGTTCTCCTTCTGTTTTTGAACAGTCACTTATATATTATACATTTTAGTCACAGAAGTTGTTGGCCCAAGCCATAGGAAGACCGTGGGAATTCTCTATCAAGTGGCCTTTACAGTTGGACTTCTCCTGTTCGATGGTGTTGCATATGCTATCCCTCACTGGAGATGGCTGCAGCTTACTGTTACTCTACCATGCTTCCTCCTCTTGCTCTATTACTGGTGAGCACTTTCATATATCTCAGCAGAAGATTTAAAATGATATTTCTTTTCATCCAAGATGCTTAAGAGCTGAAGAGAATGTCGTATACTGCTTGCATGTACTTTACCCTAGTTAATGTAAACATCAGATCTTCACCAACAGAGTGGGAATCATCTCCTTTCATGTTCAATCCTTTGGTTGCACCATAGCATAGACATCTTATCTAATGTATTCTTAGGAATCAAATTTATATTGTTAGTGGATTATTTTTTTGAAAAAAAAATTGGATGTAAAATAATTTGACACAAGGGAATTGAATTTTATATATGCATCTACTGAACATTAGTTTAAAGGAAAATTATTAAATAATTTAGGGCCATATTTGACTGACCTCACCTTGAAATGGTGGTTAATTAATGGTCATTGTCCAATGGCTAAGAGTTTTTATTTAAAGTAGTTTGTTGTACAGAATGTTTTTTTTTTTTTTCAATTACACTATTTTGTGGCACAACCAAAAGTAATAGGTTCCTCTTAAGTAGATCATTTTGATTTATTGTTTAGAATTAATTTGCATTATTTTGGTTTCACAACTCAGTGCTCATAAAAAGAAAAGAGTGAAGAGTTATCTGTCGGAGTGGAACTTAGGGGATAGAGTTGTCGTCTTCCTTTTTCTGTTTTGACATGAGTAAATGGAGTGAGAGTTCCAGTGCTTTTAGAGGTAGAGGGGTGTGTTGATGGGATAGTTGGAAAATGGCTCCTCATGAGGAGTCCTCAGATTGATTGGGTTAGTGGTATACATTATGTATTGTTTTATCATGTGTGTTCGATCATGTGTATTCATCTCCAGTAAAACTAAGTTACCGCCAGGGCTGCTCCTCCATTTCCTCTTGCAGCACGGCAAACTGTTCTTTTCTTGGCCACAGTAGTATCACTGTATTCAACAGAAGTACTGTCTCCTCAGCCTAGCTTCAGTGTGGATACACCGTTTTGTTTTCTACATGGCAGCGTTTGCTTACTTGCGTTACAGGTGTCTGCCTGAGTCTCCAAGGTGGCTGATATCTCAGAAGCAAAATGACAAGGCCATGAAGATTGTGAACTATATTGCCAAAAAGAACGGGAAAAAGCTGCCTGCCTGTTTTCAGGTGAGCTTGAGGTGCAAGGAGAGATTCAGACGCTTGCCGTATGCAGGAGGTTTGAAACAAGGCCAGGAATAAACTCCAGGTGTCGATGCTGTGCCAAGATTCTTATGTATTCCAGAGCTGAGCCAGTTTGCATTGCAGTGCTGACTCGTGACCTGTTCAGCTAAGTCTAAAGAAAAAGGAAATTTATTTAGAATTAGGCTTGAGATCCTGGAGAAATTACTTGGGAAACACCAGATCAAAAAGATGAGGAATGACTAAAATTGTTGAAGTGAAGTTAAGAATTCCCTCATCATTGTGATCCTTCTCCATATTCCCTGAAATAATCACAATGGAATGGTGCATTTCCCAGGAAGCTCTTGTGTATTGTATTAAGTAACATATCTAATATAAGATTACAGTATATCATGAGCCCCTCCCTTCCTGTTTGCTCTAACATGATAAATTTCTCTCTCCCAGTTTAGCCCTTAATTAACAATGCACCGATTCTTCTGTAGAATATTAACCTTGAAGAGGAAGATGGCGAAAAGCGGAGTCCTTCATTCATAGACCTTTTCAGGACACCTCAGATGCGGAAACACACATTCATTTTGATGTACAACTGGTAATTATTTTTTTTAATCTTAAGACTTATTACAAAGCATTAAAGTTCCAGTTTTGTCTTCCTCCTGATTTCCTGCACTCAGAATTCAGTTTTTTCGTGCTCCAGACTTTCTTCCTCCTTTGTCCTCTCGGTTACTCTCAGCCCTGTCCGGGGAGATAATTGGAATAGTACAAGCTAGAGTTCTTAACTGTGGTTTTAGGTTAGCTTCATTGCCATGATGACCTCGTGTTTGTTCACCAATGGGGCAACATGAGGACTTCGCTACACACAGAGAAGTTACACTTGTTCACCACTCCATCAGTTTAAGAGCATGTTATGTCTATGTAGCCAAGTCCTTCAGTTAACTGTAATGAGGCAAAACTGGTATCAATTACCTCAAAATTTGATAGGATTAAGAACTGGGGGAGCCTAAATTGGTTCAGGCTCAATCAGTTGGCTGCAATGCACTGGCACAACTGGCTCAATATCGGGTTGGATAGTTGCACCCTATGCCACCGGTGTGACCCCCCTACAGTATCTGCTGGACCCAGAAATGTCTCCCTATCCCAGGCATGACTTTAGCCACCAGATGGGAAGATATTGGGGAAAGTGTGATAGGAGTTGCTGTGAAGTGGGAGGTAACTGAGGAATACCATGCAGGAGGAATCCCTCATCTGAGGATTGAGGTTCGCTGGCTGAAGGAGCCATCTTACCTGAATCAATGTAAAGCAGCCGCAGTGTGGACACATTCAACTGATGGTGGAACTATTGATGTAAAGCAATCGATTTGCAATACTGATTTCTCTAGTACAGACAAAGCCGAAATGACTCTGTTGGCTTTGCCCACACTCAGGAATAACCCATAGTCACTAATCAGCTTCTAGGAATCTCTGTAGATCTGCTGGTGCTGACCCCTAAGCATAGACAAGAGCAAGCAGAAATTTGCACCAATTACACTAACAGAGGCTGTGCTATTAATGAGATTGGACAAGGTCTATGAGGAGTCATTTTGGCTTTGTGTACAATAGAGAAGTCACTCAGTGATCGCCGTTAGTTCTTATACCCAGTTTGTTCAATCAGTGATTGAGTGGGCAGGGTTTATATTAGGAAAAGCAACCAATAGAAGGAAGAAGTGTAAAATAGGGTAGGAAAAGACATCTTTTTGCTTGCTCCTTTTTTACTCTTTTTATATACTCTTCTGCCAAACTAACAGTGTGTAAACTACAGCACCACATATCTAACCCCTAGAATAGTAGTTCCCCATGGGACATGGCAAGCTGGTGTGCTGTAGATTTACATCCTGGGTCTCCACACGGTAAGTTACCATGTGGACGAACTCTTGGTGTCCTCCTTATATGAAACCATTGTAGGTAAATTTATCTTTTGAGGCAAGATGAGAATGTTAATACAAGCATTTGAGCAATAGTAGGCAATTTGCCTACCTTCTGAACTCACTCCCCAGATGCATGGTCAATTTGTTCTTAACTAAGAGCTCTTTTCAACCAGCCAAGTTGTTGAGAGGAGTTATTTAGAAAACTCAGTGCTCCTGCAACTGCCCCTCTGAGTCTCCATTATGTCTGAAGGTGAGGATGCAGAGGTCAGAATGGCATTTGACAAAGGACCATTCCTTCAATGATCCTAAGCCCCTAATTGTAACTCCGTGCTGGAAGTATGAGTAGTCTGAAAGCTTTTTAGCCTTAGGCTATGATACCATTAAGATTTCCTACCTGATTTATATTCAACGCTCAGTTCTTACCCCATTATTTTATGGGCTGTAAACTCTACCTCTAGTTTCTGCTTCCCAGCATTAATCTCTACTGTTCTTTACTCAGGCTCTCAGGCTTTCATCTACATTGTTGAGTAAATTAGAGCTGAAGTTGACCTAATTGTGGTTCAAATGGTTTGTGTGCTGCAAAAGGAAACGGGTCTCTTTTCTTTAACTCAATCTCTTAAGAAGCTTGGGCTCTGTTCTCTGTCTAGGTTGGCCAGCTCTATTCTGTACCAGGGGATCATCATGCACATGGCAATGGCTGGTGAGAACATGTATCTGGATTTCTTCTATTCTGCCCTTGTTGAATTTCCAGCTGCCTTCATTATTATTCTCACAATCAATCGCGTTGGCCGTCGCTATCCCTGGGCAGTGGCAACTCTGGTGGCAGGGGCTGCCTGTCTCATTATGGCTTTCATCCCTGAGGGTGAGTTGTCAGAGCTTTCAGCAGTGTTCTCTTCTCAGTGTTACCTCTTGGGGACCTCATTAATCTGTCTCACTATAGTCTAGGCTTGAAAGTTTGCAAAAGCAGGCCTGTGATTGTAGCCTGTATCCCTGACAAATGCTGGGGACTTTCCTCGCACCCCCACCCCTGAGAAGTGAGATGAAGTAAATGAAAGTCTACGTTTTTGCGGACATCAGCATTCATAGGGAATATCTTGGGGAAATAGGAAACGGTGCATAAGTTTGCAAATCACATTTAACAATAACCCACGTGGTGCTGATAGTTTTTATCTGCGGGTTTATACAATTAAACAATAGCAGTTCCTTCAAACTAATAAAATTCAGGTAAAACAAGATTATTGGGATTCCACTAAAAATAACATTGTTTCATTAGATCGCTCCAGCCCACACAATCACTCTTGGCTAAAAAAACCTTCAGGAGACATTGCAAGTGAAATAACTGTTTCCTTTGCAGATATTCACTGGCTAAAAGTGACTGTAGGTTGCATTGGGAGAATGGGAATTACAATGTCTATCGAAATGGTTTGCTTTGTAAACACTGAACTGTACCCAACATTTTTGAGGTGAGTGCATTATCTGGGGCCAGCATGATGTGAAAGGCAGCTATTGAAACTGATGGATATATTGTTATTTTATATTGACTTAACAATGAGTACAGAAATGCTCCAGAATTATAGGTGTATTGATGTCTAAAGAACATTATGCAAATGGATCACTTAGAAACTTGAATAAAAGACAAGTTAATGAAGGAACAGAGCATGCAACCTCTCTTTGTACATTGTACTGCAAATGGAACGTGTAGAGCTGGATTAAAGAAAGAATCTTATCCTTCAAATCCAGAGATCAAAAAGGGCTAGAGACCATAATGAATTGTTAAGAAATGGATAGTCTATGGGGGTGGGGGGGTTGGGAAAGCAGGAAGATGGAAGTAGCATAAAATAGTTTATTTGAGGAGGGGAGCAGAATGAAAGAGGACTGTGAAGAATCTGGGCTGGTTGATGTTTTGGAAGCCCCGATGTGTTGGTGGATTGGGACACCTTTTGATCTTAAACAGAAGTGATGAATTCTCCATCCCTTGAAGCCAAACACAAGTTACTGGGCTCAACACAGGGGTAACTGGATACAATTTAAGAGCCAGTGATGTAGAGTAGATGATCTAATGGTTCCGTGTGGCCTTAAACTCTGTGAAAACTATTAATCTACACTTGAACACTGGCTTTGTATAGAAGTTTTATAAGATGATGTTAGGTACATGCATTCATCACTTCAAAAAAAAAAAAAAAAAAAAGACCCTGAAAGAATCTAAATTTAGCTCATATTATATAGAAACTGCTAGATTCCCCCACACTCATTTGAAACTTGTATAAAGATCATTCTGCCTATAAGCTCTATTTAGGCTTTTGTTTTATGGACATATACATTAGGCAGATCTTTGAACATCTCTCTACATTGACAGTTATTTAATATGTCGCTAATACAGGGGTGGCCAACCTGTAGCTCCAGAGCCACATGTGAAGTTAATATGCGGCTCCTTGTGTAGGCATTGACTTTGGGGCTATAACTACAGGCACCAACTTTTCAGTCTGCCAGGGGGTGCTCACTACGCAACCCTTGGCTCTGCCACAGGCCCTGTCCGCTCCCCTGAGCCTTCTTTGCCCTTGCTCCTTACTACGTTCCGCCCCCCAGAGCCTCCTGCACGCCACGAAACAGCTGATTGGGAGGTGTGGAGTGGGAGGGGGAGGCACTGGGAGTTGGGGGAGGGGGAAGGTGAGCTGATGGTGGGGCGGGGGGAACTGCTGATGTATTACTGTGGCTCTTCGGCAATGTACATTGGTAAATTTTGTCTCCTGCTCAGGTTGGCCACCCCTGAGCTAACAGAGCAGAACTTTGAAAATATCTGATGGGAGGGTCTAATCAGACACTCTGAGCCTGATTGTCTACTACTTTGAAGTTGATCATTAGTCACGTTTATTACAGTAGTGCTTAAGGACCAATCAAGTGTAGGGCCCCAGTGTGCTAGGCACTGTACACACAGAGTAGTAGACGGTCCATGCCCTGAAAAGTCTACAATCCAAACAGAGGATAGAAATGGTGGGTGGGAGGGGTAACTTCATGACATTTTTATGTGGGGGAAGGCAGCAGAACAGATTAGAAGAGAATAAGGAGAGGCAGGTGTGGAGTGAAACTGAGACAAAGACAGTAAGGACTGGGGAGGGTTGGTGTGGACAGCCAATCAGCACAAGGCAGAGAGAGCCCACACGAAACTGTAGAAAGTTCTCTGAATCTTAGGGAATCACTTACGCAAAATAGGTGTAAACCTTCCCATGGCTATTCGGTCGGGTTATAGTCTCATGCTACACAAGTGTAAATGACTTTGTGAGGAACCAGGCAGGAGAAAATCAGGATTTAGGATTCAATTTTGGGATCTTATGGTTAGGATGCAGAGACCACAGCCTATTGTGCCTACCAACAGCTTCACTGTTTCCTTGTATTCCCCCATCTGTTGTCTCATGCTTAGATTGTAAACTCTTTGGGCCCTTCTGTTTGTACAGTGTCTGGCGCAATGAAGTCCAGGTTCATGTCTGGGCTTTGAGGCACTGCAGTAATGCAGTGGGGATCACTGGTGACGATACCATGCCATCCTTACTTCAGCATTAATCATCAGTTTTATGGCAGGCTGTATTCTGTACCAGCTCAGTGTTTCGATCAACTCTGCTCCTGCTACAGAACTTTTTCAGACTAATATAATGCAATCGTTGTTTTGCTGTTCAATCAGGAACCTTGGCGTAATGGTCTGCTCTTCCTTTTGTGATGTTGGTGGGATGCTAGCCCCATTCATTGTCTACAGGCTGGCAGAGATTTGGCACGAGCTTCCACTTATAGTTTTTGGTAAGTATTTTCTGACCTGCTTGCGGAGTGTTCCTTGGGAATATTAAACTGCCTCAGTTGTGACAAAGTCCTGTGGCACCTTAAAGACTAACTATAAAGTTTTGAAGCATGAGCTTTCGTGGGCTAATACCCACTTCGTCGGATGCAAGCAGTGGAAGTGTCCAGAGGCAGGTATAGAAAAGTAGGCAAGAACCAGGTAGGAGGTAACAAGGTTAGTCCAATTAGGCTGAACCAGCTTGTTATCTCCAATCAGGGAGGGTGGGTTAATCTGAGAAACTGATTCCAAATCTAGGAGAGAGAATATTTTTCCCTTCACAAAACAGTCAACTAATAGTTCACTTGAGTTGTGTATGTAGTCAGTCTGCTTCCATATTATATTTATGGTTTATGTGCTTTTTTTAAAAAACAAACAAACCCTGCAAACTAGCAAATGTTGCTTTGATAAATCGAAGACGGTTGTGAAATTTACCAAAATTTGGATCACATTTCAATTTGTTGACTGTATTTGAGTCATTTTCATGCTTCCATGGTTTGGTCTCTGTCTTCAGACGATATGTTGTCATTTCAAATGGTGCCTGTCTGGTATATTTTAATGATGTGACATACCTCAGTCTTGTCAATATTCTTTTTTTGATTGGACAACCATGTAATCATCTTTTAAAAGAGGCTATAGTCTATTAAGCTGCTGCCTTCAAACCAGGCTAAACTTGGTGGAGATCAGTTAATCTAAACTTCAGGCCAGGTACTGCAAAATCTCAGTCTTCGCATTAGTGCATTATCGCTAGAAGACTGTCTTTGAAGGCAATCCATTATTTTTAATAAAGAGAATATTTATATTATTTACAAGGAGCTACTTAATGCATACATTTTAGAATGGCACTTATGAAAGCTGGTAACCAGGAACTTGGTGAGTGAGAGAGAAACTAATTTTAAAAATCTTGTTCTCATGGTGACACAGAAATCCAGTACATTTCATGTCATACAAACATACTGATTATTATTCCTCATACATGCTTTTCCAACCTGATATCTACCATTACGGTATGTGGCTTACAATTAAACTTTACTACCTGTAATTATCTCAGCAATGCTTCAATGAGACCTCCAAAAGCTGTGAACTGGCTTTGTTTGCAAACATTCGATACATTCATATTCTCTCTCGCGCTCTCTCTTGCAAACACAGCCATTGTGTGTGTGTGTGTGTGTGTGTGTGTGTGTGTGTGTATACACACACACACACATACACGCTTGCTATAGAGCAAAATTTGGTCCTTTACTTTTTGTTAAAAAAGAACATCTCTTCACCAAACTTTGTTGTTTTAATTAAATTCAGCAATTATATTGCAGCCAGATGGCATCATATGATGTGAGTTGAGTTCTAACTTCTGTGTGTTTAATTTGAAGCTGTGGTTGGTTTAACTGCTGGTGGATTGGTGTTGCTGCTACCTGAAACCAGAGGGAAAACTTTGCCTGAGACTATTGAAGATGTAGAAAACTTGCATAGGTGAGTCAGGTGGCACATTCAGATTGTTCAAGCTATTCGTTTTTTGGGGGGGGGAGGGGGAGACTAACAGAAAAAGATACAGTGTAAATGAACCTCCAGTGATTGTCACTGAAATTATCATGTGGCGTAGTTAGTGCAGTAGGCTTGTGAGTTCTAGGTATACAAATGCTATTTAGACGATGACAAAACTCATTTTGCATTCAGAAGGTAACTAGTGCATAATGGTGAACACTGTATTCCTGGTGTTTAATGACCTTATGAAAAATGTTCAATTTTGACGACTATCCTGTCCTTCCTCCCAACACACCACACAATCCCATGACTTTTTTAAAAAAAATTTGAACTTTTATTCCAGTGGTGATTTTTTTTTAAGTCCGGAGAAGAAAAACAGGTAGATGGACATGGTGTTCTCCAAAAGGAAACTCCATGCTGCTTCTGAGAATTTCTTATTAACACTTAGAACAAATCATTCTTCTCACATTTCATGTTTATAAATACTGTAAATATTAAAATAAAATGATTTAGCTACACATGATGGCTGGCAAGATTGTGACCTGGAATTTGCATTAGCTACCCCCTCACTCCTTGCAATGGCTACCTTAATTGTGGGTAGCAGTACAGGAAGGAGAGCAGCCTCTATGGGGCTGGTGCATCCCAACCTGGTGCAAGTGGGCAGAGCCATGGCTCTAGCCCTTGGAGTTGCTGACAAGCATAGTTATGCTGGCATGCCAGAGGAAGGAAGTTGTGCCAGGCATGGGTCTGGCACAGGGTATAGTAGGGGGAAATGGGTGGACAGATTGCGTCTCTGACCATTTTACTCAAAACCTTTTCCTATCCAGAGCTATTTTTTTTTTGGTTGGCTGCTACCTTCTCTGCCTCCAGAGCACAGCTTATTAAGTTAGGAACCTTCCAGCTGCAGTTTGTTGCAGTGGGAAAACTCTATTTTCTAGGAATCTGAGAACAAAAAACATGGGCTATAAGTTGGACTTTGGATAGCAACATCAGCCCCTCAAACTCGTTGCATGACTGACTGACCAAATGTTGTTTGGGAGGAGGATGAGGGGTGGGAGGGTTTTCCCCCCCCTATAGGATAGAAAAAGATGAGTCCTTGTTATCAGTCATTGAGTGCAGTGATTGCAGACGGCAGTGTTTGAGAGGGACAGCAAATGTCACGTCTTTGGGAATAGAAAGTTCATTTTCAGAATGTCAGAAGTCGGTGACCAGAAGTGCATGTGAGGTTAGATGACCTTTGAACCCATTACGACATCTTAAGAATCAAAATAAATTTACTGTGTGGCACGTAAATGAAGTAACAAATAGTATGTGGTAAAACGAATATCTGCAGTTTAGCCTATAAGCTATCCAATGTGCTCAATGTCTTTTTAATTAGGTAATTTGCTAAGGTACTTTGTCTAAGCACATGCCTAAACTGAAGTACGTGAGGAGTCCCATTGCAATGAATGGGGCTACACGTAGGCTAAAAACTACCGTGTTTCCCCGAAAATAAGACGTACCCCGAAAATAAGACGTACCCCCATTTTTGCCTCCCGCATTAATATAAGGCATCCCCCCCGAAAATAAGGCATCCCCCCCGAAAATAAGGCGTCCCCCCCGAAAATAAGGCATCCCCCCCGAAAATAAGGCGTCCCCCCGAAAATAAGGCATCCCCCCGAAGCTACTGGTGCCGTAAGGAGTCTGATTGGTCGCAGCGCAGCCGGAGCTGTTCTTTAAATCAGAGAGCCCGCGCTGCAGCCTGCTGCTCGCTCTGCCCTGGGAGTCTGGCTGACTCACGCAGGGCCGGCGACAGGCCCCCTCCCCCGTCTCCTGCCGCCCACGCCACTCCCCCCCTCCCCCCCCAGTCTCGGAGGGCGCTCGGAGAGACAGGAGCCAAGAAGGTGTCGTCTGGTGGAGGAAGCAAAAACACACACACACACACACACACACACACACACACACACACACACACACACACACACACACACACACACACACACACACACACACACACACACACACACACACACACACACACACACACACACACACACACACACACACACACACACACACACACACCCCCCTACCTCTCTGTGACCGGAGCTCTACCGGTATCAGTTTGACTCCCACTCGCCCCACCAGTTCAAGGGCCAAAACAAGGTGACTTCGATGGGAAGGCTGAGACCCCCAAATGACAATGATGGGGTGCCATTCTCCAACACTTAAGTCATTTTCATCCCCCAAACCAGCCCTTCAAAGCAGTGTCAAGCCAGTATTACAAATCCCCAAGTAAACATCCAACTTAGCTCAGGGGTTTCAATGTAACTTTTTTCCTGGAGGCAAAGAGATTGGTAGCTTCAACCAGACCCCCCCCCCCTTAAATCCCTCCCTACTCCCGGAGAAGATCCGCTCCCCAACTTTCGCCCTGGCCATTTTCCCTTAGCAAAACGCCTTCAACCCCCCACCATGCCAGAGCCAAGCCGGGGTGAGGAGCGAGAGCAGAAGTTGCAGACCCGCTTCACTTTCAGTCTCTTCTGCAAACTGCTTTCGCTCAGCACAAATTGGCTGCTAACTTCGGATCTTTGTTTGCCTGCAGCGTGTGTGTGTGTCTGTGTGTGTGTGTAACAGCCGCAGATCTGTTTACCTACCCCCCCCTCTAGAAGGTGGGGTGGTTGTGTATTGGGGGCTGGAGGGCGCGGGGGGGGGGGGTGTAAAAAAAACAAAGAGCCATTACCAGCAACCAGGGGTGCAGCCAATAACCCTGCAAACGTGTGTGAAACGGGCCCCGGAGATAAAGGAGGGAGGGAGAGAGGCGTGCATGCGGGAGAAGTGGGGGGGGAAGGGAGGGGAAGCGAAGTGGGGGGAGGGGAAATGAGCGAGCAGAAGTGTGGATGCAAATTGCAAAGGCAGCTGCGCCCCCCCCCCCCAGTCTCCTGCCGCCCGTGGGGGTTCCACCCCCCGCCGGTCTCCTACCTCCGTGACCAGACGTCCCGATTTTCTCGGGACAGTCCCGATTTTCAGGGAATTGTACCACGTCCCGATCATCCTTTGGTCGGGACGCCCTTTGTCCCGATATAGGGACCTTCAGAGGACGGCGCCAGACTCGCGCCTCACTAACCGCTCCTTCCGGGGCGGCCGCAGCACCCTCCTGCCGGCAGGAGCAGGCAGCAAGTCTCACTGCCCCAGGCAGAGGCTCTCTGCTACTGCACTTGGTGCAAGGAGGGGGAAGGAGGGCTGCTTGCAGCCTGCACCGGCAGAGGGGGAGGGGCAGAGAGCCCCTGGCCGCCGCCTCCCCCAACCCAGCTCTGAGTCCGGACCCTCATCAGCCCCCCCCTTTCCACTCCCCCCCCCCATCAAGAGTCAGGGGCAGCGGCAGGACAGCTCTCTGCCGTTGCCTCACATGCTGCAGGGGAAGGGGGCTGCTTGCCTAGGAGCAGTGAGGAGGGTGGCTACAGACAGCGCCCAGCCGCCCCCCCCCCAACCAGCCCCTGACCCACCTGCTGGCTGCCCCCCAGCCCAGCTGAGAACAGTTCCTGGGGGTAAGCAGCTGGGGCCCTGGATCCCCAACCCACGGTGGGGCTGCACCCCTGCACCTGGAGCCGGGCCCCTGCACCCCTGACCCATGGCTTCCTCAGACCCTGCTCCCATGGGTCCGGGGGGGGGGGGAAGCCTTTGGCACCCTCCCATCCCCTCTACTTCCCCCCCCTCCAGTCCCCCCTCCCCCACTCCCCCCCATGTGTCCCGATATTTTTTTCTTGTCATCTGGTCCCCCTACGCGGGCCCCAACCCCCACATGCGCTGCGGCCACGGGGCCGGCCGGGAGAAGCAAAGGGGGGCGGGGGAGGCTGCTGGGTGCCGGGGGAGGGGGCTGGTGAGCGCTGCAGTGGCTGCCCGGAGCCGCGCCTTGCTCACAGCCCCGGCGACAAGGGGGTACAGCTGTGTACTGGGCCCCGGACTTCAGGCCCTGTTGCCGGCCCTGGACTCACGGGGCAGGAGTCGGGCACATTGTGTGGAATCTGGCCGGCACAGACACACAGGGGTGACTGAGGTGGGGGGGGGGTAAATGTCTGATAAAGGGGTGGGGGGGATGTCTGGTGAAGGTGGGAGGGGGGAGAGACTAAATTGTCCACTGGCACAGGGGTGGGGGGAGGGGGACTCACTTAAAATGACAAAGGGTGGATTTGAGGGGGGGGGAATCAAAATGGCACAGGAGGATCAGAAGGGGGTACTAAAATGGTAATCCCCCCCCCCCTCTGGTCCTCCTGTGCCATTTTTATTGATTTCCCCCTCTCATCCCCCCTGTGTCATTTTAAGTGATCCCCCTCCCCCCACCCTGATACCCCTGTGCCATTTTGATTCCCCCCCTTCTGATCCAGTGTGTCACTTTAGGGGGTGACTGCTTTTCTGCTGAAGGGTCTAAAGTACAAGAAATACTGGTAAACAGTGCTGGTATATTTTAACCCCTAGACATGAGCGCAAAAAGAAAGAGCTACTCCATAGAGTACAAGAAAGGAATCGTGGAAGACTCTTGGGGCCAAAATCTTACTGCTTTCTGCAAAGAGAAGATGTTGAGTATCCGATTGGTCCAAAAATGGCGAGCAGAGTACGGTAACCTCATTGAACAAGTGGACAAGGGAAATGCTAAAAAGCGCAAGTGTGGATCAGGTCGGCAACCATTTTTTTCCGAGCTGGAAGACCTGATCTGTGAATGGGTTGTTGACAGGAGAGCAAAGGCTTTGGTTGTGAATAGGGCTCAGATTCAAGAATTTGCCCTTGCAATGGCACCACACTTTGACATAGCCCCCGAAGACTTCAAAGCATCACAACACTGGCTGGATAATTTCCTTCAGCGAAGTGAACTGTCTTTAAGAAGATCCACAACACTGTTTAGGCTGGAAGATGCTCAAGTTATTCAGCGAGCACTTGCATTCAAGTCCTTTATTGATGATGCTGACTTCTCTAAATACAATCTTTCCAACATGATTGCTATGGATGAAACTGCAGTGTTTATGGGCCACTCATCTCAAACAACAATTGAACAGCGGGGTGCCTCTTCAGTGTACATTCCCTCCACTGCTTACGAAAGTGCACGTGTTACCTGTATTTTGGCAATTCGTCCGGATGGCACTAAAATCCCACCTTTAATCATTTCTAAGGGCAAGAAGGAAAAGATTGAACGTGTTTCGGGCATTTTTATTCTTGAAACTGAAAAAGCCTGGGCCACACAAGCAGTTATAAGGAAGTGGGTCGATTTAATGCTGCCGCGTGTTATGCGAGGGAGCCAAAGAGGTCTGCTAGTCTGGGATGCAGCCAGCACTCACCGTGCTAAAGACATGAAGAAATTTCTTCACGAAAGAAAAATAGATCAAATAATGATTCCCGCAGGAATGACGGCCTATCTCCAGACTCTTGATATTGCAATAAACAAGCCATTCAAGGACAATTTGCACATGGAAATTAATGACTACATTGAAAATAGAATGGAGAGAAATCAGCGTGGAAACTTTGTGAAACCTAAACTGCAAGAGGTTGTGACTTGGGTGAAGAATTCATGGGAGAAAATCACTGACAGTTGCATTGCAAATGCACTACGAGCAGGCTACCTTGACAAGAAGTACTCATTTAAGGACAGTGCTATTGCTAAACATGAGAGATTTGGTCCACTGATTCTGAAAGAAATGGAGTCACAAGAAATTCACCAGGAAATTCAGGGTTTGGATTGTTATGATGATGTTCCAGAAGATGATGACATGACGGTCATTGAATAAATCTTACTTTGTGTTCATACCAGTAAATATCAGTATCAGTAAATGTTTGTCTGGTTATGCTGGTTTGTCTGGTTATGCTGGTTTGTCTGGTTATGATGATTATGTTTGTCTGGTTATGCTGGTTTGTGATGACAACTACTACCGTACCGTATACAGGTAATAAACTTCCTTTTTTTTTGTTCAACAATAAATGTGTACCGTATTCTTCTTCATGGAAAAATAAGACATCCCCTGAAAATAAGACGTAGCGCATCTTTGGGAGCAAAAATTAATATAAGACACTGTCTTATTTTCGGGGAAACAGGGTAGGCATATGGTTGTGTACCTTAGATAAAGCATTAAGTCAACAGTTGGTAGTATGTACTGGATCATATAATAAGAACTAAAAAAATGCAGGATATTCCTCTCAAGTGAATTACAAACGACGGTGTTGAAGTTGAGTTAGCATATTGGCTGTTGGGTAAAATTTTCAAGGGTCTGATTTAGGAGCATAAGACCCATTTTCAAAAGTGACTTAGGCACTTAAGAGCCAAATTCCAATTAGTCCTTTACTCAGACTTTCTAAATCACTTTTGAAAATAAGACTAGAACATTTCTGAAAATGTTACCATTTTATTTAGCTGGTCACTAGTTTTCTAATGTTCCTAGCTATTCTTTGTTTCTGGATATTGCTCTTTTCTCACTTCATTGTCCTGATTCTCTTTTTGTTTTTGCTTCATCTTTCCAGGCAAGAAAATCCTAGGGAGAAAATTATCTACCTCCATGTGCAAACATAGGAAGTTGCATGCTCCAAATGTAATCGTTCTTTGACATAATACTACAAAGAGTTTTTATATAACACACACTGTAGAACCTTACTTCCTTTTATGCTCCTCTCATTCCCGGTTCCACATACTTTTTTCTGCTTCGTTGTCCAAAAGGCACAGAAAGCTACCAAGTACCTTCTTCCCTCTTACCGTATTGTAGTGTAATTACATCTTAGGATGGTAGTATTGAAACTTTTGGTTGCTAGTCACATAGACGACACACTTACCTATTCAGATACTTGCACTGCCATCATCCCTGTAGTATCTGAGTAGTTATTAATACAGACATTACTTTAGGGTATGTCTACACTGCAATGAAACCCCAGGGTTAGTAGAACTTGAGTCAGCTGACCCATCTTAGAGACCCTAGGCTTGAAAGTCTAAATTGGTTGATTTATTAATCCTACATTTAGATTTTTCTGGGGTTGAACCTGGGTTCTGGCATCCATACTGCAGCACACTAACCCATGTCAAACCAACTGTATCCAGAGTCCCTAGTGGCTTCATGAAGTGTGGCCGCTCTAGCCCTTTGACTGTGCTGCACTGTGGGCAAACTTTACTGCCCACCCTGCATGCTACAGAAAGTTTGAATGGCTCATCAACGCAGCCTGCCAAGCAGTCATTTGTCCTTTGAGCTCCCAACTACTGGAGCCAGCAAGATGGACGAGGTGCCTTTTGACAAACTTCTCTTGTGCCTTTGCTCCTGTCTCAGGAAACGGGCAGAGGTTCCGTGAGGTGCTCGTGGCTATTTGTGTTTTGTGACGCACCAAATGTATCTGATGGATTTCATGATGGAGCTGGAGGAGGCAGAGGAAGAAGTGCCCTGACTTGGTGGACCTGCAGTAGCAAATGCTCCTCAGTACAATGAGTATCGTTGTTGATGCCCCCTATGTTGAAGCCACTGGTGCTTCTGGCACAGGGCTACAAGTGCAGCCTGGTGGGATCACATGGTATTTCAGACCTGGAATGACCAACAGTGGGTCCGGCTTGCTTCTAACCTCCAGTGTAGATGAGGGCACCCTTGCTGGTCCAGAAGCAGGTTGCTATAACCATCTGGAAGCTGGCTACCCTAGACTGCTACAGGTCTGTTGCCAACCAGTTTGGTGTTGGAAAGATGACTGAGTAAAGTGCCTCAGAAACCACCACCACCACCACCAGTCAGATATATGGTTTGCCCCAAGGTGTCAGGCACTAAAGATAATCCTGAGGTAACTGCTGGCTTTGAGGGAATGGAGGTTCCTAATGGCATGGAGGCCATTGACTAACCTTTATCCAAGACCCCACTACACAACTCCAGTCCAGTTTAGATTTCTGGTCTCAACTCTCACTACATCCCTTTGGAAACCCCATTCATTTCCTCTCCCCATTCTAGCCTCCTTCTTGGTCACTCCTAATTCATAGTGTTTCCTTCTCCTTCCATCTGCACAGCAATTGCCTTCTCCATAAGACTGATAGTCACTAGAAGTGAACCATTCAGAGACTTCTCCAGCCCTATCATCAGTGTCTGGTTTAGATTTGGGGAAGAGAGTTTTCATTTTGAATCTTGTAGAGAGCCAAGCACACTGCTGACACTAAACAATCAATAACACTCCAAGTGAGAAGAGTTTGCAGCTGAGCCTGAAGATTCCTGCTAAACTCCTCCTGGGCCTGATGGAATTTGTGGTATAACCTTGTCTCCGAGGAGTTGGCAATTGATGCAGAACAATGAACTTGTTCTTGGTTTGGATTTGACTGAACTGCAATTAACTTTGAGATGTGTTATGAGTCCATCCAGGAGAGACCATGTCACCAACCTAACAAACCTTGTAACCCAGAAGTTTTCTAGTTTTATTAATTTATCTAATGAGCACATGTAGAAAAACTGTGTGCAGCAAACAGTGGAAAAGACACGCAACGAGAACAGTTGAGTCTGAGAGGAATAAATCTGATTGTGAAGACCGAATGTGTAAATTCTTTCGTGGATTTGAACATCTGTAAATACAGCTGTGTTGTAATAAAAGCTGCATAGTACAAGTTCAAAATACCTAACTTCTTGAGTATCACCTACTAGTCCTAAGGATAGATGACAGTTTCATGAGTGTATGTAGTGTAGTTGTAGCCATGATATTAGAGACACAAGATGGGCGAGGTAATATCTTTTATTGGACCAACTTCTGTTGGTGAGAGAGACAAGCTTTTGAACCACACAAAGTTCTGAGACCTGAAGAAGAGCTCTGGGTAAGCTTCAAAGCTAGTCTCTCAGAAGTTGGTCCAATAAAAGATATTATCTCACCCACCTGGTCTCTCCAGGTCATAGTATCACAGCTGGTATCCAGCTAAAGTCAACAGGAAGATACCTTGTAATTACTGGTGTCTTCGGGAGTTAATGGAAATGAAGAGAGACTTTTCATAATCCCCTATCTAGTCAAAACCACTATATGAGGACAGTGTCTGAGAGGGAGATAAAAGTCCTCATGTTTCTGGGCATAAGCAGCCTCTAATAAATGAGTTAGGAAGAAACTGCTTCTGTAGGCCAGTTATTCCATAACTGCTACCAAAAGGTTTCTCTCACTTCCCTCTTCAATATCTGGTGCCTGCCAATGTCAGAGAGAGGATATTGGACTAAATGAATCATTGCCTGATCCAGTCTGGCAATTCCTGTCTATAGAAGTACTTTAAAAATCAGAGTGACTTTCATGTATCGCATGCCCCCTAGTTTATATCCATTACAAGGTGTTTTTCAGCTAGGAAAAGGAATTTTAATGACCCTTTATGGATGAGAGATTCTGTTTGTAGAGAGGGAGTTTAACAGTGTTTAATATCTGCTCTTCTAACTGCACCTGATCAGACTCTTTTGCTAAACATAAGAGTTAAATGGTCCTTTTAAAGCCTCTCAACATGTTTATAATGCCTGGAATGTGAGGGGGGGGGGGAAATCAAAAGCCCTAAACTGCAGAAGAAAGTAATGTGGAATAGGATAATATTGAAGAGACCCACAATGAATATGGGTAGAGCTGGGTGGAGAAAGTGGAGATGGCAGAAGGTCAGAGGTATGGAGATCAGCAAAGAAGAGAGCAGAATAAATGTGTGCTGCCTCATTCAGTGCTTCCAACCTCCAGTTACAATCCCATTTTTGTTGTTGTTCAGCCAGACTAACTGAAAACTAGTTGCACCCTGGAAACATTTGAATCTGAACTGGTAAATCTCTTCGTGCTGCATATTGTGAGTTTTGAAGCAGCCCTCCAGCAGTAGTAAGAAGGCAATGGCTAAAATCCAGGTATTCCCCAATCTCTACCCCAATCCGAATCCTGCACTTTTATCATTGCCAGTCCCGGAATCTGGGGAAACTGAATGCAAGAGCAAAGAGGAGGATGTTTGAATCGCTGTACTGTCCTCCCCAGGAGCTGGCTCTGGTGTGAATTCTCCTCTGGGTCATCTCCTAGCAGTAGGGGGCAGCAGAGGCCAGGCTTCTTCAGTTCCCCTTAAATTTGTCTCTGTCCTTTAGGTTTTTCTGTTGCCCCGTGGGTGACGTGGGAAATGAAGAAGCGCTGGGCACCTTATCTGGGTCTCTTCTAGAATCAGGGAATAAGCCAATTCCAGACTCATCTGGGTTCCCTCTCCTGATCTAATGCAAGGAAGAGGGTCAGGCTCAATTCACTGAGATTTGGGAGTCTCTTGATGAGGCCCCCAGCTCCAAGGTAATGGATTTAGCCATAAGGGACAGCACACAAACCTTGCCCACCTGTGTTGCATTGCTGCAACCGGTGCTGTATTCCAGAGAAATCTTGGAAACAAAATAAACCGGACTGTGAAGTCCTGGTGTAGTGCAGCATGGCTGCAAGGCTGGGTGATTGCATCTGTGGGCCATCCCCTACAAAGAGTCCAAGGACGCTACAGCTACAGAGAGCTGAGGATTATCCTGGAGCTAAATGTTGGAGGCATTTGTCCAGTGATGTCGTGTGTGTATCTGAACTCACTGTGGCCGGAGAAGCAGGGTTTGATTGGCAGGTGTGGCACGGATGCAAGCTGCATGGACTCTCTTCAAAGATACCATAATAAAGGCCCAACTCAAATGTATACCCCAAATTAAAAAACAACGCCAGAAAACTATAAAAGAGCCACCATGGCTTAACAGCCAAGTAAAAGAAGCAGTGAGAGAGAAAAAGGCATCTTTTAAAAAGTGGAAGTCTAATCCTAGTGAGGTAAATAGAAAGGAGCATAAACACTGCCAAATAAAGTGTAAGAATGTAATAAGAAAAGCTAAAATGGAGTTTGAAGAACAGCTAGCCAAAAACTCAAAAGGTAATAACAAAATGTTTTTTAAATATGTCAGAAGCAGGAAGCCTGCTAAACAACCAGTGGGGCCCCTGGATGACAGAGATACAAAAGGAGCACTTAAAGATGACAGAGTCATTGCAGAGAAACTAAATGAATTCTTTGCTTCAGTCTTCACGGCTGAGGACGTTAGGGAGATTCCTAAACCTGAGCTGTCTTTTGTAGGTGACAACTCTGAGGTATTGTCACAAATTGAAGTATCAGTAGAGGAGGTTCTGGAACTCATTGATAAACTTAACTGTAACAAGTCACCGGGACCAGATGGCATTCACCCAAGAGTTCTGAAAGAACTCAAATGTGAAATTGCGGCACTATTAACGAGGGTTTGTAACCTATCCTTTAAATCGGCTACTGTGCCCAGTGACTGGAAGATAGCTAATGTAACGCCAATATTTTAAAAGGGCTCTAGAGGTGATCCTGGCAATTACAGACCAGTCAGTCTAACGTCCGTACCGGGAAAATTAGTTGAAACAATAGTAAAGAATAAAATTGTCAGACACATAGAAGAGCATAAATTGTTGGGCAAAAGTCAACATGGTTTCTGCAAAGGGAAATCGTGTCTTACTAATCTATTAGAGTTCTTTGAAGGGGTCAGCAAACATGTGGACAAGGGGGATCCGGTGGACATAGTGTACTTAGATTTCCAGAAAGCCTTTGACAAGGTCCCTCACCAAAGGCTCTTACGTAAATTAAGCTGCCATGGGATAAGAGGGAAGATCTTCTCATGGATTGAAAACTGTTAAAAGACAGGGAACAAAGGGTAGGAATAAATGGAACTTTTTCAGAATGGAGAGGGGTAACTAGTGGTGTTCCCCAAGGGTCAGTCCTGGGACCGATCCTATTCAACTTATTTATAAATGATTTGGAGGAAGGGGTAAACAGTGATGTGGCAAAGTTTGCAGATGATACTAAACTGCTCAAAGTAGTAAGGACCAAAGCAGACTGTGAAGAACTTTAAAAAGATCTCACTAAACTAAGTGATTGGGCAACAAAATGGCAAATGAAATTTCATGTGGATAAATGTAAAGTAATGCACATTGGAAAAAATAACCCCAACTATACATACAATATGATGGGGGCTAATTTAGCTACAACCAATCAGGAAAAAGACCTGGGAGTCATTGTGGATAGTTCTCTGAAGGCATCCACGCAGTGTGCAGCGGCAGTCAAAAAAGCAAACAGGATGTTAGGAATCATTAAAAAAGGGATAGAGAATAAGTCAGAGAATATCTTATTGCCCTTATACAAATCCATGGTGCGCCCACATCTTGAATACTGCGTACAAATGTGGTCTCATCTCAAAAAGGATATACTGGCACTAGAAAAGGTTCAGAGAAGGGTAACTAAAATGATTAGGGGTTTGGAACGGGTCCCATATGAAGAGAGTTTAAAGAGGCTAGGACTTTTTAGCTTGGAAAAGAGGAGACTAAGGGGGGATATGATAGAGGTATATAAAATTGAGTGGTGTGGAGGAAGTAGATAAGGAAAAGTTATTTACTTGTTCCCAAAATAGAAGAACTAGGGGCCACTCAATGAAATTGGCGTGCAGCAGGTTTAAAACAAATAAAAGGAAGTTCTTCTTCACACAGCGCACAGTCAATCTATGGAACTCCTTACCTGAGGAGGCTGTGAAGGCTAGGACTATAACAGGGTTTAAAAGAGAGCCTCCATGAATTTATCCAGCTAAGTCCATAAATGGCTATTAGCCGGGATGGGTAATGAATGGTGTCCCTAGCCTCTGTCTGTCAGAGGCGGGTGATGGATGGCAGGAGAGAGATCGCTCGATCATACCTGTTAGGTTCACTCACTCCGGGGCACCTGGCATTGGCCACTGTCGGTAGACAGGATGCTGGGCTAGATGGACCTTTGGTCTGACCCAGTATGGCCGTTCTTATGTTCTTATGCTAGTCTTAAAAACAGTTTTCTCCCATACAGACAGGGACACTCTGCCACAACATGGGGAATCTGAAGGTCTAAAGGCAGTTATATTACTAAGTGAACACTAGCAGCATGTAGACTCCAGTCCTACGGCAGGTACCAGTGCAAATGTCAGATGGCTTCTAAAGCCTCTCCTTGCATTTGTTTAAACCTTCTATATGTTTTCTCCAGGGGATGTTTTAAATCCTTTTAACATGGATGTGCTGGGCAGAGGCCTCGCTTGCTCAAACTTTTTTGATGATGAGATATTTCTCTAATAGCTCTTTTCCTGAAGAACAATACATTTCCACACACAGGGTGGGTGCATAACAATGTTGATTTTTATTTATTTATTTTATTTTTTGGTCGGTCATGATCAGACCATTCCACACCTCCCTTCCTTCGGGCCTGAATTGTGGCTTGGAGTTGGGAGCAATCAGAAGGGAAACACAAAGCCACAGGTGAAATCCCCTGTGAGATGATGGATGTGATCAGAACCATGTCCAGAAGGAGAGCTACACTCGGCCTTACAGTACCAGGGTGTGTGGGGGGGGTGGGTGGGGGGGAATCTTTCAGGCTCAGAAGTCAGACTGCCATGATCCTCCACCTTCTCTATATTTCAAAAATCTAGAGATCTCTAGTGGCCCATCTCTCTCCTCGTCCTGACCTCACAGCTCCCTTGTGGTACTATAGAGCAGGGTTATGGGAAAAAGTAATATTAGAAAAGCAATTATGCTAGATGAGCATAAACTTTCTTTAATGCAATGGGAGCGGTTTCTTGGTACCATCTGCCTAACCCCATTTGGCATCTGTCTCCTCTGAACCAGACACCTTTACATAGGTCAGCAATGACTCATGGGGGTACTGCAGCACCTTCTCTGCTCTGTTCTCTCCACGTTACACTTTGGCTCTGTGTATTACTGTTTGCCCTCCAATTTTTATATTCTCAGCATAGTTGATCCTGGTAGAATTTCTATCCAATAAAGCCCTGGAGATACCATGAGGACTCGGAGAGCTGTTTGTTTTTGTAATAGTTGGCCTACAAATAGCCTCTGGAAACACTAATTAGGCCATGTCTACACTAAGAAGCTTACAGCAGTACTGATACTGCTGTAAGATCACTCATGTAGCCGCTCTTTGCCAGTGGGGGGGAAGAGCTCTGCCATCAACATAATACAACCACCTCTATGAGCAGCAGTAGCTATGGCAGCGGCAGATTGCACACTGCCACTTATGCTAGTGAAATGTGTTGCTTGGGGGAGGGGTGTGTTTTTTCACACCCCATGAGCAACATACATTTTGCCAACATTAAGTGGTAGAGCAGCCATGGTCTAAGTGTCCTGGACAGAGCTACAGCTAGTAGTGATGGTCAGTGGTGGAAGACATGTGTGTGTCACAGATGCAGCGCTGCGGATGTTAACCAGTGGTCTGTTCTCATAAGGAGGTGTAGCAAGTATTAGAGCAAAATAAAAGAATTCTCACAGTAGATGGTTTTTTGTCATAAATGTTCTGTCCTCAGTCTGTTAATATTTCATCAAAGGCAGGGCCTAGGAGAAGCAGCTCTTTAACTTATGTAGGTGCAACTTCTGTTAAAACATGCAGGTAAATCCCTTCTTTTTTGCGCTTTCTTTGTCTGGGGAAACAAAACAGAAGCAATTGGGAGGAATAAGGAAAAGAACAGGTGCTACTCCAAGTAACACAAAGAATGATGCACATGTTTTTATGTTCTACTCTGATTAAATTAAACAAAAAGCTAGTTTGTGGTTGGCAAATTAAAAAAAAAAAAATCTCAAGTCTCTTCCAGACACAGAGGAGCTAACCTGCAAAGGAATCTGATTGTTCTAAGGCCCCATTACATTCTCTATTTCATAGCAAAATTACTGGTCTTTCTTTTTTATAAGAAACAACCAAGCGCTATTCATTTACAGGACTGTAAGTTTGCACCACGTTGTAAAGAAAGTATTCAACCTTCCTAACTAGGCTAGCATACGTTTTTCCACATTGGGCTGTGGCTGCTTTGGAGTACACATTGTATCTAATTAAATATGGAGTGGCGGAGAAAACTGTTTTAACAGTGATTTGTGATACAAGCCAACAAAATGCAGGAAATGTCAGCCGAGGACTTTTATGCAACACAAACGCCAAAGTTATCAATAATGTGTCGGCGTTTACTTTCTGATTTTCCTCCATTTTGCTGGTGTTACCACCAAACTTTTGTTTAATGTAAGCAGTATTTTGTGTTTGAGAGAAATAATTCCCTAGGATAATTTCATAAAGCATAGATTTTTATCTAGAGTTCTGACTGCAAAAATACATGCAAGTAAAATGTTCCCCCCCCCATCTATTACATGGCAGAGTTTTAACAGAGTGATTTAACACTGGAACAAGCTGCCAAAGGTTTTGGTGGATTCTCCATCTTTGAGATCTTCAAGACTAGATGCCATTCTGAAAAATCTGCTTTAGCCAAACACAAGTTACTGGGCTCATTACAGAAGTAATTGGATAAAATTCCATGGCCCCGGATAGTGTCTCCAACTTGATGATCTAATGGTTTCCTTTAGTCTTAAAATTTATTTTTGTTTTCACATATGTATCTATATTTATTTATTATATTATATTTATATATAATTATACTTAATATACACACACACGCATTCAGGTTGCAAAGTTAACTACTCAAAATTTAGATAATGCCGTGCTTAAATTTGCGTGTGGAACCTTAATTTGGCCCCTTGTGCTTATGCATTATGAGATTCTTTAATTAAATGATCACATATTAATATGTTTAGAGACTGTTATCCTTTATGTGGGCAATCACTGGGAAGTAGATTGAGTCACAGGATGTGCCGGGGGGTTCACAGATATTTGCTGACAGTAAAGGAATGGTGAGACTTGGGAATCTTGGGTTCCATTCCTGGCTCTGGAGGGGACAGATTTTCTGCCAATTCCTCCCTCTTCCTCCACCCCATGTAATCTCCTGTGCTAAACCAGTCCTATGTTTCCCACCCTTAACTCCTTGCACGCTAGTTCCATTCTCCTCACCTATTTAATCTGAGTTTACATTCTTTAGGCTGCTCATTCTAGTTCCAGTCTATGTGCCCAATAATTCCTAGTTTCACCTCTCCTGCCTCTACTTACCCATCCCATCCCAGTCTCCCCACCTAGCTTCTAAACCAATATGCCTCTCTACCCCATACGGGCTCCAGTAGCCCTCCAGGTATTCCCCATCCACACTGACTCCCACTCCCTGCTTCCTTATTCTCGGGCTCCTTGTCTAATCTTGGTGTCCTTCCCCTGATTCCTTATCCCAGTGTCTTTGCCCAGCTGGTCCCAGTCCCAGGTTTCCTCTGGCTCCTCAGTGGGTCTCTCTCCTCACCACCTTTTCTTCACCCCTGCTGTTTCTCAGTCCCAGTCACCCTGCCCAGTCTGTCAGTCTTCCACTCATCTACTGGCTCCTAGAGCCTCTAGACTCCGCTTCCAGACCCATCTTCTTGCTCAGCCAGTCTCCCCTGCCATGGTTCCTCATCCTAATCTACATCCCCTGTTTTTGTTCTCTCGGAATTGGTTTTTTTGTCTGCATTTGAATCAGACCCGTTGAGAGCACAGGAAAGTCAGGCTCCTTATTCCCTGTTCAGGTGCTTGGGCCTGACACAGCCTACTGCACCTCAGAGCTGCAAGTGCAGGGAAAGTCCTGCTCAGCCTTACCTTTGGGGAATTTACTTGAGAGTCTCAAGAGAGCATGTGCAAACTACAGTTTTTCAGACTTATAATTTGACCAAATTTGGGTAGATTTTCCTAGGAACAACACAAGGTCTGTCCCTGATGCAAAGGCCACCACTACCAAATTCCTTGCTTCAAATCGTGGGGATGATAGAGCTTTTTAAAGAGGGCACATGCTTTTCTTTTTTTTTTTAACATGGGGGAAAAAATGTCCCTCCCCCCCCCCCCCCCCAGCTTCATTCTTGGAAATGGCTGAATCATTTCTCCCCAAAATTCAGCCTGAGGCATGGAAAAATTTGGTCAAGTTAAAAACAACTAAAACCGGGGTCTTAAAATGCCAAGAGTCAGGGAAACCCCTAAACTAGTCACATTCCCCTCTGTCCCCTTGTTCCATCTCCTTCTCTTCTCTCTCCCCATCAGCCACAGCTGTGCCTAAATTGACGTATATAGGGCCACATTCTCAGCTGAAGTCAATGGCGCTATGCCAGTTTATGGCAGCTGAGAAACTGGCCTGTAGGGTGTAGAGTGTGTGTGTGTGTGTGTGTGTGTGTGTGTGTGTGTGTGTGTGTGTGTGTGTGTGTGTGTGTGTGTGTGTGTGTGTGTGTGTGTGTGTGTGTGTGTGCGCGCTGGGTGAATCCCACACTGTATTTTCCAGGAGTATTTGCTCACATTGGCTTCAGCCCTGCTTGTTCTTTTCTTTTCATGGGAGCTGTCCGTGAGCATTTGAGCAACTCTTTTATTTGCACAAAGGTATATAAAAAGTGGAAAACTCGTAGACCTGCTCTGCTACGCTTATGGCACACTTTAAGTTGGCATCCATTAATATTCTGACTGGAAAGGATATGGCAAGCAGTGTCTAACCTATATAAACTATAATTGGGGATTGTTTTCCCCAAACTCCTTGCCTTGTATAAGGGCAATTAAAGAAGCCAAACAGGAACCCGACTTTACACTCTACAGCTATGACCTCAGCTTGAGTGCGGTTTCCCCATCACTGAACAAAATGAGATGTGATCTTTGAACCCAGCCACTGTCTCTTACAAAAGCCTAGCTTTTTTCTAGGAATGCTGCCTTTGCATCTTTTATGTAACTTTCTTCTTGTTGGTAGAAAAGGTGAATCAGCTGCCAAAGCTCACTGCCAAGGCCCTTTCCCACTACAAAGACACTGCACTGAATTAAGCCATGGGTTCAAAAGTCATCTCTAGCTCTTTGCTGTTCCCTTTTATCCGTGACGGCTGCTATTGCTGTGACAGCGAAGACTTCATTCCAAATACCTACAGATGAGTTTGCTGCCTCTTGATATGTAATGCACATCACTGTACTGACACGCCAACGTCCAGATCAGAGCTTTTCAAATTCCCCATAAAACAAACTTCCTTTCAGATAGTTGTTTATAGCTCAAGTAGATCATGCGGTGTAGCTGTGATACTGCTATCCAAAGGCCAGCTAATGACCTCTATTATTTGTTCTTGGATTCCTGGTAGGCAGGAAGTACTGTAGTGCTTTACAAACAGTCTGAGACTAACAAGATGCTTGGTAGAGAGAAGGGGATGGCAACTCAGAATGACTTGAACCACAAATTGGGCCACTGAGGAAAACAAAACCAGATGCCAGTATTTTGAGGTTGTGAAATACTGTCAGTGTGACTCCTGGTGTGGGTTTGGTATGCTTAATGCACAAACTAGCCAAACCACTATGAATTTATTGGAATTCTTAGGAATAAGGATTCCACCCTCTTCTTGTTAAAAGAAGTCTAAGAATAGCAATGACGTTTGGAGCCTGAATGAAATAAAATGGAATCATTTAAAATCTGCTATCCTGCCAACCCTGTGGAAAAACTGTGCATAGTCTTTCCAGGTGTTATACTGTGACTTTAGTCTTCTGCATTTCTGTGACTGCAAAGAAGACCAACACCACATCCTTCCAAGGAGGGACAATGAAATGTTCTTCTGAGGGAGATTTTTGTTAATCAGGGTTGACACAAATTTCTCTCAGGCTGCATGGTACTGTACCTGTGCATGTTCTCAGCATCTTCTATGGTCTCAGGCAAAGTTTTCCCTTTGGTCTCAGGTAGGAGCAGCACTAGCCCGCCATCGATTAAACCAACAACAGCTTGGAACAAAGATCAGGCAAAGGATTACACTTGATACAAAATACAGAGTGAGCATTACATGGATTAATATTCATTTGCAGCAATAATTGTGAGTTTGAGTCAAGCTGCCTCTGCTAAATGAATAAGGTCTTAAAGAAAAGCAAATGGCTGCTAGTTTTTATCCAAGTTGTTCAATTTTTCCAGTAGGCACTGCTCTTATTCCCGAGGCCCTTCTGAGATGAGGAGAGAGGCTGGGACCCTGCACCACTCAGAGGGAACAAAGGAGCCAGACTCTGGCTCCAACAGGCCAGCTGAGAATTCCCTTGGTGAGGGGAAGCTCCTGAGCCACCAGCTGCCTCTTCCCCACGTGCTGGCAAAGGAGGTGAACTTAGAAAGTGATGTAGCAGAGTGTCACCCCTTCCATCCTCCACTGGGCTCTGACCTGTTTGGGACCATGTGCCAATGGTGAAGGCCTAACCTAATTTAGCTGGTGTCTAACATATTGCCATCAACACTGAGCCCACAGTGAAAGAATTAAGTGATTCAGGGAATTTCTAAGCCATGACATTTAGTGAAGCTTTCTGGCATGAGAACACTAGGGGAAAATACACTAGATCTCCTAGTGCACAGTGTTGTCTACTAGGAAAGTTCTCTTACACAATTAGCAAATGAGGAGACTTCACTCCATCTCCCTCCCTTTGCCTGGGCAATTTGTTCCCTCCCTCCCACAGCCACCCATCTGAAATCCTTCAAACCACCCCCTTTCCATGAGGTGTTGCAGAGTCTGTGTCTGCAGCAGCCAATATCTGTTAAATATTCCATGAGCTGGATACACCTCTGACATTGTTGCTTGGGTGCTAGGGAAATACAGCGCTTTCCTTAGCTGTACCTTGGAGGCATTTGGAGAATCATCACTGGCTGCTGTGGGGAGTAGTGGTGGTGCCATGGTGAGTTGGCTGTTTCCCTCACCCAAGGACTCATGGAAGCAACAGGCTGGTATTCATGGGCAACCCAGTAGGCCAAGAAGTAAGGACGCATGGTTGAATGGCTAGGATTCTGATTTAGGAGACTGATTCAATTCCCCGCTCAGCCACAGACTTCCTACCTTGCATAAATCACCTGGGGAAGTGTCCCCCTTTGTCCACACTTTTAAAAGGATGTTGATAAACTGGCAAGGGTTCTAAAAAGCGTTATGAGAGTGATTTGAGGTCTGGAAAAATCTGAGCTAGACTAAACGGAGTTGAATTTATTCAGTGTAATGGAAAAGGTTAGGAGGTGACTCACTAGATCATAGTTTCTAAGAAACTACATGGGGAAGAGATTTCTGATGGTAGTGTGCTCTTTATCAGTCAAAAGCATGCCATGATCTACTGGATGGAAGCTGAAGCTAAACAAATTCAGACTAGAAATAAGATACAATTGTTTGATGTTGAGGGCAATTAACCATGGGGACAATTGATCTAGGACATAGTAAATACAGAAACAAGGTGGGTGAGATAATATTGTTCATTGGACAACTTCTGTGGGTGAGAGAGAAACTTTTTTGAGCTTACCAAGAGCTCTTCTTCAGGTCTGGGGAAATAACTTGGTGTAACTGGTATATAAAAGGTTGAACAGATTGTGAGCTTTAACTCTCCACGTACTTTTCCCAGGCCTGAAGAAGAGTCCTGGGTAAGACTGAAAGCTTGTCTGTCACACCAGCAGAAGTTCCTCCAACAAAAGCTATTCTCACCCATCTTGTCTCTAATATGCTGGGACCAACACAGCTACAACACTGCACATAGTAAATAGTCACTCTACAATACAGAATTCTTACCAAAAACTACAAGTGGCAGTTCATGCCAGATCTCTGCCAGTCTGTAGACAATGAATGGAGTTATGATCCCACCAATATCACACATGGAAGAGCAAACAAGTACTCCTAGGTTCCTAGAAAATATATGTACATAAAAGGTTCCCCCCATTATTAATTTGTTTAAAAAAGCATTCTGCAGCTATTCACTTAAACATTTTTAGCAATGCATACAGAAGAGTAGGCAAACCATTCCTCTTAACAATACTAGCAGGCTGTGTCTAATCTGTTACATATTGCAATGGAAGTGTCCCCGCCAGGATATAATGAGAACGTAGTAGGTACTAGAAAGATGTCCAGAAGAACCTAGGTATTGGTTTGTGCACTAGGAATTTGGTCTGAGACATGATCATATTTAACATCTTCATGAGTGATCTGGGAAGAGAGGATAAATATCTTGTTAACGAAATTCACAGGTGATATAAATTGGGAAGAGTTGCAAACAGTGTGGAAGAGATGAAAAATAATAAAAAGGAACTTTAAAAAGTCCACCTCTGACTGGGCTAACAATAACCAAGAGTAATCGGATGCATTTAATAGTAATAATAAAAAAGGGTGAAATGTCAGGCAAATCTTCCAGTGAGATGTACTAGGAAATGCAAGTGTTCCTTAGGTGCTGCAATGGAAGCTCCCCCCCACCACACACCCCATTTTGGAGATGTAAGTCTAGGTTGGATAAAGCAGTAGAAAAAGCACTATAAATAGTCCTGTATTGGCAAAGAGATGGACAAAAATGTTCTGTAGGTTTTCTCTTCTTCATTGTAGAATACCTTCATTTAATCAGGGTGGTTCTTTTTTTGTGGAGGGGAGGGGAAAAGGATGAGGCCGGAGGAGGCATTGAAATGATTTGTAATGTACCCTTGTACTCTATGGCTCTGTCCTCCAAGTAGTGTAAGCTAAGGGAGAAGGAGGTGAGGGCAGGGAACAGAACTTGTCTCTTCCAGCACCATGGCGTGCTAGTTGCTGGTTACCTGGGCTGCTGTTCACATTGTTTGAAATTTATCTTTAGGTGTATTTTGTAAATACAAAATCACTTTAGCCACTACATGGCCAGCAGCTTTCCCTACGATAGCAATAGCCTCCAGGCAGCCTCCATTGGCAATCCCCAGGCCCCAATCATTCTCTCCTGGCTGGCTTCCCTAGATCTCTGATGCTGCAGCTTTTTCATTCTTCATTGGTGCCTTTTTCACCATCTTCTGGAGGCAGCATCACCACAGCTAGGGGCCTGAAGCTGTCATCAAAATCGGTCTTAAAATCCGCCAGCATCAAGAGTGTTTCCCTGTCCCTGGCCTACATGCTAAACATCCATCTATAGAGTGATTATTCTCAAATCCAGTCCTGCGTTTTGTGGTATCTGAAACAACTTTTGCAGCGAATGTTCTGCAGCAAGCTCTGCTCCATTGGGCTATGCAATGTATTTGGAAGGGTTAAACGTGGCCCACTGCACTGTTTAATTTTGAATTAAACTTGTTATTTGATAGACATGCTGTTCTATTTTTTCTACTGGGCAGCCTGTCTCTAACATGTTTCTGTGATGCCCTTCAATCGGTAAATAGCAACACTTTGTACTCTTAGCCATCACTGGATTATCAGAAGACGGGGCACCTACCTGAGAAATGTTGGATACAATTCTGCATTTACTAGGCAAACCATTTCATAGCACATGGTAATTCCCATTCTGCCCACGCAAGCTGCAGTAATTTTTAGCCAATAGATATCTGGAAGGAAGTCATATGTTAGCATTACTGTGGTGACTGGTTTCTTCTGATCATGTCATAACACTATGAAAGATTGCATTTCATAAATACCACACAGCTCAAGAATCCCACGGGGGGGAGCTACGAATGGGTTTTCCTTTCACCCTATATCTGTTTACAATACTAACGCCTGGTCCCCACTATGGCTTAGCGTCGACTTTAGTGTTAAGTCGAAATAAAATTGCACCTGTCCTCACACAGCCACCATTTGCGTCGATTTAAAGGGCCCTCAAAATCGATTTCTGTACTCCTCCCTAACAAGAGGAGTAGTGCTGAAATCGACCTCTCTGGGTCGATTGTGGAGTAGTGAGGACGCATGGGGACGTTACTGGCCTCCAGCGGCTGTCCCACAATGCTCCATTGTGACCGCTCTGGACAGCACTCTCAACTCGCTGCTCTGGCCAGATAGACAGGAAAAGCCCCGGGAACATTTGAATTTCATTTCCTGTTTGGCCAGCATGGTGAGCTCACCTGCACAGGTCAGTCGCCATTCAGAGATCAGCATCACAAGCCGCCATGCAGAGCTCAGCAGCACAAGCCACCACCATGCAGAGCTCAGCAGCACAGGAGACCAACCAGAGGAAAAGAGCTCCAGCATGGACCACGTGATCAGATCCAACACCTCACGCTATCTGGGGCGAGGAATCCGTGATGTTGGACTCCGCAACAACAACCGGAATGCCAACACGTTTGCCAGGGTCTCCAAGCCAATGCTGGAAAGGGGCCACAACAGGGACGCCCAACAGTGCTGTGTGAAAATTAAGGAGCTGAGGCAAGCGTTCCAGAAAGCCAAAGAGGCAAATGGACGCTCTGGGGGCCCGCCGCGGACATGCCGGTTCTACAGTGAACTAAATCAGATAATGGGGGGCGCCCCCACCACCGTGGACTCCACCGATGGGGTAATCCTCAGGCATGAGGAGGATTCAGATGATGACAAAGGTGATGAGGAGAGAAATATCATGGAGCAGCAAGAGGCAAGCTGAGAAACCCTGTTAGCAGACAGCCAGGAGCCGTTTATCACCCTGGAGCCATTACTCTCCCAACCCTCCCAAGGTGGTACCCTAGCCAGCAAAGGAACCTCTGGTGAGTATGCCTTTAGGGATAAGACAAAGCATGATTTTAAAAGGAAGCATTTATTAATGATTAACTTGCCCTAAGGACTTGGCCTGCATTCATTGCTGGTCCAGCTACTGGAAAAGTCTGTTAATGTATTTGGGGATGGAGCGGAAATCCTCTATGCACATTTCCATGAAACTTTCTAGCAGGTAGCGATGAACCTTTCACAAGAGGTTTCTGGGGAGACCCGCCATGCAATTAGTAAATAGTCTGGAATCATTGCGTAACAAAGCATTGTAGCATATGGCCCAGGCGTCTGGAGCGATTCCAGCAACATCCGTTCTTTATCTCTCTGAGAGATCCTGAGCAGAGTGATGTCATTCACGGTTGTCTGTTTGAAATACAGGACTGTGTAAGGGGATAGTCATCTATAACGGGACAAATGTTCCCACTGGGCTGCTTACACAAGGTGGCTGTAAAGTAATCGTCCCCCGCCCATAGCCCAAGCAGCGTGTGTGTGTGTGGGCTGCTCGCGGCTCTCCCAAACAGCCCCAATGTGCCTCCCCCCGTAGCCAGCCCGTAGCCCAAGCAGCGTGTGTGTGGGGGCTGCTCGCGGTTCACTGGGAGCCACATGGTGGGGGGAGGAGGGAGCCACGTGGTGGGTGGGCAGGGGGGTTAGTATAGGAAAGGGAAGCACTGCTCTAAAGAATATGGCTTACCATGGCTGCCTGCATGGTGATTTCAGTAGCCGTCTTGAGGCTGTCTCGTGTGTGATGCTTGTGTGAACATGAAAGCCATCCACTCATTATAGGTACAGAATGTAACCTTGTAGTACAGAAAGCATATCAGCTCTGTGAATACTGTTTCACCGTTGAATACTACTCCCATTGTGCTGCAAAATGTATCTGTCTTATAACCTTGTCCCTTTTTTTTGCCCACAGCAGCTGCACATTTATCTCTGCATCCCCCTTCATGTCCCTCACGCAGGCTATCGCAAATAAGGAAGCGGAAGAAGAAGACGCGTGATGACATGTTTAATGAACTAATGCAGAACTCTCACGCTGAGGCCACTTGGCAGAGCGAATGGAGAGAAAAAAATTGAGTCACAAAATACATGGAAGCAAAATCTTTGAGTCTAGGCAAGAGTGCGAAGAAAGGTGGCAGCGCAAAGAAAGGTGGATGGATGCAATGCTGTGGATAATGGAGGTCTAAAGCAACATGCTCCGGTGTCTGGAGCTTCAGCAGGACCAAAGACTACCTCTACAACCTCTGTCTAACCGCCTCCCCACCCAGACGTGGGGTGAGAACACGGGGGAGGGGGGGGGGAGCTCCGGGGACCGACCCACTCTACCCTACAAGCCAGCACAAGCGGCAGCAGGATGAGTTTATCAAAAAAGTTTTAAAAGATGCAGTCTTGCCCCCCCCTCCCCTCATCAACCACCCCGACTGCTGGTTTCCCTCACCAACCCCTTCTGGGCTACCTTTCCAGTGATCCCCTGTGTTTGTGAAGAAGCAATAAAGAATGCATGATTTTTAAAACAGTGAATTTATTTCCTCTGCAAGCGTTGGGGGGGGGGGAGGGAAAGAGGGTGCAAAGACTGCATGCTTAAGGATGAGCAGAGCAAGGGAGAGGGTTTTCAAATGCCATCTTGAGCACTCATAAAACTGGTTTTCAAGGCGTCTCTGAGGCGCAGCGCCTCCTGGTGCGCTCTTCTACTTTCCCTGCTGTCTGGCTGCTGGTAAGCAGCGGACAGGAGATCAGCCTCTGCCTCCCACCCCACCATAAATGTCTCCCCCTTGCTCTCAGAGATTGTGGAGCACAGAGCAAGCAGCTATAACAATGGGCACATTTGTGTCGCTGATGTCTGAGCGAGTGAGTAATGTACGCCAGTGCGCTTTGAGGTGGACAAATGCGCACTCAACTGCCATTCTGCACTTGCTCTGCCTATAGCTGAACAGCTCCTGACCCCTGTGTAGGGCTTCATAAGCCAGGGCATTAAGGGGTAGGCTGGGTCCCCAATGATAACGATCGGCATTTCTACACCCCCCACAGTAATTTTCTGGTCTGGGAAGAAAATCCCTTGCTACAGCTCTTTAAATATCCTAGAGTTCCTGAACACACGAGTGTCCTAAACCTTTCCCGGCCATCCCACGTACAGGTCGGTGAAACATCCCTTGTGGTCAACCACTGCTTACATGACCATAGAATAATATCCCTTCCGGTTTCTGTACTCTGTGCCCTCGTTGTCTGGTGCCAAGATAGGGATATGAGTCCCATCTATAGCCCCACCACAGTTAGGGAGTCCCATGGCGGCAAAGCCATCTATTGTAGCTTGCAGGTTTCCAAGGTTTATAATCCTGGGTAGCAGCAGATCGATGATTGCTCTGCTTACTTGCATCACAGCAGACCCCACTGTAGATTTACCGACCCCAAAATGATTTGCAACTGACCGGTAGCTGTCTGGCATTGCAAGCTTCCACTGTGAGGGCCACTCTCATTCTGGTATTCTTGCGCCGGAGGGCCGGGGAAAGCAAGTCACAAAGTTCCATGAACGTGCCCTTACGCATGAGAAAGTTTCTGAGCCACTGAGAGTCATCCCAGACCCCCAACACTATGTGATCCCACCAGTCAGTGCTTGTTTCCCTGGCCCAGAATCGACGTTCCATGGCATGAACCTGCCCCATTGCCACCAAATTTGCCAGATTGTCGGACCCCTTACTTTCAAAGACGTCTGTGTCCCTGTCCGTGTGCACGTCCAGGTCCATCTCCTCATCACTGTTGTCAGTTTCTGGAAAGCGCAGTTGTCTCCGGATCGCCTTCCTCTGCAGACGATGCAGCATAAAGTCCACAACAATGCGCAAGGTCTTTACAACGGCCAGTAGTGCAGCGGTAGCCTCAGCGGGCTCCATGCTTGCAGTGCTATGGTGTCAGCGCAGCGCGGAGAAAGGGCGCGAAATAATTTGAGATGCCTACCCACAGTGCACCGCTCAAAATGCCTGCTGGGGACTCCAGGAACTGTTGGATAGCTACCCACAGTGCACCACTCGTTATGTCGATGCTTGCCCCAGTTGTGTGGACAGATGCTGCCGACTTGCCGTGCTTTGTGGGGATGCACCCGAAGACATACCCTAATACTTCAGAGCTGTTTAAGCATCTTAGACTTGTCAGTGTGCCATGCAATCATAAAGTAACTGATCCTACCCGCCCCACAACACTCCTGGGAGGTAGGGTAAGTAGTGATTGCTTAGTTTCCCTATTTGTAAAATGAAAGCAGCAAAGATAACGTCACTTATCCCACGGACACCCCCCGCCCCCCGAGGATTAGAACTCAGGATTTCCTAGCTCTGGCCACAAATCTAATTGATTACCCCAGCTCCTCATATAAACCATGAAGTCTCTGATCACTGTTTTAAAATGAGTGACAAAGCGTCCTGTGGCACCTTAAAGACTGACTAACTTTAGTTAGTCTTTAAAGTGTCACAGGACTCTTTGTGCAAATCCAACTCCTCAGGCATACAAAGACATGGCTGTCCAAAACAGTGTGCTTGTGAACTTGCACGTGCAAATGTACAGGCTGAGTTGATGCCATTTGGGAAATTTAGCCCATTATGTGCCCCGTTTTTCAACACTTGCATTATAAAAAGATCTTTGGGGGGGGGAATGATTGGTAATTTTTTTTTTACTGATGTTTGTGGGAAAATCTATTTGTTTCTATTGAATTGCGACACTGATGTGGACTATATTAGCAAAAGTGGTCTTAAGTTTTCCAGAACAGGAACACGCACACACAGACACACACACACACACACACACACACACTGTCTCTCAGGGGTTGCAGTGAAACAGACTAAAACAACTTGAGTAACTCACTGTCTGGGATGAAAGCTGTAATAAGGCAAGCAGCCCCTGCCACCAGATTTGCTGCAGACCAGGGATAGCGACGACCAATGCGATCAATTGTGAGTATGAGTATGAGGGCGGCTGGGAATTCAACCAGGGCAGAATAGAAGAAATCCAGATAAATGTTCCCACCAGCCATCCCCATGTGCATGATGAGCCCCTGATACACAACAGAGCTTGTGAACCTAGGCAGAGAACAAAGCCCAATTGAAGTCAAGTTTGCAAAGGGATACATTATTCAAAGAATTAAGATTCACTGCCTGTCAAGGGGTATATGGGGAAAACAGAGCCAAAGTAATTATGGGTGGAGGGGGGAGAGGTCCTAATGCTTTGAAATGAAAATTGTTACCCTCCCTTACCATGTGTACATCAAAATGAGTGTGTGTTTCCTTATCTGAGGTGTTCTGACCAGGTCTAGAAATGAAGGGCTCCGCTTTTCCCCATCTTCCTCTTCAGGGTTGAGACTCTAGGAAAGAATCGGAGGGACATGAAGGAAGGAGTTAGGATGTGAGAGTCTGGGGTGTTCAGCTTGTTTATTTTCATTAGATCAACATAAGCATCATCGTTAATTTTTCATTTGCCAATAAAGAGTCTGTCTACAAAGTAACCAAAAACGGAGGGGAAGTGAGGACACTTAGCCCACCCTTTCCCCCAGCTGTCTGTCCGCACCATAGCCACTTCTTAAATGAAGCAACATTTCTTTTTAAGAACAATAAATGAATAAAAGATACCTTGGAACTTTCAATCGGATGTGATCTGATTGGTTGAATACTGCTTTATACGTCATACGAGGAAGACCTCACTTTGGCTATTGGAATATCTATAGGAATCTCCATTCATAGGAGTATGTTTTAATATCTGAGACTTTCACAAAAAGAAAACCACTCAACTCCACTTTGCAGATTTGCAGCACTTTGTCTTGAAAGTTTGCTCCCTGTTCTGGATTCAGAGAGATCCTCAATAGCATTGTTTTCTTGTAATTACACACCCAGGAAAAAAAATACATGGTCACCTGTAAAGAGGGAGGCACCTTTTTCCCATTTCCCTTGGCAATACGGTTAATAATTTTCATGGCTTTGTCATTTTTGTGTTGAGCTATCAGCCACCTGGGTGACTCTGGCAGGCACCTGCAACACAAGCAACCAGGCACAGGTATGTGGTAACAAAATATATGTCACTAACACTGGGTATTCAAACTAAATTGAGTTTCTGATTATAGGACATTAAGGGTGACCAGACAGCAAATGTGGAAAATCGGGGTGTGGGTGGAGAGTAATAGGAGCCTATATAAGAAAAAGACCAAAAAATTGGTACTGTCTCTATAAAATTGGAACATCTGGTCACCCTTGGGGTACAGCAGATCCATAAATCCAGCTGAAGCCATGGGTGGTTGAAGATGCTTAGGTACTCTCAGGTTCATCATTTCTAGGGCCACAGGGGAGATGATAGTCTCTGTCCTCTTGTATAACACAGGCCAGAGAACTTCCCCAAAATAATTCCTAGAGCACATCTTTTAGAAAAATATTCAATCTTGATTTTAAAATTGCTAGTGATGGGAATCTCACACAACCCTTGATAAATTGTTCCAGTGATTAATTATATCACTGTTTAAAAAAAAATTGGATCACTTTTCTGGTCTGAATTTGTCTAGTTTTAACTTCAGCCATTGGATCTGTGTAGATTGAAGAGCCTATTGTTAAACATTTGTTCCCCATGTAGGTACTTGTAAACTGTGATCAATTCACTCCTTAACAAAGCGAAAGCTAAGCTAAACAGAGAGGCTCAAGGAGCTCTGTCCGTATAAGGCAGCTTTTCTAAACCTTTAATCATTCTCGTGGTGGTTCTCTGAACCATCTCCAATTTATCAACGTTCTTGCTGAACTGTGGACATCAGAACTAGACATATATTCCATCAGTAGTCAGACCAATGCTAAATATGGAGATAAAATAAATTTTCTCTTACTTGAGTCTCCTGTTTATGATGACATTGTTTGGCTTGTAGAAGAAAACCTAGTTTGCTATAATTTGAAATAATGTAAAAGAATTCTGTCCATAAATACAAGCAGGGGTTGACCTCTTTCTAAATTGTGATGAAACTTTTTGCAGAAATTCAGACAAAATAGTCAACAAAATGTTTTCAGATTTGTTGTAGTTCATTTGCCATTTTAAGCCAATAGAATGATAAAAATGTTGGGCTGGAAGGGACCTCAGCAGGTCATCTAATGAAACCCTGAACCTGAGGCAGGACTAAGTGCACCTACACCATCCTGGACAAGTATATGTCTAATCTGTTCTTAAAAACCTCCAGTGATGAGGATTTAACAACCTCCATTGGAAGCCTATTCCAGCGCATAACGACCCTTGTAGTTAGAAAGTTTTTCCTAATATCTTACCTAAATCTCCCATGCTGCAGGTTTTCTTGCCCTATCTTCAGTGGACATGGACAACAACTAATCACCATCTTCCTCATAACATATTTGTTTATGAACTGGTTGGACGAACACATGTCAGGAATTGTCTGTGTTTACTTGGTCCTACCCCCCAGCACAGGGGGCTGGATTTGATGACCTCTAGAGACCTTCCAGTCCTATATTTCTTATGATTTGCTTTGAAGGATGCTATCAGGTGTGCCCACCCCCACCCACCTCAGTCTTTCTGAATACTAAACATGGTCAGTTTTTTGTTTTTTCTCACAGGTCAGATTTTCTAAACCTTTTCCGGTTTATCCACACCTTTCCTAAAGTTTGGCTCAAACTGAAGCCTCCAGATTTGGAAAAAAACAGTTTGGAAGGAGTGGGATGACATGCAAAATGCAGACGTGGATTAGAATAGTGACCTGGGGTAATGTTGTATTATTGCCATTCTGAGGCTGAACATACAGAGGAGGTGCTGGAGACACAGCACCCTTGCTATGGATATTAAAATAGACTAGAGTGTCTTACATTGTTAGGTAACAACCTCTTTACTCATTAACAACATTGAGTGCTAGATTGACCATAACACTGCATTCGTGATATTTTGTGTGGAATATTCTAAAATTTCAGGTTAGCTGTCTAATCAGGTGAGAAGTTGAGCTAATAGAAAAATGGAATTTCCATCCCCTGGGAACCTCCAATATCAACATTTCTTTTAATCCTGAATCAGGAAGAAAAGTCAAAATATCAAAATGTTTTGCAGAACAAGTTCCAAAAAATTTCAATTCAGAAAAGTTGAAACATTTTGTTTTGGGTCAGGTTGACATCAGTGTGTGTGTGGTGTGTGTGTGTGTGTGTCTACCTTAGCCACTGTGATGCCTTATGTGAGTTGTTCTGAGTCCTTCATGCCCCCATTATCTCCCATGGGCCATGCACCCTGGTTGAACTACATCTGCTATGATGCAAGGTGGTCTTTTTCTGTGATTGATTCTTATGGGACTCCCATGACATAGGGCAATGGCTCAGCAGCAGAGAAGGACTGACATGCAGCATGGGAGATGTAGTCCCGCTGGGGAAGCATGGCCCATGGGAGAACCAGGGCATGAGAGACATGAACCTACAAGTCTCATGAGTCAGCACAGTGGCTTTGGTAGACACAAAAATTAATGTTGACCTGACATGAAACAGAAGGTTTCACTTAGATTTTTCAAATGGAAAGTTCTGCGGAAATTGATCATTTCTTGTGAAAAATTTCAATCCTGGTGAAACAACATTTTTCAATGGTAAAATGTTGCAGCTGAAACCTTTTGACTAGCCCTATCAATAAACTAACATTGTCAAAGGGAGCTCAAACTGTAAACATCTCCATTTTGTATTTTTCTCTTAAGTGAAATATAAATGTGCTTACCAGTAATAGAGCAGGAAGAAGAAGTTTGGCAGAGTAACAGTGAGCTGCAGCCATCTCCAGTGAGGAATCATATAAGCAATAGCAGAGAGTACAAGGAGTCCAACAGTAAAGGCTACTTGGTAAACAATTCCTACTGTCCTTCTATAGCTTAAGCCAACAAATTCTGTGACTAAAAAGATAACACAAATCAAGGTAGAAAATAATCAATAACAAATCAGTTTAGAGACTAGAGAACCTAGATCCCCTAATTTTAAAATCAGTTAATTTTATAGATTCTAGAATTTGACCTTATAAAATTTCTGTCCTACCTAGAAGCCTTAATAGTATTTAAACTGAATTATCTTCAGTGAAGTAGAGTAACTATTTAAAAATCAAATTCTACAAATTTGTCCTGGTTCATTAACAGAAATTCATACACTTCTTGAAAAGTTTGGATGTTACTAAACCACTGTAAACTTCTAACAGTGATTTTGGTATCTATATATTTACTTTTTAAAATGACTACCGCTAAGTGGAAAATGGTAGTAGATGGGGGGTGGGGGGAGGGTGGCGGCAGGGGAGGAGGTGAATGTATAATTGATGATTTTTGAGATTGTCATGTATGTAGTTTAATAGAAAAGTATAAAACATCATTGCTGTATGGTTATGTGGACTTGTATTAGAAGCTGTTCAGTATCATTACTGTGTGGATATTTAATTTTTAGACTTTTTTTTTCAGAAAGTGCTTCGTGGTATGTTCTCATTTTGAGATTACAGATGAAAGAAGAGTAGTTATTCTGTGTCAGAGTTAAGGGTGTTGGGTTGTGACAAAATATGCATTTCTTTGTACCTGTTGTGAATAACAGGCGAAAGCCATCCTCACTGAAGTGATGGGGAGTTTTGCCAAGGATTTCGCCTATTAACATGTGGACAAGGGATGTATTTACCTATTCATTCCTTGCATTTAAGTGCTTTGGATTTCTAAATGTAAAAAGGAAGCACAATATTGTCATTTGGTAACCTTACCTTGTTTGGAAACAAGGTGTTTTTTTAATAAGGTCTCAAATCATGGAACCACAAAAAGTCTGGGGACCCAAAACTTCAATTTGAACATTACACAACTCCCTATCTTTCAAGGCCAGGCCCACTCAGCCTGTACAGGTCTGCATACACCGCAGCTGGGAGTGGTCTCCTAGCCCGGGTAGACAGATGTGTTCGAGACACCTACATAGAAGCCTACCCAACCCCTTCAGTCCATACATAGGCAGGGCCGGCGACAGGGTGGTACAACGGTTACAGCTGTACCGGGCCCTGGACTTCTGAGGGGGCCCCCTGAAGTCCGGGGCCGGTAAAGCTGTAACAGTTGTCGCTGGGGCTGTGAGCGAGGCGCGGCTTGGGCAGCCGCTGCCGCGCTCACCAGCCCCCTCCCCCGGCACCCAGCAGCCTCCCCTGCCCCCCCTTTGCTTCTGGCCGGGCCACGCGGCTGCAGCACATGCGGGGATTGGGGCCCGCAGGAGGTAGGAGACAGGCCGCGGGAGATCGCCGGGGGGGGGGGGAAGGCCGCGGGAGATCGCCGGGGGGGGGGAAGGCCGCGGGAGATCGCCGGGGGGGGGAGGGCCGCGGGAGATCGCTGGGGGGGGGGGGGGGAGGGCGCGGGAGACAGGAGACCGGCCGGGGGGGCCGGGGGAGATCGGACGGGGGGGCACGGGAGGTAGGAGACCAGCGGAGGGGGGGCCCTCGGGCGGCGGGAGATCGGCCGGGGGGGGCCGCGGGAGGCAGGAGACGGGGGGGTGGAGCGCAGGCAGCGGGAGACTGACCGGGGGTGGGGGGGGCATGGGCGGCGGGAGACTGGCGGGGGGGCCCCCCGCGGGTGGCGGGAGACTGGCGGGGGGGGGGCCCCGCGGGCGGCGGGAGACCGGGGGGGGGGGTCCGTACGGTCTGCCTTACGGGGCCCCAAAATTCCTGTTGCCGGCCCTGAACATAGGTGGCTAGACCTGGGTCTTCCTGGGCTCACTCCCAGCTGTAGGCATACCCTTAAAATTTAACCTGCCTTTGACAGCATTTTCAATTAATTCATGTCCCTGTGTGGGTATTTATTTGAACATGTGTGTGTTAACGTGGGAAGGCACAGTATTTTCCAAAACTGTCTTATTCCAGTATGTCTCGGCTTCTCAAAGACTTAGGGAAGAATGACAGGTTTTTAGATTTGAAAACTGTGATATTGTTTCATCTCAAAAGAACATGTGATTTTGACATAAATCTTGGTTTTGAACGTAGAACTGCAGTTTTTCAATGAATAAAATGTGTCATTTTTCCAATGTTACCCAGTGAATTGCTAATTTCTTACATTCAGTTGTATCACAACAAATGTGTTCAGCCCTACTTCTATATCCCGGGCTTTATTCCTAGAAGTGGTAATTACAATCGGTCTTACTCAGTATGTAGCCTGTTAACCAGCCCCCCTTGCTGACCAGTCCTTGTATGAAACGATAGATCAGCATCCACATATAGCTTGGTGACAAGGCCATGAGAACTCCAGAAATGGAATTGACAAGGATTGTTATTAAAAGGCATAATTTACGACCAAACCTGTAGAGAAACAAATGTATCTGTCATCATCATATGCATTACATCATGCAAAACATAACTGAAGAACAAACTTTCATGAGGCTGAGTCATGCTGGTTGCAAAGCAATACTTCTTGAATTCATTCTGTTATTTCCTTCTCCCAAGTTTTGTTCAGAGCAGTTTCTCATGTACATATGGTTTAACATTATGCTGTAACATCTAGAATCCTCCTCTAAAGAGACTTGCTCATGGAACCATCCATTCATTTTGCTAGGGAAAGCTTGTCTGGCCTGTTCCTGTAGCACCCACAACCCTTTTGGTTAACTTCCCACTCATTTTCTAGGGTACCCCCTCCTGTACCCATATATGTGCATAATAATTAAGGGAGAAAGCCAAGCCACTAGTGTGCATTTTTTAGATAATCTCAACGTCCAAGTTGTGCGATGTGTAGCAGACAGCAGCTATTGTCCCCGAGGCTGCACAGGGGAAGCAAGAATTTTGCAGAAGTGAGGGCTGTTTTCTGCGGTAGATGTTGAATTGGGGATTTTAAAAGGAGGAAAATATGTGCTACAATCTTTTTAACTCCACTGCCTTCACAGCTGGTCTCAGCTGGGTGAGCAAATGCCAGGCAGCCAGTTGTGACAACATAATCCTGGGGCTGGCTTGTGTGCCGGGGCTGGGTGCTGTTCTAGTTTACAATGGCTGGCTATGGTCTTCAATGGTCCAGCTGTCAATGCGGCATAGCTAGGGTACAACATGCTCCATCCATGCTTCCTCCCGCCCACAACTTGTCCTCTACATGGAGAGCTGCAGCAAGGGGAGTTAACAGAGGAGCCAGCTATTCTTGCTCTATGCCTGTTAGGGATTCTCCACCTGGCGAATTCTGGCCAGTTTCGAACCCTCTTTTTGACCTGGAGAGTGGCGGCAGCTAGAGACTCTGTCCTCGCATCTCCTTTTACCCACATGATTTCCCCCCTGCTTTTAATGAAAGCGGAATTGCTTTGTGGTTCCCTCCATCAAGAGTTTCCCTTTACAATGATCTTGGCGAGTTCTTAGACTCCTTTCACCCATGTGTTTGCATGTTTTCTTATCATGAACACTTACTGACCTGGCTAATGAGCTCTGGAAACATCCTGTGGTGGCTGTCTGGCTTGCGCTACACTGATCTGTAGTTCTTCTTCTATGCTACAGCAGTTTCTCCACTGACTTATTCAGTGACACTAATTTTTGCCTCTTTCTGATCATCCTTCCCCAGCTATGAAATTTCATATTTGTCTCTCTCTCCATTGGTATCATAATGGCTCCACTGATACTCAAAAGAAAATGTTTCCAAAAGAAACAGGCTTCTTACAATGCTGGAAAGACATTTTGGTTTGGTCTAATGGAGAGCTATTTATTTAATTATTTGATTTATCAAAATGCAGAGTCAGTAAAAACTCTGCATCCCAGTACAATAAATGTACACTAATAAAATAGACAATGAAAGTAAATTTCTTCTTTTTCCTCAAGAACATCAGCAGCTCAAGTCATTGAGATGCCCCTTTCCATCAAATCCTGTGTCAGCAGGTCATTTTGAACCATGTCCTAAGAGTCAGCCAACGGACTTTGCAAAACCAATAGGAAATTTCAGACTTAAGGTCCATCTCCTAAGAATGCCTTAGGGGCCTTCAGTATTCCAGATCTGAACTCCATAGGAGTACTATAGCTGATCTCAAACATCACATAAGAAAGGTGGTAACCAGGGTACAAAACATAAGACTTTATACATCAAAATGAGCACCTTGGATTTTGTCCAGAAACCATCTGAGTTTATGAATAGGTCTAATATGCTTCTTTGAACTAACACCTCTAAGGGTATGTCTTCACTACCGGCTGCATCGGCAGGTAGCGATCGATCTATTGGGGATCGATTTATTACGTCTTGTTTAGACATGATAAATCGATTCCTAAAGGCGCTCCCCATCGACTCTGGAACTCCAGGTCGCCAAAAGGCGCAAGCAGAGTCAACGCGGGAGCCTGCTGCCACCGTGAGGACGCCAGGTAAGTCAACCTAAGATGCGCCGACTTCAGCTATGTTATTCACATAGCTGAATTTGCGTGTCTTAGGTCAACCCCCCCCCTCCCCGCTAGTGTAGACCAAGCCAAAGAAGTCTTATTTTGCACTACCTGAAGCTTCTAAATGTCAGTTGCAGTGATCCATTTTCTCTTCTGCTCCTGGTTTCTAGAATCTAACATTTTTATGGATCCATTGATCAGAGCCATGTAGTTTAGGAAATAAGTTATTTTAGTCACCAGAAACCACTCCATTCTAAGTGACAGAGTGATCTTTTGAATTAGTTTTTCAGTGCATTCATTTGCCCCTTCAATCATACGTGTTTAAAAATATGAATGTTAAATACCCAAAGTGAATGTTTCATCCCACACGTACCTGTCTGCTAGGTAGCCGATGCTTATGGAGCCAATAAAAAATCCAACGTTCACACAAGACTGAAAGAGATCCAGCTTCCAGGAGTCCTCACACACCAGGTTAAACTGCAGAGGCATGTCAGAGTTAGAACGGGGAGAACAGATGCTCCCTAACATTAGAGAAGTCCCAGCCATTTTGAGATATGATAACCCCCCCCCCCACACACACACACACACATTCCAGAAATGAAATGATCTAATTCTTTTAACAATCAGAAAAAAATACTACCCTTGTTAAGGGTGAGGGGCCCAGCCAGAAAGGAAGGAGTGAGAGCAGCAGAGTCTAACAAACTCAGAGAACTGGTATGTCATGTCCCATGGAAAGAAAATCTAGGGGAAAAAGTTATTCAGGAGACCTGGCGGTTTCTCAAGGAGACAATATCAAAGGCACAACTGCAGTGCGATCTATCCTTATGCAAAGGAAAGATTGGAATAATAGGAAAAGGTTCATAGGGCTCCAGCAGGAGCTCTTTAGTGACCTGAAAATCAAAAAGGAATCTTACAAAAAGTGGAAACATGGATGAATTTCTAAGGAGAAGTACAAAAGAACAGCACAAATATGTTGGGACAAAGTCAGAAGAGGCTAAAGCAAAAATTGAGTTAAGCCTAGCAAGGGACATAAAAGGCAATAAGAAAGAGGTTCTTTAAATACATTGAGTAAGAGAAAGGCAAAGGAAAGTGTAGCTGCTCTATTTAGTGGGAAAGGAGAATTAATAACTGATGACATCTAGAAAGCTGAGGTGTTCCATGCTTATTTTACTTCCGTCTTCACTAAAAAAAGGCTAATAATGGTGACCAGATACTCAGCACAATTTAATATTGAACCAAATAGGGAAAGAACAGATTAAAGAGTATTTAGCTATATTCAAGTCAGCAGGGCCTGATGGAAATTCATCCTCCGGTACTTCCAGAACTAGCTTAAGCCATATCAGAGCCGTTAGCAATTATCTTTGAGAACTCCAGGAGGATGGGGGAGGTCCCAGAGGACTGGAGAAGTACAAACATTGTATCTATCTTCAAAAAGGTGAACAAAGAGGACCAGTTTATAGACCAGTTCTCCAGAACAAATTATCAAACAATCACTTTGTAAGCGCTGAGAGGATAATAGGGTTATAAGGAATAGTCAGAATGGGTTTATTCAGAACAAACTGTATTGACCCAACCTAATTTCTTTCCTCGACAGAGTCACTGTTTTTAGTGGATGGGGGAAGGGGGGTAGCAGTACATGTGATATATCTTGATTTTTAGTAAGGTTTTTTGACAGCCCCACATGACATTTTCATAAGCAAACTAGGGAAATGTGGTCTAGATGGAATTATTGTAAGGTCAGTGCACAACTGGTTGAAAGACCATATTTAAAGATCAGTTGTCACGGTTTGCTGTCAAACTGGGAAGACGTATATAGTGGGATCCAGCATAGGAGGTCAGTCCTCAGTCCTGTACTATTCAATATTTTCATTAATGACTTAGATAATGGAAGAGTACACTTATAACATTTGCAGATGACTTCAAGTTGGGAGAGGTAGCAAGTACTTTGGAGGACTGGATTAGAATTCAAAACAACCCTGACAAATTATAGAAATGGTCAGAAATCAACAAGATGAAATTCAATAAAGAAAATGCAATGTACTTCACTTAAGAAGGAAAACTCAAGTGCACAACTACAAAATAGGGAATAACTGGCTAGAGCGTAATACTGCAAAAAAGGATCTGTGGGTTATAGTGGATCACAAATTGAATATGTGATGCAGTTGTGAAAAAGGCTAATATGTTTCAGGGGTGTATTAAGAGGAGTGCTTCATGTTAGACACCACAGGTAATTGTCCTGCTCTACTTGGCACTGGTGAGGCCTCAGCTGGAGTACTGTGTCCAATTCTGTGTGCCACACTTTAGGAAAGATGTGGATAAATTGGAGTGTGTCTGGAGGAGAGCTACAAAAATGATAAAGGTTTAGAAAACCTGATCTATAAGGAAAAGGTTAAAAAAATTGGTCATGTTTAGTCTTGAGGAAAGAAAACTGAGAGGCTGAAGGACATAAGTCTTCTTTGTAACCACCAGTAACAAATTAGAAGACTGTCTCAATTGTTCTCTGTAGCCACGGAAGGCAGGACAGGAAGTAATGCGCTTTATCTGCAGCAAGGGGGATTTAGGTTTGATATTGGGAAAAACTTTCTAACTATAAGCGTAGTTAAGATCTGCAATAGGCTTCCAAAGAAAATTGTGGAATTCCCATCATTGAAGGTTTTTAAGAACAGGTTAGACAAACATCTGTCAGAAGTGGTTTAGGTTCACTTGGTCCGGCCTTAGACTTCTCAAGGCCCCTTCTAGCCCTAAATTTCTCTGATTTCTATTATTTCTCTAAATATCACACTGTTACTTCCCAGGGTGAGGTTGTAGGGGGAAAGAGGAGGGAATATTAAGAAAATTAATCTGCCTGTAATTTTGTCTAAATTTGGAAAAACATCTGAATCTCTATCAGTTTATCCTGCCAAATCTCTAGACTTTGTGGTTTGTTCACCGCAACTTGTCTAGCAACTGGAACTGTGTGATACTGCAGAGATGTTACTTGGCTTCATTCTCATCTATATAATAATGACGCTGCATGGAGGAAGTGTCCATCCATTCTGGCTTGGAGTTAGGCATTTATGACTTTGATTTAGGCGTACATTACATTTTCTGGCTGCAGCCATATAATCTGTGGTATCACGCTGATGCCTTTCATTAGTTTTAGATTGGCTAATAGGGCTAGGCAACACCATGGGGGTTTGCACTGCTGCTGGATGCTAGGAGGCTTGCCCAGTGCAATTTGCAGCAGTAGGTAAAGATATTTTCATACCCTTAGCTCCTGAACTGAGCTTTAACCAGCCAGCTGGGGAGAGAATAATGTCCGGAAGGGCATCCATGGGCCACTGACTCTGGGTTCATATTTGTTGCTTAATAGAGTCTGTAGGTGTGATACAAAGGGCCCTGCCAGAGCGAAGCTGAGCAACCTGCTCTCCAACTTCTAATTAGCACTGGCACAAAGCCCAGCGGCAGAGTTGACTTCACTCTAAACCTGTACTCTGTAACTTCGCTGTGACTCACCGAGCAGCACAAACATAGTATGTCTACACAGCCTCCCAGACCACTGGGTCAACAGACTTGGGCTAGTGGGGCTCATGCTAGTGGCCTAAAAATAGCTGTGTGTAGACAGAGCTTTTAAGTTGTGGCCCAGGCTGGTCTCTCATCAGTGGTCACTCTAGGCTGAACCGATGCCAGAAGCTGCAAAGGAAAGTGGAAACCCTGAATGAATACTGTACTACAGGCACAGTTTTACTCTTATTGAAGTCAACGGCAAAACAGGAAAAGGAGCAGGTATTAGGTGGGGGATGTCCTTATTGTCTGCTCCCCATCCTTAGAACACTTAGGTCATATAATTTTATCCTTAGAGCAGATACTGTTCTTGCTCTACATTAGCATGTCTAACCTTTTCTTAAATTCTTATGCTCTTTGCCTCAATAACATCCTATGGCTATGAGTTCCACAGATTCCACTTTACCCAATATTCAGATCATTTCCTTTTATTTATGTGTGTTGGTGTTTTTAATTCAATAGTATTTTCTCATATTCTCAGTTACAAGAAGGGATAAAGCATGCATCAAGACTTCTTACCATTCCACACTGCTTTATGGTATTCATCACATCTGCTTTTTCTCATCTCCCTTCCAAATTAAATCATTGTCATCTCTTTAGCCTCTCTCCCCTGTGACATACACCCTCCCCACACGCTCCTGGTCATTTCTCTGGATCTTTGCCTCTTTCAAGGGAGGATTACCTAACAGGAATGCAGCATCGACGCAAATCAAGCTGTTTATCACAATGTATACTGGCATTATAATAGTGTGTGGACTATTCTTAGTCCCCTTCTTTATACTACTTGATGTCTGATTGTGCTGTGAACTCCAGAAAGCCATATTCAACTCTCCGCATAGGGCTTCAACGTATTTGTCTACATTAATAGTGACAATATCAAGTTCTTATGTCGCATTTTTCATCAGTAGATCTTGAAGTGCTTTACACAGGAGGTAAAGTATTCTCCATCTTACAATTGGGGAAACTGAGGCACTGTGAAGGGAAAGTGACTTGTCCACTATCACATGACAGGCCAGTAGCTGAGCTGGGAACAGAATCCAGATCTACTGTTTCCAGTCCAGTGTTCTACCCACTGGGCAATATTGCCTTCTACTACATTGAAGCCTACATCATACTGAGAGCGATTTCAACTGATCACAATCCAGAACTGTGTATAAACGGCTAACAGGACACAATCAGGTTAAAAATAATATTTAAACAAAATTCCTTTCTTATGTTTAACACCTCAAAAAGCATGTTCAAATATTTAATTTACTTTTCAACACTCATACTATTGGTTTATTTTTGCATTTCTCTCCATCAGTTTCACTTTTATTTCTAGTCAATTTCACTTTCAGGTTCTCAAACACTAGCAAAATACTGTGGTGTCCCTTAGCTGGCAAACAATTGAGGAGAATATTTGTGTGTTCACATATGTCCATTGGAATATTTGTAAAATATTTAATAGAAACATTTCTATTGGCTTTAGGGTTCATAAAAATTTATTTTTACAAAATCTAACTTTTGTATATGCCTTTATTCGACTGTGTTGTCTCTAACACTGGGTTGTTAGGGAAATTTGGGAAATGAGCCAGTAGGTACATGGTCCATGTAGTTAAAAATAATAGCCCTGCATTCTTCAGAACAAGAGTCTTCCTCTGCTGAGCACCCATAAGAACTCTAAGCCACATTTTCTAATGTAATAGTGCTCCATCAGTTGGGGAAATCCGTCACCAAACCTGCTTGAAACAACATATAGGGTGAGAAATTATTATTTGTGGGCAGTATTCCTCAGTGTATTAGCCTTAGTTTGGGTATGTTGTTTTATTTACTCAATAATCTGCTTTGTTCTGTTTGCTATTCCTTATAATCACTTAATTTACCCTTTGTAGTTAATAAACTTGTTGTTTATTCCAAAACCCAGTCTGTGTAATTCATAATGGAGGGGGAGGGGAAGGGAATGGAGCTGTGCACATCTTCCTCCACATTGAGGGAGAGGCTGATCTTCATGAGCATATTTCTATATAGATCTCTATACAGTGCAAGACAATATCATTTTGGGTTTACCATCCAGAGGATGTGTGCACAGGAGCACTGGGCACTCTTAGCTGAGTCTCCCACAGAGAGCTGATCACAGACTCTATGTGATTCTACAGATAAGTGTATCCCTACCTGTGTGTGTGTGTGTGTGTGTGTGTGTGTGTGTGCTAGAAGGGGGCTTGAGAGCCTGACACTGCAGCACAAAGTGTGAGGGAGACCAAGTGGGCTCAGTGGGACCCCAGCACATCAGGTGGCACCCTGGAAAGGAGGGTCCAACCCATCACAGACAGCATGGTTGGTGAAGGGGGTTCATTGCATTTGATGAACATTCCATGCCTTTCTCTGGATACTGCTAAACCATCTTTTCCAGTGTTTACTTTTATCTTTGGTTTGTAGAATCTTCTGAAGAACATTTTTGTTGTCTTTGGAATATACTAGATTGCAGCAAATGGCCAGTATGATCGGTTACATTTTTTTTCCTCGAAGAGGATACCCCTGAATTCACCTTAAAACATCTTCATGGCTCTTTTCCCCTTACAAGTTGTTCACTTTGGAAACTTCTCAAGATAGATGATCACTTACTGGTTGTATTCTCATCTTGAAGAATGGAGCAGGGGAGGCACCTATGTTAACTAGTCAGTTGACTTAGCCATTGCAAATTAGTTATATGACAAATGTAGACTTTTTTTCTCTGCAGATCTTTAACTAGCTATTACTGTGTTTGTCATATGTATTTTCCAATTTGACCAAATTTCCAATTTTGTCTTCACTGTGCCTTTGATGTTATTTACTATTCATGTGCAAGATAAATCATCTGGGTCATGTATAAAACCCTTCATTTTCAGTTTTTATTTTGTTTAAAATGTCCTGGGAATTTATCAGTGTTGATTACAAAAATAAAGAAAGAGTGAAAATTGGCACAAAAAATTAGCTTTGCAGTTTTCAGAATAAATATCGGGGGGGTAAATATCACTCTTTCCCCCTGTTTATTAAAAAAAAAACTTTAAAAACCCATTTTTCCTCTGAAATGTAGTCAGACACGGTTTTGTTTTCATCTATTTCAGCATGAAAAGTAGTTCACTAACTTGTATTTGCTTTAAATGTTGATAGTTTTTCATGCCAATGGTAAAGCTGGCCCGTGCATGGATGACTGAAACATTCAAACAAAAGAATAACAAATGATGAAATGTGCATAATGATTTGTATGGAAATGAATGAAACTTTCAGGATTTGTGAACATTTTTATGAATAAACTTCCAGCCTTCTGACTACTCCTGAAAATGTAGTAATTACTCCTACTAATATGACCCTGCAAATAATAGCACAGGGTATTTACCACTTTCCCCACAAATATATTCATAGATCACTTTTTGTACCCTTCAACCAGGTCTACTGTTAGCACTGTTACTGGGAATTATACACAATCTATGCACATGCTGAGATGAGACTGGCATAAGTGTTTCCACCTTCAGAAAATTATTTGGGATTTTTTCAGTTTGCAAGTACTTGGGTAACCATGAGCTGCTGCTGCTGCTTGAGTTTCTTACCTCAGTCACGATGGATGATGCTGAGGAATCGTAAAGCCAGCCGTCTTGACAAGGGGTGAGTGGGATACTGCTCCTGTTGCCATTACCAGTGAAGTTTTCTAAGGGGTTTATGCAGCTGAGGTCAGTCGTATTCCAGTCCACATCGTATCTCCTGCACTGACTAGAGAGAGACTCCCCATGTCTCCCCTGCTCTGGAACAGTGTAATTCAGCTCCTCTTCTAGACTCCAGCCACATCTGCTGGTCAGCTCAGCAACTCCAGGACTGAGACATCGGTGTTCGGGAGTGAACCCGAAGAAGACGACACCCACATAAATAGGGGTGAAGGAAGCAGACAGCAGGCATAAGACAAAAAAGGCTCGCTTCTGGAACAAGTCAAATTCCCCAATATGCTCTAGAATGTCATCTAAGGTTGGCATTTTTGCACATGGCACTCACTTAAAATAACTAACTGTGCTGCTCTTCACAGCTTTGCTCTGTATTTAGTTGGCAGCAGAGCTGTTTAAATAATTGCAGGATACTTGACCAAAAGTCAAATCGTTAATTTACCTTGTAAATTGACAAACCATGCGTTGCAACCTTTCTTCCTCAAACATTGGTTCAAATCAAGCTTTGGTTCTTATGTGACACAAACTCTGCTGTTAGTTGTTAGCTTGTTCTGTGTGTTACAGCTTGGAAGATTACACCTGGTGTTTTACGTAGCATCTGTTAATTGTCAATTATTACAAATCATTCCTCTGTAAAACACTTTTCTATTATCTGAATCCATAAGCATTAAAAATGCACATTGTGTTCTTCATTGTTCATAAGGGCCTGAGATTTTTATACTCAAGTATAACAGATTCTAGTTCCTATATGCTGTGCTGGCTGTGTATACAGACCACATTTCCAGACTTTTAAAGGTGTTTAGCCAGCTAACAATGCATGTAGATGCTGAGTAGGGTTCTCCAAAGCAGCTAGGTACCTAACCATTGGGAGTGTGGTGCCTAGGTATTCTGGAAAATCCCCCTAGGCACCTGTCTGCATTCTTTTGGTGGCTAAATACCTTCACAAATCTGGCCTAATCGCACCTGGGAAACTTCCTCAGAGCCTTCAGTACAGGTGTGCTGACAGTGGGAGAGATGGCAGGTAAATGGCCATAGCAAAAAGTAGCTATTCTGGACTTCAGAGCAGCCCAGACGGGCCAAAGGTCCATAAATCAGAGCAACATCTATGGCTGTTCTAATTTATGCTGGGGGCTGCACTAATCTCCAGAGCGAACTGAATTTGGGGTGTGCAATGTTGGCCTTAAAACCTCCTTTCCCTCCCCTTCCTTCTGGGCTGTGCCTTGTTTCCTGTTCGTCCCGGAAGGCTTAGCTCAGAGACTAGCCTTCAACCATGTTCTACTCATGTGTATACATTCCATTTATATCAAGTAGTATAAGGGCCCTACCGTCAATCAAACCCTAACCTCGCCCCCTGGCCCCACCCCACGCCCCCCTGTCACCGGAAGTTCCGTCCCAGGGGGGCGGGTCAAGGCGGCCACCTGACTGGAAGCTAGGGGGGTCATGTGACCCATCTAAGAACTCCTCCCACCGCCCTCTACCAATCAGGAGGGGTTTCTCCCCAATAGGACCGCCCTGAGAGGAGATGTTGACCAATTAGGGTGATTTCCAGGGAGGGGGTGACCCGTCCGGAAGTGGGGTGTGTGACCCCCTCTAAGAACGCCTCCCACCACCCTCTACCAATCAGGAGGGGTTTTGCCCCGATAGGACCACCCCGAGAGGAGATTTTGACCAATCAGGGTGACTTCCGGGGTGGGGGTGACCCATCCAGAAGTGGGTGTGTGATCCCCCTCTAAGAACGCCTCCCAACGCCCTCTGCCAATGAGAGCACACCACCATTACCCCATAAATCCCAGCGCTGGACAGAGGAGGCCATTGCTTACCCCAGGACACGTGTTTTAGAAATCGTGGAAAGGCAGCTGAGAGGAAACATGGACTCCTTCACCACCCCCGTGAGAACTTCGGACTTTGTTCTAGCCCCAAGCACCTTTGGACTTGTGTGGAGAAAGCGCTACAACAGTGACTGTTCCGAGGAGGACCAAAGCCCTTTGGCCCAGCCGTTGATGGACACTCCGGAACCTGACCCTGAAACCCTCATGAGACACCCCTATGAGTGTGACGGCCTCTCGTTGTCCACCCCCTTAGAGGTGGAAGGCGATCACGGCTCAGGGGAGCCAGCGGTGGACCAGGTGAACGGAAAAGACGCTGCTCAGGTAAATGAATGATTAAGAAGGGGTCGGTCAAGGAAGGGAAGGTGTAATGGGGCTAGGAACCAGGGGTTATGTAAATTAAAAACCAACAGTGGGGTGCTTACACGCTTTCTTTTTTGAAAATCTCTTAACAGCTCAACTATGCCTTTCTAGAGGCCTTTGTGAACTTACACATCGGTAGCCCTGTGGGAGTAAATATATCGTGCGTCAGCTGTTTTTGCTCATGTATGAAACACAGATCTCAAGACGAAAAGGACAAAATGGAAGAATGAACCAACTCAGACTCCCTTATGGTAGGGTTCATGAGTCATTTTTACAGGCGGCTGTAAAAGGAGTTCGTCTTTAAGGTGCCACAGGACTTTGTTACCTATGTTAAAACCAGGCGATTAATAAAACTTATTTAAATGTGTCAATATGAATGTGTCCCTCACCCTTCATACTGTGTTAGTGAAAGACGGTGCCAGTACCAGTCATGTCTACGCAAACGGCTCTGTTAAAGAAAATATATTACACCCCTGGGGAAGTTGGGAGCTTTGGCGGGGTGAACCCTCTTTTTCAAGTGGCCAAAAAGCGTAGTAAAACTTTAAATAGAAGACAGGTAACATCTTGGCTTTCAGACCAGGATGCTTATACTCTACACAAACCGGCTCGAATACGTTTGAAAAGAAACAAGACCATTGTTTCAGATGTGGATGCGCAATGGCAGGCAGATTTGGTGGATATGCACCGGTTCTCCAAACACAACAGTGGTTTTAAGTACATCTTAACAGTGATAGACATTCTCTCCAAGTATGCCTGGGCCTTAGGCCTAAAAGACAAGATGAGTGGTGAGGTATCCAAGGCCTTTAAAGCTATTTTCAGTGAAGGTTGTGTGCCTCAAAAATTACAAACCAATCGGGGAAAAGAATTTTTAAACAAACCTTTAAGCAGATTGTTAAAACGGCATGGAGTTCACCATTTTGTTACAAATAATGAAGTCAAAGCAGGGGTTGTGGAGCGATTTAACAGAACTTTAAAAACTAGGATGTGGAGATATTTTACAGCCCATAACACCTTTCGCTACATTGACATCTTACCTGACTTTATAAAGAGTTACAACCAGAGCTTTCACAGAACTATCCGTACCAGACCCGTTGATGTTAACCCTTCAAATTCTCTGAAGGTATGGAAAATGGTTTACGGAGATGTTTTAAAAATAAAACCGGTTGTTGCGCCTTTTAGAAAAGGTGACCACGTGAGACTATCTAAAACCAAAGGCGCTTTTGAAAAAGGTTATGAACAGACGTTTACCGATGAAATATTCATAGTAGACGAAGCCTTAACCAGGAGCCAGAGACCTGTATACCGCTTAAAAGATTACAAGGCTGAGACAGTTACTGGATCTTTTTACCCTGAAGAACTACAAAAAGTAAACCCCAAACGAGACAGGATTTACAGGATTGAAAAAGTTCTAGGGGAGAAAGGAAAAGGGAGAAAAAAGCAGCTACTGGTGAAATGGTTGGGGTGGCCTGATAAGTTTAACAGCTGGGTGGAAGCTTCTGAACTCTGTGACATTTAGACATGAACAAAAGAGATTCCTCCTGCAAAGACACAGAGAGAGGGGAGGGGGGGGGGGAAATGAGCGATGGCGGGTTTTACATTACTTTGCCCAGCAATGCCAGCTCTGCAGTTTTTCCCCAAAACACCATCTCGGACTTTACAATATGGCTAGTTAAGCCCTTGGATCTCCCGGGTGCCTGGGAGGTGGGGTTAGTGGAAATACGATACCCGCACAGCTGGAATACTATCAACGAGGACACCCCTTTCAAAATCACCTTTGGAAATAAAACGTGGAATTTCATCCTACAATGAGGTTATTACTCGACCATACCCGAATTACTGGATCATATGAACAGCACCATGACTCGTCATCCCGGACCGCCTGAGACGGTCATGAACTACGACCCTGTGGGTAGAAAAGTTAGACTTAAATCTACCAATTCTATGTATATGTTTTCTACTGGTGGGGAGCTAGCTAACATTCTGGGTTTGGGCCCCAAACGCCGCGTCCAAAAATTCCCCTTCTCGGCAGACATCACAGGGGGTTTTAACTCCTTGTATTTGTACACGGATATCGTAGAACACCAGTTTGTGGGGGACTTTTCTGTTCCCCTGTTATGTTGCATCCCCGTCCAAGGAAGGAACAACGAGTTTGTTACCATCAACTATGATAAACCTCATTACATCCCTGTCAGTAAACATCACATCGACACCATCACCATTGAAATAAAGACAGATCAGAACAGAAGCGTTTCATTTAGCTTCGGCAAGGTGATCGTCAAGCTGCATCTGCGCCAACGGAGAGAGCGAGGTTTCTAAAAAGCAAAAAACACCCATATTATGGCAATCATAAAAAATTATGGCGACCCCAGCATCTACAGGAACTATTACAAAGCCCAGGCGGGATACGCCCTTCCTGGATATCATGGGGCCCCCGTGATGTACGGGGCTGGCGTCGGTGGAATATTCCGCAGCCTCTTTCGAAAAGCCGTGCCGCTTTTGAGGAGAGGTCTAGAGATTATTAAACCCCACGTAAAAATCGCCGCTCAAAACATAGCTAAAGACGTGGTAGGTCATGTCTCCCGCGCTGTTCTGGAGAAGGTGGGGAATACAGCTTCACAGGAAGGATCCGGGCTGATGTACATTAAAAGGAGGAAAAGAAAGAGAAATACGTCATACCCACGACGCACAGGTCCCCCAAAACCCCTTAAAAGAAGGGCTTTGACGCGCAGGGCCGGTCATAAGCGAAAGCCCAAGAGGAAGCCTGGGCGAAAGAGGAGACGCTCTCCGCCTGGTAAGAGAGAGATATTTTAATCAACATGGCTTTTGTTCACTGCGGGTCTGAAGAGTGCACCAAATCCGAACTAGGCTTGTTCCAAATAGCCCCTACGCAGACCAGCATTGAGAAAAGCATCTACATAGAGGTGCCGCCTCTATCAGCTGTTACGGAGGCTGCCCCCATTGACTTTTTCATAGCAGGGAATGGCATAGATTATATGGATTTAAACAACACGCTGCTGTACCTGTGCTGCAAGATTGTAAAAGGAGACGGAACTGCCCTTGCCGCGGATACAGAGGTGGGCCTGGTGAATTATCCCGTGGCCTCTATTTTCAGCCAGTTGGATGTTATGCTGGGAGACCGCCTTGTAAGCCAAAGCAACAACTGTTACCCTTACAGGGCCTTTATAGAATTGTTGCTCAATTACAGCGCCGACACCCTTGCCACGCAATTTTCCGCAGGCCTGTTTTGCAAAGACACTGGTGGACAACATGAAGAAACAGATTTGGGTGAAGGGAATCTAGGGTTTGTGAGGCGTGCAAAGCTGACGGCCCAGAGCAGGACGGTAGAGCTGCTGGGCCATCTACACAGTGACCTGTTCTTTCAAGAAAAACTTTTGTTAAACAGAGTGGATGTGAAAATTAAACTGACACGCAGTAAAGACGCCTTCTGTTTAATGAGTAGTACACCCGGAGGCTTTAAACTGTGCATTGTATCAGCGTCCCTTTTTGTGAAGAAAGTACGGGTGACTCCGAGTGTCCGTCTGGGGCATGCAGAGGCCCTGCTTACTGCTAATGCTAGATACCCCGTGGACCATGTGGGAATGAAAGTGTTTAGCATCCCCGCGGGCAGCAGGGTCAGTAACCAGGAGAACCTGTTTTTGGGACAGTTACCTAAAATGCTTGTCCTAGGGTTTGTGGATAATGATGCCTTTAGCAGAAGTTACGCTAAAAATCCCTTTCATTTTAAACATTACGATATTAATTTTGTGGCCTTGTATGTGGATGATGAGCAGATACCAACCAAACCTCTGCAACCAGACTTTGAGGCAGGACGCTGTGTGAGAGAATACATGAATTTGGTACAGACGGCTGGTAAACACATGAAAGATTGTTCTCTATTAATCAACCATGAGGAGTTTGCACAGGGCTACACCTTGTTTGCCTTTGACCTGTCTCCCGACCAGGAATGCACTGATCACTATTCCCTAATTAAAACCGGGAACCTGAGAGCCGAAATACGTTTTGGGAAGGCTTTAACCGTCACCGTCAATATGATTGTGTATGGGGGTTTTGACAATGTCATAGAGATAAATCAGAGGAGAAACGTTCTGTTTGACTACATGTGAACATGGACACGGTGCAGCTTTTACGTGTCTTATTATCGGACCCTTACACAAAAAAGAATTTCTTAGATGTGGTCCCTTGCGATTGGCTCCCGTGCGGCAAGCTGTCTCAGAGACCCCTAGGGTTGGTGGTCAACACGCATCCACACAACCAACCGGGTGAACACTGGCTCGCCTTGTATCTGCCAGAGCGTAACCATGGAGAGTTCTTTGACTCATACGGGCACCCCCCGAACAGTGTGTTGTTTCCTACAAGCATTATGAATTTTTTAAACAAAAATGCCACAGACATTGTGTTTCACAAGAAACAATTACAAGACCCCCGCTCCGTTGCTTGCGGCTATCACTGTGTGTTTTTCTTACATTATCGTAGCAAGGGTTTATCTTTTGACCGGATTTTAGAACTGTATTCTAACGACTTAGTGCAAAATGACCGGATGGTGATGAATTTTGTGAAAAGTAAATTTAAATTCTTGAGCATGCCTAGCCTTGCTCAAAACATGTTTCAACAAACCCAGACATGTGTATCTTGCAATGATTTTCATAGTCATGTTACCCAATAAAGCACCCCAGGTGAAATAAGCGTCTCTTTTTTTTAGCACATGCACTTGATTCTGTGTCAAAGGTACGTTTCCTTTTAAGGTATTGAGCGCTATTTCTGAGATGGCCGCTACTAGATCGTCAGAGGCCGAACACAGTATAGCCTACCTTTGCTGCGGGGACGAATTGCTAAGTAATTTTAAAAGGACCAGGTTTCTTTTTACTCAGCGAGACATGTTTTTGGTCAGGAACCCTGGCTGTTAAAAAGGGGCCTGCCGATAATTCATCTCCTCTTATACCCAGCTGTTGTTCTTTTCAAAGTATAAACCACCGGCCACTCTGGAGGGAAAAGGCCCGTTCTTAGTCTATACGCTTCTGGTGTGGAAGCATTTAAATCCACCACCAGGTAGCCATAAGGTCTTTTGGTAGTATCCTCAAAAGCTTCTAGAAAGAATTGAGCTTTGCCAGGGTACATCTGCTGAGCGAGCGTAGCTATCTGCAATTTATCCCTGGGGTTTTGGAACAGAACCATGTACTTTGTGTTTAGGTTAATCGTGCGACTCTTTTTTCCCTGACAAAATACGTTCTGAACTATATACATAATGCTCAGGTTTCTGTGGTGCACGTACTTGGTAAAGGCTTTCTCGATTTCATTGCTTTCACAAGCAGAGTTCATCAGATCGTCTATGATAATCATATTTACTTTATTGGTAGGAAACAAACTGTCATCGTCAAAAGCATCAGGCAGCCCCTCCACAAAATTGATAAAGGGATATTTACAAAGAAGTTCTTTATACAAAGGTTGCCAACAACTGTAACACCACACAATATTCTCAGGCATAACAGACAGTGTGTGTTTGGCATTATCTAATACATTTTTTATAAAGTAACTTTTCCCACAGTTGCTAGGCCCCGTGAGAATTGCGGAAAAGGGGTGTTTCCATCCTGTATCCATTTTTTCAAAAGCTGAAGGGTTTTAAACCCTTCTCCTAGGACCCTCTTGTTATAAATGACTTTTTGTGGTTTTTTAAGGGTTTTTGTCTCTATTTGCCAATGGTTTTTGTTTCTTACAATAGAGGGCTGCTGCACCTCTATCTTTTTTGAGGTGTTTTCTTGCAGATCTGTGCAATAGTCCAGGACTAGATCTTTCAAACTGTCAAAGTTGATCTTTTCACAGTTTGCTACGTTTAGAGTAATACCTTTGACTTTCATACAAGCCTTTCCTCCCGACAGCTTATACCCATAGGTTTTCGGGCCTGCCGACACAAACTCAGTGATGTGTTCATCTGGCGGGATTTCACTCGTGAGGTCCCCTAAATAATCCCCCAGAGGGGGATTCCAGTCACCCACCCTTTTCACAAATATCACCGAGTCAGTGTCGTGGTACAGGCACCGCTCTTGCAAACTATCTAGGAGGCTGTATAGTTCTAAGCGGGCATAAGCAGTGGTGAAACAGGCTATGAAAACATTGGTAGTGCCAGAGAGACAGTACCGTTCTTTTGCATGCTTCCAAGACACACACGCTGTTTCATCATCGATAAACTCGCAGGATGAAACCTCATAATTGGGGGAAAACAGGTACTGCAAGAGTTCGTCAGGGTCTCTCACAATGCTGGTGTTGGGTAGGTTGGTTCTTTGGCCGAATTTACCCCACAGAGAATTTAAAAACAGTTTAGCGATTTGGCGTTTAGCAGGGTTTGATCTGATCTCGTGTGAGCGTAAACGTACGCCTTCTTTCTGGTAGAAATCACTAACGTACTTATTTTGTTTTTCTTCGTTTGTGCACCAGCTGGGATACCCTGAAGCCTCTTGTTTCTGACGGAGGTGTAATTTTATGTACTCTGAAAAGAGTTTATCAGACTTTTCATTAAAATGCCAGATTTCATAGATTTTAGCCACCGTGTACCCCTTCGCTATGGCAGCGTTCAATTCCACCGTGCACCAAGTCCCCAGGATGGCCCTCTCCTCGTTAGTATGGGTGCAGGGCTCCCGCTGCTCGGTTTCCGCACAGGTTTGGCATAGCGGGAACATAAGCTTGCCACCCACTCTGACCGGTAACAATGGGGAAAAAAAGGCCTCGCGGGGGGTACATTTTAACTTTTGCAATTCCAAAATAATTTGCAAGGGGTCCAAATTTGTTGTAAACTATATTGGGGTGTCCAATAGGGTATTCTTTGGTTTTGTTTACGAAAGGGTACAGGCTGGTAAAATCATAATAATGGATTTCTTCCCCAGGGTTAGGCTTGTAATATAGGCGGATAGCGTTTGTCCTTCCCCCAAAAAGAGCATCCCTAGGCAAGAGAGGTTGGGGTAACTGGGCTCTGTTTAAAAAGCCTGCAAGCTCCCTATCTGTTTCTTTCATCACTGCCCAATCGTGCTCCCAAAGAGTCCTCACTACAAAACCAAGTCGTTTTAGATAGTCGGTCTTGAGCTGCATCTTGTAATAAAGAAACCCAAAAGATGTCCCCGTCATAGGATTTTGTGTTTTTTCACAATAACAGGTGAGACAGCCATGGAAAAAACATCCGTTAAACTCGAAGGCTGTGCGTACCCCATCAACCTCGGCATAACTGTCTAAAAAGTAGGGGCCTACCTGTAGTTCCCCACCCTGTAAAGCCTGCCGTATTTGTATATTTTCTTTGTGAGAAATATACAACAGCCACTGAATAGAGGGGGTGGAATATCTCTTTTTTTGCCTGTGATAGTTGTCTGGAGGGAGAAGAGCTACCGTGTTAGGCTCCAAAAACATAAACCTGTACATAGCCATGCAGACAGATGCCAGTGTTATGTACCGGAATGGATCTATACACAGTTTTATCTCAGTGAATTTACCAGGTTCTTTCTCTACTATGTCTCCCTTCTCCGTCATTTTCATAATCTCTTTTCTGTATAGGATACAAGCCTGTCTCAAAATTTTGACATCCTGCTGACAGTAATACGCTAGCTCTTTCTGCAAGTCAAACGCCTCAGAACGGTGGTCCCGATACCAGTCGAGAAACTCTGCTTTTTCCCTGGGCATCATGCTTTCTACACCATAGTGCTCCACACCGGGCATAGGCCCCACGTAATTTTGATTTTCTAAAGTGTTAAAAAAATGTGGAAAATACCCTTTGCACCCTTCAAACCCCATTGCCTGCGGCAGCTTGCTAAGTTTCATGGGCAAGAAGTTTAAAGAGTCTATAAAACGAATGCCCAGGGCCTTAACTTCCACACACATTAATTTACTACCCTGGGTGATCAGTTCTAGGCCCATCTTTTCCTTCAGTAACTGTCTAACGATGAAGTACGCATCGTAACCTTTAGAATTGTGCGCTAAGAAGGTGTAGTCTCGAAACACTTTGCTAATAAAGGTTTTAATAAACACAGAAAGACACTCATCGCCCTTAAATTCCCAGGATTCTTCTTGTGGCTTTAGGGCCATAGCAAAAATGTAATTGGGAATGTGCAAACCAGTCTCCTGCGTGCATTCAAAATCATAAAAAATATACTTTTCTGAGGATTCGGGCTTTCTAAGGCTGGCCATAAAACAGAGGTGACTGTCTATACACCAACAATCAAACCCTGACACTGTTTACACCGCCTCCCTTTACACCTATGTTGCTTGTTCACGTAAGACTGACACTTATCACACAAAGTTTTAGACAGGCATTCAACTTGATTTTTTGATGCGCAGTCGGTATGTCTGTCTAAACACTCTTTGGACTGACAATACAGTCTACAGCTAGGACACCTCAGCTGCACGCCCACGCTGTCTGAGCATGTTAAGCTCAAGCAGAGGCGGCAATAATACCTGCAAGAGTGGTCGTGGCTGTACACCATGTGGCAAAACTCACAATAATTTTTCGCTCCGAACAACTTTTTTACATCCAGAACCCGATAGTAATGCTCATCATGCAACAGGATAAAATAAGTCTTGGGGTACACAGGGCCCCCCATTTTAAAAAAGCCCCAGCCACCTTTCGCCTTATACAGCACCACCTGTATGTTAACTCCTAAATGTTGTTCAAACTTTGCTACGTCACTGAGCATAATCTTTTTTTGATCTGCCCACCCCAGTGTCTCATGCAACTTTCTTGCCTCTGCTAACAATTCCGCGTCCGTAGGTTTACGGTTGGACATGATGGCCAAGAGCCCACCCGCAAAACACAAATTGGTACCGGTGTACGTCAGGTCTACTAAACATTGTCTCTTTCTCTGAATAATTTGACTACTAAGGATCGAATTTAAAACTCTATGAGCTCCTCCACCCGTTTCTTACAACAGTCACAACAAGGCGCAATGTCCCATCGACATGCAACTCTCTATTGCTCTGTAGCAGTTTTGAGATCTGATTTAAGAAATCCTCAGCTGACAACTCATCCCTAGTTCTTTTGACTGAAAACAAAGGGTTAGCTAAATTACGGCTCTCTAAACGTAACTGAACATAATCATCAGGGCCTACCCTACCATTAACGTCATCAAGCACTTCCTGTATTCCCCTGTGTATGGCTTCAACAGCCTGCTGAGCTGAATTTATTTGCTCGAGATTGACAAAACGAAATGCCTCACAATACACCGTCCCCCCAAATCTAGCGAATTCACGTTGCCAACTTCTCAATCTTTCCATATACACCTCTGCATTTTCAGGGTTACTAGGGGATTCATCTAAGGGGCCATTAGCGGCATCTTCTACATCAGAGGCTATTTGAGAGTCAGACTCGGAGGCGCCTCCATGAGGGTCCTTGGGAGTAGAACGGGACCTGTCTAGAGAGCCCTCTGGGGAATTTGCTAAACCAGAGTCTGATTCCACCTCCCCATTTTCAGACAAGCCAGTTTGAGAGCCTTCAGTAGGGGGCATCTCTTTTTGTTTTGTTTTTTTCCTCATTACCTCTTTAGCCCTTTTTAAAATTTTTACAACGACCCTGGCCTGAAACTTTTTGGCAGCCATCTGTTTATCCCCCAAGCGCCGTCCCCCCTTTTGTTTACACATGAGCTGACGCGCGCCCTGAAGGGTGCCCCTTTTACCCAGGCCCCTTTCCACGACTAGTCATGCCTGTTTAGAGCCACCCTTTCCAGCCCCCCTGTCTTTCAGCACCGTTCTGAACAAAGCATCATATTTTTCCCAAATCTTTCCTCATATTTTTCCCAAATCTTTCTAAAAACCCATTCTTTCCGACTCCCTGAGGATACAGCATTCATCAGTTTTCTGAACGAAGCAGCAAACTCTTCCCCAACACTAGAATATGGGGGAACTGTGACAAGCTTATGGGTTTGGGAGAATGGTTTGTCAGTCCTTGGTTTTTTATTCACAACCCCTAGAGCGCATGCTCCGGGTTTGTGAATGTGGGCACTTTCACTCACAGTTTCCTCAGGGCTTGGTGTGGTGGTGGCCACTGAGGAACTGGAGTTCTGGTTGTGTGGTTGCAACACCTCGGTATCACAGAAGCTTTTAGTCCTTGGTTTTTTATATGCAGACCCTAGAGCGTGTGCTCTGGGTTTGCGCACATTCCGAACCCCTAGAGCGTGTGCTCTGGGTTTGCGCACATTCCGAACCCCTAGAGCGTGTGCTCTGGGTTTGCGCACATTCCGAACCCCTAGAGCGTGTGCTCTGGGTTTGTGAATGTGGGTATTTCCACTCGCAGTTTCCTCAGGGTTTGGTGTGGTGGTGGCCGCTGAGGAACTGGAGTTGTGGTTGCATGGTTGTTTTTTACCAGAGTCTTTTGTTTTGTCCTTGGGTTTGACGAATAGGAGGCTTGGACCGCCCGGATGCTTCATCTGCAGTTTTGTGCTGTTTTGCATTGTTAAAGGTCTCAAAGCAGATTCCTGGTTCTTTGACGGTTCTGGAGGAGGTGTCCTTGTAGCTCTGACTACAGCATTGTCAGAAAAGTTGCCCTTGCCTATGAGGGGGGAAAAACATTTTACAAAAAAAAAAAAAAGAACGTTGCCATCTTTCACACCCCATCCCTATGTATTTACTTAAAATACAAAACCTTAGAACAACCAAAGCAATAAGCAAAATATATTTACGGGTCTTTGTCCATTCAGCAGTCACTGTTGCTAGTGAATTTTCCTTTGCTAGTGAATTTTCCTTTTCAGCTGTCTCTTTCCTTTTTCTTTTGAGCTTGTTCTGCCTCTGGTCTAAGGATCTCTCATATTTTGACTGTACTGTGGAGCAAACAACATTATTATAAAACACATGTAAAAATACATCTCTTTATTGCAGAATAAAAACCAAACTGCTCTTAAAACACATTTTGCACAGTAAAAAACCCCTGTTAGTTTAAAAACACACACCTATGCCATGCACAAAAGTTTAAATCACAGTTTGCAGACATATACTTTTCAATAAACCGACAGGCCTGACAAAAAGCAGCACCACATGCATTTTAAAAGACACATATGTGCTTGGGCCTTTTGCACAGTAAAAAAAAAACCCTGTTACTTTAAACCAAACCAAATAAATATTTTTAAAAACACACACCTATGCCATGTACAAAAGTTTAAATCACAACTTGCAACAAAATACTTTTCAATAAACCCCCATGCATTTAAAAGCCATTTGCAAAAAAAAAAAAAAATTACCTTTCACTATGGGATAAAGTGTGGCAGGCACATGGTTGTTCTGTTCAGAATCATGTGTGCTTTGGCCTTGAGGTTAAAGAATAAGCACAAATGTTAGTTAGTATTCCCCACCAAATGCATCAAACCCATTTAAAAAAAAATAGTATTAAGCACAACTACAGTTAAAATTACCTTGGCCTGGTGGTGAATTGCAGCTTAAAGTTACTGGTTCTATGCTAAACAGATCACACTGCAATAAAGATATGAACTATTATTTTACTAAAACAGCATGGCCAAAAAGTGGCATTATATAATATATATTTTCAAAGTTAAAACAGGGAACATACCTTCTCCTCTTGCAGTCCAGCAGCCATTCAAGAAAGCTTCTGTTGAAAAGGACAGGCTGCAAAAATACCTAGGTTTTTATACCATCCTAACCCTTTGTTTCAAACAACTTTAACATAGTAAGTAGCAGGTTAATTTGATCACTGCAACTCATAGCATTCAACCAACTCCTGGGTCCTTTAAACGGTCCAATAAGGCTCCACCAAACCCTGGGTTATATTTAAACTGTCCAATAGCATCTGCAAATTCTGGGGCTTTGTTTCATATTAATCAGAGTTCATCCCCCTTCAAGCACCCTGGCTATTCAGTGTGGGGGGTGTGGGTGTTTAAACCCATTCAGTTCAACAGGATGAGTTAACACCTTTGTCCTGCCATACCTGTAAACCAAACCTTTGAATGCAGCTACAGGTTTTTTTGCACAGTAAAAAAAACAACCCCAAACCAAATATTTTAAAAACACACACCTATGCCATGCACAAAAGTTTAAATCACAGTTTGCAGACATATACTTTACAAAAAAAAAAACCCCACAGGCATGACAAAAGTAGCACCACATTCATTTTAAAAGTCATGTGTGCTTGGGCCACTTAATATTATTCCACACCAAATGCATCAAATTCTCTGTTTGTATTATTGTAAACACATTTTTTTAGGATTTTCCAACCCTCCCCATAACATACATTTCAGCTTTTTGCTGTAAAATGGGTCTCTCTTACACAAAAGACACAAAAACTAGGTTCTCACAAACAAGTTTTATTTAAAAGACATACAGCTCCTTGAAAACAAACCAAGATGCTTCATTAAAACTTTTATCTCACTTAAGGGTCAAAGACCTAACAGAAACAGAAATAGTCACAAAACCCTTTTCTCAATAGTATATTTTTATTATTATTATTTACAGCTACCAAGTTTTATATCTCATGTTTGTCCCCTCACCATTTTCTAACTTAATCCTTTTAGATTTCTTACAAATAGTCTTTTTCTTAAACAGGGTTCTGTAACTTTTTGTGCGGACTAAACGGTCAATATAACGCTGTAAGCAGCCATCTTTCGGCTTGGTCATTTTCTTTAAAACACGGTTAGGGTCTCCACTGAATTGCACGGCATTTATCAAGGTCGCCCCTTGTGCTAAATGTTCTTGGGTTAGGCACAGACATTGCATGGCATAACCTATGGCAATAACAGTGTTTAATAAGCTTTCCAAACACAGCTCATCACACAGGCTCCGGAGCTTGCAGTTTATATCCTCTGAAGTCCAAGTCACACAGTCATGGTGCCATTGGCCTGGCGCATCTATGACACAACCCTCACAATCTTTGAAAAGCTTTTCCCTAAGGCAGTGTTCAAGGACAGCATAAACAGCAACCTGTAGAATAGTCCGCATGACTTTTTTACGCTCATGATGTGGCACTGGCTCAGATCGTTCCACGCCAAGCCTCCTCCTAAACTCCTCAAAGCTGTCATCCTTGGGGTCCTCCTCAACAATTTGGATCGGCGTTGAGCAAAAACAAGGTGGGCCCGGTTCATCTTCGGTGCTTAATGCAACGCTGTCCAGGGCCTCCGAGTCCTCTAGAAAGGCATCGTCGAGCTGTTAAGAGATTTTCGTTTCAGAAAAGAAACTGTGTAAGCACCCCACTGCTTGTTTTTTAGATTTACACAAGCCCCGTGGTTCCTTCCCTCCTTGACCAGCCCTTCTTAATCATTCATTTACCTGAGCAACGTCTTTTCCGTTCACCTGGTCCACCGCTGACTCCCCTGAGCCGTGATCGCCTTCCATCTCTAAGGGGGTGGACAACGAGAGACTGTCACACTCATCGGGGTGTCTCATGAGGGTTTCAGGGTCAGTTTCCGGAGTGTCCATCAACGGCTGGGCCAAAGGGCTTTGGTCCTCCTCGGAACTGTCGCTGATGTAGCGCTTTCTCCGCAGCCGGTCAAAGACCCTCGGGGCTAGAACAAAGTCCGAAGTTCTCACGGGGGTGGTGAAGGAGTCCATGTTTCCTCTCAGCTGCCTTTCCATGATTTCTAAAACACGTGTCCTGGGGTAAGCAATGGCCTCCTTTGTCCGGCGCTGGGATTTATGGGGTAATGGTGGTGTGCTCTCATTGGCAGAGGGCGCTGGGAGGCGTTCTTAGAGGTGGATCACACACCCACTTCCAGATGGGTCACCCCACCCCGGAAGTCACCCTGATTGGTCAAAATCTCCTCTCGGGGCGGTCCTATCGGGGCAAAACCCCTCCTGATTGGTAGAGGGTGGTGGGAGGCGTTCTTAGAGGGGGTCACACACCCCACTTCCGGACTGGTCACCCCACCCCAGAAATCACCCTAATTGGTCAACATCTCCTCTCAGGGCGGTCCTATCGGGGAAAACCCCCTCCTGAGTGGTAGAGGGCGGTGGGAGGAGTTCTTAGAGGGGTCACATGACCCCCCTAGCTTCAGGTCAGGTGGCCGCCTTGACACACCCCCCCCCAGACGGAACTTCAGGTGACAGGGGGCGTGGTGCGGGGCTAGGGGCGTGGTTAGGGGCGTGGTTAGGGTTTGATTGACGGTAGGGCCCTTATACTACTCGTGTAACCTGATTATCCAGTGCTAACATTTGGGTTTATACTAAAGCTATAAAGAAATCTCAGGGTTCCCTTCAGTCTCTTCTGGTTTTTGAGATCATTCATGTTGTGTTCCTGTATTATGCTGAGATTCTAAGGCCAGAAAGGGACCATTGTGATCATTTAGTCTGACCTCCTGAATACCACAGGCCATTGAACTTCCCCAAAATAATTCCTAGAGCAGATCTTCTAGCAAAGATTCAGTCTTGATTTAAAAGGTGTCAGTGATGGAGAATCAACCACAATCCTTGGTAAATTGTTCCAACCATTAATTACTCTATGGTTAAAAATGTATCCCTTATTTCAAGTCCGAATTTGTTTAGGTTCAGATTCCACCCTTTCAGCTAGATGGAAGAGTCTATTAAATATTTGTTCCCCATGTAGATACTTATAATTGTAATCAAGTCACCCCTTAACCTTCTCTTTGTTTGAGCGTCATGAGACCATCACTATAAGCCATGTTCTCTAATTCTGTAATTAATTAACACTACCTGCTGAGTCACAAATATGGGCACTATTTTGAAATTAATGATTTGTATATGGCATATAAAAGATTAGAATTTTTCCTAGTCACAGGAAGCTTTTAAGCTATTTTTAGCCCAGACTCTTGCATGTCAAAGTCAGGAGACAAGTGATGCCCCCTGTAAGAGAGTGAGATGACCTTAGATGCTACACGCATGTACTTTTCAGTATCTGTGGCCACCAGCAAACAGCCTTTTAAGTTTACACCTATTACACACACATTTATATTTAAAGTCAATACTAAAATAAGTACAAGGGCAGGTGCATAAAGGGATCTTGGAAGTGCACTCTGTCCTCCTTTACTCCCCTGGGTCTGTCCCAGCATGACCCCAGGGTGGGAAGTGCAAGTGGGGGAGCAATATAGGGCTGTTCCACTGCCCCTATGCCATAGGAGAATCCTCCCGGTGCCAGGTGTATCCCCTAGAAGGGGGAGATCAGCAGGGTTTGTGGTTCCTATATGCTGGCAGACTGGCCCACAGGGAAGCCCAGAATCTGGGCCTAAAAGATTAAACAGGCAGATTTGAAGTCACCTGAAGGTCAGCTATTTGTTGAACCTCTAGCCATAGAGTCAAAAGCACGTTAGAGGTGGAAAATACTGTCACTTTAATGATTGTGAAACTGCACTGCATTAGCCCTTGCTCAGTTCTCCTGTAAGCCATGGTTCCCATCCATACCTGGGACTAGTCTGTTACCAAGCCCTTCTGTGTGTCTGGTCTGGCTCTGGCTGATCTGGTTCCCATCCATCAGATCTGTTCTGTCTCCTTGTGGTCTAATTTGTAATTCAGCTGGGTTTTTTTCAGCTCAGTCATTGACCCACAGCTCTAGCCTGTCCTCCCTCTAGTGCAGAGCAAGATCTGTGTTCCCTCTGGTGCTTACCGAGGAGGGGCGGCTGCGGGCACCAGTGCAGGGGGCAGCCTGCCGGTTGCTGTCAGGGCGGCAGTCGGGTGGCCTTTGGCGGCTTTTCTGTGGGAGGTCCACTGGTCCCATAGATTCGGTGGCATTTTGGCGGTGGGTACGCGGAAGCCGCGGGACCGGAGGAGGTCCCACAGACTGGTACCAGTGGCCTTCCCACAGGCATGCCGCCAAAGGGGCAGCAAAAAAAGTAGAGCCGTCCCTGTTACTGAGGGGATATAAGGAGACGGTGAAAGAATCAGAGCACCTGTTTGAATGGAGAATGACTCTCTCTCTTCCCAGAAGACTATATTGCCCTGCTGCAGTAGGTTAATTAAAGCAGTTGTCTTACAAGACACTTTTACTATGTATAATCAGTAATCTCTTTAATTCACAGAAAGTAATGTATTATCACGCCTGCTATGAAATACGTCAACACACCAAAAGCTGAGTTGTGTTCTTGTACACATTTATAGTCTTTTAAGAGATCTTTGTTTAATACTTAAATGAAGTTAAACCTAACAATCGTGCTAGAAAACTGATTGTAGTTCACAATACAGATCCAAGCCAATAATGAAATATTTTTTGTACTTAAACAGTGGCACTTTTTATCCATAGATCTCAAAGCATTTTTTGAGAGTGGGTGAGTACAGTGCTTCTCATTGTCCCAGATAGGGAAGCTGAGTGAAAAAGAACTTAAGTGACTTGCTCAAAGTGTCACAAATGGGAATAGAAATCAGGGGCTAGATTCACAAAAGGACTTACACACCTAACCCCACCAGGACACGGCACCAAGCCGGGGCAGATAGGCATTCCTCTGCCTAACTGCCTGGTAAGCATGCTGAGATCTCACCTACTGAAGTGGTCCCTCTAAACAAGCTGACACAAAATGGCCAGGCCAGGTGGGCAGAGGAACCTCCCTTATAACTTTTAGGCCAGTGGTTATTAGGGTACTCACCTAGGATATGGTAGATCCCTCACTCTCAAGTCCCCATTCCACCTGGGGGGAAGGGAGCGGAAGGATCTGAACAAGGATCTCTGACCTCTCACATGAGTGCACTAACCACGGGGTTATGGCATATTCTGATCTGGGGGCGCTCTGTCTCTCCATTCAAAACTGTTCCACCTTGATTAATTGAAAAAGATATTGGGCCAGAGAGCGAGCAAGCAAGCATGAGACTGGTGCTGTAGCCTGGTGGTTAGCACACTCCTGTGGGAGACCTAGGGGCTAGTCCCCTGGTTCCAATGACTTTTTAAATGATTTCTCCACAGTGGAGTCACTTCAGCAAGAGAGAATGAGGGAGCCCCACCTCAGAATATCCTGTAGCCCAGTGACTAGTGCAGTCAGCTAGGAGGTGGCAGAGCACTGCTCAACTCCCTTTGCCTCCTCAGTTGAAGAGACAAGTTGAGCCAGGTGTCTCCCGCATCTCAGGTGAGTCCCCTGACCACTGGGCTAGGTGCTAGAAGGGAGGGTGTCATCATTGTCCTCTTGCCCCCTGGGCTTCTTGCTAAAACAGCATAGATACCTAACACCTAGAGAGGGTTTGCAGCTGAGAGTCCCAAACAGAGATAGGCACCTCCCTGCAGTCTGGACTTAGTCGCTAGCTGTGAGAAAGGGGCAGGATTTAGCACACAGCCCTTTGCTCTGTATCTCCCCACCTAGTGTGCTGGCTTTTGTGGATCCCAGTTGCAACCTTCAAAGAATGACAATATGCAGAGTTTTCCATTCGCTGATCTCTGAACATGTTGTTCAGGATCAGAAGTTGCCTTTTTATAAATTTGTTTTTTTACGGTCCGTGCAATATTTATTTACAGCCTTTTATAGCAGAAAAAAGGGTAAGCTTTGCAGTTAGAACACATTCTATTAATTTATTTTCATAGGAGAGGAAACCGTAACTCTCTAGGAGATTTCCCTCCCCCGGCAAAATGAAAAGAAAAATTATTTTAAACTGAAGTTGCACGTGAACCAAAAACCCTGGGACTGTGCAACTTGAACTCATCTTGGTATTAAATAATAAACAATACACTGTATTAGATTCAGAGCAAAGTTTTTCTCACCGTATGCTTTTATCAGTCATACTGACCAAACTCTTTAGGTCAGGTCCCCAGCCCCAGAGTCCAGCAGCTATATCCTTTATCTTTTCAGGTGCAGAGAATGCGATGGGGAGGAAGGGAGAGGAGGATGTTTTGGGGTGTCTGTCCCTTCTTTTGATAGTCCTGTCCCACCATTGAGACATATTTCCAGCTGGGAGCAAGGCAACAAGCAGTCTGTGTGGAAGGAAACTCCACCCTGTTTCTTTGCTAAGATGTAGATTTTTACCTCTGCCCCCTTTCCTACTGGAGAATGGCTACTTAACAATGGCCCATCAGCTTTGTTTACACCTGGCTGAGGCATCAGCTTGCCCTTTGTCTCCGAGGAACTAGTTTGTTCAGTCCCCAGATTTATCTGGAAACATACTTTATGTTTATAACTTCACCTATAACACTGCTATGTGCGTGTTGCCATGCTAGTACTGATCAACAAATTATGAGTTTTAAGTGATACCTCACATGTATAAACACTATTACATTAGCTTGCAGGGTGTGAACACGGCTATATTCTGTCATGCTTAAGAGTGAGCATGTGCATAAATTATAGTAAAATCAGTGGGATTCAATCACATGCTTAAAGTTAGTCACGTAATTAAGCACTTTGCTAAATAAGGATGGATTGGTGAATCAGGGTCTCTGTCAGAGATGTTAGGGGTAAGCGTAGATTTCCCCAGAGTCATATAAAAGCTTATTTAACATGATGGCACTTGATAACATGAGAGAACTCACCTTGAATGTCTTTACTCAGATGATTCATACAAGTTCTTTTGGCTTCTAGATTAAAGAATCATATTTGCACTTCTGTAGAAATAGTAAAGCACCTGATTCTTTTTATTTTTTCCATAAATGTTACATTGTTTTTTTTAGTTGGCAGGAGGAGATAGCTTTGTTTAGCTGGCTTATAATCAGTAGCCCATCATTTTATCTATATATATAAAAGTCAAATGGTGTATGCGTGCGTGTATGTATGTGTGTATGCTTACTCCTTCCACACCGTTTGAGCTAGAGACTTGAAATTTGGTACAGTTAGAGGTTTTGGGGTCCTAATGACCGTAAGAGTCGGAAAATTTTTCAAATCTCGCCTCTGACGCCCCCCAGGGGTGAAATTCTTTAAGGGCCAATCACATCAGCTGGGCAGCTGCTGTTCTCTGTGACATAGTTATGATGTCATAATACCCCCTCCAACAGATACCGCACGCGCTCAGCTCTCTGCCCCTCCCCCCTCCAACGGAACCCCGGAATCCCTCAGCTCTCTGCCCCTCCCCCCTCCAACAGAACCCCGGAATCCCTCAGCTCTGTGCCCCTCCCCCCTCCGACGGATCCGAGTTGGGTTTGGTCGGAGGGTAAGTGAGGTGGGGGTGTCGGGTTTGGTCGGGGGGTGAGGTGGGGGTGTCGGGTTTGGTCGGGGGGTAAGTAAGCCGGGGGTGTTGGGTTTGGTCTGGGGGGGGGTGGGAAGGTGTCTGGGTGGGTGAGGGGTGAGGTGTGGGGGTTGGGGTTGGTCAGGGGGTGTTGGGTTTGGTGGGGGGGTAAGGTGGGGGTGTTGGGTTTGGTTGGGGGGGCGAGGAGGGGGTTCGGGGTTGGTCAAGGGGTAAGTGAGGTGTGGGTGTCGGGTTTGTTTGTGGTGGTAGGTAGGGGTGTCGGGTTTGGTTGGGGGGGGAAGTGAGGTGGGTGTGTCAGGTTTGGTCTATGGGGGGGTGAGGTGTGGGTGTTGGTCAGGGGGTGTTGGGGTTGGTAGGGGGGAGACGTGGTGGTGTTAAAATGTGAGTTGCGGTTGGTCGAGGGGTAAGTGAGGTGGGGGTGTCGGGTTTGGTCAGGGGGGTGAGGTGGGGGTGTCAGGTTTGCTCTCTGCCCCCTCCCCCCTCCAACGGACCCCGCACTTGCTCAGCTGTCTGCCCCCTCCCCACCTCCGACTGACCCGAGCAATGCCGGGTATTTTCGCTAGTTCTAAATAAAAGCCACCGGGAAGCAGGGAAAATTTGGCCTTCTGAGTAGCAACTAGTAATGAATCCCTGTGTCAAATTCAGAGAAAATCTGTCCTCCCTCTAAGTTTCTGGTTTGATTTTTATGGACTCAAAAGAATTTGTAGAAACCGATTCACTATGTTTCATTCATTTTTTATTGTTTGGCAAGTTAGTAGCCATAGTGCACCTGTGAGGATACTGGCTTTTGTTTGACTGTGACTTCGTCTCTCATTACAAAAGGGTCATTGCACTGCAAGGCTGCAGCAGAGAAGCAATCAGAGTAGACAACCCATCTTTAGTAAATTTGATGTTCAAGGATTTTTGGCAAAAATGACCTGTGAATGGGTGTGGGGGTGGGACCTTAGCTCTCCTGATTGAACTGCCTTTTATATGCCTGGGCCAACTCTCATTAAAGTCCATGACAGACGAGCATAGATTTCAAAGGGATTTGGGCCAGATCCTATTTCGTTTTGTTGTCACAGTAACTTTGTCCTTGGTCTTTGATGCTCAGTGAAGTACACAGCTGTCTGCTGGGCCTTGGAGCCTGCTCTGATTCCTGTTGAAGTCAATGGGAGTTTTGCCAGTGACTTCCAGGGTAGTATGAGCAAGCCCCTTGCAACATACTAAGCAAAAACATCTGTGAACTTTTTATGTAGTTTTCCCCTTGCAGCTCAGATTCTGTACACACTTGCCAAGATGAATTGTTTGCTGGTACCTAAATCCAATTAGAATTTCCCCCTGCAATTAGCTTAATTGGAAAGCTAGCAGCAGGCCAAATGTTTTGCTTTCAGTTGAGGGTTTGCTTTGAAAAGGTAATAAATATCAGGCGGGATGGGAAGGAACAAATTTTCAATGTTACTTTTGAACAGCTCACTGTACTTGTTTTTGTTTGCTCCTTCATAGCATTATCTTTTCTTTTCAGTGCTTTGTTATGTGTTTTTCCTACTCATCAACTGTCTTCCAACCTTTATTGACCCTCAGCAGCTTGTGTGGGTAGCACTGCCAATACAAGAAGTGTAATGCCAAGGGGTGAGGGTTTGTGTTCATAAAAAGTTTTAATGATACTTAAAAATAACATATTTACTCTGCACCACCATCTAAGTGGTGAGATTCCCTCTATAAAGGAGGGACTTGTGTATTGGAGCAACCTTGAAATGAAAAAGAGCCGTATTTTGTCAGTGTTTTTCAACGTTCTCTTTACTATTATATCAGGTATCTGTGCTGTAAGGAGGGCTTTCTTCACAGCCTATAGTGAAACCATAGAGTCCAAGCCTGTACTTCCTGTGAGAAGTATCCATTGACCCTAATGGAGCTACCTGGGTAAACAAGGAATATTCACCTGGGATAGGGCATGCAGTCTGTCACCACTGAAAGATTGTCACAAAGCCAACTGAAACTGCAAGGGATGTGAGATATTGAGGATGTAATCTCAGCAAGGACGTTGGGGTTAACACCCCAGCTCTTCTAAGAGATGCTACTGGAATTTAAATATCATGTGACCGGTACCTTAATTTGATGGCTGGTACAGTTACAGCATGATACTTTAGAGAATGGTGAAACGAGGGAAAAGATGGGTGTTACATTTTAAAACAAAAATATTAGTGCCATGATAATTTTAGCCCAGATCCTGCAAACCCCTTATTTACACATGTAGTCCTTGCTTCCTTTAATCCCATTGACTTCAATGGGACTACTCAGGTGAGTAATAGTTTTCATGATTCTGCCTTTAATTTTCAAGGCCAATGAGAACAATTCTGAGAATGTGGATAAAGCGAGTAGATTAGATTTTTGTTCTGATACATTTGTACATTCCCTCCCTACCCCACTTTTAAAAGTCATTGGGGGGTCAAAGATTTTTCCCTTGCAAAAGCCCATGGATGGGCATGCCTGGAAACTCCTCAGTAATCAGGTTCTGCCATGTGGAAGGAAGATCTATCAAAGGTGGCATATGACCCAAAAGATAATGGCAAACATTTTCTGGGACATCCTATGTTATTTTATGACCACTTGTGACCCATTTTATTTCAGAATTGGTGAGAAGTTGTTTCAGGAAGTGTGAAAGGAGCGAATGTGTTTTCCCCAGTGTCTCGCTGTAGAGCTTTTTTTTTTTAACCTCTTTGAACTAGTCTCTTTGAAGTCTGAGTTTTTGAAATGGAAGAGTCTGAGGTAAGTCTGGCTGATTGTTAGAGCATGAGTGGGAGGAACAAGGCCTTTGTGCTTTGTACTGGTAAGATACCAGTACAGAGCTGGCTAGGGAAAGTCCATTCTCAAGGTGAGAGTGAACAGAAGGGAGTCTGGGCTCTGAGGCATTTTCAGTCAGTACTTCGTAGACTAAAGTAAGGGCAGTTGGTGAAAATAAATAAATAAATGACTAAAATAGCTTAGTTCTTAAGTTAGAGAGAAAACCTAGCACAGGTGATTACCTAGTCACAAGGGGAAAGACCAGCTTAAATGTGGAGCCCAGTAGTACATGACTCATCATGGGGGCTACCTATTCTACTGCACAGACCTCAAGATGAATGACTATCTACCTGTCTTGTGTCCAGGTAGTGCATATACAGGGGTGGGCGATCCGGGTGGGTGAGTGGATGCCACCTTCTGGAGGTGACCAATCAACTCTTTGTTTTCTCTGCCATGGATGGGGGTTGGGGCAGCAAAAACACTTTCTGACCTGGGTGACAAAACATCTAGTGCTGGCCCTGCCTGTGCCTATCTCTGTTGTGAGTAGCTTGTGACCCTTTGAGCCCAACTACAGCAGACTGGGGCTGAAGTTGCAGAACTGATGGCAGAGGATTTTTTCTTTACTGATACAGTGTAAGGGGGTATTGTAGACCGGGCCCACCTCAGAAATGGCTGCTCGGCTTCTTCTATTACGTATACCACACAGGACAGATTAAGGACAAGGAATAAGTTCTCTTGCAGGCCAGGGGATCATGTCCGCTTGTAATTGGCAATGGTCAGAACCAGAGGCTGCCAGGCCTCTGTGGAAAGACCCTGCTTACTGAGTGGAACTAGGTACTGAGGAAACCTGCTGCTCCCCTCAGCTGCCATCAACCATGCTCTGCTTCACAGGGATGTGTATTTTGCCAGAAGCTGTAGAACCTCCTTTCCCCAAGCCTCAGGGTTCAAGTCAATAGAGAATCAATTTCAACCAATATTGAGGAAATCATTCTCATGATTTGAGTGGACCAGTGTCTTTGAATACTTTAGCTGGGCTCAGGGGATTTCAGAACAGGGAAGGAGGGAGGTGGCACCAGGAATGCTGAGACAGATCATCATAAACAACTCAGCATTTGTCAACACTTACCAGACAGCATGAGAGAGTTTCCCCCCATGCCTAGAATCAGAGAGACTGAGTTGGCAAATACTGAAATTCTAATGGCTCCTTCTCTTACATTGACTGGTAGCTGATGGAGGTTCTCAGACAGCGAAGGCTTATATTTTGGAGTACAAAATCATGAGCTCTAATCCTGATAGTCTTCCATTTGCAGCTTAACTGCTGAGTGTGGTGTCTGGAATTGTGTGTTCATGCGTCTTTAATTTCTCAAGCCATAATTTTGAATTTCTTGACTTGTTGATTTGAGTCATAACCGTAATGCCATTTTAATGTATTTTTGTGTTTATAACCTACAAGGTTTGTTATAACAAGTATTTCTATAAGTCCTGTTGTTTTTACTGTAATAACAATATTTTAAGCCTGGTTTCATGAGAACCAAACTTTATTGGAATCTAGACACACAGGAGGAATAACAAAGAGAGGAAACATCTGGTATGAGGGATATCGAGTGGGAGAAAACATCTGTTGCACTGAGTTTCGACAGGGTCACTACAGCTAGATTCATATTAAGAGTACAGGCAGGATCCCCTCCCTGCACCATTATCTAGTCAGATCTACTTTATTATGTTTCAGATACAGAGTATGTGGTCCGACTGAACAATGTGACAATAATGCTATGCACAAAACCAAATATGTCACATACAAAGCAGAGAAAATATTATTCTTTCCCAGAACCCTAAACACTGATCTTATCAAGAATATAAAGTAACTATTGTGGGTGTTCCCAGATAATTTCAGGGGATAAAAATTAAGAAGATAAATTTGAATAGACTATTCTTAGCAGGTGATGCAAAGTGCAAAGAAACCTTGTCAGATGATAGTTGTCAAAATAACATTTCTTTTAAACTTCCCTCTTATCTTTGCTTTGCTTTTGGTTTTCAGGTACAGCAAAGAATTATTGATCAGCTATTTCCTCCACAGAATAGAGGGAAATAACATTTAAAATTAAAAGAGAAACTAATGACCCTAGATCTACCCAATAAACCAACCACATAGGAAAACAAACATGCTTACGGATGTTGAAGTAGAAGGCTGTTTAAAAAGGTCATAGAAGAGAGAAAATTTCCTGTTCCAGGCCTTCTGTTAGTCTTGTAACTCTTCGAGAGAGTCCGAAATTCCATTAGCCACATGGCTTGTATTGTTGAAAAGGGTCCCTGTTAAATGAAATGTTGAGAGGTTACTGTTAACCATGTTGGACTAGAAGGGTCTGTGGGCACTAGGTGGTAACTGTGGAAGCTAAATGTACAGTTAGGGACCTGATCTGAATGAGAAGCTGGAAGGGGAAATGAACATATCTAGATCATTAAAATGCTCAGTGATTCTTGTTCAAGTCTGAGCCGTCAGTAACTAGTAAACAGTTAGCCATCGGCACTAGTACACAGGTATCAGCTCTAACTCAGAGCATCCCATAATCTGTACATGAACGTGATGGCCAATTTGTGAATGCGTTAACGTTGTCTCTGTCGACAACCGAATCCTGAGCAGCCTGACCTAGTGGTTGGAGCAAGAGTCCAGCCCACAGGTTAGAGTTGAAGTCAGACAGGGAGGTCCAGGAGTGAAGCCAAGGGTTGTAGCCAGGTGTCAGAAACCAAAGCTAGAGTCAAAGGGCTAACTAGACTTGCAGTCAGAAGGTGTAGCAGAGAATCACAAACTAAAACCTGAGTCGAAGGCTTAACCAGCGACACAGAAGGCAGAGCCGAGGGGCTGAGTCAGAAGTCAGGAAGAAGCTGGGGGCTGGAGAAAGGCTAGAGACTGCAGAGGTGGGAAGAGGACGGAGCGCAGCTGTGATGTAGGAATACATGGTGCATGAGCAGCCCCTGGACTGCTGCTGCTGCTCAGGGTAAGTGTAGCCTGCTGTCTCCTTCAGCCAATCAGTGGCTTAGTCAGACAGCTTATATTGGGGCCATCTATTCATTAGGTTGCCAGGGGACGGGCTCTGCTTCAGGCTAGGTCCCTGACAGTAGCTTCTACTCCCCTCCTCCCTGCTTCAAAGGTGCTATGTGAACAGGTTTCGGGGAGTATTTCTGATGAAAGGTATATACGAGTGCTAGAGCATGGAAGTTTTCTACTGGCTCTCATGATCACCCTTCCAGCTGATAGTCCTCCCAGCCCACCAGATAATAGAGTTTGTCTTGAACTCACTTGGAGCCCAGGATGTCCCTAACTTCATACTCTTTTTGCCTCTGGATATCGAGTGGAGGTGGTGGTGGAGCAGAGTGGCCAGGAAAGGGATTCTCAATGTAAGGTTTCAGAAGGGACACATGGAAAGCCAGTAAAAAGAACAGGAGTATTTGTGGCACCTTGGAGACTAACACATTTATTTCATAGGCTATAGCCCACTTCATCGGATGCATAGAATAGAACACATATAGTAGTAAGATGTGTGTATATATACACAGAAAATATATAAAGGTGGAAGTTGCCATACCAGTTCTAAGTGACTATTTAATTTAGATGAGCTATTATCAGCAGGAGAAAAAAACACCCTTTTGTGGTGATAATCAAGATGGCCTATATCAGACAGCTGACAAGAAAGTGTGAGGATACTTAACATGGAAATAGATTCAATTTGTGTAATGACCCAGCCATTCCCAGTCTCTGTTTATCCCTAAATTGATGGTGTCCAATTTGCAAATTAATTCCAATTCAGCAGCTTCTGGATATAGTCTGTTTTTGAAGTTTTTCAGTTTAAAATTGTTACCTTCAAGTCTTTAATAGAATAGCCAGGGAGGCTGAAGTGTTCTCCTACTGGTTTTTGAATGTTATGATTCCTGATGTCAGGTTTGTGTCCCTTTATTCTTTTGCATAGAGACTCTCCGGTTTGGCCAATGTACGTGGCAGAGGGGCATTGCTGGCACGTGATGGCATATATCACATTGGCCGATGTGCAGGTGAATGAGCCCCTGATGGCATGGCTGATGTGATTAGGTCCTGTGATGGTGTCAGTTGAATAGATATGTGGACAGAGTTGGCGCTGGGCTTTGTTGCAAGGATAGGTACCTGGGTTAGTGTTTTTGTTGTGTGGTTGCTGGTGAGTATTTGCTTGAGGTTGGGAGGGCTGTCTGTAAGTGAGAACTGGTCTGTCTCCCAAGATCTGTGAGTGTGATGGATTGTCTTTCAGGATAGGTTGTAGATCTTTGATGATGCATTGGAGAGGCTTAAGTTGGGGGCTGAAGGTGACGGCTAATGGGGTTCTGTTATTTTCTTTGTTGGGCCTGTCCTGCAGTAGGTAACTTCTGGGTACTCTTCTGGCTCTTTCAATCTGTTTTTTCACTTCCCCAGGTGGGTATTGTAGTTTTAAGAATAGATTGAGATCTTGATAGAGATCTTGTTGGTGTTTGTCTCTGTCTGAGGGATTGGAGCCAATGTGGTTGTATCTTAGAGCTTGGCTGTAGACAATGGATCATGTGGTGTGTCCTGGATGGAAGCTGGAGGCATGTAGGTAAGTATAGTGGTCAGTTGGTTTCCGGTATAGGCTAGTGTTTATGTGACCATTGTTTATTAGTACAGTAGTGTCTAGGAAATGGACCGCATGTGTGGATTGGTCCAGGCTGAGGTTGATGGTGGGATGGAAATTTTTGAAATCATGGTGGAATTCCTCAAGGTCTTCTTTTCCATGGGTCCAGATGATGATGTCATCAATGTAGTGCAAGTAGAGTAGGAGAGTTAGGGGACGAGAGCTAAGGAAGCATTGTTCTAAGTCTGCCATAAAAATGGCAGTTCTGCCAGGTGGACCTTCTAGGATGAGGTTCAACAAGGACAAGTGCAGAGTCACAATAGGAAGGAAAATCTATGTGGATAGTTATTTAAAGGGTTAGACTGGTGCCAACATTAATGTGTAGTGCTAGTGCTCATACAGATGTTCCACAGTAACTACGGTATGTTGCCATTTATTAAATAAGCCAAAGTGAATTCGTTTTTCTTTTTTTATCATCCTTTAATTAAAATAAAGCATGAACTAAGCCCCCAAATGTCCCTTTAATAATCATCATCTTTGAGAAAGGGGAGACAGCTCATCCTCCCAGGAGGAGGACTGCAAGTCTAGTATCTACTTGTTCTCAGAGAGTTGTCCACTCCATCTCTAAATCTAAGCTTGGGGATATAAATATATGGAGCTTATATTAAAGCTGCATGGGATCAGTTCTTCCCTTCCAGGGAGATGGATGGAATGAAAAGTTGGGGACCAGTGCCCATCTCTGAGGCATTCTCCCAAGCTTCCCGTGACCTTGTAGAGATTGGGCTCCACAGGGATTTGTGGGATCAGCCATTCTCCATGGCACCAATCCCTGTCTGGTCTCCTAATCCACATGGATCAGGCAGCATTAATTCCCACAAAATGTCTGCCTTGGATTCTACTGCACAGCTGCAAAGACTTAGCCAGTGACTCCACAACTCCTCCCAACCCCATGCTGCCAGGGGAAGTGGATGCCTACTTAACAGTGCATGGAAGAGCAGTCCCTTGCCATGGTGCTTTTTTTGATTCCAGGCATCTAGGGGGTTCCTTCTCCACTGATTATCAAGATCCACCATGTTAGGAAGTTGCACTCCCTCCCTTTGCTGAGCCCCTCCTAACCTCTCCCACCGCACATGGCAAATGCCAGGAAGCCATCCACTTCACTTCACAGAGTGTTCTGGTTTCTGTGTTTTCCTTCCGTTACCTTCTCACTCAAGGAGAGATCTAGCCTGTAGACTTTAAAGAACAAAAACATTGCAAATGCACTAACCATATAGGATTGTCCCCTATGGTAAATTTGTTTTGGCCCAGTCAGTTTCAAATGACTTTAGGATTTCCATATATTCACTCGTGTGATTATTTCACAATACATTGGACTCGAATGGTAGGACATGTAAATAAATGTTCAGCATGCATTGTCCTTTGTTCAGTTCCATCCAGTTGTTCATAATCTCACTCTCTTGCAGCAATTTAAACAATTCTTTTCCCTCCTTGGATTTTACATGCCCCAAATATTTATAGATGGATAATTCTTCTGGCCCCCATATCCACCACCCTTTTTCATGTTTAAGCCACATGCACAGATTTAGATCTTTGACTGTTTTTGTAAAATCAGTAATATTTTGAAGGAAAAAAAACTCCACTCCACTAAACAGGTTGATGAGCAACAAAGCTGATTAGATGCTGGTTATGAATGGATAACATGGACAGCTAGCAGAATGACGTGATGGAAGTGGACAGGTCTCCACATGTATTAATAAGTCACGCTGTTCAAGAGAGGGTGAGTAGCTGAGAGGTTAAAAAAAATCTCTAGATTAGTACAATGTGATTGGAGCAAAGAACTCAGCGTGATGACAGAGAGAAAAGACAAAAATAAGGTTTGTTATAAGTAGACTTTTACCACTAAGAGTCAAAAACCAGAATATGGAGATGAAGACTGACTAGTTCCTATGCATCCAGTATGATCTGGACTTTTGTTGTTGTACTAAAAATCCCTCGGGCTTCTGCTGCTGTACTAAGATTGTTCCTTCTCACTGCCTCTGCACCAGGTTATGTATAGTCATTTCTTTATTCTTTTCCAGTTACCATTCTGAGCTTTCTTTTTGAATGCCAGAAACAGGACTTTGCTGGGACCAAATAGCTGTGATTTGTACAGATACATATATGGAGTGTGGCATTTCCCTCCATTTGAAATTGATTGGCTAGGTCTCATTACATCAGGATTCTTAAGGCTATTTTATACAACAAATTTTATTTATTGAAACATCCTCCTTCCTTCCTTTAGCTCAGATCTTTAGCACAGAAGGAAGCTATTTGATGTTAGCAGGACAGTGGCGATACTCGTGAATCTTATTGTTATCTGTGTGTGACTGATGTATGAAATCATGTGATTTTTGCCATTTTTGTTCCATTAATTATTGTTATCTCTAGAAATTTCAAGATGTCTCAACACTAGAAATCAGGTACTACTCTAGAGAGAGCCCATAGAGGAGGCTTGATGGGAATAGTTAATAACTCAATAGGCAGGACGTAAGCAATAAAATGGTACAGTATTAAATAGAAAAGACACACTAGACATTCTGCAAATATGATTACAATGTGGTAAGCTCTAAATAATTAGGGAAACAAACAACTACACTTGAATAAGCTTCAAAAATTTCCACTCTGATATGGTTTAGATATTCTTTTATTGTACCTATATTTTGTGCTTGCAACTTTGGGCTGAAATCTTTCAACCACACCTTCTCTCAAGGTACGTTGACACTTTTGCTTCTAATCCAATCCAATGGAATTGAGGCAAGTACAAGTGCAGAAATGGAAAAATCAATGAACAAAAATGCCAGCCAAACTTTTCAAGCCTCATTGGGGTGGGGGAGCAGTGTTTGATTCACATCTGACTAAGGAAGTTGCCATTCTTGTTTTATGGAAACTGGTTCACTTCTCCTTAGAAACAATCTTAGTCACTCCACTATGTGCAGTGTTCTAGAATATATGGATGAACCTTGATTATTCCAACTCCAGATGACCAAAACTCCGGGTTAGCCAGCGCTCAAGTCATGTACCCTCGGTTTGCTGCACAGCTGTCTGAAGAGGAAAGTAGGGAGCCAGGCTGCCTCACATTTGGTTTCCTCAAAGCTGATAGGGTAAAGGTGAGAGTTAAGCGAGGAGCTCAAAAGACCTGTCTTCTTCTCCCCTTCCTGCTCCTCTTCAGTCACTGGCCTTGGGGAAGCTAGCAAGCTCTGGCAATTCCTATTCCTGCGTCAGCTAGCTGGCTCCCATGTTTAATGCAAACCCTGATTAGCCATGGCTTTGAGTGCCCCTAAGACTGTGGAATAAGCAAAGTTCTACACCAAGTGAGTTTAGTAAAAATGACAGGGGTGGGGAGAGAAGTGGCACTGACAGTCTGCAGCTATCACCACCGGCAGTAAATTAGCTGGAGGAGCAGCTGTGGGAGATGGATTCCACCCTGTACCTCGTGCATTTCATTTGCATCAAGCCTAGGTTATAGGCTTTATGCAGGGAAAGCAAATTTCATCCTATATGACATGGTTACTGTTCTCTTCTTTTCCCCTCCTCTAGGTTCTGCTTCTTTACCCCCTTCTGTTTTTCTTTTTCTTCTCTGCAGCTCCACTCTTGATTTCTCCTCCCTCTTTTGGCTTTTCTCTCCCACTTCCCTAACTATTCCTCTCCTGTTTTCAGCTGCTGTCTTAGCAATGAGCACAGCTCCCCCTGATCCTAGTACTCAGAGGTTCCTAGTATTCACATTTATTTATGTCTGTACTTGGAAACAGGGGGATAAAAATAGCCTACTTGCTGTGGAAAAGTTAGAGAGAAATATAGTGCAGTGTGTAGTGCTTTTTCTTGTAGCAAAAAGGTGGGAACCCAGTGGATGGAAAGGAATATTTCCCTTGTCTCGGAATAAGCTACAATTTGTTAGATTGACCCTGAGGCATGGGAAATGTGTGATTCCATTGAATAGTGTTGCCACCTTTTGGAAAAGAGAGAAAAAGGCAGGAAGAAAAATGGAGCGAGAGCAAAGGAAGAAATGAAAGTGGAAGAAGGAAAATAGACCCCCCCCCAAAAAAAAAGTAGAGAAAACAAGAAACGGAACATGGGACTTGCCAGACTGGGTCAGATGAAGGCCCATCGAGGCCATTATCATGTCTCTGACACTGGCCAGACCGGATGCTTCAGGGGAAGTTGTAAGAAATCCTGCAATAGGTAGCTGTGGGATCATCTGGATCTGTACACTGCATCTTCACGCCTAATAGATACTGGTTTAATGCTGATGCATGAGGTTTTAGATCTCTTAAAAACTGGTTTGTTGGCACTAACAATCATAACTCCGCATATGCTTGTTAGCTTGGTAAATGTCTAGTGCCCCTAGTATCAGCATCAAGGTGAGTACAACCGGCTGCAGTCATGTTCCTATGCTTTAAAATCTTTTGGTGGCAGCAAGAGAAACTGAAAGGAGAACTAAATGATGATGATATTTAACATGACACTTTGAATGCAGAAAATGTGGACTAGTATTATTATTACTAGTTATATAGTGTTCAAAGTGAGTTCAGTGCTTAACAGACCTATAGAAAACAGGGTACCTGAAACTTTTCTTATCATTTAAACATGTGTAAAGGGCTAGCATTTTTTTCTCCATTTCTTTACATCAGTAGTAGATCTCTGGCAGAGGTGTAAATAGCAACCCAGAGTACAGAACAATGGAACCTCAGGCCCATTGTTTTGGCTAAGGGAGGTATTTACAATCTAAATAACGATGTTATTTATTCAGGCCAGACAGTTTCACAATATAAATAATTATACAGATTGGGTGATGCCCTTAGGCTTCTGGGAACTGAACAATGCAACCCACCCTCATCCCTGCGCTAGGTTGGACCGTACTGTACTGTAACTGGCAATTGTTATTTTGCTGGGATATAGCAATGGGGCTGCAAATTGTTCAGGATACAAGAAGAATGGTTGTGAATCTAAATCGATCATCTCTGTTATTAGCTGCCCAATGGCACGGGATGGTACAGAGTGTATTTGATCTTTGCATGAAATGCTCCCACAGACACTTTGCTGGAACAATATGGTTTTCATCCTGCCTCTTAACTGGCTGTGACATTGTGGTTCCTAAAGAGAGTTCCAAACTGCAATACTCATGTATGTAATTCATTAATTTGTAATTCTGAATATACCCCCTTCCATGACACTGCTGCTGTCAGGGTTCCTTCTCCTCCTACTGCTGCCATACCTCTCCTTCCCCACACCCTTTACTTTTACCTTGCCCATGTCTTCAGTTAATCTCTCTCTCTCTCTCTCTCTCTCTCTCTCTCTCTCTCTCTCTCTCTCTCTCCCTCAACCCCTTTCTTATCTCTCTCATCTCTCACCTCCTTTACTTCCTTCCAGATATAAAAGAGCATCTTTTTGTGCCATGTGCATGCAATTAATTTCCTGAAATACTGGTTTGACACAGGACCAGTATCAGCTCTAAGACAGTTTCAGGGCTTGACAAAGCCCTGGCTGGGATGATTTAGTTGGGGATTGGTCCTGCTTTGAACAGGGGGTTGGACTAGATGACCTCCTGAGGTCCCTTCCAACCCTGATATTCTATTATTGTAACTGAAAAACATAAGTGCCCTGATTTTCTGGTTCTGGAAGGTGTTCTATTCATGCATATCGGGCAAAGTTTTCCAGGGACACTGCATATAGCCTTCCAGTTTTGGCTACAGTTCGAAACCCCTAACCAATCCCAAATGAAAATGAGTTTTGAGGTCTCACAAGCACAACACAACAGCATCCCAGGCCTGAATTAGAAGGGATCGGTTCAAAGTGTTGAACTGGAGAGGCAGAGATGTGCCAGGGTGTTTGCCCAGTGCCTGCTGTTGCTATGGCTACATGTACACTTGGAGCTGGGGGCAGATGTGTGTGTGTGTGTGTGTGTGTGTGATGCCCAGCTCACATAAACATATGTGCGCAAACTAGTGCACTAAAAATAATAGTGTGTAGCCACAGTAGCACGGACAGCAGCAAGCAGCAGTATGGAGTAGCTGCCCTGAGCACAACCAGCCTGGAGCCCGTGGACACACATATGGGGCAGTTAGCGGCTGACACTGCAGCTACACTATTGTTTTTAGTGCACTAGCTCTAGGAGAGCTACTGTGAGTGTGTCCACGCAAGCTGGGACTCACGCCCCTAGCTCCAAATGTAACTGTAGCCTTTGATTAATTCTAGCCAGTGCTTTTCTTCCCCCACTTTCACCTAAACAAAAATAACGCATATGTTTTTGGTTTAAAATTGGAGCTTTTCAGAGCTTCATTTCTTCACCGCTTTTTCAGAAGTTCTGAGCATCAGCGGTGGGGAAGGATGATTATCTCAGGTTTTAGAAAGTGGCCCAAATCAAAACCCTGGATCCGTACCCCTCCCAAACTTTGAATCTAGGTATGAACTTTGCATCCGAGTATCTCTCAACTTTATTTTATGGGAAAGGAAACTATGGCTCACCCGAATTGAGCTGTTTGAATTCATCAGTCAGTGGCAAAGCTAGGAATAAAAGCCAGTGACCTTGATTCCCAGTCCAGGCCTTAAGGCACTGGCAGAGGGACCCAGACCGTATATTTACCTGTTAGGTGTGACTTTGGAGAGGGGCTCTTTGACTACGTGTCTCCATTACTATATGAAGCTAGTTCGGGTGGCCTTATTTTCCCCTCTGAGTGCATCTCTTTCCCCTTCCTTTACTTGGCACAACAATCATTTCCTTCTTTCTCCGGATTAGATCAGCTTTTTATTTTATAGAGTGATGAATGTTCAGCAGCAAATGCACTGCTCCACACCAGCATTACTAGCCAATACATTCTTCCAAAACAATCGCTCAGATATCGAATGCCAGTTTGAAATTAGCCAAATTAACATTGGTGTTCCACAAAAACCTGAGGTAATCTAAGAATCTGGCTGCATACACACACTGCTGCTCTGGCAGAACACAGAAGACAGTGAGGGCCGCTAGTGGGCTCCCACATTATTTAGAGGGATGTTACCCTATTCCTATACACTACAGAAAGGCTATTAAACCTCATGCTTCAGGATTTAAGCCCAATCTCTGACAGAGATCAGAAGGAATACAGTGTTTGGTAGGAAATGACCCTACTGTGGAGTGCTTACAGCCTCCTCTGAAGTAACTGGTGCTACCCATTGTCAGAGACAGGATACTGGACTAGATGGACTGTTGATCTGATCCAGTATGGCAATTCCTTTGGTTTTATATTCCTAATTTTAATGATTTTCACCATTTGAATCTGTCCTATGTGCCCTAATTTCCATGTGTCCCCTTTATCTGCAGTATTATTGTAATATAAATTAAGCCTATTTCTCTCATATGGTAATTTGACCCGTTGGTACTTCTGATTGCTGCTGTTCCCCTTGGAAATTATTATTCTTTGTTATTATGGTCTGAGACAAAATGGCTGCTAAATTTCACAGCACTGAGCCTCATTTTAGAAAATAACTGTTGGTCATCCCTCTGTATAGGAGCGAGGCAAACTCCTTTTACTGGAGGGTCCAGTGTAGGGCTGGGTGAAAATTTTCAGTTGAAACTTTTTCCCGGAGAAAATGCAGATTCAGAGACATCAAAACATATTGCAAATTCATGTCAATGTGATCTAAAAAAATGTCCAAATTGAAATGTTTTGTTCTGATGTTTTCCAAATGAAATGTTTTGACATTCTGTTTCCCAATTTCCTTTAATTTTATTTTTAAAAATATTTTAAAATGCCTGAGAACAAAAATGATTTGATGAAAATAAATGGTTTGTTCAATCCCAAGCAATATTTTGTCTCTGATTTGTTTGACCCCAAATGATTTATTTTTCAAAACTGCTGGCAACTGAAAAAGCTATTATATGCCCTGCTCTAACTTAGTGCAGTTAGAGTCTCCCTATGTTCCTTGGTTTTATCATCCAACTTTTGGCTTGTCTGGGTCAACTGGGAGACTCAAGTGATGATATCTCTAAGTTATGTATTGGGAACTGTATCCATGTGGTTGGAAACTGAGCTTGCCAACCAAACACAAGCATTGTGTTGTAACAACTGCCAGATGCAGAGTCTAGCTGACAAAAGGGATGATAGAAGCAATAATTGTCTTTTAGATTCCTCAGACTTTTTAAAAATCTGACAGTTGGTGAGGCTTTGCTAAACTAAGTCTTTTTCATTTCATATTTGAGTGGTCATATTTTAAATGCAGATTTTATCACAAAGGAGTGAAACTAGAAGAGGCTTGGAATGTGGGTTGAATTCAGCTAAGCATGGCTCCCTCAGCCACTGATTATCTTGAGAAAGGGTCTTGTCCCCGATCACTGAGATTTTCAGGGAGAAGACCTCTCTCTTTTAGACTATTGGCTTCACAGATAACTCTGGTGGCAAAAAAAACCTCACCCACTTTTGTCTGCAACTGGCCAGAAGACTGCACCACACCACGCCACGTACAGACCTGCCCGCAGTGAGCCATGCATTCATGACCTCCAGGTTTCATTATTTTGCAACTCATTGTATCTAGGTCTGAAACCACATACCTTAAAAGAGCTTGGCCTGATACGAAAGCCCATCTGCTTAGCAATACAAGTCATCGTGAGCACATCCCCCTCAGATCTCTGCTCCCTCCCTGGGCACCATTTCAGGTTGTCTTTCCTGATATTCAAAGCCCTCCTTGGGACTGGACCTAGCTACCTGAAAGACGGCTTCTATCTCCACAACCATAACATTCCATCAGTGACAACTATGACCAGTAAGAGACAGGTAATTGCCGCATACAGAACTGCCCTAGAAACTGGACCTTGACTTATTCCTGTAAAGAGATAATAAGAGTGGCTACAAATCTCACCACTTTCAGAATTTTAAACGCAAAGGCCATTCTTTCTGTGGCTTAGATTGCCCCCTGGAAGTGCCACCCACCCCTAGCCCACCTTGATCTCTGGCCCCAAGTCCCTGGCCCCCCAAGCAAATTTATCAACTAACTAAATGTATAGCTCCTCCGGGAAAGGAGAGAGGAGGGGACATGAAGATGAATATAAAAACCTACATAAATAGGTCAAAGCAAAGATAAAAAGAAACTCCGACATTTGGGGCATGCACTACATGACAACCTTTAATTATAACATAGAAAGGAAAAACCAGGTCCACTAAAAGCTGCACACTTGGTTCAATTGCACTTTGGATGAGCCCTAGAACATTGCTGCAGAAATACCTCCTGTGTGCTGAAGGGGAGACGTTTTCGCTTTTTATGAACTTTTCTGTCACTGCCACCCCAGAATGCTGACACTACTGCTCATTGCTACATTTGCAGCAGCTTCCTCTCTCTTATGTTTTTATTTAACGCTCTGCATTTTTCTGGGACCCCTTTGTAAGGACAACAGCGGTACACCCCTGCCTGCAGAGCTGGGGTTTACTGCATGCCTGGCCCTCAAGAGTTAATTGTTTTTATTACATAATCTGTTTGAGTCTGGCGAGATAGGAAACGCACGCCCCTTCTCTCTTACCATGTTTGTACACTTTATATTGCTCTCCTAAACTGCTGTGTGTAAGCCTCATGCCACTTGATATACAGTACCGCTCTGGGTGAGTCTGTGGAACTTTGCTCTGTTCCAAAGCTGCTTATGCGACTGTGATTGTGTGTGTGTGTGGGGGGAGAGACAGTCCACACAGATACGTCTACAGGAAGTACCAGCACTAGTTAAAAAGTTTGAAAGCTGTTGACTCTGCCATCTCTTGGATCCCTCCAAGTTGAAAACCTCCTGCACACAATGCCGTCTTTTGATGAGGTTTTAAAAGAAGCTGGGGAATTTGGAAGGTTCCAAAAACGGGTCTTGTTCCTCCTCTGCCTGACAGGCATAACTTTCTCATTTCTGTTTGTTGGAGTGGTATTTCTTGGGCACGCACCGGAGCACTATTGGTGCAGGATCCCTGGGGCAGCTGAACTAAGTGAGAGATGTGGATGGACCCTTGAAGAGGAGGAAAACTATACCGTGCCAGCTCTGAACCCGGTGAGCAGGATTTCCAGTGGGCAGTGTGAGAGGTTTGACATAGAGTGGAATAACACCTTTGTGAGCTGTGCCAACCCACTGTCCCGCTTTACTGATCACAGTTTAGGCAACGTGTCGCTGACTCCATGCCAGGATGGCTGGGTATATAGACAACCCCACTCAACGATCGTCAGTGAGGTAAGGGAAATCCACATTTTCCAATCAGTGTTTTCATTGTCAGAGCAGGACTGAAATAAGAATTGATTGCTAGAGCCATACATATGGAGGAGAGATGTTTTTGATGAAAACTCTATTCTTGTCCTATTAAAGTTTCTCTGACAGTTACAAATGAATTAGGCTATTGAGTATTATCAAGCAGCAATACCAGCCTTTTAGGAATGGGTGAGCTAATAGGAAAGATCCTTAATATTGACTCTTTCGAGCAGATGAACTCAAATGGGGATACGTCTTTCTTGCTGTTGTAACGCTGGACTAAAATAAACAAAGAGTAATGTCATTGTAACTGAGGCATTAGAGTGGTCATTTAAGGGCAGGTCCTTGGCTGGTATAAATCCATTTTGTTCAATTGACTGCTGCTGATTTATACCAGCTCGTGATCTGGCCAGTTATATAGACATTATATCATTTATTTTGGGAAGCATCTAGACTTACTAGTAATAAATAATTAGTATCTAACCACTTCTGTGTGTCCCCAACCTCCATAAGAAAATAGAATCACACAGGTTGTCATTAAAAAGTCATATTTTGCCAACAGTTACCACTCTCTGGTATCTGAAATGCCAGGGTTATTTCCTGAGGAATGGAAAACTGCAGTTGCTCCGTTACTCCATTTGTAGTAAGTGTTGGCAAATTGAGTTATTCTCTATTGAGCTGCAAAAGGACAACCAATAAGTTGTGCTAGGAGATTCTGATTATAGACATGTAGTCAGTGTGGTACAATGTGACTCTAATCCATAGACTCGGTGCTAGAGGCGTTTGTGTATGTAAATAACGTGATAACTGTAGTGCTGGGAAACACCATAACCAAAATACATTTAAATAAATGAGGTCTGTACACACACTTCATGAAGTGTGGCATACTGTATCAAAACCACCATATGATTTGATGGCTGTGCCCATGGTCCTGATATCTTTCAATTGTTATTTATTTGTATGTCGTGACTGGGACCTGGGCAGTCAATCCTAGTGGTTGGAGCAGGAATCAGGGCAAGTTGGGTACCAGGAGGTCAGATCCAGGATAGACCAGAGGGCAAACCGAGAGTCAAGCGTCTGGAGGCAGGCCGAGTCAGATACCAGGGGGTCAGAGTCCCAGATAGGCCAGAGGACAAAAGCAAGAGTCAGGTGTCAGAAGGCAGACCAAGTCAGGTACTGCAAGGCCAGAATCCACAACAGATCAGAGGGAAAACTGAGAGTTAGGAGGCAGGCAGGATCAGAAGCTGGAGTCTACAGTTTCTCACAAGCAGGGTCTGGAGCAGAGGCAGGCAGGCAGTCTATGTTGTTGCTCAGACAGCTCCCTTTCATGGCTTCCTGGTTTATATACTGGCATCAGCCAATCAGGGGGGTTTCTGAAGCTGCCACTCCAGTCCTGGTGGTTGGCACTTCCTGCTGAGCCCAGTATCACAGCAGCCTCCAATGGGAGCCCAGCCTAAGCCTCCTGTGATAATGTGGAGACGTCAGCAGCCCTAAACCCCGAGCCCTGCAGCTTCTCACATTGTGATTAGGACCCCCTTGTGCTAAGTGCTGTACAAAGAGACAGTCTCTAACACAAAGAGTTTATAGTCTCATCCTCCTTCCCTCAGCCAGTCCTGTCATCAGTTGTTCTACTTTGTCTCTTCTTAGGTGATGACATCTTCAGGGCAGGAAACTTTCCTTATACGCATTCCATAAAGTGTCTAGAATGGCGATGGGCAAACTTTTTGGCCCGAGGGCCACCTCAGGGTATGGAAATTGTATGGTAGGCCATAAATGTTCATGAAATTGTGGGTGGAGGTGCGGGCTCTGACTGAGGTGTGGGCCAGAAATGAGGAGTTCAGGGTGCAGAAGGAGGCTCCGGGTTGGGGTGTGGGGGAGGTGAGGGCTCTGGGCTGGGGATGAGAGGTTTGGGATGCTGGATGGGGCTCCATGCTGGTACCCAGGGGTTTAGAGGGTGGGAAGGGGATCACAGCTGGGGCAAGCTGTTGGGACGTGGGAGGGGGGAGGGGAAGGACTTTGGGTGGGGGTGCGGGCTCTGGGGTGGGGCCAGGGATGAATGGTTTGGAGTACAAGAGGGGGTTCTGGGCTGGGACCAATGGGTTCAGAGGGCAGGAGGGGGATCAGGGATGGGGCAGACATTTGGGGCATGGCGGGGAGGAGCTCAAGGATGCAGGCTCGTGCAAGCAGCTCCCTGAATCATGTCCCCAGTCCGGCTCTAAGGCGCTGCCTGGCAGCTCTGCGCACAGACCCGTCTGCAGGCACTGCCCCCTCTGCAGGCACCACCCCTGCAGCTTCTGTTGGCCAGGAACTGCAGCCAATGGGAGTTGCAGGGTAGCGCCTGCACACGGAACAGCGTGCAGAACCGCCTGGCCATGTCTCCACGTACTATGTAGGAGCTAGAGGCGGGTCATGCTGCCTGCTTCCTGGGAGCTCTGCAGAGTGGGGCAAGCTCTGCAGAGTTGAGGGCCGGATTAAATGGTCTGACCAGTGAGATGTGGCCCACGGGCCGTAGTTTGCCCACCCTGGCCTAGAACATTGTATGCCCTGAATAAATGTTAAATAAGAGCAACTGAGTGGCTTGGAGACTGGCAAATGGTTACAGAGCTTCCACCTTCAGGTCATAGAATCAAAGCAGGTTCAGGATAGAAATAACTGAAAATCAGTATAAGCTGATGAGTGTGAACTGTCTGAAATGTGTTGGTGTCATAATTTACTCCCTGGCAGATAAGAATCCACACCTCAGAAAACATGCATCACTGTCTTCACTGAGCAGGTCCATTTGCCATCTCAGCGATGGATTTAATGGGCAAGGAAAAATAAATATGTTCAGATTCCAGGTGAGGGTTGAACCTCACTGACAGGGGAAGCTTGCACTGTGGCCTACTTGTCCTGGAAATGTACAGAGAAATTCAGGCTCCAGGGCTTTCAGTCCAGAATCTTTCATGAACAGTATAATTTAACTGACATTATTTTTAGAATGAAAATTGGGGGGGGGGGTCAGCCGTGGGATTACTTTTTTGCCCATGTTTTTCCAGCTGCTGACTCTGATGACTGCTGAAAGTGGGTGAGCAAAACAGCAATGTAAAGCTTCACTCAGAGTCCATTCACAGCTGCAGTAGGTAAAAGATTATTCTGTATCAGATGCAACCACTAAGATTTTGCATTAGCAGCAAGAATAAAAACCCTCCCTGCTCATTAGCTAACGCAGAGAGAAAACGAAAGGTGTGGGTTGTCAAAGCAAGGAGCAGGAGCTGAAGTTCAAAGTTCCATTGACAAACCTCTTAGGCTGTACCACGTTCACCTGTGTGGTTTTGAATTTCACCACCGTTGCCTGCCAAACCCCCTACGAAAAATAATGAGGAGGCGGTGGCTGGATGGCCCCGATAAGGTGGGGGGAGGGAAGGCCAGTGGACAAGAGTGCTCTGACTCACTAATGAGGAGATTTTCAAAGGCATGAAGGCTGTTAGGCATCCACCTCCCATTGGATGTGACTGGAAGTTGGGCACCTAATTGTCCTTTATGCCTTTGAAACTCTACCCCTAAAGCCTCTGAATATTCTTCTGTAAAATAACAGGCCCCTGTACAAAGCCAAAAGAGAAGGACATAAGAATAGTAAGAGGCTAGAGTGCCTCTCCTTCTTTCCCAGGTGACCATATGGTATACCAACTAGCAGCATTCACAGGACTACTTTCAGACTCCAAAGGCCTGATCCAGAGAGTTCTGGGATCAGTAGAAAGACTCCCATTGACTTCACTGGGCTGTGGATCAGGGCCCAAGATTCCAGCCCCGGTAGCTTGGATCTGGCTCCAACATACCCAATTATCAGCTTTACTCATTTACTAAGCAGTGACATAGTAGGAAATTCACAATGTAAACATGTTAAATAAACACAGTGAGGGTTAACTTAGTCTTCCCTTTCTAAGTTAGGACTTCCATAAAATTTAGATGAGAAACCAAGTAAGACAAAGTAGTGTCCTATCTAATTTGAAAATTGAAACAGCTACATTTTCTAATGTGCCTGTTCTTTGTAACCCCTTCATTTTTATATCGATGAACTGGTCTTTTTGTATTTTGTTTAAAGGTGTTATTTCATACCTGATTAAGTTTACCAAGAACATGACCAGGGAGACCACATCAAAAAGATGATTTAACATAGTAATCTGAAAAGCAGATGTTAGTGAGAGGGAGAAACTTGAAAAGCAGCAATGCTGAAAGAAAGTTGCAGGGGGCTATCCTAGACAGCAAATTAGGCGCAAGTTTGCAATGTGATACAGTAGCTAAAAGACAAATGCAAACATGGGCTGCTATGCAAAGATGTCACCCCACAGATCAGGTGTAACAGTTCCACTCTATCTGATTTTTCTGCAATCACACCTGAAATGCTACATTCAGTTCTGAGCACCTCATTACCACAGAGATAAAAATGATCAGAGGATGGGAGGGATTGATTTGTGAGAAATTATTAAATTAATGAAATATGCGGAGTGGGTTTCTCATCTTTGCTCTGACCCCTTCACACTGCTATGGTAGTGCAAAAGGGTCTGGATCTCTGTTGGGAACACTTGAATGTGTTGTCAATTTCTATTATTTTATGTCTAGTTAATTTGTTAAACTTTTTCAAAGTAGTTTCCAGGCATCTTTAGCTACAGTAACCACTATGTAAAAGTATAGTTTGTTTTGATGGGAACTCCGGAGCTGGTACATGAGCAGCACATGAAGAGCCTTGTGCCCATTCCATTGTAGCTGGATTAATTAAATTACACCTATGGTAGGTGGCTGGAAGTGGGTCCTTTCACAATGAGGTATTTGAAGGAGGAGGAGGAGGAGGAGGAGGAGGAGAAGAACAGAATCCACTATGATGTTCTTTATGGATAACACTTGGCAACTCTATTTATTTTCTTTAGGCCTTACTGCTAGGTGAAATAGCAAAACCTAAGCAAGCTTCATTTATAAAATAGTCTTTGTATCTTATGGAGGTACAGCAGCAAGTCCTCTTTCTCCTTGCCACTGCAGTTGGAAGTTTTGCACATTGTACCATGATGGGTCATGGACTCCACAGCTTTGGGTCATGCTTTTCCTTGCAAGCACCTAACATCAGACCGAGTTGCCTTACGAAAGTCAAACCCGTTAACTCTCAGTACATGATGCAGCTAGAGTCCTTTGGCTCCCTAATCCTGAGGTGGAATAAAGCTAGACAGAGTAGTAATCAGAACGATTTTAAGGTGCAGATTGCAGCAAATGCACTGAAATCAGTTTGACTTTAGTGGTAAAACCTCACAATAATTCCACAAATGTAATTGAGTTTCCCTGTTTAAGAGAACACACAACAAAAACTCAGTGAAAGTATTTGGGAAATACCCCAAACATTAAATCAAATATTGTTTCCATTTATTTTTTTGAGCTTTCGTTACTTCTCATGAACCTGGAAAAAGAAACTAGTTGGGTCAGCGGTAGGGTTAGAATCAAATGGCTTTGTCGGATTTTGCTGGGAAAGGGAACCATAGAAAAGATACAGGTCTTGTCCTAAATTCATCCCCCACTTATGCCAGATGATATCAGCATAAATAATGTGGGGGGTCCAGATTGCATTTTCTTAGGAATGGGTGTGGAGTCTCTAAAAGCCACTTCCGCAAATGGGTGGTGCAGGCTGAAAAGAGGATGTGGCCAGCGTATGAGAGGATGTACTGATTCAACAGCTCTGTACACAGGAGCAGCAATCGGAAAGAAAAAAAAGCTGAACCTAGATAATTTCCACAAATTGCTGATAAAATTACCCACCCTGTGCAACATTTTATCCAAAGGTTTTTGGCAATGATGACGCCTAGTGGCATGTTAATGGATGACAGACAAATTTACAGATTCAGATGCCAGCAGACACAGTAATCAATGGATTCATCAACTGCTCATAGCAAAGCTGATGTGTTCCAGACTTAAGAGCAGCCTTTACTGGTACACATTTAGCATAATGAACTGATTTCAATGTGGCTTCTCAGCAACACTTCCCTATGATGAAAGTTTTGTAATGTTGATATTTGGCAACAATTCATTGCCCAAGTGTGAGACCTGAGAAGTGCAAATCATCACCAGAACACATTATCCTACTACACTTGTTGCAAATAAATCATCATGCTCTTTTACCTGGCAGCTGTCCCAAAAAACCCAAACAATATTTTCAAAGGGATCTGTAACCAGTTCAGTAATGTTTACCTTACCACTTTTACAGCGTCTTTAAAGCAGTGAATAACATGACAGTCAAAGGTGGAGTGGAGAGAAAACAGCTGCTCCTTTTTCTATACTACTCCAGAAGAATTCATTCTGCAGTACAGAAAAGCCCCAAAGCCTACACTTACCTTGATTAGTATGTCTGGGGTAATAACAGAAATCAGTGCAACTCTTTCATATTTCCTATATCATGCAGGGTTTGAGGGGTAGTGAGAGGGTGGCTGGCATGGACAAGGGGGACTGATTTAGTGCCAAGAGATGGGTTCACTACAACATTCTCCATAAGGTTTCCCCCCATATAAAAATGATTGTGCTTCCGATAGGGCAGATCTTCACAGCCCCATTTATTTCAGTGAAGCTGCCTCAATTTACACTGGCTGAGAAGCTGAGAAATTGACTTCAAATGTTTGATAACTGCAATTTTTTTCTGTGTTTGCACAGGGTTGGGATGAGTTTACAAATCTCTCCTTTATTTTGCCAGTTTGGAGGCGGCAGGGGTAATAAGAAAGGGAAACTATTTTTTTTTTTTAAGGAGGAGGCCAATTTCACATTAGAAATCTTGGTATCATTCTGGTGGTCCAGCCAGCAGATCTACATGTGATTCAAGCTGGACTTGGAAGGCATGTATGAAAAGTCAGGCAAAAAAACCCTCAAAATCAAATCCATCCACACCCCACTACTCAGGTACTTGTGACACAGCAGTTTAAGAGCGAAGGGAAGTCTAGCCTTCCATTTTTCTTTGTCATTATTGAGTGCTGGTGTGCTGACCTCAGAACAAAGTAGAGAAGAAAATATGCCCTGAGGAGGTCTCTCAGCACATCTTGTTTTGATAAAAACCAAGAAAAAGGGCTGTTTGGCCCCTCTCCCCCTTCCTGAGTTGAGTCAGCTTGAAGTTTGATTTCAGTGAAGTGCTGGTGAAAAATACTTTGGAGAATGAGAGAATCTATATACCCCAGACCAAGTACAGACTGGGTAGCAGCAGTCCGAGCTGTCCAAGATTGCCCTAGCAATGTACTTCCACCCTCCCCTGGAGGCACCACCTGCAGGACTGAGCAGCTAAACTGGTCTTCTGTTAATACTGCCAAGTAGGATGTCCACTTTGCTGGGGGTTTTTCAAATGTTCAGCCAGAACTGGGCTGAGATCTTCAATTCACTGTAGACAGGCATAGAAAAACACCTAGTATTGTTCAGTTAATGAAATGATAGCTATAAATCAAATAATTACTTATCTCACCTGTCTGTTGTGAAGCTTAATTGTGACTGACTGTACAGTGCTTTCAGATTCTCTGGCCAAAGGTGCTATCCTCCCAGTCCTCTGATGAATTATTATCAGGTAAAGCAACCCAGGGTTGAATCTCGTAAGCCAGGGAAAGGCATACACGGTGCTGAAGGATTATGGTCTAAGCTTTCCAGCATCCCGCTCAGTACCAGAACAGAAGACTGTCCTTAGTTGTATTGCAGAGTTGGGAGGCCCGATCCAAAGCTTACTGAAGTAATGGAAAGACTCTGTCAACTTCAGTAGCCTTTAGCTCAGGTCCCAAATCAGTTGCACCTCTAGAGGGAAATGTGAGGTGCTGCTGATTACCTGCAACACCCATTGTCTTCAGTCCTTGAACTACACAGGAAAACATTGTGGAGTACTTGCTATCCCCTAACTGAATCTAAGTGTCAGTCCCAAATAAAAAAAATATCGTCCCTCTGAGAGGGAGACACTGTGATAAGCATTTTGTTTTCCAGGTATTAGTCATGAGCTTGACCTTCTCAATGCTCATTTCAGACCCATCCTCCTCCTTTGTTTAAAGGTTATTTCAGCTGTGAAATACCGAGGCATACTGGGGTGTCTCTCCCGTCTCCCTAGGGAGATAGGAAAAAGATATTAAACTATCGATTTGGCTAAGCAAAATAGGCGAAGTAAACTAAAATGGTCCCAAATAATTGCACCAGGGTTAAAAATAAAATTAATTGGAATTTGGTCTGAATGTCTAGGAGCTCAGTAGGTGGTGAGAGCATTTAGCACCTTCCAGGCATCTGGCTCCTCACCAGGGGATACTTACATCCCCTACAATCCAGGAGCTCCAAAGGAGTGTGTGTGTTGGGGGGGGGGGGGGAATAATGACATCAGCTTTCCCATCTTCCATGCCTTTATTTATAACACAGTGCAGCTGAGAGTCAAGGCACTGTCCTGAAGTAGGGGGTTTCTCCTCCCCAAGCTCCAAATCTTGACTGCTCACAGTGACTGGTCTCTGCACGTCACTGGAGGTGAGAGCAGAGGAGTTCAGATTGGTAGTGGTTATGAATTCATCTACCAGGCTCTTTCTAGCCATTGTATTAAATTGACAAAGAATACAGTTCAAGCATATAGGGCATTTTGTTATGTATTGTATGGAAATTGTGTTAGAAAATGAAGTGTGTAGCCCACAGGCAAGTTATCAATAAGAACATAAGAATGGCCATACTGGGTCAGACCAAAGGTCCAGCCCAGTATCCTGTCTACCGACAGTGGCCAATGCCAGGTGCCTCGGAGTGAGTGAACCTAACAGGTAATGATCAAGTGATCTGTCTCCTGCCATCCATCACCCCCCTCTGGCAAACAGAGACTAGGGACACCATTCCTTACCCATCCTGACTAATAGCCATTAATGGATTTAACCTCCATGAATGCAGCTCTCGGTGTTGTAAAATGTAGACATCCCAGCCTTAAGCAGGGCATTACTGGTGGCTGTACAAGTGCCGTCGTGGGTTTTCTGACACACACATCAATGGATGCTGAGGAACTGAGCCTGAAATTAAAACCTACCTACCTAACTAACTTCTTCCAGACGTCCAGTCTTCCATTTGAATTAAACTCAGAATAGAGAGGCAAAGTTCTGGTCTGGGCCAGAACTTTTCCAAATTTGGGGGAGAGAGAGAGCATGGCGGCTGAGAGAGAGAAAGGCAAATTCTTAAAATTAGCTGTGAGTCCAGATCCAAACTTGCCCAATGTTTGTGAGATGTTCAGACCTGAGGTTTTTGGTTTAGACTGACCTCTCTGAACTCCTTTATAGTTTATTTTCAGCAGACACACTCTACAGCTCTGGTTTCACAGGGTTGCCAAGTTGGAAAGGTTAATAAGAAACAATGAAAGCTGAAGCAAGAGACGTGAGGCCCAGGCAGAGAGGACTCTGGATTTTTAGATTCTCTACATTACTGACGGACACCAAGCAGAAGATTGAGAGGGAGGCTTGTGACCCCTCCATTCTGAAGCCTGTATTTTCTTCTCCCCGTGCACAAAGAGCAAAGCATTCCTTTCCATACACATGAGCCCAGTTTGTGAACAGTTCTTCACACAAATAATCCTAGTGACTTTCTTGGGACTACAGACGTAAGTAACCGCTCGCCAGCGTGAGCAATGGATTCAGTCTGGTCCTTAGTTCTTTATAGCTACAGAACAGATACAGCCTGGCACACTTTGGCACATTTCTGTGTGGGTTTCACAGCTAGGACCGAGCGGGTGGTTTGGGCTTCATTCATAGAATCATAGATGTGTAGGACTGCAAGAGACCTCAGTAGGTCACCTAGTTCAGTCCCCTGCACTTGAGGCAGGACTAAGCAATAACCTGACAGGTTTTTGTCTAACCTGTGATTAAAACCCTCCGATGACAAAGATACCACAAGCCGCCTGCACAGTTTGTTCCAGGGCTTAATTACCCTGACAGAAAGTTTTCCTAATATCCAACTTAAACCTCCCATGCTGCAATTTAATCCCCTTGCGTCTTGTCCTATCCTCAGAGATTAAGAGCAATTTTTCACCCTCCTCCTTGTAACACCTTTTATGTACTTGAAAACTGTTATCATGTCCTCTGTCTTCTCTTCTCCAGACTAAACAAACCCAAATTTTTCAATCTTTCCTCATAGTTCATGTTTTATAGACATTTACATTACACTTTTACATTACCTTAAACCTTTACATTCACATTATATTCATGCCTCTTTTGCTGAGGCTGTCAACCAAGGGGCTAGTTGCTAGTGAATTTTCTGAAATGGGGTTGATTTTCTTTTAAGAACTGGACTGAAATCACCAATTCTTTTCTTCCAGGCCACCAAACAGCTTTCATATGGTGGTAGCTTTCAGGGGTGAAAGTAACTTAAGTCTTACCGGTGTGGGACCTTGGGTGGAAGGGGCAAGGCCTCATGCAGAAGGAGCGGGGGTTAGCCTCCCCCAGCCAGCCCTTCTGCTCTGCCAGGCCCGCGCCTCTGTGGGCTCCAGCGGCGATATAAAGGACCAGGGCTCCGCCCGTTGCTGCCGTAGAACTCAAACAATCCTTTGCACTATATACATTTCTATCTTAAAGGTTAACTCTGTTAATGAAAAGGATGAAGAAGAGCTCTGTGGAAGCTTGAATACTTGTCTCTCTTACCAACAGAAATTGGTCCCAGTGGTGCTTGAACAATGTGTATAATGGGGCTGCTGAGAGCCATTGGACCAAACTGCAAACCCTGTACATGATGGAAACCACTTCAAGCCAGGGGTGTGGCACTCTCAGTTCCCCTAGTTCCAGCACCTATGGTTGGTTCAATATAAGATATTACCTCACCCACCTTGTTTTTCTTACATCCTGGGACTAACACAGCTGTAACAGAATTGTTTATATAATGAGCATTTAAGTGGAACTGGAGAGATGAAAAAATAACAAAAAACAGCCAAGAATTCTTAGCTACGTCAAGAATATTTAAATATATAGACCTGAGCAAAATTTAGGATTGACTTATAAGGTATCAGTTAATTCACGTAAGCATTTTACACTATAAATCCTTTTGAAAGTACTCACAGTGCCTTACTGTTATCCATCGTCTCTTGTTTTGTAGAAAACACAAGTGATTTAAAGTATTTGACTGATATTTTAAGGCAACAGTTTATTTCAACTGTCAGCTGCAAAATGTGAAATGTATGTTGAAAGGAAGCATTGTAAAGGAAGCATATTTTCCTTGTCTCTTTGGTGCACTCCCCCCCCCCCCCCCCAGCCCTTCATGTCAGGTTGTTCACTTTCTCTCTGTTTATCTTAAATGTGGATTCACTTATTTCAAAAATAAATATATACTTTTAAAAGGATCGAGTGTATTAACTTTCTGAGGCAAGAAGCCCAACTACCTCTACGGACCAATCCTTCATGCCATTCCATGAAAGAAGCCATGCAGCTCCATGCAGACGTGTAGGGGTCCAGTAGCACAGAACAGCTTGCAGTAGTGTGGCCTATGCTTGTAAAGCACCTTGCACAGGAGGGCTTTGCTCCTGACTGGGGCCTCTCTGAGTGTTGTTAGAATATTAATAACTAGTGTAACAGCCCGTGTACACGGGCCAAAGTGCTTAATACTGTTTGTCCAGGCCATCTCTACGGCTCGCGGTGGCGCACGCGTGGCGGCCGTTTTGTGCCGCCGAACTACAACTCCCAGCATGCTGTTTGTCCGGGATGTCTCTACTGCGCATGATGGCTTCGGACAAACATCCTCTGGCCTTTTATTATATGGGATAATGGGTGGTATTTTTCCAAAGCACAGTGTTGACTTTCACTGCAACTTATGAGTCTAAATTACTTATGATGTGCTTTTGGAAAACCCACACAAAGTCTTTAATACCAAAAGGCACCACAAGACAATGGCCTCCACACCACTGGGACTGAAAGGAGCTTAGGTGTGTGGAGGCTCTGCAATGAGACAAGCTTTGCCCTAGTAGAATAAGCTTGAAAAGTATGGCTCACATTTTCAATGAGGTCTCTACACCTGCACTCATAGTTCTGTCCATGCCAATAATCCGTGAGTCAAAACAGGATATTTAGACGTCTGTGGACTCAGATTTACAGGCTATGGACCTGGTTCTCATCTCAACTAAGCAAGTTTTGTGCCAGTGTAATTCCATTGACTTCAGGGGCCTTATTTACAGCCAAGTGAATAAGATTGGAATCCAACCATGGGTTTCAAAAGTGGCACTACCAGCGCATATATGTGAAAGGTGAATTTGCTTTGATGCGAACTGTTCAGGTATCCTTGTTTCTCCTGGAAGAGTTGATCTAACATTGAGACACGGGCAATAAGCCTGATGCCATTTGCAGTGTGAGAAAAATGAGGACCTGAACTCTGAATTAGGACGGTGGAATTAAAGGAAGTGATTTAAAATTCATTAGTTTTAAAATGTATTTATTTGTAACTTAAGTTTGCCTGTAAATTCTGCTAAGGATTTGAAATCAAAAACATTTTCCTTTCAGGTGTTTATTTTTAAAGTATTTCATTTTTAAATCCTTTCCATTCTGTGCTGACAATTATCCATTTTAGCTCTGATGAGACAATAACTTTTACTTTTTCTGCCTATTTTACTTTTTTGATAGCAGGGCTTGTGGACAGAAGTCTTCTGTCAGGGCTTTCTGCTTTAAGAGCAAGCAAGGTTGTCAAATCCTAAATAGGCCTTTGTTGCATTGGTCTCCTTGGTGAGGGGCTCTTTACTGCAGTCCAACATTGAGCTCCTTTGTTCATTTGCTAGCTTGGTCTCTCTCTGTAAGACCGTGACCTTACGTGGTGCTGAGCAACCTTAACTCTCATTAAACAACAGTTTCAGGGCCTATTGGTCCAGATTCTTCCGGCAGTTGTTTCCAATATATTTCCAGAAGGGTCACCACAGAGGGTGACTGGTCCCTGACTCCATCTCCATCTGGTAAGGTGACTTCCATAGGCTCACGTGGAGAGAGGGAGGAGGCTTACTGGTGCCATTCTTGCTTTTTTTCCACCTAGTACTCTTTGCCTATTTTTTCCGCTACATTATTCCATTTCATATTTTACTCTACAGAAGATCAGCTGGCTCCATATATTCTACTTGATTTTTTTTACTAGTTTTAAAGACCAAATGGGCTGTGTTTGCCTGTGTGGGTGGTTTCAAACATTCCTCCTGAAATCTCTGACCAGTGATAATGTAACAGGCATGTACCAGTGTTTCTAAAGTCACTTTTAGAAATGGCCACATCCTTGAAGAAACTCTATGAAGTGGGACATTCTGGAAATATTTCCTGAAGTTCTGTCCTTTCCATCCTGCTGGCGTACCTGTTTAAGAAACAAGAAGTTAGGAGGACTCTTCAAAGAGTAAATATGTGACCACAGGTTCATGCTTTGGAGTTTGTGAAAAATTCCATAGCAGTTATTGTGACATGAGAACAAGTTTTGTTCTTGGAAGAACCTAATGATTCTGCACATTCTGGCCTAGATTTATAACAGTAGGAGTCAAAAGTGAACACCACTCGGCATTCAAAAAGGATGAGCTGAGCTCCCAAAAGTCAAGAGCTTGGCTTCAAAATTATCAGATTTTTTAAAATAATAAATGTTAGGGGTCTCTATTGTTGTTCTGGATACTGAACCTTAGGGTTCATATAGTCAAACTTCACCACCACCATAAGGGCTAGAAACTCACTTTTAAAAAAGAAAATTGAGATTCTCACTTAATCACAGGATTTTAGGAGCTGTGGCTTTAAGAAAATACAAATATTGTGAGACTTGTGGTAAAATCACAAGAGTTGGCAAAACTGAGTTATGGTCCTAGGTCCATTTTTAGGCACCTAAATAAGTGGCCTGATTTTCAAAAGCACTGATAATCTACCAGTTTGCACTGAGGCAATAATAGCCAGCAGCAGTGAGATCTGAGACCAATTTAGGTGCCTAAATATCTGAGACCTATTTAGGTGCCTAAATATGGATTTAAAAGCTCATTTTTAGACCATTACCTTTAAAAATCTTGGCCAATGTAAAATAGAAGATGTCTTCATTCTATCTAAGTACTTCTATGCCCCCACTCCATCACTGCAGTATTTGAGCAGCTTCATCTAATATACATTATTACGAGTGTGAACTTGAAATAGTAAATGCATTGCAAATTCTCTGTACCTCAGTTAATTCATCTGTAAAATATTACTATTATTATTATTTCTTACAGCTCATCCTTGGAAATCGTGGCAATTAAATAAATAGCTAAAACTGCTGAGAATATTACTTCAGTTTATTCTTAACTTTGCTTTTGCCTAAGTCCTCATTGCTGAAAAGGACATTCCAGTCAGAGATCAAAAAATCTTGACTACAATAAGGTCTGCAGGACTTACTTAGCTAGGTTGGCATGTAATTGTTCTTCACGATCCTGTAAAGTAATTGCCAGCAAAATACTATCCACACAACAAATGCATTTTTAATTTGGTTTTATTTTTGTTTCTGGTCTCTTTCCCTCCCTCCCTTCCACTCTCCTCCTCCATGAACTCTTCAGATGAATGCAGTAGCAGCATGTTGTCACCATGTAACAGTTGCTGCAATATAAAGAATTGGAGGGTCTGAGAAAGCTACAGTAAGAAAAACATTTTCAATCTGTCAAAAGTTGGTTTGACATTTGTTTTCTGCACCCTCACAGGTCAAGTAGCTCTATTTTTGCCTAGGAGGCACAAAGAAAAAAATAAAACATTTGGGGATGTTAGTGTTTTCCCTGGCTATCGCTCTGCATTTACTCTGAGTTAAACATAGATGCAGCATTTCCTTGCCAGCAGACGTGAAACTATTGTGCTCAATCTGTATAACAACAAACCAATTCAAATATCTCCCCTGTTGAGGACATTTGGAGTTCAAAACCTGAAACACAGTAGCCTTTTGGTAAAGACAACCCATTTTCTGTATGTTTACTGTGGCTGCAGTTATCTGGACTCACTAGCATGGGCATTTCTCTGTGCCATCTGTGCCTACCCTTGAACAAGTACACAATAAATAGGAAGGATGACAAGTCACAAGATGTATGACTCTTAATCTGAGACCAGTCAGTAAGCAACTGTATTTACTGAGAGATCCTCTGGGAGGAGAGAAGCCATGCAGAACACTAGATTGACATATTTCCACATGCAGAGATCCCACAAGTTAGGCAAAGGTATCAACAGTGTCAAGAGCTGCTAATAAGTCCAATAAAGTGATCATAGATATCTTACCCTGGTCTGCCACTGCGAGGAGCTAATCAACCAGCAATATCAACACAATCTCTGTACTAGATCTGGAACCAGACTGATAGGGATACACAGGAAGTCTATGGAATTCAAGAGTTATTGGAGCAGCCCGCATTATCATCTTAATACACCTTAATATTAAAAAGGGATGTCTGAGATGGGTTGGTAATGGCTGAGGTGTGGTTAAAAAACAAACAAGCTTGAAAGTGGTTTCTCAAACACTTAGTGATCAGGTTTTTGCTCAGGTTTTTGTTTGTTTGTTTGTTTGTTTTTGTTGTTGTCCTGGAGCAATACAATTGCTAAAAGGTTTTGCTTTGAGGAAAAATATTCCATCTCTGTGGGGGAATCTTATTGTATCTCTTGCTTGCTCCCACAGTATAACCTTGTGTGTACCAATGCCTGGATGCTAGATCTAACACAAGCTGTTCTCAATCTGGGGTTTCTGACAGGAGCATTCACTCTAGGCTATGCTGCAGACAGGTAAAGTATGTGTGTTAATGCATGTCTACCCTTACAGAAGCAGAAACATCTTGCATTGTAATCACTGTATGCAAACATTCAAAGTTTGGAGGTTCAGTTCAATTCCAAGAAGCAGGTCCCAGCTCACATAAACTTAACTTCCTGACTCTGTAAAACTGGTCTGGAAACTTCATGAGATTTCTAGTACTTCCTGTTCCTGTGATGACTTAAAATAGCATGAAAAGAGCCCTGCTAGTAGTGTTTAATAATTTCTGTTCACATCTGGACTCAGGAAGTACAGAGGAACACAGAAATGAAAAGCAAGTATTCACAGAGAGTTTCAGGCTTGGCAATTTCTGAGGAGGGCATAAGGCCATTGATGAAGAAAGCAGCTCCTTTAAGAGAGGAAGAAGAATCTCAGTGCTACAATCCTTTGAGTTCACACATAAGGCACAAACACCCATATGTTGACAACCAAAGTCATGGTTATAGTTGATCTTCAACATTTTTAGAGCTGACTGAATACTGCAAAAATGTGTGGTTGAAATCAAGCCCTGTAAACAGGGCTAGCGCCAGAGCTAAGCACTACTTAAGTCCAACTTTCCTTCAAAATAGGAGGAAGCCTTATTTTAAGGAATTAAGTTAGAATTTAAAAGTGTGCAGTCCTCATGCCAGCGCAAAGTACAAGGGTGAATTTCACTGTAGATGAATATTTTTTTGATTTGAAATATACATTCATCTTTGCTGTTTTGTGCTCCTTTTCTATTTGCTATCCATGAATATCCTAGTAGGTGATTTTATTAGGTAGAGCAAACAGAATATTCTCAGATAAACTTTGAACTCCTAAACAAAAGCATTTGCAATAAAAGCCTCATTGTACCAAGAATTATGGTCATCCAGTAGGGGACAAATCTACCATGTGACCTATGTGTCCAATCAAAAGCAAACAGTACAACTTTTGCCTATTGAAGTCATAAGAACATAAAAATGGCCATACTACATCAGATGAAAGGTCCATCCAGCCCAGTATCCTGTCTACCAACAGTGGCCAATGCCAGGTCTCCCGGAGTGAGTGAACCTAACAGTTAATGATCAAGTGATCTGTCTCCTGCCATCCATCACCACCCTCTAACAAACAGAGGCTAGGGACACCATTCTTTATCCATCCTGGCTAATAGCCATTAATGGACTTAACCTCCATGAATGTATCCAGTTCTCTTTTAAACCCTATTATATTCCTAGCCTTCACAACCCTCTTAGGCAAGGAGTTCCACAAGTTGACTGTGTGCTGTGTGAAGAAGAACTTCCTCTTATTTGTATTAAACCTGCTGCTCATTAATTTCATTTGGTGGCCCCTAGTTCTTATATTATGGGAACAAGTAAATAACTTTTCCTTATTCACTTTCTCCACACCATTTGTGATTTTATAGACCTCTATCATATCCCCCCCATGTCTCCTCTTTTCCAAGCTGCAAAATCCTAGCCTCTTTAATCTCTCCTCAGGGACCTGCTCCAAACCCCTAATCATTTTACTTGCCCTTCTCTGAACCTTTTCTAATGCCAGTATATCCTTTTTGAGATGAGACCACATCTGTAGACAGTATTCAAGATGTTGGCACACCATGAATTTATATAAGGGCAATAAGATATTCTCTGTCTTATTTTCTATTCCTTTTTTAATGATTCCTAGCATCCTGTTTGCTTTTTGACTGCCGCTGCACACTGCGTGGATGTCTTTCAGAGAACTATCCACAATGACTCCAAAATCTTTTTCCTGATTAGTTGTAGCTAAATTAGCCCCCATCATATTGTATGCATAGTTGGGGTTATATTTTCCACTGTGCATTACTTAACATTTAGCCACATTTCAATTTCATTTGTCATTTTTGTTGCCCAATCACTTAGTTCTGTGAGCTCTTTTTGAAGTTCTTCACAGTCTGCTTTGATTTTAATTATCTTGAGCAGGTTAGTATCATCTACAAACTTTGCCACCTCACTGTTTACCCTTTTCTCTAAATCATTTACGAATAAGTTGAATAGGATTGGTCCTAGGACTGACCCTTGGAGAACACCACTAGTGTACCCCTCTCCATTCTGAAAATTTACCATTTATTCCTACTCTTTGTTCCCTATCTTTTAACCAGTTCTCAATAAATGAAAGGATCTTCCCTCTTATCTAATGACAACTCAGGTCACACAACAAAGCTCTCAAATGTGGTAGAGAGCAAGGATTATTTGAAAACATTCTTAAGTGAATAATTTTTTAAAAGACTAAACTGAAGACATTTTTTTTAAATTTTACACAGAAAGGAGAGAGAGAGAGAGAGTGAGCCAATAAATCATTATTTGAAAGTATTTGCTTAGCTGTATTCAAAATAAAGGGATTTAAAGCAAGGTTAACATTGGATAAAGACAAAATTTCAGGGCAGCAACTATAAACTAGTTACCTCATGATCAAATCAGTGACAATCATAATGCTTGTAAACTGCCTTGGATGAAATGATGATAGAAATAATTTATAATATTATAGAATTACAGTAAAACCTCCATTTAAGGGACTAATTCGGGCAAGGGGGTGTCCATTAAATCAAAAAGTCCATTATTTAATAATAATAATAATAAAAAAAGAGCTTTCAGAGCAGCAGCCCACCCACCACAGGGTCGGAGCGGCAGCTCCGCAGCCCGCCCGCTGCTGTGACCCGGGCGGCAGCTGGGAGCCGGCAGCCAGCCCGCCAGAAATGGATCAGGAATGCATCAGACTTGCTCAGAAATTTTGTCCGTTGCATCCGAAGTCCGTTAAATCGAGGTCCGTTAAATCGAGGGTTTACTGTACACCTTATCCACAACATTTGGATCTGCAATTGCATCTTCAGCACAAAGTTCAGAGGGTTTTACCTAGAGCTGATAGAAAAATACCAACTATTTTTCTTAGAATATTTTTAAGTCATTTCGGTCAAAATTTCTTATTAGTTTTGTTTTGTGTCCTCTCTCCAACAATAACAACTTCCCTCCACCCAAAAACAAATCTGAAAAAAATTCAAAAATTGCTTTTGTTAAAAATTAAATTATTTTCCATTTCTGGGGTATGTGTGGGTGGGGAAGGGGTGTTGATTGGTTGCTTGCTTTTTGGCCAATAAAAAAACAGAATTTTGAGCAAAATGAAAGTTTTATTTTGAATACAAATATTTTTTTATTAAAAATTTGACTTTTTTTAAAACCAGCTTGAGTTTGGGCCTGTAGTTAGGTTTGTCTTATCCATTAATATTGTTGGAATAAAATGTTTAAAATTCAATACTAATGAATACAAAATTAAAATACTGGAAGATTTATGCTGCTGCTTCCTTTTGCATTCTAGTAAAAGGAAAGACATTTCCTACACAGAGTGTGACTGTACTTAAAATAAGCAGTTTAAGTGCACCATGCAAAATTAGACACTGTGTTCCAAAAACTGGGCCTAAATGTTTTCAATCACTGCTTTAAAAGTGGAGACAGAGAGGCTGAGATTAGTGTCCAGGAGGAGAGAGTTCCACTTCCTACGAGCCAGAACAACAAAGATTCAGCCACTATCGTAAGGCCTAGTGATGGTAAACCTTACAAGACTGATAGAATCAAGACAAGACTTGGGAGAAGGTTTAAACTCTAGCTGTAAATTAGTCCAGAAGGAAAATGTTAGTCATCTTTCAACATTTTCAGTGTTTGTTTGTTTGTTTTTCAGATATGGCAGAATCCGTATTTACCTCTACTCCTGCTTTGGGGTAGGGTTATGTGGCCTCGTTGTGGCATTTGCACCAAATTTTTCCATATTTTTGATCTTTCGCTTCCTACAAGGTGTATTTGGAAAGGGAACCTGGATGACAGCCTATGTCATTGGTAAGAGCTGTACTTTCCCCCTTTTTGGGTGAGGAAATTGAGGGAATGGATGTTGGTGAACAGACTACCTGAATGTGAAGGCAGGTGAGAACTGCACAGTTGTTCACCAAAGATCTGAGATGAAAGGAACCAATGGAGATAGATGATCACTGGAATATAACATAACACTGATTCAAATAGCCCTCTCAAAGCTCCTCTAATAACCCTGATATCTGGCTGCTCAAAATCAGCTGCCAAGCCATCCACCTCAATGCTCCATCCCGGGGAAACATTTTCCCCCTTAGCTTCACAAATGTTATGCAGAGCACAGCAGCCTGCTACGACCATGGGAATATTTTCCTCACTGAGGTCTAACCTGCCAAAAAGGCAGTGCCAGCGACCCTTTAATCTACCAAATGCACATTCAATTGACATTCTGCACCTGCTGAGCCTGTTGTTGAAGCGTTCCTTGCTGCTGTCAAGGTTTCCAGTGTAAGGCTTCATGAGCCATGGGAGTAAGGGGTAGGCAAGGTCCCCCAGGACCACTATCAGCATTTCCACATCCCCTCTTAGAATTTTTTGGTGTGGAAAGAAAGTCCCTGCAAGCAGCTCTCTCTACAGGCCAGTGTTCCTGAAGATGTATGCACCTTCCCTGACAACTCCACAATGATGTCAGTGAAACAACCCCAGTGATCCACCAGCACCTGTAATACCATAGAGAAATAGCCTTTTCTGTTGATGTAATCTGCTGCAAGATAGTCTGGGGCCAAAATTGGGATATGCATGCTACCTATTGCCCCACTGCAGTTAGGGAATCCCATTGTTATTTCCCATACGTTGAGTCACAGTCCTTTGGAACAGGAGGCAATTAATGGCCCTGCACACTTTCATAATCACAATCTCTATGGTGGATTTCCCAACTCCAAACTGATTTGCGACTGACCAATAGCAGTTGGCATTGCCAGGTTCCACACAGTGATTGCTACTTGCTTTTCCACCATGCGGGCAGCTCTCATTTTGGTGTTCTTGCACTATGGGGCACGGTCAAGTCCCACACACAGTTCCAGGAAGGTGGCTTTGCACATTCAAAAGTTCTGCAGCCACTGCGCATCATCCCAGACCTGCATAAAGATGCAATCCCACCACTGAGTGCTTGTTTCCCAAACCCAACAGCGATGCTCCACTGTGTGCAGCTGCTTTGTGAATGCTAATACCAATCTTGAATTGTCCTTTCCATGGCACGCAGCAGGACAGGCACCGCGGATTCATTTTCAGATTTGCAGGTCATGAAATACTGTAGGATCAGCTGTGTTGTGTTCATAACAAGCCTGAAGAGCAGTGCAGGATTCATGCTATCAGGAAAAGATGGCTGGTACACAGTTTACAGTGGCAGTTGAAAAGTAGTTGGAAGCTCATGGAATGATGGGATGGAGAAAACTACATCATGGCATGGTGAGCCTGCCCCCATGATGCACTGCGATCCATTCCCAGAACTCCTAGCGGCAGAAGGTGGTGAGTTGAACAGTGGGACAGCGACTCATGGTGCCCTGCTTTCTCTGTTACTGGATCACTAACTGTGTCTGCTCTCCATCAACAAAAGGAACTTTGTGTGAATATGCACAAAGGATGTAATTTATGATCATCTACATAACTTAAATCGACTTAAAGTCATAGTGTAGATATAGCCTTAGAATGCAAGTCCCTTTTTCAAAAGTGATGTAGGTACTTAACAGCCTAAGGCTTGTTTGCACTGCAGCTACACCTCAGTAGTGCTTCAATGTAGACACTACCTATACAGATGGGAGAGTTCTATGCCACTGAGTGGTGTTGATTTTTTAGTTATGCTGACCTAATTTTCTAGTATTGATCATGCCGCAGTCAATGTGATTTATTTATCCCTTTGCTTTACGAGCAGGTACATTTAAGGCTGATCAGTGGCCTAAGTTAGTATGCCTCATATTGATCTATGAGGAACATATGCTGTATACCAAAACATTGACTTCAGTACATTTGGAGGTTGGTTCCTGTATTATCCTTGAGCTATACCATTCAAATTATTGACATGGTACTTTGGAACAATCCAAGAAGAGGCTGTCCCCAGAGCATCTTAGGTTTTACACTGAACCCAGTTCTTATTGGGACAAGATTTTGGGAGTTCAATGTATACAGATCGAACCTCTGAGCCTTGATGTTAAGGAGCTCTCAGTCACCGGTGATGCAAATTCCTCCACAGGGTCAACCTCCCCACAATCAAGTTAAAAAAAGAAGAGCAAAAGTAATTAACTTAATTAAGTACCAACTTCATAAACTCTTATAATGATAAAGAAACACAATAATACTAGCTTATTTTCTACCACATAACAGGGCTATGTCATAATCCACATATATTATTTTTGGAGTTATACATAAATAGAAACGAAAACCCAAAGCAAATAAATCTAAACAGGTTAGTCCCCACAAACACACAGTGAGCAGTAACTCAGAGTTCCAAAAGTTTTGGTTGGAGTTCTCTTCAGTCTGAGTTATAGTCTTTGCTCATGAACTCAAAACAGTCTGCTGAGTCAAAAGCACTGCAACAATATATTCCCACCTCTTGCTTGCAGAAATCTCCAATTGAAGCCAACGAAGACTCTCTCTCCTTCTCTGCTGAACTGTAGAATGACTCAATCAGCTAGTCAGCCAATTAACCAACCAATCAGTATGAAGTATATAAATGAAAAACCCTGTTGCAATAAAAATACAAAACTGAGACGAGCCAAATACAGATGACTCTTTCTCTAGCATCACATTAAACTAAGAAGAGAGATTGTGACCCATACTGGTTAAGATAATTTAACTAAAACAGTTTGGCTAAAAATCAACTAACATTCCAGGTATACAATTAAAATGAAAGAAGATAGCCATAGATAGAGGAGATGGGAGGGGAATACTAACAATGCCAGTGTTTCCCTGGGTTGGAGAGTTAGCCATAGCACTAGCCTGCTGTGGAATGCTTCAGAGTTAGGGGAAGCCAGCCTTCCCCTGGGCCTGAGCTTCTCCCAAACTATGTAGGTCAAGTGTCTTTTAATAAAGTAGCTGCCCTAACTATTTGCTCTCAGTGGACTCTGGGACCCGCTACATGGAGCTTACTGAGCATGACCAAAAGTACAGCATCCTATTCCAGAAACTTCTGGACATGGAATGCTAACACATAATTTTTAGAAAAAAGGGGCACCTTCAGTTGTAATCCAAGGTAGAACCCCCTGCATAACCATGAGCCAACATTGCAAATGTAATTTTTAACTTGAACAGGGTTTATTTCTGTTTGTTTTTCCCCCCTCTGCAGTGACAGAAATAGTTGGCTCAGATCAGCGAAGGATTGTTGGAATTGTGATACAGATGTTCTTCACCCTCGGAATAATGATTCTTCCTGGGATTGCTTACCTGATTCCCACATGGCAGGGGATTCAGCTGGCCATAACACTCCCCAATTTTCTTTTCCTGCTGTACTTCTGGTAACATTATTGTTTTCATTTTCAACTCTCTAAGTTCATGCTTTGTATTCAGATCTAGATCAGAGAATTCTTTAAAAAAGGGTTTCTCTGAACTTTTCAGAAACTACTGTTGGATGCATTTCAGATTTAGACCTGGTTACAAAATATGAAGTGAATAAAACAACTTTGTGGCCTGATAAAATGCCTTTCTGATTAGTCAAACTATACAAGACCCATAGTCTGACATTTTCTAATAGGTTTTACAGGCCTGGAATCCAACAAAAACGCCCCTCACAATATGCCTATATTTCCATGGGTGGAGTTCTGTTACCAAGTTGCCTGGTTGCCTTGTAGAGGTCTCATAGACCTGGATTCCAAATTAAACTTCTTTGGGGAATCTTATTTACATATTTTTGAAAGTTTAATTACATTTATTTGTGACTGAATACTGTCCCAGTAGTAGTCAAGGAATTTCACTCAGTTCTTTCCTAGGTGTTCACAAGGCAAGCAAACATTTTGAGCCAAAAAATTGTTCCCTGGTGTAATTCAACTGTGTATACAGTAGATACACCAGGACTGAATTTGGTCTTGCAGAGTTCAATGTACCAAGTATGAAAAGAGGGGCGAGAGCAATGGTTGGTAGACCTACACCCATTAGAAGTTTTAAATGTTATTTTTGTTGCTGTTAATTTAAACTCTTTGACTCTGGCACTGTGATTCCTCCACCCAGTATTCTACAAAGAGATTATCAGAAGGTCAGGGTATTTTCCAAGTGCCAGGAAATACTTGATGGGAACAAGAACCCCACAGAGATGTCAATTAACTTGTATGTTTGGAGTGATCACAAGCAATATTTCATTCAAATGGAGTGGGAAAGGCTCAGGGTTGAACAGGAATGGAGAGTGAACTACCTTACCTTCTCTCTTGTAGGAGTTGTCCTCCAAGTCAAGGTTGAAGTACTTTAGTTAGGGCAGTGTGGGGAAGCATGCACTACTGCTGAATCAGCTGCACCTATCCATCATTCTCTTCCCAGCTGTGTGCCTCAACCCTGACCTGAAGGGAACTACATCTCTGGGTAAAAAGGTAATTCATTCTCCATGTCATTCACTCCTTTTCCACCCGGAGACTGTCAGGAAGGTGCCACTTAGTGCAAACCCTGGTAGTGGGTTTTAATAAAACTTTGTGCTTATAGAGTTACACTGGTTTTCATCTAAAGCCCCTGTCCTGTCACCAGTTCCCTATGTCACTCAGCTTCTGGGCCTTAGGAAAGTTGAGCAAGACCTAACAACTATTTGAATAAAACAGATAAAGATAAATGGCTGAATGTTGCATGTGAACTGTAGACAATCTCCTAGTTCTCAAACTGTGGTCCATGGATCTTCCAGGTTGTCCATGGCATGAAGTATTTTGAGGGTCAAGCGGAAGGTTGGCTGGGGAGCTGGGTCCATGGAATAATTTCTATCTTGCTGAGAGGCTGAAGAATCACTGCATTAGGTGTTAATGAAGGTGATGATTCCCATTGGTTTTCTAAAGACATTATTAAGCAAAAGCCTTGCCTTCTTCTGTGCTTTTACAGGACAGTTCCTGAATCTCCACGCTGGCTACTGACACGCAAAAAAGGAGAAAAGGCATTAAACATTATGCACACCATTGCCGAGCACAATGGGAAATATCTCTCGCCGCATTACTCTGAGGTACTTACCATATGTTTGCTCCAGTTTTGTTTGATCTTTAACCAGTGGCCTTTCAATTCTTCTAGAATATATTCTGTTTGAGTTAGAATAATTTTACAGTACGACATCGTGAACAGATTGTCTAGCTCACTTTTTTTTCTCTTGAGAAGGAAAAAGAAGGTTTATTGAAAGGACATGGGTTGGAATGAGAACATTTCCAAGAAGTCATAAGATATGGGAGTGCTGAGTGACTAATGTAAAATTCACACCAAACATCCCATATCTTACAGAACTCTACTAAACATCTTAAATCACTAGGGGCCATTGTATTTCATAATGGCTTATACACAGACAGTATTGTACAGCGGTTTGTCTGCTGACATACATCATGTGAAGGATGTGTCCATTAGTCTTATTGTGGAGATGATATTTATCTCAGTCCTAAAAAATAAAGGTTGGACAAGGGAGTGGATTCTAAGTACTTGGTGGCAGGGGGAAGGGAGGGAGGGAGGTTAATAAAATTCCCTAACGAAGTTGTTTCTCGTTTTACTTTTTTTGGTCACATATCTTGTAATAATGTTTTTCTTGGTCAGCCCTAATTACAGACGTTGTGGTTCAGAGCAAAGGAGTAGGAACAATGCAGCAAAGGGGCCTTAAATTGTGCTGCAGAGTGGAGATTGTGTCTTTCTAGTGTGACAGATCGCCTTCTCGCCCCACGTCACAAACAGGCAGGAGACTCTTCTGTGGCTCCCAACAGTGCTCTTTATTCACAGTGCAAGCCCCACCACCACAATACAGCTTTACAGGCACAGGCTTCTTCTGAGTCCCAGCTCTATACCTCTCTGTACCTTCCTCTAACTCTCTCTCACACTCCTCCACACCACCACCCTGGGCTTCCTGCCTGGCAGGCTTTTATCCCCCTGAGGAGGCTGCCAGGTGCAACCCATCAAGTCTGAGCTCTCTGCAGCCCAGGTGGTTGATTAGCCTTCTCTGCAAGGGGAGGTTTGCAGAGGCTTCCCTGCACTCTTAAAGGGGCGGCAGGGCTGGGTCAGGCCCACCCTGCCACACTAGGTATTTGTAGGAAGTCTAGCACAAGGATACCCTGATCCTGATTTGAGTCTTTGATTGCTACATTAATGCTATACTGTATTATTAAACATAGCGAGCACAACATAATAGCCCTTCCATGCCCATTCTGCTTGTTAAGGGCCGCACCGAAGTTTAGAGGACATACTGATTTTAAGGAGAGGAGAAAGAACTAAGGCTTAGGAGTGTTATTCAAGCAAACTGCAGTTTTAAGTGGGCAGTATCAGCACTACGGTGCAATGACAACGCTGCTCATGCTGCTCTCCCAGACCATCATACAGTATATGGATAGCTGCATGAAAGTGTGTGCTGCTCCTTGCAGCATGAACTTACATGCTGAACCTGCATGTGGTTTGCCAGCCCTCCTGGACAATCATTTGAGGGAATGAGAGTGCAAGAGACCGGGAAAATCACATGGCGGCATTAGGCTCTTTGGGAGCTGCTGCTGCTGCTTCCTCTGGCTGGTCCACTGGGTCCCAAACTCCTCCTGCTCAAAGGGAGGATCTAACAGGAGCTCTGAACTGAAACGCACAGATTTGCCCTCCTCCCAAAAGTTTCTGCACAGGAGGGAAGGGATTACCAAAATTTAAACTAGGGGGAGCAGACTCTGTATTGACTGAGTTCACCGTTTGCAAAAGGGAGGATACCTGATGGAATCAGAATTCCCTTGTGGCCCTGGATGGGAGGTGAAAGGAGTGATGTAGTTAAGTATACACTGTCATGGTGTTATGGCATTACATAGACTCATAGAATATCAGGGTTGGAAGGGACCTCAGGAGGTCATCTAGTCCAAACCCCTGCTCAAAGCAGAACCAATCCCATATGGCCATGGACTATATCTCATCACACTTCAAAAGGGTACTTACTTTAGCTTTAGGTATGTAGACAAATGGCCTATCAGTAACAGTCAGTTAAGAGATCTATCTGTAGGCATTGTCTACAAGCCGGGCTTGGAACTTAAATGTCAAACTTCAGAACCCCACAGGTTTACCTTAGAAGATGTGCTTTAAATCATTAGCTTCACTGGAGAAAATCCCTAGAGGGCTGCAGTCTATCCACCACTGAACATATTCAGTTATTTTTAAAGGAATGATTCATTTGTTACTGGTAAAGAAAAAATGTTTGTGGGAAATATTCTCTCAGCAGCACGCTGAACAACATTGGTAAAGTTTCACAGTAGCCCCCAAATGGGTTAGAGAACAGATTTTGTGTATGATTTATGGATTTGAAATAACAAAACTGCCTCTCTCTCTTTTTGCTGGGCAGGGAGGTTTGCTGCCAATGACTTTTGTGAAGCTTGAACACTAACAGTTGTGCTTTCTCACATGGTCATCCAGCTTGAGAATATCTTCTTTGTGGGTATGCTGCAGCCTCTGTACCTCAGGATCCCAGCGTGACACCAGGAATATAAAGTTTAAACTAGAGCCATCTTTAAAAGTTACACAACAAGATGGTTCTTACAGCCTCTGAGCATGCAGATCTGAGTTTGTTTGCATATAATTATCTTGGCGGGCCTTCTGGTGATTACACATGACTAAGGCTACATTTTAGTCATGGGTATATTTAGTAAAAGTCATGGACAGGTCACAGGCAGTAAACAAAAAATCATGGCCCGTGACCAGTCCATGACTTGACAGAACAAGGAGAGTAATGTTCTCAAGTTGCAGTGGGGGAGGTTTAGGTTGGATATTAGGAAAAACTTTTTCACCAGGAGCATGGTGAAGCACTGGAATGGGTTACCAAGAGAGGTGGTGGAATCTCCTTCCTTAGAGGTTTTTAAGGCCAGGCTTGACAAAGCCCTGGCTGGGATGATTTAGTTGGGAATTGCTCCTGCTTTGGACTAGATGTCATGGAATCCATGACCTCCATGACAAACTCGCAGCCTGACACCTCACTAATATGAAAGAGACTGTGCTACAATATACTACATTGACCCTGATTTTCAAAGAACTCTTCTTCAGCTCTGTGTAAGCTCGAAATCTTGTCTCTCTCACCAACAGAAGTGAATCCAATAAAAGATATTTCCTCACCCACCTTGGACAAAAGACTAGGCATTTATCCCTTCAAGTTATTGTGGTTCCTTCACAAAAGTGGACAGCCTTGCCCAAATCAGAATGATTTTATTTACACTGTAAGAAAAAATGTCTTTGAATTAGTCACAACTCACACCCAGAGTCAGTTACTCATGGTTGCTCCTATGATAAATATAGCCCTCATAAAAACCACATATTCCATTGCAAAAAAAACCTGTCCGAAAGAGCATAGAAATTAATGTGTGTAAATATTCCATTATCCTTATAATTCATACAGTCAGTTAACGACAATTTTGAAATGTAAGAGTTCACCTGACATATTTCACAAAAAAGCTAAACTCTGACCTGCTTGACACCTTGACAAACTATTTAAACACACTATAAAACATTAGTTATATGTTTTATAGAGACATACATATTCACAGGGATGGATATGTTGAAATATTCATATCCATTTTCTTAACTAGTCATTTCCATGCTTTTTAGTGCATATTTTTGTGTAATTGTCATAATGTTCTTGTTATGGAGTTTCTGTGAACATTATATTAATCACAGGAGCATTCTTAGATTAATGACTTTTTTGGGGGTGTGGAAATATGCAACATATTGGGCCAGTCATTTACTTGGCCAACAGAATATAATTAGAGGACAGGATGGCTGTAGATAAGAGAAGCACTATGATGGATGAGGTTTTGATTACCAGTGCAAGGCTAGGCCAGAAATTAGTAAATCATTTCCATTATGCAGGCCAAGATGATGTCAGCGTCACCCTCAGCCCAAGGGACTGAGGGGGGTAAACTAGCCAGTTTGGAATAGCATCTTCTGCAGTTACAGGCAGGTAAACTGAAACAGCTAAGAGAGAAATGACGAGGAAAGACAAATGAGTGAGACCGAAGTTCAGGGACACTGTTATTGTTCTCAGATTAATCTCTCCTTTCTTAGTATTTTAAAAACCTGGACCTTGCAATATAGAGCCTTGTATCTTTTCCCATCAAGCTTATTAAGATCTCAGCTGACATTCTTAAGAAATAGTCGTCATGACCCCAGGTCACAGCTGCAACTGCTTAACCTTGAGTAATAGCTGAGATGCACTTTGGATCTGTTCCTGGGACCTTTTTGATATACAACTTCTGTCATTCCTGGTGCTGTGCCCAGGAGACAGTGATGTTTCAGGAAGTGCATTAATAGAGGGTCAAGTACCTTTCTCATTTTTACTCATCCCAGAATTCTCTTCCAGATAATTATCTCTAGCTTTACAAAGTCATTAGTGTGTGAAAAGAAAGAGAGAGAGAACCCACCACGACAACCATGATTTTGGCTAAGATTGCCAAAAGAGCCTGGAAGGATTAGATGCCCGGAAAATCAGAGCTTTTATTGGCACTCAGATACCATGTTGATGAATAGAGGTGACCGGAGGACACTTCTGTTTCACTGCAGTTTTCAAGGTTCTGAAATGTTGGCTTTGTTCCACACTGGAACAAGTCAAAAGCCTTTTGAATGTTATCTCAAAAACATAATTGTGTTAAAACCTGAGCTTTTGATTGAGAGAGACAAAGAATGAATATGTGTGAGAAATATTGGGACACTGCCTAGGATACGTGGCTGATTCAGAGTGATCTGGGACTGAAAAACCTCTACTCTGAATCATTCAGGGCAGGGCTTTGAACCTAAATGTCCCACATCCCAGAACCTAACTGAGAGAGTGAATGAGTGAGTGAGTGAGTCCCCCACTCCCTTCCCTCAGTCCCCAACACCTTCCTGATTAAACATTCATGGAAACCAACATGTCTCTGCATAACACTTCTGCTTTGACGGTATATCTTCCAAGTAGATCTAGTAATGAGTGTGAAGCGAAGACAGATGAGCATTGTTTTGTTCAGTATTTGTGTTACAGCATTGTGATAGGGGACTGGTCATAATTTATTAAATGTTACTTCCAGTGTAACCCCCTGTTCTCAGTTGTGCATAATTTCCCCAAAATTTCATTTTTCAAGCTGAAATGTTTCACAGTTGGACTCCGCCCAGGGGTGAATGTTTTGTGACCATTTGTGCAAAATCACTTCATCCATTTTAAGTGACAGGAGAAAGGAAAAAATTATTTTCCCATTATAGAAAAATATCTTGTATTTTTTTTAAAAGATCTCATGTGTTAAAATGGCTAGGATAGATGTGGATGTTATCCTCCCTGAGGAGAAATGACTTGCAGTATTCTAGTGAAAACTGATGTTGATTAGACAGAGATGTAAGCCTTGGGAAATCACTCTCTGAACATAGGGTGACCAGATGTCCTGATTATATAGGGACAGTATGGATATTTTGGGTCTTTTTCTTGTATAGGCTCCTATTATCCACCACCCCCTGTCCCGATTTTTTGCACTTGCTGTCTGGTCATCCTACTGAACATGCACAGAAGATTTTGCTCATATTGTTAAGGTTCTGATGCAGCAAAGACTAACACATATTCTTAATTTTATATGCCATGACTGTAATTCAGCACTGCACTTAAAGTGTATGCTTAAGTCCCACAGACTTCAATAGCTTGTTCGGACTTATCTTTGCTACAGGGGTAAGTCAACCTAAATTATGCTACTCCAGCTATGTCAATAACATAGCTGGAGTCAACGTAGCTTAGGTTGACTTACCCCAGTGTCTTCACTGCGTTGTGTCATTGGGAGACACTCTCCAGTTGACTTCCCTTACTCGTTTGAGCCCTGGTCTACAGTGTGGGGGCAGGAGGATCGATCTAAGTTACACAACTTCAGCTATGTGAATAACGTAGCTGAAGTGGACATACTTAGATCTACTCACCATGGCGTCTTCACTGTGGTGAGTTGACTGCTGTCACTCCCCCATTGACTCTGCCTGTGCCTTTTTCATGGTGGTGGAGTACAGGAGTTGACGAGAGAGCGCTTGGGGATTGATTTATCGCGTCTAGACTAGATGCAATAAATTGACACCTGATGGATTGATTGCTGCCCTCCAATCCGGTGGGTAGTGTAGACATACCCTCAGAGAACTGGAGTACCGGTGGTCCACCAGAGAGCGCTCTGCCATTGATTTAGTGGTTCTTCACTAGACCGACTAAATCAATCCCTGCTGCATCGATTGCAGTGACATCTATCCCTGTAATGACGACCAGCCTTGGTGCTATGCTGAACTGGTATGGCTGCTGAATTGGAGACTATCACAATGCATAAAGTTTGCAGGATCAGATCCAAAGCGTTGGAGTGCAAAACGTTTACTGGAATTTTAAAAACTATTTTAGAAACAAGAAGATAGGAATTGATGAAGTACATCATTTTATACCAAATCTCCTTGTCCTTCCCAGGGTTAAGATATAACATGTCTTTGGGTACTAAGGGTGAAATTCTGGCTGCATTGAAGTCAACTCTCAGGGTGTCAGAGAGTGGCAGGTAGTGATCGATCTTTCGGTGATTGATTTATTGCATCTCATTAAGACGCGCTAAATCAATTGTGAAAGGCATTCCCGTTGGCTCCGGAACTCCAGCTCGCCAAGAGGTGCAATCTGGAGTTGACGGGGAAGCCCGCTGCCAACCGCTACCACAGTGAGGACAGCAGGTAAGTTGGCCGAAGATGCGCTGACTTCAGCTACATTATTCACTTAGCTGAAGTTGCGTATCTTTGGTCAATTCCTCCCCCTACTGTAGACCAGCCCTCATTAATTCCAGCAAGGCCAAGATTTGACCATAAAAGAGTTGAGTTTTTTTGCAATGATTTAATGACCTTTTCCCTCAGCCAATAAATCATATTCAAACATTATTTCCAACTAGTGTTAGTGGCATTTAAGACAGACAGGATATTGTGTTAAGATTGCTTGATTTATCTTTGCCTGGGAAAATGATTACCATATTTGCACAAGGTTCACATGCTGGTCACTGCCAACTTGTTCTTATAAACAAAATTAAGGCAGCTTTATCTCCTTCATGAGTATGCCCATAACAAATGTCAACAAACAGCAGATCCTGATCTGGAATGTAAATGAAGGTCTGACAAACAAATTGGAGGATTAAAAAAATGGAGCTGGCATGTAAAGAGTGGAAGCAACTTTGAGAAAACGTCTAACTCCATTCCAGAAAACAAAGTAGCTGTAAAGATGGGAAGAGGGTTCCCTAGCAATGAGAGGGAATGCAAGAGAGCTCAGGGCAGACTGGGGTTTCATTAACACTTCCAATGTTCTGGGACACTCTTTTGGCTTAAGGAGGTGTTAAAAGTCCAACGTTTAGGTTATATCGTATGACATGAGGAATAAATACAAAATAAAATTCATGTGTACAGCCTTGGCTGAACTAAAATCAGCTCACTGGGCAATGCCGTTTGACCTAGTTTACTGTTCTCCTCTCCAGTCAGCATGGTCTCTTTCTCTACATTCCCTTTGGCCCCATTCTCCCTCCACAGCACAAAGTAATTTCCATTGACTTCACAGCACAGATGGGAGAAAGGGAGGGGGAGGGTGAATCCTTCTCTTTCTTTCCACAATCCAATCTTTTTTTTTTATCAATCCTCTTTTGTGCTTGGTTCACTGTTTGCTGTACCAGGCCCATCAGTGGGGAGGTAACGATATCTATCAAGTGTTTAGAACAAGGGACCCAGCGTCAAGGACTGAGATTTTCAGATCAGGGGATTTAGTCACACCTCTTCCACTGACTATGTGGGACTGAATCCCTTGCACTGCTTTAAAAAATCTCAACCAAGGGTATGTCTTCACTACAGCAGTAGGTCAATTTCCCTTAAGTCGATTTTCTAAAGCAGACTGCATAAAATCGACTTAGTGCGTCCCCACAAAGCACAGCAGGTCGACAGTGTCTGTCCTTACAACTTTTGCAAGGGTCGACATAGCCAGCATTGCACTGTGGGTAGATATCCCACCGTGCCGGGAGTCCCCAGCAGGCACCACCTTTTGGGGCAGCCGGGCACGCTCCCCAGGGGACCAGCCACCAGTCCGAGCAGGTCCGCGGCCCCCCCATGCCCACCCGAGCAGGTCCACGGAACCCCCCGCCCGCCCGAATAGCTCCACGTACCCCCGTGCCCGCCCGAGCAGCTCCGCGCCGGCTCCCCCCCGCCCGCCCGAGCAGCTAGCTCCGCGCTGCCCCCCCCCCCCCGTCCGCCCGAGCAGCTCCGCGGACCCAGCACGGAGCTAGCTGCTCGGGCGGGTGGGGGGGGGAGCCAGCGCGGAGCTGCTCAGGCGGGCACGGGGGTCCGCGGACCTGCTCGGGCGGAGGAGAGCCAGCACGGACCTGCTCGGGCGGGCATGGGGGGGCCGCGGACCTGCTCAGGCGGGCACGGGGGGCCGCAGAGCTGCTCGGACTGGTGGCTGGTCCCCTGGGGAGCAAACGGGCATTATGGAAGGTCAGAGGCTTAATGTCACATGCATCCTCACTAATTGACAATCGACCCAGAGAGGTCGATTTCAGCTACTCCTCTCGTTAAGGAGGAGTATAGAAGTCGATTTTGAGGTCCCTTTAAATAGACTTTAATGGCATGCATGTGAGGACGGGTACATGTTTATATCGACTTAACGTCGCTAAAGTCAACATTAAGCCCTATTGGGGACCAGCCCCAAGACTCCTGGATTCTATTCCTGATTCTGTTCCTGATTTGTTGTATTACTTTGGCTAAGGACTTGTCTTCATGAAGATCACAGCAACCTGGGGTGTGAATCTGGCCTGCTGTAGATCTAACAGTTCGTGTGTGTCTGTGTGCACTCTGCTGATGCACATTAACAGTTCGCGAGAGAGCTTTGATCTATTCTTCGTTGAAAGGGGAGTAGTTAAAAGTACATTAGCGAAATGTTAACGAAATCCGCAGAGTGCACACAGACAGTTAATCTGCCAGTAGCTACCATGGGATAGATTCACAACCCAGTTGGCCAGGTCTAATTGTTTATATAGATGGGCCCTAAATCGTGTGCTTTCTTGCCCTCATATTACTTACTTGTAAAATGGAGAAAATGATACTTTCCTCCTTGTCTCGGTGCAGGGTGGTTAATTGATATATCTAAATATTTTGCAGATTTTTTCAAGGAAAAGGCCTAAATCATAAAAATGCTGGTGCACATTTTTAAGTATAAACACATTCTGACAGCTCGTTGACTTCTGCTTCATTTAATTGTTTTGGGGAGAGCAGACATTAATCTTTCTCTGCTCTGGGCCTTTCCACCCTGACCTCACTTCTTGATTGTGTCCTTCTCTCTACTTTTCCTCCTGCTACTTAGCTGTAGTATCACAAACACTCTCAAGACCATTGTTGTTTGCTCTCCCCATCTCTTACTTCTCTTCAGGGTGTTCTGACCATTACCCAGACCCCCCTGGCTGTTTGGAATGAATTCACAATCAAGTTCCTTCTCTGAGTCACCCTTAAAGGTCAATTCTGCTCTGAAAAATGTAAAAATGGCATTGCAAGGTGACAGGTTTCTTGCCTCCGAAGGACCTCTAAGTCCACTTTCACATTTACAAGTAAAAATATGTGGGGGGTTTTCCTCCTGGAACTCAATAGGAGCTGAAAATCAAGCTATATTTTTTCTGGCATAGATGTTGTCATTACAAAAAATTAAGGAGCTGGAAATTAGTCTGTGGCTGTATTACATTTTGAGCCCTCTCCCATAGCTTCTGTACTAGCTCATCTGTGGTGACCTGTGTTCCTGCCTATGATCTGCTGATTCTGATGTGTGCTTTTCTTTAGATCACAGTAACAGATGAAGAGGTTAGTAATCCATCATTTCTCGATCTGGTTAGAACTCCCCATATGAGAAAATACACATTTATTCTAATGTATGCCTGGTAAGTCCCAATGTTACTGTTTTTTGAGTGTCACTTTTTCAGTATTGTGATTCTCTCAAACTTGAAATTCAAGTCAGCTACTTACACTCATTTGTGTTTGTCTCAATGTTTTTTTGTTTAGGTTTACAAGTGCCCTGATTTACCAAGGGCTTGTTATGCGCCTAGGAATTATAGGAGGAAACCTCTACATAGACTTTTTCATCTCCGGAGCTGTGGAATTACCTGCAGCTCTCTTGATTTTACTGACAATCGATCGAATTGGCCGACGCCTTCCATTCGCCATAAGCAACATAGTGGCGGGAGTGGCATGCTTAATTACTGCATTCTTACCAGAAGGTAACTCTTTCCTTACCATCCCAAGATCAGTGATCTAACTCACAGACTCATAGACATAGGTCATGATCATCTAGTCGGACCTCCTACACATAGCAGGCCACAGAACCTCACCCACTGTCTCTTCTAATAGATCCCTAACCTCTGATTGAGGCCTTGTCTACACTACAGGCTGGATCGACGCGTAGAGATCGATCTATTAGGGATCGATTTATTGCGTCTCGTCAGTACACAATAAATCAATCCCCAGGGTCACTCCCGTTGACTCTGGAACTCCACCTCAGCAAAAGGCGCAAGGCAGAGTCGACGAGGGAGCCTGCTGTCGACTGCTGCCACCGTGAGGATGACAGGTAAGTCGACCTAAGATGCATTGACTTCAGCTATGGTTTTCATGTAGCTGAAGTTGCGTATCTTAGGTCGACCCTCCCCGCTACTGTAGACCAGGCCTGAGTTACTGAAGTCCTGAAATCACAATTTAAAGATTTCAGGTTACAGAGCATCTGCTATTTACTCTGTGAAGTTCCTAGAATCGAGAGGTGGAGGCCACACAAAGATTTCGAAGTGGTGGACCAAGGTAAAAAGCATGTTGTGGTGCAGTTAGCATCTGAAGAAAGGGGAAATGCACTCATTGCCTGGCTGGGAAGATATTTATCATACAGATATGGAGCTAGGAAATTGGTAGTTTGGGGAAACTTCCCATCTCCAAATAAATCAGTGTCTGAGAAAAGAAACAAACCTATTTAAATGATATATTTCCTGCTGGTCAGTCTTCGCAGATCTTGAGTCAGAGTCTCACCTCGAGTATCAGTAACAGGCCGTTCCTTTGGCCCGGGCTTGCCAGAGTGCAGGGCGCTCTGTCCATTCCTCATTTCATCCATCCTATCCCTGGCAGGGGCATGCAGCACAGAGCCAGCTATCCTGGCTTGACACCCCCTTGGGTTTCACCTACACAAAGGGAATCACCGGCTGGTAATTCAAAGGGGACAGACCAGAGGTAGAGGATTTGGTTCCCCTTTTAGAAATTCTTGTCCTGCTTCAAGGACTACCAGGGTGACTGTGGGGTGTGATTGAGCACCGCTGACAAGGGATTCTTGTCTACAAACTGATGTCTCTCCACTACGTGGTTACAACGAACAATGTATCCCAAGGAAAGCATTCATAGGTGCTGCACACTAAAGGCAGACAGAGAACAGAGAGCCTTACCCTGACTTTGAAGTCTCTGCTCTTTGCTTCAGAGTAGTTTAGATTGGAGCTATGAGGGATGTTGAATGACCATTAGAAAGGACACACCTCCCTAAGGATGTCATCAGCAGAAGGAAGTCAATGTTACGAATACTAATTTGTCTTAGCAGTGTCCGCTCCAGAAATTATATCACAAGGCAATAGTTAGCAGGCAGAAATACCAGGAGAAGAGCTGTAAAACGGTGCCTATGAAAACAGGTGGGTTTGGAAACACAGTAAAAGATCCTTCACAGAAACACATTCCTCAGTGGATCCAGTTAACAATTAACCTCTTTTTTAAAGTTTATTCAAAAGTTATTTTAAGACAGCGCCACGTGTTTCAGAAGCTCAGTTATTTCAATAAATCCAGCCAATGGCAAGGATCTGAGCATCAGGAGATCTGAGTTTTGTTCCTGGTTCTGCCACTGGCTTGCTTTATGGCCTTGGGCAAGTCACGTCACCTGGTTTGTAAAGCAGTTTGAAATGATACTTTACCCTCCTCAGCACAGCACTTTGGTTGGAAAGTACGGTGTCAGTGATGGGCACTAGTATGCATCAGGTATTTTTATTATTGCCTGAAAGTGAGTAGTTTGTAATGTGTAATGGTAATCTACAGGGCAATCATGCAACCAGACATCCCAGTACTATGGTTCCAGTCATCGCAGTCCTTCTGTTAAAGTTTAACAGAAGGACTGCGATGACTGAAGCAACTGAACATTCAGTCAGTTTAACAGGAAAAAAATATTTTCTTTAAATTTGTCCTATGAAAGCAGCTGTCCCGGTTATTGTCCCATTTAAACGGCTTCAGCTCTGTTCATTAATTTGATCCAGGATGTAATTTTGCCCCTTTCTGTCCTCAAATGTCACCTTTGTGTGTCTGATTTCTCTGAATTTGCGGCCAGGAGAACGTCACCATTTTCACACACACACACGATTAAATACATTTTTCCAAAATTTGTTTTTGCAAAAAATTGAAGACAAAAAGAAAATAAATACATTTCTCCTTTTCATAAAATAGTAATATTAAAGTTTTTACTGGAAAAAAAAACCCGATCCCATTAAACAGGGATGAAATCTACAGAGACCTCTGAACATTTGATAGGGTTCTCTATAAATTACTCTAAAAACTTATCAAATTTCATAGACAATGATATCCCTTCTGGAGATTTTTAAGCCATCCTATAGAATTCCATAGCAGGTATTTAATTTTCTATTATAAAATACATAGGATGGTGAAAAAAACTATAGAAAAATTGTCATTTTTTATTAAATTCTAGAGGACTTCTCTATGAGGCCAAGAGACATTTTGCCCAGATCAATTTGGGAGTTAGTCTGACTCAGCTCTAATTATAATTTGATTTAGAAAAATGTTGCAGGGGGGGAAACATCACACCTGGACAAGGACCAGCAGCCTGCCTGAAGCACAGGATCACAATCTGGAATTGATCATGGGAGCTTGGCAACAACATTTACCACTCATTATCCCACACCTGGCATTATGCAACACGTCTTCGTTGAGTCAATGGATTGGAATTGATTCCTGAGTCTTCAAACTGGTCTGGGTGACACAACAAAGCACGAGTAGCCAAAACGTGAACACCCACAGATGCCAGCACACATTGCTATCTGGCAGCAATGCCCTTTTGGTTCTACTCTTCCTTGAACCCGATCCAGAGTCCCGCTGATGTAACTCTTCCTGACAGGGCTTGGAGGGTAGTTCTGAGAAAGATATAGGTGCTGGAAAACAGGAATTGGCAAACTGGATCAGACCCAATATCCATCTAGTCCATTAGCCTGTCTCTGACTGTGCCCAACACCAGATGCCTTCGGGGAAAGTGTCAAAACTCCATGGTAGACAGATTGGGGTCATCTGCCTCCACCTCCGGTCTCATCCAGCTCCCTGTTAGAGACGACTTAAACCCAATATTCCTTCCAAATCTGTTGTTAGCATGAACAATGATTAACAGTCATAACTCTGGATAGTCTTATTAGACATGGAAATGTCCAGTCTCTTTTTGAATGGCGGCTTCAGTGACTTCCTGTTGCAATGTCTTCCCCAGGCTCATTCTGCATTGTGTGACAAGTATTTCCCTTGGTCAGTTTTCAATTGCATCCAGAACAGCCAGAAATTGCTCACTAAATCATAGGCTCTCATGTTCTGAGCACACCCACCAGAGTGGGCCCTGCAGACAGGGGAACACCTCGCTTGAGAATCCCCTTGGGGCTGCAGCATGAAAGGAGGCTCCGTTGCCTGGGGGCACCATCAGGATTTAGGCTGCTATGTGCATGCCCACCCAGCAGAAATTTAGGCACCTCCAGATGAAGGCAGAGGCTGAGCAGTGACTTTGTGAAAGTCAGTGGTGCCTAAATGTTGGATTCGGTGCCTAAATCCCTTTGTGAATCTAGCCCATATGTTTTCTTCTGCTCACTTACACTGATTTAAATCAGTGGTAACATCATTGAACTCAGCTGAGATACACCACTGTGAAACCTATGGAAGGGGGAGGAAATGAGCCCCATGATTTCCAGCTGACATGGTAAAACACATTTCATCAACATTTCTTTTTGAATTTTTAACAGATATCCTGTGGTTGAAAACCACCGTAGCCACCCTGGGACGACTGGGAATCACCATGGCATTTGAAATTGTGTATCTTGTGAACAGTGAATTGTATCCTACAACGCTAAGGTAACTGCAGTTGTTTCATGGCACAGCTGAAATCCACATTAGACTTAAGGAAGTTGCCTTTGGTAGCATTAAACACATTCACGTAGTAAATGGCTTTACAGTGTAACTGTGCCAGTGTTCAGGTGTAACTTGGCAATACCTCTATGAAAGACTTTCTTTTTATGCATTGTAGGTGCAAAACTCAACTCCACCTTAAATAGGGAGCTGTGACTGGTGTCTCCATAATTTAAGACGTTCAATTTAATTTGAAAATGCAGCATTATAGTGTCCCATGGGAGGCAAATTACAGAGGAGGCAACTTAAGCAAAGACCTGGAAAGGAAACACATTTTTCAGAAGAATGTATTTTCTATCCAACAAGCCAGAACCTGGATAGCAATGCAGCTAACCCTGTCTAAATAAACAAGCTAATTGTCATAGGATTTACCTCTTGAGTGCCCCCTTATGAGAGAGCGGGTGGGGATACTTCCATTTGTTCCTAGTACCTTCTCCAGCTACAGGGGTTGTTACAGAGTCAGTGTCTTTCTAGCAACAAGTAGCTGGGGATTAGTTCAGCGCTTCCCCAACAGAAGCCCAAACACAAAGGGCAAAGTATAACAGTCCTGCAACCCCAAAGCAGTCCAGGTCCACCTGGCATGCTTTGCAAGGCAAATAGGTCTGTGTTCTTTGAGTTAGGGCTGGATTTCTCTAACTCCTTTGCAGTCCGAGAGGTTTCTCTCCTTAGCCAGAGGATCTAGGCAACAGAGGATCTTCAGCAGCCTTACTAGTCAGCATTCTCTATTTTGTGGATTTAAGGGGTTGGCACTCTAGCTCTGGATTTGGCTCTACTCTCTTAAGGAACTGCCCTTCTTCCAGGGCAGCCTGCTCCAGATCAGACTTGACTGTGCCCAGAGGAGCTCGTTAACCCCTCCTGGCTGGAATGGGCACTCACCCCACCACCATAATCAAATAAACTTTGCCCCTCAAGATAAAATGTGGTAGAAAATTTACCCAATAAGAAAATAGACCTGTTCAACTAACCTATTATCTGTACATCAAACCAATTATATAGAAAACATGCTTACTGTCCGGACACTTGATTTACTGAGTAACTAGATAACCTGGTAATTGTCACCTTTAGTCTTCCATTCCTCCTTCGCATCTTTTTGTCGGTTTCTGACTTTCACTTGTGTCATGTTGAACTTAGGTTGGAAGATCTTTGGTATATTGCAATGGTCTTAATGACTTCTAAAGATAAACTAAGAAAGTGAATAGCTATGAAAACAAAGATGCACTATATCTGGATTTTAGTAAAGCATTTGATCCAGAGTTTCACAAACTCTCTCAACATTAAATTTAACTTGGCTTGGATCTGAGCATTTTGGAGATGGGAAAACAGGCACAGAGAACTTAAATCAAGTTGCCCCAGGTTATCCAGGAAGACTAACAAAGCTGATTATAGACTCCCAATCAACCAAGAGCCTGTCTACATTGCAGAGGGAGGTGTGACTGTAGCATGTGCAGACACACCTGAGCTAGCTGGAATGTAGTTAGCACAAGTAACAATAGCAGTGAAGCCGTGGCAGCTTAGGCTTCAGCATGAGCTGGACCAGGGATCCTAGGGACTTACTTGGGCAGCTCCCCACACTAAAGTCCATGCCATAGCCAAAGCAAAAGGATCGAGCCAATAGTACTTCCTCTTAGAGGTTGGTTAGTTTAAAGGTCAGAGTGCAGGAAGGCTTTGTGTGCTGTGATTTAGGATTAGTGTTCCACAGAGGTCCAGATTCCAATATCCCATTAGGGAAGATCACTGGATAATCACACTCTGAGGTGCCAGTGGCAGAATCTGGCCCTTAAAGTTGCTGGAATTCTTTTAAAATTTCCCGCTATGTTCAATATATTATTTTTCAGTTACCCTCTGTTTTCCCACCAGTTCACTGATTAGACTCATTGCACTAGTTTGCTTATGTAAGTGTGTGTGGCGTGCCCTGATTATGAGATAACTTTGGGCCTAACATGCATCTCCTGGGTCACATTGTCTTAACCCCTCTAAAATTAATGATATCCTTCTTTTGCAGAAACTTTGGTGTTTCCCTGTGTTCGAGTTTGTGTGACCTAGGGGGTATCATAGCCCCATTTCTCCTCTTCCGATTAGCAGCCATCTGGATGGAGCTACCTCTAATCATCTTTAGTAAGAAATCTTTTAAAATGTAACCTTGGGTAGAGTATTTCTTTTGCAAAGGGACTGTTCAGTGCGTAAGAAACACACTGTTGCCGGGTACCCTGGGGAGTCCGTAGAAATGAGGTTCACACATAGTGGCTAGATGGAAAGTGGTGAGTTTATTGAAGGTCCCGGTCCACTGGCGCTGTGGGGCCCCTCTGCACGACCGCGGAAGGGGCCTGGCACATTTCTGCAATGCCCAGGGAAAGAGCCCAACACACAAGGGTGTGTCAGCACAGAAATACTCATGCCCATTTGCATCTCATACATAGACGTATCTCATGAATAGCAAGCAGCAAGCACCTGCTAATTACATGCTGTTCTGCACTTGTTGATTATACGCTGTCCTGCCTCAGTTTACCTGTTTAGTTTCACACGCACTCATTCTCACACAGACCAGGTAAACAGCTCACACAGCTGAGAAGCTGTTCTCAGGCACACACACGAGATAACAGGAACACAAGGCCATTCTCATACTGATAACCTTAATTATACATTAGCCTGGAGACGACGTAGAAGCGTAACTATGCCCCCTACTGATTGCCGTTACAGTAATCTTCCGCTCACTACACACACATTACTTGCAGTACTGCAGGCTGGGAAAGTGCCATTTTATTCAGCAACATAACAAACACAGTGGGGGAAAACACCCACTAAATAAACAGGAAATAAGGGAAGGGTGGAATCATAGCTCCCATCCATGATACTGTGAATAATCCAGTTAATCCCTTGATGAACACTTTATTACAACTTGTTTTTAATCTGCTTCCTAACAAAATTTCTTTTCTTGGGAAGAGTTTTATTGCATGAGCGATCTTCCCCCAAATCCATCATCTTCATCCTCATTGGCTGGCACAGATAACCTAAGTGCAAAGGAGAGCTGTGTTGCATCCTTTCCATGATGGTGATTACATCACCTTGCGTACCCACAAACATGGAGCTCCAGGAGGCATTCTGGCTGAGTCCCACTGCATTTGTACCCCTCCTAAAGTCTAAGCCCGGACTCCCGGGGGGAGACCCCTCAAAAGCCATTTAAAATGTGTTTACTTATCAAAACAGAGCCCTTGCAGTAATGGGTTTCTAACATTTTCTGGATAGTTTTTCTATGTGGCTACCTGGCATCAGACCAAATAGTCAAAGGGCTACAGTCTCTGCTGTTGGAAGTTATCATAGCTCTATCAAAGTCAACCGAGCAGATCTGGTTAAAAAGGTGTTTTTCATGTTATCTCCCACTTAAGACCCTGCTTTGTGGGAACATAGTGATTGCCATACTGGTTCAGAGCAGTGATCCATGTAGGCCAGTATCCTGTTACCAGCTGGGGTCAGTACCAGATGCTTCCGAGTTAGGTGCAAGAAACCCTGCAGCTAGATAATCTGGTCACATGGAATTTTCCTGCTGACTTCCAGGTTGGTTTATTCCCTAGTGCGTGAGGATTTTATAACTCTTCCAAAAAAATCTTGTTTAATTTTTAGCGTATATTCTAACTCTGGAGATTAGATATTTATATGAATAACAAGAATCTTTTTTCCTCCCCAATGAGCTCTTGGCCTCAGTGGTGTCTTGTGACAGTGAGTTCCACAGGCTAATGTTGTGAGCAAAGTATTTCCTTTTGTTAGGAAATCCTGAGTCTGAAGACTAAATCATGTTTTTCTGAAGAGAAACATGATGACGAAGGAGCAGGAGGGGCAAAATATAGAAAATGAAAGAGGGGTGGATAAAGAGGATTTGAAATACAAAGTAAAAAAGAGAGAAGAAAATAAATTTATTTTTCAAAGTAATATTATTCCAACTGTAGCAGTATCCAGATGTTCCAGATTACACCTTTGTATTCAGAATTTCTGCTGCATGCTGAAGACCTGATCCTCAACTCTCTCTCTCTTTGCCCATCACCCCCCCCCCCACACACACACACACACCGATCCTCAACAACATTGTGTAATTGGGTGTAAAATTATTATTTGTATTTTCATCAGGCTTAGGAGCCGCAGTCACTGACCAGAACCCCACTGTGCTAGGTGCTGTACCAACACAGGACCAAAACAACAGCCCCTGCCCCCAAAGACCTTACAGTCAGCATGGCAACATTTCCCACCTACTTTCTAAAAATGTAAATGACCAAATGAAAGCAAGGCAGGGGAGAAACAGGCCTTCAGCTTTTACTTAGTGTTTTGGGAGCAATGTCAGGTCTTTCTATCCTTTTCTTAGTTTGTACTACAAAACTGTCCTGAGAATGAGAAAAATGGCAAACCAGTTTTGATTCTTGTTTTTTTTTTTTCCCTTCAATGTCTGTCATAGGTATTCTTGCGGTTATTTGTGGGATTTTAGTGCTGTTTTTACCTGAGACAAAGGGCATTTCCTTACCAGAGACAGTGGAGGATGTGGAGCAGCTTTCCAGGTACTCTGTCTTTCCTTCAATATTACACTGATGTGATTTTTTTTGAGCAAGGGGCAGGGAATTGTACATTTGTACTGAAAATAAATTGGGTGGTGCTGCAGCTTAGGAATATAACTTTTTTTCTCTTCTCCCTCTGTTACTTCAGTCTCCAAAGTAAAAGTAGCAGGAAAAAGAAGCATCAAGATACCTCCTATATATGAGCTTTCACTAAAAGCACTGAGCGAAACATCCCTGTTCTCACATAGGGAATTTGGTTTACACCTGATAACTACTGTAAAGTCTTCAGGAGAGGATGGATTGAGCTGTGTCACAAAAGACACGTCCAAGTACTTTTAGCCATGAAGATGTTCTAAATAAGCATTGTATTTTATATAGCTACAGAATAAATACATATTTTCTGAGTCCATTGTTTCCAGGAAGGGAGCATTGTGTGGTCTTGTTAGAGAATACCCACTTAAATCAGCTACTTTGCCTGGCCCGGTAAGCTCTTACTATTATTTGTATATGTTTGGGTCATTTGTTCATCCTTAACATTACAATAATTTGGGGAAATTGTGGTTTAAAATTGTGATAGTTTCGGGGGAAGGGAGCAGAATTAGAGTAATTTCATGCCCCACCAAACGATAAAGCCGCTGAAAAATCAGAAAAGCAAATGAGGAATTGTTTAGGGAACCAGGGAATGAGACGGAGAGCATGTGAGCCTCATTTCTAATGTGTAGGTGTCAGGAGGATATTCTTAATGTTTGGGACGGATTGATATTGTAGAGTTGGTGAAGGGACCATAGGATAGAGTTTCTCAGTTTAACAAGTGCCACATTGTGGTTGAACAATTAATGCTCCAAACTGACCATCTCAAAAGTCTGTCATGGAGGAGCAATTATTTATAAGATGGGGTTTCAAGAAATCATAGGCGGAAATAACCAATATACAAGGTGCTTCTTTCATTACTGGAACTCAGTGAGCTATAAACAATACATCAACACTTCCTAACTCTTCCCAGCCCATTCTACCCAACTGCCATGTCTGCTTGAGGAAAATAGGAACCATGATAACAATAAAATGCATGCATGCTTGGAACAGGCAACAGAAGGAGAGACCATGAGACGCAGCAAGACCAGAGCTACTTTTCAATAAGAATTTCCCCTGACACGTACTCAAATGACAATAAGACATTGGGCAAAACTCCCTACAGACTAAAAGGAATGGAACTGCTGTTAAAATACCTGGTTAAATGGTTTGTAATGCCAGATTAGAACACTTCGTATTTTGATGCTGTCCCCGAGAGAGAATTGTTCTTATGCTACTAGAGATGCCAGGATTACCTGATCAAATAAATATTCTCCTAAATGGATAGTGGACTTATTTTGACCTTTCTTGTTTATTTAATGTTTTTCTCAATTCTTAAAGTACCTCAATATATGTGCTCCCTCAGCTCTGCAGCGGTGTCTGTGGTTTGCAAAGGAAGCCGTGGGTAATTTCAATTTTATTGGTTATAAGCAGATTTGCTTGACATTTTCAGTGGCAGGGGGACGTTTGTGTTGTATCGGTCAACTGTCTGCAGTTGCACTTCGTTGTTGCTTGATATGTGAGTGAGAACTTAAGGCATGAGAACTTATTTTTCAGTCCTTTCTAATTGTACTTTGCTCAGAGTGGCATTCTGTATTGTCCAGAATAAAATGTAGACAACGTATGTCAGTATTTAAAATAACTGAACGCCTGCATTCTCCCTGTTGGGAATTTAAGGTATTTTTAAACTTACAATTTTATGCATGTAGATCAGCGAAACAAGGTGTATGAGGCAATATCTTTTATTGGTCCAACTTCTGTTGATGAGAAAGACGCTTCTGAGCTACACAGAGCTCTACTTCAGGTCTGGGAAATTAACTTAGTGTTGCTTCTAAATACAGTAGACTCTCGATTATCTTGGATGATAGGAAAAAAATTAATCCTGGTTAATAAAACCCCAGATAATCACCATCCATAGAAAGTATGTGGGGGAGGGTTGGTTCACCAGCCACCCTGCGCTGTGAGGAGGGGGTGTTGGTTCACTGGCTGCCCTGCACCCTGGTGTGTTTTTGTGTGCTTGGGGCAGCAACAAAGCCAGAGCCGGCTCTGCAAGTTACGCATATTTTTTTTGACATCCTGGTTAATCCACATCCTGGTTAACCCAATCCTGGATAACCCAATCCTAGAGTCTACCGTATGCCAGGCATGTATCTGTCAATGCCTTCTGAGTCTTTAATATGATACTATTTTAATAGTAACCTGGGTTATATTTTCAGGTTAAGTGTTTCTTATGCAGGAAAAAAGGAAACTTGTGTTAATGTTCACTGATAAACAGACGGAGAAGTAAAATCTCAGTCCCTGTGAGAGTTCCTCCATATTAATTGTAGTACAGGCATGTCGCGTCTTATGCCAGGGTTAGGTTCTGCGGTTTCCATGTAAAGCAGGAACCACGTATAGCCAAACCCCATTGACTTCATTGGTGGGCGAAATCGTCCACCCTAAAGAAAATTTTAATATTTTTAGTTTTCTCTTACTTTTTTTTTTTCGGACGACCGCGTAAAGTGGAAATCGTGCAAGTTAAATGCATGTAAAATGAGACATGCCTGTACATTATACAGTCATCTATTATAATACCCAGAAATGCAAAATTCCCTTTGGTGACCATAATTAGGTTCCATTCTCTTTGTTTTGCACTGTATTTTGGCTTGTTTTATTAAAATTTTAGTAGAAGGGGATGGATGAGATGGTGGCGGTATATTGAGGTCTAAAGCGGGGAACTCCATCCCCCTCCCCACAGTGGGAAATAGGGCTTATATGTATGTGGACCAATAATTATGCTGCTTATAAAATAATTATTTTAATTGCAGTCACATCTGGTTCTAAGTCTAAATTTCAATGAGTTAATCATTTCCAAGTCTAATGGGAGAGCCCTACAAATTCTCTAGCAAGGATATAGTTCTCTATTAAAGTCTATATAGTTGAATGTTAAAAAAATTCTATCAAGAGGAGATCACCTTCTTGGATTTATCCCTATTAATTTTTGCAGGACTTTTCTATGAGAAGAAAATAGGGAACATTTGATCAGTTTTCCAGGCAGTACTTCCAATGTGTGCTCTGACACTTTCTCAACATTTTTGAGCCAGCTGAAGGAATAAGTGAAGACATGGTATATCCAACCATATGCTCTCCAAACTGAGCACTGGTTAAGGAATGATGCAAGAAACACATTTAAGACCTACTTCAGTGAGGTGCTGGGTGCCCTTAATACTCATTGCAGTCAGAACTGGACAGTTAAGATGTGATTTCATTTATCATTGAGCTTCTTACATATAATCATTTACTGCCTTTATAGTGAGTGTTATCTGTTTAAAAGTCAGATGGTGAATTTTCCAACTGTCAGTACAGCATACTCAACATGGAATATGGAAATCAAGGAATGTATTCTGACTACCTCTTACACTATCACAAGGAATAAAGATTTTGTCATCAGAATTTAGCAGACAGGGCTGCCGACTAGGAGGCACAATAGAAATCAGGTCAGTCTCCCATGCTTGTATTGACTCTGGGAGGGGTTAACATTTGGTTTTGTTAAAGTAAGCAGACTTGACTAAAAACCCCACAGGAAGCAGATTTTCTGGATCAAAATAGTTTTAAAGTCCTGAAGTGAGGGGAGTCTCCTGTAAAACTCAGAGATGAAGCATGTGATGATGGCAGTTTCGGGTAATGGCTGACAGCGGGGTGGCTATTTCAGTCAAGCCCAGCATGATCACTATGAATCCCCCTGTGGAAACTATTTCCAGGCATATGGCTGGAAGGTGAAATACTGCATTTACTGACAGTAGTAGCCAGACAGTAGGCGGCACTTCAGACCTTGACACAAGAGCAATCACATTTCTGATGTGTTCTGGAAGGCAGAGATATCTATAGAATGAACTACTGAAGAATCAAGGTGCAAAGTCATGTCACAAAATAAATGTAAAAATCCTACTGTGGGAGCAGAAAGTCTTTCATAAATGTTTGAGATTTGGCAGTTTATTAAGACATGGAACAAAGAACAGGTGACCAGCCTCCGAAAATGTATAACAATCTCTCTGGCTGGCAGGTGCTCAATATTATTTGTTTCTCTTTCTCCTTCCCGCTGCTGGATTTCATGAGGAAACTGTTGTAGCACCATGAGGTATTAGCTGTGGCTTAATGTGTGGCGCTTTATGGACAGAACTCTCATTAGCATTCATCATACAAGGGTGTAAATCCTTCTCTATCACAAAGAGAAAACATACAATTAAAGCTTTGACGGTGAGGCAAGACTGGTACTGAGGCTCTTATGCCATTTTATTGTGGGCCGTCATTCACTGCTGTAAAGACTTGCATCACTGGCTGCTTCTCTCTTTCACCACGGATGAGTTGGAGGGGTGGGTCTATTTGCTATTCAGCGTCTTCTGTTCCTGACACGGCATTCATACCTTTGTGCTGATACAGAAATGTCCATAAAAATAAAAACTGTGTATTTACAAAAACTGAGTTTCTCCTCTCTCCTGCCAGATGTATAGAACACCATGGGAAAATGATAGATAAGCTGGCATGCACACAGGCATCTGAAATAGAAAGGGTCTCCTCTGTCTTCCCAGCCACCTGGCTGCTATGAAGTTAGGTAGTCTCCCCTTCCTCTTGACCCTCCCCTAGGAGGGATGAATTTCCCCCATTTTCTGGCTCATAGATAGCATAGGGTGAGGGTATATTTCTCTTTCTCCCTGTTCCACTCTTCTGGCTTTTGGGGAGAGTGAAAGAGAATTCCAGTGGCCGTTTTACTTTCTTCCCCTCTCTATAGAGTGTGGAGGAGAGCAAAGCCACCCTAGCACCAAAACTCCATGTTTGCTGAGGACTCCCCCTGCTTTCTGACATGTATAGGGCAGAGGGTAGGGAGCGTCAGGCAGGGAATGTATCATACTCTTAAACTCTATTAGAGCCACTTGCTGTCGCCCTGAAGAACCACATGCAGTCCAAGATCTATAGACAGAGGATCACTGCTTTACACCACTCAGTTAGGTGCAAATAGTGTCCTGTTAGAGACTAGGGAAAGTAAACTTGAACTGCAGTAACTAGTGACAAAAGTAGGCTGACCATATGTCCCGTTTTGAATGGGACAGTCCCGTTTTTTACATATTTTTGGACCGTCCCGTCTTTTTGACAAAAATATCAATTTTGTCCCATTTTTGGGGCAGGTCCCAAGCTGCTTTCTAGGGGGAGGTTCTTTCTTTGCAGGACTCGCAAGAGCTCAGGTGAAGAATCTTGCTACCTAAGGACAAGTATCAGATGTCAAAATCTCTGATGAGCTCATCGGAGATTTTGACATCTGATACTAGTCCTTAGGTAGGGAGAGGAGGCAGCGGACGGAGGGAGAGAGCAGCGAGGGATGGAGAAGGGGCATGGAGAGAAGGGAGGGATGGAGAGAAGGAGGGAAGAAGGAGGAATAGTGAGAAGAGGAGGCAGCGGGCAACGGGCTGAAGCCGACGGCGAAGCGGAGCTGTCCAGAGCCGCAGCCAGGGGCCGAGCGCGCCGGCGGGGGGGCTGCCTGCCGGGTTTTATGAGCTGCCACCCACTCGGAACAAGCTCAGCCCCTCTCACTCACCACCAAACCGGAAGCCAGGGCCCAGCTGTCTCTCCATTCAGCTGCTTTTCTGTCGAATAGGGCTGCCGCCGCCGCCTCCTCCTCCAGCCTTAGCAGCCCGTCGCCTCTTCTCTCCAGACCCATCCCATTTGCCACAATGACCCACACGGCTCTCCTGACCTCGCCGCCTTCCTTTCCGGCCACCATTCCTTCCCCACAGGCTGCCCTGGCCATGCTGCAGGCCCAGCCGCTGTCCCTGGTCATAAAACCCGGCCGGCAGCCCCCCCGCCGGCGCGCTTGGCCCCCGGCTGCGGCTCCGGACAGATCCGCTCCGCCGTCGGCTTCAGCCCGCCGCCCGCTGCCTCCTCTTCTTCTCTCCATCCCTCCCTTCTCTCCATCTCCCTTCTCCATCCCTCCCTTCCTCTCTTCTCTCTCTCCCTCCGTCCACTGCCTCCTCTTCCATCTCCCTTCTCTCCATCCCTCCTTCTCCTGTCCCTTGCCTTCTCCATCCCCCCTGCTCCCTACCCCCATCTCTTCTCTCATCCATCCATCCTCTCCCTTCTCACCTTCGTGCCTTCTCTCCCTCCGTCCCCTCCATCCTCTTCATCCCTCATCCCCCCTTCTCTCTCTCCCTCCATCCTCTTCATCCCCCATCCCTGTTCTGCTTATTCCTCCATCCATCCCCCCCAGTCCCCCCTCTGCCTCTCCCCCGCCCGGCACTGTGGGGCCCAGGTGGGGCCATGGCGTTGGTCACCTCGCGCACCGAGCTGGAGTGCCTGGCCAAGCCACTGTTCTGCTGCAAGGGGGCGCTGCGCCAGAAGGTGATCCACGTGGTCAAGAGCCACAAAGTCACCGCAGGCTTGTGCAAGTAGCCCACGTTCTGCAGCCACTGCACTGACCTCATCCGGTGAGACCCCCCTAGAGCCCCCCCAGCGCCCCTCAGCCCACGTTCTGCAGCCACTGCACCGACTTCATCTGGTGAGACCCCCCTGGGACCTAGAGCCCCCCCAGACTGCCCAGAGCCCCCTTAGAGCCCCCCCAGAGCCCCCAACCACCCCCCCAGCGCCCCTCAGCCCAGGTTCTGCAGCCACTGCACCGATTTCATCTGGTGAGACCCCCCTGGGACCTAGAGCCCCCCCAGACTGCCCAGAGCCCCCTTAGAGCCCCCCCAGAGCCCCCAACCACCCCCCCAGCGCCCCTCAGCCCAGGTTCTGCAGCCACTGCACCGATTTCATCTGGTGAGACCCCCCCGCAACCCCGTCCCATTTTTGCCATCCCAATGTCCCGTTTTTGTCTCAAGGAAATATGGTCAGCCTAGACAAAAGGGTAGTTCTATTAATAATCTGAGAGCACAAAAACAGAAGGGAAAGTAAACACTTATGAGAACAATTTATTTTATTGCTCTGATACCATATCAAGAATTAAAGTATTTGGGTTCAGTTATGGAAAAGAGAGAATAGAATATTTTTCAACAAGTACCTCACAAACATGTATTCATTGTAGAATATAAAACACACCAAAGCAGGCTAACAGTCAGTTTGGTCTCTTGGTAATGACTGTTAATTTACAGTAACTTACAATAGCTAACAATATTTATTTCAGATTCTTGTCAATAATTTTGATTTTAACACTGTGTTTGAAATCTCCCGTCTCTACTTTGTGCGTTGCCTTCCAGGAAGGGGTCAGCGAATCCCCAGGACTCAGCCGGTACTCATTACGCTCTCAATCCAACTAATAAACCTAGACACTCGGGCATACACACCAGGCTTCATGGGCTCAGCACAGCCCAGACCCCAAGAGGTGACGCCGTGAACGAAGAATTTATCTTGCTCAATACATATTAGGGGTCCTCCACTGTCACCCTACAAAGAAGAAGAAAGAGGGTGGCTACCTTAATGAGAGCACAATATGCAAACACTAACATGCGAGTCTGAGGCACAGAAGTAGAAACATCTCCACAGGACAAGTATGTGGTCATAAGAAAACACCTCAACTGGGGCCAGGGAGACCTATGCTTTCCCTGACTCCATGTTGGTTGACTTTTTTAGCAGTGGTGTCAATTAAGGAAAATGGGGGGATGAATGTCCCCTGTCTGGCCCCAAGGTTTTTGGACAAAGTTCCATACGCCGTGAAGATGGTTCCCTCACCATTTTTAAGCAGCAGTGTGACAGGGCAGAGGTAAAATCCCCTAGACTGCCCTGCCTCTTTAAGTTAAAACCCTGCTTGCCCACAGGAGGCTGAGGAGAAGGGTTGGCCATGGCCACCAGAAGAGGCAGCTGCAAGTCCTAGCGAGGGTTAATCCACCTTTGGCTGGGTTGAAGGGCTACAGCTGGGGCAGGAGGCAGGAGGGGTTATAAAAACGCTGACTCATAGTCAGTAGAGGGAGGCCCTGGCAGGGGGAGGAAGGCAGCAATGCTGTCTGCAGGTTGTGGGAAAGGTACCCGGGGTACCTAAAGACCTGAGGCCCAAAATTGTGGGGCCACTGTTAGGGGATTGCGGGGAGCACTGGTTGTTTCACTGAAGCCATAAAAAGGGCACTGTAAATAAAGGACACTTGGGTGTAACACTAAAAGCAGTGTCATGCCCTGATTAGGAGCAAAGAGAACACAGGGCGGCCGGGACCCTGTGACAAGCAGTCTTATAGTAAATCATGGCTGTTGCAGTGCACCACTTAAGTGGGTGCAATGCCACTGAAATTTGGCCCAGCCACCCCTCCATCTGGTGCACAGGGAATCTGTTTCTGTACAATGGAGAGCAGGGGAGTCCACTGAGAACTCAACTCCTGGCAGCACCAGCTCATGTAAGAGAGTGGTGCTTCATTTCTTACCAGTACGCTGCACCAGCTAAAGTGGGGGAGGCATGTGACCTCCCATGTGACTCCTCAAATGACCCTACCCTGCCCCCAGCCTGGGCCCCATGATCTCCCCCTCTCCTTCCCATGATCCTTCCCACATTACCTGATGGGGAGGGGGGCTCTGTCCTCCTCCCGCTCTGCCAGAGACTTCTCAACCACGGGGCTCTCCGGTGAAAGGAGCAGAATGTGGAGCCGCCTGGTGGCCCCAAGCCGGCAGCTCCTCCAGCACGGCTGTACCACCCCCAGCCCTGCCCTCAGCCCTTCCACACAGCTGCGTCTCCGGAGTCCTGTCCAGAAGCCTCGCCGGAGGACAGGGCTGGGGGCATGGGGCTAAGGGCAGGAGAGCCGCACCAGAGGAGCTGTTGGCGCGGGGTTCTGCTCCTTTCACTGTACAGACCCCAGACAGGAGACGTAGGCACACAGCCGGAGGAGCTGCTGGTGTGGGGCCACTCACCTTCTGCTCCTCCCGTGTCTTTCCAGTATGGAGTACCAGCTATAAGTAGCTCACTGGTACAGTGTACCGGACCATCCCGCCTTACTTGCACCCCTGGGGGAGACTATCCAGCCGAGGGAGACTCGGGGTCCTCGCTGGGGAGAGGCTTGAGCAGGCGCCAGACAGGGTCCCTGCAGGGGATGGGCAGGGCCTGGAATTCACACCACCCCCAAATATATCTGAATTGGCAATGCTGCTTTTTTGTAAAGCTACAGCTTCTCCACAGTACTTGAGACAGCCAGACATGAAAATACTTGTAGACTCAGAGAATGATGTCAAGGGGCATTTGACTGCACAATTAACCCTGTTCTGCTTCCCTTGAGTTCCTCTCTCTCCCACCCCCACTTCTTTCCTTCAGACCATCCCAGCAGTTTTCCTACTCCTCTCCCGCTGAAGCCTTGGCTCTTCAAGTGGGGTGGCACTATTGCTGCACTACTACTGCTGCTACCGATGCCTATGGGAGAGCTGATTCCTCTGCCTTTTTACTCCCAATTCCTTCAACACAGTGAGACCCACACACCACGTTGGAGCTGGGTGAGAAGCAGAGGGCAGTGAGCGTGGTAAATAGGCAGGTCAGGGAAGAGAAAGGAACCGCTCACTAACGCAGCTGGCAAAGAGCCTCTCCTCTGAGTGAGTGGGGGAGATCAAAGGGTTTTAAAAAAACTTTTGGCAGCTGACCGGAAAAACAGGAGGCTGCACTGAAAAGCTAGGGAGCAAGCGAACAGATCTGAGCTTCTGTCTAAATTCTAGACAGACAGTAGCTTCTTCACACCCTATGTCCCACCTGGTCAGAAATTTACTGCCTATAAATATCAGAACCCTGATTCAAGCCACGTCATGGAGATTTCTGCCCACTCAGAAAATACCATTGACATTGCTGGTGCAGGAGGCCTGCCCGGGAAGGTTCATATTTATTTTCAGCCTTCTTTATCAAGGAATCCCAGCTTTTCAATGTGGAAAAGATCCCAGTTTGATGCCTTTATTCAGTTAGGTTAAGGAGCATTTCTAAAGTCCTTTCACATATTCAAGGAAAATCCGAAAACTGGGAACACGTCAATCCTAATCCTTTGAACTAAAAAAAGACGAACCCTTTCTGCCCTTATGATCATTCCCCACTAAGGGAAGGGTCTAAGGAATACAACATGGAGTATATTTCCACATAGGGTCAGGTGTAGATTTTCACACCCACTCACTGCTTGGGAGGAAGCGGACAATCTAGCTATGAATTATCTCCAGCTCTGGTTGTACCAATGGAAGGAGAACTAGATTCTGTAGGTATTTTCATCGCTTCACTTCAAGAGGTATTGAGCTATGAGTTGCTGAGGCTAATACTGTACCCCTAAAGTACAGAGCCCCAAGCGTCAGTTTTCTTGCTTATGCTTAAAGCCAGTTTTGATGTCACCATTTTTTTCTTACCTGGCAGCTGTCCGTCCCCCCATCAATATTCCCAGCACAGAGCTCAGTGGTTTTAACTCTTCCATTTAGAAATTCGGGGCGATTGCAGACTTTATTCTCAATCACAGGGAAGCCAGTTTCTTTAAGTTTACCTTCTCCACCAGTACCTTTGGGAGTAAACAACAAAACAAATATAAATTTCACAGATAAATGAACTCCATAGCAGAGGCAGTATGATCCAATGGCTAGGGTGTTGGCCTGGGAATCAGGAAACCTGGCTTGTGTGCCTGGCTCCATCACTGACTCACTGTGGGCCTGACCCAAAGCCTATTGAAGTCAGTGGGAGTCTTTGCCCAAGTCACTTAACTTCTCTGAGCCTCCTTTTCCCATCTATAAAATGGAGATAATACTGATTATTTTCCTTTGTAAAGTGCTTTGAACTAAATAAATAGAAAGCAGCAGACAAGGGCTTAGTATTGACAGAGATTGATTAGTATTGAGAGGATTTCCTTAGGGTGAAATAGCAGCACGGCTGATTCAGCAAAAAAGGTTAAATTAGCTTGGATTTATTTTAAATCTAGCTTCATTATGTTAAACCTCAGGGTAGGAAAATCTCCAAAGGTCAAAAGATCTGGAAGGCAGTATGATGTTGGGATATGACATTTCAAATATGAATCTACCCACCTGCAAGATGCCACAGAACCCCCAAGGCCAAAGAAACCCACAGCCGAGAGCAGGAGTCTGACAGATGCTTGCTTGAAACATCATATAGACATAGGTCCCAACCACTGTGGAGACTGGGAATGCTGAATAGAGACGAACCGCTCATCTTGAAGAAGATGGGTTTTTAAGAGAAGGGTCTTAAAGTGAGAGTAGCGGCCTGGCAAACAAGTATGTGAAGGACATTTCTTATGTAGGGGCCAAGATGGAAAAATGTGCACAGATGGGAGTGGGACTCAAATGGGGTATTATCATTATTATGAACCATGTGGACTGGCTAAAGACCAACCAAGAATAGGCCCCAGTATGTTGGGCATTGGAAACCCACAAAGTAGCTGACAGTCCCCAAACAGCTTGCGGCCTAAGCAGACAGGACAGACAGGATGGAGGAATGGCATCACTGGTGTAACTGAGGGGATGAAGAGATTGGAACAGGAGGCAACGTTCTAGTCAGGCTGGGCCATGTGGCAGATTTTGAAAGTGAGGACAAGTCGTTTCCTTCTGAGTATGGATTGGAATCTTTGTGAGAGAGTCATTCAAGAGCATGAACTAAGTCAACATCATGCAGTTTAGAGTAGGGGGCCAGGCTCGAAAAATATCCCTCCTGCCTGTGCAGAAACCCAAGCTGGGGCAACAGACAGTGGATAAAGAGGGAATGGGTTGACAGATTGTTAGATCTGATTCTCCTTTTGGTTTATATTGCTTCTATTAAGGTGTAACTCCATTGATTTCAATGGAGCACTCCTGAATTATGAGAATCAAACTCATGGAGAGAAGGAGGTGGAAAAAAATGACTTTTGCTCAACGCTATTTGCTGTATGGTAAGTACAGATGTATATTGATTTGTTTTTTTCAAGCCCAGCAGGTGCATACATTTGAGGTTTGCATTGATCTTTCAACTGCACTGAATGTGCCTCACCTTTTGTTTCTCCCCAGCCAGTCACGTAGCATTCCGCTCTGTTTCCCAGCATCACATTTTCTGGAGGCAAACAAGCTGGGATCACTTCATCGGTGATTAGTGCAGGACTGAAACGAAACAAAATGAAAACCAAGTCCACAGATGCCATAGGCGAACAACACATGGTTTTAGCTTGTGTGATACCATTTACATTCTGAGGCTCTGGGGGAAGACTTGGTGCACAATGAGCTTGATTTTCAGAAGTGCTGAGCACTGATTCCCAAATGAAATCAAGGAGAGCTGTTGGTGCTCAGCACGTAAGTATCGCCCTACAGGTCTTGAGGTAGAACTTAAAAAAAAAGTGAGGTGTTCTCTCAGGCCCAAAACAGTTTTCCTCTTAGGACCCTCCCACAATGTGGTGCATGTACGGGCAAGGGGAGAAGTGACGAGCAGCAGGAGAGACTTGGCAGATCCTTCTGGAGGGGAAGAAATGAAATGAAAGTAAATCAGAGAATTTGCCAAGTCACAGCATGACAGATCGCATTTCAGAGATGCCTGCTTGGATGTCTAAGCAGGACCCTGGACAGGGCTTCAGGCAAATGCAACTCTACACAGGCATTTTCAGTGTGCCACAAGAGATGCCTCACTATTATTGTATCGGGCCCAAATGCTCAGCCCATCATTAAATACTCAGATGGGCTGGGCACTGGGTAATTCCACCAGAGGAAGAAATCCTCCCACACAGGCCAAGGAGAAGCTATGGGGGCACCCCAAGGCCATTACTGCAGCCCAAACTCACCTCCTCTTCAAGGGGGGAGATGAGGATAAAAGCCACAAGGCAGAAGATGCTCCAGCCATACCTCTATTGCTGTTCCACTTCCACCCACCCCCTCCTCAGCGGTGCTGCCACTTAATTCCAGCCTGTGGGGAGTCAGGAAGGCCCTTCTTTTGCAATCCCCCCCCCCAAAATTTGTCCCCTCCCTTCTCAAAATTGTTCAATAGAACCACACTGGTTCTGTTGGTATGGGGCACATCACATGCTGAGATGGCAGAACAGGGTCTTTCCTTTCATGCCTAAACATAACCATCTTGAGCCTTAACCACCCATCTGCTAGCAAAGCAACTGGACTGCTCGGGATTCAACCAAGATTCAGGTGCTGGATGCCTGGGGATCTGATTCTTTCCTTGCACCTTGGGTACACCTATGTACCATGGGCATAGCACCCATCTCTTTCATCTCAGAGAGAATATCTTCTGCAGCAGAAAACAAGAAATTCATTTTTCCCCCCAAGATCCACAGAACCTAGCAGGTCTCAGGTCATTTTCCAGGCATTGACAAAGAGCCAGGTTTAAATAGGATTGCTTTAGAATCCATGTGAAACTCTTCTCGCTAATTCAGGTGCCCTGCGTAGACTTCAAATTGTGGCTTGCGTAGGTTGAAAATGGAACAGAAATATTTCAGGATCAGCTCCTATCTCTGACTTCTCTCAGAGTTTTGACTCCTGATTTTAGAAATTCTAAGAAATCTCTATTAGGCACTCCCTGTTAAAAACATTATTAAACCTCTTGGGGTCCTTTTGGAATGTGTTTGACACATAACTGTAATTTTGATTTATTTAATGCAGGAATGCAACTTGGAAAATTCTGCCTGCCATATTCCTTTAAAATTTCTTTAATCAAACCATGTAATTTAATTATGTTTCATCTTGAGAAAAGAAGCTTGACCTCTATCAGTCTCCAAACATGTTAAAGGCTGTTCTAAAGAGGACAGTGATCAATTGTTCTCCATGTCCATGGAAGATGGGACAAGTGTAATGGGCTTAATCTGCAGCAAGGAAGATTTAGGTAAGATTTACTTTCTAACTATAATGGCAGTTAAGCTCTGGAATGGGCTTCCAAGGGATGTTGTGGAAATCTCATCACTGGAGATTTTTAAGACCAGGTTGGAAAAACACCTGTCACAATAGTCTAGGTTTACTTGGTCCTGCCTCAGCGCAGGATGCTGGACTAGATGATGTCTCCAGGTCTCTTCCAGGCCAACATTTCTATGATGGAAACTGTAGTATTTTCAGTTTTGTAGTACTGTAGTATTTTCAGTAATCTTATCTGTCATTAACATGGATTCTGCATAGCTGCAAACACATTTTTGAAGCTTGTAATAAATGCTTAGGAATGACTTTATACACTTTGTAGCTGCCTGCTGTCCATTAACTAGCCACTTCCACACAACGTATATGTTAAATCTAAATCCAGACAAGGAAACTCATGACTTTGGCCTAAAGGGCGAAAGCTTTGGCTGAAATGATACCTGCTCATCTTCAGCAAGGCAACGTCTGCCCCACCAGGTTCCTTGACTATTTTCTCAACATCTCGGGTTTGCACAGATGACTCCTCCGCCTTTTCAGTGTGTAGTCCAAGGAAGATTCTATATGAAGAAGGCCTGGAAGACCTGGAAGAGGTGATTGCACATGGTGAGGTTCTATCCAGATGATCAGGGTTTGCACCCCTGCTGAGTGGGGAGCAAGTCCTGAAGAACTGTAGTTGACCGGGAGCTGCAACATACTGAGGATTTTGCAAAAATCTAAGCATTAGCATTTTTTAAAATGTTTAGCTCTTATAGTTATGAAGAAATCCACAGTCTATAAAGAGATGTCATGTTTTCTTCCTGAATCTGCAGATTTACTGCTCCAGTGGCTCTGCTGCTGCTCAGAGCTTTCCCAAGTAGCAACAGTGGACATGTCATTAATTTCACAGCTGCCACTCAAAATCCTATGAGGGAAGGTGCATGGGGGTACAGTATAAATGACAATGTTTGACCAAGATACAAGAAGAAACAGAGGCAGGTAGCACAGCTAATTACTGGGCAGGAAGACCCAAAACAAGGTGTAGACATGCTCTCCCCTCTGCCCCAGCAACCAAGAACCTGGGAAAAGGGTAGAAGAGTGTTGACACAAACCCTCCCTATGCAGCAGCAGCCGGTCGGAGAATAGATAGAGTGAGGGAGATCTCATCTGGCTTTGCAGCATCCAGAAAAGTAGGATGGGGGTAGTATGGTGCCATGGTTAGTCTGAGGTGCTAGGAATGGGATGGGGGGTTGAGGGAGGAGAAACTCTGGGAAGATGTCTTTTGTTCTATTAGCAACCAGAGGAAGGTAGGTATGGGAGGAGTGGATAGGTGCACAGATTACTACAGTGGTGGGTGTGGCGTTCAAGAACCTAAATTAACAAGGGAGTGTCACTTTTATCAGGCATTGACCTTCCAGACACTAACATGAAGGATAGATTCCTTCAGTAAGTTCAGGAGATAGCACCCTGGTATTAATCACAGCATTCTTCCTTTTAGCTGAAACTAGCGTGGTGAGAGTGGGAGGGGGTAGGCTTGTCATCAGTGTGTTTTCACTGTTATTTCCATTAAATCTTTCATATTGAGCTAAAGCTAGTAGTAGATATAGTCCTCCAGCTAGTAGAACATTTGCCACGCTCCACATCCCAGAATATTAAAGGAACTGCAACATGAAATTGCAAGCGCAACAGCAAGGATTTGTAATGTATTTATAAACTTGGGCCGTATGCTATGACTGGAGAATTGCTAATATCGTTCCTATTTTTAAGACAGGGAAAAAAGCGATCCAGGAAACTACAAGCTCATTAGTTTGACCTCAATTGTATGCAAGGTCTTGGAACAAATTTTGAAAGAGAAAATTGTTAAGGACATAGAGATAAAGGGTAATTGGCATAAAACATAAAGCAATGTCCAGGAGGTTAGATTCTCACAATGGTTCCTTTTGGCCTTTAAGTCTATGAGTCTATGTAATCATATTTTTGGCGATTTCTTTGTATCAGAATCTGACAAACAAAGCACGTTGTGGTCTTAGCTGGGATTTTATCCCTAAAAATGTCATCTACGTGACAGTTTAAATGCAACAATAAAACAAGAAATACTGTAACTCTTATAGCTACCGCAGCCATGAAGTCAACATGGTTTAACAAATCTTAGATCTCTTTCTTTGAGAAGATAACTGTTTTTTTTAAACAAAGGAAAAGCCCTAGCTCTAATCTACTTGGATTTCAGTAAGACATTTGATACACTTCCACATGGGAAATTTTTAGTTGAACTGGGGAAATGGAGATTAATATGAGACTTGGAAGATAGATAAGGAGCTGGCAAAAAGGGAGACTACAGTAGGTCATACTGAAATGTGACCTGTCAGGCTGGAGGGAGGTTACAAGTGGTGTTTTTCAGGGATCTGTCTTGGGATCAGACCAACCATATTTAACATTTTCATTCATTACCTTGGCACAAAAAGTGGGGATGTGATAATAAAATTTGCACATTACACAAATTTGCAATACAGAGAAGAATATCATACAAGAAGATCTGGGGGACCTTATAAACTGGAGTAATAGAAATGGGATGGAATTCAGTAGTGCAAAATGAAATATCATGCATTCAGGGACTAACAATAAGTATAAGTAGGGGCATTGCCAGCAGATCGAGGGATGTGATTATTCCACTCTATTCAACATTGGTGAGGCCTCACCTGGAGTACTGTGTCCGGTTTTGGGGCCCACACTACAAGAAGGATATGGAAAAATTGGAACGAGTCCAGAGAAGGGCAACAAAAATGATTAGGGGCCTGAGCCCCTGACTTATGAAGAGAGGCTGAGAGAACTTGGATTGTTTAGTTTACAGAAGAGAAGACTGAGGGGAGATAAAGGCTGCTTTCAACTATCTGAAAGGGGGTTCTAAAGAGGCTGGATCTAAATTGTTCTCAGTGGTACCAGATGACAGAACAAGGAGTAATGGTCTCAAGTTGCAGTTGGGAAGGTTTGGATTGGGTATTAGGAAAACCTTTTTCACTAGAAGGGTGGTGAAGCATTGGAATGGATTACCTAGGGAGGTGGTAGAATCATCTTCCTTAGAGGTTTTTAAGGTCAGGGTTGACAAAGCCCTGGATAGGATGATTTAGTTGGTGATTGGTCCTGCTTTAAGCAGGGGGTTGGACTAGATGACCTCCCTTCCTACCCTAATATTCTATGATTCTATGAACAACAAGAATTTTTGCTATAAACTGGGGATTTATCAGTTGGAAGTGATAGAGGAGGAGAGAGACCTGGGTGCTTGGGTGTATTTATCAATTACAGGATGACTATGAGTTGCCAATGTGATTTGGCTGTGAAAAAGGCTAATGCAATCCTAGGGTGCATCAGATGAGGTATTTCCAGTAGAGATAGGGAAGTGCTATTGTCATTATACAATACACTGATGGGACCCCATCTGGAATACTGTGTTCAGTTCTGGTCTCCCATGCTTAAGAAAGATGAATTCAAACTGGAACAGTGAAGAGAAGGGCTACTAGGAGGATCTGAGGAATGGAAAACCTGCCTTATGAAAGGAGATTCAAAGAGCTTGGCTTGCTTAGCCTAACAAAACAAAGGTTGGGGGAGATATGATTGTTCTCTATAAATACATCAGAGGGACAAACACCAGGGAGAGAGAGGAGTTATTTAAGTTAAGGGCCAGTGCTGACACAAGAACAAATGGATATAAACTGGCCATCAACAAGTTTAGGCTTGAAATCAGAAGGTTTCTAACCGTCAGAGGAATTAAGGCCTGGAACAGCCTTCCAAGGTAAGCAACAGGGGCACAAATCCTGTCTTGCGACAGTGGCCAGTCTGAGGTGCCCCAGAGGGAATGAACAGCACAGGTAATCATCAGGTGATCTATCCCCTGTTGCTCATTCTCAGCTTCTGCAAAAATCAGCTTCTGGTTCAGACAAATCAAAGAAACGCCTTGCCAAGTACACTTTTTCCCCTTTGATATTCCTCTCCAGTTACAGGAAATATCTGCAGCTGGCTACGATAGACACTTACCGCTCTAAGCAGTGTTTAGCAGTAAGAACCCACTGTGGGGCTATCAGAGTGCCACCACAAAAGTGCATGTTGAAACTGGAAGAGAGAGGAAAGGCATGAGATTAGTTTGAGAATGTGAAGTTAATTCTCCACTATCACAGCAATGCACTGTGAGGTCTACTAGTAAACTATCAACTTTGCTTATTCAGGAGCTTTTAGGATTCCCAGATTTTATTCTACAGATCATGAGAAAGTAAATGATGATTTTCATCAAGAGCTGAGGTTTGGTTGGCTCAAAATATGAGAAAAGATAGTTGATACTGTGGGGGTAAAAATAGGATAGGACACTACCTATCTTGAATCTTGAAAGATTGTCCCAGTTTCAACAGTAGGGTTCTGTATTCAGACGTATAAACAATATTATGACATATCTTATTAACTAGGGCTGTCAAGTTATTAAAAAAAGTAATCACTATTAATCATGTCATTAAAAGATTAATTACATGATTAATTGTGTTAATAATGGAATACAATTTATTTAAATATTTTTGATGTTTTCTACATTTTCAAATATATTGATTTCAATTATAACACAAAATGCAAAGTGTATAGTGCTCACTTTATATTTATTTTTATTATAAGTATTTGCACCGTAAAAAACAAAAGAAATAGTATTTTTCCATTACTCTCATACAAGTATTGTAGGGCAATCTCTTTATCATGAAAGTTGAACTAATGTAGAATTAGGCACACAAAATAACTGCATTGAAAAATAAAACAATGTAAAACTTTAGAGCCTACAAGTCCACGCAATTCTACTTCAGCCAATCTCTCAGAAAAACAAACTTGGTTACAATTTTCAGGAGATAATGCTGCCTGCTTCTTGTTTACGGTATCACCTGAAAGTGAGAACTGGCGTTTGCATGGCACTCTTGTAGCAGACAGTGCAAGATATTTACATACCAGATGTGCTAACGATTCATATGTCCATTTATCTTCAACCACCATTCCATAGGACATGTGTCCATGCTAATGATGGGTTCTGCTCGATAATGATCCAAACCAGAGCGGATCGATGCATGTTTGTTTTCATTATCTGAGTCAGATGCCACCAGCTGAAGGTTGATTTTCTTTTTTGGTGGTTTGGGTTCTGTCGTTCCTGCATTGGAGTGTTGCTCTTTTAAGACTTCTGAAAGCATGTCCCACACCTTGTCTCTCTCTCAGATTTTGGAAGGCACTTCAGATTCCTAAAGGTTGGGTCAAGTACTGAGGCTATTTTTAGAAATCTCACATTGGTACCTTCTTTGCATTTTGTCCGATCTGTTGTGAAAGTGTTCTTAAAACAAACATGCTGGGTCATCATGGGAAATATGTGGCAGAATGCAAGTAAAACAGAGCGGGAGACATACAATTCTCCCTCAAGGAGTTCAGTCACAAATGTAATTAGTGCATTATTTTTTAACAAGCATCATCCTCATGGAAGCATGTCCTCTGGAATGCAGGCTGAAACATGATAGGGCATATGAATGTTTAGCATATCTAGTACATAAATACTTTGCAATGCTGGCTACAAAAGTGCCATGCAAATGCCTGTTCTCACTTTTAGATGACATTGTCATTAAGAAGCAGGCAGCAGTATCTCCTGTAAATGTAAGCAGCCTTGTTTGTCATAGCGATTGACTGAACAAGAAGTACGACTGAATGGACTTGTAGGCTGTAAAGTTTTACATTGTTTTGTTTTTGACAGCAGTTATATAAAAATATGTATTTGTAAGTTGCACTTTCATCATAAAGAGATTGCACTTGTATGAGGTGAACTGAAGAATGCTATTTCGTTTTCATTTTACAGTGCAAATATTTGTAATAAAATAATAATGTAAAGTGAGCACTGTATACTTTATATTCTAGTTGTAATAGAAATCAGTATATTTGAAAATATAAAAATATCTGAAAAAAATTAATAAATTTCAATTGGCATTTTATTAATCGTGATCAATTTTTTTAATCACAATTAATTTTTTTTAGTTAATTTGCGTGAGTTAACTGCGATTAAATGACAGCCCTAATCTTAACCATCTTGGTTTGTGGTGTCCTACTGGACACATTGCAAAAGCTTGCAACCATGCATAGCTGTGAGCAGGTGACTTGAATGACAGCAGTAGATAGGCATATATCACTGATGCCAACGTATACAATTTTCATTGTTTTGAGGACAATATTTTTTATGGTGGGCAGCAGATTTTTGTGGGCATTTTCATCAGTCCTTTTCTTAGCACCACTAGTGCTCTATAACAAACCATAACCCAATATGACACTGAAAATGTTTGGTTCTGGAGATTATTGCTCTGATACAGCTCTGACCAAAGTCAATGGAAGCCATTGACTCCAATGGAAACAGGACTGGATCCTGTATAAACAGGGATGACATAAAACCATCAGAACAAATTTTAAATTGGGTCTAAATCCCCATGGCAGGATACAAATAACTCCTGTTGCATTCAGTGGGAATTATTTGTTTCCCATGTCAGTAAAGTTAAAGCACATTTTGGACTAGTGGTGCAAATCAATCCTATGTAAATATTTAGGACAAAATGGGAGGGATTCTAGTTAACTAAATTACATTTACTAGCTCAGGACAATCTTGTCAAGAGAAAAAAAGGTTGTGCAATATATTTTGTTTAAAAGATTTATTTTAGAGGCATTTCAGGTTTGGGGGCATTTTTAGGGACAGAGATCAAAACTACTCTCCTGAAAGCATAAGCTCCACTTACAGAAACTTCAAGAGTTAAATCCTTTCTGTGAAGTTGTTACTGAGGTGCCCGGGGTAGTGAGGTTACTTTCTAAGTTATAATGCAATGTGGAATAGTTATACCTTGTTCTGAGACTGATTTGCCAGGGCCAAGAGTGTGGATTTGAAACACACCCGCCAACAATCCTTGTAGGGCACAGCTTTGGACGGGTCTTGGCTTTTCCACACTCATATTTGGGAGGAGCTAAAGAATGAAATGAAGTCAACGTGAAGAATTTTAAAGCAGCTGTTATACCATCCACCATATAGTTAAATAAACGGGGAGAGGAAGGTTACCTCTACACCTTCTCTAGTTTGTCTAGTTCTCTCATTTGATACTCACCAAAGGACAAGCATCATGTGTCCATCTTACAAGAACTCCGAGTGGAGAAATTATATAAATTCTTGGGGTAGGGATTGTCTCTTTGTGTTATGCTTGTACAGAGCTTAACACAGTGGCCTCAAGATGCTACTGTAGTACAACAACACAAAATAATTGACAGGCCAACACCCGGCCATGGGCTGTATTTCCAAGCTCTTTTGTGTGCACGTTAGGTACAGTGTAAGCACATATTTGCATATACATTGTTTTAATTATTTAAAGGTATAAAGATTTCCACTAGTTTGGCTATTTTTAGGGTGAGATCTCTCAAAAACACCTTTTATTAGTTACTGTTTCAAATAAGTTGTTTTGGGGAAAGGTCTGTGGTCCATGTAATATTTGCCATTACAGGGTGCTCATTTTTTTCTGAACTTTCAAAATCCTTTTCCAGAGAGCTAAATAGTTGAAGCTACATCTTGACTTCCATATGCAGTCAAACCTCCTATTTAACTCTGTGAGTCCCAGGGTTTTGATTTGCACATGGTGTTTTGGATATGAATTATTAACCCTTGCAAAATAAATAAGTAAAATTTAGTAGGGGTAGTCTCATTTCAGGTCACTGTTGTTGTGGTTATTTATTTGTATTGCAGCATGGCCTACTGGCCACTACCTCATTGTGCTAGGCACTGTACATACATAACAAAATGCCAGCCCTACTCCAAATAGCTTACAATGTACCTGTAAGACAAAAGACAACAGGTGGCTACAACAAACATGTGGGGGTGGCGAGCACAAGGATGATTATGATCCATGTGGCAAGCAGCCGTCCCAGTACACCAGCCGCCTGTGTTTTGTCAGATGCATGCATCCAGCTCTTGTTTGTGTGTCCCAGAAGCTAGAATATGAGCCTTGCTCTTTCAATTCAATAAAAAGCTTGGAGTACAACCGCACCCCTCAACGCTTTCCCTTTCTTGATCCCCAAATGCCTTTCCTTTTAAGTAAACAAATTAAGGGAATTTGTTCTTAAATATTTAGAGTCAGATTCACTCCCCAGGCACCATGAAGAGCATTTTGTCAGGGAAGGGCAGATTTATTTTGACGTCTAGGACTGCACCCCTCCAGCAGAGGATCCCAGGGAGATGCACTAAATAAGAGTATCTCTAGGTCAGCCTGTCTCAGCCTACTCCTGCATCCATCCCACCCAATTTGCTTGTGTCTGTTGACAGACCAGCCCTGAGAGCAACCTGCAGATTTAGGGCCTGATCCAAAACCCACTAAAGCCAATGGGAAGACTCCTATTCAATTCAATGGGCTTTGGACCAGGCCCATACTCTGGGGTGAGGTTTAGTTACAACTGTGAATAAGAACCTAGTGATGTGGGTGGTTTAGTTCTTGTATGACCAGCTCCAGCAATGACAGACTGCACATTCGGTAGAGATCAGACAATCCTGTCGTGATTAGACACCGCTTTCTTACCTAAACTTTAGATGATTATTACCAGCAGATGCTGTTGTCAGTTCCATGGAACTATAATTTGAAATATAAAGCTCCTGTAAAAGCCGGCCTTTTCCTCTCAGATTGAAAAATAAAATTACCCAGCGTACGTGTCATGAAACATTTTCAGAAGTGTAAATGGGGAAGACAAGACTCTTTAAAGAATAATTACGGCACTCGGTGATTTCACAGTATTCCCAGGCTTTCCTCGGGTCTGTTGTATAGCACCAAGGACCATTGACATCTCCATCGGGATTCCTGCAGTACTGTAATAAATACAGAAATGACCAAGCAAACAGCAAAGCCCTGAATATTAAGAAGGGAATTATAAAGTCTATTGATTTATGCTTGTATAATAATATAAAACTAAATGTTGAATTTTTCCCCCAAACACTATTTCAATGTTTTCTGCATAATTAATTATTCTCATTGCAATAAAATCCTTTGTTTTCTTTTTCTCAAAACTGTTAGATGAATTTAGTGAAATATCATGCAAATAAAACGGATAGAACTTTCTTCAGCCAGGCAAACCACAAGTACCAGAACCAGCCTGAAACTCCAATTGTTCCTATGGACTCAAGGGTACAAAAAACATATGATGGGATTTTTCTAAAGCGCTTAGCATTGGCCTAACTCTGTTCCCACTGAAGTCAATCAGAGTAATTAAGCCTATGCTAAACACATTGCCAAATCCCACTTTGTTTTCAAGATCTTGAGGAGATGGCAAATAGCATCTGTTTCAAGTTTGCAAAGGAGCCCATATGTCCTGGGGCCAGGCAGGTACAGCAGGAGCTTCTCTTACATAGCTTGCCAATGCACATCAACCCCAACCTGCTTAAATACCTCAGTGCTAAAAAATATCTAACGGTTTCCTCCCCTCTCCACCATTCGTGTCAGTTGTGAGAAGTCTGCCAAATCCGCTGATTCTCTTGTGGGTTTTTTGGTGAATAAACATACCCATTGGACTAGAATGAGGCCACCAATATCATTAGCACATGTTTATTTACACAGGCTTTTTTCCTGAGTTAATATTTAGGAGGGAGGGAATTGCATTGGCTGTGGGGTGGGAGCCAGACTCTCTTCTGTTGGGAAGGTGCTATGGTGTAAGATGTAATTGATTTTATCTGCACTCAGAATTTTATCTCAATCCAGTTTTATCATTTGAAAAAAGAACTATATCAAACAGGCTCTTGCCCCAAATTCAGCCTAGAGCATTAACCAGCTGTGCCACCTAGGGACAACTCCATCTCCCTGGGCTCAATCTGCTATGTAGCCCCATATCTGCCCAAAGCCCAATAAATTATGTACCTCAGCTCCCCACATCGCCCCCCTCGTTTCTCAGAGCAACTCTGCTCCACCTGTAGCTCCACAGGTTCTTCATCTTCCCTTCCCATACGAAGTGTTGGAAGATGCAGAGGGGAAGGGGAAGGGAGAGAGAGCAGATGGACCTATTACCCCCAGGACGGGAGGAGGAGGAGGGAGCAGAGCCATCCTGAGATCTGCTGAACTCTTTCTGCTTCTTCCTGCTGTGAAAATGGTGTCAGCTGCTCCCTTTGCCTTCTCGTTTTACCCCTAAACTCTCCTCAGCTCCTATGGGGAGGGACAGCGCAGCCTGCCGCAGCCCTGCTCCAGCCCAGGAGGCAGGGAAGTGGGGCAGGCAGCCAATCAGAGGGAATTATCCCCTGTTGGGGTTTGGGGGCTGGAATTTCTCACATCATTGGGAGTCTGGCTCCAGCAGAGGCCAAAACCACATTGCTGAGGATGACATTGAGGGAAATGGAAATGCTAAGAGTGCCCCCCGTGCTCCTCCCCCCCCCCCAACCTGCCACAAGCCATGGCAGGAGTAGGATATGGAATCACACAAAACTCGGCAGCTGATTTACAAGATCAGGTTCTTAGTTTGTCCTGAGAAAAGTAAAGCAAAGTAGGAAAATGGTTCTTCAATGGCCCATAAACATGGCGGAGCAGAAAGAGTAACCACTCAACAGCAGGAAGTATTGTCAGGACTGCTGCTTACGTTTTTCTCCAGCCTTGCCCGTGGATGAGTCACTGGCGTGAAATAGTCATGGCTGTGAGGTCTCTGCGAACTCCATTCTTGACAAGTCCTGCCACTGGCGGTGGTTGCTATTGTGCCACGATAATCTTTACCATTGCCAACGACACAGTCTACAACCAGGAGAGAAAACAAGAGGGGGATTCTTTGCTGTGTATCCCTGGGCCAAATGCAGCAGGTATGTACTTTTGGTACTTACATGCCCTGTGGTGTGGCAGAAACGAAACTAGCAGGATGGTATAAAACTGAATAAGATAGCGTAGGCTAGGGTATTGCTGGAGGTGGGCAAAATACTGATAATGAAAATGTTTGGGTTTTTTGTCAAAATGTGTGTTGGGAATTCACAAAATGTGTGAATTTAGGGCAATCTTATGACATTTCAATTTTATATCATAAAATGTCAGGCCAAATATCTTCTACAGTCAGACTGGGAAAAAACCATTGAAAAGGCTCCTATTATACCAAGTTCCTTGCTTGGTTGGTGTCACTGGGGTGCTCTCAGCAGAGCAGCAGGGTTCAAAGCGAACCATTTATGAAGATGAATGGGGCAGTTCACGCTTCTCTGAGCTACAGTTTCAGGCTTTCTGAAAACATATGCAGACATCATGTAGCACTTATATTGGAGCTACATCTTGAAGCTTTTCGTGCAGCCCTGAGTGTTAGAGTAGTTTTTAAAGGAAAGGTTGGATACAGAAGACCTCACATGACTCTAGAAGCCAGGGCCTCAGGCATGTGTCTGAAGCACCAATGCGTAAGGGCTTGATGGTGCACGTTGTTAAGCGTTGGCTTCAATGGGACTACTCACAAAGTTGAGTATGTACTTAAGCAGTTTGATGGACGGAAACCATATTCAATGCTATAAGATTTTTACATAATGATTATGTTTTGCTGGTTACCTGTTTGGGTGGCTGCTGTTGTACGAAGGGTTGATACCATCGTTGTCCGAGGGGGTTTTAGTAAAGGCACTTGTACATTGACACCTGTACACCGCTTCAGATTACAGAATTCCCATCTCACACTAGGATCATTGGTGTAACACCAGGGGGCTCTATCACCTTCGGGGTTTCTGCAATAGTTGTACTTCAAGTCTCTACAAATGTAAGTACAGTGTGTTCTTATTCATGTTACGGCACTGAAAGAGTTTACAGGAATCTCCTACAAAAACAGGGTATGCATATAGACACTAAAGAAATCGTATATTGTGAGACAGCAGAGCCAGGGAGCAGTGGGAGAGTGGTGGAGGGGAAATATATACGCCCTTGGCTAATTAAGGTGTGGTTCCCTGAAGACTAGGGAGGGTTGCTACAGGTTATTGGAGCACCTGTAGTCAAGTAAGGCCCTGTCAGGAACCTAATAACCCCTCCTGCTTCAGGCACTCAGGGGGTGTGAGGAAGGAGAGAGGACTGGAGTTTGGAGGTGTGTTGCTGAGACTTGAAAGACTAGAGAACTGAAGGGAGAACCCGCCTCAGCATGGCAGGGAGACTCCCTCCATCAATGTCAAGACTAGAGGGTAACCCTGCTCAAGGGGGAAGAGGGTAAGAAACCTGCAGGGTTGGGAGGAGCGGGGCTTAAAATTGAGGAGCAAACCCAAACCCCTCCCCTGCTTCCCTCCTCTACCACTTTCCTGGGCCATTAACAAGATCCTTTGTGCCCCAAGAGCAGGGGTAAGGGGTGGTTTCTTAGCCTCCTGCTAAGAAAAGAGCAGGACCTACCACACCAGCATCAGCCATTTGCCACAATATATTTATTTAACATATATAGCAGAAATTCTATTGCCATCGTGAAAAGAAAAAATCCTTTATGGCTATTATATAAGCAGAGGGCTGAAGTTCATATTGACATCATCACTGGTAACATGGTCCTTTTTTATGCATGAGGGAATATAAAACAACATTGGCAGAATTTTAGCCAAAAGCTATGCTAATATTGTGATTTGCTGAGTAATGACTGGTGTCATAATATTCTTTTTAATAAGGACAAATAAAGGTATGCAATAGTAGAAAATGTGCAATTATTAAGGCCCTATTTAACTGGTGATATTGTGGAAGTCGCGGATTCCACAGTATTAGGCTTCTATTGCAAATTTGACAGCCTTGCATGGAGCTGATAATGGGAGCCCTGGCTGCCCCAGCCCACTCTCAGCCCTGGACCCCCTACTCTCAGCTCCAGGTGGCTGATAGTGGAAAATCGTGGAAAAGAAATAATAGACTTTATTACCACAAATAATAACGTCCAGTATTACTTTTCTGCAATTTTCCATGGCTTGCCTGCAGCTCAGCTACAGTTTTTTGACAATCATCCTGCAATTCAAGTAGGGCCTTAGCAATTATGTATTAATAAATATTCAAATAGATGCAGAACTTTTGGCAGGGAGAAGGGGACTTGCTTTTAGACATCAAAATGAAGGATTTTTAAAAATAAAAATTAAGAAAATACCAGGTCCTTCTCTCAAAGTTCTTATGGTGTAAGGCTCAGTGAACACTTTTGCATGTGAATAACTTTATGTGTAAGAATAGTGCCACTGAATTTACTGGGACAACTCCCATGCATATGTGTTTGCAATGTTAGGGCACAAAATAGAGACACAACACAAAGAAGGACAAAATGGATATGGAAAAGAGGGATGAGAGTTAGATGAAAAGAATGTGTGACTAGTTTTCTAGTCATATAAATACTGGTATATTTAATCAGAGACTGAGGTGCATCAAGAGAGGAGAAGCAGATAGCATAGGAATGGAGGACACTGCAGACAGTAAGGCCACAGAAGTGGGTATTGAGTAGGTATTTGAAAGTGGAGAAGAGAGACGAGTGCACAGAAAAAAAGGATGTATTTCCAGGCACAGGTAGCCTGGAAATGGCATCAGAGGCCATACTTGGAGGAGGAGGCAAAAGGAGCAACCAACTGGTCAAAGTGAAGGTGACAAGATGGTGTGCCAGAGACGAGATGACATGTAAGCAGGATTTCAACCAGGAGTTACTTTGAAAGAGACAGGGACTCCATGAAAGGACTTGAGAAGATGATAACATGGTTGGAGAGCTGTGACAGGATGATTATTTAAGCTTCTTTATTTTGGACTGACTGAAGAAGGCAGAAGTGAGCATTAAAAGCCCAGTGAGTAGCCATTTACATTGATCCCACAACCCCTCATTCCAATTTATCAACCCAAGATGAGTTTCCAGTTATTTACTTACTATCCATAACACAGACTATCATACTTTAGATGCCTATACACAAATGCAAGGAGTATGGGTAATAAATAGAATAACTGAAGTGTTAGTACATAAAGTAAATTATGACTTAACTGGCAACACAGAGATTTTGTGGCACAAGTCTCATGACTGGAATATTTGTCTATAGGGATATAGCTTGTTCAAGAAGGGAAGCCAAGATAAAAAGGGAGGAAGGGCTGCATTATGCATCCATAATATATACACTTGTTCTGTGGGCCAGATGGAAGTAAGAGCCAGACCAGTTGGAAGTCTCTGGTTAAAGATAAAAGGGGGGAAATAAGGGTGATGTCAAGGTCGGGGTCTACTACAGTCCACTGAATCAGGAAAAGGAGGTGGATGAGGCATTTCTAGAACAAAAAACAGACATTTCCAAAACACAAGAACTGGTAGTAATGGGGGACTTTAATTATCCAGACATCTATTGGAAAAGTAATACGGCAGAATACAAAACTTGCAGTAAGTTCTTGGAATGTATCAGGGACAACCTTTTATTTCAGAAAGTGGCAGAAGTAACCATGGGAACAGCCATTTTAAATTTGATTCTGACCAGCAGGGAGGAACTGATAGTTAATCTGAAGGCAGAAGGCAATTTGGGTGAAAGTGACCATGAAGCCATAGATCTCATGATTATAGGGAAGGGAAAGAGTGAGAGAAGTAGAATAAGAACAACGGACTTTTAAAAAAGTAAATTTAGAGAACTGGTAGGTAATGTCCCAGGGAAGAAAATCTAAAGGAAAAAGGAGTTCAGGAGAGCCGGCAGTTTCTCGAGAAGACAATATTAAAGGCAAAACTGCAAACTATCCTGATGAAAAAGAAAGATAGGAAGAATAGTAAGAAGCCAGTATGGCTCCATCAGGAGCTCTTTAATGACCTGAAAAATCAAAAAGGAATCCTAGGAAAAAAGGAATCCTAGAAAAAGTGGAAACATGAACAAATTTCTAACTATTTAATGCCTGTTTTGCTTCAGTCTTCACTAAAATGATTAATGGTGACCTGCTACACAATACAATTAATACCAACAACAAGGAGCAAGCCAAAATCTGGAAAGAACAGGTTAAAGTCTATTTAGACAGGTTAGATGTATTCAAGTCAGCAAGGCCTGATGAAATTCATTCTAGGGTACTTCAAGAACTGGCTGAAGCAATCGTGGAATGGTTAGCAATTATCTTTGAGAACTCCCGGAGGGTGTGTGAGGTTCCAACTGAATTGGATTTTAACATTCTCTCTCTCAAGGCACTCCTAGAAAATTGGTAAAGAAATTTGTTTGCAGTGTGAATTTTAACTTGACAGCGTCCCTGTATGTGGACAGCACAATTAATAGATTTCTGGACAATGCCTACACTGATTTTGTGATAGTGGTTGAAGTAAACATACGCATTTGGATATGCCTCTGGGGTTTTTGTGTGCTTGTGCGGAGACATTGATCTCCATGCTTGGCATCTCTTTCCTGAGACAGTCAATGAAGTTGTGCCACGGTAACTCAGGCCAGTGCCTCGAAAGCAATCCTCAATGACTGGACCCTGGTGAAGCACAATTTCATCTGTAATGAACAATAAAAAACAGTGCTTTAAAAGTGAATTTTACTTTGATAAGTGAGCATCAAAAAAACCCAAATAAAAGCAATAAAGAAACAAGTCAGAGTGATTAGCCTGCCTGTCACAGATACCTTCTTCTGACAAGATCTCATTCAGAAGGGGCATTTCTGAGGATGTATGGAAGATTTTAACAGTTACTTTCGTGAGTTAGATGCTGTTCCTTAGATGGAATCTCAATTTCAATTTTGCATTGGGATGGTTTCCCTTTGTTTGTACTGAAAGAACTTGAGGTTGTTAGTTAGTATATGGAAACAAGTTGAAGTGTTTGACTGGATTTTTCAGGGGGTAGAGTTTAGATGCTGATGTTTTCTCTTAAATGACTGTAGCTTCTATTGATTTATCAATGAACACACATACTTGATGGTGCCAAGCCATTTGGGTAACTGAGATCCTACTGTACTTGAATCATTTGTAGGGCTGGTCGAAATTCTTGAGCCAAATATTTTCTCACCAAAAACTGGAGTTTTGTCCAAAACAATCATTTTAAACAGAGAAATGTCATTTTCAACCATTTTTAAAACAATTGCAATGAGAAATTTTGAAACAACAGGAAATTTTTCATTTCAGTTTTCAAAAACAGAATATTTATTGAATTTGTAATTACTATGTTTTTCTGCTTTATCTCCATTTTTTTCCCTTGCCATTGAATGCAATTGATTAATGCTTTCTAGGGTCTTTTTCCCCATTTTTAGCTTTTTCCACATTTTTTAAATCTTCTCTGATGTTAGAAAAGATACTAAGTTCAAAGGGAAAATGAAACTCCGTAAGCTCAGTAACTTTTCCAAAGCCGAGGCAATCAGCCAAACAATATGATGTGAAACATTTCTTCCTCACACTGAGCCTTCCCAACCGGACTTAAATCTTACCCTCAACATGTTCAACCTTCCACTAATGTTCAGATGTGGTTTTCAGAGTGTTCAGATCCACAAATTAATATAAATATGAATAAACAATGATTTGTGATTGGTACAAAAAAGAATGACTGTCTCCCACTATTCCTTCAACTTCCACATCACAGGTGCATCCACTCTCCTTACCAGTGATTACTGCATCTGTCTTGTCACAGCTGGGTATGTTACAATATTCCCATCGTGTTGTGCTGTTGGTGGTATAACACCATGGCTTGATCTCACCGTCAGGGTTTCTACAGTAGTTTTCTTCGAGCGACCTGAAGCAAAAGCACTATGTGAAAACTAGCTTCTTGTGGAAATCTGATAATGACCAAGAACAAGGGGAGGGGAAGAATGTTTCCTCACCTGTTTACTATTGTGTTTATTGTGAGTCACTACTCCAGCAAAATGTTGCTCAGTACAGTAAAACCTCCATTTAACGGACTAATTCGGGCGAGGGGGTGTCCGTTAAATCAAAAAGTTCGTTATTTAATTTTTTTAAAAAAACGAGCTGTCGGAGCAGCAGCCCGCCCGCCACAGGGGGGACCTGCTTGCGGGACTCGGGCGGGAGCCGGCAGCCCGCCCGCAGGTGGGAGCCGGGCGGGAACCGACAGCTAGCCCGCCCGCAGGCGGGACCCGGCAGACAACCAGCCAGCCCGCCCGCTGGCGGGACTCGGGTGGGACCCGGCAGCCAACCAGCCCACCCGCAGGTGGGACCCGGGCGGGAGCCGGCAGCCAGCCCGCCCGCTGGCGGGACTCGGGCGGGACCCGGGAGCCGGCAGCCAGCCCGCAAGAAATGGATTTCGGATGCATCAGACTTGCTCAGAAATTTTGTCCGTTGCATCCGAAGTCTGTTAAATCGAGGTCCGTTAAATCGAGGGTTTACTGTAATTACATTTATCCGTAATAAAGACAAATTACTGCCATGCATTACTGTTGTAAGTCTGGTCAGCATTCTAGGTAAGCGAGGTCCACATGCTAAGAATATGAGCAGCTTTTTTGATGCTTATGTAACCCCAGGTGAATATTACAGGTTCCCCTCTATGTTCATCCACAGAGGATATGAGTTGTTACAAACCCTAGTTTTACAGCCTTGACTCTTCATCTTAAACTGTAACAGCTCATGCTTTTACCTCCGGAGGTCCCTGGTATGTTGGCCAAGATAGCAGTGATCACATTGGACTGGAGACTTAAAGTATGTGCTGCTATAGATGGAGCTTAAGAGTGAGGCTGTAACAGCTCATATCCTTTGTGGGTCAGCAGAGAAGAGAATATGTAACACCCATGAATCACACTTGTACTTCCTTCACTTATGACAGGACACCAAGAGTAGTACTGATAAAGCACATTATAGAACAGTATCATCACTGGGAAAAATAACTTTTCTAACACTCTTATTCTACATGGAAGCACCTGGGTATGGAACACAGTAAAGGATAGATGTGAGTGGGGAAAGGAAGAATAGGAAGAGCACAAATGCCAGAGAGGAAGATGCAAGTACATGAGAATGAGAAATGAAGAGGGGGAGCACAGGAAAAATAAGAGAGCAGAATTTAAAGAAGAATAAGAGTTGAAATAGTATGGAGAAAAGAGAACTTAGCAAAATAGTTGGAGAAAAATTGTTCCAACCTTAATATTATGTCTACATCATCATGAAATAACTGTGTTCCTGGGTACTTCCAGCAGGCACCAAATAATGAAGAGATTTTACATACTTGCAGGGATAGTTCTCTGGAGTCCTGGCATGTTTGTAGGGAAACTGAGCACTCCAATGTTGACAAGTGTTTCCTGACACGGTGACACTTATCTTGCCTCGATAATCCTCTCCGCTTCCTGAAAGGCACTGACGTTCTGGGCCAGAAACTGGTGGTGGTGTAGCTATACCAGAAAAGGAAATGAATATAAACAGTGCCATCAAGATATGTAAACTTAACTTTGCATAACTCAGCTTAACTGTGCATAATGTGGAACATGCACATTTTGTTTCCATACTGGTGAGGTTTCCGAAGGCTATGGCAAGACATCAGCCAAAGCACAGAGATAACATCCAGATACTCCTTCGTGATTCTTCTCACTTGGATTTTAAGTTGCCATAAAATTTTCAAAAGGAATCAAACTTTCCAAATAGTGAATTCTATTCTATGCTGAACCCTCTGAAACATTTGGTGGCAACATGACCACATTTAAACCATCCATCCTGTCCTCCTCCCTGGCTGTCTCACCATAATGGAGGTGAGAATAGTGAGGTGAGGGAGGACACCTAGGTGAGCCTGAGAGGTAGGATGGAAGAACAAAGATTGTCAGACAGGAGGTAGTGAGGATGAGGCTCTGTGAGATGTTGTAAAGAGAAGCATCACAGCAGGGAATGGGGCCTATGGAACTAAAATACAAATGTGGAACGGGAAGCTCTAAGGGAAGAGCGAGTCTTGGAATAAGGAGCCTGAGATGGTCTGGGTTGTGAGTTTTCCATATTTATTTATTTGGGGGGGGGGGTTAACTTCAAGATGAAAATGAACATGCATTTTGACTGTATGTGTAATTTCCCGATGGGAGAATAATAAGGTTAGAAGGTCATCGTGTTCCATAAAACTAGTTAAAGTTCTAAACTCAGTATCAGTGATCTAACAGTTTCTCAACCCATTTCTTACTTTAGAGAAACCTGTCAAATAATCACTCTCCATCAATAAATAGGTGTTTTAATTTATCTCTATCCAGCAAATCTCTATGCTCATTGTGACGGGGCTGACCAACCCCGCCCTAGGCCAGGCAGTGTCAGGCCTATGGTATTGACAGAGGAAGTCCCACCTCCCCGGCAGGACTGGGCATGCTTCAAATGCTCAGGTAGTATAAAGGGATTGAGCTCAGCTCATTCTAGGCTGGTGGTTGCAGGGGAAGGATCTACCCGGGAAGCAGAGGACCAGCCACAGACCCTGAAAGTGTTGGGAACCGAAGCTTCCCCAAGCCTGCTTGAAGCCCAGCGACTGGAGGAGCCAGAGGAGGCGACTGACCCAACAGCTCGCAGAGCAGCCAAAGGTGCCTTGGAGACTCCAACTGCTAGGAAGTGACCCAGGGAGGGTGGTGAAGTGGTACCTCCCTCCCGGGAAACCTCAGCATGTTTCGGTTGGACCCCCCGTGCTGAGTCAGTGGCAAGGTACTATGCCACTATTAGGACCCTGGGTCGGGGCCCAGTGGAGTCGGGTGGGCCTGGGCCCCCCTACTTAGGCCACCACACCCCTAGATGGACGACCCTCCTCTATAGACTCCAGCCATTAGGCATCACTGCCCTGCAACAAGGGCTGCTCTATTGACTTGCACAGGTTTAAATAATTGGAATTTAGGAAATTATTCTATTAATGATGTACCTTCTCTGGTACAGAAGGCTCTTCTTGGGATATTTGTTGATAGATTCCACCCTGCATCCTCACCCCCAACTTTTCCCTACATTTTGGTTCTAGCGTCTAACTGTTTCAACTGCCTGCATGATAGCTAACTTGGGATCCACAATCTCCATAAGTAACACTTACTGCAACGTGGAATGTTACAATATTCCCAGCGTTTCGTGGGGTTGGTAGTGAAACACCAGGGTCGAGGCTCACCATCAGGATTACGGCAGTAATTCATCTTCAGATTCTTCTCTGGAAAGCTGAAGATTAGAAGTTTAAATTAAGAATCTAATTCACTAATGGCTGACGGTATGAATGGCCCCCTCCTGTTGCTGCACAATGGGCTTTTGGGGAACTCAGCTACGGGGCTAAGGAGTGAGATATAAATTACATAGGAAAAAACGATATTAAAAGAACAGTAAGGTGTCAAAGTCGACACTCAACGTTAGGAAATGCCAGAATGAAGGTTACCTGTGCAACCTCCATTTCAGCCCCTTGTTCATATGCACAATGGTAGTTCTGTCTAACATCTTGCAGTAAGTCTATGGCAGTCCAGCAATAAGAGTCCCAGTCCAGTGTCTTACCCATATGAGAACATCCTTTCTCTTCTTGCAACCCACAGCCTCGTTCACTGTCCATTCTGTGCACTGAATGAGACAGGGGGTCTTGTACAGCAAATGACATGGGATCATTTAATTAAAATATTGTCCCATGATACATGCACACAAGGAGGCAGAACAGCCTTAAACTTATGTATGTGCTTAACAGCTTTGCTGGACTGGGGCCTAAAGGAATTACTAGACCCTTCTCTAACAGTGAGTTCATTTTTAAAAGGAGATGTTGCTTTGTTGGTTTCCTAAGTAGCTCACCTTTACGCAATGTATCATACTAGAAATTTTTTTTAAATTGAACATATTTGTTGTAAATTGAAATTGCTCATGTGCTCCACTGTGTTGTGCCCCACTCTCAGTGACCTATGTCTAGTTCTCCATTTGCCTTTTCCCCTCAACATGTTGGACTAGTTGCTGTGATTAGCTCTTCCTGAATGCACATGTGTAGGAGAAGGTGCAGGACACTTGCTTCACAGCTGACTGCTCAGGGTCTAGCCATAATCACCATCGCTCTATTCCCTGAACATAAACACCTTTCAGAGTCAGCAGAGACAGTGGTGGTGAAGGAGGTTGGGGTGAAGAGAACTGGTTTAGCATGAGGAATGGAAGAAGATAAAAGAGAGAGAAAGAAATGAAGCATTTGCACCAGGGGATCAAACCTTTGCTTTATCTAGTCCTGTATTAACCTCAGTTCTTCAGAGGAAGGGAATCCCAAAACCACCCCCTATGATGCCCTTTCCACCTAGTTCAGTACTGTGACATTGGGGGAGATATTGCTTCCTGGCAGGTCAGCTTAAAGCTGTGAAGCATATAAATCTGTTTCTCTGGTTTCCATATTTGTAAGATCTCATAGCAGAAAACTTTCATAGTATCACCACATCTTTCTTCTGATATTTTGTAAGCTTATCTGTTTCAATGTGTGTTGATTAGAGACTGTCTTTAACAAAAAGGGGAGGTTTACTTTAAAATGTTACTGTCTTTCAGATTCAACCTCCTACTTGTTCATTCTGATTCATCAGAGAAGAATGAAGGGCCATCTGAGGAGGCTTCATGTCACCAGCTGTTATGTTCTATACATCAGCCGAGAGTGGGGAGCACTAAAAAGATCTTAAGTTTCAGATAAATATGGCCCAGTATTTGAGCTTTGCAAAGTGGTTATTATGGGTTTTATGAATGGCAGTATAGTCCAGTGGATAAGGTACTGCCCTTAGAGTTGAGACCTGGGTTCTACTTCTGCTCTGCTACTGAGCTGTTATGTGACCTTGGGCAAGCCACTTAAGACCTGATAGTCAGAGGTGCTCAGTCCTAACAACTCCAGTCTTTGCGACTCTGGTCGTCAAGCATCTCTGAAATCTCTGCTCTTCTATTATTGGTTTTGTTTCTTTGTTTTGCTATTTATTGGCATTGTTATAGCACCTAGGAACCCTGTTAATGGATCAGGACCCCAATATGCTAGGACATCCCAAGGAGCTTACAATTTACATATAGTATAAGACAAGAGACAATAGGTGGAAAGGGACAGGCAGGGGAAATACAATAAAACATTGAGACTTTTATTTTTTTAAAAACCAACCTCTTCATGCCTCAGTTTCCCCATCTGTAAAATGAGGTTGGCTACCAATCTGTCATTTTGAAGTCTTTAAACCATGATTGGAGGACTTCAGTAACTCAGCTGGAGGTTAGGGGTCTATTACAGCCATGGGTGGATGAGGTTGCCCTCCAAAAATCATGATCAAGTATTAGCAACATGAAAATGGAAAATTACTATGCCAAAGAATCTAACCAGCTTTTTTTTCCTCCTGGCTCCAGACCCCAGAGGCTATTTTGCTGGTCTTTGGTCCCTCTAGCTAATCAGTTATTTCATAACTGGTCATGACTTACTTTGAAGGGTTGTACCCATGAGAGTGAGGCTCCTGAGAATCCCAGTGCTGGCACTCAAGCCCAGACTCAGTTTGGCAGACTTTGCCTTGGTAGTTTTCGCCACTGCAATGCATACACTCGTCTGTATGGACAAAGAGTGAAAACAAAGAAACAGGTAAAAAATCAGGAATAGCACCGGTCCGGAAACTTTCACTTCAGACTTGCCATCAGCTCAAAAGACCAATTAGAAGGCAACGCTAGAGTGAAGAACTATTCTAAAATGGCAAGGCTCTTTCTACTGGGCGGGTGACTTCACCTACTTAATTACATTCATTTTATTTGTCTTATTTGTTACACTATAGTGTATCTTTTAAACTAAAAATAAAGCAAACTACAATTAAAGAACGGACATGACAAGAAGATTCCTAAGGAGTGGTTAGGATGTATATATCACTGGAGAAGCTTCCTTTGCAAAGTAGGTTCCTTTAAAGTGTAATGACTTGGGTAATGAAGACTCTGATTCCATGGGATGTAATATGACGACGCTAAACAGCTAACATTCACCCACGACTCTCAACGATCAGACCATGGCGAGGCCGACCCTCTGGATTGATGTTCATTTGGTTTCCTGAACATAATCCATTAAGTTTCATAGATTTGACTTTGAAAGCAGAAGGGACCATCAAGATCATCTAGTCTGAGCACCTGCCCATTGCAGGCCACAGAACCTCATCCACCCATGGCTGTAATAGCCCCCTGACCTCCAGCTGAGTTACTGAAGTCCTCAAATCATGGTTTAAAGACTTCAAATTACAGAGAATCCACCATTTACTCTAGTTTAAACCTACAAGTGACTTGTACCCCATGCGGCAGAGAAAATGGGCTCAGTAAAATTGTCTGTGTGAGCTATAGAAGGAACATAAAGGAAGAGCCATATGTTTAGAATAGGGGAGTTGAACCAAGATTCATCTCTTTATGCCCTGAGCAAAGGAACCCTAGAAGTCCATGGCGCTTATGCTCATTAACTGAATCAAATCTTATGTGACTGCAAGATTTTCAGGGCTGGCCCATGCCGTATGTCTGCATGCAAAACTCCCACTGGTGTCTGCATGACTATGATCATCAAGTCAATCTTCCTTTTCTTAAATATGCCATTTTCTAGTTAGAAAAAAAAAGAAAAGCTTTGGTGTGTGTATCCTGACCTTCACATTCTTGGATGTTACAGTAATCAAATCTGGTATTAGGATCTGTTGTGTAACACCAGGGTCCTTTTCCATCCTCATCAGGATTTCTGCAGTAGTTTGCCTCTAACCCTGCAAGGGGTTTTTTGGTAGGTGTATAGCTGAAATAAAATAAAAATGCCATTACAGAGAAAGTGAAATGTCCTAATTTCTCAGGTGATTTTGGCTCTATCATACACATGAAAGGCCAGGGAAATAGATGTTCCCTTTGGCTGCTCAGAGTTGAAATTCTTATCAGAAGAGCATTCTGTGGCTGTCCTTAGTAGCCTCTTCATAGCTACTGGATGTCAGTTCTTTGATTCCTCTGGGGAAAAGCCAACAGTTTCATATCTACAGTTTGTAGGAAATAGGACAGCCTCATAGTCCAAGAATGCTCTTTTACACTTGCAACGGATTGTTGCTGTTGGACTGCCAGGGTCCGAGCTCCATCAATAACTGTCTGCTGTGTTTTTCTAACGCACATAGTTAAAAAGAGCAATATTTCATATGGAACACTTTCCTGGGGAATGCAAAAAAGGACATTAAATACATGAGAGTTGTCAACAACTTGCATATGATACTAACCCATCCTATGTGAATGAGAGGTTATCAGTTTGATCTTGTTGACTGCTTCTCATTTAATGCCATAAAATATTGTCATGGAAACACGCAAGGGGGCTCTCCAATAAGATGATGTAACTTCTATCTCCTTTGCCACCCATTGAAGTAAACGGGTGAAATCCTAGCCCCATTGAAGTCAGCAAGAGCTTTGTCATTGACTTCAATGGAGCCAGGATTTCATCCAATGAATGCTTTGCTTGCTTAAGGACCACCACATTTGGCCAGAAATGCTATCTTTGAAATCATCCCTTAGGTCATCTAGTCTAGTACATCCCCTTGAATCACTGCAGGATACATTTCATAGATGCTTAGAAATATGTCAGCCGTGCAGGTCTTTGTGAGAACATGTAGAGATCACAGTGATCAAGACAAGGAGGAAATGATTTCCTACCAATGAATTTCCATGCTGAACAACTTGCTTTAATAATATACACTACAAAATTCTTTAATACACATTTAATATGGATGGCTTGGAATAGGTTCAGAATAACATATACACAAATATGAAATGGACATACTTAGGTATATGAGGTTCACTGTCGCTCCACTTCTGGCAGGGCACACCACTCTGAGTTTTAGATACTGTTCCTCTATAGTCCTTCCCCTTACCAGTCCTGCATTCTAAAAGATACACTGACACAAAATACAATTTTATCTATCACTATCATGTCACATCTTTTTGAATTAAATAGCTATATACAGCTTCTCCACACATGCTAATCAGCCTAAGTACCCACATTCCTAATCTTCTTTTACCCCTTGCCTCCCAAAAAGCATAATTATGCTATTGTAAAGCTCTTTAAAAATAGGTTAGTTTGCAAATTTTAATGACGTACATATGGAAGGTCACTTGAATGTTTACGTAAAGGTCAAAAAACTAAAATGTTTAGGGAAACAGATATAACAAATTATGGTTTTGAAGGGTGGTTTCAGAGTACAGCAGCTATAATTCTCCCTTCTTGGGAGTGGAATAAAACATACTTGTTATTGCCTCTGTGTTTGTGTTGCTCTGTTACAAGTAAATCTCTACAAAATATTTTCAACAAAACCTAAAAGCAGGCAATACTCATCTCATTTCAGGCAGAGTGAGGCCCCAGAAAGAATCAGAGATCTAAACATGCCTGAACTTTGGAGATTCAAAAGGTGGAATTTTGTAATTCAGACCTATTCAAGTTTGGGTGTTATTCTAAACAGTAGACAGAGATAATGTGCTTCATTGAGATTCCCCTGCTCATGAATGAAATTTGACTCATTTATGGAATTATATTGAAACTATAAGTCACCACTGCACAAGATAAAGCTGGATGAATCTGATAGAGCTAAACAATTTGGGGCAGTGCTGGCCTTTGTGGGACTGGCCTAATTGTGTGAAAACCTGGCCTTATTGAAATAAATGGAAGTTTTGACACTGATTTCAGTGCACCAGGATGTCACCCTAGCTATGTCACTTCCTTATGAAGATAGCCTTGAAGATGTAAAATGACCAGTAGCGCTGAAAGCCTAAGTTGTCAGATTTGTCCAGTCCCCTCGCAGCCATCCAAGACTGGCCTTTGAGCTCTAGAAAAACCATGCCCAAATCAAGGAACCTAGGACTAAGACTACAGAGCAGTTGACAGCTGTAGGGCTCAGTACTGATCAGGCTACTGCTTATGGAACCACGGCTACCTATGGGTTGGGCATCTGAAACTGCAGATGATGAACAGCAGCATCTCTGAATGACTCTTCACAACCGTGCCCATTTGCAGTGCCATACAGCATGCACTTCAACTCCATTCCTAGCCTGTGGTCACCGTTAAAAACCAATATTTATCATGCTGCAGTCTTTCTTATTTCCTGGTGCCAAGTTGGTCCCAAGGTACAAATGAGTACAACCTTGAGGCTTACAAATTCTTCATTTTATGAGCTAATAATGGTGAGTGTCATTTTGGTTCATTTATGAACCATTCTAGCACAGTTTACCACAATGAAACATGTACAGGACATAATCATAACGTCACATCTGTTTGAATTAAATAACTATATACAGATTCTACACACATGCTCATCAGCCTAAATATCCACATTCTGAATCTTCTTTTACCCCTTGCTTCCCTCAAAAAACCCATAGTTGTGCTATTGTAAAGCTCTTTAAAAATAGATTAGTTTGCAAAGTGTAATGATGTACATAAAGAAGGTCACTCGAATGTTTATGTAAAGACCAAAAAACTAAAATGTTTAGGGAAACAGATATAACAAGCATGCTTGTGTCTAAACTAACTTACCACAAGTGTCGTCAAGCATTCTAATACAATGCTGCTCTACTTTTATTAAGCAACCTTCATTAAGCAACCAATTTTTGATAGTCCCTTGTTTGGTCATTTAGACAGGTTTTACTCAGTATATGTTTTTAGAGGATCTGGAATAGGTCTATGTGATTATTTTTTTTAAGGGGGGCTTCTGGCATCCTTTATTTTTCCTCCCCATCCACCCATTCCCCGTGCACAATACACATGCCAATGCTCAGTGTTTCCCCTGCTCCTGGTAATAAAGTGACCTTTACTCTAGCAGAGAAGAGCTGGGTTTCATCAGGTTGATTTCAGTGTTTTTAAATGTTGGCTATGGAGAATTTTTGTTGTTTCTCAGTTTTGCTTCAAAATTTTTCAACATAACCTGCACCAAAACTACAGTAGGAGCATAATTATCCTTTTCTATACGTCAGTGTAAATCTAAAGTAACTCAGTTGACATAAAATTGATTTACCTAGGTACAGTAAGAGGAGAATTAGCCTTACTGCTTGTTTATGAATGGAGATCCAGATTTTCCTAAAATTAAGAGATATTTGGATCTGGGATTCTGATTCAGGCCTATTGCCAATCTGGCCAGACTATACTTATGGATAAATAGGCAGTCTACCATAGAATTTTTAGTTGGGAACTTTTTGTATACCCTAAGAAGTTTTGCAATGTGTTCACAATGTGTTCATCTGAAGAAATGAACACTGAAGTAGTCAAGTGCTGACACAAACTCTTTTTGTTTGAATAAACTTCTGACAGTTTATATAACCTTTAGGGTTTTTTCCATCTGCTAACAAATAACTAACTTTGAACCCTAAACTCAAGTCCATGTTCATTTGGGTTAACAATTTACAAATTGATATGTCCAAATATGACCTTTAATTCCCATTCCCCTTTTCATAACACAAACTAAATTAGCTTCTGTGTTTTATAACACGTTAATGGGGAAGTTGTGGAAAAAACCCTGCACATTTTTCCCTATCAAACATCATCTGTGACTGTGAAAGATAAGATAGAGAAGGATAATCAAATCACATTTTTGAGAGTGTAAGATGACCTCTTGTGGACAAAAGGGAAGAGCTGTTCATTCCATCTACAGTATTGCATAATAATTTAGATGCTTAATGGGAAATGTTCACTTTCCTTTGACACATTAGGCCATTAGTGACTGCCAGAGGCAGCACAGTAGACTACACGAATCAATGATCTGAGCTGATTAGGCAAATCCTTCATTCCTATTTCCTGTTATGTAACAACATATTAAAACATGATTTTATCTTCAGGATTGATACAAGATGCTTTAAACCTCTGTCACAATAATAAGGTGAATTACAGAGAAATACTCAGTAGGCTAGAGTAAAACCCCTAATCTCACTGAACCAGATGTACTGCACCATCCTAAACTGTTGTTTACCAGGGAGTTTCACAGCTTCATGCATAACAGTTAGAGCTCCTTCATGCTTTATGTCAGAGACCACTTTACAGAAAGAAGCTTATTGCAAACTAGATTGGAGCTTTTAATGTGGTTAGTACAAATTAAAATAAAGGGTTGACTAAATCAAGAGTTGACCACTCCCTTGGTTTTAGCACTAATCTTACGATATTAGGATTTTGTTGAAAACCCCAGCTCCTGGAAGCAAGTGATTAGATAAGAATTTCAGCTTTCAAATAAAAAAAAGTAGCAAATTTGTAGCCTTCATAGTTGAAGATAAGATCTTGAAAAATGTGACCCGAGTGCACTCCAGTGGATCAAAAGCCTTGAGGAAAAGAAAAAGCCCCCGACATTTTTTTAAATATCTCATGGTTTTTAAACCAATCTTGTGCTTTTTGTAGCTTGACTCTTGGTCTTCAAATGCCTGGGGTTGGCAATTCTGCCATATTTGTTGATTGGCTTATATTGTCAGCTTATTTAACAGGAAACCAACCCAAGATCCATAGCTGAGATTTTCAAAGGATCCTAAGGGTGTTGGATGTCCAAATCCCAGTGAGTTTAAATGGGAGCTGGGCACCAATCTCCTTTACAAGTCTTTGAAAATCCCAGGCTGCATGTGGTGGGATCACCACCCATCCTTATATTCCCTGGATAGTTCCAATTTTGACAGTGTCCTAAACACATTTTCGGGGTTCACGTGTCATTGTGTTGCCATCAACGCATCATGAGTTAATGACACAAGAGTTACAGTGCTGTGGTGTGATGGGATTCTGATCTCAGTGATTCACTGGACTTTCTCTGGATTTACAGCAGTGTAAACCAGAATAAGAATCTGGCCCTTCCATTAGAGTGTTTGTTTGAGTCAATGGGAATATTTAATTACTTATAAGTGAAGAGTTAATTTCTTCTGACTTCATCACTTGCTCATGTGTCCATTGATTTTTCATATTTATCACAAAACCTATACAGGGCTGAGTTTTAAGGCCTTGTTCAGCTTTTACTCAATCCTTACTCAAAGGAAACTCCCACTGTCTTTTGGCTATAATAGAATATCTCATATTGAAACATTAAATAAGGAGCCTATTTTTCTGGGGGGTCCCACTTGGCTGGGACCCCTGGGCCCAGGCCCCACTAGCCCAATGGCTAATTCACCACTGGATAGGATACAAGATCGAATGCTTCTTCCGTTGAATCATCCCTGGTTTTCTGGGACATATTTAAACCACACAAACAGAAAATTAAGGGACTGAAAATAAACCATACAGATAGGAAACCCCATAGGGTTGAAAACTCACATGATAATAGGTCCACCAGACCCAGTAAGCAGCGTGCTGCACTTATAGGTGGAGAAATGTATCACTTCTTTTTGGGGGGGGAGGGGACTGAAGCATGTTCAATATGTGTACTCCCAAAAACATAAAATGCTTGGGACTAGATGGAGGGTTAGAAATGCATCTACATCCTTTCCCTTCAAGGAGACTGGTTAGAATCCAGCCCAGGTCGGGTGTATTACCATCAGTGGCCTATATGGAATTACTTTAGTGTTTTCAAACCATTTCCCTGCATCCATCTCACAGAAATCATCACGACCAAAAGTGACAGTAAATTAGCAACCTCCGAAAAGTGGTCAAAGAGATAGTTCTGTCAGGTGAGCATATATTAAAGTAATATGAAAATATATACATACTTCTCTTCTCAAAGAGTATTACATTTGTTCTTCTAACCAACTCCGATGTTTTCGTGTTCTCAGCCAATGTAGTACACTGCTGATCTTTACTACTGAATAGAAAGGCCCTGTTGACATGGAGAGGGGACAGCAGTGTAAGAAAGAGTCATTAATGTTGTTTAAATTACTGTCTTAGTGGAAATTTTTTATTAGCTGTGTTAGATTTTATCAGTCATGGTAGTTTAGAGACATTTTAGGCTTTTGATAACATTTTCCAAAGCACCGGAAGTGTCTAAATCGGATTTAGGCTCCTAAGTTTCTCCAGCACATTCTGAAAATGTTACCCTTTGTCTGGAGTAGGCTGTAACTACTAGGCTACAGCTCAACCTGCACAAACTGAACTACAGCTGTTAGCCTGCACTCACACCAGGAAAAGTGCTTATGTTAAAGGAGTCCTATGTAGCTCATGTTAACTAAGCCTGACCTACACTCAGCTTTTCCCTGGTCTACAAAGCCTGATACACCATGACAGGCTGCTCTTACTAAAACACCAACACAAAGAAAACAGTGTTCAGCAATTATGGGTCAGAAACATGGCAGAAGCATTACATTAAACTTCAATGTTGAGTCCCTTCCTGTAGTATTTATATAAAGGTGTCACATCCTCCCTCTTGTGCAACTTTCTTCTCCTGGTCTCCCCTGACCCCACCATGCTAATCTGCGTACATTGTTGATTTAAAAGTACCTATACAAAGAAGTCGCATTGGTCTAAAAACTGATCAAGGGCTCAAAGGCACAGTGGCTTGATCCTGCTCCAGCAGCAAAATCCTCATAAACTTCAGTGATGCAGGATCAGATCCCACAGGCAGAGTTCATGGTTGCAGCCCTGACTTCCCCACTGGCAATCAGGAGGCTGGGGCATGATATTGTGTAGGCAGGGCCGGCGACAGGAATTTTGGGGCCCCATATGCAGATCTCCCCCCCTCCAGCCGGTCTCCCGCTGCCCGCGGGGCCCCCCCGGCCGGTCTCCCGCCACCCGCGGGGCCCAACCCCCGCATGAGCTCTGGCCGCGTGGCCCGGCCGGGAGAAGCAAAGGAGGGCGGGGGGAGGCTGCTGGGTGCCGGGGGAGGGGGCTGATGAGCGCTGCAGCGGCTGCCTGGAGCCGCGCCTTGCTCAAAGGCCCGGCGACAAGGGGGTACAGCTGCGTACCGGGCCCCGGATTTAAGGGCCCCCCCTTAAGTCCGGGGCCCGATACAGCTGTACCTGTTGTACCCCCCTGTCACTGGCCCTGTGTGTAGGTAGAGGTCCGAGCAGGGAACAGTTAGTTACTCCTCTCCAAAAGATACATGGGCATTTTTAACATTTCTTTAGGGAACTTGGTCCAATCTCTCTCTTGACTTTCCTGGGTGAGAGCTCCAGGAGTGTTGCTGAAGTTCTGCATCCTCTGCATAGCTTATGGGGAGACGGGAGGAAGGGAGGGGTGGTTCACAGAGGATGGGTGAGGATTCATTTGCGTGAAAATAGTAGCTGGCAGTGACTTCTGTCATCCTGTTTGGTAGCATCCCTTTAAAATGAATGTTGTTTCTCGGTGGATCTTTGCCCTCTTTAAAACTTTCAGTAGATTTTAAATAGTTTGCCATGTTATAAACCACTTCAAAACTGAGCCCAAGATCACCTGTGGTGCCAATGGAGGGAGGGGAATCAGAAGGATAGAAAATTCCATAAGATTAATCTCTGGAGTTTTCAAAGAAGCATTGGAAGAGAAAGGGTAGGGGACCCCTGGAGCTTAGAGAGGAAGGCCTCCCAGCCCCAGGCATGGACAGGACCTGTTGTGCAGGGACCCTCCCTTTACAATGCAGGCTTCTCCCTTTGCACTGCCCCACCGGCCCCCTTCCCTCAGGCAGTATGCTGGCCGAGGAACACTAATGTTGCTGCAAGGAACGGTTACTATCAGTAGACTATCCAGCCAGGTATATGGTGACTGAGCAGGGGACAGTGCTTGGCCTGTTCCCTCTTCCATCACTTCCAATGCCCCCAAATCCCACAGAGACCCTTACAGGACCTCTGCAGGGAAGCCAGGATGGGAGGTGGTGCCATTCCCTCCCTCCCAGGGAAGATCTAGTCCACACACATGACTGCAAGGGAGCCTCTGGCTCAAGGTGCAGAATAAGAATGTGCTAGACCCAGCAAGTCCTGCTGCTGATGTCCTGTTTTCTGAGCAGCATGTTTCTTAAAGGCCTATGTATGGTAAAGGGTCTGAAGGGACCTGGATATTGGTGTGCTAGTTTGTTTGTCAAGAGGGCTGTGCATCAGGATATCATGTTTTTTTCCAACATGTATGCTGAAATTATAAACACCATCTTCTTCGTCTCTCCTGACGTATCTTCTCTTTTCATCCACATCTCCCAGGTATTGACTTTCTGGACATTTTTTCCTTTCCTCCCAATAACCTCAGAATAAACTTACTCCTAAGGAACACCTTTAGAAAGCTTCCTTAACATATAAAGCAGAATACTCAGTTGGCCACAATGGGATATAGCTGTGGGATACAACAGAAATTACCTGCACGTGAATTTTGTTTCATCTTCACATTTCTCAGCACATTCTTCTTTACGGTTTGTTTTGTAAATCTGTTTTGTTTGACCGACTATCCAAGCACCCTCCGTTTTTACATAGCTGTCTAGTATGTCTCCTTGTGCTAAAAGAAAAGGGGAAAAAAGGAGCGGGGATTAAAAAGTGAGAATCCTGCAGTTCACATAATTTGTGCTTTTAAATCCCATTTCCTGTCACACATTGGCAAGTGATGCTTCCATTTAATTTGTGTGCCTTTGAGCTAATGGTAACTGTGGTGGGGCGGCTGCCACACCCCCATGCAGGATTAAGCTAGGGCAGGCCAGAGTGGCTGCATAGACTGGCAGCCAGGCAGGGAGGGCCTATGAGAACCAATCAGGGCTGAGCAACAGGCAGCCAATCAGGGCCAGGCTCAGCCATACATAAAGGCTGCCTAGCAGATCAGCAGGCAGTCTCTCCTGGACCTTCAAGGGGGAAAGTCTGTCTCCTGAACTAAAGAGACCAGCACTCTGGACAGCGCAGCGCAGTGCTGGGCAGGCCCAGGGTAGCAGAGGAGAGCTCCAGGCTGATACCTGCCAGACTGCAGGCCCTGACTGGAAGGGCCTAGAGGGTGAAAGGGGTCAGAAGGGAAGTGACCCAGGGAGGATGGACAGATGAGGGATGAGAAGGAGGGTGGAGAGGCCACCACTAGAGGGTCCCTGGGTCGGGACCCAGAGCAGTGGGTGGGCCTGGGTTCCCCCCTTTTCCTCTTGTGCTGCACCTGGCTGTGGGAGAGTGGCTGTATCAAACTGCAACACACCCCGATGAAAGGGGATAGACTTTGGGTTGTGGTTGGCCACTGCAGCAAGGGCAAGCTGGAAGACTGCTATTAACCACACCCCCCCCCCCCCCGGAAGGGGGTGAGTATGAACTAGGAGGCACTGCTGGAGGGGCAGTGTCCTGACACAGATGGGGACTGTCTGGAACCAGACGTCGCTGAGCAGGTAGCAACACGGGTCCAGAGGTCAGCACAGCAGATAATGGATGGGACACCACTGGCAGAGGGTGCTCCGCAGCTGACTGAGCTAATTCCCGGACTAGTCAGAAGGAGGCACCGCAGTGGTGAGTCCCAACCCCGTCACAGTAACACACCCTGAATAAGCTCCATTCTCCTGGCATGGTAAAGGTTGGCATCACTGGACACAAGGACAGAGACTAAGTGCTTTGACGATGAGAATAAGTTGTTTGATGCACAGGGAATAGGAAGCAGACAGAGAGACCCAAAGGGGTGAGGAAGTGATATGAAGTGAATCAGAAACAAGGGAGATGATTTTGGTAACAGTATTTTGGAGCAATTGGAAGGATGAGGGTGATGTGAATTTGTAGTCTCATTGAATTTGTAGTCAGTTCAGGTTTATCTGTCACGTCCTCTTGGTTGTCAGTCTCCAGATGTTTTGAGTGGAAACAAGACAACCTCAGTCACCAGGCTATTACTGCAGCCACTTACAATGACCATGTTTATTGTCATAATAGCTCAAGAGCAATCAGATTCAAGCTGTCTGGTTGTGTCTTTGATTGTAATGAATTAACACAAAATTGTGAATTAGTAAATAAATTAATTTGGCAGTCTCTGAAAGCTAGGCCTACATGTTAAATGTGTTGACTGAATATGCTAATATGTTTTACAGCTGCATGGACCAATTAATGCTGAGATGGTCAATTACATTTCTCCTTGTGAAGGAATTTGCTACCTAATTAACTTTCCCCTGACATCTATAAAAGTTCTAAATGTCTATTCATCAGCTAGACAATTGTTTCTCTGCTGTTTTTAGCAGCAGGATTACAGAGAGCACTAATCATGTGGTTTTATCATTTCTTTTTCAAATGAGGATATTCTTGATAAATGTTTGATACGGAGAATTATTCATTCAGTGTGAAACTCACCCTGAAACAGAGAGTGACTCCCAGGTCTACACATCACTCAAATCCATTTACACCTTGTGCTAACCCTCTGCACAGGGACATACTTCACTCTCATAGAAGTTGATTTGAATCAATGTATATTGGGCCTGATTCACTGCTGTATTACTCCCATTTTATGCCAGCATAACTCCAATGAATTTAACGGAGTTTTGAGCATTCACACGGTTACATACATACTTTTATATTATACCATATTTATATTATACCAAATGCTTTTTTGCAGCTATCAAACTAAATTTATCTCCGCTGAAGTTAAGTCACACATTAACCCCTGCTCTATAGGTGCCAGGGAGGGTGGCTTAGTAGTATAAGAATCCAAGCATCCAAGAAAATTCCCAGCTTCTGGGAATTCCATATCTACCCAACCCCTCGATTATCCAGGATTGGGTTAACCAGGATGTGGATTAACCAGGATGTCAAAAAGAATATGCATAACTCGCAGGGCCGGCTCTGGCTTTGTTGCCGCCCCAAAAGCAAAGGGAAAAAAAAAAAGAACCCACTAGAGTGCAGGGCTGCCAGTGAACCAACACCCCATCCCCTGGTGCAGGGTGGCTGGTGAACCAACCCTCCCACCCCCATTTTTTCTTTGGATAGTAATTATCCAGGATTTTATTAACTTGGATTAATTTTTCCCTATCATCCTGGATAATCGAGAGTCTACTGTATGATTATGGGGTAATGGCAGTTTATGGGCCACCTATGATTTTACTAATCTCAAAGTCTATCTGTTTTCCAAACAGTCCCACCTCAGATATTCATTGCTTTCTCTGATCACACAGGAATCATTCCCATTCTTACTCATCAGTGTTATGAATAGAAAATAACATTTGCTAATATCTTTGCAGTTACAGAGCTGCTGCTCCTTTTTTTAACTGATTTAAATTGCACACAAATAAATTTGGAAGATATTTATAAGCTAATTTTGGTTGAACTGGTAAATAGTAACAGACAAGAGAATATGACTTAAATTCCTTGATGACGATAGCAAAATACAAACAAAATAAATGATCTCAAAATACAACAGGCTGTGCATTATTTTAACCTAAAATCCAATTCTTTATAAACACAGAAATGGCACAAGGAAGTTAATTAACAGGCCAGTCAAATATCTGGAAGTAAACTGATCTGTTACGGTTATATACGTGTCACTTATAAATGTTCCAGGGCTGATCCAGAATACATAACTGACTATTTCATTGAGGTTCTGGCAGGACCAACTTCTGTGTCACTGTAGGTAATCAAAGGGTTATTGATGGAAATGAGGTTTCATTTCTTGCATTTGCTCAATAAGCAGATGTCACTCATTGTTCAGGTCTAATTGGCAGTCCATTCTTGTGGCTTCCACTATTTAAGGACAAAAATGGAGAATACCGCCAGGATATTGATATATAACTTAAGCGTTGACATAAGCAATTTTGTGAATTAATGAACAGATCCCCAAAAAGATGTAAATTACAACTTAATCCAACCATGAACCTGGCAGACAACAGGCCAATAACATTAGAGGAAGTGATGTTAGTGGTCAAACGGTCTAGAACTGATAAAGCACCTGGTTTTGACGATATTTCATTAGAACTGAAAACAAGGCCCAGATTTAGTTCATTGGCTTCAGAGAGTCATCTTAAAAGTTTGAGAAACTAGTCATATTCCAGAAGATTGGGAAAGAGACTGCATCATCCCTTTTTCCCAAAAAGGAGAGTGATCAGCTTGCTCAAATTATAGAGGGATAATGCTGATCTCAGTCCCAAGGAAGGTGTTGATCAGACAACTACACCGGCTGAAATACTGTTTCAGTCCAAAAATGAGAGACAACCCGTGTGGTTTCCGCACAGGTGGTCTACCCTCCATGTTATATAAGCTCCATGGAATGTGATTGAAGAATGACTCAAGTGACAAAAGGAAGTTCACATCATGTTTATAGGCTTTGTAGCTTGACTCAGTGCACTGACACTGTGGATGCTGCGGTGCCAATGTGAAATGCTTGAGGACTTAGTGTGCCAAGTGGAGGAACTGTTCCTCCATTTTTCTGTGAGCATTTATCATGTGAACATTTATCTATGTGAGCATCAATGGTTGTATTACAGACTGGGTCTCAGGACTATGCCAGGTACGTTGTTCTCTCACATACATAATTTACTGTTCTAATAAAATACCTGATGACAAAGCTGACTGAGGCCAAAGTATGAGGTTTGAAATTTAAAGATTCATCTTTAGAGCATCATGAGTATATGCTTGTATTGCCTTACTTAGAGAAACTATTGTCCAGGTATGGCTAAGGTTGAAAGAACTGGGGGGAAAACTATCTCTGGAACTTAAGATCAATAGTGATATAGCCAACATTATGCTGTGATGGCATGCATGAGCCCCACACTGGTGAACTACTGATTAAAGAACTGCTGGTTACAGAAATCCCCACCAGCTGGGCATGGTCACATTGTAGGCTAGGCTCAAAAAAACTCATTCTGGTTGGACAAAGCAAAGCAGCTGTGTGATGCAAGCTACTGCAAAGAAGCTGCTGAGGCTTCACTGCCAAGTGACCACAGTGTCTTCACCTCACAGAGGTCAGGAATGAAAGGTCAGAGCTGATAGAGGAAGACCCTCTGGAGCACAATCAGAGAGAACTCCAGGGGGAATCCAGAAACAAACCAATGACACAAACGGAGGAACCAAAACTGAGACAGGAAATGGCCCAGGGAACAGACTTAAGAGCAGGGGTCTCAAACTCAAATGACCATGAGGGCCGCATGAGGACTAGTGCACTGGCCCAAGGGCCGCACCACTGACACACACACATACCCTCGCTGCCCCAGCTCTGCCCCCACTCCACCCCTTCCATGAGGACTAGTGCACTGGCCCGAGGGCCGCACCACTGACACACCCTCGCTGCCCCAGCTCCGCCCCCACTCCACCCCTTCCAAGAGGTCCCACTCCTGCCCCACCTCCTCCTCTGAGCACGCAGCTCCCCATTCCCTCCTGGAAAGCGCTAGGCACCACCAACAGCTGTTTGGCAAACAAAGCAAGAGCAATATAGGACGTCCAGAGCTAGAAACACGCGCGGCCCAGCAGGCAGCAGAGAAGCCTCCACTTCTGGCCCCTCCATCCTGCAAACTGCCATGGGGGAACCGGGGGGGAGGGGAGGGCGCCAGGAAGCTTGGCGGGCCGCAGGGAATGGCTTTGCGGGCTGCATGTGGCCCCCGGGCCGCATGTTTGAGACCCCTGCTTAAGAGTGTCTACTCTTAGGCCACATATCTGAACGATTATTCATAAGTTCTATAGCCACTGACCCTCACCATTGGGAGACATGGCCACCAACACTTGCCACTAGGTGGTGCTGCAAGGTTCGGACTTCAACTCCTCCAACACATGCTGTAGAATGTGGGTACTGGTCAAGTTCTATTAAAAGGACAGGAGGCATAATGGTGACCCTGACCCAAAAGTGGGCATGGATATAGAAAATGTACTAAAATGGATGGTGGAGAGCAAGCAACAGCAGGTGGCCCAGCAACATCAAGGTCAACTACTACTACTACAAGTGGCCCAGAAGCAGCACCAGCTACTCCAGGAACTGATAACGCAGCTTCAGGTGCAACAGGTACACCTGATTCAGCAGATGGCATCACTCTTGCAGCCTGAAGGGACATCTAACACTTGGAGGCCTGGACCCCCAGGGAACATCCTCCCCATTGGGCTGTCCATCAGGCTTATGAAAATGGGACCATGAGATGACCCAGAAACCTTCCTGGTCACCTTCAAATGGGTGGCCACCACAGCCTGATGGCCACAGAACACTGGGCCACCATGATAGCCCTATATTTGACAGGACCTGCAGAAGTCGCATATTGGGGCTTGGACTCCATAGAAGCATTGAACTACAACAAGGTAAAGGCAGTTATTCTCAGCTTCCTGGACATCAACCCTGAGATGTTCCACCACCAGTTCTGAAAGGAGCGATACCTGCCAGAAGCCTGACCCAGGTGGTAGCCCAACACCTGAAGGAACAGGACTGCCCCACCTCAGAAACCAACCCAGGCCTGAAAATGAGGGGGCCTATGGGCCAAGACACAATGGAAGATCCCAGGGAGTGCCCCTCCAGCGAGCCAGCAGTGCCAACCCAGCAGCCCACTAGCTCTGAAACACCTGAGGAAATAAGCCACAATTGGCTACCAGAAGATGAAGACTTCATGCATTGACAATGGGAGGACCAGACTCTGAGCTGGGCATGGTAACAGCTAGCTGTCTCTGATGGGGAGGCAGGCAAAACCCAATGAGTAAAGCACTGGTCCCACTTTTGAGCTTTGGGCCAAGTGGCTTTATTGAGTGATGAAATCCCCAAACCCAGGAAACATGGTGATGGCTGCTGGGAGTCAAGAAGTTCCACTGGAGGCTTCTACACCTAACCAGATCAGTGCCATAAGCCAGGTACTTGTGGTGAAAAAAGATACTGGAGAGAGTGGCCTTTAGATTCTTCTGGCTGGGAATCCACAAAAAAGATGCTTGGCTTTTGTCCTCTGCCTTGAATGCCAGCTGACAGGGCCCAAAGAGATGCTAAAGACCCTCTGATTCTGCTCCCAGTGGTGAGCATACCTTTTGAATGGGTAGGAAAGGATTTAGTGGGGCCACCTTGAGAAGATCACATCAGGGTACTGTTACTTATTGGTTATAGTAGACTATGTCACACAGTACCCAGAAGCCATCCCACTACACACAGCAAATATGCCAACCATAGTGAATGAACTCATGAAGGTCTTCACCAGGGTCAGAATACCAAGGGAAATATGGATGGACTGAGAATCCAATTTCTTGTCCAAACTGACATAGGAATTATGCAAACTGTGGAGGATCAAAGCCCTGAAGACTTCCATCTACCATTTGCAGACAGATGGGCTGTTGGAGCAGTTCAATAGGACTCTCTAAGTCATGTTGAGGAAACTGGTCAAAATGGACCCTTGACATTGGGCCCAACTGCTACCATCACTGCTATTTGTCATATGGGAGGATCCTCCAAAACACCACAAAAGCGACAAAGAATCCTGTGGCACCTTAAAGACTAACAAACATATTGGAGCATTTGTGGGCTAATACACACTTCCAGATGCTCAACTGCCTGGGAAGGGCACATGAAAAAGTGTGGCTTGTTGTTTTGTTTTTTTTTTTGGAAGGGAGGAGGAGAGCAGGAGGAAGGCCCACACCTAGGCCCTAGCCTGAGGAGGGTGTGTGATGGAGTGCATGAGCCTCACACTGCTGAACTAAGGGTTAAAGAACAGCTCTGGGCCCAGAAGGCCCTACCCAGTTGCATATTGGAGGCTGGGCTCAGCTGAGTCTGGGCAGACAGAGCAGCAGAGCAGTCGTGTGCTGCAAGTTTCTGCAAAGAAGCTACCAGGGCACCACGCAGCCATGATCAGGCCCCACTGCCAAGCAACCACAGGCCCTTCCAGGGAGGCTGGGAACAACAGGCCGTGGCTGAGAGAGGAAGACCCTCTGGAACATGATCAGAGAGAACTCCAGGGGGAAGCCAGAAACATACCAATGGCACAGACAGAGGAACTGAAGCTGAGGAAGAAAGTGGAGCAGGGAACAAGAGGAAGGGCAGCCACCCCAGCTCACATATCTGAGATATTATTCACAGGGCCCTGGCTTAAAACCCAGTGTAGGAGGGAGGGTCTGGGTTTCCCTACCCCCAGTCATTGCTCATTGCCACTGGGCCTTATGGCCACTGACCCTCATCACTGGGCAATATGGCCGCTCACTCTCACCACTGGGTGATACAGCCCAGATCACTATTACTATGTGGTGATGACAGGTTCATTCTTCAACCCCCCTGACATATGGATGCTTCCTATAAAATGGAAATGAATGACCTACCAGCCCTGCATGTAAATGGCAATGACACTGAACGGATGTACAATTTTATCTCCCTGGGTAATCAGTTGACAGCAGGAGGTTCTGCATTTGAGGAAGTCACACTTTGGATCAATCTTGCATCAATAGCATTCCGAGTTGGGAGTAAGGATTTGTCTACACAAAAACTGGTACTGGTTTAAACAATTAGTTAAACTGGTGTGAGTTTGTGTGTAGACACTCTTATTTGGGTTTAAGAGTGGCTTGTTTTGGTTTAGCTTCAACTAAATCCATTTTAAAATGCTCCTTTAGTTAAATCAGTGCAAATTGTGTGTAAACAAGGCCTAAGCTAAAAAAAAGACATATATGACAGTGATACTTCTATGCATTCAAAGAAGCTTTAGAAATGAACCTATGAAGGGACACGATGCAGATGACCCCCAAGCTATTTCGGAGAGGACAATCCAAAAATACTGAATAGCACTGGAAACATACAATGGCTGTTGTATAAGAAAGGAACATCCCAAGGAGAGGACACTGTACAAATAGTAACTTCCCAAACATGTGACTCTATGGGGAATGTTAATGCAATCTAATACCTACTCACTTCAAAGGGACTCTAATAGGAGTTGTGACAGATCGCCTTCTCACCCCTCTTCAAACACAGGCAGGAAAGTCTTCTTAGGCTCCAACAGTGCTCTTTATTTCACAGTGCAAGGCCCCACCACCAATATACACAGCTTTATAGTTCAGCTCTTCAGCTTACAGCTCTACACAACTCTATATAGTTCAGCTCTAAACACCGCTCTACAGCTTACAGCTCTGAACAGCTTTCTCTCACTCCACACTACCATACCACCACCACCCTGGGCTTCCTGCCTGGCAGGCTTATATCCCCCTGAGGAGGCTGCCAGGTGCAGCTCATCCAGGCTGATTACTCTGGAGCCCAGGTGGCTGATTAGGCTTTCTGCAAGGGAGGTTTGCAGAGGGCTTTTCTCCCTCTTAAAGGGGCGACAGGCTGGGTCAGGCCCACCCTGCCACAGAGTGTTATGAACAACAAGATGAGCATCTTTTGACTCTGATAGACTGAACCACAGCTTGTCCGTAACAGCAGTAGTCACTTTGACAAATCACAAGATGCCACATGAGGCATTATGCTACACACATGAGTAATTTTATTATCTGATTTCTCTTTCCTTATCTAGAGGTCTGTATCTGTTTAAATAAGCTTTTACAGATATGGCTAGGACTACTTTGATAACATTTATATTATTGTATTATGATTTTTCTCTGTCTGATTCTAATGAACTTGGTTGCATTGAAGATCCCTATGGTCTGAGACTGTTTGGGAGGAAATAGTGCCGTCCATCCCAAGAGAGGGAAAGTGATTGGCCTAGTGCAGTGAGCACAGTCCATAGGGAAAGCCTAGTGATCCCTGACACAAGCCAAGTTACAGGGGGGCCTAAAGTAACAATAACCCATTCCAAAGCCAAAAAGGAATCTGCCCTTTTATAAATGGGATTTATTGCTTAATGGTGAGGGTAAACTTGACACGAAACTAATAGCCACTTGACTGACTCCACCTCCTTGATAAACATAGTTCCAGCAGAATAGTCACACAGCCCTCATTCTGAAAAGAGACATTCCTGTGACCATAGTGGGCTTCTGCTGGCATTACCCAGCACAACTTGAAAAGGGAGTGATTTTGTTCACTCAAGTTCTACAATAATCGCTTTGCAATACAACATTATTCGTAATCATCAGTTAGCATCTAGAGTATGCTAGGTGCCTTTCAGACAAATAAAATAGACAAAGAGGCAAATTCTTCTCTGAGTCCTATCAGTATAAATCAAGACCCAACAGAAGTCATTAAAGTTGCTCTGGATTTACACTGATGTTGCTGAAGGCAGATTCTGGCCTGTGGTCCCTGTCCCTTGGAACATACAATCTAAGGTGGACATAATGCAAGTGATGGTTACAAACAAGAACAGGGAGGACAGACAGGACTAGGAAAACAGACAGGAGTTACAATAATAAGATCATAGTTACTCAGATTTACTACACACATGTCTTGCTGATTCCACTCTTTACTGTATTCCCAGACAAAAATGGCATTAAGAAGTAAGATTAAGAAAAATGTCAGTCATTTAAGGTAAAATATAGGGATGTTGTACTCATCTCAAATACATTCATTACTAATCCTGAAAATGAAAAGATTAAACTTAAAGAAGTCCAAAGATGTTAAGATATGGAAATATACTGCTAGGGTATCTAAACAGCCTTATCTCTTCCCCCATAGCACCACCATGCGATTTCCATATGGCTGAATTAAGGCATTTAATGTTGATGGTCTAAAATTAGATGAAATTCGTTTTTAAAGACATATGATTTTTTTCCCCTCATGTTGTCACTACAGAGAATACTACTTTGAGAAAATAATGAAAATGTATGTGAATAATGTTGATTCTTTTATTCGCCCAGCACTGAGCTTGTGACATGCGCCTACTGCAATTTTTTTCCTAAGTCTGTGGAATTCTCCAACATTAAAAAGATGTTACTTATTCGGAAAAGGGAACAAAGATTGACATTTACAGCAGTTTGAGAAAGGCCCATGAACAGAATGGCAAGGCAATACTGGGTATGTTTCTTGAGTACATTGCCAACAGAGGGCAAAATCCTGTAAACCCCCAATCATATAAATAGTCCTCACTCACATAAATAATTCCTTTGATTTCAGTTAGAAGTATTCATGTCAGTAAGGACAACTCACAAACTAGAATTTAAATTCACTTGGATATGCTTTAACACCAAATAATTACTATATTTTGTTATACAAGGGCCCTCCGTAATATTTCTAAATCCTAAGTTCCATTAGCTAGAATCTATTCATATCTTTTAATAGTAACTATAAAAGCGGTTTCTTTTATACCCTTCAGTCCCACACAATCACACACACAACACATACCTGTTTTCTTCTATCTTTCCATATGATCTCTATCAAGATAAAGTTGTTTATAATCATATGAAATATTGCCTTGTTAACTATATTTTTAAAACTGCTATTGCAGCAGTTCATGTAGACATATACAATGTCTGCAGGAAGAAATGCCATCAGGTTTTGATATCTGAGTCAAGTTTCATTTGTACAGCACACAGAGTACTTATTCTAAATCTCCATAGCATTTGCTGATCTTCATAATACAGATATGTATTTTAAAAGGCTTAACATATTGTCTAGCAATTTATAAATCCTCTTGTTTTTATCTTTTGAAGAACTAATCTTATGGCGTCTAGACTAGTGAAGATTAAATTCCAATCTATTGAAATGCTTTATTGCCCCGTACAAATCAGTAATAGGAAAGCCTCTTACATGAAGCTGGCCACAGAAGAGACTAAAATCTCCATGTTACAGGGGATGTTTTCTTTTCTTTCTGCTTTTTTAAAAAAAAATTCAGATTTAAAAATAAACAAAAAATAACAATCTGTAATACTGCACTAAATAAATCAAAACCAGACAGCTTTGGGATATTTGATAGTAACTGATGTAATAAACAGACCACAGGCCTGACCTAAAGCCCACATGGAGTCTTTCCATGGACTTAAACAGTTTTATATTAGGCCTGTATTGGCCTAGTTTTCAAAGGTGCTGAGAACCTTCAGCTCCCATTGGCTTCCATGGGATTTGTGGGTGCTCATTACCTCTGAAAATCTGGCCACTGGTAAATGTGTTGCATAATTCATTGAAGTCATTTGTTCAACACAAAAACACTGAAGGATGGTTCATCATTTTTCCTGGGACTTCAGCAAAGAGCAGGATAAATATGTGAGATCTCTGCTACCACTGGGCCTATGTCAGAAGTTTCACGATTTACACCATTCAGTGCTGACAAATCCTCTGTTTAACCGACCATTTATTGAATGTGGTATAACAAAGTTGCGAACAACTCAATCTGAGTGCGGTTATTCATTCTAAGGGCTGCATGATACCACACAATCACAAAAATTAGCCAAGGTAACAAAGTCCTGTGGCACCTTAAAGACTAACTATAAAGTTTTGAAGCATAAGCTTTCGTGGGCTAATACCCACTTCGTCGGATGCAAGCAGTGGCCAGTATCCTAGTGGTGCATTACATTGAATCAGAAGAACATGAATCAGGAAATGGGATAGATATACTATTATATAAAATGATCTACAATATAGTGTATAATATATAACAATTATATTAAATATAGAGGGGACTAACCCAAAATTTAAATCATGAGATTCTGGAGCTTTGAAGGAATTGAGAATCTAAACTGGGCTCTGGACAGAAATATCGTGGCTGTCACTCACTCTTTTAATGAGAAAGCTTATCTCTGAACCCAAATACAATTGGACATTTGCAGAGCTGAAATGGGGGAGATCCCCAAGGGGGCCACAGAGCTGATAATAACAATAATAATTAAGCCAGATCACTGAAGGGTGCACTTTAAGCACTTTTAAAACAAAAATGCTGCTCCCAGATTACAATAGACCCCTCCACCGCCCCTCGCCACACACACATTTTTACAGGCCACTTTCAGCACTGCTTTGAAGCATCTGAAATCCAGAGAGAATTTGAATTTGAAGTTTGAACCCCTCTCTAATATTAACAAATACTAACAACAGCAGTTAGGCAGGACTGCAGGGTCCCCTCTCTGTAGGAGCCATGCTTTGACAGCAAGCCTTCATAAAGGAGCAACAAATATCAATTTGAGAGAAGATAAGTGACCCTGGGCTGCGTGGCTTTCACATAGATCTTTAAAGACTAGGAACGTTACTAATTTGCGCTTTAAAATATATAGCTCAATGTTTTCAGACTTGGGTGCCTAAAGTTTGGCGAGTAAATAAAAGTAGCCTGATTTTCAGAGTTGCTGCAAAACTCCAGCTCCCATTTTCCTCTCTATGAGCTGTGGCTGCTCAGCGTCTCTGCAAATCATGCCCTTTGAAGTAGGTGCGTAAATATGGAGTTAGGTTCCCAGTTTCAAGCACCAAATTTGGAAAGTTTGGCTAGAATCTCACTTTGATTAAAATGCAATATAAAGAAAACTTACCTGCGTCTAAAAATAAAAGTATCAGAAAGGCGGCTTTGCTAATCCCCATTTTGGGACAGGCTGGCTCTGTGCTGAATGCTGTGTTAATGCTGTGTCAGTTTTATTGACTCATCCTCCACTTAGCATCCAACAAACAAGATAGTCAAATTAAGTTAATCATTCTCCCAGTTCTGTGACCCACTCTGCCATGATCTAAATGTTCAAACATTACCTTGAAGATCTTACAAAATAATGTTTAAATGTTTGTTTTAGGGCATGGTTACACTTACAGGATTAGCACTTTTGGTTATAGCTGTCCCCGTATACAGCAATAGGTATAGCGCTAGAGCGTGTCCACACTTAGACCCGCCAGCGCTAGAGCATGGCCACATTTGCGGCACTTCAGGCAGCATTAGGAGCAGCGCATTAGGGCAGGTATCCCACAGAGCACCTCTTCCCACTCTGGCGCAATGCCTTGTGGGAAGGGGGGGCGTCACTTGTGGGCATTCTGCATCCTGTTCCAACTCCCCGTGATGCTTTGTGTCATATCCCAGCAATCCCTGTGTTTCCGTCCACCTCAGGTGCCATCTTTCAATGGTTTCAGCAAGGCACGCTCCGTCGTCCATTTTCATGTGCCATAATGGATCGCAAACTGCTGAGGAGCATGCTGGCGAGTGTCGCCAGCACAACTCTGTGCAGCGGAGTTCATTCTTGACATGCAAGGTGACAGTGATGGGTCTGAAGACGAGATCGAGCCAAGGAACGCATTGGACAGGAAACTGCTTGTCACTTTAATGGACATGCTCACGACCATGGAACGCCGCTTCTGGGCACGGGAAACGAGCACTGAATGGTGGAATCGCATCGTCATGCAAGTGTGGGACGATGAGCAGTGGCTGCAAAACTTTCGCATGAGAAAAGCCACTTTCATGGGACTGTGTACTGAACTCGCCCCCGCCCTGCGGCGCAAGAACACCAGATTGAGAGCTGCCCTCCCGGTGGCGAAGCTGGTGGCTATAGCACTCTGGAAGCTGGCCACCCCAGAGAGCTACCGATCGGTGGCCAACCACTTTGGGGTGGGAAAGTCGACCGTTGGAGTTGTGTTGATGCAAGTGTGCAGGGCCATTAATCGCCTCCTGCTATGAAAAACCGTGACTCTTGGTGACGTGCGTGACATCGTGGCTGGCTTTAAACAAATGGGTTTCCCTAACTGTGGAGGGGCGATCGATGGGACCCATATACCTATTCTGGCGCCCGACCACTTAGCAGACGAGTACATTAACCGAAAGGGGTACTTCTCCATGGTTCTTCAGGTGCTTGTGGATCACCGTGGGTGTTTTACTGACATTAATGCAGGATGGTCGGGAAAGGTGCATGATGCACTCATCTTCCACAACACCAGCCTGTTCAGGAAGCTGCAAGAAGGCACTTTTTTTCCAGACCAGAGGATCCCCGTAGGGGAAGTCGAAATGCCCATTGTGATTCTTGGCGACCCCGCTTACCCTCTAATGCCCCGGCTCATGAAACCCTACAAAGGGAGCCGGGACAGCAACCAGGAAAGGTTCAACTACAGGCTGAGCCGCTGTCGAATGACTGTGGAGTGTGCTTTTGGGTGTCTCAAGGTGCGCTGGCACTGTCTTTAGGGGAAGCTAGACTTGGCAGAGGGAAGTATCCCCGCAGTTATTTCCGCATGCTGTGCCCTACATAATCTTTGTGAGCAGAAGGGCGAAGGCTTCACTCTGGCATGTCCTAGGAGGTTCAACACCTGGAGGCCACGTATGCACAGCCATAGAGCAGGGCTCTTAGAGGGGCCCAGCGCGAGGCTGCAAGGATCAGGGATGCCTCGAGGGAGCATTTTGATGCTGAAAGCCAGTTCTAATGGGAATTGCAGAGGGAGGGAGGCAGGTAGTGAGGGTACATTCTTTTAATAGGATAAGGCAGTTGCTTTTCTGTAGCCATTAGTAATATATGTGCACCGAATAAAGAAACCCATTTATTAAAAAAATTCATTTATTGAACAGCTTTTTCAGATTTTGAAATAAAAGTTGAAATAAAATAAAATGTGTGAGGGAGGAGGGGGATGCAATTGGGGTGAGAAGGAGTCAGTCAGAGATTGGCGTATGTCCTGATCTCATACCCCACAATGCCCTCCAAGTTGCTGTGTTCTCCAAACCCCATTTGTGGAGGGCGATAATGCTTGTTATTAGGGGTCGAGTGCAGTGGATAAGGGTCCTGGGCCTGGGGGTTGGTCGGTGAAGACAGGGGGGTTGGAGGTAGCTGTGGGTGGTAATAACCAGGCAGCTGTTGATAGTGTCCTGGAGGGGCCAGAGGGCCAGAAGGGGAAGGGTTAGGGGGCAACTGAGAATGGGAGCGGTGAGCACGGTGCTGCTCCTCCTCCTGAATGGCAGCGATCCGCTGCAGAGTCTCTACTTGCAGCTGTAATCATTCAATCAGCTTTTCAGAGCTCTGCTCGCGAGCCTTCTCCCTCCGCTTGCTCTCATTCTCCCGCCACTGCTGGGCAATGCGATTCTCCGTTACAGCCTGTTGCATAACTTGTTGTAGAAGATCTTCCTTGCTCTTTCGTGGTCTCTTCCTCAGCCGCCTCAGCGTCTCAGCTGGTGATAAGACTGATGGTGATGGCATGGTCAAGGTTGAAGTTAGACAGGGAAAGTCAATGAAAAGTTTGAACAGAGGATTCCCTTGTCCACAACAGACAGTGCTGTGATTCCCCCGCATTCCCCGTTTCTCTGTCCCGTTTGCCTGTCCCACACAGAACTAGAGCAACGGAGCCCCTGCCATGGTGAGTTGTCTCAGGATGCAGGGGGAATGATTGTTTCCCTGCCGTGTTGTCCTATAGCTTGGGGACGAGCGCAGGACATTTGCGGGAACCGTACTCTGAGCACTGTCCCAACATTCTCTGTAGGTGTTGTTGCTGGAAGGTATCTCGCTGCTGTGGGTGACGGAGGAAAAAAGGGAGGGGCATTCTAATGAGATGCGGCTTCCGCCCAGAGCCATATGCAGCTTGCCTCTGTGCAGCGATGCTCACCCCACCTCTCATAGAACAGTGGCAGGGACTAGTGACCGTGGCCGGGACAGGGACCATGCTGGCTCTCCCAAGAAACCTGCGCAGGCACATTGCAAAAGCTCTTATTGAGACCTTTGAAGAAATCACTGATGACGATTACCACAATGTGATAGACTACATCAATGCACTATTCCACATCTAGGCAAGCATGCAGCAAGCATCCCTTTCCACCCTCACCCAAGCTGCCTGCCTTCCCAATAGAAAAGTAGCTGTACCTGCGCAATCCACTGCTGCTGCCCTTCCCCCCACAACCGCTGGACGCTGTGGCTGGCGCTGGCTGGACTCCAGGCTTGAGAAGAGTTTCTGGCTGCATGTGTCCTGTGACTCCTCCGTGCGCTGGGTCGCTGCCACGGCCGCTGCCTCCTCCTCCTCTCCGTCCTGCTCCTCTCCTTCCTCCTCTTCTTCGGCCTCCTCTCCCCCCCACCCCACCTTCACTGGGGAGGGAAGTGTCCTCAGTGGTTGATGGAGTGCACGTTGGATCACCACCAAGTATCGCGTGCAGCTCTTTGTAGAATCACAGAGGCTGCCCCGGAGCGGGCTTTGTGATAGGCACTCCTAAGCTCCTTTACTTTTACCCGGCACTGCAGAGTGTCCCGCTCATGGCCTCTTTTCATCATGGCCCATGATATCTGGTCATATGTATTGTAATTCCTGCGGCTAGACCGCAGCTGAGACTGGACAGCCTCTTCCACCCAACAACTGATGAGGTCCATCACCTCGCTATTGTTCCACGGTGGAGATTGCTTATTGCGAGGAGGCATGGCACGTGGAGGCATGGCAAAGCAAAATGGCTACCTGCAACAATTGCCTGAGGAGCACTCCACGCCTGGCTGAAGAGAAAACAGGAAGGGGATTTCCAAATTTCCCTGGGAATTTAAAGGGCGGGTCTGACTTGTGGTCACCTGAGGACACGACAAAAGAGTTTGAAAGTGATGACTAGAGTGGCTCGAACGGGAATTATGGGCCAGGCTGGAGGCTAATTAACACACAATGGGTGTCCACATTCGCACCGTAGTGCTACAGCGGGAGCGCTACAGCCCTTATTCCCCATGAGGAAGTGGATTACCAGGAGTGCTATAAACTCGGACTTATAGTGCAATTCGTTCCTTTTCAGTGTGGATGGGTAGGGAATTATAGCGCTCCTAGAGGCTTTATAGTGCTATAAAGTGCCAGTGTAACCAAGCCCTTAGGGCATGTCTTCACTAGGACTTAACGTCGACTTTAACGACGTTAAGTCGAACTAAAGGTGTACCTGTCTTCACCTGCATGCCCTTAAAGTCGATTTAAAGGGCCCTCAAAATCGACTTTGTAACTCCTGCTTGACGAGAGAAGTAAGGCTAAAATCGACTTCTCTATGTCTATTGTGAGTAAGTGAAGAGGCATCTGATGTTAAGCCTCCGACCTCCGAGCAGCCCCGCGAACCCCCCCCCCCCCCACCCAAGCAGCCCCGCGCCGGACCCCCCCGCCCACCCAAACAGCTCCGCGAACCCCCCTGCCCACCCAAGCAGCCCCGTGCCGGACCCCCCCCCCCGCCCAAACAGCTCCGCGAACCCCCCCCCCCGCCCGCCCGAGCAGCCCCGCGGAGCCCCCTGCTTGCCCAAGCAGGAAATTAAGGAAGGGGGAGCTGGATGGGACTCCACATGTGTTACTCTGCATCGAGTCCCATAAAACCTAGAACTGTTCCTATCCCTAGCTCTGTGAAACACTCTCATTTTCTCCACAGGATCCTTTAATACTCTGCTATCGAACTTCCTGATTCAGTGGGAATTATTCCTCTAGGCCCTGTGTGAAGCACTGCAGAGATCAGCATCCCTCTAGATAACTTTGGTAGCACACTAGAGAAACCTAATTTTCATTAACAACAGGGATTAGTCCCATTGGAAGAGAAGATGAGTTGTGCGCGTGGTGGAAGTCAGTTCAGGGAGGTAGCTGACAATTGAAGGAGGGTAGGATTTACGGTTCTTACAGTACAGTGGGAAAAAACAACTGGGTGAGAGAAGAGAGAGGGATAAGTAAAGAGCCAGCTCTTCTTCGGTTGACAGTGTGTGGATGGTTGTAGGACCAGGCCTGAGGCACTATTATTTCCAGGGGAAAAAAGCAGAAAGTGAAGAGCAGAAAATACCATAAACTTCAATAGCGGACAAACTTCTTCAGACCTTTTGACTTAGTCCCAGACTCCAGGGACCTCCCTGCCTCCTCCTAAAATACCTGCAGTTTCTTCTCACCCACATGGCAACCTTTAAACCCGCACAAGGCCCAGCATGTCTATTAGTCTGTCCTTTCAAAGTTCTTAGAACTCTGGAGGTTAACCCTTAGTTGAGCCTCAGCTAGTTCAGGAGGTTGTGTTGTCTAGAGGCTAGGACAGAGACAAGAAGCCAGGACTCCTGGGCTGTATTGCTAGCTCTGCCACTGATGTATTCTGTGATTTTGGGCAACTTACATTAACCTCTCTGTGCCTCAATTTCTCTATCTGGTACAGAAGTTACCTCAGAGGGTACCGAGAGGCCCAATTTACTTAGCTTTTAAAGTTATTTGATTCAGAAATAAACCCTGACTTTAGGGATTCATTTTAGTATTTTCAAAGATACCCTTTTGTGAGTTCTGAAAACTGTATTCAACAATTTTTAAACAAATTAACTCAAATGCTACTGAAATAAAAGTATCTCTGGCACTGACGGATGCCAGCCAGGATCAACAAGCTTCTCATGTCAATAATGTGGAAAACAGGGTGAGCTCTGCAGTCACTCAAGTATGAGGACAGATTAACTTTTTGTTTTGGACAACAAAAATGAGATTTTTTTTACCATATCATGACATTCAGGCTGTAAAGCAATAAATTATTGGAATACCGCATGGGAGAAATGATGGAAAATCAAGAGCTGTCTGCTTGTCTGTGGGCTGTAGAATTTCCAAATGGAATGGAATGCAGAGATCTTGTTGGTTTGGTTTTTTATGTGTGTGGATGGATAACGAAAGTTCTGGATGCTGAAAACCGAAGAGCAGATTTAAATGGAAAGAGTCCGCAGATTTCCTAGCAAAAGAATAGAACAGGATTCCACTACAGTGAAACCCCAATTTAACGGACCCCGATTTAACGGACTTCGGATGCAACGGACAAAATTTAGGAGCAAGTCCGATGCATCCAAAATCCGTTAAATCGGGGGCTGGCTGCAGGCTCCCGGCTGCCGCCGGGGTCCAGGCAGCGGGCGGGCTGCCTGCCGGCTCCCCGCTGCCAGCCTGCCAGGGTCCCGGCTGCTGGGACCCGGGCGGGAGCCGTCAGCCAGCCCGCCCGGGTCCCGACTGCTGGCTGCCGCCCGGGTCCCAGCAGCCGGGATCCGGGCGGGCGGGCTGACAGCGGGGAGCCGGCAGGCAGCCCGCCCGCTGCCTGGACCCCGGCGGCAGCCGGGAGCCTACAGCAACGGGGAGCCGGGCGGGCGGGTTGACGGCTCCCGCCCAGGTCCCAGCAGCCGGGGTCCCGGGCGGGCGGGCTGCTGGCTGCCGCCGGGTGGGCTGACTCACGGCTCCCGGCCGTGATAAGTAAAACCTCTATATAACGGACTAATTCGGGTGAGGGGGTGTCCGTTAAAGCCAAAAGTCCTGTTATTTAATGATTTAAAAAAATTATTAAATAACGGACTTTTGGCATTAACGGACACCCCCTCACCCGAATTAGTCCGTTATATCGAGGTTTCACTGTAATAGAAATTCAAGAATTGTAATGGTCTCTCTGGACTGAGAGATCTGGATAGATCTGGCATAGCTCTGAGTGGCCAATTTACACCAGCTGAGGATCTGTTCCATTATTATTTTCCAAATATTTGCCCTAAATCTTAGGCTAAATGTGGGATGTCAACCCACCAAACAAGCTTTTGCAAACCTTAAAGTAAAAATAGCTCTCTTATAACCAGATAAACTTAGGGCTTGGCTATATGAGGACACTCAGAAAAGTTAATTCCAAAGTGAAATATTCAGAACTGAATTAAGGCCATTTTAATTCCAAATGAGCACATTCACACAGGGGTTTAATGCAGTTTAACTAATTCAGTTATCATTCGGATTAATTTTCCTGAGTGTCCCCATGTAGACAAGATAGGCATATTGGGGGGGAAAACACATTACTTGGCACACGGTGTCTGCAGGTTAACTCGTAAAGATCAAAATGACTTCCAGCTTTGTCAGCAATTAATTGGATTGAAGTTCCAAGTAACTGTTAAATTTGTTTAGGTTTCTATAAATCATCTGAATGAGAACATAGGGGTTTGTGGAAACATTTTACTTGAGTTGGGTGAAATTATTCAGCCAAAACTTTTTTTCTGGCAAAAAATGCAAATTTGGTGAAACTGAAATGTGAATTGTTCATGTCAGGAAAAAAAAGTGAAACATCTACAATTTTTTAATGAAAATTACTTTGAATAAAAAGTCCTTCCGTTTTTTTTTTAATAAAGACTTAAATAATCCAAACAATGTATTGTTTTGGGTCAAATAAAACATTTAATTCAACCTGAAATGAACTTTTTTTTTTTTTACTTTTCAATTCAAAATAAATTTCAAATAAAAATTTTCTTTGGGATGACCCAAAACAATTGTTTTCAGTTTTTTTGGAATTGCAGTGAGCCAAAAATCAGTTATTCACACAGCTATTTTTTACATCTGTGTTCAAACTGTTCTGCTGTAATTTCTCACTATCTTCAGCTTGTTTTAGGAAAACACAAAAAATGGCTTCATCCCTTCTTGTGTAATGAGCAACTCATAAGTTATGTCCTTTTTGGGGGGAAGGCTGATGTGAGGAGCACTTGGACACTGAGGGTGCATCTACACACTGCAGTTAGACACCTGTGGCTGGCCCATGCCAACTGAGTCAGTATTTTGGGGCTCGGGGTAAGGGGCTGTTTAATTGTGGTATAGACGTTCAGGCTTGGGCTGAACCCCAAGCTTTGGGATCCTCTCACCTTGCAAGGTCCTAGAGTCTAAACGTCTACACTGCAATAAACAGCCCCTTAGCCTGAGCCTCACAAGTCTGAGTCAGCTGGCCTGGGTCCACCATGGGTTTTTAACTGCAGTGTAGACATGCCCTGAGTTGCTAGCTTTCCCCATGCTAAAGAGTGTACTCCCTCCACTGTGTGGTTGTTTCTTAAACTAGCCTCAAAAATGGTTCTATCTCAATACACTGACATAATTCCATTGACTTCAATGATCTACAGCCATGTAAGGGAGAGACGAATCAGGCTTCCATATTTGTCAAGGACAAAGATGCAGATTTATTATACCTCTGCATCATAATGGATCAGATCGGGCCCCAAAAATCTGGGTACAGGAATATATAATCATCTATCAGCATACTGAGGGGGATGTAAAATTGCGCACATTGTATACTTTCCACCTGAAAGTAGCAGATCAGGGTTAAAACAGGAGAATACCCCTCATTCCCTCTGTCCCCCCTCCTCAGTCCTCTTCATTTTTGGGCCTGTGTCTGAACATTAATTTTCACGCTGAGCTTTTAGCAGGATTCTGCAAGGTCAAACATTTGAAAAATATTCTCCTTCTAAATTGGAAGGGATTGTTGGTCTCTCTCGCCCTCTTTTGAATGACCTGTACTTTGTCTAAATCTCTGTCCATTTCTGATCTGGCACTGTTTGCTCTTCTTTGTTTGATATCCTCAGAGGCCTGCCTGAGGGCAGGTGTTTATCAAAGTTTAAATCAGAGGTGGGGGACTTCAGTTAGCACAGTGGTTAAAATATAATCGGTTGTGAGATCTCTTTTTAAATAAAAGTTGACCCTTGAAATTCAGTTTACGGTAAAATGAAGAAAAGAATGACCAGAGATTCAACCTAAGTCATTTGCACTAGTGTTTACATTTATTTAGATGTAGTTTTTTTAATCTTCAGCACCACAACATGTTAGAAAACGCTACAAACATGTCAATTATAACCTAATGGGAAAAAACAGGGAAGATGCTTGAGGACAAGATTCAGTTGTGTTGAGGTAGCCAATCCAAAATGCAGAGAATTAAAGGAAGAAGACGGATATCAGGACTAGAAGAGGAGAGTGAGGGGGTGGTGGGAGGGGTAGAGTAAATTGGTGTTAAATCTATGTGGTAGGATGGCACAGGTCCATGGGTAATACTGGAAACAAAGAAGATAATTTGATATTCAGATTGTAAACAGCAAACCAACATAAATGATTAAATTGAAAATGACATAGACCTGCCTCCTGGAGTGAAAGAGTAGTCTGGCCTCAGAATTCAGGATCACCTAAAGTTGAGAGAAGAGATGTAGGTAGATTCTGAAAGGGAATTGCTCTAGTTGAGTGGAAAGTAATTAAGGCATGAATAAAGATTATAACTTGCAGTCCAAGCTAGGATCAGGGACAGGACACATTTCTGGCATTGTTCCAGAAGTGGTGGTAAGCAGATTTAAAGTGGAAGTGAGAGGAGAAAATAATTTGAGGGTTAGGATGTCCGCCAAGATTTCTGACCTTGGAAACAGAAGTATCTGAATGAAGGAAAGTGATAGTAATCAGAGAGATGGGACAAACGGGACACTTTTCCAGTAGAAGGACTTCAGTATCAAAACATTTACTGTAACAATCAATTGCTAATCATAGTCAGGAACAGATAGAGTCAAGACAGGTAGATATATGTCCCTCAGAAAGTGAGCTTAATGGAGATCTGTAGAGAAAAGATAACCAGAGCAGAGCTGGCCATGAGATATCCATGGAATAGAAGAGCAAGTTGGCGGGGAGAGACAAAAATCTCCCATTGATTTCACTGGAGCAGGATCAAGCCCTAGAAGAGGGTGAATTCCAGAGAGAGTTTGGCAGCAGTCTTTGGTGGAAAAATTAATGAAAATGTAAAGTCCCCACTAAGACTGAAAACTAAGTAGTGAAAGAGGTGATATGTCAATAATAAGATCTAATTCAGCAGCAGTTTGCATTCTGAATTCAGTGTACTAAACTTTATAGGTAGTGGAGAGTCATCAATCAAATATGGCCATGCTTGTTAAGGGGGATTATGAGAGAATAATACTCCTGATTTCCTATACTGAATACTATAGAGAAATTATGGCAATGCCACAGGCCTAAATTAGAGAATAGTGCAGAGCACAATTGCCCTATAGGGATCTCAGAGAGGAACTGTTCTTTAGAGAAGCATAATCCCTCCCCATGTGGCTCAGCATACACAAGGGGACCACATGAACTGTACTATCTGTCAGGATGATGAAGCCTGTTCTTCCACCTGCTGCATTCTGATCCCTCTGTGGGCTGGCCTGGAGGGGCCAGGACTGTGACCTCATCTCCTTCCCCTTCCTCCCCACCCCTTTGGGCACACCAGGCAAGTAGTTCCACCCCATCCCCTAATGCAGGGAGTCAGTTGTGACAGACTCTCATTCAAGCTGCACAAGGAAGGGGGAGGGGCTTTGTGTGCTTCTCATCCGTCCCTGCCCCCACCTGCCAACCCATCCAGCCTGACTCATTATATTGAAAAATCTGAACTCACCAAAGTATACTTGGGCAAGCACAGGATGTGCTGTGTGCGTTCCACAGTGCATACAAGAAATAGCCTTTGCATTCTAGTCCCTGGAAATTTTCCAACTGCCTCACTTGCAATCTCTTGCAAACAATTAGTTTAGATAAAACTTTGAGGGGCAATTCTGATATTTGTATGAAACTGAAAGCACAATGCATAATCATTTCTGCGGCATTTCACTGCAGAGCGTCACTCGGTGCTGATTCTAGCATCTGAGAAATACTGAAATTCAAATCCTCAGTCTACAAAGTATAAATGAAATAGCACCAACCTTTGTAATTCCCCATTCTTGTAGCCTCCAATACAAGGACAAAATATCACAATTGGTCACATGACCTATATGTTGAAATTGCACAGTTTCAGTTTGACCTTTGTGGGTTCTAAATGTGAGCACTGACTATTTCGTCCTTCTTCCTATAGTCTGGCTCATTAACTTGTGCAAAGTGGAAGGAAATGCTAACCCATCAAAATGAAAGATGTTAAAAACCAAATGACACTACTATATTTCACTGAATGGCTGTGTTAAACAGAGTAAAATCCTGGCCCCGTTGAAGTCAATGGGAGTTTTGCTGTCGACTTCAAGGGGCCAGAATTTCACCTTCACCATTTTGATACCTCAGCCATAACATATGTAACATAAATAGATTTTTAAAAGTAATATATACATATATCAAAAAGAGTAAGTGATTCCTACTGTGACCTGACAGGCAGCTCAAATCAAAGCCATCGGCCAATTCACTTGTGTGTAAATATCAAAGAAATGGTAAGTATACTAATTCACTCAAACGTTAATTCAAAGGAAATGTGAATGATATTGTCTTCAATTATCTGTAAATTGTTGAGTGTTACCACATTACATTATGTATCCCTGGTTATTAGATAACACTAGATTAAAGTGTATGTTAATACTAACTTTAGAAGACGTTTGATATGTCAACTACATGAAAACTAATAAAATGTTATTTGTAGTGTTATATTTATCTAGTCCTATTTTAATGTAATGGCAGGCAACTGCATTATGTATATCATTGTAACTAAGGGTTTTCTACACTGGCAAGTTTTGTCGCCAAAAACTGCCTTTTGGCAAAAAAACAGCGATAGTGTGCACACTACAATGGGACTTTTGTCGTGAAAAACGTCCAGTTTTGGTGTCAAAAAACTTCCACCCTTACAAGAGACTTTTGTCTTTTCCCCTCCCCATATTGTCAACAATCGATGGTTTCATGCCAGTGTAGACAATAGGCTGCTTCTTCTTTTTTCCGATTTTATTGGCCTTCAGAAAGTGTCCCACAATTCCCATGCTGCCGCTCTGGTCAGCAGTTTGAACACCACTGCCTTGCAGCCAACCTACCCCTCCTCTTTGCAAGCTCGGGAATTTTAAATCTCATTTCCTGCTTGCTGGCTTCCCATCTGAGCTTCCCAGGTGGCTTCCCAGCTAAGCATGGCAGGCTATCACACCAAATACGCTCCCGCTTGGACCACCGCTGAGCTGTTGGATCGGATCAGTATATGGTGAGAGGAGTCTGTTCGGTCGCAGCTGCGAGTGACCCGTAGGAATCAGGACACATATGGGCAAATTTCTCAAGGCTTGTGTGTAAAAGGCTATTATCGGGACACACAGCGGTGCAGAGAGAAGATAAAGGAACTGAGGCAGGCGTACCATAAGGCACAGGAGGCAAACCATCGTTCCAGTGGTGCACCTAAGACCTGACGCTTCTCTAAGGAGCTGAATGCAGGTTGCCTGCGATTCATCCTCTGTCAGTAACTCTGCGAGTTTTGCACATCTCAGGATGTGCCATGCTCTGTTTCCACCTTCCCAAAAAACCTGGTGACAGATGGTGTCACCAGGCATTGTGGGATACATCCCCACCACGCATTGCTCTCACTGTCGACAATGGTGCTTCGAATGTGGATATGATCTGTCGACAGAGGGAGCAAATGTAGACTCGCTTGGCGACTTTGATTTTATCAATTTTTTGTGTGTCGACATTAGTTTCATGGACAAAACTTGCCAGTATAGACAATCTCTTGCAAATGACTTGTGAATGCAAGGGAGTAGATTCCTAACTTCAATGCATGGGTGATTGTGTTTGACAATAGAAATTCACAAGCTCAGTTTGCATTTAGTCAACAAAGGAAGAGTCCATCACATGAGGAAAACACTTGCCAAATTGCTGTATAAGAATGGATATGGGGTCAATCCAGTATCTCTGAAATGTTTTGGATTGTGACAGGATGGATAACTGAAAAAGTGGACAGAGATCCCCTTTTTGAAATCTAGCAGATTACTACAACTCTGTTAACATTTTGGATTTACAAACTTTGACTTACCTGTTAATGTATTTTACCTGCATTAGCTTCTCAATAACTCTCATTTCCTTTTCTTAGCTAATACATCTTTAGTTAGTATATTAGAGAAATTGACTGCCAGCATTGTCTTTGGTGTGAGATCGAGAGTATTCAGTGACCTGGGGTAAGTGACTGACCCTTTAGGATTGGGAGTAACCTAATGTGATGTAATATTTGGTATAAGGGACCGTTATAACAAAATCCAATTTGTCTGGGTGGCAAGGCAGGCTGGAGAGCTTAAGGGGATGTTTGTGACTCTATGGTAAGACTAACATAGTGATCCAGGAGTGCATATATGTTCCTGGCTTGGTGAAATTTAATTATAGACTATATCAGTTTGGAGTGTCTGCCCTGCTCTCTTATGGTCTGAACTGAGGCTGGCACTCACAGTTGTAAACCACTTCAGACAGCATAACACCTATCTAGCATATTTACATTCCGTTTTCAATCCATGGTTGCTATGTTCGTTTTTATAAAATCCATACTCAATTAGTTAGTGTATAATATTTAACACAAAGATCACACAAATTGCCTGATCATTCACTACTTCCTCAAAAACTCCCATTGAAGCCAGAGCACTTGGGTCCGATATCATTTGCACTGGTGAAACTCAGAAGGAAATCTAGTGAAATCTTCCGGGTATTGTGATCATAAGAGGGGTTGTTGGTCTCAGTCCAGTTCCTAGCAGATCTGCATCCACATTGCAATAGGCAGCCTCATGAGTGAGAACAAAGATGAAAAGAGGTTGGCGAGCGAACTGCTCTCTGTCCCGGAGAAGTGTTGAGGCTAGGGCACATTGGCTGGGCCATTGGGCACTGCTATTTCCCAAGCTGTACCTCTTCAGCATCTAAGGATGTCAAGTCAGGACCTTTCAGATACCACAAGCTCATCGTAAAAACTACAGTGATTCTATTGCAATGTGTTTCTCCTGCCTTTAGTGACTCTTGGCTTCTTGAGCAAGTCAGGGGATGGGGCTGTGGCCAGCTTGTGCGGCAGGAGCAGTAAAACAAATCACTCATCCACTACCTCTCTACCTGCTCCTCCTTTTCCCTTTTCTAACTTGATTCACCATCATATTCTAACTGTGTCTCAAAAACAAAAGCTAGAAGAAGAAGAAAACAATGAAAGAAAAGAAAGAGACAACTTTTGAATTTTTTGCTCGCTATTTATTTTGTGTATCTCTGTATGCAAATAGAAATCACACACTTGCAGTCACAATAATCTTTAGAGAACAACAAAAGCAAGAAGGAAGAATAGTATGTTTCCTTCATCAGGAAGACATGCTGCACTGTATGTTTCTCTGCTGTGGCAGGCTGCATCAGAACACTACAAGGGTTTTGCCTCATTAGCAGGAAGGAGGACTTCTCCCCATTTAAAGATGCAGTGCACAAACTAAATCATAATAGATTGGATAACACTTAGGCGCCTTCTTATCCAAGCCTTTTCTGACATCATCCTAAATACACATGATGCCGGTCACTTAAATACAGATCAACGCACGAACATGGGCAGCAAGAAAAAGTGACTTCTCCTTCAGCTCACCTTTTCCACAAATTGCTTTTTGTTTCTGGGTTTTTTAAAAAGTGAAACTGCATAAGGGGAGTAAAGTGGATTTTTGCAAAGCAAGCAAAATGCCTTCTCCATTTAAGTATCAGTTTATATGTGCAATAAAAAAAATATGTATGCAGTGGTTCCAGTTGACTCAATATTGTGTCATACTTGTGTGACTCACTTTTCTGCTCTCAGGCAGGGAGGAGGCATAGTTTGTAGATGAGGACATGCTATCTAAATCCACAGTTTGAATTTGCCAGGATATAGTATGAAAAAAGCTTCTATTTCTAAATCCCACTTGAGCTTCAGACCAATTAAAACAAGGGACGATCATTCCGAAGAAGCCATGGAAACCGAATTTTCCCTGATCGGATTCATATTTTAATCTCATGACATCTTTTGTATGAGATAATTCTCTAAAAAAATACGCTATACTATTAGTGTCCAGGAGGGTGCAGCATATGTCTTTTTTTTATTTATTTTTTTTTTTTTGACAAAGGCGTAAACAGCATAACATTGGTCACAAACCCACTGCTCTGAGGCACATATTTGGCAGATATTTGCCTATGAGCCTAATTAATGCACCAGTACTTTGCTACTGTATCTGCTGACTTATCATACAGCACTAACTTATACTGAACCTTGACTTCAATGACCGGGCTCTTCTCCATTTCCCTCCCAGCCTCCTGCCAAACAACAACAAAGTAATCCTGAAAGGGACCTGCAAGCAAAAGGGGATGATTTGAGATTGAAATTTCCCCTGCTGATGAAGAGAGAAGAGGGGAGTTCTTGGGAGGATTAAATAACACTGCCCAGAGAGAGACATTCAGATGCAGCTGCCTTCAGTCCTGCCAAATCACAGAAACTCTATTAGGAACTGAATCCATCATTTCGTCCCATTTTCAGAGCTGGGCCACTCCAGTAAGACCAAGGATCTAACGCTGGCATATTTCCCCCAGTATCTCAATCAACCTTCTGTGTGAGTATGAGACTGGATGATGAGGACAAGAAAGGTACAGATGAGTGGTAAGAAAATCCGTGGATTTGTTTTATCTTGCTGTCTAGGAGTTGCTGTAAACAGTTCATTAACCCACCTACTTTCTAGAATGGATATTGATGATTGAAATTAAAGATGCTCAAAGCTGGGTTAATGTTCTGCTTAAGGGAGACACTGAAAAAAAGAGCAGAGATAAAGTGAAGAGGGAAATGTCCAGTAAATAAATAGGGTGAAAATACAGCAGAAACAAGCTTAGTGCAGCATAGATGCAGAAAAATTGAAGAAAGGAGCAGAGAGGGGGAGAGAGAGAGAGAGAAAGAGGGAGAGAGATCCTCTAATGGTAAGATACCAGTATACACATGGTCAATCCAGCTTTTGAGAAGGTTTATTTCTGCCCCATACAGAACCAGGGGTGCTGGAACAATTTTTATAGTGGGGATACTGAGAGCCATTGAACCAAATTGTAAACCCCGTGTATAATGGAAACCACTTCAAACCAGGCGGTGCCGCAGCACCCCCTGCACCACTAGTTCCAGCACCTATGTACAAAACACAAGTTTCCCTTTCATTAAAAACATGGGGTTATTAAATGTTTAAACTCCTTTTAGAGGAAAAAATTAAGTTCCCGCAGCTCATCCTGAGGAAGTGACTCAAACAAGACAGAGGCTCTATGCCAGAGCTTGACCCGCCCTCTGGCCATGCAAACTTGGTCATCCATAACATCAGTGGTTCTCAACTGATGGTCCATGGTGACTTTTTCAGTGGTCCACATGAATATTGTGCAAAGCCAGATAGTGTGAGCAGGCGCTGCCATTAGGCTGTTTCACGCCGTGTTCACAAGCACGCAGCGTGTCATCCATGGCATCACCTAGGACGCAACCACGTTGTGTTGCCAGTAACTTCCATCTAAGGTTCTGAGTGTCAGTGTAGCTCCCGCCTGGTGGTCGGTGGACTGGGTGGTTTGATTGGTCTGTGGACTGAAATGAGTTCAGAACCACTGCATAACATGAAGGATTGCTGCTATGGCTCAATAAAACCTATGAGTGTATGAATATCCGTGCAGGGTACGGCTACACAGTGCTTAGTGCTTTAGGTTCAACTGGTCTCCCGTTTTGCCTCAATCACCACGTTTTCATGTGGGACACATGGCCAACGGCATCCTCGGGGTGCGTGTACTTTTTCTGAACTGCAGAAGAGACAGGTTGAATGATATGAGGTATCCACTGCACCTCTTTCCCCAGCACTACCAAAACAGGGTAAAAGGGCATGGAGGATCCTGCGGCCAGAGCTCCTCTCTCTTGCTGCCCATGGGGACACTGCTGAACAGCTGCAGCAGGGGGGAAAGAGCAACTGCTCAGAAGTTCACTGCTGCACAGTGGGGGGGGGGGGCAGCTGCTGAGGAGGTGATTCAAAGGGAGTGCGGAGTTGGTGCCCCCTCCTGGTTCCCCATGACAGTAAACCTGCCTAAGAAATATGCATGAGAGAAAAAGAGGTGTGTCATGAGCGCTGGACTGGGAGCTGGGATATCCTGAGCTCCAACTCCAGCTCAGACACTGATTCTCTCTGGGGTTTTGAGTAAACCACTTGACATCTCTGCCTCAACTCTTGCTATCTGTACAATTGTCAGTAAGGTTAATATGTAATTACCTACCTCCCAGTTGTGAGGTAAGTTCATGCTTGTTCATGGCTTTGGGGATGAAAAATGCTAAATAGATGTTAAGCGTTATCTCCCAGGTAGTATTAGCAAGCAATAAGACATGCTCCCTTTGAAAGCTACTGTTAGTTCAGAAAGGTCTCGTTTTAGATAGTGGGAAAACTGCCTGCCCGCCCGCCCCAGAAAAAAAAAAAAAGCTAAGTGACCTTGCCTATTTGGAGAAAGCTGTGCCTTAGAGAACTGATAGCTTTGAAAAGTATATCGCTTGTATGGTCTTGTTCAGGGAGGTGCATGATTAAGACTAATTTAAAAGGGAGAGAGCTGATGACAGAGCATTCTCAGTGGAGAACAAACTTCCCACTCACAGTCTGAAACAACTTTAATTTGGTGATTATCAAGGCCCAACCCTTCCCAAACCATGGAACGCCAACTCTCCAGTGTACCTGAGGATTGGCTTTTGGGGGAGAGTGATATGAGGCTTCATTTCTTTGTGGAGGATGGCTGGGTGGGGATGGGGTTTCAGTCTTTTAGTTTCATTGTCTGGCTCTCTCATTTTTGGTTGGTGAGGAAAACCAGTTGAATTTGTCTATTTTAAATTCTACTGTTTTGTATTCTAAAACAATTGATAAGAGAGCCTAGAATCTGGATAGGCACTTTTTGATTATACAGATGTTGAAAGAAACAGATAACGAGACACCTAATACTATACAACGCAGCAAGAGCTTAAAAGACTCTACACAGCTTGAGAGAATTGTGCTTGCAAAGATAGCTATGCCATACTGATATGATTCCCTAGAGCCGCCTTTTGGAATTGCAGGTAGACTAAATGTAATACATGTAGGTTTGAAATATCTTAAGGACATCTCTAGGAAAAGTTACACAACACTCTTTCTGTTGACTGAGCTGGGTTATAGAATGATCTGCAGGATTATTATGGCAGATGACTACATTTCTGCTTCAGAAACAACTGTTTCCTTATCTATTTATTGTTTTCAGAAAAGGCAATGAGATGGAAAGAGGTTAAATTGAAATACACATGTTCACATTTTCAAAGGTATCCACTTATATGGAGGTACCTCCATTTTGGTGGGCCCAATTTCAGATACTTTTGTGTGGACATTACTAACTTCAGACCTAAGGCTCCTGATCCTGCCAATACTTGTGCATGCATTTAATGTCACTATTGTGGGTAATCCCATCGATTTCAATGTTTGCAGTATTTGCAACCAGGTTTGAACCTATTTTCTTGAGAGCCCGGATTTACTCAACTCACTCTGGTGTCTGAGCATTAAGTAAATATATTTGACATATATAAACTAAACAAGTACACTAAATAAGTCTGAAATACAAAGAGTATTAATTTCTTCTAATACCTATGTCCAGTATATATATTAGATATTTAATTTAACCACATAATTCTGGTTTGAAGATATAATCAATAGGATTTGAAAAAGAAATGTATATATTAATTTTTAAAAGTAGTTAACTAAAATATTTTCATGTGTATATATTCCTTTTCTCTATCTTTGACTCATACAATCTTCTATGCAGGAAAAGTCCATATAAGGGCCAGAAAACTCTTGAGTTTTAGCTTGCACAGTTTTATTTAGATCAGTCTACTGGAAGGCAAGTCTTGCGGCTACTATGGAACAGGCGCTGACAGGGCGGGATTAAGGTACAGGCACTATGGACCTCTGCCTAGGGCCTCAGCTCTTGGAGTTGGGTAATTACAGAAAAATCTCACCTTCTATTTTTTTTAAACCTTAATTTCTAGCTATCATGGTTGCAAAGAAAAAGTGAAAACGTGAACTGAGCATAGCCGGTGCCTGAGTCAGCAGAGAGCCTGAAGCTATAGTTCTGGAAGTAAACTGCACCAGCCAGTGGGTTGATAACTCCAAGACCCACTGCTCTGGGGGCCCCTGCCAACACCACTCCAGGAGAGGGCTCTACATGTGGCAGGAGAAAAATGTGGTAGGCCCAGTGCAACTTCCCACACAAGTACACCCCACATGCTGGGATAAGTAATAGGAGCTCTACCTACTGCTACTGAAGCCATTCTGAGGGGAAGAAGATATCCCTGATGTTGACCTTGAGGGGGTGTCAGGGAGCCCTATGCTGTTGACCCTGACCCTTTGGAGGAGAAGGAGGCCCCTGTTCCCACCACTCAGCACCCTGGGGTGGAGCCAGAGGATGCCCTGATTGCCTTAATCCAGCCCAGGACACTCTCACTGAAGGCTTGGCCTTCCAAACACATGGAGAGTGGAGGGAGGGCTAGCAAGGTTGGATGTTTTCTAAAAGATCTGTTATAGGAATTATTCAGGGTAAATTCTATGCCATGTGTTATGCAGGATATCAGACCAGATGATCACAGTGGTCCCTTCTGGCCTTGGAATCTATTAATCTCACAGGTCTCAAGATCCCTACAAGAAGCCTGGGCATTTGGGCGGTGGTTCAATTCCTCTGCTACTACTACTACAGGACTCCCCACACTTCTCCGCCATTCCACCCAGGAAGCTCAGATCCCATGGGTCTTCTATCACTAGTTTCCCCAAGGCCCCCTCAGTGGCAGAGTTTCAGTGTGAGGAGGGAGAATCAATCAATGGAAGATATTTACTGCAGTACCCCCAGGGCCGGCGACAGGAATTTGGGGGCCCCGTACGCAGATCGTGCGCCCCCCCCCACGGCCGGTCTCCCGCCGCCCGCGCCCCCCCCCCCGGTCTCCCGCCACCCGCGGGCACCCCCCCGTCTCCCGCAGCCCGCGGGGGGGCCCCCCGTCTCCCGCCACCCACGGGGGGGCCCCCCCGGCTGGTCTCCCGCCGCCCACGCCCCCCCCCCCGGCCGGCAACAAGGGGGTACAGCCGCGTACCAGGCCCTCCCCGGATTTAAGGGGGCCCCCCCTTAAGTCTGGGGCCCGGTACAGCTGTACCCGTTGTACCCCCCTGTCGCTGGCCCTGAGTACCCCTGTCTGACTGAGAGGTGCCCTCCCAAACCAGACAGCAGCTATCTGAAGAGTAAATTCCATGGGACTGGGCAAGAGGAAGTGAAGGGGTTGAACTTGCATCATTTAAGGCAGTGCCATTGACTTCAATGAAAGCAAGGTCAAGCCCATAGTCCTGACCCGCAGCTACCTCATTAGACTGGATATTTCTCCTCTGCCTGACCACAGATCCTGCTCTCAAAACTGGAAGAGAGCATTTTGCCCTGCTGTGAAGTACCCTCATGGGGTTTTTTTAATCTATCACAGATTAATGTAATTTTGTATCATTCTAAATGCATAAAATGAAGACTGGAAAAAACCAACCATCATTCTGATTATGGAGTGAAATGGAGACTGCCGGACAGCTGTGATGAATTGCCCCAGAGAAAGTTCAGTGGAATAACTGGACAGTTGAGTCCTGCTGTTCCACGTACACAATAACTTCTCTTATGCGGACTCTACCCCAAATCTTTTGTTCATGGAGTTAAACCACAAACACCACAGGAGCAGAGAAATTAAGGAGGCATAGAAACTCAGTAAGACAGACACTACAAAGCTTTTTCAAATGGTGAGAGCTGCAGAAAAGGAAGTTCTTGCACTTTTATCTAGCCCTTCCAACTAATATGGTCTCGGTGCAGCAGGGAACTTCAGTTACAGCATATCACTAATATCAGAGCCTCTTTATATCATTGCAGAAATTACCTGATTTCACAATTAGAGTGGTCATTTAAATGAGAAATGAAGGAAGTTACAAGCCAGAGAAATTGCATGCACATTGTAACTAAAAAAAGTCTTGCTTCAATACATAAGGCAAACTGCCTTTTGTTATAAATGCCCTGTTGTTTATAAGATGTCTTTCACTCCCTGTGCTTTTAGATTATGTCCTGTTCTTTCCAGAACTAGCAGGCATTCTGTAACATAGGAAAGAATCCAAGCTAAGAGGCGTCTTTGTAGAGGGAAAACTGTGAAAGCAAGTTCTTTTAATGGAGAAACTGAACATTCATAGCAGTTGACTGAGTGCCAAGCTTCTCCTTGCAGACGCACGAATGTAATACTAGTGAGGACCTTTTACATAGTTTTTTCCATGCTTACGTTCATTGTGACTTTTACTGGACAGTGCAGTGTTGAAAGTTCGTCTGGCAAAGGAAGTGGGTATTATTATCACCACATTTTAAAATCCTTTGGAAGAGCTGGATGGTTTTGCTTAGGAAGCATTTCACTAGGCAAGTGAATAGTACGATTACTGTTAGTCTTTATTGATTTTTAAAGTAATGTCACAAAACTGTCCATAAAAATATCAAAAGCTATGAAGAAGTAAAATACAAGCACATATTTTACATAAACAATGTCCGATGTAGACTGCTGTATTTAATTCACTGCCACAGCACTTCCCAAGAGATCTTATACTGCTTACACAGTGTCTTTTACCTGGCATTTTAACATTTCGACTTCCATGTCATGCTTTCCTTTAGATAGAAGTTACTTTCTTCCTGTATCACATGGTGTTCTTCATTTTTGACATTAATCTTATAAAATAGATGCTCATGTGAACCAACTTTTCTCATATCCACATACAAATCTTTTAAAGTGGAGATCCCTTCTAAAGTTCAATCTCCTTGCACAACCCAGGGTAACTTCAGTTCATTTTAAAAGACTTTGTACTCCTACATCTTGATGAAAATCAGGTAGGATTCCATACCATTCCTATAAAATCTGAACAGTTTCTATTACTAGGACATTGCCCAATAATGTGTGGAAAATTACGCTGCTAATACCGATACCACCAACATACATCACTGAACAGCAGACTACAATTGATCTACTAATCAGAAGTTCTTTTTGGGGGGGTATGGTTTTCATTTAAAGTGCTACATTTTATTTTATACTCTCTAGCAGATCTTTTAGTATATTTGACCACCGTCTCCCATCAGAGTGTAGATTACAGAGCACAATGTAATCTGCATTCTCATCTCTTGTGCAGAAACTTAAAATGAACAGGTGTGATTAGATAGTCCAGTAACATCACATGCAATTTTCAAACAATATGATACAATGTTATCAAATACAATATATAATATTGAAGAATTTGTAGAAGATAGCTTTGGTGCTCTGAGCAAAGCAAAATTGCAATTAACTTGAACTGTGGAATTAGCCTTGACAGAAGTAAAGAAAAATGTTCATGAAAGATACTTCTCATTTTCCAACCATCTCACCCACCAGGGACATATGACAATTTTTAGTATGCATTGAAAGAATTGCTGATTGCTTCCCAAGTTAAAACCATTTTGCAAGGATGCAAAGATAGCTAGTAAAATCCCCAAGAAAACCCCTGACTTTTAGCATTTATTTAGGGACAGATTTGGATGATGCGGTGGATGGATTTGCTTTACAACTTTTAAGACTGACTCACATCACTTGTGATTTAAGGGACAAATGTTAAGCTCCTGACTGGAGCAAAAGTCCCATTGGCCAGTACAGAAGAGGAGTAGGGATGTAGCTTGATCCTTTTGGGGTGGCTAGCACTCAGCAGGGCCTAGCAGGGAGCAGTCCCTGCACTCAGAAGGAGTAGTTTTGACTGGCTTTTGTGCAAGCTTCCCTACAGTGGGAAAAGTCTGCTCTCTCCTCTCCAGCTACTGTCTGGTCCTCACCCTGTAATTAAAGTAGCCATATATGGGCTTTGGATTGAACAGACTATTTTAGGAGCTTTTACATGGCAAGAAGGATCCAATTTTCTTTTATAATAGTTTTAATGTACTTTAGAGAAGCATCTTAACTTTGCATCAACATTGAAGTCTAAATGGAGAAAGGCAAAGGTAGTAGAAAAGAAAACCTCATCTACAGTGTCATTCTAGATGTCATTTACAAACATCTCAAAACACAGGTATGTTCTAGATAAGGACAGCTCATGTAAATAGGTCCAGACTTCTTGTTTTAAACTATTTAATGCCCATTCCTCTCCCAAAGCTATAATAGGAACTGTATAACTGTAAAGAAAACTTGATCTGCATTGATATTGTGGTAATCCCTAGAGGCAGGCCAGGTTGTGCTCCATTGTGCTAAGTGCTGTACAAATATATAGAAATGATAATGGAAAGCAAGTCAGGGTGGGGGAGGGTAAGACAGGGGAACAAGTGTAATTAGATATGGACAATTCTTAAGTAATTAATAAAAACTCAACCCCACCTCTCTGTTATCAGTTTCTACCTCCATACATCCCTTTAACTGGAAATAAATAAATACATTTTTGAGCTGACAGGTACCTGTCCCCTTGGAAGTCACAACAATACTACATAAAATAAAACATTGCATGTTTATGCACAAGACACAGAAAAGGATTAGCCAAAGTTAAGCCAATGAAGTTTTTTCATGCAGCCTGTCAGTGTTTATCACTATGTAGCTGCTGAGAATTACAAATTCTGGAGGCAATGTTTCTTCTTGGACTTTGTAAACATACTTTTCTGACTGCCAAGTCTTGGGTTTCTTTTTTTAATGGCTTACGATGGCTTTAACCAGGCATAAATATAGCTGCATAAATAGTGAGAAGTTATTTTTGAACATTTCAGCTACACCAATGTACAGAGTTGCTGATCTAAGCACTCAAAAATCATGAGTCAAACCTCAAAAAATCATAAGACTGGCTTAAAATTGAAAAATGTTTTTAAATATATAACAAATTTTGGATTTTTTAAATTTTCCATCTGGTTCCTAGCCAGTGGGGGCAGCACCTGTAGATGGGGCAGCGCGCAGAGCCACCTGGCTGTGCCTCCACATAGGAGCCAGAGATAGGGACATGTCTCTGCTTCTGGGAGCTGCTTGAGGTAAGCGCTGCCTGGAACACACCCCAACCTCCTCCTGCCCACCACAACCCCTTGCCCTAGCCCTGATCCTCCTCCCATCCACCGAGCCCCTTGGTCCCAGCCTGGAGCATCCTCCTGCACTCCAAACCCCTCATCCCCATCCCCACCCCACAGCCTGTACCCCACGCCAGTACCCTCACCCCACCACTCCAACCCCCTGCTCCAGCCAAGAGCCCCCTCCCTCAACCTGAATTCCTCATTTCTGACCCCACCCACAGCCCGCACCCCCAGCCAGAGCCCACACCCCCTTCCACACCCCAGTCCCAATATCATGAGCATTCATGGCCAGACACATAATTTCCATGCCCAAATGTGACCCTTGGGCCAAAAAGTTTGCCCACCCCTGCTCTAAGGAGTATTTGCAACAAACAATTTATGAGCACATAGGCTGGAATTTATTTGGCCAAAGCATTAATCAAACAATTTTGATTAATGAACCAATTCATCACAACCCATGTCTGCTCATGAACAGTTCATGAACATAAAAAGGGCTACATTTGCTCAATAAATTGTAAATAGCCAATTGTATACCCAGTTTTAAAAAGAAGCCTTAAACCTTACATAATCTCGCACATCCTCTGCACTGCTTTACAGCAAGTTTTAAACTCAATCGGTGTTGCTGTTGACAACAGAGCTTTCTAGCAAAAATGCTTTAATTATTACTGGGTGGGGTTTGGGATGCAATCCAGACCAATGAGGGGTTGTGTCACTACTTGCCCGGCAACCCTGCATTATTACTGCATTATTACTGTAGCTCTCAACCTGGGACAATCACATAGGTGACACCCTGAAGAGTCTGTGTGCAAGAGAGACAACTCTGGTTCAGAAGTTCAGATTCTAGCAGCCTGTCTATAGTCCCACTCTGATTTCCTCTAGCCTAGGTTACAACTACCAAGATGACCCCCACATTCTTCCAGTCCTGAATTTCCCCCAAACCATGTAATTTATAATGTCCAGCCCTCTCCTAGACAGCTCAGAAAAATAATAAGTTTTGGTTGTTCCTCAAAGAACACAAAAGCATATCACAGCTTATTAACTTAACTCGGGTAAGTGCACCTTTTCATTTAAACCAGCACTGAGTTGGTGTGTAGTGTGGCAGGGTGGGCTTGACCCAGCCTGCCGCCCCTTTAAGAGGGAGAAAAGCCCTCTGCAAACCCGCGGGCAGGAAGGCTAATTAGCCACCTGAGGTGCAGGCCAATCAGCCTGCATGAGTTGCACCTGGCAGCCTCCTCTGGGGGATATAAGGCTGCCAGGAAGGAAGCCCAGTGTGTGGTGGTGGCATAAGCTATCAAGAGCTGTGTGAGTTTGTGTGAGCTAACCAATACTCACTCTGTGGGTGCAGTTGGGGAGGAAGTCCCAGCCGGGGGTAGTGGACTCAGCCTCCCCCTGTACCTGTTTAGAGTGCTGTATTCAGAGCTGGATATTAATGAGCTGGATATTAATGAGCTGTTGAGAGCTGGATATTAATGAGCTGTTGAGAGCTGGATATGAATGAACTGTTTTAAGCTGTATGTATTGGTGGTGGGGTCTTGCACTGTAAATTAAAGAGCACTGTTTGGAGCAAAAAAGGGTTTCCTGCCTGTGTTCCTGAGGGGGGGTGAGAAGGCGGTCTGTCACAGTAGTAAAAATAAAATTTATTAATAGGACACAGATTAAGTGATGCCAAGTAAAAGGAATAGAGTTACAAAGAGTAACAAGTTAATAAATGTGAAAACACATCTAAAAGTCTAAAACTTGGGGTTTGTCTACCCTTAAAATGCTGCAGCAGCAGCGCAATGGTAGCACTTCAGTGAAGGTGCAACTTAAGCCAACAGGAGGGGTTTTCCTACTGGCACAGGTATGCCATCTCTCTGAGAGGTGGCTGCTAGGTCAACAGGAGAATTCTCCTGTCAGCCTAGCATTGTCTCCACCGGGGGTTAGGTTGGTTTAACTGCATTGTTCAGAGTTGTGGATTTTGCACATCCCTGATCAATGTAGATATACCAACCTAATTTCCTTGCATATACCAGGCCTTAGTCTAGCAAGGTACAGGCATGGTTCAAGATTGTCTTTCACCTATATTCTGTTTCCATAGACTTCAACCCCCCCTAGGTTGAAGAACCCTCCTTTCTCAGCTTGCAAGAGCTCTGTTCCCTTGTGTCTGTCTAGTGATGGCCTATATATGACGGGCTGCAGAACAGAGCAGTTTGAATCATTCCCTGGAGCTTGAGGAGGGAGGACTGGCTGCCTTGCAGGCAGAGGGCAGAAAGCACCCTGGACGTAGCAGTGCTGCAGGCAGAGACACAAGGAACTAAAGGTAGCTCCTGGTGGGCTGCAGGGATCTGCAGGCTGAGGCCCTGAGGCAAGGGCAAGGAGGGTGCTGGGTCTGTGGATACGTGGCCCACGGAGATTTACAAAGGAGTACATGGGGATGCAGCAAGTGGCAGCCACCTACAGAGTCCCAGGGCTGGGACCCGGAGTAGTGGGTGGTCCTGGATCCCTCGCCCCCACTTGCCACAGAAGGACTACAATACTGCCCCTTGGAAAGGGGGAACATGGAGTGTGGCACGGCTGGGCTATGTCACTAAAGAGGATGCTGCGGACCTGGGAGTGATGTGAGTCCCTGGAGCAGAAGTGGTAGCGGAAAGATGCCACCAGAGGAGGGTGCACTGGGCTACAGAGCTAATCCCAGGACAGCCAGCAGGAGGTGCCACAGTGGTGAGTCGCACCGTGTCAAAATTGACTTTCAGAAAAGATTTCATTCTGTCCCCCTTTATAATACAGTAATAGTGTATACAGTCACTAGATTCAGTTGAATGTCACTTGAGGGTCAATGCCTGCCACCTCCCCCATCATAGACCAGTAAACCTTTGCAATGTGTTCTTCAAAAAGTAAAACCCAGAGCAACCTTCTCTATCTGGATGGTGTACTGTAGATGCCATGCTGTCTCCTCCCCCACTTATTAATTTGAGATTTGCCTCCACCTTTTGTTAGCTAAATTGGTCGGTTTACCTGATATGTAAATGAACTCTCATTGTCTTCAAAGTACAGTACTTCCTTGGATGTAACTTCCAATTGAGGAAAATGTATTCCTTTGCCTAGTCCAGACCTGTTTACCAACTCCCTCTGACATACCTGGTTTACTTATACTTTAGTCATAATTCCAGCGTATATTCATAATATTTAATCCATGTATTACAGAAGTATATTAATCAGTGAGTTATTAGTTTTCAAATGATACCTCCCAAGGCAGATTTTTACAAGATCATTACAGTAGCGTACAGACATGCCAACTCTTGCAAATTAATCATGAGAAATGTGACTTCTAAGTAAAATTAAGCCTCACTCATGATAGAACTCTCAAATATCAAGATTTTTTACTTAGAAATTGCAGACAGCCCCGGCTCCAATTGACAGCCCCGGCCACCCAGGGAGACTGACAGCAAGAGCCCCTCTGGTGGGACCCCGGGGGATGGGCAGGAGGAATTCAAAAATCAAGAGACTGACCTAAAAAATACAATATCATCTTTTTAAAAAAAATCTCATGATTTTTGGGAGTCCGACTCCGGATTTTTTTGATCTCTTGAAGTTGGTAATACTGAATGTGTAGGATGTGAATACACTAGTGCTTATGTCACAGTTACCCATCTTTCATTTTTAAGGGTCCATTTTCAGAAAATGAGTGTCACAAGAGCCTGTAATTGTTCTGTCTATAAAAGCACTTAAAACTCTGTTTTGTGGGTAAAGTGTTTACTTCATTATTGTCATTTTCCTGGAAACAGCTTGACAATGAATTTGTACAAAGACTGATATTGTTTTCATCAGTGCACATTGGTAATCCCCTGTTCTATACACTATTTTTAGATTCATTTTCCCTTTTCTACTGCACTATTCTGAATTCTTTTAAATTAGCAAACTGATTTCTAGAACCATAATCTCTCATTTGTTTATCGTTGATTCAATAAATGTCCCATCTTGTCAGCTTCTTGCTATCTTGAATTTCAATATGTGAGATTACAATGGTGTCTTTCTTGGGTTCTCACTAACATTGTTTGAAATAAACTTTTGATGGACTCTATTTTCACATAAGCAAATCTGCTGAATTTATTTCTGCTAAAATATTGTAGTGGGCCAGACTGTCCTTGGCTCTAGTTTGGCTGACAGGAAAACGGGGGAGAAAGCATGAGAATTCTTTCTCTCCCTTCACATCCCTTACTGATCCTAGAGACCTTTACAGAGACTGATTCCTCCTGGTGCCCCTTAGGGCAGAAATCACCCCAAATTAGATAGGGCAGGGTAGGGCCTTGACAACATAGCCACATGCTACAGCCTATTGAGCCAGCCAGGCAAGCCCAGGGGAGCAGGTTTTACTTTCCCAAAGGATGGTGTCGTTTGTACAGTCCCCCACTGATACCAGACAGCTGAAAGAAGTCTTTGACTTCCTTCAGAAACCATTCACCACCCCTCCGCAAGCCTCTCCTGGAAAGTTACTCCACACCATCCTATGGCAAATGGCAAAGTCTAACCCATGATCAGTAATGATAACTGTAAATTAACTATAGACTGCACTCTCCTCCACTGATACACACAGATTTATAGATTCCAAGCCAAAGAAGGTACCATAATAATCATCCTGTCTGGCCTCCTGGAGAACGCAGGCTGGAGAACTTCCCCAAAATAATTTCTAGAACATCTCTCTTAGAAAAATACCCAATCTTGATTTTTAAAATAATCAGTGATGGAGAGTCCATCAGAACTCTCGGTAAATTATTCTAATGGTTAATTCCTCTCATTGTTAAAGAAAACCAAAAACATGCTTTTCAATTTTAGATGATGTCAGCTCTCACGCTGCTGCACTGGGCAGCACAGTATGGGAGAGTCTAAAATATGACTCAAGGCAGGTGCTGTTTTATCTTCACCTTAGTTATACCCTCCAGTTCCTTGGTTTGGTTTTTTACCTAAACTTTAGTCTCTCTTTTCCTGTGTACATGATACAGCCCCTCGTTTGCTAACTCACTAATGTGTGGCACGCACCACCATTTTTGTTCAGATGAATAGATTCCAAGGCCAGGAGGGACCATTGTGATCATCTATGTCACAGGGCACGTCACTCACTGCCGGACTGGTGCCTCCTCCTGGTCGCTCTGGGAATTAGCTCAAGGCCACCCTTTCCTGTCTGCAGTTTACACACCATCACTGCATCTGCCCGAAACCCCTCTCACAGCCTCAGGAACTGCAGCGCCCATTTTGCGACTCAGCCCTCTGGCCATGTCACCATCTGTGCCCCCCCTCCCCCACTTCCGGGCTTTAGTATTGCTTCCCAAGTGGCAAGTTGGGGGGACCCACTCCCACCCACTACTCTGAGTCCCAGGCCAGGGACCCTGTTAGGGTGACTAGATGTCCCGATTGTATAGGGACAGTCCTGATTTTTTAGTCGTTTTCTTATATAGGCTCCTTTTACCCCTCCTCCCCCGCCTCAATTTTTCACACTTGCTGTCTGATCACCCTTGATCCTGTGCATGGCAGCCATGTACTGCATTCCCTCCAACTTCTCAGTACGTTCCCCTGGCCACTTCCATGTGGCCCCATCAGCTTCACCCTTAGATCAGGGCCTCAGCATGTCAGTCCAAGCAGCCAGCCAGGAACTCTTTCTCGTTCCTCTTCCAGCTACTGTTCTGTCCATGGTGCCACTGGACTCTTTGCCTGCAAGAGACACAGTCCTGAATCCTTGTGCCCCTGCCCCAGCAACTTCTTAGTCACCGGACCCTGCTATTGGTTGCTCTCAGCAGCCTTTCCCTGATTGGCTGTGCCCAACGCAGCCTCTCTAAAATGCTTAGGGAGTCACCTCCACTGCTCACACCCAGGATTAACCCCCTTTACACCTGTGTGGAGTAGACACACCATCACAATCTGGTCTGACCTCCTGGAAACACAGGCCAGAGAACTTCCCCAAAATAATTCCTAGAGCATATATTTTAGAAAAAACACCCAACCTTGATTTAAAAATTGTCAATGATTGAGAATTCACCAGGAACTTTGATTAATTGTTCTAATAGTTAATGACTCCCACCACTAAAATTAAACATGTCATTTCCAGCCTGAATTTGTCTAGCTTCCACTTCAACCCATTGGACTGCGTTATTGCCATAGCAACAACAAGATTGTATTACCATAACAACCAAATACACAACAATATCTTTCTTTGCTAGACTGAACCCATTATTAAATAGTTTTTCCCTACATAGATTGTTATCAAGTCACCACTTAACTTTTTCTTAGTTAAACTAAATAGATGGCGCTCCTTGAGTCTGTCACTATAAGCCATGTTTTCTAATCCTGTAATCGTTCTCATGGCTCTTCTCTGAACTCTCTCCAATTTATCAACAACCTTCTTGAACTGTGAGCCCCAGAACTGGACACAATATTCTAGCAATGGCCACATCAGTGCCAAATATAGAGGTAAAATAACCTCTCTACTCCTACTTGAGATGAACCTGTTTATGCATCCCAGAATTGCATTCGCTCTTTTGGCCACAGCGTCACACTAGGGGTATGTCTTCACTACAGCAGTAGGTCGATTTCCTTTAATTTGATTTTGTGAAGCAGACCGTATACAGTCGATTTTGTGTGTCTTCACTAAGCATAGCAAAGCACAGCAAGTCGACAGTGTCTGTCCGCACAACTTCTGCAAGCATCGACATAACGAGCGTTGCACTGTGGGTACCTATCCCACAGTTCCCGGATCCCCCAGCAGGCACCATTTCGAGTGCTGCACTCTGGGTAGGCATTTCCAAATTTCGCACCCTTTTTCCACGCCGCCGACCGCCATTACGAGCGGTGCACTGTGGGTAGGCATCCCATAATTCGCGCCCTTTCTCCGCGCCGCGCTAACGCCATAGCACTGCAAGCATGGAGCCCGCTGACACCACGGAAACAGTAATGGCCATTGTGAAGACCTCGATCACGGTTGCGGATTTTATGCTGAACCGTCTGCAGAGGAATGCGATCCGGGGACAACTGTGCTTTCTGGAACCTGATGACAGAGAGGAGGAGATGGCCAAGGACGTGCACAGCAGGGACGACAGGGACACTGCCGTTTTTGGAAGTAGGGCGACTGACAATCTGTCAAATTTGGTGGCAATGGGGCAGGCTCATGCCATCGAACGCCGATTCTGGGCCAGGGAAACAAGCACAGACTGGTGGGATCGCATAGTGCTGCGGGTCTGGGATGACTCCCAGTGGCTCAGAAACTTCCGCATGCGAAAGGGCACATTCATGGAACTTTGTGACTTGCTGTCCCCGGCCCTCCGGCGCGAGAATACCAAAATGAAAGCGGCCCTTACAGTTGAGAAGCGAGTGGCGATAGCCCTCTGGAAGCTTGCAACGCCAGACAGCTACCGGTCAGTGGCGAATCAGTTTGGGGTGGGTAGGTCTACAGTGGGCTTTGCTGTGATGCAAGTAAGCAGGGCAATCGTCGATCAGCTGCTACACCGGGTTATAAACCTCGGAAACCTGCAAGCTACAATAGATGGCTTTGCCGCCATGGGATTCCCTAACTGTGGTGGGGCTATAGATGGGACTCATATCCCTATCCTGGCACCGGACTACGAGGCCGCCGAGTACAGAAACTGGAAGGGATATTATTCAATGGTCATGCAAGCAGTGGTTGACCACAAGGGACGTTTCACCGACCTGTACGTGGGGTGGCCGGGAAAGCTTCATGATGCTCGTGTTTTCAGGAACTCTAGGATTTTTAGACAGCTGCAGCAAGGCACTTTCTTCCCCGACCAGAAAATTTCCGTGGGGGGGGGGGTGGAAATGCCGATCGTTATCATTGGGGACCCAGCCTACCCCCTAATGCCCTGGCTTATGAAGCCCTACACAGGAGCCCTGGACAGGGGTCAGGAGCTGTTCAATTACAGGCTGAGCAAGTGCAGAATGGCCGTAGAATGTGCATTTGGCCGTCTGAAGGGGAGATGGCGTTTGTTACTGATTCACTCAGACATCAGCGAGAGAAATATCCCCATTGTTATTGCTGCTTGCTCTGTGCTCCACAATATCTGTGAGAGCAAGGGGGAAACGTTTATGGTGGGCTGGGAGGCAGAGGCAAATTTACTGTCTGCTACTTACCAGCAGCCAGACAGCAGGGAAAGTAGAAGAGCGCACCAGGGCGCGCTGTGCCTCAGGGACGCCTTGAAAGACAGTTTTATGAGTGCCCGACATGGCGTTTGAGAACCTGCTCCCTTGCTGTGCTCTAAGCCTGCTGCCCTTGAACCCTCTTCCCCTCCCCCCTCCCCATGCTTGCAGAGGAAATAAATTCACTGTTTGAAAAATCATGGTTCCTTTATTGGTTAATCAGAAATACAAATACAGGGAATCACTGTCATGGTAGCCTGGAGGGAAACCAGCAGTCGCACTGGGGGAGGAGCGGACAGAGGAGGGAGGGGAAGGGGGGAGAGGAGGGGTGGCCAAGACACAGCAGCTTTTAAAAGTTTTCAGAGAACGTCAGCCTGCTGCTGCTGCTGCTTCTGCTGGCTTGTGGGGTGGAGTGGGTCGGTCCACGGAGCTTGCCCCCCCGGGTTCTCACCCCGCGTTTGGGTGGGGAAGCTATGGGACTTGGGGAGGGGGGGAGGTGGTTAGACAGGGGCTGCAGAGGTGACCTTTGGCCCTGCTGCAGCTCCACCAGAGATCGCAGCATGTTGCTTTGGTCCTCCATTATACGGATCAAAGCATCCATGCGTCTTTCTTCGCGGTCCTGTCGCTGCAGCCACTGTTCTTCCCTCTTTTCTGCCACGGCTCTCGATTCCTGCCTGTCTCGATTCCTTGCCTGTATCTCTTGATTCCTTGCCTGTATCTCTTGATTCCTTGCCTCTATCAATCTTTCCCTCCATTCCATCTGGCGGGCTGCCTCAGCGCGCGAGTTCTCCAGGAGTTCATTGAACATATCATCGCGCGTTCGCGTTTTCTTTTTTCGCTTTCGTATCTGCGATGCACGGCGGGAGGAGCAGGACGGGGGATTCTGAGATAATTGTTCATCTGTGGGCGAATGTGGGCAAAGAAAGTTTGAAAGTTATGAGACAGATACATTCAAGGTTAGGACCAGATGCAGTCTCGGACGGTACACAATGGGAGTACTATGCCATTAAAAACCTCAGTATTCACAGGCCTGATATGATTTCTGTACAAGGTCATGTTCTACACCTAAAAGTGACTGAATAGCTCACAGAAAAGTCACAGCATCTCAGACACATATGCGTGCCTCAGCCCAAGACGGCTTCTGAAAGCACCGTGCAGCCGGCCGTGGTAAGTTAAAAGCAGCACTTGCATATTGTAGAGTAACCCCACCCCCTTCCCCCCACCGCATGGCTCCCACTGAAACGCAAACTGCAAAACAAAGGCCAAAAAATCTCTTGCTAAGGGCTAAGGGCTGGTTGGGGCTTTTCAGACCGCTTGCACACTGTTCAGATTCCCTGCTAGCTACCGCTACGGGCTGGAAGGGGGGGGGGGGGGTTGGGTGCACGTTGGATCTGAAGCGGAAGCAACCGCTTGCAGACTGTTCAGATTCCCTGCTAGCTACCGCTATGGGCTGGAAGGGGGGGGGGGGTTGGGTGCGTGTTGGATATGAAGCGGAAGCAACCGCTTGCAGACTGTTCAGATTCCCTGCTAGCTACCACTACGGGCTGGCGGGGGGTGAGCGTTTGGGGGGGGGGGCAGTTGGTCGGTCCTCAGCAGAAAAGAGTACTTTGCAGCTGGGAATCTTTATCTCCCTACTAATTGCAGTCCGTATTTCAAACAGGCAACCATGAATGACATCACTTTGCTGAGAATTTCTCAGAGAGATAGAGAGCGCATGCTCCTTGCCTCCCTGCAAAGTCCTGGTCCCTTCGCCGCAATGCTAGCCTGCTCAATGATACCAGACTACTTACTACTTTCGTGGCGTGGGATGGTCTCCTATCACGGGGGACCACATAAGGCAGCTCTCCCCAGAAATCTGCTGCGGAAGATTCATTGCTACCTCCTGGATAGCTTCATTGAGATGTCCGCGGAGGACTTCCGGTCAATCCCGGAGTATATTGACAAACTCTTTGAGTAGAAATTGACCAGCAATGAAAGCACGCTAAGTCCTTAGGGCAAGTTAATCATTAATAAATGCTTCCTTTAAAAAATCACGCGTCATGTAATCCCTTAAAAAGAAACACTTACCCCCCTGGGAGGCTTGGGAGGGTGCTGGCTGCAGGGTGATAAACAGCTCCTGGCTGTCTGGTAACACGGTTTCTCCGCTGGCCTCCTGCTGCTCCGTGAAATTTCCCTCCTCCTCATGGTCGTCCTCATCGGAATCAGTCTCCTCCCTGACGATTATCCCATCGGTGGAGTCCACACAGACCGGTGCGATGGTGGTGGGGGCGCCCCCCATTATCTGATTTAGTTCATTGTAGAACCGGCATGTCCGTGGCGCACACCCTGATCGTCCGTTTGCCTCCTTGGCTTTCTGGAACGATTGCCTCAGCTCCTTAATTTTCACGCGGCATTGCTGGGCGTCCCTGTTGTGGCCCCTTTCCATCATGGCCTTGGAGACTCTTCCATACGTGTTGGCATTCCGTTTGTTGTTGCGTAGTTCCAACATCACGGATTCCTCTCCCCAGATAGCGATGAGATCCAACACCTCACGAGTGGACCATGCTGGAGCTCTTCTCCTCTGGCTGGTCTCCAGGGCAGCTGAGCTCTGCATGGAGTCTTGTGATGCTGAGCTCTGCATGGCGGCTTGTGCTGCTGATTGCTCTGAATGGCGACTGAGCTGTTCAGGTGAGCTGGCCACGCTGACCAAACAGGAAATGGTATTCAAATGTTCCCGGGTCTTATCTACCTGGCCAGAACAGCGAGTTCAGAGTGCTGTCCAGAGAGGTCATGGTGGAGCAGTGAGGCAGTCCAGAGCGGTCAGAATGGAGCATTGTGGGACAGCCTCTGGAGGCTATTAATGTCGGTTGCGTCTTCACTAGCCCACAATCGAGCTTGGAATGTCGATTTTAGCCTTACTTCTCTCGTCAGGCAGGAGTTACAAATTCGATTTTGAGGGCCCTTTAAATCGACTTTAAGAGCATGTATGTGAAGACAGGTACACGTTTAATTTGACTTAACGTCGTTAAAGTCGAATTAAAGTCGTAGTGAAGACATGCCCTAGGTGCTCAAGTTCAGTTGATTATCCATTGAACCCCTCAAACTTTTTCAAAGTTATTGCTTCACGGGATAGAGTCCCCCATCATGTAAATATGGCCTACACTCTTTGTTCCTAGATGCATGTTTATATTTAGCCATATTAAAGTGCATATTGTTTGCTTTCGCTCGGTTTACCAAAGTCACATCTGACTATGTCCTGTTGGATTAAAACCTTGCTGTGTTTATATTTTTATTTAAACATTTATTGAATTTTCCCCCTGCATATTTTATTCTACGTGAATCCTTCATATATATATGTATATATATAAAGCAAAAAGATGTGAACCAAAATATTTCATATTAAAAAAGCCTTGCTAAAAATAGACAAGTTAGAAAACAGAACAGACCAGCCAAATTATTTTTTAAACAGCTGACCACACTGATTCTTTAAGATGGTTATTATAGACGTCACATGTTTAAATAGTTTATTTTCTGACTATTTATACATGCAAAGGGGCACATTTTCAAAATCAGCCTCTAACATTGTGCTCACAAATATGTAAACAATTGCACACTGAAGCCTCAGATTTGCATATGAATATGGGTATTTGCACACATCAGTCAGGTCATTACATGTGTAACTGCTTATTCGCATGTGTAAATATACGTTGGTAAATGTAAATATGTCTTTTTCAGCTCCAAAAGACTTCAGGCCAGACAACTGATGAGTGTAATTTTAGTTGCTGAGCTGAGGAACAAAATGTCTGTGATAAAGTAGGATATAGCCACAACACAAACTAATAAAAGTTTTGCATTTTTAGTTGTTGCTTCCTAAGTGGAAAACTTTAAAACAAATAATGACCTATCTAATCTTATTGACCACAGGAAAATCTGACTCTCTTAAAATAGTTTAGCAAGCTATAATTGTGACACCTCCAGTTTAAGCTTTCTAGGAGACTCATGCTTGTAGGATTGCATCAGAGGGTAATCTGATTGCTCTGCCCTTATCCACTATAGACAAATGATGAGGAAGGCAAAACTTCCCTTTCAACAGACCATGTGACACAGCTACCCCAAGTAGATCCATATACAGTAGAATCTTCGTACTTGGGTCACCCTGGTGGGCAGACTGTCATATATCTGAAGAGTGTATCTAGAACGGCTGTAGTAAATGTGGCACTAAATGTTACTTTGCAAACATGTATATATAGATTAAATAGATTAAAACCACTTCCCGAACACTCCCACCACACACACTTATTATTTCCTCTAAAATGCAGCTGGTAGCTTGGTTACAGCATATCAGATAAATCACTTAAGGCTCGATTGAACTTTTGCTCAATGAGCTGAGTAGGGGACGTCATGTAGCCGATTCAGGTGAAAATCACACTGGTTTTACAAGTATTTTGCCTGAGTAAGGACTGAGTAAGAATTTCAGAAGTTGACCCTATACGAGTAAGCAGGGGGCAGTGTAATCACTGTTTATTTCCATGATCTAGAACAGTCCAAATATAAACAATATATGTCTTCACTTTCATTAAGTCCCGTATATTTAAAGTCCAAACATTAAGACTGATGTACTTCCTACAATAATAATAAAGAGTTAAAAAAATATAATATAATTACAAATTGCCTGAATGAACTTCTCAAAATACTGTTGAATACATCCAGAATTAACAAAATATAGTATAGAAGTTTTCCAAAAATAAATCAGTATAGCACAGGATGTCTGTAAAACATGATTGACTTGATATAATGTAAGATGGTATAGAATAATATAATTGATTATTCAAAGTAAGGGAAAACAGATTATCCCATAAAGTTATTCTAATACCTCTGTAAACAGTTTTCATGCAACCTCTTCACGTGGGCAATTCTGAAGTAAATCCTAACCTGAAAGAAATGGCAAATTCTGCTGTCTGTTACAATGCTGTTAATCTGGAATAACACTAACAGAATTCCCTTAGCTGGAGTTACACAACTCAGTTATTTTACACTACTCCTACACTACATATTTATCATGTTTATATATGTATGGGGCTGTGTGCTTTTAAACAGCTGCTGTGGTTCATCCTCTCAGTAGTTGCATTGATGAATTAAAAGATCCTTCTATAATGTAGTTCATATATAACTTGAAAGTGCTTTGAAATATCTGTTTGGAGGGTACTCTATAAATGTGTACAAGTCTATCACTATATTTTAATACAAAAACTGATGTTAAGTACAGGGCTGGTGACAGAAATTTGGGGGCCCCCTACTTTGATAGTTTGGCCCCCCCAGCCCAGCCGGCCCCCCCCCAGCCCAGCCGACAGCGGCTGGCCCCCCCCCCAGCCCAGCCCAGCCCAGCCGGCGCTCCCCTCCCCCCAACCCAGCCGACAGCGGATGGGGGCCCCCGGGGGCACCCCCAGCCCAGCCAACAGCGGCTGGGCCCCCCCCCAGCCCAGCCCAGCCGGCGCTCCCCCGTCCCCCCCTTCCTCTCCCCTCTCCTCCCCCGGACAGCGCTGCTGCTGCCGGCCGGGCTCACAGCTCCTGCTGGGGGCAGGCTCGCTTGTCCGTGGGAGAGCCGCGCCGCCTCCCCGCCCCTTCCCCGCTCTCCAGATCCGGCGACAACGGGTACAGCTGTGTACCGGGGGCCCCCTAAAGTTGGGGGGCCCGGTACAGCTGTACCCGTAGTACCCCCCTGTCGCCGGCCCTGGTTAAGTATTACATTTGAAAATTAAAATCCAGAAAAAATAAGGAAATTTAAAGTTCTCACTTGTACGTAATTTTACATTTTTATGTAAACTGTCCCCTAAACATATGAATAATGTTTATGTATGATTGTATATAATACATATTCTCTTTATTCTGTGAGTAGTCATATATAAAATCTAGTTTTACAGCATATCAAGATGAAGGAAGGAAGGTCAGAGAGGGTCGGGGATAGTTTCAGATTAGTCTGGCTAGAATTTATATGCCTAACTGAGGAGGTAGAGCTTGAAGATAAATAACTTTATGACCTCACACAGGCAAGTTACTGTTATCTAACTAGAGTGATAGAATTTTGTAACTGACGATACCAAATGCTTTTGACAGATCAGCCAACTAACTCTAGTCACCAATCCCACCCCCGCTGCTACTGAGAGAATAGCATTAACTCCTTACATTAAAAAGTGGGTGGTGAAATCAGTGCATTAGCATTTTTCTTTTAGCCCTGTGTAATATATATTATCACCTATTCATTAATGACCAATCCAGGGACAGAGGGCCTGATCCAAAACTCACTGAGGTCAATGAGAGACTTTCCATTGACTTTGGTAGGTTTTGGATCACGCTGCCAGTGCATGGCCTAAGTAGTAGGGCTGGATGCTAGATATCTCCACTAGAGATTAAGGAGAAATAAAATCTTCTTCCAAGCCATGGAATATTTGTGCATGCCTTGTAGACAACATTTCCTTATTACAAGGAACGTCCCTTATTTTTTCATCTCGGTACAACAACTTTGGGAGTTGCTGCAAAAAGCACCAATAAATACCCATGGCAAATGTAGGTGAATACCACTTAATTATTAATAATAAATAATATCAGGAAAAGGGGTGGCTATTCAAAGGCTCCACTGCATCTACCAGGGATGACAAAAGGATCTGCATTGTGGCAACACCTCGTGCCCCATTCACTAACCCCCCTATATGATGCCATAGAATAGATTGATTGGCAAACCAGTACCTTTCACACATACTAAATTAACTGTCGGTACTTCCACCTGTAGCCTGTATATTTGGATCTGTGATTACCAATCATATCAGTGTAGCATTATGACACAAATTCATAGAGTAACAAAGTTAAAAGTAGCCACTTGCTTTTTACTTTTAAAAAATGGTTTACCATTAGAGACATAACTTATTAAAATCTTCCCAACATTTTTGTGTTATCCATCATTTAAGGGACAGAACACCATCAAAAGTATTCAACTTTCTAGCAATAACTGTAGAATATAGTTATGAAAGCTAGACTCAGGCTATATAATATTTTAATATCAACATTTAACAATGCTTATTAATATCTGCTTTAAAAACCTCATTGTTTTTTGTGTCAAAGAAAACATTGTCAAACAGTAACACAAATGTTACATATAGTAGAGCTACAGTAGACAAGGCTAATTGTAGAACCATAAAGATGAACCATAACGTTGGTGGCCTTATTCTGATTATTTTCACTTGCTTCTACATAATGTACAATTAGCTTTTAAGTGCGAAAGACTTTTAGGATCTGCATTGCAACCTCTGCAAAATACTTATCAGAACGCCTGTGTAACTTTCTCCTGTAAATGTCAGCATAAGGATTCAACATCCTACAGTTGGCAGTGCTGTGTCCCAAATTATGCTGAGTTACACACCTGGAGGAGTAAAGTTCTTTCTTGGCCTGCTATTCTTCTATTTCCATGTCTAAGAATGACTACAGAACACCAAATAAAACAAATTTAAACTGAGATGAACTTTCCTACGGATTTCATATTCATGGACATGATGAAGATGTCTACTGTGCATGTTCCAATTTAATATTTTTCAGCCACTTATAGTTTATTCACCCAATTCTTTTCAAATTGATCATAGATTTACCCCTCAGCTAGAACTATTTCCATTTCAATTTTTTTGGTTTGTAGATTAATATCTATTTAAAGCCATTATTTTTATTTATAAAATATAATTTCAATGAGATGATCATCAAAGAACTAAATTCCAGTTCTAAATTTCATTTCCAAATGCTAACACTCACTCTACAACAATGATCAGCTATGGTGGAGGTATCTTGTTTAGCAAAACTTGAACAATTTTCCCCTGTTTAAAAATGATTTGTGGCAGAATGCTAGTCACATATGGCATTTATTGTTGTGTCCTCATACTTCTCACACCTTCCCACTTTTTGTCTGCCATCCCTGGATGCACTCTTTATGATTTAGGTTCCATTTCTTAAATTATGTCCACATTTGCACAAATAGGTGAAGGTCAAATGGTCGCTGGAGGGAAAGTAGTGGTAGTTTCCCAATCTACGCACAAAAAAAATAAAGTTGCACTTGCAAGCCAAAGTCCACTCTCTAATCACATGAGATGTAAACCACACAAAACAGTTTCTGATGATCTTTACAATACGACTCTCCCTCTCCTTTTGGGCTTGCTCTGATCATTTGTGAAACAGTTAAGTTGTATCTAAATCACAGCTGTTATGCTTTACAATCCACACTCCATTGAGATGAATAGGGTCTGTTCACAACTCTTTTGGAGCTTGCTCAAATTGATAGCACTGCACTGGTTACACATTTTGAAGGTTATCTTTGTAAACATCATGAGACCTGGAAAAAGGGAGGGTTCAGATAACCCCAGGTGTTCAAGCTGCAGGAGACCACGTAGGATGTCAAAGCATCCTGCAATTCTGTTCACAGAACTCTGTAATCAGGTAAACACATTCAACACAACTGGACACAGGTCATGCCTACAAAATATATGAATTCAGTCAGATAAAGGGGCAGAATGGCCAAAATTGAATATGCTCTAACACTGAGATCCAGAGGATGTGTAAACAGGCAATCACTGCAGCGAATACATTGCCTCCGCAAAATGAAGCAAAAAACAGAGCAATGAACTTGCTCCTATGTTTGGAATCCTATTCTGCCATGGCAGGATGATGATACCCAAAGCCCAATAGCTTGCGATGTTTTACTGTACAGACAATGGGCCCAGGGCCAGGGTTTTGCCCATTAAGATCATGCCACTTCACCCACCACCAAAATTCATATGCCTCCTACATGGGTCATGCAGTCATATTAATGGCATCAGCAAGCCTGCACAATCACTATTTAGTACAGGAAGTAGAGAAGAATACCTTATCCAGTTGAAGTGGCAGGGCAATAATCCTAAGAATGTTTCTGACCTCATGTTACTATTACTAACAAATGTCCCTATAATAGAGATGACTTAATAGTACCAAAGTCCAGCATGATCTGACATGCAGAATGTGGGCTGACAGTGTTTAGACAGAAATGTCAAGTTGACTGGCTCCTATTATAGCACAGCTGTTGAACGCTGCAGCTGAGCAAGGTCTGGCAGCTATTAGACAGGCTGCTGCAGTGAATGAATCACAGGTCTAACAGCTGATTGAGCAGAGGTGTATACAAGATGATGCCTTAATTTCCCACAGAGGTTCACACATTACGTGAATTGTAGATAGGCTTGAATTATTCCATGCTGCAGATCAATGTTTATTTATTAAAAAGAGATCCTCTGTCATGCTATTATTGAACTATAACTACTATGAAAAAACATAACCATAGATGGGAGAATTCACAAGTTTTCACATGGAAATTTGTCTTGGTACCCTGTTTGGACTCTGGGACAAGACAAAGATCTGTATAACAGATAAATACTGTCAGATGAGGTTTACTAGTTCTCAGACATGAGTATCATATATCCGGTACTACTCCATTAGATCACAGAAGAGCTGTTTTAATCTCTGACCAAGGAAATATGCAAATCCATTCTTCAGCATTCTTAACTAGATTTTGCAATTCAGTGATTTCTAGTGCCTAATGAAGGTAGGATTTTGTTTAATTTACTTTGTTTCCAGTTTTTAAAAACTTATTTATTGTGATTAATAATAGTTATGAGATGTGGATAACTAAACCCACAGTACCTGCCCCTGGACACTTCCATTGCTTGCATCCGATGAAGTGGGTATTAGCCCATGAAAGCTTATGCTTCAATACTTTAGTTAGTCTTTAAGGTGTCACAGGACTCTTTGTTACATAAACCCACAGTCATTCTTATTTTCCTGAAAAAATGTTTTTCAATGCATACATGAAATGTTCATGAGATGAAAAAAGCATGACATTAGTCTGTGGTAAGTGCATTTGGTTGAGATATAAGTTTTACCTTCCTGTGTATAATTGACACAGAAAATGAAATAAATGTTTGAATTTATGACTATGTTCAACCGAAGAAGTCTAATAAAGGTATTCACTAACATTACTTGTAGTCATCTAATTGCTGGACATATTTTTCTTAATTTCACTGTTTCTTTATTAGTATTTGTTGTAGATAGAGCAAACATATCTAATAAAATACAATGTTATCCAGAAATAACAAAACCATACACACGTAGACCTATCTGATGTTTGTTTATGATGGAATGGGGAGATCTGACCCTATATGCCCTTAATACAAAGGATTTAAAAGAGCACTCAAGGTAGAAATTCAAATAGCTATTCTACAACTATGTCCCTACTTTTGTTACTAAGAGTTGCCAACTCTTGTGATTTAATCTGAGTCCCACAATTTCAGTGTATTTCTTAAAGCCCCAATTCCTGGAATGAAGAGATTGCATGAGAATCTCCACATTCATTTAAAAAAGTATGTTTCTAGCCCTCATGATTACAGAGAAAAGTTGAAAACACGAACTAAGTGACCCCTAAAAGCTCAAACAAAAGGCAAATATAAAGAACTAGCGAAAATACCTCGGTCCGTCGGAAGTGGGGACGGGACAGACAGCTGAGCGAGTGTGGGGTCTTTTGGAGGGGGGAGGGGGCAGAGAGCAAACCTGACACCCCCACCTCACCCCCCCGACCAAACCCTACACACCCACCTCACTTACCCCTCGACGAACCCCGACTCACATTTTCACCCCCCACCCAAACCCAACACCCCCACGTCACCCCCTACCAACCCCAACACCCCCTGACCAACACCCACACCTCACCCCCCGTAGACCAAACCTGACACACCCACCTCATGTTCCCCCCCAACCAAACCCGACACTCCTACCTACGACCACAAACAAACCCGACACCCACACCTCACTTACCCCTCGACCAACCCCGACCCCCCTCCTCATCCCCCCAACCAAACCCAACACCCCCACCTTACCCCCCCATAAAACCCAACACCCCCTGACCAACCCCAACACCCACACCTCACCCCTCACCCACCCCGACACCTTCCCACCCCCCCAGACCAAACCCAACACCCCCGGCTCACTTACCCCCCCGACCAAACCCGACACCCCCACCTCACCCCCCTACCAAACTCGACACCCCCACCTCACCCCCGACCAAACCCGACACCCCCACCTCACCCCCCTACCAAACTCGACACCCCCACCTCACCCCCCGACCAAACCCAACACCCCTACCTCACTTACCCTCTGACCAAACCCAACTCGGGTCTGTCGGAGGTGGGGAGGGGGCAGAGAGCTGAGCGAGTGCGGGGTCCGTTGGAGGGGGGTATTATGACATCATAACTATGTCACAGAGAACAGGAGCTGCCCAGCTGATGTGATTGGCCTTTAAATAATTTCACCCCTGGGGGGCGACAGAGGTGAGATTTGAAAAATTTTCGACTCTTACCCTGATTAGGACTCTAAGACATATAACTGTACCAAATTTCAAGTCTCTAGCTCAAACGGTGTGGAAGGAGTAAGTGCACGTACATCCACGCATACATACACGCATACACCATTTGACTTTTATATATATAGATCTTTAATTTAGTATTTTAACATCATTAATTTTAAGCCAGTTATGATATTGGGGCAGGGGGAACTCATGATTTTTGAATGTTTGAGGTTGGCAATACTGCAAATAATACCTTAATTGAGTAAATTGACAGCGATTAAAAATCTCATTTACTGTTCCCTGTGCTGTTTGTTTCCTTTTTGCACTTCCTTCCGCACCAGACAGTGAAACCAGACTGGTCAGTTTTACTTATGGGACCTCATACATTAGTACAGTATTGTGTCTGGGATCACAAACTAGCAGAGGAACATTTTGAATGAGGAGAGAATATCTGTATTGAAAAAAATCATTAATATAATCTTCTTCTTATTAGGTTCTGCAAACCCTTGGTTTTTAAAAGCAAGCAAACAAAAATCAAATGTGAAACCTAACCTATGCCTAGATTTCATTGCTAAATAGATCTTTAGGTCACCAACTATGCCACATATCATGGCTGAGTGTAGATATACTTGATGGCCACCAGTATGCAAAAAACATCAGGACCTCCATGCTCTTACTGCTTGAGCTAAAAGAGAATATCCAATAAGAGGTCACACACCTTGTTTTTTGTGGAGGCCACCAGGCACACTGCACACACCAGGAGCTCTCTGCATTTTCCCCCACACTCTAAGTTCCCTTTAGGCCTCCTCCTATCCCCTTTTCTTTAAGCAACCCTCTGGAATCTCCACCTCCTCCCTCATGCAAGAGACTCTGTGTGCATCCTTATTTCTCCCTTCTCCTCTATGCCGGGGCTTTGTGTGTCCTCTATGTCCCTCTCAGACAAAGAGAGAAATGTAATCACTCAAGTTGAGTGTGAGATCCCACTTAGCTTGATATCCTCTGCAGGCCTCTCACAAGCAAAATCACAACATGACATCATCTCCATGACAAAGGTGGCATCAGAAATGTTTACACTAGATAATAAAATCAGTGTGATTCTAGTAGACTATTATGGTGCTTGCTGAGAAACTCAGTAACTTCAACAGTGACTGCTAAGCATAACCACATCTTTGCCTGACAAAAAATACCTGAGGAGATGGTGTCAGACAATGATATCACAATACAATTCACAAAAATTCCAACAGTTTATGTATAGCTATGATTTTTATCACACATCTGGTCCTTTCTGTCTGCAGCAATCAAATGTACATAATGAAAAAAATAGTACAGCTTGTGAAGCAACCAATGTGGGAGAGAGACCTGTACTTTCATTTAGCAGGGGTCGGCAACCTTTCAGAAGTGGTGTGCCGAGTCTTCATTTATTCACTCTAATTTAAGGTTTCGCGTGCCAGTGATACCTTTTAACGTTTTCAGAAGGTCTCTTTCTATGTCTTTAATATATAAACATAACTATTGTTGTATGTAAAGTAAATAAGGTTTTAAAAATGTTTAAGAAGCTTCATTTAAAATTAAATTACAATGCAGAGCCTCCCAGACCAGTGGCCAGGACCCAGGTAGTGTGAGTGCTACTGAAAATCAGCTCGCGTGCCACCTTCGGCACCCGTGCCATAGGTTGCCTACCCCCTGATTTAGTGTATATGCATTTTTATATACTGGATAAAAATAAGGTACTTATTTATTGGATAAAATGGGTAAGATTTATAATGTCAATTTCTTTGCTTTTCAGTTCTTTGGATTGTGTTAATGACATACATTTTAGTTGTTATGTGACAGACTTACCTGGCTTTTTAAACTGTTTTTTGTTTCTGGATTTACATATTTGAGCCAGAGAATCTTTCACACTCATTCACTTCAGTACTGCTTTTGTTAACTTTATCATTTTACTTTGGAAAATACACAATGTGCACAGAAATATTCTCTCTTGATGGTGAACTATCATAACGATAAATGCAAGTCTGCATAAATCCATTGATTTGGCTCCAGATATTTGGCATTGGCTATTTAATAAAGCTGATAAATTTATATTAGGAATATCTTCTGGATTATGAATGTTCAAAATAAATTTTAATACAATACAGCAAAATTCTTACTAAACTAAATAGTACGTACAGCTTAACTTGGGGGGTGAGGGATAGCTCAGTGGTTTGCACATTGGCCTGCTAAATCCACAATTGTGAGCTCAATCCTTGAGGGGGCCATTTAGGGATCTAGGGCAAAAAAATGTGTCGGGGACAGCACTTGGTTCTGCTAATGAAGGCAGGGGACTGGACTCAATTGACCTTTCAAGGTCCTTCCAGTTCTATGTGATAGGTACATCTCCATATTATATAACTGTGATTAACAGGTCAAGTATTTGAACATACTGAGATATTTCTCTTTGACTCACAGGAGCATATCAATAATTTAAATCAATTAAGAAGCTGTTGTAGAGCCTGATGTAATATTTGTAGGATCATAAATAGATTTGCACATCTGGTGTATGGTTAATTTCATGGAAGATCTTGGCATAAAACAGACAGTGGCTCTGATTCTAATCCCTTATTTTTTGTATTCCACCCTACAAAGAAATATAATATATACCATATGGATATTATTCCTTGGTATAGGATGTGGAGATGATGATAAAATATGTAGCATGCTTTCTAAATCAGCATTAGTGCTAGGGGGCACTGCTCTGCTTTCATTATAATTAAATGTAGGCTTGCCCACCCAAAGTGATTAACCATCTCATGGTTTTCTAAATGTCAAGGGTGTTAACCTATGCATTCTAGCCAAGTTCCAGTTCAGGAAATTGCATTTTCCTTCCTATATTCCATCTATAGTTGCAAATGGCTAATGTGCTTCTACTTCAGTGTTGTTTGAAATTGGTCGATGATTCTGCAGTGGGCTTTAATGGGACCGGATTTCTAAAATGAAAACCCAGAACACCTATTGCAGAAGATCGTTTTGTTGACAGGCAGTGCCCAAGAAAATCTGTCAACGGAGGAGAGAGAATTAGGTGATTGCTCCACTCCTGTCAAACTATGCACCTCCCTCTTCTCTTCTGCCAGGCTATCCATTTGGCTACACTTTATGGACCAGGGTTTTCTACAGAAGTGGGGAGGGGTCTGATAACATCTGCCAAGCCTGGTGGGAAGTGGTTCTAAAGTTCATATGTGCCTAGCCAGCCTACTATAAATTTCTCTCACAGCCAGAAGCTGTTTAAAAAAGCAACCAACCCCCCCATCTCCACCAAGGGCACTAGAACAGTCAGTTTTCAGGGTCACTTCATGTGTTTGTTACTGCACAACTCCTTGAGTGATTCCTATCCCTGCCTCCCAGGCCGGGGGGGGGGGGAGCTTAATTTATGTTCCCAGCATCCATGGTCTCCCTTAGATGAACGGATGCTGGCACCGCGTCCTTGGTGTTAATTCAGTATCACCAGCCCTAGGTGTGAAAAATCAGTCAGACCCCCCCCGCCCCCCAAGACTGGCCGAGAAATCAGGAGATTTGACAAAGGAACGAAGGGCGGGTTCGTGTTATTTGACTCGCTCAGCCCCGGGGTTCAGGTTTCCCGGCTTGTCTCTGGAACGGGGAGCGCTAGAAACGTCCCCACGGCAGAGCCGAGCCCGCCCCCCATCCCCCGCCCCCCAGAGCTGCAGCCCGCGCGCCTCACCCCCCTGGCCAGAGCTGGGAAGGGGGGGGGCGGTTAGGAGTAAAATGTGGGTCAATAAAAACAAACAGACAACGTTTGTATCAATGACATCATCATATTCACTCCCCCCCGGCCCGGCCCTGGCCCTGGCCCCGGCCCTTTGGGAGAGGCTAGTGACAGGTCCGACGCCGCCCCGCCCCCTCCCGCGCCCGCTGCTCTCGCAGAGGGAGGCGCGAGCGCCTGTGGTTTTCTTTGTCCCTCACCGCGCGCCGTAGCGCTGCTCCCGGCTTCTGCCCCCTGGGACTGTTTGCAAGATGGCGGCCGCGCGGGCGGCTCTTCGCGGCCGGATCCCCGCAGCCGGGTAGAGACACCTCCCTCCCCTCCCCCAACGCCGCTCCGCGCCGGGCTGCAGAGAGGGGCCCGCTGCTGTCATGCCGACCTCGGTGCATGCATGAGAGACGTGGCCGAGCTGCTCCTCGCTGCCGCCGCCGCCATGGAGGAGCCGCCGCCGGGGCTGAGCCCGGGGAGGTCAGTGACCAGCGCTGCCAAATAACGAGCTACGCACAGATAGGGCCTGGCCCGCCCGCTGCCACATAGTGAACCGGCTCCTCCCGGCTGCATGTGAGCCTCGCCGGGGGACCGGAGCAGCCCCCGGGGCTCCCTGCTCGGGCGCCACCTGCCCCCCGACCCACGGCCCCGTGCTGCTGGCGGCTTCGTGGCCAGCGCAGGCGCCGCCAGAGCCTGGTTGTCTGAAGAGTTTCTGCTCCGGCCCCCCGCAGCGCCCGCACGTGCAAACCGCAGCGCCCGCGGCACGCAGGCAGCTCGCGCGGCGGCCCCGGGGATCTTTTTTGCCCCTTGGGTGGAAAAGCCGCAGCTGCTGCTGCAGATGGTCCCGGAGCAGAAACTCTTCAGACAACCAGGCTCTGGCGGCGGCTGCGGGGAAAAACCGCACGTTGTGGGTAGATCTGTGATCGCTAGACACGCACCGGGGCAGCAGGAGAGAATGATGGTTTCGAGGCATTTACTAAAGACAGAGGCGTCCCCGTTCCCATCTCTCCCCCCACCCCCCTATCAGCTTTACTTACTGACCGTATTTCAGGGAGGTGGCACATTCCCTGAGGTCAAAAAGGAGAGGAAAACCCATTCAACTCAAGTTATTGTTTTTCAGTGAAGGAGGCATAGGGAGACCTATCCTTGCCAACGGAAATATAGACATGCAAGAAGGTGGTGGTGGGGGGGGGGTATCAGTTCTGGATAAAAATAGCTAGTTAGATTTCTGTGGCTCTTAGAGAAAACAGCAGTATCTCAGAGAAACACCTCTTCCTTAAATTATTGCTTTTGGCAGTGTTGTAATAGATAACTGATAGACGAACACATTTAAAAACATTATCTACAGTCTCAAGCTTCTTGCTACTTTCTCTGCCTTCTGAAATGCTGAACTCAACCTGGTTTCTTGCACGTCTCCATCTCCACTCTACTGAGAGATGAGGATGCAAATAACGTAATGGTTTAATGATTCCAACTGGCTGCAGAACTATTGCATAACTTTAAGTTATTAATTCCCTAGCAATTATTTCTCTCTTTAAAATAACATCCTGTTGATACATTACTTCTCACCAGGAGGCACGCAGGAAACATTCTTTTAAAACACTTCAAGTGTGTATGATTAGTAACATAAGGGGAAGAGTCAGGCACGCTCCATCTCAGGTGCACTGTAAAGAAGAACTAGGTACAGTCACATTCATGAGATCTTTCTTGGATGTTCCTAATGACTCTTTATTACTGTACTGTGTTGAGAGGGACATGGTTATTTACCCTTAAATATACTGTAGTTGGACTAAGACTGAAGTTGAATGGCAACTAGTTTGGATTTGCTTTTAATATCTTTTAAGTAAAACTTTAAAAAATTTAATAAAAGCCTGCTATTAATACTGCATGTTAATTTTGTCTCATTAATTTACACTGACTTTAACAGGAGTATTATGCTCTGTAAATGCAAATAGGACAAATTAATTCCGAAGTTCCACAGTTTCTTTTCAGAGGTCTTCTAATAGTATCAGTTTAGATTACACAGAAAAAGGTTTAAAAACAAAATTGGCATAATGGAGACCCCAAACTAAGAGTCAAATTTAATGTCTTCGGGTTCAGTAGATTACTTTTCCACATGAATAGAGCATGCCCATGCATTTCCTGCTTAGGGCCACTTCTGACCTCTGGTGGATCTTGCTTATTAAAATCCAGTTTATGTGAGTTAGATGTGGGTGTAGATAGTGTGGTGCCAGCTGTTTCCAACAAATGAAAATTAAATACTTAAATTAACTTTTTCAGAGCAGGTAGAGGGTGTCTCAAAACAATTGGATAGTCTTAGTTTATAGGGTGCAATTGCCTCTTCTCCGCTGTAATTCACCTCCATATGAGCTGCAGATACTGACTTGACTTTAGAGTAGTGGTGTCCAATAGAAATTCGATGTTAGCCACACTTATGGTTTTGAATTTTTCTTATTTGCCACATTATAAAAAAAGATACACACTAGCACCTGTCTCTATTACACGCAGTGCACACACTGTCATCGATGCTGTTCTCTCACACTATCGTAGCCGCCTTAACAAGCTGTATATCAAAGCACACAACCTGTCTTTCAGTACAACTGTCTTCAGTACACCAACATTGCTCATGCATTAGACACAATTCAGTAGCCTATTTGCCACCTGTGGCTAGTGGCGAACATATTGGACACCGCTGCATTAGAGTAAAATGATTTCCATGGTTCTATAGGAAACTTGTGGGGTTTTTTTGGGTTTTTTTGCCTTTTTTTTTTTTTTTTTTTAAATGAACAGAGTATGCTAAAGCTTCTGTAGCAGATTTACAATGGATTTAAACATTGCTGGTACATTTAGACCTCAATCTCACAATCAGAATTATACGAGCAGAGCCCTCTTGAAGTTGGTGAAACTCTTCACTGACTCAAAAGTCTGCCCATATGGATCTGATTGGAGCCTTTGGTTTTGAAAACAAGCTGTTTTAAATCAGGCTCCCATCACTTAATTGCCAGATTTTCTGTTTAAAATATAGGGTTTTTGCTGGAGTATTTGAAGGCCACTTGATGATGTGACAAACTAAGAACTTCCAGTCCAGTTCTAAGAACATGAAGATGTTCTTTTACTATTATTACTGGTCCTTCAGGTTGTGTTGAGGCACATTTCACTGTTGTTACTTGTGCTGTGTACTCCTTTTGGAGTAAACAATGAGGTCAGGCTCTATGCATTTTTCATAAAAAATACACTTGCATTTATAAAATAAAAGTTGACCCGTTTTGTCATTTGTAAAACATTGTCTTGGACTGGAAATTACTGAAATCAAGGATTCCGTAGCTTGTCGGTGCATAATTTTAGCAATATATTTATTGGATTAGGATAAGCACACAGTGCAAAGTCATATTTTGTTTGAATTATGTAAGATCAGTTATTACTATGATACTCCAAAATATTTGATCAAGAATCCACCTCCAAAAACACAATTTCTCCCAACCCTTCTCCTTCTTCCTCAAAAATACCACACTCTCCCCACCCCCTCACATAGAGTTTTTCAGCAAGAGAAAAATTAAATGGGCAGACTGGAGCACTTGAGCATCAAGTGAAATCATGCTGGTAGTGCGTGATTGAATGGGCAGAAGCTCATATGTGGCGGGTTTTTTTTTTTTTTTTTTTTTTAGACAAATGAAATATGCTTGCATTAAAGTTTTAAAGGTAAAAGATGTGCATACTTATATGAATGAGAATACAAAGTGTTCAATTGCTTAGCACCTTTTTGATAGTTTGGAAGGTTTGGTTGCAGGTGTTAAACTGTTAGGCCCCTATTACCAGGCGTGTCCAAAAACTGCCTGGCACAAAATCCAAGATAGAGGAACAGGTGTCCTTAGTTCACCTGTACTTTGTTGATGTGCATGTCAGTTTGGTCCTTGTCAAAGGGGAGAACAGCCTTAGAGATTCCGTAACTTGCACTTTGTTGTCTGTAGCCCGCTTTTTTCCTGTAACAGCCCTGGTGCCAGGACTTGGGATTGGGGGAGAAGTAAGGAAAAGGGCTGCCAATGAGGCATCTGAGAGCTGTTGTGCCAGCTATGTACCATGTGGAGACTGGGAAACTTCCCAGTGACTGATCTGTCAAATTTATTGGCCATCGGGCAATGATGAATTGAGTGCTTAGTCTATTGGGGAATCTAATGTTTTGAGAAGTCCAGCATTGTTTTATGAATTGAATTCAGTATGTTTCTCATGCTGATAAACTACATTTGTAGGACTGATAATGCATCATCAGGGATAGAAAAATATAAAACTATTTTTCTATCCCTGATTATATTTTCATGTGGAAAATTAATCTGAAAGAGCTTCACCTCTTAATTTGCATGTATTTAAAGAGATGAAAAAATACTGAATTTTTATATACAATAGTGTCTTGTTTACATGTTTGAGACTGGGATCAGTGAGTGACCACACACACATTCCCACCCACCCCAGGTGAGATGTCTTTGGCATTCATAGCAAAAAGGATTAGTTTGCAGAGGGTGGCTGCTTCAGTTGTTTTCATGGCTGTTAATTAGTGCTTTCTGTGTCAAGGTTGGTTTTATTGTTATATAAGCTAGTGATGTTGGCCCTTGTGGAATGCAAGCCATGCTGTTGTGAAAAACAGATCCACTGACTATAGAAGGAAAAGATTAGGGGTATGCTGGTAATGTTTAATCTGATGAGTAGTATTAATTAGTCTTCACACTTTGCTCCCTTGAAAATTGCAAATTTAAAAAAGTTCCATATAGAAACATCCTGTGAACTATTTTATAGTAACTTTAAAAATTCATAACTTGTTTCTTTTTAAAAGTGCATTTTTAAGAACCCTGTTACTTGAATATTTAATATACAGTAGACTCTCGATTATCCAGGATGATAGGGAAAAAATAATTCTGGTTAATAAAATCCCGGATAATCACCATCCATAGGAAATATGGGGTATGGGGATTGGTTCACCAGCCACCCTGTGCCGGGGGAGTGGGGGTGTTGGTTCACTGGCTGCCCTGAGCCCTGGTGGGGGTCTTTTGTTTGTGTGCTTGGGGCGGCAGCAAAGCCAGAACCGTCCCTGCGAGTTGCACATATTTTTTTTGACATCCTGGTTAATCCACATCCTGGTTAATCCAATCCTGGATAATCGAGAGTCTACTTTATTGGCTTCTAGCAGCACACAGTATTGTATCAGAAGGTACAACTAGCTCAGCTTCTTTCTTCAGCTCTGTGACTTAACTTGTTTTACACACACAAAACACTTCCCTTGCTACATAGAGCAACAGGTTTTCAGCATTTGTCCATAAACCATGTTAATTGCTTTAAAATTATTTGTTCCTTGCCTGGCCTGATACATAAGTTCTGAATTAAAATACTTTTCGGGAAAAGATTGAGGAAACCCATCATGTAGTTTAGAATAAAGAAAAACTAGCATCCGTATTATGTTCGCTACATGGGGATTGAAAGCCTTACCTGGCATCTTTTATCCAGAGGCCAATGAGGAAGATATGGGTGACTGGCTCAGTGAAGTGCCAGGGCGATGCCCTGATGAGAAGTCCAGATGCTCTCTAGTTCCAGCTGCTGGGAAAGGTGAGAGTACTGGGATTCTTACCAGGGTGCTGCTTGTACTCCCTAGTTAAGGCCTGACATTTCAAGCTTATAAGTGGGGATTAATGTGAATCACCTTTACACTACCTACCCTCTTACTGGCTGTTGGAAGAGGGAAGCTTTATCTTTTTAATAGTGATGGTACATCTTCCGACATGTGCAGTAGGTGGATCTCCCATTACCCTAGCTCTCTGACTGTTGCAGGGGAATTAGACAGTCTCTGCTACTGTACCCCTTTCTTAGCTGCCTTTTTGGGGGGGGGGGAAAGGGTGGGTGGGGGACTCTTCTCTGGAGAATTATTTCAGTGTTTGACTTTCCCAAGCAACAACAAAACGAAAGTGACCTAGTCTGTCTGTTTTACTGTACCTACTGGGTTCTTAGTGGCTGCTGTGAAACTGACCAGTGTTTTATCAATTTCATTTTTGCTGCTCTTTGGGTTGAACTTTTACATTCTTCCTCTAAAGGTACATCTACACTGATGGTGGCATGTGGTGTACAGACACTGCATGCCCGGCTAGCATGAGTATTAACAGCAGTGTAGACAGTGGGGCACTGCTCAGGTAAGTAGAGTATCTTACATGTCTGAACCTTAGACCATGCACCCTACATGGCACTCTCTAAGCTCAAGCGGGGTCTCCCACATCTGCAGTGGGAAAAACAAAACTGTAGTGTCTCATTCCCAAAATGTTTCCCTGTTCCCTCCCTGCCTCCCCTTGCCAGAAGCATTCATTGTTGCGTGTAGCATCACGGTGACTAGTGTGGATGCAGCCTGCCTTTTACTGTAGTGTGTTGCTACACGCATCATTAGATAGGGTACAAGTAGTGAAATAATTACTTTAAAGGTATTGGCTAAAATGAATACCCATTTCATGACCATTATTTCCTGGCACAATCCACTTCTCAAGCCTATCACAGTCAAAATCGAGAGGAATTGTCCAAGGAAACAAAACAGACATAAAAATTCAGATTCTGGACAGCTAACACTGCAGAGGACAACTACCTATGCATGGGCCAGAAACAGATAGAGGAAATCAACAGAAAAAAATTGATGCTGAGCAATGCAAGATTTGCTGTGAACCAACAAAAAACAATTTCATCAGCAACGATGCATCCAATATAATCTCCACCCCAGAGACCTGGCTAGATGATTATGTGTGTCCTCTGCTAACCCCCTTTGTCCCTCCAGGATACTTGGTACATCATAGACTTGGACAGGACAAGAAGGTTGCATAGAGTACAGAACACAGTACTAAACTCTGCAAAGAATGGTCATTGTACTTAGCTGAAGAGAGAATACATATTTCTGAATGCTTCCCAAACTACCTTGATCCGCCCTGTCTGCTCCCACCAACCAGTAATCTGTCTGCATTCCCAGAATCCGGTAATTCACTCAGCCAGAAATACAGTCAAGGAGCTTCGACTCAAGACCTGTGAATCTGACCCAGGCCTTTCCCAGCTTTTGAAAGAGAGACATGGACAACTGGTGCCACACATTAAGAAATACATCCTGGATACATCTAGAGTAACCAGCTACTGCCCAGTGTCAAACTTCCCATTCCTATTAGCCAAAGGCCAACTTCAAGTTTACCTAATTGTGCTGAGTCTAGGCTATAAGCATCATTCTGGATTCAGGCCAACATGGAACTGAAACCGCTTTAGTGGCACTGATGGATGATCTCCTACTCTCAAAGGGTAAGGGGTAGACATTTGTTCTCATCCTTCTGAATCCAACAAATAGTGATGGGCAACCACACCTTCGATACTAGAACCCTCACTTGTGGAGTCTCACAAGGGTCAATTCTGTCTCCAGTTCTATTCAACATCTACGTGCAGCCAGTCAGTGAACTGGTCATTAGACATGGAGTCCAGTGCTAGGAATATGCAGGTGAAATGCATTTCTACTGCATATGACCACACCACTACTCCCAAGGTGGCCTAGTGCTTTGATGAAATCAGCTCACTGATTGACAGCTGGTTAAAACTGACTAAAGCAGAGGTTATGCTGGTGGGCAGAGGATATCATTTTGAGGAATTTACAGCCCTGGTGCAGTCTCCTTTAGTTGAAAGTGCACACCTGCAATTGGTCAATTCTTTCTGTAGTGTAGGAGTGCTCTTGAGTTCCTCACTGATGCTAAGCTCTCCCTTACCATTATCTATTACAAATGTCTTCCTCCATCTCCCATTACTTAGGAGACTCATCCTATCCTAGTGAACAGTGACCTCACCTCAGTTATTCATGTCTTAGTCACCTCTCTACTGAACTACAGCAATGCAGTATACCTAGGCATGAAGCCCTCAGTACAGTGAAACCTCGATATAACGGACTAATTCGGGCGAGGGGGTGTCCGTTAAAACCGAAAGTCCGTTATTTAATAATTTTTTAAAATTATTAAATAACGGACTTTCGGGTGACAACGGACACCCCCCTGCCCGAATTAGTCCGTTATATGGAGCCGTGAGTCAGCCCACCCCACCCCCTCCCCCCGCCCGGCTCCCCGCTGCGGGGAGCCGGGCGGGGGGGTTGACAGCTCCCGCCTGGCTTCCCGCTGCGGGGAGCCGGGCGGGAGCTCTCAAACCCCCCCCCGTCCGTCTCCCCGCTGCGAGGAGCCGGGCGGGGGGGTTGACAGCTCCCGCTTGGCTCCCCCCAGCGGGAAGCCCGGCGGGAGCTGTCAAACCCCCCGCCCGGCTTCCCGCTGCGGGGAGCCGGGCGGGAGCTCTCAAACGCGCCCCCCCCCCCCCGCCCGGCTCCCCGTTGCGGGGAGCCGGGCGGGGGGGGGGGGGGTTGACAGCTCCCGCCCGGCTTCCCGCTGCGGGGAGCCGAGCGGAGGCTCTCAAACGCCCCCCCGCCTGGCTCCCCGTTGCGGGGAGCCGGGCGGGGGGGTTGACGGCTCCCGCTCGGCTCCCCCCAGCGGGGAGCCGGGCGGGAGGTCTCAAACCCTCCCCCCCCCCCCGCCCGGCTCCCCGCTGCGGGGAGCCGGGCGGGGGGGTTGACAGCTCCCGCTTGGCTCCCCTCCAGTGGGAAGCCCGGCGGGAGCTGTCAAACCACCCACCCGGCTTCCCGCTGCGGGGAGCCGGGCGGGGGGGTTGACAGCTCCCGCCCGGCTCCCCGTTGCGGGGAGCCGGGTGGGGGGGCGGGGGGGGGGGATTTGACAGCTCCCGCAGGGGTCCCCGCTGCGGGGAGCCGGGCGGGAGCTGTCAACCCAGCCGGCTCCCTGGGGCGGGAGCCGGCAGCCCCCAATAACAGATTTCGGATGCATCGGAAATTTTGTCCGTTGCATCCGAAGTCCGTTAAATCTGGGTCCGTTAAATCGAGGGTTTACTGTACTAAGAAAATGCCAAATAAAACACTCTGCTGCAGGATCTCTCCTCCTTTAGTAGGATATCTGAAAGATAGACTAAAACTCTGGGGTAAGGACTCAGATCAATCAGCAAAGTCATTCCTTTGGCACAATTAAACTTTCTACTGTAAGCTTACCTGTGCAGGAGACAGAACTTTCTCGGGGCCCAGCCCAAAACCATGGAATGAACTCTCAGGAACCAAGGATGATCACAAACCTCACCACCTTCCACTAAAAGAGCAAGACAGATTTCTTTGAGCTTGCTTTCTGTAACATAAATATATAGCAAATCAGTTTAATTCAAAATGAAACACACTGCTGCATGCACTTCTCCCCCCCCCCCCCCAGAGATGAGAAGACACATTAGTCATTTTGCTTAATGCACTATTGCAGGATTTCTCAAAGTGGGGGTCGCCGAGTGCTCCCCGCGGGGTCGCGAGCTCCTGCCGCCGCTGAAAAGCTGCCAAATTGATTAGTTCCGCATTCGGCGGCTTTTCGGTGGACATAGCGAGTGCTATTGGAAGCGCTCGGCATGTCCGCCGAAAATAGCCACCGAATGTGGAAGTAATCAATTCAGCGGCTTTTCGGCGGACATAGAAGGGTCCGCCGCGCCACCGAGGAACAGGAAAAAGGGTCGCGGTTCGGAAGGTGCTTAGATATGGTGACCACAGTGGTATAAAAACCTATGTCTAGAATAGAATTATATAGGCAGAGTAAATGATGGTTGTCTTTTGTGGGGGGGTGTAAGTGTGCGCCAACTCACCCCTGGAGCACCTCCTGCTGGTCGTCTGGGGAATTAGCTCTTCCAGCCTCGGAGCACCCTCTGCAGGCCAATGTCCTGCTTGCCACTGGCCCCGTGTCCCTCCCTGGACCCTGATGCCCTCTTCCCTGGGGTGCTGCACCCCTGCAGTACCCCCACAGTCTCACTGGGTTTCCCCTGCCCAGGGAACCCCCACCCACTATCCCCACCTTGCCTCAGCCTCTGGGCTGCTACCAGTCACCATCTAGCCCCCTTTGACTGGGGCTGACTGCAGTCTGTATAAGCCACTCATCATAGGCAAAGAGGGTTTGGCCTATTGTCTCTGCCTACCCGTGGGCTGCCCCCTGCAACTCCAGTACCCCTTCTAGGCTTCAGACTAGGCCCTGTAACCTGGGGAGTTGCTAGCCTGGAGGTCCCAAGCTCCCCTGGCCTTTCCCCCCAGCCCTACTTCACTCCAGGTACCTTCTCAAGCTTCCCCAGCAACAAGGCTAGTCTGTCTCTACAGCTAGAGGAGGAGACTCTCTAAGCACTAAACTCTGCCCTTTTATGAGGGCCAGCTGGGCCCTAATTTACCTAGCTACAGCTGTGCCTGCTCCACCTCAGCTGCTCTCTGTTGCAGTTCTCTGCTGGGCTGCCTTTCCCCAGCCACAACCCTTTGCTGGGCTGTTTTAACCCAATTTCTGCTGGAGTGGGGCAGCCACCCCCCTACGAGGGGACATTGATTAAAGAGATATGTGGATCCTTTAAACATTCTTGTGGGGTTATAGGATAATTTCTCATTCTGCACTAGAATACATTAGTGCAGCATTGTGAGATCATCGTAACAGTTTGGAAATACAGTAGACTCTCGATTATCCAGGATGATAGGGAAAAAAATAATTCTGGTTAATAAAATCCTGGATAATCACCATCCATAGGAAATATGAGGAGTGGGGGTTGATTCACCAGCCATCCTGCACCGGGGGGGAGGGGGTGTTGGTTCACTGACTGCCCTGTGCTCTAGTAGGGTTTTTTTGTGTGTGTGCTTGGGGTGGCAGCAAAGCCAGAGCCGGCCCTGTGAGTTGCGCATATTTTTTTTGACATCCTGGTTAATCCACATCCTGGATAATCGAGAGTCTACTGTATAGACATGAAACTTGCTTGGCAACTCTTGCTGTCATGATGAAAAAGTGAGTATCTTGGCTGCATGTCATTTAATAAAAAAAGAAATAGTGGTGGGCTCATGTGAATGAACAAGTAGAATTTTGTAAGTTTGGGCTAAAATATAACAGGACTTGAAAAATTCACCATACTAGTCAAAGGATGCAACACAATGGCACAATTGCTGCGCTGTCAACTTCAATAATTGTCATCTGAGGCATGGAGGGGAGCAGGAGACGTGGTAGTTGAAGGACTGAGTGGAGCACAGGTACCAGCTCTGCTCCTTTTGCTGCAGTCCCAGCTGGTGATCCATTTGTGTCTCACCAGCTGATGCTCTCCTAGTTTGTTGGAGGAGCATTTGCAGCTTGCAAACCAGCCAGCCAAAATTTACCAAAAGTTTCAGGTCTTCTTTATATATGATAAAGAGATGTCCCCTGCTCCCCCCAAAAAGGTACAGCTCCATTTCTTTTTCCTTTTACAAGTTATCTTTGAACAATAACAGTTTTATTCAAATTGACTTTTTGTGAAGGAATAAAACGCATAGTTCTAAATGTACTCACCTTTACATGCATATGATATTACAAATGTGGCAAAGCTCAAGATGGAGTTCAAAACAATATAATGTAAGGTGGAATTTTTTAAAAAGTGTATATTTCCAGTTTTACTAGTCACGAAGAACTTAGAGTTCTGATTATTATTTTTTCTGAAATGAGAACATGAAGGGCTGCCAAAAATGTTAAAGGGATCTATTTATTGTATTTATTTATTTTGTACTTATTTCTAGCTGGTACCGCTTGCAGAATAAAAGTCCTTTTCTGTAGAGCATTTAAATAATCTGCAACAGTTGTGAATTCTGCTAATGACAAAAACCAGGCATATTCTATTGAAAATGTATTTGCATTTTCCTTATTCATTCTTTGTTTTTGTCCCTCTGTTTTCTCGATGGTGATCAGATTTTATTTTCACCCAGAATGTACTTGAACACACTTCACTTACACGTATTACTCTTTTGGCCATACATTTTCCCATTATAAATAGTTACAATAGTGTGCTTGGAGTTTTCTTCCCAGGATGTTATGAAAAGTAAGGTATTGGAGTATCAGTAGTGCAGTGATATATCTGTGCAAGTCAGATCGTGAATGATTTTTCAGTTAAATGTAGTTATTCCCCAGTTTTCCAAGATGTTTTTGATTAATTAGTAAGACTGAAGAAGTTAACAGGAAAGGATTTTATTTCAGTTAGGGAACTATTTGAGATATCCTGGAGAAAGGAACTATACAATAGCCTCAGCATATCTGTTTGGGATGGCTTTTTATTTTTATTAAAGGGCTTTATAGGGTGAGAAACATCTTCCTTCTTTCTAGGTACAGTATCTACGGTGCTTCATTAAAGAAAAAAATATTTGGCCCTGAGCCCCCCATTTAGGAGTTAAAATAGCTATTTTCCCCAGCAGTATTTTGCAGAAAAGAATTTTTTGTTTCTGAGGAAAATGTTAGACACTCAAAAATTTTATCAGGGTCATGCAGCAGAAGTGGTTATTTGGCACATCTCTCTCTTAAAAACATTACCTGTGCTGGGGATTTACAGCCCTTGGCGGCAGGCTGCTAGCCTAGCTGCACTACCACAAGCCCCTAGCGCAGACAAGGAAAGCCACTGTAAATCACCACTTGCACTGGTGCACTTTACTTTGGTATCCAGCATGGAGCTCAAGCATTGGTGCAAGTCAGTGGCTTTGTGCAGCCACATTGTGGGTTGACCTTCAAGGGCTGTAATCAGGACAAATAGCCAGTGTAGACGAGGCATTAATAGGACCCAAAGGTGGTGTTTTAGCATTTTAGTATTGTCTCAAATTACTAAGCAAAATTCTAGTCTTTATGTAACTTTCTTTACTGAAGAGCCTTTGTTCACATCATGCAGTTATGGTCTTCAAGTGTCTCCTTTGTCTGAACATTTTTTGCCTATTGTTTTTACAAATAACATTTAGGATAGGAACCAAAATAATATAATTTTTTCCTGATTGTTTACTTTGTGCCTGTGGCTGAAGTGTGTGAATATTCAGTTTTGTTGTTTCCCCATTTTTTTTTATTTTTAAAAAATTATAGATTATCTTGATCAATTTTGGGTAGCAGACCCTCGCTATAAGGGGTTGGGATCCATGTGCAGTCCTGTGGTAACGCAGGAGAGGCGTTGCCATGGATCCCAATTTAAATATTTAAATTTGGGATCCATGGCAACAATTGCGCTGTACGCGAACCCGAACTATAGTGACGCGGGCTATAGCGAGGGTCTGGTGTACTTATTTAGTTTTAACATACTTTTATAACATTTATACTGTGAAGATTTGTTTTAATAAAAGCTTAGATTCTGAAAAACTTGTATATAAATTATTTATTTGGGGAAATTTTTGATTCCTTCCCTTCCACGTCATCACTATCTGGATAAATGCTATCATCTCTATAGAGGTAATACTTAAGTAAAAGTTGTTTTATATTTGTTTCATCAGGTGAATGTTAGGAGTCCATTCACAAACAGTTACTGTGGAAATAATGGCATATTTCCTTTTAAAACCGTCAGTTTAAATTGAAGTCCACTTTGTGTGCTCTTTAGAATATTTGTCAGAAATATTTGTCAAAAACTGTGGGATTTCTTCTATTTCTTTTTTGAAGTGGTGGTTGAAAAATGTTTATTGAATCAAAATTACAAAAGTAAATATGGCTTGGATTTCTGCCATAACACATTTTAAAAGATGAAATGTGATGGAGAATTTCTTTTCCTGACTCACTTCTTGGTGTTATCTTTACAACTTCATGTTTCCTTTTCTCCTTTCAGCAAATATTTGTATGTACAGAGGAGTTTTGTGGCTTAGATAGCTCATTCTGCGTATCCGGCCCCGCTTTTTATTTCTAATACTGGTTGCTTGCATTTTGATAGTGATCTTGCTCATTAACTTTTATTAAACACCCACTAGTATGGGATATTTGGGTAGATGATTTGGATAGTAGGAGCTATGGTATTCAGTACCAGACTTTGTATATTTTTCAAACTTCCTCCCCAAATCTCTAGTTGCCTGCTGGTTGACTTATTAATGTTCTAGTCTGAGTTCCACCCAGAGCCTTACATTGTAACTACTTAACCCTACAGAGTAATTATTTGGATTGTAATGTCTTTGGGTCAGGGACTGTCTGGGAAATGTACAAAATTGTGTGATAACTCTGTTGCAATACATTACATTTAGGAGTAAGCATTCAGGTGGCAATGGTTAGGATACATTTATCAACGGTCTGTAAAAGTTACTGTTGAACTTACATAAAGCTTTTTAAATAGCTGACCAGCCATAATGGTGTTTCACTTCATTTTTAAGATAAATTTCAAGGCTGTTTTCTCAGCAGTACAGTCGGAGCCTTTTGGTGTGTGTGACATAATATTTAGCTTCTGTGAATTTATTTTCTTGGATGAGAAATTTTAAAAGGGACACATCCAAGTTATCTCTGTGTTCAGCCAAGATGGAGGGTGAGTGTGAGCTAGCTCTTATAGAAAAAAGAATAATGCTACAGATCAAAAGTAGATTCTATTGATATGGAAGCTGACCCAAAGACAGGGCTTGAAAAACAGTTTCTGGGGAGCAAGAGTGGAGGAGTTGGTAGCTGGACAGCAAGCAGTGTTGACAGGCTGGACAGAGTGGTCAGGGAAGGCACTGCTTCAAGAGATGAGTGCTGTTCACTTTCTTTTTTTTTATCTGTGACTCAGCTGAGAATCCTTAAGGTTACTGTTGCATAAGTAATTTCTCTCAGACATCTGTCCTCGGAGGAAAAAACCTCTGTAACCTCTAAGAAAAGGTGCTGAAAGGTAAAACATTTCTGTAATCTACACCCCTCCCAGTCTAAATTTTGGACTGGAGGATGGACAAAGCTATCCTCTCCCAATGAATTTTGTTGCCATCAAGCTGTGATGAGTGAAAATAAGGTGAGAAACCCAAAGATTAGGAAGGAGGTGAGAACTGCCAATGGTGTTGGTCAAAATATACTAGAGTTTAAATAGTATAAAGCATTATTTGACTTTTGGGCTTTATTTATGTGATCATATGTGATCTAGTTGGTTCAACTAGAATCATTAAGCAGGCTAGCTGCACCATGCTGCCTATTGAGATCAAACCATCCTTTAGTGGTTTAGGGCTAAACATTTTAGCAGAGAAGTTAGAGAAAGGTTTGCTAGCTATGCAGTTGTTTTCACTGGTAAGCACTTTTACTATCTATCGGAACATCTTATGCTGCTCACCATGAATGTAGTTCAGTATTATGAACATCTTCCATGTAAAAGTGATTAGCAATAGCAAAGTATGTAATGAACTTCATGGAATCTCTGGATTTTCTCTTGAGATATTAAAAAGTTGTAAGATTTTTTTGTTTTAAGGAGGGGGGGAAGGGACAAGTAGAAGGGGTGTTTAGTGTAATACATTTAGTGTGGAAAGAGTTTGTTAAAAATGAAAGTTCTTCAGCCTTTTCTAAAGATGGACAAAACTCCAATTTCACCTGATCCCCTCTGGAAGTTTGTTCCACAGCCAGATACTCTCAGATGAAAAGGTTTTGTCCCCAAGCTGCTTATGCTTTGTCCTGGACTTCATGATCTGCTTTGTCTCAGAAGGATACATCTTCCTTGGCAATTCATAGATTGAATAGACCATTCTTGTGGGGGAGAAAATACCAAGGAAGCCCACTATAGTAGCTTTCACTTCAAAAGGGGGAACTACACAAAAATAAGAAAGCTAGTTAAATGAAAATTAAAAGGAACAGTCACAGGAGTGAAATGTCTGCAAGCTGCATGGAAACTTAAAAAACATCATTATAGAGGCTCAAGTTAAATGTATGCCCCAAATAAAAAATATAGTGAGAGGACTAAAAAAAAAGTTACTAAGTAGAAGCAATAGAGTAAAAGAGGTGATTTGAGGCAAAAAGGCATCTTAAAAAATTTCAAAGTTTCAAATCCTACCAAGGAAAGGAGTATAAACTCTGGCAAGTCAAGTGTAAAAGTAAAATTAGGCAGGCCAAAAAAAGAGTTTGAAGAACAGCTAGTAAAAGACTCAAAAACTAACAGCAAAATGTTTTATGTCAGGAGCAGGGAGCTTGGCCATGTGGGGGTTGTCTTTCAGTGCTGCTAGGTGTATCCTTTACTAGTGGGCGTAGTACTTCACTGTCTTTCACTGCCCAGTAGGCACATGGATCTGTTTCACAAGTTCTAATATTCTTCATGGCTTTTTGAGTTTCTGCAAGTTTTACGGGATTGAACTCTGTCATGGGAAGTGAGATGGGTAATGCAGTCTGGTCAGAGTCCAAGGTCTTGGTTGATTAGCTGGTTTATTGTGCAGAATAGCTCTGTCTGCTGTGATTCTGCTGCATTGATGGCAGAAGAGTAGAAGACACTTTCTGCCTCCTTTACTGCATTAGCGTAATTCTATCCGAATTGTTTGTGCTGTTGGTGAATGTACAATCTGCAAGATATCCATTCCAAACCCGCTCTCCTTCCCCTCTGTCGGAGTAGCCGGCAAGAAGGAACTGAGGAGTCCCTTAGTCAGCTGGGGTATATATTTAGCGCCATAAAGGTGCGACTCTAGGGCGCTCCACAGCTGACCCACTGGGTGTTGATATGGTAAAAAAAAGTTATCCGATCATGCACATGGAGCACCCCCCCCTAATTGGAATGGATATGAACAACCCATCTTGAAGAACAACAGCTACAAAGGTGAGGAACCATTTTTTTCCTATTTATTTAATACTTTCTTTTGTAACTTTAATCAGTAAATTGTGGTCAGCTCGATCAATTTGACTAGTTGGCAGTGGCAGAGATTTCATTTGGTACAATACAAATGTGTTTTAAAAAACACACAAAAAACTGGGGGTCCAGGTCCCTTGCATTTGTAGCTAGTCTTTGTGGGATCACCAACATGTGCCTGATGTGTCCATAATTAGTAATTGTCAGGTAGGGAGCAGAGAATAATACTTCCTCCGTGCACTTTTCTGAGTTCCTTCTACTATCTCAGTTCTGAGATAACACAAGGTGCAAACATGAACTCCTTATTCATCTGGTGTTTTGGTGGGGAATAGTCTAGGTTAACAAACAAACAAAAACGAGCACTGCCACTTTTCAATTAATGGTGTGATTATTTTTATTTTGTGAGGGTACAGATATTTATTGGGAGTACCTCTTAATCTTCTTTAAAGCATATTGCTGAAGCATGGACTTGCTTAGTGAATTTCAGCGCAGAATACAATTACTCTGTTAAAATTTTAGATTGAAGTGAATTGACCATCTCCCTTTAATTTGGAATATGTTCAGGTCTGAGATTTGTTTGTAGGACAAATTGTCTGGCAAATATAAGGAAGCTCGTAACTTAGTTTCCCTGACTCTTAAATCTTTCTAGAAGTCAAAAATATACTCCCTAAAAAAAAAAACCGCATTCATTTTTAATATTCTTGCACAGTTAAGTATTGAGAATCAAGAAATGCCCAAGTCAAGGTGGCATAACAATGTTTACCTTGTCCACTTGAATGTCTATATAGTATAATAGTATGTGACTTTAGTATGTAAACTTCCTTGATACGTGAATCCCTTACTGTGAAACCTTAATTTTCTTGTAAAGCAGATTTTTCTAAAGAATTTCTTAGCTATTTTTAAAAAGAAAAGAAATAGTTAAAATAAAAAAGGAGCTTAGCTCTGCAGAATTTAGACCTTCTGGTGAATTTAAGTGAGAAAGAAAACAGCACATCTAAATTCCATTATCTGCGTAACTGGTTGGGGAGACTAAACGAAAATGGTCTGTAGTACATATCTTAGGAAAACTGGTTGAGAGCCCTGAGAGTTTGTGTGTGTGCCAGCAATTGTGCATCTTCTGAAGCACGCTCGAGGAGGACAAGTGTTTTCAGCACCAACTTTGGAAGTGGGATTGCTATATTTTTCTCAATGCCCTTCCCTCCCACCCACCCACAAAAGTTAGTGCCTACAATGTTATAAAAACACGTTTCTCTCTTTCCCCTCCCTAGGGCTGAGAGGGCAGGAGGAAATAGGATGGAGATAGGACACGGAAAGTTTAAAAATTAGGCTGCTGCTGTTTGGTAGTGACTTCTCTGCCATGAGTAGCCTGAAGGAGAGGGGAGGATCCAACCTTTAATGATATGTTTTCCTGACATTGGAGTAGATAGAAGAACTAAGGAAGGCGGTCTCATTCAGCAAGGCATAACAGCTATGACACTGCAGCAATTGATGCAATGCTCTGGAGGATATAGCTGTCGTCCTTAAGCAACCATAATGCAATTAAATGAGAGTTGTGGTATGTGAGTGGAGGATAAGGAGAAGGGATATTTATCTAGTAGTGAGTTAATGGCAGATATGCAAAGGAATAAAGTTCATGTTCATACAAACTTTAGTTGAAATTTTATCCCGGTGGAGTGAATGGAATGCGATTTTGGGGGGGGGGGGGGATATGCTTCAGAGTGAGGATATAATCACTTTTTATTTTTTCTGGGACTCTTATCATACACAGTTTTAAATGCAGTGAATTTAACATGTTGAATGCCTTTTCCTCTCATGGAAAAATTACTAGTTCCTTTCTTTGGACACCTTTTATTTTTTCATGGCAGTCCTCATTGAAGTGTAAGTATATTTTGCACTCCACATTATTGCTTCACATCTGACCCTCATGGTAGAAGAGAGCATTGTTCCACTCTTCCTCATTAACCTAACAGATGGTGACTTTAAAAAAACTGGGTTTTTCCCCCCCTTTCTGACATGTATGAAGTGCGTGCTTGCTTTCCTATCTGTTTCTGTTAGGTCGCAGTCAGATTTTGAGGTACACTTTAATGCTTTATAAAGTTGGACAACAAAAATTCCACACAACTGAGAAAACTATAGTTTTGTTGTCCTACTTTATCTACTCGATATCCTTTCTCCCTGCATCTCTCTGGAAATGACATTAAAATTAATCTTCAGGGTTTTTTGATAGCGTTTTAGTGTCCATTAATTACACAAAAGACATTCTTTTGTCTTTTCTGATGAGAGCGCAGTTAGAGGAGGTTCAGAGGAATAGTAATGTGGGTACCAGAGATGATAGTTGTATTAAATGGATTAATTTAAACACTGAATGATGGTTTTTTCACTTTTAGTGTGACTAAGTCTATTACAAATCCTTATTTCATATTACTGGTTGGTGGCAGTATAATATGCTCTTAGCCTTCTCTATCAGATAGGCCAGTCTTGAAAAAACGTTGTCACTCAAAACAAGTTGAATTTTTGGAAATACACCTGTATATTTTCTTAGTGATTGCAAGAGTCTCTCTACATATAATGTAGATTGTGGAAATCAGTGTCCTACTATGTGAAACTCTTTCTTTTTTCTGTTCTAGACTTAAATTTACTTGAATCCCCGCTCCCCTCCACCCCGCCTCCCTTCCCTTGTTAGATGAGGGGGCATTTGGCACCTGATCCATTAAACACTTGTACACTTGAGTTACTTTACCCTTGAGTAGTCCCACTGAGCTGATAAATTAAAGCTTTTTCATTCTATTGCTTTCTTGAATACACTGTAATGCCTTTTGACAAATGGAATTTTTGCATATTTTATCAAATGGACTGTGTACCAAACAGTGAAATTGCTGTTTCAAATTTATTGATTGTAAAAATGAAACTTTAGTTAGTAATCACATTATATATAACTAAATGATATTTTATGGACTTGTATTTTGGTTGAAGCACACAAGTATTGCATCATTATAATTAAGTATTGTGCATCGTTATAATTAAGTTTGAGATATAGTTTAGACTAGTCCAAATTCAACAGCAATTATATAGTGAGTAATGGCATTGCTGCAGTAAACATTTGGATGAAATGATTGTAGATGTAGAGCCATGGTGGAGCAAATTTAAAAAAATGCTGAAATAACTTTAAAAAGTTGATATAAATAAGATTGAGGCTTAAATTATTTGATAATTTGTGCTATTGGAGTTGTAGATTTATAATGCACTAGACTATTTTATAAACAAATCTAATATTTCAATGTGGCTACTTATAGTATATTTTATTTGAATTTTACAAAATTGTTGTAGACTAAAACCAAAATGTTAAACTATAGCCCTAATGCTGCACTTAAACAGGCAAGTAAATTTACTCGTATGAATAATTCCTTTGACTTCATTGGGATTATTTGTGTTTTAAAGGTAAGCATGTGCATAAATGTTTGCAGTTTCAAAGGCTAAAAATATAATTAATTTTTTCTTAGTTGCCTATACTCCTTGTCACTTCAAAACCAAATTGCTTCTGTATTAACAATAAAATGTTATTTAGACTTGTTTGGTAGGTTAGCAAAGTTATTTTGAACTCTTTTAATACACAAAGGAAAAAGATGTCAAAAATAGCCTGAAGTTAGTCTCCTTAGCATATATTTAGGCACTGAAAGGTGCGATTTTTCAGAAGCACTATGATTTAGGTGCATGAATCCAACTGATTTCAAACTGCTGATTCTGATGGAAGGATATAGATCAGGTCTCTCACTGCCAGCCACAGCCGTGGAGCTGGGGAAAGTTGCCTCTTTGTCTGGCCTCCACGCCCTGCAAGTCCCAAATTCCCCCTACCCCTTCTTCTTACCCCACTGTCTCCTACCACCTATTTCCCCCCAAGATCACGACCTCACCTTACATGTGCATCTTTTCCAGGGTACAGGCACCTAATTAGTGGAGCTGCGCAGGCTCCACTAATTAGGTGGGCGGCCCTGCATTCTTTTGTGTGCAGCCGCTCAGGCACGCACCTTAGAAGGAACTATCCACGGACCACCTGAGTGGAGCTCCCGGATCATTGGTGGTCCACGAATCACAGTTTGAGAACCTCTGTTTTAGACTAATCCAACATTTGTGTCTGATTCTCTTGGGTTTGTTATTACATTCAGCATCGTAAACAGCTTGATTTATTTCCCCTGGTTGTTATATCACTTTATGAACATTTACATTTGAGTTTGCAGTAAGGGTACACTTTGTAGGTCCAGTAGTCACAACAGCACATAGTAGAAAACACTGGCCAAAAGAGCTAATGAATCCTTGGGATGCATAAACAGATATCTTGAATAAGTGTAATACCTCTGTATTTGGACAGGTGTGACCTCTTCTGGAATACTGTGTCAGGTAGTGGTGCCCACAATTCAAGAAGGGTGTTAATAAATTGAAGAGGGTTCAGAGAAGAGTCACAAGAATGACAGAAGGATTAGAAAACATGTCTTACAGTGATAGACTTAAGGAGGAGCTCAATCTATTTAGCTTAACAGTGAGAAAATTAAGGGTGATTTGAGTAGTTTGTAAGTACCTGTTTGGAGAACAGATATTTAATAATGGGCTCTTCAGTCCAACAGAGAAAGGCATAACATGATTCAATGGGCATACGTGGAAGCTAGGCAAATTCAGACTGGAAATAAAGTGTGAATTTTTAAAGGTGAAAATAATTAACCAGTGGAACAGCTTACCAAGAGTTGTGGGGGATTCTCCATCACTGACAACTTTTAAATCAAGATTGGAAATTTTTCTAAAAGTTGTGTTCTAGGAATTATTTTGGGGAAGTTCTGTGGCTCACGTTGTACAGCAGGTCAGAGTAGATGATCACAGTGGTTCCTTTTGGCCTTTGGATCAATGAAATTTTGTGAAATTACAAGCAACTGAAAATGGGATATTTTATAATAAAAAATGTCAGGCACCATTAACTATAGGCAGTGTTACTTGCTTCACCTATTGTAATATTTATATTATGGAAGCCCCAAAGACCTCAGTTGGGATTGGGACCCCATTGTGCTGTGTGCTAGACAGGCATGGGCCATAATCCAGCAAACATGCATGTGTTTAATTTACTACCATAAGTAGTTCCATTGAAATTGATAGGGCTTCTCACAGAGGTAAACTAAGCCTATGTCTAAGTGTTTACAGGACTGGGATTAGAGAAAAGAGAACTCCTTCTGTGAAGAGCTTGTGCTTGTTATCTTAGTTCATTTTAGTGTGTGTGTATGTATAGTATATGTATGCATGTAATACTTCAAAAGAGCTGGGAAATGTATAATGTATAAAGCTATCCTTAACAATCAAGGTAGACTTTTTTTTTTTTTTTAAAGCCTCCTATTAAGTCAAATAAAATCTCCTACAAGAAGGAAACAAAAGATTGGGCCAAGCAGAAACTTATATTTTGTATTTAAGTTGATGGAATAGGCGCTAAACTCCCTCTCCGTGATATGTGAGTACTGTACAGAGTGGAGTGCTTCCATTGATGGACTTAGGCAATGCCTATGAGAGGGAGTGTAGTATCAAAGTGTAGTGGAGCACTGGAGTTGGCCAATGACCAATTTAACTCTGGTAGTGTTCAGTAGTTAGGTATGTGTTTTGAGCCTTGTTTAAAATCATCAATCCCTTATTTTTTTTATTATTATTATTTATTTCCCACAATTTTTTTCTTGCACATATTTTTTAAAATACCTGGTTCTCTTACCTGTATAGTAAACCTAGATGGTAACTTTTTTTATTTCCATTAAAAGTTTTCTTCTTGACATGTATGACAAACAGTACGTATGCCCTGCACAAAGGATGGTAACAAAACTATGCATTAGTGGGAGGTGAAAGCAGACTTGCTGTGTTTACCAGCAAACTTGCTGGTAAAAAGAGTTGTTACAGGGGAGTGGCAGGAAAGTACAGGTGTGGGGAGGTGACATATTCATGGGTTGGCTTTCTAAAGTAATTAGCTAATTTTTTTTTTAACTTAATTTTCTGACTTTTTTTCCCCTTGTTCAGACAAGAGTGCAAGTCAGAAGATGTTGCTTGCAAGATTTCTGAATCTGAACCTGAGGAATTATCAGATGAAGCCAGTGCTGACATTTTCTATGGGACCTCTCCTCCTAGCACACCCCGTCAGATGAAACGTATGTCAACAAAGCATCAGAAAAATAACCTTGGGAAACCTACTAGCCGCTCAACTTTGAAAGGTATGTGACTTTTTTTTAAAAAAACTTTTTTTTAAAGTAATATGATTTTTTAAAATTTATTTATTTGTAACTATTCAGTAGTCACTCCTTACGATGAACTTTCATAGGTCCTTTTTAGAGAGAAATATAGATTTGCAGTAATTCCCTCTTTCTATTTAATGTACATTGCACAATTAATCATAGCATCCATTATATAGTCCCAATTGCAATTCAGTTTCAGACAGACCTGTTTATGTTCTGGTGGTCTGCAATCAAGAAAGCAGTTTTTGTGAATTGTACAGACCTTTTAGTTTTGTTGTTTTTTTAAATTCTATTAACAAACTATAGTTACTGGCTAACCACACTAGTAAGTGTACATCTAGGTACATCCATTGTTACAAAATTAACAGGAAAATACGCTGGGAAGCAAACAAGCGTTTTGAGCAAAATTATTCAGTTTATTATACAGTTTCAGTGAATGATAGCATTTTTTCTGTGCATGGTATAATGCAATTTCAGGCAGAGACTAATAACCTGTTTCTTTGCTATTTGTTGTGTTCTATTAGTCCCCCTCCCCTTTTACTGTAACCTCAATTTTACAAGTAAATTTGGTGTTTAGACGGTTTTGCCAGGAGGGTATTGTGCAGAGAAAGATGGGTTGAGAATCCTGGAGGTTCCCATGGTATGGACTACATGAGAATAATTGATTATTAGGAAACGCTGGTCACTTTTTTGTCCAAGTTTTCTCAGTGAACTTAACAGTTCTCTTCTTACCAGTGTGCATAGAGCTGTCTGCTGCCTGGCAGCTCTCCAGACCTGAGTTCTACACCTGCTGGTCCTTAAACTGCCTTGCAGGATCTCACTGAATACCAGTGTGTCACTAACAGAAGTGACTTTTCAGAAACTGCGATTTTAAGAAAATGGAATCCTATTACCTGGGTTCAGAATAGTAGTAATTTTCAAAGTTGTTGCCTATAATATTACTGTAAATTGATAGCATTTTATAATATCAGGCAGCCAGACATCCTTTTCTCATTATACTTTGCACTTTTATATCATCTTCCATTCAAAGATCTCAAAGGTGCTTTACAAACACTCCTATCTTTAAAGTGAGAAAATTATTAAAGGGACACCCTCCACTCTAGTCAATTTAAGAAATTGAATTAAAAATATTTTCAAATGCTTGAGATTTTTGTGGTTTTACAATTACATTGTCACATTTCTTTAATTGTTCCCCATTTTTTGCTGTGTAAAAGATCCACACAAGAAATCGACTGGGTATATAGTGAACTTAACTGTGTAGGAAGAGCTGTCAGACACATCATAAACAAGCTAATAAAAATAAACATGTCCTGTAATCATTTTATAATATTAGGTAACAACAGATACATAAGTAATGTTACCTGACAACAATAGATAAACATTTTTTATTGAGAAGTATGAATTTTTAAGTTGATGGTGTTCTTTAACTTTGCTCATGTTAAGTATCATTAATTGTCAGATTTCTGATGAAAAAAAAACCTAATTAGAACACGTGGCATCTGTTCTACTATTCACTTTTTTTTAAAAAAAAAAGTTTAAGTGCTGTTCATATTAGTGGACAAGCTTTGTTAAAGCTGTTTTTTATAAAATTCTTGGTTCATTATCATAGTCATGCAGAGTATATACCTAGTTTTTTAGAGATAATTTTAGAATTATGTTTGATAAAGTTACAGTGGTGGCATAACTGCATCAGCTGAAATTTGTTTTTAAAGCAGGTTTTTTTAGTGTATATATGAAATCTTAACACTAAAAGTATGTTTACTAAAGGTATTGCTTTGCCAGAATATAGTGTAGAAAAAAGGATAAATGTTTTAGCAGAATCAAGGATATACACAGTGTTCATTGAGTAGTTGTGGGAGTGGAGCTGTCTAATGAAGCTATTTATACTGAACATGTTCCTGAAGTTTTGGTTCCCCACTCTTTTAGGCATCTTCTGTATAAAGTCATCCTTACAGTATCATTCCCAAAAGACCTCCTCTTTACAGTAGAACTTAAAAGAAGGCACACTTTACCTATTATTAGCTGCATAGTCATTTGAGCTATTAAATTCATTTTACGGGGTTTTAATTGTGCCTTTTTAAACTTTTTTTGTGAAATATTAAAGCCGGTCTAATTTTGCATGTAGCAATTTATCTATAGTTTTTCTTGCCTTTATGTGATTTTAATACTGTGGTAACATAACTTCAGCCTCTGAACTAAGAAAATTTAAATCAGAGTAACTGCAGCTATAGTTCATAGGAGGCTTGTTATGCTCAAGGGAATTGAAATACCGAGAGTATATATCGAGGGTTTGTATCTTTTGTCAGAGAGCAGAATATTAGATCAATTAAGACAAATTTTCTTTTGTTGGTTAACTTTATCTATGTTGGTAAAGTTCTGCTGATAGATGAAATCTGTCTTGTGTGTGAAAGGCAGGAGGCTGTCTGTCACATTGTCGGCTCACTGGAATATAGTAATGCATTTTTAGTTGTATTAATAATATTTTAAAAATTATTAGGTCTTTTTTCCCTTTTGTATAGAATATACAGATAATGTGCTGAGGCAAGGAATCTGAGGCAGTTGATGGAGGGGTGAAAGTCTTCTATCACTAACGAACTAACTAAAATTACTCTCCTTATTTCTGAGCTAAAACAAATGTTTCTAGTTTGGCTGAATTTGTATAATATTTGTTTTAAATGAAGCACCAAAACACTGTTTTTGAAACAGGTGATGAAGCGTTTTGTTTGACTGTCTTGAGTTGATAAAATTTTACTTTAACATGAAATTACTTCTATCTTGCCGTTAATTGAGAATTAACAAAGCTGTGAGAACAAGACCAGTTATTGGCGTCACTGGTGTTTGTTCATTTAATCTCTCTCTGACTGGATTTCTTGTATTTAGAAGTAAAAAAAATAATTAGGAATAGCCACCATGGATTCAACAAGAACAAATCATACCAAACCAAAATAATTTTCTCTTTGAGAGGGTGATGGGCTTAGCGGATCGTGGGAAGCAGTAGATGTGATCTCTTGATTTTAGTATGGCTTTTGACACAGTCCTATGACATTCTCATAAGCAAACCAGGGAAATGTGATATAGATGAAATTACTATAAAGTAGGTGCAAAATGGTAGAAAGATCATACTCAAGTAGTAGTTATCCATGGTTCACTGTCAAACTCTGAGGCGGTATCTGTCTTTTGAGGAAAAGTAGACCGAGAGGGGACTGGATAACAGTCTTCAAATATATTAAGGTCTGTTGAAGAGGATGGTGATTAATTGTTCTCCATGTCCACTGAAGGTAAGACAAGAAGTGTAATGGGTTTAATCTTCAGCCAGGGAGGTTTAGGTTACATATTAGGGAAAACTTTCAAATGACCAAGGTAATTAAGCACCGGAATGGGCTTCCAAGGGAAGTTGAGGAATCTCCAGAATTGGAGTTTTTAAGAACAGGTTGGACAAAACCAGTCTAGGTATGGTCTAAGTGTATTTTGTCCTGCCTCAGCACTTTATGACCACCTGAGAGCCCTTCAAGCTCTACATTTCTATCATTCTTTTTATACTCCCTAAAGCTGATAGAGCAGTAGTATCCCTGGCAAAGGACATGATGATTCTTGCTGAGGGAGACTTTTTTTTCTGAAAAGATCCCATGGACAGGAAGATAGCCACTCTTAGAAGGGACTTAGAAGCTTCATCAATGGCTCTTAGAACTTTACTGGCTGGCAGTTGCATCACTAGAACCACAGTGTTCTTGTGTGATGACTTATTCTTGACCTTCTGGACCATGGCTGATGCAGGTCTGTTCCAAAGAGATATCTAGCTAATGAGTTTCTGGGGGACTAGTGCATGTACTTGGGTAACAGCAAAAACCATGGCTGCTAACACAGTGGTCAGGTGTCAATTCTATTTTTAGCCTTGGACAGTAGATTATTATTAAAAGTAAATCCTCCCTTCTTTAATGAACATACTTATCAGAGCATTATCTCCAGAAACTGTGCAGAAAGTAACATGGAGAAACCCTCTGCCTGAACTGAAAACTATGGTTGACAAGTGTAACAGAGGTCATAGTTTGACCTGGAAGACCCTTAACTTATGGCAGTGTGAGTCGGTGACACTGGTGCTTAGAAAAAACTCTGTCTGCCTGTTTACACTTGCAAACTGAGCAAATTGGATGCATGGAGCAATAGCGAACATGGAGACCCATGAGGTCATTGTTCCTAGAGAGATCCCATTTGAGGGTAGAATTGCACTTTTTAACATTGACCACAGGAGAAAATTACAGAAATTAAACAAATTGTATCTTCTGCAGTTTCAATCTTTCCTCATTTTTTTTTGCTACATTTCACAATTTTCTGTAAATTCCATCACAATGTAAACCAATTGTCTAGTGCCCAGTTAGCCAAACTGATCCTTGCAAAAATATGTCTCTAACCAAACAATAATAACTGTAAACTCAAATGAGATGTGAATGTCAAAGCTTAATAGGGGCCATATAAATGCTAACATTTTTCAACCTGGGCTATCTTTTTCTCTTGTCCTTTAAAATAAAAAACACACATCAACTTGAAATCTAGTCAGTTTAAAAAAAAAGTTGAAAGTAATGTCATGTTGCCGAACAATCTGGTCATTAAGTACACATGCTGGAATTCCTTATAATGGGTGCCTCAAAAATAATTCAGTGATACTTTAGTAGGATTCAGTGATACTCTATTATAGTAAAAAAGATGATTTGTAATTAAGATGCCAGTTTACACATACTGGACATATAAGAATGTGAGTAGACCTACAGCATAGGGTCCCTACCGCACATCCCAAAAAAGGTAGGCAGAGGTAGGAGAATGGCAGGGTGTGGGAAAAGAGGAAGGAATGATTTATATACCAAGCAGCAGTTACATCCACTCCAAAGATGTCAACATTTTCCAGGGAAGGAAATAGACAAAGCCAAAGTTTTGTTGATTAAAATATCTGGTAATCAAGACAACACAACTTTATTCTTTGTAACGGCTATTTTACAGCATCTGTCATATAAACTATATCCAAAAATGCTGCTGCTTCATTACATATAAATACCAAGTTATATATTAAATAGTAGTAGTAGAGAGAAATTCAGTTAGAGGCAAGAAGAAAAGAAAAATAAATTTCTGCTCACTTTTAAAATGAGCTGGAGGGTCTGTGAAATTGAGATACACAAGAAGGCTATTCCAGGTGGCAGAAGTTTTGGTAAAGAAGGGGTGAGATTGTGCAGTGGGATGGAGAATAGGTGGGTGATATAAGGAAACTGTAGGATGGTCAGTAGATTGGAATGGGTCCGTGGAGGGGACATTTTAAATTTAGATTCTTCATATGAACGAGTTTTTTTGAAGAAGAGCATGATGCGGTCATGTTTCTTTGTATGCATGAGAAGGGGGTGGTAGCAATTTGCACTTGATAGAGCTTGGAGCTTTGGGACCCAGGTAGCCTATAAAACAGGGATTGCAATTAATAGTGAAGATGAGGAGACAGACAGGTTTGGATGGAGAAGATTTCAGTAGAGATGGTGGTCACTAGTTCCGTTCTTCTGCCTCTCTCTATTGATTCAGTTTTGTCTATGTGGGGAAATAGTGTAGCATTAGTAACAGGTATAACTGAACAGATTCCAAGCACAGTTTTTGTCCTCTGCACTTGCACGTAAATCCATGAGCAGCATAGATTCTGCAAAACCAGGTGCTGACACAATGCTGTTTTCGTACATAGACCAGATCTCATTCTTCCTCATTCATTCAATTTCTCTCACTAAATGTGGCTGACGTTTTTTCAACCAGTGTACTGAAAAATGCAGTTTTGGGGTTGACCAAAAACTGTTTGCAAATTTGTATAGAGTTTGCCAAAAGTTTCAACCAAATCAAAAAAGTCAAAACCTTTTGGTATGTCAAAACAGAATGTTTCATTCTGAAACATTTTGTTTAGCCTTTCAGGCATTTTGACAAAAGCAAGCAAAAGACCCACAGAACAATCACCGAAGAAGGTAGTGCTGATTTTGCTGCTGTGGAAGGCAGCAGGTTCCATAAAGCCACTTGGTGTGTGGCAGGATAGAGCACTGTAGATTTACATCACAGCTTGCCATACACTAAATCATCATATACACATTTCTCTAAAATCCCTTCTTCAAGGATTATTTTATAAACAGGGGAACAGCTCTGAGAGGAGAGACTGAGAAATCCCCATAGCCCCAGTGACTCTGGCACACTCCTGCAGTGAGGTAGACCCCAATTCAAATTCCTACTCCCTATCAGGTAAAAGGGGGGAATTGAACCAGGAAGTCCCACATTCCAGGTAAGTACCCTAACCACTGGGCTAAAACTCATAAGAGGAGGGGTAGAACCACCAGTTTTTCCTCTGGCTGTTTTGTTTTGTGGCTGGACTTTTATGTAGCAGGCATCAGTCTGTGAAGGGTGTTTTCTAGTAGAGGCTGTGCAGGCACAGAGTTTGAGGAGAACCTTAATTAGTGGCCATTCTCTGATTTCTATCATGGCTATAATGCAGATACTTTCTGTAAGGAAAGATATGGTAGTGTACTCAATATAGGGAATAATCCTGCATTGGTGATGTGGGATGTTTCAAGCATTTTTTGTTTCTTCGTTATAGGGAAATAACAGCTTGTGCAGCTTGTGATACGTTGTCTTCTGGTTGTGGATACAGCTAGTCTTGTCTCCCTTAAGTGTACTTGATATATTTTTAAAAGTGCTGAATTATAATTAGCATTCAATCATTGCTAAAATATTTACATTAAGATTCTGCTGAGCTGTGAGTTGGGTACACTGTTGGGTACTGATTCTGTGAGTCTAGCTGGTTGGGTAAACTGTTATAACTGTTACTGTTTGCAGATACAACTTTATTACACTTCTAATGAATTCACTGTAAAGAAAGTAGAGTTGCTAGCACCAGACAAAATGCTCAGTGGTGTAACTTTGACAGTTTTGCATTTTGATCACTTGCTGATTTCTCCATTTTGTAAATACTGTATGCAAGAAACTAATCTGTCTCCAGACCGTTAGTCCCTCTGTGCCCTCTAGATTGCTACTTAGTCACTGACTCCAGCTGCCTTGTGCAGCAAAAGAGGTAATTATAAATAGAAATCAGTTATTATAATTTCACTTAGTACTGCAAAATGTTCTTACCAGTGGTTGCGGTGTGAAACTTATTGTTAGAAAATCCCACAATACAATGGTGTGCTCTTCATTTTTAAGTGGATTCAGCATTTTTTTTTTTTTTTTTGAAAATATATGTGTTCTAGGATTTTTACTTGTGTATATGAATTGTTGGCATCCATTGGATTGTGTAATTAAAAGAACATTTTTTGGAGCTATTGTCTTGTGTTGTGCCAGTAATTTGTGAATTAAGATTGATGAATATTTAGAGGTGGAAAATCCTGTTTGGTCATTTTATAGATACCTAACATTTAACCTAGATTTTTAACTAAGCTTTTCCCAGTTCAGTTTTTTTAAATTCTCGCAGGTGGAGACTTTAGAGTAATGTATCACTGTGTTTATAACTTTAAAAATCAGTAAATTGATCAGATACCATGATGATAACTACAGTATAAATTCTATTAGTGGAGGTTATGGTATTCTGTAAATAACAAGGAAATGCCACCTAAACTTCTAAAATCAAAATGCAAATATTACTTTTAATTATCCAACTGTTTTCTTTCTATCTATTTTAGCATATGATATAAATAAAATAGAATTTGGAAGGTTGGGTGGATAGAAAGTACAAATAAAACAAGATTTATGAAATGTAGGTAAGGAGCAGTGTTCTTTGAAAAAGGTCCTCATGTTGCTGTAGTCAAATTCTTTTTCAATTTCTTTTACAGAAAAGATGAGTGCACCAAATCAGTCTCCACAAAAAGACAATAGCAAAACCACTGACAATGTGGAAGAGCACAGCTATAAGCACGGGAAAAAGATCCGAGCCACCCTTAGGACAACAGAACGAGATCTCAAGAAAAATGTACAGTGCTCATTCATGTTAGACTCAGTTGGTGGGTCCGTGCCAAAAAAATCAATTCCAGATGTTGATCTCAATAAGCCTTACCTCAGCCTTGGCTGTAGCAATGCTAAGCTTCCAGTCTCTGTACCCATGCCTATAGCCAGAACTGCACGCCAGACTTCTAGGACTGATTGCCCAGCAGACCGCTTAAAATTTTTTGAAACCCTGCGGCTTTTGTTAAAGCTTACCTCAGTCTCAAAGAAAAAGGACAGGGAACAGAGAGGACAGGAAAACACCTCCTCAGTCTGGTTGAATCGATCCAATGAACTAATCTGGCTTGAGCTGCAAGCTTGGCATGCAGGCCGGAGCATTAATGACCAAGATTTCTATCTGTATACAGCCCGTCAAGCCATCCCAGATATTATTAATGAAATCCTCACCTTCAAAGTGAAGTATGAAAGCTTCTCCTGTGTAAGAAATGGAGCCAGTTTCAATGGTACTTCAGGAGAAGGACATTGTAAAGCTGCCCATGGAACTAGTGCTGTGGGTCACACAAGTTACTATGAACACCTCCATCGTCAGCGGGTCTCCTTTGAGCAAGTAAAGAGGATAATGGAGCTGCTAGAGTATGTAGAAGCACTTTATCCATCTCTGCAGGCACTTCAAAAGGACTATGAAAAGTATGCTGCAAAGGACTTCCAAGACAGGGTGCAGGCACTCTGTCTGTGGTTAAACATTACAAAAGACTTAAACCAGAAACTAAGAATTATGGGAACTGTTTTGGGCATCAAGAATCTGTCTGACATTGGCTGGCCAGTGTTTGAAATTCCTTCTCCTCAACCGTCCAAGGACAATGATCCAGAGGGTGAGGAAGATGGTAGGGAAGTGGAAGTAAAAGAATCCTCAGGAATATGCATAGAGGAAAGTGAAGATGAAGAACAAATCTCTGAGGAGAATGTTGAGGAACTCAGACAAGCCATCAAGAACAATTTTACCAATAAGCCAAATTTTGACTTTCAGCTACAGGACCATTTTTCAAGGAAGCTTGACAGGCTCGAATCAGAGGATGACTTGGCCTGTTGGGTTATTCCAGAGTGCAGTGCCGAGGCAGGCTGCAGCAGACACTGTTTGACCTCTATTTACAGGCCATTTGTAGACAAAGCACTGAAGCAAATGGGGTTGAGGAAGCTAATTTTAAGACTTCACAAGCTAATGCATGGCTCCTTGCAAAGGGCCTGTATGGCATTGGTAAAAGGTGATCACCAGCTGGAGGTAGGTTCCTTGCTGGCATAAATGGGAATATTGTAGTTTCACTCGACTCCCCAGCCTCTCAGTATTGTTTCAAATGTTACCTACCACAGTTAAATCAGGAGCTTGGAAAGCATCAATTATTTTCACCTGACAAACCAGTTTTCTGACTTACATTTTTCTCCTTTTTAAAAATAAAATAAAATCTCATTCTGGACAGACCTGTTTCTACCTTGGGTATGTAAACTCTGCTAATTAGAAACAGGTGTTTTCTCAGGTGTTACAATTTGATTTATAAAGCATCTCTTATTATGTAAAGTGGTAGTAATGATTGGTAAATTCCAAGTACCGGTAGCTCATTCTCATTGCCATATTTGTTTGAGATAACTTTATATTAATGAGTTAATCCTTTCTGATGGTTAGAAGTTAAAGCTAGACAAGTTCAAAATGTTTGCTTTTCATTCTAATTTGAACATTGAGGGTGATTAAACATTGGAACGTACTACCAAGGGGCAAATGGTGGCTTCTCCACCTCTTGTCTTTAAATCAAGACTGGGTGCCTTTCTGGAAACTGTGCTTTTGCCATACACAAGTTATAGGCCTCAATATGGAATTAAATTGTATGGCCTTCGATATACAGGTGGTCAGAGTAGATCTAATGGTATCGTCTAACCTTAAAATCTATGAAAGAAAATGGCTTAAGTACATTACATTTTTCCACTGGCTCTTACTCAGGGGTCTCAAACATGCGGCCCGGGGTCCACGTGCGGCCCGCAAAGCCCTTCCCTGCGGCCCGCCAAGCTTCCTGGCGCGCCCGCCCCCCCCCCTCCCCCCCGGTCCCCCCATAGCAGTTTGCAGGATGGAGGGGCCAGAAGTGGAGGCTTCTCTGCTGCCTGGCTGGGCCGCGCGTGTTTCTAGCTCTGGACTTCCTATATTGCTCTTGCTTTGTTTGCCAAACAGCTATTGGTGGTGCCTAGCGCTTTCCAGGAGGGAATGGGGAGCTGCGTGCTCAGAGGAGGAGGTGGGGCAGGGGTGGGACCTCTTGGAAGGGGTGGAGTGGGGGCGGAGCCAGGGCAGCAAGGGCAGGGTCAGTGGTGCGGCCCTCGGGCCAGTGCACTAGTCCTCATGGAAGGGGTGGAGTGGGGGCAGAGCCGGGGCAGCGAGGGTATGTGTGTGTGTCAGTGGTGCGGCCCTCGGGTCAGTGCACTAGTCCTCATGCAGCCCTCATGGTCATTTGAGTTTGAGACCCCTGCTCTTACTTGTTTTCATTTTTTTGGTTTAAGTTATAATACACTGAATAAAGAAAATTATAAGTTAATTAAATGGAAAGTAATGATGGAAGCAATACACTGAGTGTACTGGTTGAAATGTCATGCAGTAATTAAGGTCCAGGATAATTAATGTTTTTATGGCTAGAATTTGTAGCCCAAACAGGATCTGAATTCAGGTCTCCAAAGGTGAATTAAGACACATTTAGGGTTTACTGTCTATTTTTGTAGAGGTAGATTTCAGCACACCACACCACACATGTAAGGACAATATATGCTAACGCTGCATTTCATTTAATTCTAGCTACACCGTAAACGGTTCTTACACAACATACTACAAATTTAGTATAACACTGAACAATAGTGAAAAAACTTTAAGGCCTATTGGTCACTTCAGTGTTAACTGCTTTATCCATGAACTTCACCTAAGGGAATGTGTTAGCAGTTGAAAAGAAATTGCATAATTCCAGCTGCTGACTAAACTGAAAATGTTTTATATGGTGTATATTTTCCTTCAGGTTAATGATGCTGCGAACCATTGTGACCATGATAGTAGTATAAGTATACATGAATGGAAATAATCTTGCAAGATGCTATGTTTGTATATATCTTTAAGAAGAAAAAGTAGCTTATTGTATTATATTTTAGAAATGGCATCTGATCATGTAATTAAGTTGCTATTCAACATAGCATAAGTATTTCCTTAATTGAGTGATTGATTATGTAACCTTAACAATGTTTTGATAGAAACAACAATTTTCCATGGAGAAATCCTTTCCAGGAAACTAGTTATGTAGCTTCATGAATTGCTAACTCTCCTGCCATTTAATACTGGAATAAGCATAGGTAATTTATGGAATTTGTTTATTATATCTTTGTATTTTGGAACAAAAATAACATTTCTTATATAAGCCCAATAATCACAACATAAGCAGTGTTACATACGTTGTAGACAATATGTATTTAGCAGTACTAGTAGTCAGGGTTATTTCTTCCTTCACGAGGTAGCATTGTTTAGTGGGAGGACTAGTTCTGGGATACCGGGATCCTTCTGCGTTCTAATCCCAGCTCTGATATGAATTCCCTCTGTGCTCTTGGACAAGTTGCTGGATCTTGGTTCTGTTTTCCTCTTTGTAAAAAGATAACATTTATGTACCTCACACGGGTTTTTTGAGGATTAGTAAATTCAAGTTTATAAGTAAGTTGATAGTGTGAAGAACCATGCTAATAGTACTACAGTTGATCTTGAGATCATTTTGTTCTCTACGAAAAATAAATTGAAACTATTGGCTGAAGTTGCAGCCACCTTCCAACTGGCTTCTGCTTATATTCTTCAAGATTTTGTATGAGAATGTTTGTGCGTTTCTGAAGCATATGCATATGCAAAAAGTTAGTTCATGTACATCAGGGGTGGGCAAACTACGGCCCGCGGGCCACCGGCCGTTTTCATCCAGCCTGCCACCTTGGGCCGGGGGCATGGGCCCAGAGGCCCCTTCCTCCTGGCCCAAGGGCTGGCATGCTGCGGGTCCCCACGCTCCCTGGCCGGGGGCCAGGTCGAGGGTGGGGAGCCGTGGTGCCCCGCCCTCCCTGGCTGGGCCCAGCACTGCATGCTGCTGTGCCCCTCGTTCCCAGGCCAGGGGCTGGGCCAATCGCGGGGAGCTGTGGGTCCCCTCACTCCCGGGTCAGAGGCAAGGCTGAGCGCAGGAAGCCGTGGGGCCCCATGCTCCCGGGCCTGGTCGGGTTGGATCGAGGAGTGCCTGACTGAGTATGGTAAGTGTGTGTGTGTGGGGGGGAGGAGAGATCCCCTGGGGATGGTGGTTAGGGTGAGAGGTTCTGGGGGGAGTCCTGGGGAGCGGGGGGATCTCGGGAGGGGGCAGTCAGGGAACAAAGAACAGGGGGGCTTAGGAGGTGGGGTTCTGGGGCAGCAGTTAGAGTGGGGGGGTGTCTCTGGAAGGGGTGATCAGGGGACAAGGAGCGTAGGGGTTGGATGGGTCGGGGATTCTGAGAGGGGCAGTCAGGGATTGGGAAGTGGGTGGGGGCTAGATAAGGGGCGGGATCAGGCTGTTTGGGGAGGCACCGCCTTCCCTACCTGGCCCTCCGCACAATTTTTAACCCCAGTGTGGCTCTCGGGCCACAAAGTTTGCCCACCCCTGATGTATATGCTGGTGTGTGTCTGCCATTATGTATTAGTGAACAAATATGCATTCACATTTTTATAGGTTAAAAAAAATAGAAGCTACGTATGGAAGTTTGGCCCGATATGTAGAGCATAGTTTACAAGTGAGAGGAATGAAAAATAATTCCAAGGTTTGAAGGAATGTCTTTGCATATTTTTTTCCTGGTATCTATTCAATAGAGCTGCATGCCTTTCTAGAGCAATGGTTCTCAGACCACAGCCTGTGAACCACCAATAGTTTGCAGAACTCTTGCTGGTCCCCGTGTTTAAACATTCTGAGAATCAAGCAGAGGAGTACTTCTAAAACCCATTGATTATTAATCTTTTTGTAGAATAGTTGAGAGCACCTTTATGATCTCATAGTACTTAGGGGGGCTCATTTTCACTAAGCTGTTCCATCATTTTGGGGCTATTGAAACAATATTTGTAAACTTCCTGTGCTAGCCCAAAAAATAATGGGATATTGTCAAATTGGAAATCCTATTTCTCTGAAATGCTTTACCTACAGTAGTAATAGATGACAGCTAACTAAAAGAATACAGCAAATATATTTTTCAGTTTGCCTACTTTCTGTATTTGACAGTATTCTGAATATAGTCATTTTCACTGTTTCCCTTTGTAAGTCAGTCCCATTCTCTTTTGCTGAAAAAACTCTTGTAGATTTCAAAAGGGAATAACAATATAATTTTTATTAAAAAATTCAGGGACTGCTATAGAAGGGTTAACTTTCAGTGTATTAGAAATGGCAATTTTAAGTTGAATTTTTCTTTGAAAGGGACTTCTTAACATTATGGTATAATTTTGTTTTGTGTAAGTGTAGATATGCAACTCTGAAATTCTGGGGGAGGAGGGATAGCTCAGTGGTTTGAGCATTGGCCTGCTAAATGCAAGGTTGTGAGTTTAATTATTGAGGGGGGCATTTAGGGATCTGGGGCAAAAAAATCATCAGGGGACAGTACTTGGTCCTCCTAGTGTAAGTAGGGTACTGGACTTGATGATCTTTCAAGGTCCTTTCAGTTCTATGAGCTAGATCTCCATATATTTTATTTGTTTATTGTAAATATCAGTTTTGAAGGGTTGTTTTTTATTACTGCAGACAATATACATTAAATAATATTTCCACTTTTCCCTTCCCAAAAACAACCTATAGAGGAAACGTGTAATTATATATGCAATTTCTAATTTTTTTCTTAATCCTTATTTAATCTTTGTATGTGTATCATGTTAGTGTACAAATGTACTTGCATTGAGAATCAAGCCATAATAGGTACAATTTTTAAAAATGTGTGAATGCTAAGTTCCTATGGGGACTTAAGTGCTTTTGAAAATAGGACTTAGGCTCCTAACTTACTGTAACTTAAGAATTTTTGCAAATTTTACTTAGTATTAGCAGACTTTTCTCTAGCTTTCGTATTCAGCCTCCTTTGTCCTGATCTTTAGAACACTTTTTCAAATCCTGATTAGTGCTGTCCATGTGGCGGGCGAATTTCACTTCCGTTTTTGTTTATCGTTTTATTAGTTTTATGTACAAGTATTAAAATCATGATGTTTCACTGATATTTTTTGTACTGAAATCACAAAAGTAAAATTTAGACTAATGCACGATTTTATGTATTGGATGAAGATTTGTGATATTGGCTCCTCAGTCTGAGGGTTTGTCTACACAGTGGAAAAATCGTGGTGTAGCTGGTGCACACAAGCTGTTCTGTACTAACTCCCTACATGGACATTCTTATTGTGCACTAGAAGTGCCTTTGTGCACATTAGCTTAATAAACTTTGAATGTTTATTAAGCTAATGAGCACAAAGACATTTATTCCCAGTGTGCCGTAAGACTGTCCGGTGGGGGGGGGGGGGGGAGTTAGTGCACTGTAGCTAGTGTGCTTTAAATTCACGCCCAAGTTTATTCCACAATAATTTCCACTTGTAGACTAGGTATTAGAGACAATGACAGCAGTGCTAATCTACAGGAACACTTGTTATAACAAAACTATCCCGCTTGTAGTACTTTGTTTTAAGAGAAGATTTGCAGAAGTACTTCTATTACATATGTGTATGTTGGGTATAACTTTAAAGTGATTATGCAAATGTCCTTACATTGTTTTCTTTTCCTTCTGGAGATATGACCTATTGTATAGTTGTATCTGTTAGTTTACTTTTGTGGGTTCATGAGGCTTATTGTAAATCAGGATGACATTCTTGCTATAATAATTGAGATCACTGGTGTTTCATTATACATCTTTGTGTTACTTCTGTTAAATATTTTTTATATATGACTGTGTGCTCGAGTATACACGTGTACATTTTAAAAATATGGAGAAAATTTTACTGCAGTAGCTATTTAAGAACTAGCTGATTTTTTTTTAAAAAAAATCTGTTTCCTGAACTCGCCTATTTTGAAAATGAATTGTTTATGTAATTTACATATTAATATCTAAAAACTCAGGAAATTAATTTGAATAAAAACGTTCATACACCGTATGAAACTGAGGTTAAATATTCATCACACTTTTGATCCAGTACTGCAGTGAGCTCCATGCAGATGAAAGGCTTCATCTGTATTAGTCATGTAGGACCAGGGCCTTAAGGATTATTGTCATCATTTTCAGATGTCTATTTCAGAATTAGAGAGCAGGGGTAAAATTTTCAAAAGTGCTTTGGGGTATGTCTACATGGCAATTAAATGCTGGTATCTGGTCCGTGTCAGCTGACTTAGGCTTGCGGTGCTCAGGCTGCTGGCTCTAAAAACTTCAGTGTCGACATCTGGGCTTGGGGGAATCTAGGCTCTGGGACCCATCTCCATTGTGAGGTCCCAGAGCATGGGTGCCAACCTGAGCCTAGACCTCAACACTGCTGTTTTTAGAACTCCGCAGCCCAAGCCCCGTGAGCTTGAGTCAGCTGACCCAGGCCAAATGCAAGGATTTAATTGCAGTGTAGTCAGACCCCTAGTGACTTAAGTTCCACTGTCAATAAGAGTTAGGTGCCTTACACCCAGATTTTTAAAAGTATTTAGTTGCCTAACTTATATTGGATATGGAACGAAGGCTTATAAGCAGTTTAGGTACTTTTGCATATTTTACTAAGGCAGCCATATTTTGGCACTTAAGCTAATGGTGTAATATTTCAGAGGTGCTGGAAAAATGTCTGCAGAGACCCGATTTATGACTACTCTGAACTTCTGAAAATCAGGCATCTTAAGTGGCTTAATAAGGGTTTAGGTGTTTAATAATAGATGCCCTGTATTTGAAAGTCGTGCTATATTATCTCGAGTGTTAGAAAATGAAATACCATTTTTAGTTATTTTGTTTTGAATCCTGTATTCCTAGAAATAATTCCCCAATATTATGAAAAGTCATACATTGTTTGAAAGATTCTTTAAAAAAATTACTGAACAATCGCTGAAATCTATATTCTTCTTAGCTATATTCCAAGTTGAGAATTTAAATTTCATTAGGTTATTTTTGCTCTTAGTGCAGCTCTTACAGTATATTGTTGGCAAAAGTGGTTTTTTTAAAAAAAACTATATATTAAAATGAATACTTTAACCTTCAAATTTTTGCAAATGGGCAATAAAATTCATCCTTACTAATTTTCATATGACTTATTGCTAATGAAAAAGTCCCTTTAAAAAAACCTTTACTGCTATTGTTATGGTTCTATTAAAGCCCCAGAAAATAGTTTGTTTAAAAAAAATTAAATTGGGTAAAAGGAAGATGTAGTGAGATTTGTTTAGAAAAGATTAATTACTGCACTAGCAGACCACTGGTTGCAGGGATGCACAGGAGTAGTGTTGAAATAAATCACTGATTTTTGTTTTTACATGAAATTTTATACATATATAAGCAGAAATGTTATGCACGTTGTATCACTGGTACATGCTGATTAATTCATCTTGGTCTCTTGGTTTTTGTCCCAGTAGAGACTGGGAGTTCTGTGGAGACAGTGTCTGAAATCTATCTCATTGAAGTCAATGGCAAAACTCCCTAACTTCAGTGGGGCCAGGATTTTATCCCGTGTATTCCACCTTTTGGGTGGAGAAGGGGTTCATGCCTTTTAAAACTGCTGGTTCACTTGAGGAAACACTTGATGAGCTATAAAGATGATTTCATCTGGTTATCCTAGAGAGGAAATGAGGATGATGACTGGGACATAAACCTAGAAGATGCAAAGTGAGGGGTGAAGGAATTGAAGTTTCAATTTGAATGGATAGATTGTTGGAAATCTATTCCTCACTATTCATATTGTTTTTCATGGGTTGGTGGAAACTGTGTAAGGAATCACCATACTACCCATATATGCACAGGAATTAGTTTTACTAATTATAAAATGTGTATAATGCAAAGAAGCTCTTATCAGCTCTTTTTTGTTTTTAAGATAACGAGTCTGGTCAAATTCAAAGAACTTTATATCAAATCGTAGGCTACTGCTTTTTAAAGTCCCTTTAGAATCTATGCTTGCCAGCTAGTTTTGTGCCATTTCTAAAAAGCAATGAACACAATATGTTGCCAGAAAGTACATTGCCTAACTTTGTCAGGCAAAATAATTCTGTGTGACTGTTCTGGGGAACCAGAGCTTGCCTGATGCAGTAGGAACAAAATGTCAAAAATGTGAATGTGGGTGTAAAGGAATAAACAAGTTTTCTATTAGCTGGTGAGCCTAAAAATAGCTAGCATATTTAAAGTTTTTAATTTTCATGACTGTATTTGATCATTTGATCTACTTTCTATTCTTAATCCATTTACCTTTCACTTTAATCCAATGTTGTATGCGTCTGACACTGAAGAAAAAGGAGAGAACCACATGTAACAGATGCGAGTCACATCTCTTAATGCATCAATGGAAGGTGTTCAAATATCACAGTATGGGTGCAATACTAAGAACTGGATTAGAGTTTAAAGAGTTTAGGGACAATTTTTGTCCTTAGATAACGCACAACTCCCATGAACATTAGTGAGCACTGCACGCATATTAAACGACTGATTTCTAAATTGCTGTCACACACCGAGCTTGCATGTGCAGCTGTGCCTGAAACACATATTACATTTGGGTACACTTATAGCTTAGATAAAATCATTGAGAATATCTCTGAATGCAATCAGCTTTAGTTGTTAAATATAAATTTAACTTCCTTAATTCAAAAACATACTAGCTATACTTAGCATTTTGTATTACTTGTTTTAACCACAATGCAGCTTTAAGAAACATATCCAAGTTTGACAAACTTTTGGAGGAGGACATTTTCAAGATTTTTTTGTATGTTGTTGTTGTTTTTTTGTTTTTTGTTTAGCTGTGTGATGACTCCTATTTGTTGCTTTGTGCACTTTCGCCACTGTGCTATTTCTAATAAAACAGTTGGAGGAAATACGGTAATGACACCATACAGATACAACACACAGCTTGGCATAACCCAGTATCACCTTGCTTTTCCAGAATTACTTCATTAGTATAAAATACTTGAACATTTTTTGAAAAAGCTTAAATCTTGAAATTACCTTTGAGTGTCCTAGGATGATCTGAATAGCTGTTCCAGTGTTGTTTTAGGTTTAACACTATTCCAGGCTATCATATACAATCCAGTTTTGTTTCTGTGCAGAGAATCTTCTGCTTCATTGTATAGTTTAATCATTTTCTGATCTTAGAAATAAATTAAGATTGGATTGTTCACTCTCAAGGGTTTATGCCTCCTGTTAAATTATTTGTCCTCAGTCTAGAAGCTTTATGAGGAAATTAGATTTTAGCTTTTTTTAAAAAAGACTTAATTTGAAATCATAGCGATATCCTGTATATTGGATTATAGTGGATTAATAGCCTGGCTCTTAAAAGCAATTTCTTTTTTCATGCAAGCAGTTTTTAAAAATGATTCTTAAATTTAGATTATTTAAAATTCTTGTTACAATACTTATTTTATTTATTTTTTTGTTACAGTTTTCAGAATTCCCAGATCCCATGTTGTGTTCAGATTATGTGCAGTTGTCAAATTCCTCACTTTCCTCAGAGCAAAAGTGCAGCATTGTATCAATGGAAGAACTGAAATCTATGGATTTACCATCTTTTGAACCTGCATTCTTGGTCCTTTGCCGAGTACTTCTCAATGTTATCCATGAATGTCTCAAGTTAAGGTTGGAACAAAGGCCTGCTGGGGAACCATCTCTCTTGAGTATTAAGCAGGTTTGCTTCAAGAGTTTTTATTAAAAGCTGCTTTGTATTTAATTATACTGTTGTCTGTTTAATTGTTTTAAAGAGAATTTGTTACAGAAATAATAGTACATAATGTGTCCCTTAAATTGCCTTCAATTGCATATGGAAATGAGGTATATGTAATAAACAACTGGTCACATGTACCTCTGATTTATGTGACCAGGAATCAAAATGTCTGATTAAAGGATTATCAAACACCAAGGATAAGTAAATAGCATTCCACTTCTGTTATAAGCGGTAGACGTCATCTGCAGTAAGGTTGAAATTTGTCTAGCAGCAGTTGTGTTGAATGTGGGCATAACTAGTATGAGTGTAGTATGGTTTCCTTCACCAACGTAGACTAGGATTTTTTTGTCTGCTCCTCATTCCACAATCTGAACCAATGACTTCCTCTCTGCTACTTACACTTGGTAGGCAGTGACTAGTTGCTTTTTTCCAAGTTGTTGTTTTCTCCCCATCCAAAAGTATTCTCTCTACTTGCTGGCTTCCTCACTTTCCTTTTGGTCTTTCTTGTAAATTCAAGACCTGTGGAAAACCTGGATGTTCAGTGCCATTTTTAAAAATAGATACTACGTTTACTCTTCTCCAGTCCTCTGGGATCTCACCTATCCTCCTGGAGTTCTCAAAGATAATGCTAAAGTTTCCAAGATTGCTTCAGCTAGTTCCTTGAGTACCCTAGGGTGGATATTTTGTCAGGACCTTCCATCTTAAGTACCTGTAACTTATCTAAATGTTCTTTAATTTGTTCTTTCCCTATTCTGGCTTGCATTCCTCCCCTCTTGCTCTTAATTGTGTTTAGCATCTGTTCATAATTAACCTTTATTGTGAAAACTGAAGCAAAATAGGCATTAAACACCTCAGCCTTGTTGGTGTCATCCATTTGTTCTGTTTAGTAACTTAGTAGTGGACCTACACTTTCCTTTGCTTTTTTCTTGTTTATAATGTATTTATAGAACCTCCTTATTGCCTATTATGTCCCTTGCTAAGTTTATGGATTATCAGCAGTGGAGCTGGAACAGTTTGTATAGTGGAGGTGCTGAGAGTCATTGAACTAAACTGTAAACCCTGTATATGATAGAAATTATTTCAAGTCAGAGGGTGCTGCCACAGCCCGCCTCCCCACGCACCCTTAGTTCCAGCACCCCTAGTTATCAGTTGTATTAGATGTTCATTCCCTTCTGAATTCTGTAACAAGGTTATAGGCAATGTTTTCCCCTCTCCAAAGCATTCAGACAAAATCAGCTCATTCAAGATGCCCTGGTCACCTTGATGTTTGACTTCCTTCAAGGTGGGTTGGATTTTGAGCCTTTCCCCTATACTTTCATCTTATAAATGTGACTTTTCTTGTCATGACTATTTTGGCCATGCAAGTTGGAGAGAGCTGCCCCTCTCCAGTTAAGACCAATTAAATATTCTTTAAGTATAAGGCAGTTCTTGGAACAGTCTTTTGGATTTATTTCAAGCTTAGGGTCTTCCTTTCATATCAGTCAGGAAATTGCCCTTCTGGTTTTGGTTATCTCCTAAAGTCTCCAAAGAGTTTTGCCATGGGTTGGATGTAGATTGTTTCCTTATTTTGTTGTCTGGAAGTGGGGTGGGTTATTTATTTATTTTTTATTTTTAAAAATTCCATATCCACCATAACTAGAGATAGATAAAGCACAGTTTGATTTTGTTTTGTCCTTTTCCTCCTCCTCCTGCTCTCCCCTTTATTTAAAGCTGCAGGTCTTCTCTCCTGTCAGCATTCATGACCCACTCTCTTAGGGCCATGACTACTAGAGTTGGGTGAAATCTTATGGATAAAATTTTATTTTGCTAAAAAATGCATATTTGGGTCGACTGAAACATTCAATAAGTTTTTGGTGAATTTGCTGAATTGTTTTGTCCACGGGGAAAAGAATAATAGAATCATAGAATATCAGGGAATCTCGGGAAGTCATCAATTCAACCCCCTGCTTAAAGCAGTCCAACCCCATCTAAAGAAAAAAACACTGAAAATGTCAAGTCCTTTGTGCCAAAAATGGCAGTTTTTCTATTTGAAATGATTGTTTAGAATTTTATATCATTTATGTTTTTAAAAAGTTTAACATCACAAGCCTTTCTTCCCCACAAAGAAACAAAATGAAATTATTTTTTTCTTCAAATCTTTCATGTCACAAAAAAAACTGTTTTGGGTTCACCTAACTAATTCTATCTATCTATCTATCTATCTACTTAGCCACTGAACCAGAAAATCAGTTATTTGCATAACTCTAGTGGCCACTTCTCTGGCTGAGAAGGAAAGGTCTTCTTCAAAGGAAGATTTCTGTAAGGTTGCCACCTGTTGGTCCTACATACCTTTTCATGGACTGTAGGTTGGACAGTCAGACTCTGCATCCTTATTAGGGGAGTGCTGCATTCTGTCATTTTGTAAGAGCTTTCCCCCTCCTTCACTGAGGAGCCAGGGGGCACTGAAATGTATAGCTTTTTTGGTTCAGATTATAGACTGATTAGGAGCAGAGAGAGAGAAAATTCCCTACCTGTAAACTGGGTTTCTAGGATGAAACATTTTACAATCTGGAGCCATCCCAGGCTGTTTTAAATTGATCCTTATGATTAACTAGTAGTTAGACAATTTTAAAAAATGATGTCTTCTCCACATGTTTGTTGCTATCCAGTTAGTATTTTTCACAAGTGTGTTTAACGGCTACAGAAAAATCTAATTAAAGAAAATCTAGCTGGTTGGTGAGATTATTCTTGGAAGCTGATGATTAATCACTTTGCCTAGTGAGTCTGAACAGCATATGGAAATTGGTTTGTCCAGTTTGTCAAAAGCTTAGTTGCAGAAGCCTATTTTTACACGTGAAGAAAATATCAGACAAATAACCATATTATAAAACTGCTATAGACTATAGTAATTTGGAGATTACGTTATATGTCCAGCATGGTTTTCGGAAAGAATCCTTGAATTGCTGTACTTATTCCTCAAAGAAACAACATTGGCAGCTACATTTCTGGTCAGTGTAGATTGGACCATAGCGGACACCCTTTAGTATGTACATTTTAGACCATGTTTTTGAAGGTGCTCATTGATTTATTGTTTTAAATTCCTATCAAACTGCCAATTACAACTGTTTTTTTCTAGAGAACTTCTACTTATATTTAATTGTTCTGTTATGAAGTTCAGATAATTATTTTTGCATATGGTAATATTAGATTTGGGAATGAATAATCCGCTTTATTTTATTTTTTTTAATGAAATTTCATCATATACATCTGTAATACCAAACAGGAATTTTTGATTTTTAGTTTACCTGTATTCAGAAAGTGACTCGTGCATATATGTGCAATATCACGCTTCCTAACAAATTTGATACAAATTATGGAATAGGTACAGTGTTTCAGTGAACAATGCATACAGTTGCTATGTAGTTAACTTCTTTGAGGTGGCATTGGGTTTATGTATAAAAGCTGCATAATTGCAAAACTCCTCCAAATGGAAGTATTAGTTTGTTCTGAGACTGTCACACAAAACTTGGATAAAGTTTATAAACATTTCAATTCACTATTTATATTTGATATAATTATTTAAAAATCTATTTTTTAAAAAAAGGAATGAAATGTTAAACATGTAAAATGTTGTATGTGCCGCTATGGGAACAGCTATTAACTTTTAGAAAGGCCATTCTAAAGTGGTAACTTTGGCAACTGAACTATTTCTAATTGTGAACCTTACTGTTAGAATCATAATTTTAACAAATGACTCATAAACCCTGTAGTAAACTATGCAGTTAGTTTCCTTTTACCTCAATTATTTAGGTACAGTCACTAATCTTGCATTAATACTAGCATTTTTAAAGTAGTCCTTAGTTTTCTTCAGGAGCATAAATCAGCTGAGAACTTCCGAACAACACCTTAAACCTATGTAAATGTGTCGGGTGAGTGTTAACCAATTTGCAAATAAAAGGCTTAAGAGCTGAATAATATGGTATATGTCTTGTAAAAGAAGGCTGATATACTGCTCCTTGGACATAACAAGTCATTAGATTGGCAGGGTGCTTACTGCCTGAGTGAATGGAGAGTAAAGAAAATGGACTTTAAAATATGTGACATCCTAGGGGTTTAGCTATTCTTTTTGCCTGATTTCCAAATCTGGTTAAATAATCTTAGTTGTGCAAAATAAAATGAGCTGCCTTTGGTGCACCTGTAGAATCAGATTCAAGAATAGCAGCCGTGTTAGTCTGTTTCCGTAAAGAAAGCCAGGAATACTTGTAGCACCTTAGAGACTAACTAGTTTATTTCAGCATAAGCTTTCGTGGGCTATAGCTCACTTCATTGGATGCATAGAATGGAACAGAAGTAAAATGCATTTATACACACAGAAAGAAAGACAAAAAAATTGTACATTAGCATACCAATTCTAAGAGGGCTGTTAAATGCAGATGGTCCAACCTTTCGTCCTTTATCCACAACGCAGTGTATGTTTATTTTTTAATATACCAGGTCTGCAATACATGACTAGTGTAGTTCAGACTAGGGCATGTCTAAGCTACAATGCCACAGCTACCACACAGCAGATGTCGCTGTAGCACCATAGTGTAAATACTTTCTGTGTCTATGGAAGGAGTTTTCCATCAATGCAGTTCATCCATCTCTCCAAGAGGCCGTTGCTAGGTTGATGGAAAAAAATTTCCACTGACCTAGCTGCATCTACTCTCGGGGTAGGCAGTACATGGCACTCAGAGCACATTTTTCGGAGTCCTGAATGATGTAGTTAGGTTGATCTAATTTTTAAAAGTATAGACAAAGCCTAACAATACGTGATTATTTGTTTGTTTTCTGAGACACTGATTGTCCTTTTGTTCCCCGTTTCTGGCCAATGGGAGCTGCGGGAAGTGGTAGATCGGCCCGCGCCACTTCTCTCAGCTCCCATTGGCTGGGAATGGCGAACCGCAACCACTGGGAGCTGCGAGCAGCCGGAGCTGCGGACGGTCAGGTAAACTAAGTGTTTTGCGGCCCAGCGGGGGTTTACCCTGAGCAAGCCGCGGAACAAGTTTGGGAACCCCTGATCTAAAGGTGTGAAGCTCCTTGTCCAATTATAAATTTTTAAACTATCCAGTCAGTCAGTTGGCTTTCCAAATAGCAAAAATAAAATTTGAAGCATTTTCTGCCATCCCTACTTGCAGTAACTTGCTGAGTGGCATTACAGTCTCAGGAGAACTTATGTAAAACTTCCCAGGAGATATCAGAACAATCCAACTAGTCTGTGAAAGCCAGAGAAACACAATAGTGACACAAATGTATTATTTAAGCAAGATAAGATTTAATTCCCAAATCTCAGAGGAAATTTTAGAATAGCAGATTGATTGCAGTTTGTGATCTCTTCTATTGCAGCTAGCAAGAGAGTGTAAAGAGGTCCTAAAGGGTGGCCTGCTAATGAAGCAATATTATCAGTTTATGTTACGTGAGGTGTTAGATGACTTACAGAAGATTGACTACAACATAGATTCTTTTGAAGAGGACCTGCATAAAATGTTAATGGTGAGTAGCAAAAGAGGGAATATTTTTGGTGTCTTGGTAAATGTGTTACCGTTACTCTGTGTCACCAGTTATACATTTGCTTGTTTCTGGGTCTTGGGATCATTTCTGATTGTCCTTCCATAGGCAGTAACTGTTTAGCCTGCTTATATTACCTTTTTTAAAAATGGTGGTAATGGTCATTGCTCTAATACATTTTATCAAAGGACGTAAATAAAGTATGTTAGAGACAATGTTGATATTTTTGATGACTGGATTGTGGAAATTGCTATTATCTTAGGTGCTAAGAAAATCAATAATATACTTTTTTGGCAAATTGCCTCTGTTTATTAAATAGCTCATCATAGAATCATAAATGTGATGATAAATCAATTAAGTATATTAAGATTTAAATTAAACCAAGGAAAATAGTTGTGTGGCTAACATCTTGCTTTAATTTTCACCTTGATATTGGAGCCATCCTAGAAGAATATCTTATTTTTAGTGTATTTGGTACTGCAATAACTAAACACAGAAGGCTGATTTAATGATACACTCACTTGGAAACCAGCAGTATAACTGAAGTTGTTTTGGTTTTGTGAGTTTAAATGAAAACCTAATTTCTTTAATGTGGCTTGATATCTTTTCACTGTGTGGGGCTTTTTGTTTTGTTTTGTTTAAGTAGTTTAAAGAATAAGGAAGGTTCAGGAAGACTCTGATTTTGGTGTCTCATTATAGGGAGAGCTGACAGCGCTGCATATAGTTAAGGTTTAGCTGACACTTTCCATTATTAGACCCCGTTTTCAGTCTTCTAACTTTGCCAAACTTCAGCCATTGGAGCTAAAATTTCCCATCTGCGTTAAGCAGAATTTTTTGGAAACTTTCAGCAAAAGTGGTTCAGCTGTTTTGAAAACTAGATAAGAGAGAAAAAACTTTTTTTGGACAATGTTAAAAAAAAAGAAAAGAAAAACAGCTTTTAACCATTTAATTGAGAAGTTCTAGTGCCCCCATGCTTTGAAGCAAGGGCTTGAATTTGGCAGCAGGCTTGCCTTTGTGTCGGGAATGGGTCTTCTGCTGTTCTTGTGAAAAACCTAATTGAAAAAAGTCACAGTTCACAGAGAATTGTTAGTCTGGCAGTTAAATTCTTCAAAGATTCTGTGTGTACTGGACATGCCCAAGGCTGCACAGGACATGAGCAAGGTTTTTGTTGAAAATGCTGCTTTTGGCTGCTGTGATGCTGGGTGCTAGAGCTGAGAGCAGGGACTCTCACCTATGTTCTCAGTGCTCCCGTTACTGGTTCTTGGACAGAGTGGAGGAGAGAGGATGAGAGTCAGACCTGGTGAAGGGATTAGATTGGGATTTGAAGTTGGGAGCATCTGGAAAAGGTGATTGGAATTGGGAGCTGGTGGTGAGAAATTGGGGTAGGGAATATGAGGGAATCGGGAGGCGGTAGACCGAGATTAGATTAATTTTGGAGGAGCAGAAAGGGAGATTGGGACTGGCTAGTCTAGGAGACTAGGAGCCAGTGGCAGAGAAGGCGGAGACTGAGATTGGACAAGGAGCCAGGGTGTGGATATCTGTTTTACAGGATTCTAGAGATAAAATTTGGATTTGTATCCACCTGCGATTTGCTGGGCTCGACTTATGTTCCTTGGTTCTGCTTCTGATACAAGATGCCCTTTCTATATGGGTTAGTAAGTATGGTCATCTCCTCTTAAAGAATCTTCTAGGAATACTTGCTCATCTCTTCAGGAGTGCCTTCAGAGTGATTAGCAAGAACCTCCTAGTGAGGAGGAAGATCTTGTGGAGGAATATGAGGACCACCATTCCACTGGCTATATCATCTTTATCACTTGGTGAAGCTGTGACTCCATCTAATACATCCACAATAGAGAATTTCAGGACTTTCTTAAAAGAAGGGTGGACACCTTAGAAATTTCTCTAGTGGTCATCTAGGAGGGATTTCACAAATTATTTCACATTTTGCACCAACTATCCCAGCCGATAAATGAGGCCATTCTTGAGCCTGCCAAGGACCAGTGGCAAATGTCATTATCTATCTCAGGTGTGCCAAAAGGGCAGATTACAGGTTTCAAGTTCCCCCAAAGGGGTTTAAGTTGTTTTTTACCCACCTGGTCTCTGGATATTGGTTTTGATTACAAGGCTAAGCCGAAGAAGATGAATCTTCTACTAGTTTATATAACCAACTATCTAGCCATGCTAGTTAAGTATGATTTTTCTGCAATGGGACAAGGTTTTAGAGATAACTGAAAAACTTCCTCAGGAGACCAGGGACTAATCAAAGGTGGTGGCTGTCTAAAGCTAGTTGGTGATGAAGACAGCTTTGCAGTCTTTACTAGATGCCCCTGACACTGTGGCAAGCTCAATGGCCATTGCGGTCATTATGCAAAGAACATTATGGTTGCATCTGTCCGCCATTCCAAAAGAGGTTCAGGCCACAATCAAGACCTTCCTTTTGAAAGGTCATGGCCCCTTTAATTGGGGAACTGACAAAGCAATTCACTCTCTGAAGAACCCCAAGGACATCTGTAGGTGTTCACTCTCCATTGCAGAAATAGTCGTAAATTAGACCCTAAACCTTCTCCTTCTCCCTCTTCATATCTGTACTCCAAAGGGCTCCAGACTCTTCTAGAAAAAGGCCTCTCTTCTAAACTTCTGTGACAATGAGCTTTTCATCTGGCTAGAGGTTTCAGATTTGAGGCTGCAGTTAAGCTTCCTGGACCAGGTGTAGAGGACCTTTATTTCTTCTCCCGTTGGCAATCACCTTTCTCTTTTGTGGATGCATAAGCCATAATTACTGCTGATCAGAGAGCTAAGAAATTATCTAAAGTTTACTAGCTGATAAATTATCCCGAGTTATAGTTAGTATTCACTAACTAGTTCCCTTAATTTCCAAAAGTTTGCATTTTTTTGGAATTTAAAATGTTTTTGATTCTCCTTCCATTTTTAATTTAACTAAATCAACTTTGATTGCTCTATCCACTGTTATTTTCTATGCCTAACTTGTCTCTAATTTCCTCCCTACTTACCAAAACCAAATGTAAAAGATCACCTCTTGTTGGTTCCAGTCAGGCTAACTGTTCCACTTGTTTTTATTACTTCTATAATATCCAGTTTCCTGTACTGAATCGATAGCTCTAGTTCCTCCATTTTGTTGCCCAAGCTCATGGCATTAGTATACCAACGTATCCGTTATTTCTCTCTGACCTCATCCTATTTCTAGATGTACTAGGTATAATCCTTTTGCACTTTTAAAAAAAGCCCAAGTCGTGTATTTCCACTGGTTAAAGAGCCATTGCATTGCCTACCTGAGATTTGAATGTTGTGCTCCTGTTTCTAATGGATTGTTCCTATGAACCTGTTGTTTATGTTCACTTTTTTGGTAGTTATCAGCTTGGCTTGCTGAATGAGTAAAATTCAGGTTTTTATGATAAGCCTTCCATACACAATTGTTCAGAAAAAGAGGTTTACTCTCAGGCTGCATCAATTTTTTTTGTTTTTATTACCAGAGGTAGTTTCAGATTTTCATATAAATCAAAATACACACTAAATGAATGTTTTTTCTAAATCTCATGGCTCGCCTTCAGACACTGAACTCGACTCACTAGATGTTCTTAGGGATGTGTCCTTTCATAGGTCATCCGGACTCGTTGGCCTTTGCTAATAAATCAAAGGACAAGCTGTTTCCTTTCAGAGACTCTCTAAATGAGTTACAGACTACGTTAAGATTTCTCACCCATTAAACTACTTCTTCCCTCTCGAGTTAGTGCACAGTCTCTACTAGGGCTCAGTCAACATTTGTAGCTTGCTTTAGGAGAGTCGCTGTTTCTAAGATTTATAGTGTGGCTACTTGGAGTTCAGTTCATATGTTTACCAATCACTACTCCATTGTGGCAACTTCTAGAACAGATGCCCAGTTTGGAAGAGCTGTCCTACAGTCATAATTAAAGTTAGATATTGTCATGGATCTTTTTAGTATAAGTCACGGACAGTAGCTGCCAATAAACAAACATTCACGGAAGACTGCAACCTGTCTGTGACTTATACTAAAAATACCCGGGGGGGGGGAGGGGCGGGAGGAGGAGACGGGACTTACAGTCCAAGCCCTGCTGCCAGGGACTGACCACTGGCCACCACTTCAGTACTGGGGGCTGACAGCTGCTCCGGCACCGTTGCTACAGTTGGTGGAAGTCACAGAGGTCTGTTAAAGTCATGGAATCCATGACTTCAGTGACAAAATCATATCCTTAGGATTCCCATCTAAATTATGGCTATCGTCTGTCTCCTTGGAAAGGACTTCTAGTGACTCGTCTACAAAGGGATTTGTGGACAAAGTGCAGACACTTCCTTTAAGTAACTGACATTCTTCAAGATGTTTTGTCCACACAGATTCCAAAACCCATGTTTCTTCCTCACAATTAAGGAGTTTCTGGATTTCTGTATTTGTAAGGGAACTGAGTAGTGGTTGTGGCTGATCTGACCTTTATACCCTCACTAGAGGGGGCATGAGAATGCGCACAATGCATGCACAATCCCAGTGGACATTCCTTTCTAAAAGATTCTTGGCTTATGCACACAGACAGTGGGATTCATGTAGAAGAAAGAATCTCTGAGAACACCACCATTATTAAGATACCTTTAAATTGTCACTAATACTTCCCTCCACTCAGTAAGCCCACCATTGGCATGCCATGGAATTCACTGTTGTCAGTAGTGGATGACAACTTGTAGTGACTGACACTGTTGTCTGTAGTGAATGACAGCTGAGCTGACTGTACTTGTTCACATATGGGAGAGGATTGGGAAGGAGTAGTGGAGCTCATCATGTTTGTGCAGAGATCTGAAGTCTCCATTTTCTTTCTTTGCATATGTTTCTCAAAATAATAATTTGGTGTCTCATTCATCTTCCAGTGCCACAAATTGCAGAAAAGCTTGCAGCATGTTTTCTGCTGCAGCAAACAGAATATTACAGACAGTTCCCTCCATCTCCATGGTATTATGTGGAATCTTTTGGGGTGTGAAAATTAGACCCCTTAATTACAAGTTTTATAACAAGTACAATCTATTTTTTTTCCATTTGAAGGTTTATTTTGATTATATGCGAAGCTGGATCCAAATGCTACAGCAGTTACCTCAAGCATCTCACAGTTTAAAAAATCTCTTAGAGGAAGAATGGAATTTCACCAAAGAAATAACTCCTTATATACGAGGAGGTGAAGCTCAAGCAGGAAAACTGTTCTGGTAGGACTTCTTAAATCACTCTTCTTGTCCTGTCAATTTATTCCGGCCATTTAGATCAGTTAGTCACACTGTAGAATTCTAATGACCTGATCTTTCAAAATAATTTTTATTATGCTCCAGATTAATGTCAACACACCATTTTCTCTCTGTTATCAGTTCCAAGATTTAGTTTAATTGCAAAATCAGGATCCATCTTCTTTTTAATTAAATGTATCCAAGTATTGTTAGCATTGGCTAATAAAATAAAACATGGTGAATAGAAAGTATATGACCCCTGCAATTGACCTCCTATAGAGAACTTTGAAATTTCAAACTTGTCCATTAAACTCACCATAAAAGAAATATGGTTACACTTTATATATCTTTATTATTGGACAAAATTAAGTTACAGTTTCTGATCATGTTTAAAATATCAAAATGCCTAACAGTACTGCTGCCCCTTTTTGACCTGAATGGGCAGTCAAAGATTAGTGCCCTGGGGATATTCTAGTTAGGAGCAAAAATTGATAATGTAGTTGGGTATTTTTTAATTGTCTTGTTTATGTACAAGGAATGTACAAAGACCTGTTTTTCTGAAGGCCGAAGGGATGAAAACCAGGGGATAGCTGCTTTGCTTACAGCCGTAGCTTCTTTTATCTCGCATCTCTGACCCCAAATCTTCCTTTAGGCTTCTCCCAGGGTTACACTGTGCTTACAGGTGGTTGGTTGGCTTTTTTTGTTGCCTCTGAGATCTGGTCTACACCTAAAACTTAGCTATATTGTTCAGACTGTGAAAATGCCACACCCTGGTCCAGGGTCCCTGGGTGATATACTTAGGCATAGACACAACTAGGTTGAGAGAAGAATTCTTTCATCTACCTAGCTACTGCCTCTCAAGGGAGTAGATTTACTGCATTGACTGTATGTGTCTACACTACAGCAATGTAGTTGCTGCACTGTAGCACTTGTAGTGTAGACATACCCTGAGTCTCTTGGTTTCTTGTCTGCCTCTCTCTTCTCCTGATAGACTTTTTTCCAACCTACAGACACATGGTCAGAACAGTACCCAGTGAAACCCTTTGTATACATGGTGCTAGTTTCTGACTAGAGTCCATTCTGCTTTATTTTAGGTGTGGCTACTTAACCATCCCTTACAGCAGTTTTAAATGGTGTGCACGCTTCACAGAGAGCAAATGCTAATAATCTATATGACCTTCGGTGAACATATTAACACCTCTAAGAGTATAGGACAAGTAGGCCAGAAATAATTTCAGCAACTACAATTAAAACTGCAGAATATTTGCTCAATTTAATCTGTGTTCTGAGTTTTCTCTGATTAAAGTAGCTGTTCTGATTGTCCACATCCCATTTAAACAGTTACTGAGGAAGGTTTCAGACCTACTAAAATTCCAGAAAAGTACCACAGCTATGTAGCTTCCATTCAATTTCAATTTGAATGATGAGTCAGAGCAAGTTCATGGTGCCTGATTCTTTCAGGGTGTGACTGCTGCCATATTTACAAAATTTCCAGTTCTCTTATTACTGCTAGAACATCACGTGGCCCAGAGACAGTTCCGTGAGGAGCCCCTCAGTCTGGAATCTGGGCTCCTGCTTTTACTTGCCCCATTGTTGTGGGTAACTCTGCTCCATAAATGATTGCTAGACTTGTGATGCCTAGCATAACCTCTCTCAAGCAACCATTGTTGAGCTCTAGTCTTCTGCTTTGTCAAAGTGAGACAGAAACTCGTGCTGAAAACTTTGCAGTGGTTCTGGGGACAGGACACAACAGGTACGCATGCTGTTTCAATAACTGAAGCAGGGTTGGCCCTTTCTGTGGCAAGCCTATTTGGCCCTGCTTGCCATACTGGGGTTTCACCCTTTCTTTGAGGAATGGGAGACCCCACAAGATGCTGAGACAGGGCAGCATGGCTCTCGTAGGTGGGATGCAATAAAGAGGAAATAAAAGGTATGCTAGTGCATGAATGAAAGTGATGTGTCCTCCTGTTTTTCTTTCTTTCTTCCCCCCCCCCCCTCCTCCCCCCAGTGATATTGCAGGAATGCTGCTGAAATCTACAGGAAAATTTCTAGACTCTGGTCTGCAAGACAGCTGTGATGAATTTTGGGCCAGTGCTGATGACAGTACTGCATCAGATGAAATCAGGTATTCCAGCCTTCAGTCTCTGGTCTCTCTTATTCTGGTGCTCCTTTAGTCCTATCAAAGACAAGCCTGCAGTGTTTAAATTTTTTGAAGCACATGAAAGCAAACTGCCTAAACCAAATCTCAGGGATTTTCAGGCTGTAGTTAGTAATTCATCTTTGTTTTGTGTATGTGAAAGCTAATAACCTTGATTAGAGCTAAGGGCATGAGAAGCATTTTATATAATGTTCTCTGTTTTATTTTTATATTCCTGTGACATATGTCTGAGTGACGTAAGTTCATTTCAGTTTGCTGCTTGTGCACATTTATCTTGTATTTTTTCAGACTCTTCGTACTATTGTATATTTAAAATGTAGTAATGTCATTCTAATTAACATTACAGGAGGTCTGTTATAGAGACCAGTCGGGCACTGAAAGAGCTCTTTCATGAAGCTAGAGAGAGGGCCTCCAAAGCTCTTGGCTTTGCTAAGATGCTGAGGAAGGTAAAATAACAGTGGTATTTCATCTAACTTACTAATGTTCATTTTTATTTCTCTGCTTAAAAAAACTTCAGTTTAGTAAAGAATTTCTTTTTATAACTGTTGTTAGGACCTTGAAATAGCAGCAGAATTCACGTTGTCAGCCCCTGTGCGAGAGTTCCTGAATGTCCTGAAAACAAAGCAGTATGTGAAGGTAAAATCCATTTAGAGACATCACACTTATATGGTTAATGCTAAACAAGGTATCTAAAACAAAGATGTATGTGACTTAAGTGCATCTATTTCTTGCTGAATTTGTAGTATCAACTTCTTAGAATTGAGCTGTGGCAATCGAGTTAATTTCTTCTATTTTGAAAGTACAGGTTTTCTAAAACATGTGTGTTAGCTGCAGCAACTTTCAAATAATCTACAAGATTGGGCCAAATCTCCGGTCTGTATGCCTGGTATATCTTTTACTTGGAGGAGGAATCCTACAATGGCAAGTGTGCTAGCATAGATCTCGGGAGACCTGGGTTAACTTGGCTGCTCTGACACGGATTTCCTGTATGACATTGGGCAAATTGGTCTCTCTGTGTTTCAGTTTCCCATCTATAAAATGTGATTAATAGCACTTCCCTACCTCACAAAGATTGCGAGGATAAATGCTAAAGCTTATGATGTACTCAGATACTATGGTAATAGAGGTAACAAAGTCCTGTGGCACCTTAAAGACTAACTATAAAGTTTTGAAGCATAAGCTTTCATGGGCTAATACCCACGGCTTGCATCCTACGAATTTATTCATATGTAATACTCCTTAAGTAATAGTTTACTTAAAATGGAAATCTGTCCTTGGCCTCTCTCACAATAACACAAAGCAAATTCACCTCTGTAAATTTGAGTGTTGGCAATAACTAAAGAGACCAGCCAATCTTTTGATCAGTCCTTTTATGCCGAGAAAGTATGTGTTTCGGTCACGGGCTGTCAAGGAAAGTGATATGAATAGTTCCAGAATTAGAGTGAACTTTTTCCCCATTTTTTTTTAAAAAAATGTTCCATTGTTTAAGCAGAAGGGAACTAATTTTTAATGTCATGGCAGCTTTAACTTGTTTCTTTGTTGCTTATAGTAATTTTAACATTGGGAATGGACATCTTTTTAAGCTATACATATAATCATTTGAAGACGTCGGTGGGAGCAACTTTGTATTTTAAGTTGCTATGGCATCATCTTACTTACAGTGTGTTACTTTGGTTTTTAGCACATAAGTCATCAGCACAGGTGGTGTGATGTGATTAAAAGTGAGTATATTGATAGAGTGGCTGCAGTTCTAGAGATATTACCAGTTTTAGTGATATTTTCTTAAAATGGGGAATACGTTGAGAGCTAAAATGACCATTTTAAGCGAACTCTGCTGTGTTTGGAACACACTGAAAAGCTGAGTGGCAGTGTACAGTTTTGCTCACTGCATGTCATTTTATTTTTATTGCAGGTGCAAATCCCTGGACTTGAAAACTTACACGTGTTTGTCCCAGATAATCTTGCAGGGGAAAAATCTGTGATTTTACAGCTGCTAAACGCGGCTGCAGGAAAGGACTGTTCTAAAGATTCAGAGGAGGTTGCATATGAGGCCTACTTACTGATGACCAAGCACAGTGATCAAGACCATGAAGTAGATGACAGTTGGAACACATGGGAAGGACAGCCAGTCAAAATAGTGCCTCAGGTGGAAACTGTTGATACCTTAAGTAGTATGCAGGTACGTGTGTTCCATTTTATGTAGTCTACTTTTTCTTCGAAGTGCTTCCAGAATAATGACCATAGATGTTGGAGACATTCTGCCTTCTGTGGCTAAGGTGTATTGGAAATATCATAGTTACCAAGGACAATAACTTTACAGTGATCTTGCTTTGATATTTTATCTCTGTTATCTCTGAACATGAGACTATTTTTGAAAGTGAAATTCTTATTTACAAAAAAAATTCCTTCTCTATTAAATAAAATTAAATAAATAAATTATCTACAATAGAGCTGCTCGGTATCAGGTGTATAGTTAGACCTGATAGTGTTTTATTTTACAAAAAGCCATCATATCTTGAGAACTGATATTTGGTGTTTGCTTTGGGTGCATTAAGTCACGAGGCCAATTGCTTCTGATGCTGGACAAATCACTTATTTCAAAATATTAATAAGAAAATGGATGCCTGAAATTAGACTTCAGTTGGTACTACTGGACGCTCAGCATTTTTGAAATTCAGGCCACTTATTTAGGTTGTAATTTTAGGAAAATCTGTTTTTGAAAATCTTGGCTTTAATTTCTGTGTCTCAGTTCCCAGGTGTAGAAACGGAACGAATAGTTCACTATCTCACTGGGTTGATGTGCAATCATGGGATTCATTCATGTTTGTGAAGTGCACAGATACTGAAGTGATAGGAATCTTGTGAGTACCTAAATATAGGAATTCCTAAGTTAAGCAGGAAGAAATCTTCCCATTCATATTCTGAGCCAGCTGTAGGTCTGCTCCACTATATGCAACCAGGGCTCCCCTCCCCTTTCACCCACAACCCCTACCACTAGAGTCAAATAAGATTTTTCCTCCTGGTGTTCTCTACACTTCGGGTATGTCTTCACTACAGCAGTAGTTCGATTTCCTTTATTTCGATGTTGTGAACGCGACTGTATGCAGTCGATATTGTGTGTCTTCACTAGGCACAGCAAAGCACAGCAAGTCGACAGTGTCTGTCCGCACAACTTTTGCAAGCGTCGACATAGCGAGCGTTGCACTGTGGGTAGGCATCCCATAATTCGCGCCCTTTCTCCGCGCCGTGCTAACGCCATAGCACTGCAAGCATGAAGCCCGCTGACACCACAGAAACAGTAATGGCCGTTGTGAGGACCTCGATCACGGTTGCGGAGTTCATGCTGCACCGTCTGCAGAGGAGGAATGCGATCCGGGGAGAACTTCGCTTTCTGGAACCCGACGACAGTGAGGAGGAGATGGACAAGGACGTGCACAGCGGGGACGACAGGGACACTGACGGTTTTGGAAGTAGGGCGACTGACAATCTGTCAAATTTGGTGGCAATGGGGCAGGCTCATGCCATCGAATGCCGATTCTGGGCCAGGGAAACAAGCACGGACTGGTGGGACCGCATAGTGCTGCGGGTCTGGGATGACTCCCAGTGGCTCAGAAACTTCCGCATGCGAAAGGGCACGTTCATGGAACTTTGTGACTTGCTGTCCCCGGCCCTCCGGCGCAGGAATAGCAAAATGAGAGTGGCCCTTACAGTTGAGAAGCGAGTGGTGATAGCCCTCTGGAAGCTTGCAACGCCAGACAGCTACCGGTCAGTGGCGAATCAGTTTGGAGTGGGTAGATCTACAGTGGGCTTTGCTGTGATGCAAGTAAGCAGGGCAATCGTCGAGCGGCTGCTACACCGGGTTATAAACCTCGGAAACCTGCAAGCCACAATAGATGGCTTTGCCGCCATGGGATTCCCTAACTGTGGTGGGGCTATAGATGGGACTCGTATCCCTATCCTGGCACCGGACCACGAGGCCGCCGAGTACAGAAACCGGAAGGGATATTACTCAATGGTCATGCAAGCAGTGGTTGACCACAAGGGACGTTTCACCGACCTGTACGTGGGGTGGCTGGGAAAGCTTCATGACGCTTGAGTGTTCAGGAACTCTAGGGTTTTTAGACAGCTGCAGCAAGGCACTTTCTTCCCCGACCAGAAAATTTCCGTGGGGGGGGTCGAAATGCCGATCGTGATCATTGGGGACCCAGCCTACCCCCTAATGCCCAGGCTTATGAAGCCCTACACAGGAGCCCTGGACAGGGGTCAGGAGCTGTTCAACTACAGGCTGAGCAAGTGCAGAATGGCCGTAGAGTGTGCATTTGGCCGTCTGAAGGGGAGATGGCGTTCGTTACTGATTCACTCAGACATCAGCGAGAGAAATCTCCCCATTGTTATTGCTGCTTGCTCTGTGCTCCACAATATCTGTGAGAGCAAGGGGGAAACGTTTATGGCGGGCTGGGAGGCAGAGGCAAATTTACTTTCTGCTACTTATGAGCAGCCAGACAGCAGGGAAAGTAGAAGAGCACACCGTGAGGCCCTGCGCCTCAGGGACACCTTGAAAGACAGTTTTATGAGTGGCCGAGATGGCGTTTGAGAATCTGCTCCCTTGGTGTGCTCTAAGCCTGCTGCCCTTGAACCCTCTTTCCCTCCCCCCTCCCCATGCTTTCCTTCCCCCCTCCCCATGCTTGCAGAGGAAATAAAATCACTGTTTGAAAAATCATGGTTCCTTTATTGGTTCATCGGAAATACAAATACAGGGGATCACTGTCCTGGTATCCTGGAGGGAAACCGGCAGTCGCAGTGGGGGAGGAGCGGACAGAGGGGGGGGGGGGTGGGAAGGAGGGAGAGGAGGGGTGGGCAAGACACAGCAGCTTTTAAAAGTTTTCCTAGAACGTCAGCCTGCTGCTGCTGCTGCTGCTTCTGCTGGCTTGTGGGGTAGAGTGGAGCGGCCCACGGAGCTTCCCCCCCTCCCCCCCGTGTTCTCACCCCGCGTCTGGGTGGGGAAGCTATGGGAGTTGGGGAGGGGGTGAGGTGGTTACACAGGGGCTGCAGAGGTGGTCTTTGGGCATGCTGCAGCTCCACCAGAGATCGCAGCATGTCGCTCTGGTCCTCCATTATGCAGAGCAAAGCATCCATGCGTCTTTCCTCGCGCTCTTCCCTCTTTTCTGCAGCGGCTCTCGATTCCTGCCTCTCTCGATTCCTTGCCTCTCTCTCTCTCGATCCCTTGCCTGTATCTCTCGATCCCTTGCCTCTATCATTCTTTCCCTCCAGTCCGTCTGGCGGGCTGCCTCAGCGCGTGAGTTCTCCACGAGTTCACTGAACATCTCATCGCACGTTCGCGTTTTCTTTTTACGCTTTCTTATCTGCGGTGCACGGCGGGAGGAGCAGGCCGGGGGATTCTGAGATAATTGTTCATCTGTGCGAATGTGGGCAAAGAAAGTTTGAAAGTTATGAGACAGATACATTCAAGGTTAGGAGGCAGATGCAGTCTCGGACGGTACACAATGGGAGTACTATGCCATTTGCAACCTCAGTATTCAGAGGCCTGATATGATTTCTGTACAAGGTAATGTTCTACACCTAAAAGTGACTGACTAGCTCACAGAAAAGTCAGAGCATCTCAGACACATATGCGTGCCTCAGCCCAAGACGGCTTCTGAAATCACCGTGCAGCCGGCCATGGTAAGTTAAAAGTGGCGCTTGCATACTGTAGAGTAAACCCGCTCCCTTCCCCCCACCGCGTGGCTGGCTCCCACTGAAACCGCAAACTGCAAAGCAAATGCCAAAAAATCTCTCGCTAAGGGCTAAGGTCTTTTGGGGGCTCTTCAGACCGCTTGCGGACTGCTCAGATTCCCTGCTAGCTACTACCGCTACGGGCTTGGGTGGCGGGGGGTTGGTTCGCGTTCGATCTGAAGTGGAAGCAACCGCTTGCAGACTGCTCTGGTTCCCTGCTAGCTACCGCTATGGGCGGGGGGGGGAGGGGGGGGCGGTCAGCGTTTGGGGGGGGGGGCGGTTGGTCGGTCCTCAGCAGAAAAGAGTTCTTTGCAGCTGGGAATCTTTATCTCCCTAGTAATTGCAGTCCCTATTTCAAACAGGCAACCATGAATGACATCACTTTGCTGAGAATTTCTCAGAGAGAGAGAGAGAGCGCATGCTCCTTGACTCCATGCAAAGTCCTGGTCCATACGCCGCAATACTAGCCTGCACAATGATACCAGACTACTTACTACTTTCGTGGCGTGGGATGGTCTCCTATCACGGGGGACCACATAAGGCGGCTCTCCCCAGAAATCTGCTGCGGAGGATTCATCGCTACCTCCTGGATAGCTTCATTGAAATGTCCGCGGAGGACTTCTGGTCAATCCCGGAGTATATTGACAAACTCTTTGAGTAGAAATTGACCAGCAGTGAAAGCACGCTAAGTCCTTAGGGCAAGTTACTCATTAATAAATGCTTCCTTTACAAAATCACGCGTCATGTAATCACTTAAAAAAGAAACACGTACCCCCCTGGGAGGCTTGGGAGGGTACAGGCTCCAGGGTGACAAACAGCTCCTGGCTCTCTGGGAACACGGGTTCTCCACTGGGCTCCTGCTGCTCCGTGAGATTTTCCTCTTCTTCATGGTCGTCCTCCTCGGAATCAGTCTCCTCCCTGACGATTATCGCATCGGTGGAGTCCACACAGACCGGCGCGATGGTGGTGGGGGCGCCCCCCATTATCTGATATAGTTCATTGTAGAACCTGCATGTCCGTGGCGCGCCCCCTGATCGTCCGTTTGCCTCCTTGGCTTTCTGGAACGATTGCCTCAGCTCCTTAATTTTCACGTGGCACTGTGTGGTGTCCCTGTTGTGGCCCCTTTCTAGCATGGCCTTGGAGACTCTTCCATAGGTGTTGGCATTCCGTTTGTTGTTTCGTAGTTCCAACATCACGGATTCCTCTCCCCAGATAGCGATGAGATCCAGCACCTCACGAGTGGACCATGCTGGAGCTCTTCTCCTCTGGCTGGTCTCCAGGGCAGATGAGCTCAGCATGGATTCTTGTGATGCTGAGCTCTGCATGGCGGCTAGTGCTGCTGATTGCTCTGAATGGCGACTGAGCAGTTCAGGTGAGCTGGCCACGCTGACCAAACAGGAAATGGTATTCAAATGTTCCCGGGTCTTATCTACCTGGCCAGAGCAGCGAGTTCAGAGTGCAGTGCAGAGCGGTCACAGTGGAGCAGTGAGGCAGTCCAGAGCGGTCAGAATGGAGCATTGTGGGACAGCCTCTGGAGGCTATTAATGTCGGTTCCGTCTTCACTAGCCCACAGTCGAGCTTGGAATGTCGAAATTAGCCTTACTTCTCTCGTCAGGCAGGAGTTCCAAATTCGATATTGAGGGCCCTTTACATCGACGTTAAGAGCATGTATGTGAAGACAGGTACACGTTTAATTCGACCTAACGTCGTTAACATCGAATTAAAGTGGTAGTGAAGACGGGCCCTTCTTCACATCCCTACCCTGATTCATCTCCCTTATGACCTAGCTCTTTCACCTCCCAAACAAATTTTTGTTTGCCTTCAGGCTTTCTGGGCTGATCCACTAGTTTAGTGTTAGAATTCCTCTTCCATGTATATGTCTGTTTGTAATGTACAGACATCGCTTCTTGTTTGTTAATACTACAGACTGCTTAGTGATAAGTATACACTAATGATAGCTAATCTAGTCTCCGATGATGTCCTTGTTAATATTTCTTTTCCGGATATTCTAAAATATTAGACTTTTTTAAAGTTAGTATTTATTTCTTCAAGAAAATCGCAAGACACAGAATTTGGTTTGGAAATTATATCCACCATCTAATATAGATGAAAAAGCATTATTGATTATTTTTGAAAGGCTATGTTTAAAAAGTAAGGAAGTAAAAAATTAATGTAATATATGAAGACCTACTAAATCTTCCACACTTTCAATATTCTGAACTGTTAAAATATATATATATTTTCATTGAAAATTAAAAGCAATATTTCTGAAAACATTTCTGTTTAAATCTCAAGCTTTGTAAAAAAAAATTACTATTAAAAAGTTTAATTCTAAAAATAATTGACTGTGTCCCTTCAATTACAATCTAGGATTCAGTTTTTTGTTATATATTGAAGTACATTATGCATGACAGTCATGACTCTGGCATAGTAACTATCTAGCTGAATTTGGACTTGATCTGCTGTAATTAATTTATTACTAAGACTGGGTTCTTGCAATTTGTCATTAACAGCTCATAGTGTGAATCGTGACCTTGGCTTTGCTCTGGGATCATCTGTTATCTTGTATATCTTTGCAGGTTTTGCTGAAACGCTGAATGTTGGTTCCTAAGGATATATGCAGATTTTAGGAATTCACAAATATAATGTGGTTCTTCAAGTGCTTATTCATGTCCATTCCATTGAAGGGGTGTGTGCTCACCACATGCACCATTGCTGGAAGTTTTTCCCTCAGTGGTATCCGCAGGGGACCAGCTCTAGAGCGGCACACATATACACCGGTATAAGGGGCGCTGCTGGCTCTCCCTACCCTCAGTTCCTTCCCCACTGTACGAGTTTCTAGCAAGAAGGAACTAAGGGAGGGGGAGGCGGCGGCGGCATACACGTGCCGCTTCAGAGTGCACCAGAGCCGGTTCCCTACCAATAACCACTGGGGGAAAAGCTTCCAGCACTGGTGCTTGTGGGGTGAGCGCGCACACACCTACAATCGAATGGATGTGAGCAACACATCTTGAAGAACAACAGATATGAAAAGGTAACTGTCTTTTTTTCCTGCTTAGGAAATATTTGTTCATGTTGCTGAAGCATCTTCTGTAGCATGGATGAAATCTGCTTATTCCTGGCATTTATCACCTATTTTGGGTGACAATGTAGTTATTTTGCTATCAGGCTAACTTTCTAAGTGTACGTGGTTGGTTTGAGAATTCCTTGGCACAGTTTTCCCCAAACTTCTGAAATCTGAGCTCCCCTTCAGGAAATGAAACCTTTTAGGTCTCCCTTGCAACCCAGTCATATGGTGTTAAAGCCCTACGCATCTTAATTTTAGTATTTTATGTTTATAAAAATGATTAAGGAAACATACTACTAGTCAAAGCACAATTGCCAAAGAACTCTTTGTATAAATGTAGTGTCCTTATAGTATCAAAGAATAAGATTTATAATATTTTGGGGTTCCAGAAAGCATTTGGGAATAGTAAAATTGCCATTATAAGACAGCCTTTTATGTAAAAATGGCTACCAGAGCCTTTTGTATCTGTAAGAACTTGACAGTATCATCTTTGACAGTATGTTTAATTTTGTATTCCTAGGTTGACAACCTCCTCTTTGTAGTCATGCAATCTGCCCATCTTGTAATTCAGAGAAAAGCTTTCCAACAGTCTATTGAAGGGCTCGTATCTTTGCATCATGAACAGACATCCAGCCAGCCAGTCATTGCCAAAGCATTGCAGCAGCTAAAGGTGAGCAGCCTTCTAATTTATTTCCATCAGGATTGTTTATTGTTTTATCATTTTTGAATTTCATTCACTGGTATAAATTAAAACACAAATGGCGCCAAAGCTGTTGATGTGATTTGACTCCTGTGATGATGATAAACCAGTACTATGCATTTGTACTTTGCACAAGTCATTGTAGCTCATGTTTCCCTCCAGTCTTGGTTGTGCTCACACAAATCACTTGTGGATGCAACTTTTGAGCAATATGATGTGCATGTAAAAGTCAGAGAATCTGCACACAAAAAATAGGAAGCCAGTCTGTAGTACAGTAGGCACATGAACCATGGCGAAATAAAGATTTACTAATTGAAGATGTCATGGCTGTCCCCAGATTTCCCACTGAACTCAGTGGCACCCATGCCCACACACCCACTGATAGAATTTGACTCTGTTACATTTTATATAGATAGTAACAGTAGTGCTCTTTTTCTAACTCAGCCAGCTCTTACTGTGAAATGTGGTTTCTGAGAATGTGCACGTTTATTCATTAGTCATTTATTTTTTTCCCAGAAAAGTGCAGGTTTTGGGCAGAATTTGATAAAATAGCACTGTAGCCAAGAAACCGTATTTAAAGCAGCTGTTTAGTTTGTAGAGATCTGCGTGAGAATTGTTGACTATATGAATAAAGTGCATCACCTGCTAAGTCACATAATTGTAATTCATGTTTGTATTAAAATAATTATGGATGTATTCTCTTATAAAATCATCCTCTTATTCGCCCACGAAAGCTCATGCTTCAAAACTTTATAGTTAGTCTTTAAGGTGCCACAGGACTTTGTTACCTCTGCTATTCCAGACTAACACGGCTACCTCTCTGATTCCTCTTATTATTGTGACTTCATCTTCACCCCGGCATTTCTTTTATCCACTCTTTTACTGTGTGTCCTTGCAGTGCTTAGCCTAACGGAACCCCGGCTGCTTTGGGACTTTGGCACTACTGTTATACAAATAATATTAATTCAGTGAGTCTCTTCAAGTGAAGCTGACTTTTTTTTTCTTTTTCTTCAGAGCGATGCACTACAGCTATGCAATAAGATAAGCTGTGCCATTGATAGAGTTGATCGCATGTTCACTTCAGAATTTGATGCTGAGGTCGATGAGTCTGAATCCGCCACTTTGCAGCAATACTATCGAGAAGCCATGATTCAGAGTTACAATTTTGGATTTGAGGTAAGTGAGCAAAAGGGAATGCATTTTTTGTGGTAAAATAATGTTTTTAGCACACATTTGGGGGAAAAACTGATACAATTCTACTTTTACTTATAAAAATTAGTGAATTTATGCTTTTGAGTGAATTCTGTTAATTCTTATAAGAGTATTGTGTGGTGCTGTGCAAATCTTTTTATTGTGTGAAAATTAAAACTTGAGACTACATGAGGGAGCGAGCAGATCTGTTGAATCTGCCAAACTCTCAAACTCCTTGAAATTCTTATTTTGGAAAGGCATTCCTAATTGGCAGTCTGAATTTAAAGTTTAGTCTTTTCAGGCTTTGCCTGTTGACAGATTTTTACAGGAGATCAGAAATATTCTGAAGTGGACTCTGTCACTTGATCTTTCTCTGCCTCATTTTTTCTTCCTAGGCCCATACAAGCTACTGTGTAAATGCAAAATATTTAAATTTTTTAATGTTGAGCCCTTATTCTAAGGTTCTCTTTAAACCCTTTGTCAGTGGATGCAGCTCATCAATGCCTGTCTTAGGGTGTGGCTACGCTATCTGCTGGATCGATGGGTAGCGCTCGATGTATTGGGGATCGATTTATCGCATCTCATTTTTTATATATATATATACACACACACAGAGAGAGAGAGAGAGACACACACACACACACAGTATATGTTTTAAACAAAAAATTTAATGCTGTACACGATGATGATTCTGAAGCTTGGGAGGGGAGTCAGCATGGCAGACAGAGAGAGAGATAGAGAGGGAGATGCGCATTGCCCCTTTAAGTTTGCTGACCCCACTCTTAAGTACATTGTCTTTTTAAGTGGATCAGGAAGCTCACTCTGTCTATCTCTGTCTCTATCTCTCTCTGTCAGTGTCCCCACACGGCTCTATATGGAGAAGGGGTAAGCGACGGTGCAGGAGCAAGGGGGAGGGGGACACCCTGAAATTAGTTCCCCCTCCCAATCTTCCCACCAGAAAGCAGGAAGCTCCCGGGAGCAGCTCCAAGGCAGGGGGCAGGAGCAGCACATGGTAGTGGTGGGAGCGACAGCTGAACTGCCAGCAATTGATAGCCTACTAGACAGCTGTTGTACAGGGATCTTAGGGGAGCGGGGAGCTGATTGTGGGCTGCTGGTCCACCGTGGTTCCAAGCCCTCACCAGCTAGCTGCAACAAGCTGCTCTTCCTGCAAGCAGTGGACAAAGCAGGGGGGTGCCAAACAACATTATAAGAGAGCATTGCACAACTTAAAATGAGCATGTTCCCTAATTGATCAGCAATGTGTCATCAGAACAACGTTAACCGGGATGACTTTAAGTGAGGAGTTACTGTACATCTTTGAGACAGTACACACTTCACTATGTACAGAGTCCTTGTAAGAATGGTCTTCTAAACCAGCCCATGTTCCCATTGAATCTTTTAGTGCACGTCTACATATCGAAATACTTTATTCTTTCCATGTACTACTAAAATTAAATTTGCCTGTAAGGTATGAATATTACTCAATGGTAATTTGAGACTTAGTCTGCATGATAGCAGAGCGGCATATTGTTGATGTCTAGACAATATAATTCTTACTTGGTATGCACATTGCTTAAAAGTAGCACAAGCACACACATAGGATGCCACATGGCTGAAATGCTACCTTTTTGTCTTGGTTCTTTTGCACTAAATGTCCCTTATTTGGGGCTTTCCCTCGAAGATCTTGTTAAATAAATAAATCACGCAGATTGTATGTATAGAATTAGTTTTATGAGAGTGAGATGTGATTGTGCTTCCTTGTAATGTTTTAGCTAGCAAATATTTCAGTAGATATTATATATAATGGTTTTATTTTAATTTTAATAATTGAAGGATCATTTTTACTATATTGTAGTACCATAAAGAAGTTGTTCGCCTGATGTCTGGAGAATTCAGGCAGAAAATTGGAGATAAGTATATCAACTTTGCCAGAAAATGGATGAATTATGTGCTAACAAAATGCGAGAGCGGTCGAGGCACTAGACCCAGGTAATGGCTAGCTGGGCACCGTATCACAATATGATGTGTTCTCTTTTCTTAACTATTAAGTCTGTTATTTCAGCATTGATTAATGAATAATAGCTATGTTCCTTATAAATTGTTGGTGCTTCCATTCCTTTTATTTCAGTGAGATTTTCCATAGTAAAAGTACAAAGCAAAGCACTACCCAAACGGCTTAATGAGTTTTTCTTTCGAGACTCCTTTCCCTGAGTGTTAGCTGTCACAGAAGAGAGAGAGAGGGGGAGAGAAGAGATACCCAAACCATTCAAAGCTTTCAAATTAAGGGCTGAAACCTGGATGAAAAATGACTATATGGTCAGGAATCTGTAAAGATGGCAGAGCATTAATGCAACATGTATTCTTTGGAGTGTCCTGTTTAGAAGGGTGGTAGTGTTGAATGATGAATTACTATTTATGCAATATAGGAAGAGTTTTTCCTCCAGTAAGAGTTTTTTGTAGTAAATCCAGCCTGAAGGTGACAAAAGTGTGGTTCACAAGTGACTAGGTCTTCTAACAGGAAAGGTTGGGAAGTCTTCTGACTAGATGAAAATGATAGAAAGCATTTTGCCATTGTTTGATTGGAGGAACAATGAGAAATCTACTAAGACCTTGGGACTGCGTACTATTTTGAGCATTGGATGACGGGTGTCTTTGAATGAGGGTGTGGTCGTAGTTCTTCGAGCAATTTCACATGTCCATTCCACTTCAAGTGTGTGCATGCTCAATGTACCAAAGTCGGAGATTTTTCCCTTAGTGGCACCTGTCACGGCGGCACACGCATTCATGTGCTCTTTGTGGCCTTGTACTGCTGTGTGATGTATTTCCCTTTATAACACCCCTCTGCCCTTTGTATCACCCTTGAGCGCTCTCAGTTCCTTCTTACTGCCCATGTTGGTAGTCTGAGTGTGTTGACTTGCTTTGCAAGTATTTTCCCCAACAGGGAATTTGTTCTCTTGTATATAATTAGTGTACTCATCTAGAGTTAGTTAGAGATTGAGTAAATTTCATTTATTTTGCTTAATTTTAATGGTGTTGATTCCCAAATGTTCTAAGTATTAACTCAGGGTACCAGGGCATGCCTCTGTCTCAGGCCTGAGGAAGGTAGTGTCTTCATTCTTCCTGGAGAGGTGTCCCTGTGGGTGCTCCAGTGTAGGTGTCGGTGTGCCCCTGCACCGTTGTTCGGAGATTTTTACAGCAGTACCCGTATTGGCTGCGTATGCGCAGAGCCTGCCTCACATACCAGACTTGTTTTAATAGTGCACATGCACGGCCAAACTCCTTAATTCCTTCTCTGCCGTCCCCTGCCGGAGTCGAACCTACAGCAGATTCGTTAAAACTTGTTCTCGTACCCATTCTACATCCTTTTTTACCTTAGTTTTAGGTAAAACGAGTTACTAGCTAAGTTGATCTCTTAGAAAAAAAATATTCAGTCCTGCTTGTTCCTCTCAGCCTCCAGCTAATGCTAATATGCCTGGCTAACCAGGATTTAAGCAGTGCAGGACATGCAGGGACACCATTCCTATCTCAGATGGTCACTCCCTGTATATAAAATGCCTGGGGGAGTCCCACATTCCTCAAAAATGTGCCCATTGTTCCAAATTAAATTCCAGGGCACAAAAAGACAGAAAACTCCGATTGAAAATGATTCTTATGCACTCGGACCTGCATTCCGAGATCCACCCCTGCCTTGCAGGGTTTGAGATCCTGGGCACCAGCTCAAATCCAAACATCTATGCTGCTGACCTGTAGTGTGAGTCCTGCAAGCCCAAATCAGCTGACACTTGCTGCCATGAGTCTCCTCCCCCCCCCCCCCCCCCAGCATAGAAATACCCATAACTATGTATATTAGGATAAGTCACTAGAACTCATGTGACGTTTATGTAATTATTTTTGGCTAGTGAACAATTCTCTTCTGTTTGGCAGGTGGGCAACACAAGGTTTTGATTTTCTTCAAGCCATTGAGCCAGCCTTTATTTCAGCTCTGCCTGAGGAAGATTTCTTGGTATGGAATTAATTGTTCTCATATTGTCGCCCAATCTGCTTTCAGTTCAGTTTCAATCAATAAAAATCTATTCTCTGTCTGTTATCAGGGATGTTTTCTGTGTTCTTATGTCTGATTAATTATTGTTCAGAGACTGTTCTATAGAAATCTAAATGCTAATTACTCTGATTGAGCTTGCAAAATTCTGAATAGTGCATGCTAATGACATCAATATACCCAAAAATTAAAATTGTCATGTCAGCTTTCTGCAGTACTGAAGCCTTTGTATAGTAACTATATTCACGACCTAGGATATTTGGCAGCAGTTTGCTGATGGCTGTTAATTTACACTCCGGCCAATATTGCTTTCTGTTGGATGCTCTGAAATGTATCTTTAATAGCCCTAGTTCATGTATGGAGCAAACATAAAACAGTACAATCTAACCATATTTCTTTAGCGCTAAATCATACTAACGTACAAGATTGAAAATTTGAATCTTTCCTTGTTACTGTTAAATTATATGGTAGAGCATAGTTTGGTTTTGGGGGGCAGGGGTTGTTTTGTTTCTGTGAAACAGAATCCTGGAAGCTCTAGTTCTGTAATGTATGCTATAGCTCTGCAGTGAAAGTACAGCCCCCACAAAAGTGGCAAAAAAACTGAGGAGTACTTGTGGCACCTTAGAGACTAACCAAATTATTTAAGCATAAGTTTTCGTAGGCTATAGCCCACTTTGTCGGGTGCATAGAATGGAACACACAGAAGTAAGATGTGTATATATACACACAGAAAAACATGAAAAGGTGGAAGTTGCCATGCCAATTCTAAGTGGCTATTTAATTTCGATGAGCTATTATCAGCAAAAAAACTCAAACCTTTTGTAGTGTTAATCAAGAAGGCCTATATCAGACAGTTGACAAGACAGTGTGAGGATACTTAACATGGAAATAGATTCAATTTGTGTAATGACCCAGCCATTCCCAGTCTCTGTTTATCCCTGAGTTGATGGTATCCAATTTGCAGATTAATTCCAGTTCAGCAGCTTCTCTTGTAGTCTGTTTTTGAAGTTTTTCTGTTTTAAGATTGTCACCTTCAAGTCTGTTATTGAGTGACCCGGGAGGTTGAAGTGTTTTTTGAATGTTATGATTCCTGATGTCATATTTGTGTCCATTTATTCTTTTGTGTAGAGACTGTCCGGTTTGGCCAGTGTACATGGCAGAGGGGCATTGCTGGCACATGATGGCACATTGGCAGAACACAGACAATAATATTGATGGCAATTGATTCTGTTCACTTTTATTTAGAGACAGCTTTCCTTTTGAATTTTGGCAGATATTTTCCTCAGTTAATTTTTCATCTCTCAACTAGTGTGTCTGCATTTTTTTAAAGAAAAGGACAGATTACTAAAAGTAATGTGACCAGAAGCCGTCCTACAGTCAGTGCATTATTATCTCTGCAGCATTTTTCAGCTCTACTGTTTCAGGTGGTAAAAGAGCATTGATCTCCAGTGGCAAAACACTGTAGCTGAACCACTGTTAATTAGGAGGCAAATCATTATGAACAAATTAAAGATGCATTATGAAATAATAGGGTACAATAATCTTATTAATTAAATACTGAAACTATAGCATTCATCCTTTTCCTTTAATATTATCTTTAAAATTTAACTGCTTATTAGCATAAAGTGGACTATTTTCCAATGTTTGTGTTGCTGGGGAACATAGTGCTTTTAAAAATTCCAGTTCTTTAAATATGATCTTGAAAAGTTTGAGTATTGTGCCTGATATGTTACATAAGATGTCAAATTCTAGCTTTAAAAACTAACCCCAGCCTGTTATTCCCCCTCCTCCCCCCGTTATTTCCACACACCCCCCAACTTTGATGCAGTTTCTAAAATATCTATAACCGTTTATGGATAGTACAAGTATTTTTTTAAAAATCTAATTGCAGTCCTAGTACCTTCTGATGTGATCTCTTCAGTTCTCAAGCTTAGATGAATCTCGGAGACTTTGAGAAAATAAATATAAAGTGGTTTTGGTGCTTTACAATCATAGTATTCTGTCCTCTGAATGTATATGGAACCAAAACCTCAGCTAGTCTTAAGGGGAGCATTTTATAGTATGGGGAGCTATTTATATGATAAAACCTAAACTCGAGGTTCTGACCACTTGTGGTCATTGAAAGATAACTTGGCACTTTTGCAAAAAGTGGGATTTGCAATGGGAACTGCAAACAAACATCAAGAGGATACCCTAGTAACGCTCAGGATAGCTGAGCTAAATTCAGACCTGGTGTAAACAGAAAAAGACTGAGTTGAAGTCGGTGGCGTTTGTGTCATCTTACACCTGCTTTTAATTTAATGGATTTTTACAGTCAGATGGGATCATTATGCTCTAGTCTTCTCTCCTCTATAACACATGCAATAGAACTTCACAGAGAAATCCCTGTGGCAACTCCAAACTCTGTTTTGAGCGCTCTCTATATATTTTAGAAAATCTTGATTTAAAGTCTTCAAGTGATGGCGAATCTATCACATTCCTTGATATTTTCCTCCAATGGTTAATTACCCTCATTGTTAAAGTACATCACTTTATGGGGTCTCAATTTGTCTAGCTTCAGTTTCCATTATTATGACTTTGAATTGCTGGAGGAATTTAGAAAGGCAGAGTAATGTTTGTCTATACTTATGACCCACACTAAAGCACATTAAAAACATTAATACATTTATCCCCAGAAATACCTGGAAGTTAGGGAAGCATTAGTATACTTGTTTTACCGATGAGGAAAATGTAATATAGAAAGACTAACTTGTCCAACTTCTCTCACACAGTGTGTAGCAAAGCTGGGAATTGAACTCAATCCCTTGCATCCCAGTTCAGTGCCGTAACCCCACAAGACCATTCTTTCTTGAGAGAATTGCTGATGTTGTGGATGGACAGAAAAGAGCTCTCCTCATAGGGCTGGTCATCACTATCGGGGGGGATCGACGGCAGATACGCAAACTTCAGCTACGTGAATCACGTAGCTGAAGTTTGCGTATCTGCAGCCGACTTACCTGCCGTCCTCATGGCGGCGGCAGTCGGCAGCGCGCTCCCCCCGTCGACTCCAGCTTGCGCCTCCCGGCAAGCTGGAGTTCCGGAGTCGACGGGGGCACCACGAGCGATCGATTTCTCGCGTCTTCACCAGACACGAGAAATTGATCACTAACAGATTGCTACCTGGTGAGTAGTGAAGACCAGACCTTAGGCTAACAAAAGCAATTTTTCTGGGTCAATGTTGAGCACTATATCTCAGAGTGAACAGTGTCTTTGAATGTTGTCAGCCAGGTCTAATGCTCATCTCTGACACAGAACAGCAGGTGTTTTTTTTTTTGGTTTGGTTTTTTTTAAGAAGCTAAAGAAAATAAAGCAGTTTATTCAGTAAACATGATACTTAGTTTTATGGTCTTTGTCAATGTTTGCATATAATTTTTACTAGCATTATAGTATAGAGGGGCTGTTTTATTATATATCATTGGTCATGCGGTGTTGTTATAATCATGTTAGTCCCGGGATATTAGGAGAAAGAAGATGGGTGAGGTTTTATTGGACCAACATCGGTTGGTGAGAGACAAGCTTTTGAACTTACATAGGGCTCCTCTTCAGGTCTGGTCAGAGTTCCCAGATCTAAGAAGAGTGCTGTATAAGTTCACAAGCTTGTCTCTCTCACCAACAGAAGTTGGTACAATAAAATATATTACCTCACCCAACTTCTTTCTATTGTTGTTCAGTCTTTTTAATACTTAATTCTTGCAAGTCCATTGCTGCATATGAGAGTCTAGCAATGAAATCTTAACTTTTGGTTCCAGAGATTTAACTTAATGGAATAGATAGAAGCAGTAGTATTGCACAAGACAAACTATGTATGTATGAGTACATTTTAAGCAATAACTCCCTGCCTTTGTGGACTTCACCCCAGGATAATTGACAGTTAAAGAAATCATGTTGCAGTCGTGTAAGCCAGTGGTCCTCAAACTTTTTTGGCCAAGGCCCCTTTCCGCGGTGTGGCGTCTGCTCGCAGCCCCCCGGAGTATGTCCACTGAAATGCTGCCAAACAGAAAGCTTCTGCTTTCTGCAGCGGCATTTCGGTGGTTCAAAAATAGTCCACTGCCGAGTTCGGCGGTCTCCCGGGCGGGATCGGTGGCGGCACCGGGGTCTCGCGCACCCCCACTTTGAAAATCACTGGTGTAAGCTACCTCATGCATTTACAAATATATTTTAAGTTAGCAGCATACTTAACTATACAGGTCATATCTGTTGTGAAGAAAGAGATTTTGGGAATTTGGGATTTTTATGTCTGAAGACAAATTTAAAGGCTTGATCAAAATTGGAAAAACTAGTAAGCCAAATTTTCTCCAAATGTAGAGAAATTATTTTTTTTTAGCAATTATCTTGTGTAGTATACAATATCACAACTTTCTTTGTTTCCCCCTCCTAGAGTTTACAAGCTCTGATGAATGAATGCATCGGCCATGTAATTGGAAAACCTCACAGTCCTGTTACAGGTTTGTACATTGGTAAGATAGCAGTTACTGACATTACTTCTGCAACCTAGCTGCTGTAGTTTGTATAAATAAATTTGAAAAATAAGTTTGTTTGCAAGTTCATTTTAAAACATTAAAGTTAACAATAAAAAGCTACTTTTAAAGCTTTTCCTGGTTGTTCTTGTATGAATGTTACTGTCTGAGTCATCATTAAACTGTGGAAATATTAACACAAGTAATGTGTAAAATGACAACAGTCCATATTTTCAGGTAGGTTTTATTTATTTATTTAAGTAAATCACTCAGGTGATTCCTCTGGCTAAGGGCAAGTCTACACTACAGAATTAAGTTGACCTAAGTTATGTTGACATGCAGCCACTGCAGTAATTAAATGGCTTTTGCATGTTCATGCTACGCTCCTTGTATTGGCAATGTGCATCCTCACCAGAAGTGGTGCACCGATTTAACTGTCTGTGTGGGGCATTGTGGTACGGCTTCTGAAAGGCCGCAATAGTCGATGGAACCAACACAGTGTCTACTCTGACACTGCGTCAACCTAAGTGCTACGCCTCTCACGGAGATAGAGTTATTAAGTCAGTGTAATGGGGGAGTTACATTGGTGGAAGTTGTATTTTAGTGAAAACACTTAGGTCGGTGTAAGCTGCCTATGGTGTAGACCAAGGCTAATTAGTGTTCTTAAATGGTTGCCAATAGAATTCTATCAAGTCTTTGGAAGAAAATATTATGTCTGTGAGTTACAGCTTTGGGGAAAGTCAGGGCTCTATAAAGGCCTCAACTGTAGTTGATCCCATTGCAGATAAGAATAGATGAGTGAAAGAGTGACTAAAGCAGAATTTCAGATTCAGGTCAGAGGCAAATGTTTATAAAAGCAGGTTAGCTATTCTAGTGCAATATATGATCCAGTTGCGGGTCTTGTCTGCAATGGCAAGTCACTGCGTGGAAAGTCAGGGTCTGAATATACAGGGCAGTTTTTTGCCATGCAGTAACGTCTTGTGTGGATACTTCTAAAATGCACTGACAGCCACACCATATTTGAAGACTTTTAGTGCACTGTAGTAGTGTCCACAAGTGACATTACTTTCTGGCAAGCTGGTACGATGCAGATTCGTATACTGGATTGCCGCACAGTAACTTGCCATGTAGACCAGCGGTTCTCAAACTTTTGAGACCGCGAACCCTTTTCTGGCTGGGTGGGCGGGGCGCAACCCCTTCAGTCCCCGCTGGGGGCGGGCTGCCAGCTGCACCCTGCCCACCCTCCATCCCCGCCGCGGGGTGGGGGGGCTGCCGGCTGCGCTCCGCCCCGCCCCCCCCGCCCTGAGCTGCCAGGTGCGCCCCGGTCTCCCCTCCCCGCGGCGGGCGGGCTGTCACGGTGCACCCGGGTCCGCCTGTTCTCGCCGCGGGCGGGCTGCTGGCTGCGCGCTGGTCCCACCTTTCCCCCCCGCCGCGGGCGGGCTGCCGGGTGCACGCCGGCCGCCCCGCCCCACTGCTGCAAGTTGCGGCGGCAGGAGCTCGCGACCCCCCGGGGAGCGCTCTGCGACCCCCCCCGGGGGGTCGCGACCCCCAGTTTGAGAAACCCTGATGTAGACCATCTCGAGTGATTTGGTGTGTTCTGTGGAGCAATTTCCTTGCAATGCATTTTTGACTTGTTTGTTTGTATATTACGTTGAAGCTTTGTAGACACGAGTGGCAATGCCTATATTAAAATTGTTTGAAAAGAAGCTTTAAAATCTTCCTTGTTGTTTGATCCCAGTTAACACAAAACAAAAATGTTACTAGCTCTAAAATGAGCTACTTCCCTTGTGGGCTCATGACCTCTGTTGAAGTGGTAAATATGGCATTGTATTCTTGTTTACAAATCTACTTCTTGCCTAAAGTTACTATATTCATTCCCAACTAGTGATATATTTCCAGGTAGCAAGTGTCATAAAACTATGCCAATTTATTTTTTAAAAGACAAATTTTAATATTACATTATTTTGCATTGAACATCTATTGGTTGTAAATATTTTCGTAAATAAGATTATCTAATGACTAATGAATGAGTCTTATTACATTTATTTTGGTTTAATATTAAAAATGAATTCTATTTATTTGTTAAAATAATCATATTCAAACATGATTCTGGATGAAGAGTATACAGCAGTACATTTGTAATAGGTTGGAAACCATTTGGGAGAGCCAAAGTTAAATGTCAGTCTGTGTAAAATGTTGATACTGTAGCTGCAGGCTATTGTGAATATCTTCATGAATTGTATGGCCTAGGAAAATGCAGTGTGATTTTTTTTTTTTTTTGTAAAATGTAGATTAGAAGAAGAATTGCCAGATTTGTAATTCAGTTTATCTAAAATTATAATCAACTATATTATTGACTCGAACTTTAAATTGAATTAAACAACTGTGAATTGCAAAGTTGTTCTTTGTTGCTATTCAGTAGTGTTCTACAACAGTAGAGATGTGACGTTCTGTTAGGCTTTAAATGCAATCAAACTGCCTTGCCCACAGAGTATTTCTGGTTATACCTGGAACTTTTGTAAATCTTCTTATGAATTTCAAGGTTAAAAACATCCTTTGTTAAAAAGGGACACCTCTGTGTTGCGGTATTTCATGCATGAGGAATATTAATTTTTTTTCATACATCTGTTTCTATCTTATGTCCTTGTAGGAGACTTCTGTGCTGATTTCTGGTGCAGTACTTCCAGTATCTTTGTTAGATTCGGGAAGATATAACTGCCAAAATCATTTTGGCCGCTTATTGCCCACACTACAATTATTGTTTCATTTTAGCACCATTGTTGCAGTTAGGAATGCTATCTAGTAAATTATTTCATTTCCCATCTCCTTGCCAGTGCAATTAGTCATTGTTCGATATTCATAACACTTATTTTTTCTGAAGTTGCATACTGGTCCCTCATGTTTTCACATAGTCTTGACACACTTCACACGTGTTAAGCCACAATATGGAGTGGGGTGCACTTCTGGCTTCGAAAGCATAAGCAACTCTTCCACACCATGATGAATGAGGGCAATAAAGGGATCAGAGAAAAACAGAAGGAAGAAGTGTGGGTATTGTGTAAAGTACAGAGAAGTGGCATTGAGAAGAGAGAAAGTAACAGGGTTGAACTGAAGATATCACACATGCAGGGAGGGAAGCAAAAGAAGTACAGCTGGAAGAAAAAGCACGATTCCTTTGAGTTGTTTTAAGTTCAGCGAATTTAATATCAGAACACTTATTTGTCAGTGATGAAAAAAGATTAAAAACCGTTATTACAAGTATCTATGGCCTGGTCCCCACTAGGGCTTAACGTCGACTTTAGCAAGGTAAAGTCGATTTAAACCGGTACCCGTCCTCACATGCATGCCCTTAAAGTCTATTTAAAGGGACCTTAAAATCGACTTCTGTACTCCTCCCTAACAAGAGGAGTAGCGCTGAAATCGACCTCTCTGGGTCGATTGTCAATTAGTGAGGATGCATGTGACTTTAAGCCTCCGACCTTCCACAATGCCCGTTAGCTTCCCAGGGGACCAGCCACCAGTCCAAGCAGCTCCGTGGACACCCCCCCGCCCGCCCGAGCCGGTCCGCGCCGGCTCCCACTCCCCCCCCCGCCCGCCCGTGCCCGCCGGAGCAGCTCCGCACTGGCTCCCCCCGCCCACCGCGGAGCTGCTCGGGCGGGCACGGGGGGTCCGCGGAGCTGCTCGGGCGGGCGGAGCCGGCGCGGGGCTGCTCGGGTGGGCCCGGGGGCCACGGAGCTGCTCGGACTGGTGGCTGGTCCCCTGGGGAGTGTGCCTGGCTGCCCCGAAAGGTGGTGCCTGCTGGGGACTCCCGGCACGGTGGGATATCTACCCACAGTGCAATGCTGGCTATGTCGACACTTGCAAAAGTTCTAAGGACAGACACTGTCGACCTGCTGTGCTTTGTGGGGACGCACTAAGTCGACTTTATGCAGTCTGCTTTAGAAAATCAACTTAAGGGAAATCGACCTACTGCTGTAGTGAAGACATACCCTATGTTTAGTTGGCTGTGGCTGCAAACAGGGCACAAGGTTCAGTGTGTGTGTTAAGTCTTTGCAGTATTGTGATAAAACACTGGGTTTAATGTACAGAAAGATAGAGAGATATATAGATATCTAGCTTCTTTAAAAAGGAAGTGTCCAATTTCTGGTCAGTTGCACAGCATTAATTGCTCATTTTGGTTGCTGGGAGGTATGTTTCTTATTCTGGCTAGGTAGCTGACTCCTGTTGTGATTCCCCTTTCTGCAGATCACATATCAAATGCGTAGTTAGAGAGAATAATGTGCAGTGTCCTTCTTGATTCCAGAGCTAGGGTTCATTTTATTATACATCACACCAACAATTTGGGCTGTAAATTTGCAAGGGAGTCAGCTACTTTTTTGTCTACATAACCTTTACTCCACTCTGTGCTTTCCTTTAGAATGGAATTGATGTACAATAAATACTATTTAGAATAACTCAATGAAGTGTTCTATGCTCTTCACATAAGCCCTTAGATTCACAGTGAAACCAGTTCAGAGATGAGACTAATGTTCATTTTTGTTAAAACAATAGTTTTAGCATGCATATGAGCCCAAAATACTGAAACACTTGCAAATGCTCCTTCAGCCATAACTGAATCCCAGTCTTGGCTGACGACTTTTAGTATCGATAAAACTATTTATTTATCTTATTGCATATATGCATGGCATTTGACCAGCATGCTTTGCTTTTTATAATTTTCTAGAAAATTAATATTTCTGATGCCAAGAGCATCTTAAAAAGCAATAGAGTTGGCATTATTCAGTTTCTAACATTTTGTTTACTTGCTGCATAAAAAAAAGTAATAAATTAACCCTTTCATGTGAAGTTGAAAAAATGAAAATGCAGTTACAGTATGTTCATTAGATGCACATCCTGTTACAGCTAGTTTTTCATTCCCTTGATTGTTTTTAATTGCTGTTTATATTTTATAGAAATCTGATGCTGAAAGTTACTAGTATGATTAGTATCAGAGGGATAGCTGTGTTAGTCTGGATCTGCAAAAGCGACAGAGTCCTGTGGCACTTATAGACTAACAGATGTATTGGAGCATAAGCTTTCGTGGGTGGGTGCACCTGGCATGCATCTGATGAAGTGGGTATTCACCCACAAAAGCTTATGCTCCAATACGTCTGTTAGTCTATAAGATGCCACAGGACTCTTTGTCGCTTTGGTATGATCAGTATTACCTTTATAAGTGATTTATTTTAAATGAGTTTTGGGGGCGGGGTTGTATATACAAAATCAATACAATATTTTGATGTAAATAGAAGCTGAATTTGAATTATAAAATGCTTAATTTGTGTGTCGGGGGGACAATCTGTAACAAACTCACACAACATTATTATTTTTTAAAATTTTCCATAATAGGTGTTTTTTCTGACATTATAATAATACCTATGTGTTGACTTTTACCATTTGCAGCTATTCATCGAAACAGTCCTCGTCCTGTGAAGGTACCTCGATGCCACAGTGATCCACCAAATCCTCATCTTATCATTCCCACTCCTGAAGGGTTCAGGTATTCAGCATTTGTCCAGATTCTTAAATGTCCGCTTTCTCCTCTTTCACTGGAAGTTTGATGTTACTGAAGCTGTTCGTATAACTCAGAGATCTAAATATTGTTTCTCTGAAATATTTGTTCTGATAAAGCCAATACTTCTGTTTTTGCAAGAGGAAAACCAAGGAGATTTTTAAAAGAAGAGTAAAAGAAATCTGTATTTTAAAGGCATGCTTTTGGAGATGATGCATTTTCTCATTTGTTTAATGCTTTTATTGCTGCATTCTTTCCAGCTTTAAAGTCATTCTTTGTTTCCTTCTTTACAAAATTGCTTTGGGAAAAGAATATTTTATAGTGAGATTCAGTATTTTAAATACTGGTAGTTAACAAGCTTTTTCCCTTCCCCTGAGGGAGTGAGCGAGCGAGCATGTAATGCCTCTGACTTTACTTCTGTAGTTTAGTTTACATGAGATAACATCCTTGAATATGGTGGCATTTCTGTATCTTGGTGTTAAATAATTTTTAAACTGTATTCACATAATTGTCCCCCATTAGAAGTTTTGGTCTAGAAATAGGTCTAAAATATTTGTGAAAAGCTTCCAAACTAATTTTGCAACACAGCCTTCCGCATACACAAAATAGATGGCTATATTTTCAGAGAGGCTATTGCCCAGCCTCAGAATATGAATCCAAATTTTTTCAAAACCAGGTATTTACACACACAAATTGGGAGCTATTCTAGAGGTTACTGTTGAAATATTGCTCTCTTAACAGATTAGGTGGTTGTTTTGCCCACTGACCACTCTGCTTCGAAAACTTTTGGGACCACATTTATTTTTCCAAAAAACCCTTTCCCCCCACATGAATAAACTTTAAAAATGGACACTGTTTTTGATTGTTTCGCTATTTTATTTTTAAATTAAATTTTCAACTCCATCCACTTTTTTGACTGTTTCCTGAAGTCTTTCTTCTCATCGCAGCACGCGGAGTGTCCCTTGTGATGTACGGAACCATTGCAGCGCTGCTGTCAGTCGCCCCGCTCCCATCGGTAGCGACTCAGCTCAACCAAAACCTGTCAGCAGTGCAAATGATACCAGGTAGTTCCACTCCGCAATGCAGAAGTTTCATTTCTGTTTACATCACCCATCCATTAGATAATTTAAACAGTGAAAATCCATCCCGTCATGTGCTCTGTTCCAGTGGTGGCTTCATCTGTGTTCGACTTCTTGTGAAATTACTATACTTTAGAAGTGCATGTTTATAAGTCTGCACTGAGCTAAAACAAGATGGTAATTTTGAACATACAATTTTGACCTGTTGGTCAAAAGACTATACATTATTTCATGCAGTAAAAATACTCATGCAGTTCACATATATGCCATTCAGTTCCATAGTAAATTAGCTTTGATAGGTTATTAGTATTTGGTAAATGTTCCACTGCACGTGTATTTCTCAAGAAGGTTTTAATATGCAAATTCATCGGTTTCTTGTTTACAATTAAACTAAGAATTTTTAATGTAATACTGAATTGGAGGGAAATTATTTTTAGTGAAGAAAAATACGTGTGAAAATTTCCTGGTGGCAAATACAGATTACTACAAATAAGTTTTTTGTGGGTGGATTTCTACCTGTGGTTTCTTATACCTGTACAGAATAAAAGCATGACCAAAGATACCTTTCATTTTTCAGAGTGGTGCCATTTTCAAAGAATATCAATAAATTGCTGGACAAATCTATTCCAGAATCTTCCCATTATCAGGCTTGCAACATTGGTGTCATACTTTTCTTTGTCCCTTCACATCTGCCCGCTGCCAAATATGGTTGGTTCTTCCACAGTTTCTAAGGGCATGGCTACACTGGAAACTTCAAAGCGCTGTAGGGGGGGCTGCTCCTGTGGCAGCGCTTTGAAGTGCGAGTATGGTCACCACCAGAGCTCCTGGTAATCCACTTCCACGAGGGGATTAGCTCCGAGCAGGTCTTCCAGCGCTTGGAGCCTGTCCACACTAGTGCTTTAAAGCGCTCAGACTTGCTGCACTCAAGGGGGTGATTTTTCACCCCTCTGAGCCAGCAAGATAGAGCGCTATAAAATGTAAGTGTAGCCAAGCCCTTAGTCTGCTTTTTCCTCTGCATCCTGACCACAAAAATCCTTGATGTTTTGGCAATCTCTTGCCTCATCTATTGGAATCTTATCTTTTCTGGCCTCTCCTTACTCCTCTGCAATCCATCCAAATAGTTTCTAAAGTCATCATCCTCTCCTGTGATTGCTGCCACTTGCTTCTCCTTGCCTTCTGCATCAAGTTCAAACTCCTTGTTCTCACGTTCAAGTGTCACCCTACTCCCCCTCTCCGTGCCTTCCATTCATGCCTTCCTTATATCCTTTCCACCCCTCTCCCCTCCACTTTTATATTTCTCCCATGTCTGTGTTCAAACTTCTTTCCCCTGTTTTCCTGTGCCTAATGTAATCACATACTTACTGTGTGCTAGCTGACCACACCTTATCCCCACAAAAAACCTGCACTGCTTTGAGTTTAGACTGGCTGTATTACATCATAATTGTGTTTGTGACAGATATAGCAATTTCCTGCAATATCCTGAACAAACCTTATTGAATTAAGTTTAAATAACGTAGACATTCATTTTATTAAAAATGTTTGTGTTTATTGTGGGATTTTAGGTAATGTGCCTAGGGAGGAGACGTGAGTAATGTAAACCCTGAGAAGTGTTATAAGCTTCAAAGGACTTTTTGAAACATGTGCCAACCAAGAATGAACTTCTAAAATTAAGCAGGTTTCCGAGGAAATCTCTAATAGGAGGTGAATGTGAATATAATTCCTCCAGTTTTTCAATAACTTAGCCTTTGGAAGTTTCACCCAGTGGGAAGGGACCTTTATCTGCTGATAACCTTGTTACATGAGGATAAGATCAGAGTCCAAAAGGAGTGACTTAGATTCATGGGTGTTCTTACTCTGAGCTAAGGTGGTTATGAACATCACAGAAAAAACTCTGGGTGCAGTTTGAAGGCCTTTTCACCTGCCGGAGTCCTTGTTGGAGTTGGGGTGATCTCTGGTAAATTTATTAGAATGCATGTAGATTTTTATTGTTACCTTTTCTCTGTAATGCTTTCACTTTAAGAATAAATGTTCTTGCTTAGGAAAAGCCACTTGGTAGTTTATAACTGTGGGTATTTATGCTATTGATAACCTCAGAAGGGAAAGCAAATCAGGCCTGCTTAGCCAGTCTGACTTTTTTGGGAACTCAGTGAAGGCAGGAAATTATGTGGCTTGGAAAACACCCCAGTCAGGAGGAAGAGAGAGACAGAATCCAGCCAAGAATTGTAACAGCTGGGGAGCTAGATGCCTGAAAGTGGGTCCCTTGCTAGATTACAAAGGGGGAATACAAACCTGATTACCTGGAACTATGACAGCGTTATCTAATTCAGGTTGCAAGCCCCTTTTGACTGAGACCACATCTACCCCCACAGCTCTGAGCACTGTGACAATACTCAGCAAATGATCTTGGGAGTAGCACTATCATTAGTGTTCTACTGTTAGCACCTTCCTTATAGTTCAGGGGGAAAAAATAGGAAACTGAATAGTCCGTCGGTGGAACTTTCATATAAGGGCTGCAACTAACTTACGGTGTGAGTCGACAGGGAAGGAAATGAACTTCAGTTGTATTTGTTCAGCAATTTTCTAGCAATTGTTAACATACATTTTTGTGGTACTAAAATGTTCATTACGGCCATGCTTTGAAATAACATCTGTAAAAAGCATGAACCACACTTTTAATTACAGTAGCTAGTAATGGTGCAGAGGTATGATTGAGTTCATAAGTGAATAGCAGTTTAAGACCTCAATATTGACATTAATAGGATTTATGTAGTTAGAATACCGTTAATTATACTAGTCAAATAGTGACTGTATCTGGAGTATCAAGATTTCTAAATACCTCATGAGTCTTAATTCTTTTATTTGTATGGTCATAGTGTCGAGCTCTGTTGTGCTAGTCATCATACATACCTGATTCATGCTCTGAAGAGGTTACAAACTCATTTGAAATAAATGCAATAAGCAAATGTAGCGAACGCTAAGAAGCGAAGGGAAGGCAGAAAGAACAGGACAACGGTAATAGGATTGCGTGGTTACCTAGATGAACTATGCACACAGCTTAATTAGTCTGAACTATTTTAAAGTTTGTTATTTTTAATAAATAATATCTGTAGCTGCTACTCAACCAACCATCCTGATTAGCTGATTTGTTGTAGGTGGCACAGTTGAAGTGGGTTTTGAGATATTTGGAGAGGAATGGATTGTGGCCTTACAGACCATTCCAGGCATAGAGTGGCAGTTCTTTTGACATAAAGCTCTAACTAGCATATCTCCAAAATATCTTGTCATTTCACCTTCTGTGATTTTTATGAACTAAATAAATAGTATTTAAAAGTTAACTGTGGAAACCGGAAATCTGTAGTAGCATTGAAGAAAATTGTCATTTCTGAATGAACCATAATGTTCTGCGTGCAGTGTGATTCACTTAAAATTAACTTCACTTTGTAATGAAATAGAATGTGTCCCAAACTTTTCAACTCAGTCTGCAGATTGCAGTTTCAATTGTAGTTATCCTCACTTATAGTGAAGTTTTTCTATGAAAGAAAAAAAAAAACCCTTTTCACTAGGGAAGGTTCTATTGCATTTAAGAGGATGGATGCCTAACCACTGGAATAGCAAAGAAACAAAGCTTTAACTGTTCTAAACATTTGCATTAGGTGCATACAATTTATAGAATATGAGAACTTTCTAAACCAGTTGCACTAAGCAATGTATGGTGCACAAATGCTACCATAGTTCATTCAAGGCTGTTCTTAAAATATTCTTTTATTTATGTAATTTGAAAATTAAATGCAAAGCAATTTTAATCTCTTAGTTTATATTGAGTTTTTTGACAGTTTGAGTCTGTGCTATTTCTGTACTAATTTTTCCAATTTAATTGTTAAATGTCCCAGGTCGGAGAAGTTTGTGGTTGGTCATTTTGTATTTACCCAGACCTAGTATCTGAGCAGATTTCCTTCTCTTTCTCACAGTTTCTTTACCTGTTTAATAATTTGCATATCCACAGGCTCATAATTAATTTGTGCAAGGTAGAGTTCCTGTTTTGTCTTCTGGTAGTACTTATCTTTTTAATAGAACTCCGAGTGGAATATATCTCTGAAGTGCTTGATCTGATAACGTGTTGGACCCCTATAGATCCCATTTTAATCAACAGGACTTTCAGGTGCTTAATACTATATAAGATTCAACCTTTGGGTTGATGGGGTGGGACAGTTTCTCCATCCAGGATTTAACTAATCTCACACACAGAACAGGAAAGAAAATGCTGAAGATATACAGTACTTCAGTTTACTGCCTAAGAACTGGGTTTGCTTTTGTGTGGTTTTCATTAGTGGGATCAGGATGGATACACTTGACCCCTAAGCTTTAGAGGTTCTGTCACTTCAGAAGTGCAGTTAAATTGCTAATGAGGACAGTGGCTTTTTTTAACAGGGGTTCCAGTGTCCCTGAAAATGATCGATTGGCTTCAATAGCAGCTGAGTTGCAGTTTAGGTCCCTGAGCCGTCACTCAAGTCCCACTGAGGATCGAGAAGGTGATTATTTCGATAAGATTGTGATCTGGATCTGCAGATGATTCATGTGATTAGTGTATTGTCTCTCTCCTGACTCAGGTCCATCCCCCTTTTAAAAATTCCTGTGTCAACTTTTTATTTCTAAACAGGTCATTACTGTGTTAGATTTAAATTAAGGACCACATTTTCAAATTAGGTTGCCTGTGTTTTCCCAAATGTGTGTGTGTGGGTTTTTTTCCCCAGATGTAGCTTGTTTGGCTTTTTTGATAGATCTCAAGCTACTCCCAGAAGCAGTGGCATGTCCATTCCTATGCAAAGGCAAGGCATGGCTAGGCGGCTCTGCATGCTGCCCCATCTGCAGGCACTGCCCCCGCAGTTTGGAGTGCCTCAGTAGACCATTTTGAGCACGTAGGAGTTGGAGCAGGACCGTGCCGCAGCTTCCGGGAGCCGCCTGGTGCGGTCCCTGACCCTGCACCCCAGCCAGAGTGGGACCCAGCTGTGTGGTGCGGCCCCTGAACCAGCACCCTGGCCAGAGCAGTGCCAAACCGTGTGGTGCGGCTTGCAGGCCATAGTTTGTCCACCCCACACTACAGCATTCAAAATGAGATTGATACCATAGTAACATTTTGTTGGAATATCCCCTGGATCAATGACTAGACCTATTCTTCTCGCACACCTTCTCAGCACAGTAACCTGGATGTGAGGTGAGGATTTCTCAGGCTGTGGATCAGAATTTGCTATTACAGCATCAGTGTTACAGAAGTCCCCAGAGCCAATACTTGCACCCACCACTAGTGGGGACAAATGGCTGGATCCACATGTTGGTAGATCGATCGGTTTGGGCTTCACCTCCTCCTCAGGTTTCTTTGACCCCTCATATGCTTAGGCATTATAAGTGAAATATATTTAAACAACTTCCTTGGAAAATAAACTTGTTTATTAAGAAGAAGTTTCATTTTATATTTTGTATGACAGACAATGAACTTCTCAGTGTTTCAGCCATCACTTATGACTGGAGTTTAAATATAGTAGATCATGTTGCCTGTTTCCAAATTGGAAGAAACGTTTAGCAAACAATTGAACTTTTAAAGTATATTTTTTGATTTGCTTGGTTTGCCTGATCATTGCCTTTTACCTGTGCCTGATGTCAAAGGGGAGATTAACTAGGTTGGATTAACTATTTATTGTTAAAAAATTTTGCGATGCAAAGTCACTTTTTATGTATGCAGATGTTGAATTTCTGACGCGTTATTTATAACTATTTCTAAAGATACTAAACTGTCTTAAAAGTTAAAAAAATATAACTAGCTGTTGTGCTGCCTCAAATACCATAACGAAGATCAGTAGGAGTGTTAAATTATCAGGTGTTTTAATCCTAAAATGTGAAATGGAAGATTTTGTTGTTGAATATGGCAACACTGTTAATACCTTAAAAGTAGTATGAAAAACAAACAATTTTTAGGCAACGTAATTTCTCACGACTCTTTTTACAGAACCATTGTATCCTAAAGGAGACTTAAGTGGATCAGCCCGAAGGAGTTGGGAGCTTCGAACTCTTATCAATCAGACCAAAGGTAAGAGACAAAGGAACAGTACTTAATGCAGTATATTTCAAGCTTAGCTAAGTCTGCATATTTTTTAAAAAAGAAATCCTTAATGATATACTTCAGAAAAATACTGATTTCAGAGGAGTGTCTAACAAAAGAACAGCATGTATTCTTTGAGGCATTATGCAAAAATTAGTATTAATAGTTGCCAGCATGCTTGTTATCAGTTGATAGAAGACATTTTTGAGAAGTTGGGGTTACTTGAAATCTCTAGATCTAGAGTTTCCATAAAGAAGTTAGAGGTTCACACAACACTTCAAAATTATTTAAATTTGAGAAAAGTTCTTAAATTTAAATGGAGGGGAGGGATAGCTCAGTGGTTTGAGCATTGGCCTGCTAAACCCAGGGTTCTGAGTTCAATCCTTGAGGGGGCCATTTAGGGATCTGGGGCAAAAAATCTGTCAGGGGACAGTACTTGATCCTGCTAGTGTAGGCAGGGGACTGGACTCGATGACCTTTCAAGGTCTTTCCAGTTCTAGGAGATTTAAAAAAATGGAGAGATACCATTTTTATTTATTTTTTTTTAATTGAAGTAAAACTTTAAACTTCTTCCTTCCCCTGTTTCAATATGGCAATGAACTCAACTGTATTAATATCCAAACTAATGATCAGTGCTTTAATTAAAGGCTAAATGAAGATAAATCATATTAGTATATTACTTCAGTGAAGCTAACTTATTTGAATTAGGTTAGTGGAAATTAAAAATAATGTAATATTTTCATCTGAGTTGCAAAGTAAGAATTTCATATGAAACCAGGACATGTATTTTCTGCTTTCCTTAGTTCCAGCTTGCTTATTGATTGAACTTCTGTTAAGAAAATAGTTGCATTGTACATCATAACACTTGTTTAGCGTGGTCTCATAATACAGTAGTGGCAAAGGAGTAGACATTGTGGCAGAGCTCCGACCTTGTCCCTGTGGGTCCCACGCTTCCAGGTGATTTATGCTAGCCTCAGAGGCTAATTGCAACCCTCCATGTAGTCCTTCTCTCTGTAGGGCCAGGGATAACGGAGCCCTACTAAGCCCTTTCCATCATAAGCCAGCAGGGAGGTTGGTGAGAGAAATCCCACAGCGTCTGTTGCTCCTACAGTTTCATTCCAAAACAGTTTAGCCTCCTGATAGGGGCCTGCCTTCCCCTCCCAGGAGGTGTTTCTGGGGCAACCCAGGCCCGCCCTCTACTCCGGGTTCCGGCCCAGGGACCCTAATGGTAGCAGCTGTTTGCAGCCAACCTTTCACTGCCAGAGTTGCTACATTTCCCTGGGCCACTTCCCCACAGCTCTCCCGCTTCTCCCTTCTTCACTCTTCCTTTACGGCTCCCTTACCAATGACTTGAGAGTATCTTCATTACCCAGCCCTTCAGTAGCACTTCCTCTCCTCTGGCTCCCCTCTGCCCTTTTATAGTATCGGAGGGGCCTTAATTAGAGTCAGGTGGTCACAGTAGCTTAATGGCCTCACCCGATTCTTTGCAGAATCTAATTGGAGTCAGGTGTTCTCATTAGCCTGGAGCAGCCCCTGCTCTGGTCAGTCAGGGAACAGAAAACTGTTAATTCGGTGGCCAGAATATCTGCCTTCTGCTACTCTGTTGTACCCACTGGCCTGGGTCTATCACAACATGCAATTCAAATATAGGGGTGTAGGTGTCTGAATCAATGAATTTGTGCACTTCTTTTTTTAGACACCGCTTCCAAACAAGGACCTATTGATGCTGTTCAGAAGTCTGTCCGGTTGTTTGAAGAAAAGAGATACAGAGAAATGAGGAGGAAGAACATCATTGGCCAAGTCTGTGATACCCCCAAATCTTATGATAATATCATGCATGTAGGTCTAAGGAAGGTGACTTTCAAGTGGCAGAGAGGAAACAAAATTGGTAAGTCTGTAATGGACTTGTCATGTAGCTTAAAATGCTGTATTCAGACCTTGTTTCAGTTTAAGATTTGCATTTGAAATCTTGCATCTTGGTGTAGATATTAAAGGTTTGGGGGTTTTTTTTACTACACAAGGAAGATTTACAGAATATTAAACACAGAATACCATTGCAACTAGCATTTCCTATATAGCATTTACTGCGAAATCTTTACTGGTCAAGTAGTTAGAAACAAAATTTGATATATGACATGAATTAATTCAGTAGCATGTGCTGAACAGTTTCATTTTGTGCTTGATCCTGCAATCTCTGAACATGTGACATCCACAGGGCCGTATAGGTAGTATATATATTACTAGAGAAAATACCCGGCGCTGCTCGGGTCTGTCGGAGGTGGGGAGGGGGCAGAGAGCTGAGCGAGTGCGGGGTCCGTTGGAGGGGGGAGGGGGCAGAGAACAAACCTGACACCCCCACCTCACCCCCCCCGACCAAACCCGACACCCCCACCTCACTTACCCCTCGACCAACCCAGACTCACATTTTCACCCCTCGACCAACCCAGACTCACATTTTCACCCCTCGACCAACCCAGACTCACATTTTCACCCCCCGACCAACCCAGACTCACATTTTCACCCCCTACCAACACCCCCTGACCAACACCCACACCTCACCCCCGTAGACCAAACCTGACACACCCACCTCACTTTCCCCCCCAACCAAACCCGACACCCCTACCTACCACCACAAACAAACCCGACACCCACACCTCACTTACCCCTTGACCAACCCCGACCCCCCTCCTCACCCCCCCAAACAAACCCAACACCCCCTGACCAACCCCAACACCCACACCTCACCCCTCACCCACCTCGACACCTTCCCACTCACCCCCCCCAGACCAAACCCGACACCCCCACCTCACCCCCCCGACCAAACCCGACACCCCTACCTCACTTACCCTCCGACCAAACCCAACTCGCGTCCGTCGGAGGTGGGGAGGGGGCAGAGAGCTGAGCGAGTGCGGGGTCCGTTGGAGGGGGGAGGAGGCAGAGAGCTGAGCCAGTGCGGGGTCCGTTGGAGGGGGTATTATGACATCATAACTATGTCACAGAGAACAGCAGCTGCCCAGCTGATGTGATTGGCCTTTAAATAATTTCACCCCTGGGGGGCGTCAGAGGTGAGATTTGAAAAATTTCCGACTCTTACCCTGATTAGGACCCTAAGACCTATAACTGTATCAAATTTCAAGTCTCTAGCTCAAACGGTGTGGAAGAAGTAAGTGCACATACATACACGCATACACCATTTGACTTTTATATATATATAGATGTGCATGTGGCCCATATAACTCATAAGGAGCTGCATATGTGTCCCAAATGATAAAATGGATTGAGAGCCACTGTTGTAGAGTATTCTTGCACATGGAAAGATCACAAGGTTAAGTGCAACACACGTTGGCACTAACTTCAATAGACTAGTTTCACTTACTCATGTCACTGTTGACCACGCTCGAGAGAGATGATTATTTCCCCACTGATTCAGACTGTATATGTCTCAGACTATTACTGCATAATTATGACACGGTTCTACTCCTGATAAAGCTTGGAGTTCACGTGCTTAACTTTTAATCAACTTGAACATAGGAATATAATTGCTTTATTGTGTTGAAAAAACTGCAAGTTGAAATTCTTTTGAAATAAAAAAGGAAATCAAGGAAGAAAATCTGCAAAGCTGAGAAGTGTGTTTGAGCTACTAATTGTTTTTATTGTAATTCTGTAGGTGAAGGCCAGTATGGGAAAGTCTATACCTGTATCAGTGTGGACACTGGTGAACTGATGGCCATGAAAGAAGTGAGTACGTTACCTACAAGTGCCACTGCTGTTTAATTTTAATAATGCATATGCTGTTTACATAACCACATGTGCAGGAGTTTAGTTGGCAGGTCTCTTTGTCAGAGCATTGTTGTCAGATGGTTAGATTAGGGGAAATGGGAATAGGAGTTCCTGCTTCATATAGGCTGAGTTATAACTTTTTCTGTAAAGTCCAGGTTAGTCCTAAATGATCAGTGTATACATAAGTAAATCTATATATGAATTGAGACCATCTGTCTGTTTTACATTACATTGTGCTTGATAAGATATTTGCCAGTCTTTTTCATTTTTTTGCGTTCATCTTTATGCTTACATTTGGAAGGTTGCCTTGGTATTTTCTGGCACCCAGCAATTCCTCTCACAGCCATTGACACTAATTACAGGTGTGGGGCCCAATTCTGTCCCCAGATTTGCATGTACAACACTGTTGTCTAACATCTGTATAGTGTTTCTATTATTCCTGTTTCTATTATTCCGATCCCAGTATTCATCCACTGAGCTTGTAACACTGACTCCCAGAAATTCACCCTGGTGTTTAAGAGGAGGTTATCTTTTTCCCATCAGGAGCCCTTCCTGTCCCTCTTAGCCTTCCTAGGTGCAATTATTTAATTTGCTAGATATCAACATATATATTCATTCAAGAGAGTCCCTTGAGCAAAGAGAGACTCTCACTTTTTGATGGACCTCACATTGATGGATTAAATATTTAGTTCCTTATGCTGTTTTCTAGCACTTAGAATCTTATTCCTCACCAGTTGGTTTCATAATATTCATTCCTCATTGAGGATTATATACAAGCTATGTTTGAAGTTTTCAGTACAAAATCTCCTTGAGTATAAATAAGGTTCAGAGGTTTTTTGTTTTTTTTTAATACTGATTGAAAAACAATGTTTTTTTCTCTCTAGGTTTTTCTTCAGACTTTAGAAAAGAAAGCGTTTTTGAGTCAAGGAGAAACTTTTGAAACTTCAGTCCAAAATATATTTTTAGCAAAGCTTTGTAAACCACTGAAATAAGGGTTAGAATAGATATCTCAAATCTCACGAACGTCAATAAAAATGATGGGTAGTGCTTGTTTACAAACACACACATCTTCACAATTTTGAAATTTGACAGAAGTATTTGGCAAATAAAAGTATATGAACTTTCTTTGTCACTTTTATTACCTTTTATAATTAAGTTTATCACTGTTTACCAAAGTATGAAACCTCATGTTCTGAAATTGTTATACGAAAGCAACCAATCATAATGTCCTTGCAACACTATGTGCCTTTACTTTTTCTTAAGGTTGTCACTAACTTGGTGTATTAAGTTTTTTCTGATCTCTGACTGCACAATAAATGTAATTTTTACTAAGTCATTTGACAGTCATATGTTGACTAGGAAAAGAGGAAATCACTTCTTTAAAAAAAATTATTATTTTTTTGCTAATTTGTATTTGCTTAAAAAAAAATTCATCACAAGGCATCATTTGGATATTAATGAAAACTGCTCTTTTAGTCAATGCCTCTTGATTCTGTGCCTCCTTCCATTCCACACCTTCATCTTGGAAAAGCCTCAGCTAAATTGTGTGCATAATTCTCTTCCAAATCCCTCTCGGTGGTGGCCTGCTTCTTCATGAAGCCTTTCTACACTGATCTCACCGGTGTTGTTTCAAGGCCTTCTTGTATTTAACCTGTTGTGTTCTAGATCATATCTGTCTGAGAGAGGTTGAAAGCTCCTTAGAGCAAGGGCCTTGTTTCTTTCTTTGTTTCTTTCTTTGTTTCTTTCTTTCTTTCAGTGACAACACCCTGTCCCTGTAGATGTCTATAAATCATCATATCCCCAAATCTTTTCCTAAAAATATAAAAAGTCTGTAGATGACCTCTTAATTGTTATTCCTCTCTTGGTGGCTTTTCTATTTCACACTTGTATCAATAGCAGTAATAACGAAAAATAATCACTTTTACAGATAAGATTTCAACCGAACGATCACAAAACCATCAAAGAAACTGCAGATGAACTGAAAATTTTTGAAGGTATCAAGCACCCTAATCTGGTTCGTTACTTCGGTGTGGAGCTCCACAGGGTAAGCAAATGTTCATCACTGGATTTTCATAAAAGTTAGGAGAGAACCTTTAGGAGTTCAGAAATGGAGTCGTGTGTTCTATACCACAAGTTACTCACTTCTGAGAACTGTAATTTTGCCTAATTATCCAGGAAATCTCCGTGAACTGCATCATTTCTGTCTTCCTGTCTCTAGAGTTCTTCCTAAACGTAAGTTGTAGAAAGCTGTTAGACATCAAAGCACTAAAACTCACCCTAGTAGTAATAGCAAACGGCACACCAGTGTCTTAGCACTCCTGCCCAAAAGCATGTTAGCTTGTGTAAAATCTTCATGTGCAAATTAGATATGTAAACACTTCAAAAATCCACCATTTTCAAACAGTTAATATTTGTTACTTATAGTGACTGTACCACAGACATTTGCAGCATCTTTTCATGAAAAACTAAAACTGAAAAATAGTTAGGAGTTAGAGAAATGAGACATCCTCAGTACAGGCGCAGAAACTGAAAGCTGGCCCACAGAGCAATCAAAACGTACCACCATAGCAGTACTGGCAAAAGAGGGGATAAAATTACTAATCTTGTTTACTTCTTGCTAGTTTACAACATTTTCTTTTTAAAATGTGACTGTAGTTCTTAAGCTATGGAAACATTGCAAGTTTGTTATCTTATTCTAGTATTATAAAAGTTCTCTAATTGCTATTTGGGCCATACCAAGAACCCCTCATCTATAACTTGTAGTATTTGGTGTCACAACTAACTTTATAGTTACAGAATTACATGCATGGGAGACCTTATGCATAAGTGAAAGAGAATGTAAAATTCATTTGAAGCAAGGGAGATTGAGGTTAGATATTAGGGAAAGCTTTCTGACTATAAGGATAGTTAAGTCCTGGAATAGGTTACTGAGTGGGAATGTAGAATCCCCATCATTGGAAGTATTTAAGAACTGGTTAGACAAACATGTGTCAAGGATGGTCTACGTATACACGGCCTTGCTTCAATGCCAGGGGGTGGACTCTTGAGATCATTTTTATGATTCTCTGATGCAGATGTTCAGACTGTAATCTTAGAAAAGTACAATGAAATTTTCATGAAGGCCTGGTTTATTAGTCCAGGTTATCCCAATTGAAACTGACGCCTCTCAAAATACAAACAAGTAAACAAAAACCCTGCCAGTGTAAAAATAATGCAGGCAGACGTCCTGCAGCATGGGGGCGATCTGGTTTATTGCACAGAATGCAGCATATATGATTACTGTCTTGCAAGCAACTCATGGGCCTTGGGGCTCTTGAGAGAGTGGTTGAAGTGGAGGCGGTAAAGGAGAAAGAAGTACAGAAATGAGACTTTCTTGGACAAAGTAGCGAAGTCCCATCCCCAGTCTGACAGCCTCTGTGCTGTTGAGAAGGATGAAAGTCTCGTGGAAGGAGAACCTCAAGCTGGAGTGCAGGGAAATGATTCCACAGTTGGGACCATCCTTCCGGATGATGTCATGGTATCCTCTCACACTGAGGATACTGCTCTGGGAGAGGGAACTCAGTTATTAGGAAATAATATAGGTAATAGTAATGAGGAGTTTGATTTTTAGAGATGAAGATAGCTGGGTTTGTGAAAATCAGGTGAACTGTATGGCAAATTGGCTATGGACCTCTAAAGAAATCTAGATAGATCTATGTGCAGAGCGGGGGAGGAGTTGGTGGTCATGGTTCATGAAGGTACCATTGACATAAGAAAAGGTAGGAGAGAGGTCTTGGAGGCGAAATTTAAGCTGCTAGATAAACAATTAAAGTCCAGGACGTCCATGGTAACATTCTCTGAAATGCTTCCAATTCCATGCGCAGGGCCAGTTAGACAAGCAAACGTCAAGGTCTCAATGCATGGATGAGACAGTGGTGTTTGGAGGAGAAATTTAGGTTTATTAGCAACTGAGGAACCTTTTAGGAAAGGAGGAGCCTATACAGGAAGGATGGGCTCCACCTAAACCAAAACTGAATCAGATTGCTGGCATGTAAAATTTAAAAAGGATGGAGAGAAGTTTTTAAACTAAGGGCTAGGGAAAGCTGACATGTAGAGGAGCACATGATTCAGACAGACCTACCCCTTAGGGGAGGAATTATTAAAGGGGATACTCCTATGTTCTGAAGAGGCATTGCTAGCAGTTGAAAAAGTACAGGTAGGAACTGAAGAGAAACCATGAAATAGTCTCATTCAGTTACATCACATGAATGCAGACAATACTGACAATTTTATAACTGCTTGTATACAAATACAAGAATTCCAAATACGAATATGGGTGAAGTTGAGTGCCTGCTATTAAAGGAGGATATTGATATAACAGGCATCCCATAAATTTAGTGGAAGAATGATAATCCATATTAGCTGGTAATACCAGAGTATAAAAAATATAGGAATGACAGAATAGGTCGTGTTGGTGGGGGAGTGGCCCTATAGGTGAAAGACCGAATAAAGCCACATATAATAAAAATCTTAAATGAAACAAACAGTACCACAGAAGCTCTATGGATAGAAATTCCATGTTTGAGTAGGAGTATAGTAGTAGCAATATCCTACAACCACCTGACCAGGATGGTGGTGATGATTGTGAAATAATCAGGGAAATTAGAGAGGCTACCAAACTAGAAAACCCAGTAATAAAAGGATGATTTCAACTATTCTTATATTGACTTGGGTGCATGTCGTCTCAGGATGGGTTGCAGAGATAAAATTTCTAGACACCATTAATGACTTCTTGGGGCAGTTAGTCCTGGAAGCCACAAGCGGAGAGGCAGTTATTGATTTAGTCCTAAGTTGCACACAGGATCTTGTTCTGAAGGTGAATATATCTGAGCCACTTGATAATAGCGACCATAATGTACTTAAATTTAATGTCGGGTGGGGGGGGAGGGGGAAACCAAAGAATTCCACCACGGTACCATTTAATTTCAAAAGGGGGAATTCAACACAAAAACAAGGAAGCTAGTAAAATGGAAATTAAAACGAACAGTCATCAGAGTGAAATGCTGCAAGCTACATGGAAACTTTTTAAAAACATCATAATAGAGCAGGGGTCAGCAACCTCTCAGAAGTGGTGTGCCGAGTCTTCATTTATTCACTCTCATTTAAGGTTTTACGTGCCATTAGTAAATTTTTAATGTTTTTAGAAGCTCTCTTTCTATATGTCTATAAAATAGAATTAAATTATTGTTGTATGTAAAGTAAATAACGTTTTTAAAATGTTTAAGAAGCTTAATTTAAAATTAAAATGCAGAGCCCCCCAGACTAGTGGCCAGGACCTGGGCAGTGTGAGCGCCACTGAAGATAATTTGTGTGCCGCCTTTGGCACCCGTGCCGTAGGTTGCCTACCCCATAATAGAGGTTCAAGCTGTAAATATATATATATATATATAAAAACAGCAAGAGGACTAAAAAAGACACGATCATAGCTAAACAACAGAGTAGAAGACAATCCTTTAGAAATGGAACGTCAAATCCTACTGACAAAAATAAAAAGGAGCATAAATTCTGGCAAGTCAAGTATAAAAGTATAATTCGGCCGGCCAAACAAGAATTTGAAGAGCAGCTAGCAAAACACACCAAAAACATAAGCACATCAGAAGTAGGAAGCCTACCAAACAATCAGTGGGGCTACTGGATGATCGAAGGGCTAAAAGAGCATTCAAGAGGGTATGTTTACACTGCAGATAAAAACCTGTGCTAGTCCGTGCCAGTCTACTCAGGCTTGCAAGGCTCAGGCTGTTTAACTGCAGTGTAGAATTCCAGGCTGGGGACACTCCCACCTTGAATGAGTCTAGAGCCATGGCTACAGCCAGAGCCCTAGAAGTCTGCACTGCAATTAAACAATTGCCCAAGCCCCGCAAGCCTAAGTCTAATTGCATTGTAGACGTACCCAAGGAAGACAAGGCCATTGCAGAGAAGCCTAATGAATTCTTTGCATCAGTCTTCACTGCAGAGGATATGAGGCAGATGCCCACATCTGAGCCATTCTTTTTGTGTGACAGTTCTGAGGAATAGAGGAGGGGTTGGAATAGATTAATAGATCACCAGGGCCACATGATATTCACCCAAGAGTTCTGAAGGAACTCAAACATGAAATTGCAGAACTACTAACTGTGGTATGTAAACTTGCTTAAGTCAGCCTCTGTCCCAGCTGACTAAAGGACAGCTAATAGGACACAGATTTTTGAAAAAGTCTTCAGAGGCGAGACTGGCAATTACAGGCTGGTAAGCCCACTTTCAATACCAGGCAAATTGGTTGAAACTATAGTGAAGAAAAGAATGATCAGACATATAGAGGAACACAGTATGTTGGGGAAGAGCTTTTTTAAAGGGAAATCATGTCTCACCAATCTACTAGAATTCTTTGGGGGGTCAAGAAGCACGTGGATCAGGTGGATCCAGTGGATATAATGTACTTAGATTTTCAGAAAGCCTTTGACAAAGTCCTTCACCAAAGGCTCTTAAGCAAAGTAAGCTGTCATGGGAAAAGAGGGAAGGTCCTTTATAGATCGATAACTGGTTAAAAGATAAGAAACAAAAGATAGGAATAAATGGTCAGCTTTCATAGTGGGGAGGGGTAGGTAACTGAGTCCCCCAAGGATCTATCCTGGGACCAGTGTCATTAAGTATATTCGTAGACGATTTGGAAAAAGGGTAAACAATGACATGGCAAAGTTTGCAGATAATACAAAATTACTCAGGATAGTTAACTCCAAAGCAGGCTGCAAAGAGTTACAAGGGGATCTCACAAAACTGTGACTGCATCACAATGGCAGATGAAATTCAGTGTTGAAAAATGTAAAGTAATGCACATTGGAAAACATAATCCCAACTATACATACAAAATGATGAAGCCTACAGTCGCTGTTACCATTCAAGAAAGAGATCTTGGGGTCATTGTCGATGGTTCTCTGAAAACATCTGCTAAATGTGGAGCAGCAGTCAAAAAAGCTAACAATGTTAAGAAGCATTAGGAAATGGATAGATAAGACAGAAAATATAAAACCACAGTATTAATCCACGGTATGTCCACACCTTCAATACTGAGTGGAGTTCTGGTCATCCCATCTCAAAAAAGATATATTAGGATTGGAAAAACAACAAAAATGATTGGGGGGCATATTGCAGCTTCCATATAAGGAGAGATTAAAAAGACTGGCACTGTTCAGCTTGGAATAGAGAGGAGATAACCGGTCTATAAAATCTTGATTTGTGTGGAGAAAGTGAACAGGGAAGTATTTTACCCCTCACATGACAGAAGAACCATGGATTACTCAATGAAATTAATAGGCAGCAGGTTTAAAACAAACAAAAGGAAGTACTTCATCACAAAATGTGCAATCAATCTGTGGAACTCATCGCTAGGGGATGTTGTGACGGCTGAAAGCATGACTGAGTTAAAAAAAAAAATTAGATGAATTCATGGAGGATAATCCATCAATGGCTATTAGCCATGATGGTCAGGATTGCAGCCCTGAGCTCTGGGTGTCCCTACTATCTGACTGCCAGAAGCTGGGTCTGGATGGTGGAGATAGATCACTCAATAAACTGCCCTGTTCTGTTCACTAGCTCTGAAGCATCTTGCACTGGCCACTGACAGAAGATAGGATACTGGGCTGGGTGAGCCATTCGTCTGACTCAGTATGTCAGTTCTTGTGACCATTTCACAAATAGCAAGGAAGTGGGAGGAAGCTACGGGTAAACATTACAGTTTGAAAAGAAATTAAGATTAGAAATAATGCCAGCACAGACACCAAAGAAATCTTAATTTGGTTCCCACAACAGGAAGAAATGTATATCTTTATGGAGTACTGTGATGAGGGCACTCTGGAAGAGGTGTCAAGGCTGGGCCTTCAGGAGCATGTCATTAGGCTCTACACAAAGCAAATCACGATTGCTATCAATGTACTACATGAACATGGTATAGTTCATCGGGACATTAAAGGTAAATGGTTTTTTTTTTTTTTAAAGTTAAGATAATGTTGCTTTATGGTGTTGTAAGTAAGGTATTGCCTAAAGTATCTGTGGGGATTTAAGGCAAGATCTCTGCTCTAGAGCAGTAATTATGTTAACATGCCCTGCCCCGGCACTGGACAGTTGATAAGTTTGCATTACTGGCTATTCACTTTTATTAATGCATTGATCTTGAAATCTTGGCACGCAGGGTTGCAAAATTAGGGAGAAATTCTGCCCCTGGGTGCACTTATGCAACTTCCTTTCAGTTCCCTGGAGCCCTGTGGTTCCATCCAGGGACAGAATTTGGTCCTTATACTTCGAACACGAGTATCACTGTAACTTATCTGGTGTATTTTTTTTATTCTGGGCTTTTCAAGAAATGATGAAATTCCCTGAGAGCCGAAGAATATCAAAAAGATAATTTGATCATAATATTTTCTCTGTGGTTCTCAGGACCCAAAGAGTGTTACAGGATTTCAAGGGGATGATAGTCATCATAGTAGTGAAAGACTGCAATTTTATGTTAGAGAGATTATAAAAACAAATAGGTCTAATTTTAAACCCATCCAATGATTCTCTGATACATGTTAATCTACACACATTTCACTCTCAGCCGTCTCTTACAATGAACAGGCTGGAGCTACAAAATTGCAGAATTTTTTGGCGTGCTCAAAGAAACGCCCTCTATCTCCAGTTTCACTCCTTTTCCCACATGATCAATAGCACGGCTTCTTGTCTCCTGCTCCTTTCAAAACATTCTCCTAGTCTAGCTGTTTTTTGTTTTGTTTAGTGTGACTTGTCTTCCTCAGCAATGGTAGAGAAACCAGAGAAGGAAGGAAAAAACTTCACACAAATTATTCCCTGTAAATGCTCAGTTTACGACAAGGCAATGCAACCCAACCATGCTGGGTTTCTATGTCCCTCTTGCTCACAGGGTTCTGAATCATCGCAGCAGTCTAGGAGATTCCCAGTTGCTCTTGGTTCTTTGGCCTCGTGCTTCTCAGTTGGGAAAGAACTGTCCATGACCCAGAGGCCTCCCACCCAGGTAGGCCACTCTTGAGTCAGCTTTGGCTTTTTTTAGGAGATAATTGCTCTCTTCTCTCCTCCACTACCCTCCCCTAGCATTCTTTCCTTTCCTGTTCTTCCTGCTGGCCAAGGCTTTTTGTCCAGGTGTGAACTCAGCTCTGTGTTCCCCATAACCCTATCTATGGTGGTCATTCCTTGTTTAGATAAGTACTTATCTAAGTAGAAGGTTGCTCCCTCCTGGAAGACCAGGTTCTCTGTGACAAAACCCAGTGCCTGTTATAGAAACTGGGCCTCATAAACAGTCAAGATTCCATTTGCGCCGGTGCAGTGTTTCATTAACTTTGGGACGCACTTCTAGACTGACAAGGAGAGTGTCTTTCTCTTGTCCAAGAGAAACGTTGAAGTGAGAACTTGTATCCAGCAGTTCAGGGAGCTGTATCACTGCATCATCCAACAGGATCGCCACTGAGTGAGCTTCCTAATGTCCAGTATTACAGGAGTGTTCCTTGGGAACATTCCAGATTCAAATGTTGAAGCTGTATCTGACAAGGGTCAGTGCTTGAACTTCCCTAATCCTTAATGTTAAGGTAGTGCTCATGGTGACAGCGGGAAAGTCAGTTATGCAAAGGGGGCATCTTTGCACCGCTCCTAGTCTGTAATTTCCTTGGATAAATCAGATTAGGGATTTATGTAGGTTGCCAGATGGCACACTGTAAAACACCTTCCCTGAACTATATATACACACACACACGTTCTCAAACTCAGGGCAGTGAAGCAGGCTCTATTCTGTTGTCCTACGAGGGTCCCCCATAAAACAAATCAAGTGGTCAAATGTTTCTATTTTTATGGATGGGGGGGAAGTCCTTTACCAGAGAGGCTGAGCTACAGCACATTCCCATAGCATTAGATTCCTAGTGCCCAACTGGCATCATCTTTTGGTGAATCTTTGTTAGCAATAAACACCCAGTTTGCCTTGGAATGATTGTCCAGATACAGTAGACTCTTGATTAACCAGGATGTGGATTAACCAGGATGTCAAAAAAAAATACACGCAACTCGCAGGGCCGGCTCTGGCTTTGCTGCCGCCGCAAGCACACACACACAAAAACCCTACCAGGGCTCAGGGCAGCCAGTGAACCAACACCCCCTTCCCCCGGTGCAGGATGGCTGGTGAATCAACCCCCACTCCCCGTATTTCCTATGGATGGTGATTATCCAGTATTCTATTAACCAGAATTATTTTTTTCCCTATCATCCTGGATAATCGAGAGTCTACTGTATATTCCACTCTTGGTGTTGGATTGGAATTGTTTGGCCACTAGTGTCCTTTGAAGCAATGCTTGCACCCTAACTTCTCTTGTACCCCCGTCCTTCCCCACTGCTCAAAGGTATAAAGGGGAGAATGAGGCAAATAGTCTCTCAGTTCCTTCTTTCTGCACATGGCTGCAGGATGGAACTGCAACGAATTCCTCTATCTCTTGCCCTTGGCTAGCTTTATTTGTATACCGCTAGATATTTTGGCATACACAGCAGTTAATTAGTATTAGTAGGTATGGTTTTTGGGGGGTGAGGGGGTGGGGAAGGGTTCATTGTGTTTATATCTGGTACTAGGCTTCAGCCCTTATGGCTGAAACCAAATCTCCCTCTTGAAAATATTGTCCCTCTTGGGAGGGAGGTATCCCCTTCAATGATGGGAATCCCAGATGCCTCTTCTCTCTGGGGAAAAAAGCATATTCCTGAAAAGTGTTCAGTCTGCAGATCATTTTCAAAACAAAAACAGGCAGTTGAGGGGAAGCTCCCCTGAAACTTTTCTTATTTGACAAGTCAATGAGACCGGCCTCTGATCCTGGTAAACAGGCCCCTCTAAGGACAGAGCAGTCTTGATTTAAGAGTGCTCCCATGAGCTGTGGCTCTGGTGTTAGCCCCCATGTATCTCCTTCTAAACAGACCTCTTCTGTTGTCCCTGCTTTCAAGTCCTTGTTGTCAACTACCGAGAGGTGTGGGAGAGAGCACCACTCTACAAACGAGTGCAGGCATAGGTCAGCTTCTGAGGGTCTGAGTAACAAGAGGCAGATAAAGCTGTCTCACCTGTTCTTCTCAAAGTTCTTCTGTGGTAGCATAAAGGTCTTTGGTCACCAAGGAACAGTTTCAAGCTGCATCCATTTCTGGAATTGCAATATCCTCAATGGGGCTTAGTACTGATGCTGGGACTTTTGGTGCTGGCACCAACATTTTCAGTACCAATGTCTTTGGCAACGCCCACTCAAGTGCTGTCTGTTTCCAATGTGTTGCTCATGGTACTGACTTTCTTGGCACAGAGATTCACAATATCAAGTGACTTCACAGTATTGGTGTTTCCTGAGTCACAACTGTTAACATGTGGAGTGAGAGTACCCCTCTGAACTGACTTCTGGCTCGATATTGGTACTGAGTGTTTCCAGGGCACAGATGAGGGAATCATAGAATATCAGGGTTGGAAGGGACCTCAGGAGGTCATCTAGTCCAACCCCCTGCTCAAAGCAGGACCTATCCCCAACTAAATCATCGCAGCCAGGGCTTTGTCAAGCCTGACCTTGAAAACCTCTAAGGAAAGAGATTCCACCACCTCCCTAGGTAACCCATTCCAGTGCTTCACCACCCTCCTAGTGAAATTTTTTCCCCTAATTTCCAACCCCCCTCTCCAACTTGAGACCATTACTCCTTGTTCTGTCATCTGCAGATGACACCTAGAAAAACTTCACTAGCACTCAGAAGCTCTCCTCTGAAGCTGACAAGAAGGGTAGAGGAGCCTGTCCTGGATACTCCCAACAATCTTAGTCTGCTTAAAACCCATACACATCTGACAGGGATTCTAGGTCCTGTTAACTATCACAGGCAAAGGGGATCTTTAGAAAGACAGTCCTCATGGTACTACCCTCATCAGCACAAAGGGTAGGGGAGAAGCAGGTAGTCATGACAGACAAACTGTCTTCCACAAGAACAAAGAGCCCATTCAAATTTTTCCCCTAACGTGATCTCAGACTTTCATCTAAATCAGATAAGCCACTTACCTGTGTTCTTCCCTAAATCACACAACAGTTCTTCCCTAAATCTCACATCTTGAGAGAACCAAACATGGGTATTCCCTAGACTGTTTGTTGCTTTTGCAGATAGTCAAGGGTAGGTCAAGCAATATTCTCCCAAAGGCTTTCTTAATGAATCTGGTATGGTATTAAATTAGCAGCTGCGTACTATAGACTCCATCACAATCAGGTCTAGGGTTGCCAGGTGTCGGGTTTTCAACCGGAACACCTAGTGAAAAAGGGATCCTGGCCATTACAAGTCTGGTCGGCGGCACAGCAGGGCTAAGGCAGACTCCCTGCCTACCTTGGATCCATGCGGCTTCCAGAAGCAGTGGTATGTCCCCACTCTGGCTCCTAGGCGTAGGGAGCGCCTCATGCTGTCTCCACCCCAACCACCAGTTCCACAGATCCCACTGGCTGGGAACCATGGGCAATGGGAGCTGCACCTGTGGAGGGGGCAGCGTGCAGAGCTGCCTGGCCATGCCTCTGCATAGGAGCCGGGGTGGGGGGGGGGTGAGGGGGAGGACATGCCGCTGTTTCCGGGAGCTGCTTGGGGTAAGCGCCGCCCAGAGCCTACACCCCAGCCTCTTGATCTATCTTTCTCCCTCTGAACCTCTCAATCCCAGCCCAGAGCACCCTCCTGCACCCCAGACCTCTCATCCCCAGCACCACTCCAGAGCCTGCACCCCCCAGCTAGAGCTCTCCTCTGCCCCAAACCCCTGCCCCAGTCCTGATTCCCCCTCCTGCCCTCCGATCCCAGCCCAGAGCACCCTCCTACACCCCAAGCCCCTCATCTCCAGAGCCCTCATCTCCCCCCTCCCCCCCCCCCGCGTGCTCCAAACCCCTTATCTCTGGTCCCATCCTAGAGCCTGCACCCCTTCCTGCACCCCAACCCCCTGAAGCAGTCCAGTGAAATTGAGCCAGAGAGTCAGGGTGGGGAGAACAAGCAACAGAGGGAGGGGGGATGGAGCAGGGGGCCTTGGTGGAAGGGCGAGACGGGTCAGTGTTAGGTTTTGTGCAAGTATAAAGTTGGCAACTCTAGTCAGGTGAAAGCTTGACAGGTGTTGATAGGGGTTTGATTGTGCGTGTGTGTTTGCTCGTATGCTGCCCCACCTCTGTGTAGATAGAGAAGAACTGAACTGCCCAATAAATCCACAGACTCGGTTTTCAGCGAAGGAACTTGCTCAGGTTTGTTGCCGACAAAGTACAGGACAAATGCCCCGACTCAGTGGTTATGGGAATACTAACCTCTGTATGCTCGTTCCCATGGACTGGCTCAGTTAGTGGCAGGACCGTCCACTATCCCCTTGGCCAGACAGACACTTCCTTTAATGCTTCATTTTATACAGCAATACAAATACGTATTGCCTCTCTGACGTGGTTGTTACCACCCATTAACTTGTACATGTTGGTTTGATGACAGCATCTCTCTCCATCATCCTGAGGTTATCTTTGAGAGAGGCCAACATGTTTCTCTTCTCTTTGGGGAACGTGTATCAACTTGGTGTTGGGGTTTTCTGGTACTACCCTTCTGGATTGTGTTTGCCTGAATGTTGTGTCTAGCACTCCTTAGGAATGAATGTTCCTGCACTGTCAGCCCTGTTCTTGCTAGATTCTGCCTGACTTTGCTCGCAGCCTGACTTTGCTTTATATCAGCAAAGTTTTAACCACTACTTGAGTTCAGGCCTCTGATACAAGGCCTTATAGGTCAGGCTCTCTTTCTTCTGCAACAGGCAGCATCTGTGGCTTCTTTGAGAAGTGTAGCCATCTCTGAAATGTGACGGGAAGCTACCTTGGCATCAATAACATACATTTATAGAATACCATTCCCTTGTAGGAATGCTTGTTTTGGCAGAGCTGTCTTACAGTCACTGTGTGGGTAGACTCCAGGCACCCACTTCCTCCACATCAGGTCACTGCTGAGAGTCATCAGAAATGGAATACGTCTGGGCGAGTCCCTCAACAAAGAATGGTAGCTTCTGGTAACTGTGGGTCTGAGATGTGTTGTCCACATCTTTCATGACCCATGCTCCTTCCCTGCTACTGTGGAGATGGTAAAGGAACTGAGGGGTGGGTGGCCCTGCCCTGTCCTCAATGTTCTCCGGTGGGGGGAAGGTGCAAGGACATTCAGAGCACAGCCATGGCCCCAATGGATACAGCTGGCCAGAAAACTGCAATCTCAAGCGCAAGGGAGATGTGCAGCAAAAGGACAATACATGTAGGTGACACATCACTACAAACCACAGTTGCTGTAAGGGAAGTTACCATCCTTTCCCAACAGGTGCAGATTCTGTTGGCAATTTAAAAAAGCCACTAAATGGAATTTATTCCTGCTACTCATTTTCTCCTTTTAGTGTTATGAAGAATATAACTTCTCTGCCTCCTTTCTTTGAAATAATCTCTAGACTTTGATAGCTATCAAAGCATTCCGAACCAAGGAACCCTCTGAGGGCTAAGGAGCATCCCAGCGTCATGGGACTGCGCTGCCTTTCCATAAACTGAGCATTTTCAGGGCTATTTACATTTCCTTTCTGGTTTCTTGGGTTTCTTCAGGGAAGAGCTAAAATGCACTAACTGGAGGTTGGAGAATATTTTAGAAAGGTGCAGGAGACAAAGGGTCCTACCCTGCCCCCCGTACGACACAGAGCAAAAGTGGGGAACCTGGTGGGAGGACATAGTGCCTAGATGAGCACAAAACTGTGCTGTGGATAGAAGGCTCGTAAGTGTGGATAACCCTGAGACAATGCCGAGATAGGCCATTTGCAGGAAGCAGTTTTGTTGATCCACGTGTGCCTCTCGTTTTCCAGAAAAGTCACCAGTAAAGTTACAGCACTGAGGTTTCAGCATCTCTGTTGAGAGACCCACCACCACCCAACCGAGAGCTTCATTGTGATCACTCACTGTTACTCAAGATTTTGCATGACTTGCATAGTGTGCTGCTGCTTCTGTACTTATTTGCTCTAAACATGTAGATTGGCATGATATTGAAATGAAGACCAATGCTGGTCACTAAGGGCCAAGTTCTCCAGTCCACTAAGTTCCAGCTCCTCCATGAAGCAGAGTGAATTTAAGATGACCAGTGATTCCTGCTGGACAACTCTTCCACACCACCTAGGGGGAATCTCCACTCATGTAAGATGGCAGTGGCAGAGTAGTCACCTCCTATAAATAAGCAATGTCTCTGTATCAGGGACTGTATCAGGAGTGGGATAGGGTCAGTGGTACAAAACTCCGCTATCCCTGATAACTAGGGTCCTGCCAACTTCATGGTTCATTTTGGTCAATTTCAGGGGCATAAGATTTTTAAAATAATCAGTTTCATGTTTTCAGATGTCATGAACTGAAATGTCATGGTGTTGTAATCTTAGAGCAGGGTGGTCACAGTACTTGGGGTGGGAATCGGTCACGGTATTGCCACCTTCACTTCTGTGCTGCAGAACTTCCTGCAGCTGGGGGAAGTACTGGGAGGTGGGTCTGCAGAGGAAGAGGAAGTCCCATCCCTTCCCAGCCCTGCTGGGACTAGGAGCTAGATTTCATAGGGCAGATCAGATTTCATGGTCTGTGGCATGTTTTTCACGGCTGTGAATGTGGTAAGACCCCACTGATAACACAGTGGTGTAAGCTCCATTAGCCGGGGAGGCTATATTGGTGAATGGGGACACAAGTGCTTTAGATAGCAGGGCCCTGTTATACCACGATGTCCTATCTAGCTTGTGTGAACTGAGCAGATGGTTACAGTGAGGGAGGCCATGATGAGTATGTATGAGCCTGTGCTTGCAAGGAAACCCTAATACCTGAGTTTGAGCAATCACGTAACAGCTATCCAATTATGCAGCTCTCATTTTGACAATCTGACAACTATTTCAGGCGTAGGATTAGTGTTCATTTCCTTTGCATTTTTAATGGAGGCCAGTTTTGAATCTGTTCACCAGGACAGCGACTCCTTAAAAGTCAAGAATCAGAGAGGTAGCCGTGTTAGTCTGGAATAGCAGAGGGAACAAAGTCGTGTGGCACCTTAAAGACTAACTATAAAGTTTTGAAGCATAAGCTTTCGTGGGCTAATACCCACATCGTCAGATGCATCCGACGAAGTGGGTATTAGCCCACGAAAGCTTATGTTTCAAAACTTTATAGTTAGTCTTTAAGGTGCCACACGACTTTGTTCCCTCCTTAAAAGTAGTGTGATATCAGTTACAATCTTAAAAATCCCACCAAAAATAGCTCCCTCCGAAGAGCTAAAAGGAATTCTGCACGTATATTGACTAGAATGGACCAGGAAACCTGAATTCCTAGGAGGGTGGTTTCATTCTTGTCAACACCCAGTATTTTATTCATAAGAGAATGAACACCTTTAAAAAAACTGTTTGGATGTTTCATAATGTTTATAAAGTTGAGTAGAAATGACCATTTTGGGCTTCCCTACACATCTGTGCCACTACATCTCATTCCTGACTGATAGCCTGGGGCCTGCCAATGGGGGGCAGATTTTGTGGTGATTTTTGTCACATGGAGCAATGCCCTCTTGAGATTAGAATGAATTGCCCTAAAATGGCACAAGAACACAGGTCTCCAACGTTCGTAAGACGGATGAATTAACCCACAGGGTCACCTACCCTCCTGGACACTCTGTTTTGTTTTGTCATGAAATTTAATTCTTGGCTCATACTGACATGAGCTGTGGTCTTCATCAGTAGGCCGAGCCGTAGAGTTTACAGAAGATGCCCAGCAAAAGGCCTGTTTGTGCTAAGAATGCATCATCTCTGGAGGTCTGCAAAATTACACATTCGTCACGTACTATAGACCATTGGTCTTAGCACACTACAGTAAACCCTCGATTTAACGGACTTCGGATGCAATGGACAAAATTTCTGAGCAAGTCTGATGCATTCCTTATCCATTTCTGGTGGGTTGGCTGCCGGCTGCCGCCCGGCTCCCAGCAGCCGGTGCCTGGGCGGGCTGGCTGACGGCTCCCGGCAGCCGGTGCTCGGGTCCCGGCAGCGGGCGGGCTGCAAAGCTGCCGCCCCGACCCTGTGGCGGGCGGGCTGCTGCTCCGACAGCTCATTTTTTTATTATTATTAAATAACGGACTTTTTGATTTAACGGACACCCCCTCGCCCGAATTAGTCCGTTAAATGGAGGTCTTGCTGTATGCTGAGATGTCCGGACCTCTCAATTAAGCAGAAATTTAACAAGTTGTTTAATTTTGTTTTGTTTGCATTTCCCAGGAGCCAATATCTTCCTTACCTCATCAGGACTGATTAAGTTGGGAGACTTTGGTTGCTCAGTAAAATTAAAGAACAACACACAGACAATGCCTGGAGAAGTGAACAGTACTCTGGGGACTGCAGGTGAGGAAGCATGTCCTAACATGGTGAAGTGTTATAAGCATGTTTAGCACTGACGAGTGAAGCCTTCTGTCAAAAGACAGTGCTGGGGACATATTTGAGTGGAGCTTGGTGTGACCAGATCGGGGAAGGGTGCCTGGGGCAACTTTAACAGGTAGCGTGTATATAGAGAGGAAGGCCTGAAGTATAGCACAAATGAATGTTTAAATGGAACAAAAGCTGTATATAACTTCTGAAAACTCACCCACATTCCATGGAAAGTGTGCATAGCTGTACTGTTCTCTTTGACTAGCTAAACATCAAATCATCTTTGTTATGCTTTCTAGTTAGTCTTGACACATTGATTTTTTGCATCATCGTTATGACACGCTAGCCTAAATTAAGGCCAGGGGCAAGCAGCTGCAACTCTGTGGAAGTCCCAATTACATCAGCTCCGAATTTGGTTCAGTGTATTGAATAGGGGCCCAGTCCTGGATGTGGACGCCCACTGAGTGTACCTGGTGGACTTGGACTTAATTGGGTTACAGAATTCTAGAGAGGGTAAGACGGCATCTGCACAGGAAGAGTGTGACCACATTTCACAGGAGTGTCCCTTTTTTCTATTTAAGAAGGTATCTTCCTCTGCCCCTGATGGAAATAGCCGAGGGTTCTTTTGCACTGGTGTTTAATTTTTTTAAGCAAAGGAAAATAACTGAAAAATATGTACTGTTTGAGCCCTGTTAGCTATTATACCTATAGATGAAAAACATTTATGCTGGGACCATTTCAGAGAGCTCAAGAAGCCAGTAAACGACATCCTAGAACAGAAAGAAAGAACCAGTGGTAATTGAGTGCAGATGTATTGAAAAGCATTTGATTGCTCAGTTTAATCACTTTATTTAGGTACATACTGTTCCTTCTGTTGTATAAATTGACACCACCATATGTGTTGTTTCAAAGCATACATGGCACCTGAGGTAATTACTAGAGCTAAAGGAGAAGGGCATGGACGTGCGGCAGACATCTGGAGTCTGGGTTGTGTTGTAATAGAGATGGTCACTGGCAAGGTAAGAACATTTCACATACCAACCTGGTTCTGAATGCTCTATAATACAGGCTCAGCTATTTGTAAAAGAGACTGGTGCAGTCCTCCTCACTGAATAGCGTAAAATGGATATTCACGGATTAGTTGGCATCCCCCAAAATAAAATCAAGTTTGCAGACCTGGCTACACTTTTATTTCCAGTGACTTAAGACTTGGTGTTGCAGGGAGGTTGTGGAATCTCCTCCATCATTGGAAATTTTTAAAAGCAGTTTGGACAACCACCTGTCAGGGATGATGTAGATAATAGTACTGCCATGAGTGCGAGAGACTGACCCTTCCAATTCTATGATATGTGAACTTTTGAGGGATGGAACAGTCATTTGTTTGTGGACCTACAGCAAGGGAGATCTTTCTGCTCCTTGGGTCTAAACGTTTAATAACTTCTTGACCACAGCATTTTCTCCCACTCTTGCATAATTTTTATTGGGAGTGTAGGTGGCGGTATCATCATTCAGCTATGTCCTGCAATTGTTTCAAGACCTTTGTGTGATGTTCTTTCCTCCATCCTCAGCCTCTTTCACAATAAAATCACTAGGAAATGACCAATACGCTGACCCCTAGAAATTGCATTTTGTCATGTAACTGCAGATTGTTTCCTGTGGCCCACTTTAAGTTTCTTATCCATTCTTCCCCTGGTCTGTGTTCTGTATAAGCCTGCAGTGCTGTTCCATAAATGTGCCATTTAATAGAGAATAGTGATCTCGCCCCCTCCATAATTTTAAACTTGCTTCAGTCAGAGTGCCACACAAAGCATGCTTGTCTTCCTTCCTTTTTTTTTTAATTAGAAATATTTTAATCCGGTCATAATTCAAATTCACCTTGTCCACTTAAACAGAGCAGTTGCTGCTGCTTTTCCCACTTAAGCACAGCTTGGGCCTAGGAAGTGTGGCTCTCAATGATGTGACTTTTGATTGTTCACTTTTACACAGTGTAAAGTCTGAGGACAGAATTGAGCATTCTACGTGTTCAAAACATGTTTTTACATTGAGCTCATCGCTGTAATATCTGGGCACCTTCCAGTAGTGCATTAAGCAACATAACAGTGAATTGGCTGAAAATGAGCTCCATGTGTTCATCCAAGGCCTACTGTGTTCTTAGCAGTTTTAAAGGCATTAGACCCACACGATGTAATTCACAATATCAAATCCACCAGCACAGGGGTTTTTAGTAGATTTTTGGAGCTAAAGAAATACATGCTCCCTTCACTGGTGGCTAGCAAACCCATTTCCAAACTTTGCATTCAGCAATTTTATTATTTGTTGCAGAGACCCTGGCATGAATACGAGCACAACTTTCAGATCATGTATAAAGTGGGGATGGGTCATAAGCCTCCTATACCGGACCGGGTAAGCCCAGAAGGAAAAGACTTCCTTTCTCACTGCCTGGAAAGTGATCCAAAGATGAGATGGACAGCTAGCCAGCTCCTTGATCATCCATTTGTCAAGGTTTGTCAAGTTGATTTAGTGCCAGGATCATAGTAGATATGTATGAGAGAGAGAGAGACATTAATTGAATGCATGTACAACTGTAGGGCGTTGTCTCGGGATAGTGAAAATATTAAGCCAATACTATTCAGAATACAAAAAGTAACAAATTTTAAAACACATGGGTTGCAGGAACCATCAGCTATCTGAATGAAAAGATCTTCAGTTATTTTCATAGCTAATAATTTAGATTGGTACATAACTTTCTGAGAGGAGTGTGACGGGAGCCAACTTGCACTGGTGTCTGTATCTCTTCTAGTAAACTTTCATAATTGAGTTTGAAGGACTGTTATGATGTACATAAACACAGAGTAAAGCAACCTTGACACCTATCTTTAAATTTTAAAAATGTCTAGTGAGACTTTAGAGGTATTACCAGCTGTACTCTTAATGGGAGTCATACCTAAAACTTTAAAGAATACATGTACAGTGACTTGAGTAATACATAGATGACAGTCCATTCCCTAGAAATTTAAACTTTTTTATGCCAGAGAGCTATGTGACAGGGTTTAAGTTTTATTTAATGCCTACTTTCTAGTTTAGTTTTTTCTAGGGGTTGGGATTGGTTTTCAAACACCTGAAATGAGTGTCCTGTCCCTTTCAAAGAGACTGTTATTCAGTGGGATGTGGATTTTGTTTGGCTCTTAAAGGATTGGAACAGCTTACATAAATGTTAACTTTTTCATTATGTAAAGATCTTTTAATATACAATTTAAAATGTATTCGTAGAATCAGAAAAAAAGATAATACATGCCATCTGTCTCCCTCAGCCAGGGCAAGATTGTTGTTTTAATTAGCTTAAACAAAGTCAGTTATGCATAATCTGCACACCCTGACTGCTTTTCCTTGGCATTACTTCATATAGCCAGGCAGGCTTCAAGACGACCATTTGTCTGACTGGAATTAGAGTAATGAAATTGGATCAGTCACGTCAGCAGACAGCACTATTATTCAAGGGAGAGTTGGTTGGTGATAGCACACAGAGGCATTAGCTTGTATCTTAATATTTTCAATAGGTGTTATGAAAAGAGAGGGAGTTAAACTAAAAACACTATCCACTTGGTGAGTGGGAAGATAAGGTGACCTGATTTCTTTACTGTAGTCTGTACAAATTAGACTCATTTTAATTGCTGACTTAGTATCCCGTGTCTGCCTTTCACAGGTTTGCACAGATGAAGAATGAAGTTACTCAATATGTGGCCTCTTGTACTCTGGCGAAGTATCTGCTAATCACTACTGTATGTAATATTTACATAAAGACTGTGCTAAGAAACAGTATAAAATTTAAACTTACCATGACTGAAGACTGCACAAGTGACAAGCGTTACTTTTACTGCTGCTCCTGTATGTTTTACTTGGCACATGTTGCTCATGTGACAGTGTCCACCAGTTTAAAGAAGCTGCATGTTTCAGTGAAAGTGCCATTACTACTGTATATGGACCATTACCTTTTTTGTTTTTCTTTCTTTAAATGTTTCTCATTTAAGTGAGAACTGTAATGTTAATATGTAGTATTTTTGGACTTTCTAGGTTCAAAAAAAGTTGTAGTGTTATCAGGCGTTCTGGACCTTGTTTTTTAAATCTCCTGTTTGAGTGCACTGACTGTGAACTTTTACTCTGTTTTTTTGCCCAGCTTCAGATTTGTTATGCAAAAGGCTGATCAATGAAATTACAAAAAAAGTTTTTCTCAATAAATGGTTTATTTTAGGAAGTTTTTTTGTGCATTTCTCTCTTCACGCTTGAAGATGCAAATATGTATAACAGCCCCAAGGCATTCTGGGATAAAACATCCACTCTGAAGCATGTGAAAGGCAACAAAGCTTGGATTGAAGTTACAAATGCCTGTGGAATTAGTCACTGTGCAAGCAATGGTAAGAGTAGTTAAGGCTTTTACCACTCATGGTGCTTGTGAAGGAAGTACGAACTGTTCAGTGGTTACAGTTTTATTCGATATGGCCAATGCATTTTTGCAAGTACACACCATCTGCAATGACGAAAAAATACTAGAGCTTTTGGCACACATCACAGAGGTGGTGTTCCTACTTTGTGGTACATGCAAAGTGCACCCTGCTCTCATCCAGAGTTCCTGACAGCTAAAAACAAGTACTTTAATACCTTAGAACTCAGTATTGTGGACTATACTGAATGAAAGAAAATACCACACATTCTTAGGTCCTGGATTTTCTTCCTGTGCTTTTCAAGAGATGGCACACTGCTTTTTATTAAGTATGGGTCTCTGAAATTAAACTTCAGTTCACGTTCAGCACTGCTTGCATCCGATAAAGTGGGTATTAGCCCACAAAAGCTTATGCTTCAATATTTTAGTTAGTCTTTAAGGTGCCACAGGACTCTGTCACTTCTGCTATTCCAGACTAACACAGCTACCTCTCTGAATACTGTGCCTTCCAATGTCACTGATCACCTAATTTTTGACTTCTTGTACCCCTGCTGGCTAATCTTCCCAGAGGCAGCAGCTATGTGTGCTCTGTGTGGCCACAGCTCATGATAGTGGAACAGACTTTACATATGAAGGTTTGCTGCCGAGCTAACAGATACATAGAATGGAAATATAGAAGACACGCAGCAGGGCCTACAGGTCAGCGGCATAACATCACTGTAGGATGCGTGAACTTCAGAATGTACTTGTGACTGCCAGCAAGAACTACAGAATGCTGATCAATGTTAGGAAAATAGAGTCAATGCAGCAAGGTAGGCAACAGTTGTTTCTCGATGGTCAAGTAGTGAAACATGTAAACAATGTTCATCTCCCTAACTAGGGGAAACTAGACAGGAAAAAATAATCAAGAGATGGATATAGCTTGCAAAAATGGCAGTGTGTCAAATTAAGCTACACATCTGTGTTAATGTCAACGCTCCTGCAGGACTGAGGAAGCTGGATACTTCCAGTGGAGGATTTGAGCTCTGGTAGTACAGAAGTGTGAACAAAGGGAGCGCCATGACTTGAGACCCTACATAAGAGAATATCTTTCTGCAGACACCGTGAATCAATCAGGCAAGATTGCATAGAAACAATAAAAGGGAAGAAAGATCCAGCTTTGGTTGAAACATGGCCAGATGCACTAGCATCGAATATCAAGAGAGGAAATTTTACAAGTCTGTTGCAGCTGTGGAAGATGGAAGTTCTGAGGGTAGTCAACAGCTATAGTAGAGATTTCACCTGAAAGACCACCTCAGAGATTTTCTTAACCTAGTTTTGAAACATTTCTCCATAGCCAAGTATGGAGAGTTCACTGGGCTGCTCTGCTTCTTTAAGTATGATACAGGAGGTAGAGTTTTACAATCTGCTCTTTAGCCCAGAAAAGCCAGTTGTGTAAGCTAATAAAAAAAAAAATCTCCACAATAAAAATATACACCTTTTAAACAGGCCTGTGGTGCAATATCCACAACTGTACTGAAACATCCACAAACTCTACCTGGTTAAGAGCACCTCAGACATCACCACAGAAATGGCTACTCCTTACGAGCAATGGCACAGTCTATAAAGTCACACATGAAGCTCACAGCGGTGTTCTGAGAAACAAAACATTAATTTTGCTTCACTTTAACTGCCTTCATGTTTTCCTTCCCATTGTGTTGCAGAGATGGAGCGAAGCCACCCTTAGCTGGAGCATGGTTGATAGCAGTTGCATTAAAAATTCCTTGCATTTCAAAGTCAAGTTTTGCACTTCAACTCTTTATTTTTTTGTATAAACTACTTTTGTTAAGGCAGTTGTAAAACATACAGTTGCTCAGGGGAGGGGAAGTAAACACTGATGTCTAACAAGACAATAGGTCATTCTTAATACAATAAATCAGACTTTAATTTTGGCAAGTACCTTTTACAGGCATTCCAGCAAAGCCACAAGAGGTACAATGCTGATTTGAGCAGCAAGGGCAGGATAATCACTGAAATTTATGTAGCACTTTGGAAGGTCCAATCCTAGATTCCTTGTGCATTTAAAATTCCCAGTTAAATCAGTGAGACTTCTAGGAGTGCATGGAATGAAAGACAGATTTAAGGGCTTTAGCCTAATCTATTTTAATTCTCTCTCTCCAAATAATTGATATGTACTAAGAAACACTCCACAATTACATAAACATTTTCATATTAACATAATAAAAACAAGGGCTATGTGCCTCTGAACTAATACACATTTGCTGTTCAGCAGTGAGCACCAGTTGAGAAAGACCCCCTCACTACTTTACCAGAGTTTTCCCTTCCTGCCCTCACTTTCAAAGTGACAGGGATAGGCTGTGCTTCTCCCTTTGTAGTGTTCCAGTTCATACTGTTCTCTTGCTATACACCCGTAATGTCCTCTGGCAAAAGCATGCCAACAGCCTTTGTTCTCCATATCTCCAAGGAAGTTACTCCATTTTACATGTAGAGAAGGCCTAGGGAAGCCTGCAGTCATGTGTTCTTTGTACACCCAAAGTTCACCTTCATTTCACTGAATACTGAGAGTCTGGAAGGAATGCAAGACTCTTTCCCTATATTACCAAGAGCTATTTAAGGCTATGGGGGCATGAAACCCTGAAGTCTCAGCAGTTATATACCACTGAAGTGAGCAAAATCACTCTGCTTCAGACATTCAGACTACACATTTTTCTTACAGCCATGAGTGTGTCAAACCCATTCCTTGCAACTGCCCATCTACTAAATAAGCAGCACTACCTGCACAGTCATTAAGTTAGAAAAAGATTCATCTCTTCTCGCAAAAGTTACATTGGAACTACTGAACAGCACATACCTCATTCATGGAATTCTTTGCATTCTTAGCTCTGTTTCTTCAAGTATCCCACCATCTGGTACAAATAAAACTGCTTGAGAGGCTGTCACTAAATTCCCTTTAGATTAGAAGGTATGGGGAGAATCAACAGTAAATGTCGAATACAGATAGTGCATTTCACTTTGAAGCTAGGAGAAGAACAACGGAACAGTGACCTTCAGGTAGGTATTCATTGGCTGTAAAAAAAAACCTTCTTAAATGAGGCAATTTCCACAGATTATGATGTTTAAAAACCAAGAGGGCACAAAGAGAGCAGAGCTAGGATATAAAAACAAGCCTAGCTTAGTGAAGGACAGAATTCTTTGCAAAGGGCAAGGGCCTTGAATCACCATTTATAGTCAGTAAGGTTTTGTCACTGGAAACTAGATCAACTCCCTAGGGCTCTGAAATGCAAGGCATTCCCAGAAAAAAATAACACTTAAGAAAATCATCTAGCTTCAAGTTATCTTAATTATACTCAGCCTCAGAAGGTACAACTTATTTCTCAGAGCCACAGAACCAAATGATTCCCCAACTTTGTTTTGTTGAAGGACATACAGCTGCTTTTCTTTCCTACCACTGTATGAAGGTGGGAGGAAGTATTATGTATAAGTATTTTGTAAACTAAAAATAATCTAATTACCTCTCCCAAAATGTAAATAGTATTCAGTCTAATCACTGCATACATCAGTGCTCTGAAGTTAATCCAAAACTGCTTAGTAATTTTAAGGAATGGTGGTGTGCTAGGTACATTTGTCATGTATAAACACCCCAGTTGTGTTCAGAAGTCACTGGGCCAAATTCTACCACCAGTTACATCACAAAGACCATAATCTTGCCGTTTGAGCTGGAGGGACAGACCCTCATACTCAGTCCCATTCAAGTTAATGGGTGCAGGGACTGAGTGGATTTCATACAATTAGGACCAATAGCGGAATAGCGCTACTGAAACCTATGTTCTGCAGGGGGCCTGGTTCAATTTTACGTTTCCCTAATTGAGCAAAGTATATTGAAACAACAGATTATGGTCATTAAATTGGTAACATGATCTGGACATACAAAATTTCCATTTTAATTTTCTCATACCACCATTTACAATCCATTCCTTACAGCATGTTGAGAAAAACCTGTATCCCCCCACAGCCAACTGTTAAATCCCATGGGAACTGCTTATATCACACTAGGTTTTTTTTTCTTTCAAATGTAAGACACGTCATATGAAAACCAACAAACAAAGGCCAACCTGTTTTGGAGAGGTGAGACGCCGAACACCCTTCAGCAAGTCTGAAAATCTAGGCCCAGCTCCAAGGAAACAAAATGGGAGCACAAATTCAAAATACACTCCCCCCTTCCGCCCCCTCTTTCCCACCCCTCACTTGAAGGAGCATGATGTGCAAGTAAAGAGTTTCAGAAGTTGCATTTGTTCCCTCTGGATTGAAGCAGTCTCTGGAGATATTACATTTGTTTCTGCTTGTTGTCATTGTTGCCATAGGTAGAGCCCTTGTTAATTTCAGTTACTCCTATCATCCACCGGACACCAACAGAAGCTGGAAAGAGAAGAAAAAAAATTACATAAAACTTGACTGCACCAAGTAGTGATTACTATGTAAGCCACACGGAAGAGGTTTTAAAAGGCTAGTGCCGGTAACATGAGGCCTGCTGTAGTACCTTGTTCACAGTAATTATAACGCACTGTTTAGTCCCTAGACCTCCGTGCTTTACAAAGGAAGGTAACTATTAACCCTATTTAAATCAGAGCCGGAAACGTGCAGCGACTTGCCCGGGGGCAGACAGCAGTTCAGCAGGAGCTGTGGAAATAGAACCCAGCCCTTAGGCCCACTGGACACGCTTCAGTCCACAGGACATTTTATAGGCTTTTGCATTTTCGAACACCCTGCTGTTCCTGCACTAATGAGCACCACAGTTACCAATGTGCTAAGAACCAACCACATTTCAATAATGAAAAGTCCAGTGTCAGCTTCAATGTTCTGCATTTGAAGGAGTGAGTGTATTAAGAGGATCCATTTGCAATACTGGATCCTATTAATACAATATTGCAAATGGATTGGAAAGGAATTTAATTTCTCACAAAAACGATGTGAACAGATTTATTTAAAGTGCATTGGAAACCCCCATTCCCTCACATTCAATGATAATAAGCACCTCAGAGTAACTTTGCTAAATACTTCACTTTTTTTCAGCTAACGGTGCTAGACTGGGTGATGCTCTCGGGTATCCCTTGTAGACTTATTGATAGGTTATCAACCGCTGCATTGAAAAGATTTTCAGATGTGATCACTGCATCCTATCGCTCATTGCAGAAAGGGGAATCTCTGAAAGGGCAAGCTTAGTAAAGGTATCTAATACTCAAGTGACATAGGAGCACAAGGCTGAGTGAAGGGCCATGGCACTTGGAGACTGATCCAAAGCCTACTGCAATCATGAAATGATTCCTACTGAGTTTTTGAAAAGTCCAGCCCCCTGTTGTGGTTTTGGCTGAGTCTCAAGGGGGAAGACTCCATGTTCTTCATAGCCATTTTCTATCATCACAAGAATTACCCCTGAACAAAGCCCCCACGTCCAAACATCCTGCATATGGTAGCAGAGGCCAGACTCAAGTGCTTTGTATCAGACTATGGCCTGTACTGAGACACCCTTGGACATAGAGCAACTGGCCCATTATCTCAGAATGTAAAAGAAACGGTCGCACTTATTCGAACCGTTGTGTTTAAAGGGGCCCAAGTCAAAGGGCGACAGTCTCAGGGGTGGGCCATCAGATGCTGCAGCGCAATAAAATCAACCAAAAAAAATGGAAGCAGAGGAAGCGTTCCCGTGTTACTTTAATCAACACCAGCTTTAAAAAGTGATTTCCCCTGTTACAACACAACACAGTGGATTTCTCTCATTGGGGATTACCACCGCACATTTCCCTTTACTGGAATGATAAATGAGCCATTTGACACAGGTATCACATCTGCCCCACTGCCCCAACATGCCAGCCAGGTGTAAAGAAAACCTCCCCCACAGTGCAGTGAAAGGAAAGCACTTGCAGAACAGGTTAAGGGTTATTGAGTCAGGGCCCTAGAAATGGCCCATCTGAAAAGATGATGGGGTATGCATTATTAGGGAGGTATTAAATACAAACTTATAGACTTAACTGCACAGTCCTGCCCAAGAGACACATTAACAAGCTCCTGGATCACTGACCTAGAGTGGAGTTTTGCTATTTGCGTCCAGGGGGATAAGATCAGGGTCATAGAAAATGGGACATATTGGTCAGAAATTCCCTAGGTGGTTTATAACAGGAAGCAGCACAAGGCGATTTGACAGGAGGTCACAATAATCAACTGATTAATAACCCTGTTTCCCCTGCCTACTGCTCCCCAAGCACAGAAATGGCAAGTCAGGCCAGCTTTTACATGGTCACACAAGCCCCCTCCTCCCACTGGAAAGACTAGGGACAAGCTCCAACAGGAGTCCTCAGTCTTGGCCCGCTCCTGCAGATATTTTGCAGGAGGAAATGCTTGAACTCTCGCTTCCGGAATGACAGATAGATATGAGTCCAGTTCCCCCTCTCTAGCATCCATGCAGTTGTTTGCATAAATCCCAAGGAAAAGGGATTTGCACTGGCATTCAGCTGGAATCTTCTCTTGGCACCTCCCCTCAGTAAGAGGATTCAAAATCATTAGCAGAATATGAACCTCAGAGGAAGGGTTGTTTTGTTTTTACTCAAAAGCACAGTTGATAGCAAATGCAGAGCACTAAGCCTATGAGAAGCATCACCACAAGGAGGAAAAGGCTTCCCTGATGAAAAGCTCAGCACTACCAACCTATCCCGAACCAACCAGCCCAAACCTGAATCATTTCCTGACGTCTTATGGGCAACACTAGGGAGCTCAAACAATTTCACTTACTATAGTCAAGCCTTCATCAAGGTCTTTTAGCCACCAAGCAGAGTCTAGGAGAGAAGGAGAGACAGAGGAACAGAGAGAGACATCCACACACACTCATGCACAGTTTATTAGAAATACATGCTCTCATGCTCTGTTAGGGCCCAATCCAACACCCACTGAAGTCTGTGGAAGACTCCATAAATACTGATCAAGTTGCTTATGAAGTAATGATTTTTGTACCAATCAGAAGCAAGCAAGAAATAGCTCAGCATTCTTCCCTAAAGCATCAGCACACCCCTAACCACCCTGCGACAATACAACCAGCATGAGCAAAGACAGTGGCTACCGCTTGTCCACATTACAGTCAAGGTCACTCAAGTAACTTTACTGATGGGGAGTAATTAAAAATAACCATTCTCCTCACTGGACGTGTTCCCTGACTGATTTGCCCAAGTAGGCAAGACAGGGCTAACAATGGTTCACAAGAGTTGCTCATTTGAAATATAGCTGAATAAAGTAAGATCTTCTGTATACAGGCAGAAGCCACTAAACGTGCAATCCACTGAGATTGTGTATCAGGCCTCTTGGGCAAATGCTAAAAGGGTTGAATTGTTACAGCAGCTCCTGTTTTGTGCCCTTTGCAACTTGTTCCAAGGAGGTGAACTGGCTGGCTAGTTAAAATACCCACCTGCCTTTTTGGAAGCAGAAGGAAAGAAATTAGAAAGAGCCAGATTATCAAACTACACAAATGTTGAGACACATGGGAAAGTCAAAAGGAGTATTTTGTCAACAGACTCAATTTCTAAAGAGACAAGAAAATAAGATTCAATAAGGATTTTGCCAAACCTCTTCAATAGAGGAATCTACAGGCTGGAAATAAGCTTGTAAGACACCGTCCTTTAGAAAGGCATTAAGGGAAGAGATCTGAAACTGCAGACCTTTATAACTAACCTCAGTAGTGGGAAAGACTATAAAGTCATTGATTAGGGTCAAAAAATGACATGTATATGCGTCACAATGATTGTGAATATGGATTCAAAGGGAAGGTCAGAACTATTTCCTTTCAAACACAGTTTGATCTTCCAAGGATGAAGCCACAGATCTACCTGAACCTTCAAAACAGGTTTCATCAGCGGAAGGATATTGTAATAGTTGGATCAGGTGAATGACACGCAAGACTGCTTGGTGCTTTCCCCCCTGCCCAACTCACCCTGTAACCAAATTTTACACTGATTTACACCCCCACTGAAGTAATATGGCCCATTGCACTTACCAATCTGTAAAAGAGAACAATAAATAAAATAATAATAATACACCTGGCTGGGGTGTAGCGAGTTTCATTGATTATATGGGATATGTTTTGAGCTGCTTGGATGAAAGGGAGTTAGGCAAAGTATTTATTTTTAAAATATTGTATACAGAGTGTGCTGGGGTAAAATGGTACAGGAGCAAAATCACAAGTGAAGGGCTGGTGGAAGGAAATGTCCAGTCCCACTTCCTCCTGGTTCAGGCAGCTATTGCCTACAGCGATATCTATGGTCCTCGGCACTGCTGCTGTATATTTCTGCACAGCAGCACATGGCAGGGAAGGGAGAAGCTGCCTCGAGGTGGTCTCACTCGGGCACTCTCACTCTGACTGGAAAAAGCCAGTAACAGTGAGGACTCAGTTCAACCAAAAACAAAATGGCACCAATGATTTTGGCTTCAAATGGTCAAGAGCTGGGAAACAGAATGGAGAGGAAGTGCCAGAGTAGGACATGGGAGTTGGTTTGTTAGTCTCTCATTATCCCATCACCGCAGTGCCTTGCAACAGAAAAAGAGGAAAATCAGCATGTGGAGCTGTAGAAACACAACACAAATCAGAGTGATTGTTATGGCAACCATGCAAACTACATCCCAGGGCATTTACACAGTTGTGGGCGCAGTGCTGTACCTGCTACAAGAAGGCTACTGCAGAACTGAAGAAAGTACAGTAGAGGGGAGTAAGGAGGATGACAGGGCTGGACATGGGTGAGGTAGTCATGCTTAAGAGAATATTAAGAAGGATTCAACACTGGAGGTTTATGTGGAAAAGATGGATCCCAAAAGCTGCCTGGGGAGGGTGAAGGAAACAGAAACGGAAAGGAATAAATAGCCCAGGACTTGAAGGCAATGCTGCATGGACAGGGGCTCGTATTTAATCCCAAAAGGCCAGATTCTCTTTACTGAAGCTCTCAACCTCAGCCCAGTAGCAAATGAGTAAAAGGGTTTTGTCCAAAATCTATTAAAGGTTGGGACATGGAAGGCTCAGCACCAGGAGCAGGCTACTGCAACCCATTCTATAGCCTGGAGTTAGAGTGTCCCAGTTCCTGCCACACAAATAGCTTCGTTCCCTGTTCCCTCCACCCCCCCATAAACTATGGATATGGTGCAAAGGGAGTTAGTGTCTTATGCTTTACCCTCTTCATGCAAGGAAAGAGTCACTTTAAGATCTAAATGTCCATTTAATCAAGTAAAGGATTTGAGCCTGAGTTCTCTCTCAGGCAAAACTCTGAAGGACGAAGAGTTTGTCAATGCAATGAGAACCTGCCAAAGGCAGCAATACGTGGTACAAACACCATGGTATTATAACAAATCCATGGTAACCTACAGCGTCACAGTTAGCCCCCATCCCCATTCTCCTCCCCAAGGGGGGCTTGAAATTTCACGTTATAATGGGATTAGGTAGAAACTTCCCCTCTGAAACATCTCAAACTTGTCCTGTCTCAGAAAATGGCATGAGACTAGATGGACTTCTGGTCTGATTAATAGGGCAATTTCTCTGTTCCTAAGTTTGATTTTACAAATATTTTATCTAAAATTTTGACTTTTCCCCCTCTATATTATTTTCTATAGTTCCCCCACAACTTTGAGAGACGTTTAAAAATAATTCTACAAAAAAGAACCTTGCCATTCCAAACGATTATACATTTTTCATGATGTGCATACACTGAGAGGGGGAAGAATTACATTTGTGCAAATTTATTTTTTAAAGTATTTTTACTTTCACACATTCTAAGATTATTCTTCACATTTCTCTTAAATTTTCAGAGTGGGAGTGCTCTAGACAGCCAGAGATGAAAGATGAAACGCTGACAGCTCTAAGATAAGCTTTTTGTAGACAGAATGTGAACCACAGCAACCAGAATTTAAGCAGAGCCAACAGTTCAATGTGCTGCACTCTTAGAAAAGGATTCTCTAACAGAGCTCTCAACCATAAGTACAAACTCTTTGGCATTCTCTGAACGCTGTTATAGCTTATAGTAGAACACTGGTTTTTGAGTCAATTCAAAACTACAAGCAAAAGTTACAATAAAACGGAAAGGTATGGTCTTATAGACTCAAATATTTGCAATACTATTCAAAGGTAACACTTGAAGGCAACTTTTCTCTCTCTTATACCTTATGTTTCAAGGAGAAGTGGGATAAGCCATTTTTATTGTTCTCCTGCAGAACATTTTTATTGACTTCCTACACTCCTGTGAAAAAGAAAACTGCTAACTTGGGTATTTCCAACCTTGCTGTGACTCAGTCATGTTTAAGGTGATGATAAAAACCAACAGCCGCATGATAGGAACATGCCTCATTACAGACGGGGAAGGAGTAACCAGTCTGACTGCTTTTATGTCATTCCAGCCTTTCTAATTTGCCATGAACATTTAAGTTCTCAGACGAGGATAGAGGGGAAGCCTATAGCTGGTTGGTCCCCAGGAAATCAATTAAAAAAAGAAAAGAAAAAGAAAACCAGGACAAGGTTTCCCCAGAGGGAGCTGGGCTCGGATTGGGTGGCTATGGCCCCAGACCAGTTGACCAATTTACAGGGCTTTTAGGGAGTTGCTCGCTGATTGGCAGGGTGCTGGCCAGAGAATCTATTCACAGGGATTGAAAAGCTTGTCAGGACTGAGCCAATTCCACGATCTTTGCTCTCTGAAATTGATTTTAGTCCTAAGAAAAAGTCTCAGTAGAGATCCAATTTAATAATATACAACATTTAAAAATATGTTCATTCCCTCCTCCTCAGTTAACTCCTGGCATTGCCTCAGCATAACCACTGCTGTAAGGAACATGTCAGTGCCTTCTCGGTAGATATAGGGAAGTTCCATATTTATTTTACAATACATCTTTAAGTCATATAGCTTACATAACTGATGTGCAACAGCATTTGAACAATCAAAACTGCTTCATCAAGATTTCCACTTGGTCTAGCCTGAATAGTATAAAAAAGTGAACACATACAGAAATCAGGGAGTTTAAGAAGGGCAAATTTTTCAAAGCTGTGTGTTACATGCACAAAACATGCAGATACACATGCGGAAAGTGAAACTACACACAGTTTTCACTCTGTCACAAATTAATTGCTTCTGCAGACTCAAGGAGGTTTTTAATTTACTGCCAATACTAGGGGCCCTAATTTGCACTCGTGACAACACCAGCTTTAACCACATAAACAGTTTATTTAAAACCCCATTACAGTCCATATTGAGAGCTGTTGGGAGTTCTGTCGATAGGGATTCATTCCTGTTTCCACTGCAGCCAATGGTAGCAGGTCCCATGAGAGCACTGGCACACGTATAATAGAAACATACACAAGCTCATGCAGATTTTAAGAGAGCTCATTATTACTCATGCTTGTTTTGAATCGTATAATTCTCTTGCCTGTAAAAGATACTTTATGGACTGGAGCCATGTCAGAAAGCCCAAATGTTTTAGACATTTAAGAGCTATTTTCCCTTAAAATCCAAGAGCATCCTTGATTCTCCTGCATATGAAATCAACTTTCCCTTTCAAATACTGTTGACAGCTTCTTTACTAACAATGAGTATACTTTGAGTATAACAAGAACTGTTTTCTTCTAGACCAAGTGTAGAAATCCAGAACATGGCCCAGTCCTGTGTTCTGTCAGAAGTCAAGAACCACATGGACTTCTTCAATGGGACTTCTTCCAATAGAGTTACCAGAGTTTGGTTTAATCAGCCCTCATTTCTTGTTCTAACTTCTTTAAGTAGAAGCACCATAGGAATTAAGTGTAAAATGTTCAATAGTGCCGTAGTAATTTAGGAGCTTAAGTTTCAGCAAAAGCCAATGGAACTTAGGCTCCTAGTCACCTTCGAAAATACAATGTAGGTGTTTTGGGATTCTAAGTCACTTACATGCATGCTCTTTGGGACAGGGGACTCCCATACAAATGATACTAAGATTCTTTATTTCATTATTATTTTTGTGCAACAGTGAGAGGGGATGCCTCAGCATTCATAAACATAGAATTACAAATCACACTTGGGGTTTGAACAGTTCAAGCTGAACTGATGAAGTTAAATATAGTCCAGTTATCTATTGCTCCCACTTACTCAAGATTATAGTATTCTAATCTACTATAATATTATTGCTCCGATTTAACCAAAGAATCTGCCATTTCTCTTCTACAATTACTTTTTTCAAAACAACAGGTGCTGAGATTGCAAATACTTTTATTACTCTATAATAGGATTGGCCAGAATGTCTGGAAGAGAAAAAGGGAAGGTTTGAAACAGAATTGAGGATTACAGGCAAGAGAAGCAGTCAAATACCTCATCTCTTTCCCCTCGCCAGATGCTTGCTCATATCAGCCCTCTTACCTCGAACCCATTATAACAGAAAGACATGACAAACCTGGCTCTGAAATTTCTGCTTTGACAGAGTGCAGTAAATCTATGATCAGATATTATGGACTTGGGTGGTCCAGAATCAGGAAGCTTATCTGTGAAATATGGGACACAGAACAATCAAACAAAAATACACCTGTGTCTCCTGGATGCCACCTTTGATCTAAAGTATTTTCATTAGTAGAACAGAAGAAAGAACTGCATCCAAGGATGAAATATACCTAGCAATTCTAAAAGTCTATTCTAGCATTAGGTTATGAACAATGGTACAGTGTCTTCAGTACATTCCACTACAATAATACAAGCTTCCTTTGGCTGAGATATGTTAACTCAGCTGGGCACTCTCTCTCAGACTCACATTGCTAATGAAGGCAGAGAGGCTATGGTTGTGTAAATAGAATATGGATGTATTACATGCTGGATCTGCTAAATAAACAGCTCTACTTCGTGCAGTGGGTCATGAGATTTAACAGTTTTGTATTGTTCCACTGTCATCACCTGGCTAAAAAAACCCAAAAACCCCACACCCTACTGACTATTTAGTTATTGTAAAAGACAGGCTGCCCACAACCATGGGATGTTAGGGCACCTTTCCATAGAAGCAACTGTAGCAACTTCATAGCAGAGATTCTCAACACACAGAAAACAGGACAGTTTTTTCAAGAGATTTACTGGAGCTCTACTATTGGCTACAACAGTTTGTGTGACCAGATGAGCTAAAATTGAGGTGTCCCAGCAGAATGTGACTGAAGATGTTGCCAGTTTAAGATAAAATACATACATGTTGGAATTTGTAGGGAAAAGTGTAACCTTGTAAATTAAACAAAAGTACCTGACTGTAGAATACAATACCTCCTATTTTATTTTTAAAGGCTCAGCATTCTTTTACTCCTTTCCCTTTCTGAACCCTTCAAGTTAAATGAGCTTGCAGTTTCCTAATGAGCTGGAGAGAGAGGGATAGCTCAGTGGTTTGAGCATTGGCCTGCTAAATCGAGGATTGTGAGTTCAATCCTTGAGGGGGCCATTTAGGGATATTGGGCAAAAAAGGGATTGGTTCTGCTTTGAGCAGGGGGCTGGACTAGATCTCCTGAAGCCTGCACCTTTTAGGTCTCTCAACAGCATGATGAACCGGTCCCACCCCAAATCAATTGATACTATGTTCACATGCTATAGGATTTTTCCCTCCTCATGATAAACACAGTGGTTACAAGTTATGAATGATCTGTTAAGCTCCAAGGCTGGGATATTCAGAGGAACCTAAGAGAATTAGTCATCCAGCTCCCACTGAAATTCAACAACATTGGGTGCCTAACTCCTCTGAATTTCAGGTTTCCTTTAACATTAAACCACAGAGACATGTAGAATTCCCATGAAGCATACTAGGTTCTCAAACTCCTGTTGAAAGTTAAACCCTGCAGCATAACACAAAATAGGACTGGCCAGGTAGTTACTAGCAACAAGGATGAACAATTCATTCATCTTGCTAGCTTCACTACATCCCTCAGCCACATCTCAGTGTCCTGGGAGTTTGCTCACTTGCGTTGGCTGCAGCAAACGGTTGGAGATTACTTTTTCAAATGGCCAAAGTAGAGACCTAGGAAGCAGTCCTGTGAATGAGCATCACATTCAAACAGAAGTCTCAGCAACCTGCTTATTAAACTAGCCTATTAAACTGCTGGAACCAGCAAAGTGCTCTAGTGAGAATGAAGTAGGAAAGAAAAACAAAGGGCTTCTTTTGTATTTCTGGTACCATAATCAGCTTTCTTTGGTCCCTTCCTCTCCCCTCCCCTCCCTTGTTCAGGGAGAAAAGATGATATAGTAATTAAGGCACTAGGCTTCATCTTGGGAGTCACCTAGACCCAGATTTTTAAAAGGTATTTAGGTGCCTAACTCCCATTTATTTCAGTGGCAGCTGGGTACCCAAGTACCTTTAAAAGCCCAGCCTTAGTCTTTCTGTGCCTCAGTTCCCCATCTGTAAAATGGAGCTAATAGCACTTTCCTATCTCACTGAGGCATTGAGAGGGTAAATGCATTAATGACCGAGGAGCTCAGATACAATGGTAATGGGGGCCATATAAGTACCTTATATAAATAGTAGAGTGGTGTCAAATGCCTTAGGCTATAACCTATTCAAAAGGACTACACAAGCGCCATCCACCTAGACAATAACCCTTCTACCTCTTGATCGGAGTATCAAGTGTCCCCCCCCCCGCCCCCCAGGATGAAGGAATGCGTAAGGTGGCTCTGCCTCTCTTTTCTTAGACTCATCCCTCTCTTTTTGCCTTCCTCCCCCCTTTTGAGCAATTGAACGAACATGGATGTCTCTACAGGAGATGCCCTAGACAAATTATTGGATTAGATGCAGGAACCATGGTTTGTCATGCAAAAGGCAGACTAGATGGCCACAGTGGGCCCTTCTGGCCTTAAAAGTCCATTTCTTTGTTGCATTTCTTTGGACCTGATGCAAAACTCCAAGACCAGGAGAAGGTATCTGCAACAGTTAGTGTCACTGGACACAACTCAACAGAATGAATGAGCATTAAATTCTTCTCCTGGGCTTTCATGATGTCCACAAGCCCACATTCTACAAGAGAAGAAAACTTCATAAACCTGTAGGTAGCAATTTGGAGAATTACTGATTCTATGGCTTCTATGAAAACCACCACCTTATTAAGTGGGTCTCCAACAAAAAACAACTACACCAGACTTAGAGCAATAAGACAATAGATAATGTGGAGATATCATTGTAATGAATAAATCCAATTGAATATCAATTGTTTTATCCTTAATGGGTCTGAGCCTCAGTAACTAGATCCACTGCCTTCAACGGGGTTGTGCCAATTTACACCAGCAGAGGGTCTCAGCCTATATTTTTAGCATCAATGTACTCAACATGATTTCTGTAGCTGGCAACAGTGCAAGGCTCATACAGAAGTACATAACCTCGAAGAATCAGAGAGGTAGCCGTGTTCGTCTGGAATTGCAGAAGTGACAAATACTGTGGAGTTGAGTAATAAGGGGCCTGAAAAGGCTTTGTTTCTTATTTCCTTATTTTCAGAAAAGGGAGAGATCGGAGGTCCAGAAAAAGGTGAAAGGCGGTCCAGTTGAAGGTCTCTGGCTGAAGATAAAAGGGGAAGAAAAACAGGAGTGACAATGGTAGGGGCCTAAGGCACCAAATCAAAACGTGGATGAGGCATTCTTTAAAGAACAAAAAAACAAGAATAAAAAACAAACTACGTGGTAGTAGCAGGGAATTTGAACTACCCAAATATGTGTTGAAAAAAAAAAATGTCCAATAAGCTCCTGGAATGCATTGGAGGCAATTTCTTGTTTCAGAAAATGTTTTTGGGGGAGGAAGGGGGACAATTTTAGACTTGAGTCTGACTTACAGGGAAGAATTGGTTGCTAAATCTCAAGTCTGAAGGGAATTTGGGTGAAAGTGATCATGAAGTGATAGATTTAATGATTCTAAGGAAAGGAAGGCGTGAGAGCAGCAGAATAAGGACAATGAACATCAAAAAAAAAATCGGACTAAAACTCAGAACTGGTAGGTAAGATCCCATGGGAAGACATTCTAAGGGATAAAGAAATTCAGGAGAACTGGAAGTTTCTCTGAGACACAATATTAAGGCCCAACAGCAAACTATCCCAATGCAAAGGGAAGATAGGAAGAATAGTAAGACACCAATAGGTCTCCACCAGGTATTCTAAAGATCTGATCAAAAAAGAATCCTACAAAAAGTGGAATTATGGACACATTGTTACGGATTAGTAAGCAAGTAGGGAAAAAATCAGAAGTGCGAAGACAAAACAAGTTACATCTAACGAGGGACATAAAAGGCACTAAGAAAAGTTGATGAAAATATATTAGGAGAAAGAGAAAGATGATGGCAAATGTAGGTCCCCTACATTGTAGGGAAGGAGAGCTAACAACAGAGGTCAATAAGGCTATGGTGTTTGATGCCTATTTTGTTTCAGTCTTTATTCAAAAGTTTACTATTAAACAGATGCTTAACACAATTAATATCAACAGAGGGAAAAGACCACAAGCCAGAATAGGGAAAGAACAGGTTAAAAAATATTTAGGTAAGTAAGGTGCATTCAAGTTGGCAGGACCGGATGAAATTTCTCTGAGGGTACTTAACGAATCAGCTGAAGCAATGTCAGAACTGGTAGAAATTATCTTTGAGAATTCCTGGATGACAGGTAAGATCCTGGGAACTAGAGAAAAGCAAACATACCTATCTTTAAAAATGGGAACAAAGAGGACCTGGGGAATTATAGACGAGTCAACCTAACCAATACCTAGAAAAATACTGGAACAAATGATTAAACAATCAATTTGTAAGCACCTAGAGAATAAGAGAAGATTATATAAATATTAGCCAGCATGGATTTGTCAAGAAGAAATCATTCCAAACCAACCTAATTTCCTTCTTTGACAGGATTGCTAGCTTAGTGGATGGGGGAAAATATAGCTTAAGTTTAGTAATGCTTTGACACAATTCCACTTATGATCATAAGCAAATTTTTTTTTAAATGGTTTAGATAAAATTACTATATAGTGGGTGCACAACTGGTTAAAAGACCACACTCAAGAAGTAGCTATTAATGGTTCACTGTCAAACTGGTAGTATGCATCTCATGGGGCTCACAGAGGTCTGCCCATGTTTGGTACTATTCACTATTTTCATTAATGACTAGGGTAATGGAATGGGAATATGCTTATAAAATGTGTGGACGACACCAAGCTGGAATGGACTTCAAGCACTTTGGAGAACAGAATTAGAATCCAAAATGACTGACAAATTGGAGAATTGGCCAACAAGGTGAAATTCAGTGAAGACAAGTGCAAAGTACTTCACTTATGAAGGAAAAAAAAATCAAACACGCAACCTCAAAATGGGGAATATCTGGGCAGATGGTAGTATCACTGACAAGGATCTGGGGGTGATAGTGGATCACAAATTGAATACGAGTCAACAGTGCAAGGCAGTTGCGAAAAAAGCAATTATTACTCTGGGCATATTAACAGAAGTGTCATATGTAAGACACAGGAGTTAACTGTCCTGCTGTACTCATCATTGGTGAGACCTCAGCTGGAATACTGTGTCTAATTTGGGACATCACACTAATATGTGGACACATTGGAGAGAGACCAGAGGAGAGCAACAAAAATGATTATAGATTTAGAAAATCTGACCCAAGGAAAAGTTAAAAGAACTGGTCATGTTTAGCCTTAAGAAAAGCATACTGAGAAGACTTGGTAAGTCTTTAGATTCATTAAGGGCTGTTGTAAAGAGGACAGTGATCAATTGGTCTCCATGTCCACTGAAGATACAATAAGTAGTTATCCACTTACTTTGCATTCAGGGAGATTTAAGTTAGACATCAGGAAAATCTTTCTACTACACGGATAGTTAAGTACTGAAATAGGCTTCCAAGGGAAGCCATGGAATCCCCCCCAGCATTGGAGGGTTTTAACAACAGGCTAGACAAACACCTATCAGGGATGGTCTAGATCATTGGTTCTCAAAGTGGGGGTCGGGACCCCTCTGGGGGTCACGAGCCAGTTCTGTGGGGGTCACAAGCCCCTGCTGCCAGCAGCTGGCCCTGAACAATGCTGCAGGCTGCTGGCATCCAGCCCCTGCTGCTGCAGGCAGCCCGTGCCCCTGTAGCGGCGGGCTGCCGGCGCCCCCATAAGGCCGGTCCCGGCCGCGGCTCCTGCCACGGTGGGCTGCTGGTGGCCCTGCAAGCCCAGTCCAGGCCCTGGCCTCTGCTGTGGTGGGCTGCTGGCACTGCCACGTGCCCGACCCGGCCCCAGCCCCTGCAGAGGTTGGCTTCCGGCGCCCCCATGAGCACGGCCACTGCCGCGGTGGACTGCTGGCGCCTCTGTGGGGCTGCTGGAACCCCCCCCTCACTGGCCTCGGGGGGCTGCAGGCACACCCCCCCCCCAGCCTGACCCCTTGAGTGGGGGTCGCGCTTAGAGGCCCGGTGTGGGAAAGGGTTCACCACTACAAAAAGTTTGAGAACCACTGCTCTAGATACACTGGGTCCTGCCTCAGCACAGAGCATCAGACTAGATGGCTCTTAACGTCCCTTCCAGCACTACGTTTAAGATTCTATGAAATCGGACCTGAGACACAAAGTTCAAACCCCATCTATACTTCTCCAAGCTCAGGGGAATTTAGCATCAAGTTTTGGTTTGGAGACATCTTTAATTAAAAAAATAGTAATGGAATGTGCCTCAAGGCCTGTTAATTTTCCTCACAAGGGGTTCCACAAAAGTCAATAGGAATACTCATTTGTGTATGACAGGACTCTGTAGCATGGATAGCAGGCAAGACTAACTAAACAAGGATATTTTCATATTGTGTGTTGCAACCTAACAGCCACCAACATATAATTTATCTTTAGCCACAAGCATGAGGGCCTGGGGTGGACCAGGAAGGAACACTGAGTGCTAATTATCAATATATTCCATTAATGTTCAGTGCCACGTAGGGCTAATCAAACTGGTTTAAATGAAATAAAGCAATTCAATCATTTTTTCCCCAACTCTGGAGCTTTGTGTAAGTATGGATAACAATTTCCACTTTAGCTCCCCCCCTCCTCTCCATTTCCTTACCCAGCTCAGGACTGGAATTTCAGAAACAGGATTCTGAGAAATTTCCAACTCAATTTTGCAGACTCCAGAAATCCAGACAGTTCAGAGAAGCAACTTGTGGAGATTCACTCATTATTTTAAGGTACAGTGCAGCTGTACCCACATCCACTAACCAAAACCCCCAGTTCTCTCACATGCACACAGCATTGCTTCTAGACTGGTCTGTCTACAGCCCAAATTTTAAATCTACAACCACGTTTTTACACTAGCAACTGAATTGTGGGTATAAGTCTGGAGACCTGAACCCTAATAACCTGATTTTAAAAGCAAATATGCACCAGGAAATGGCATTTGATTTGAATCTGGAAATGCATTAGGCAAGTGCAAATAGTACCTGCCAAAAAATGAAAGATGGGCCTTTGCCCTTTCAAATTATTCCTACACGTGGTCTTCAAACAACTTACCCACAATGATGACAAAAGCAAAACTAGCCAGCGTCAGTGATGATCCACTGCTGACCATGTTGATAAGCAGCTGGAATAAAGGATATAGCAGCAATAAGGCCCAGAAAAGCCAGTTCAAAAGAGTCCATGGCCGCCGAGGTGGCACTATGGGAGTAGCTGGATAGGTTCCTGTTCTGTAGTATTCTTCTTGAAAGGCATCCTGGTTAGAACAAAGAAACATATCATTTGAATCCCTATTGGCTAATAGAAGCAGCCTTTTACAAGTCTGATATTTCTCTTCCTGAACAGTAGTTATTCTGAAAGGAAGCTCAAACACAAAGTGATGGATGGAAATCTTGTGCTTTTCAGTGAATGAAAGCTCATTCTCCTGAGTACACACTGATTAGTGGTCCCTTCCCTTCCTTTGCTCGTTTAGGTGACTCTATATTCCCACAAGTCTGCAGTTTTAATGAGCATCCACTCTGACTGACACTCAATGTAATGAAGTGTAAGGAATGCAATGTACACAATTCTGTGCACATCCTTACACCAATAAGTATATGACTGCTGTGCCTACAGGCAGCAGTGACAGCCATCAGACAAATACCCTTAGTACATCACAGAAATGTCTAGGAGTGCTCTTATCACCAGCCTCTCTGTTTTCTGCAACATGTATCTTCTAAACAGTTTCCACATTCCAGCTGGGAGTTCGGGGTACTGCCAGCTGGCCTCATACTCCAAAGCTTGTTATTCCTCAACACCTACCTTTCTGGCAGCAGATTGATACTGCCTGTGTAACCCAGATTCTCAGCGTGTGGGTCTTTATCCTCCCTCTAGAGCAGTGGTGGGCAACCTGTGGTCCATCAAGGTAATCTGCTAGTGGGCCACGAGATAGTTTGTTTACATGGACCGTCTGCAGGCACAGCTGCCCACAGCTCCCAGTGGCCACGGTTCATTGTTCCCTGCCAATGGGAGCTGCGGGCCGCCACCTCCCACAGCTCCGATTGGCCGGAAAGAGTAAACTGTGGCTACAGGGAGCTGCGAGCGGCTGTGCATGCGGACAGTCCATATAAACAAACTATTTTATGGCCATTAGTGGATTACCCTAACAGGCTGCCCATCACTGCTCTAGAGACTTGTCCACATAAGAGGATTGATTCTCATCTGGTTTTCAACTAGAGGACTTTACCTGTTAACTTAGTTAGGAGAGGGTTGTGCTTATAGCACTGGCGGTCAATTAGAATGCCATCCCCTACATCATACAACAGAGAGAAGCATGTGGCCCTTAGCTACTTGCTCACCTCAAGCTCGCTACTTTACCTGGTCCCACTGAAGTCAATGGAAAAACCCTCCAACTGGCTTTGGGATGGAGCATCCAGTCCTTGCAACAATGTTTAGCAGGGGGGGGGGAAATCCACGGAAGCTGATGGATTTATACCAGCATAACCTTATGACAATCTGGGACCATGCAGATCGTTGTTGCAACCAAGGTCCTGTAGTGGCACCAAATTTTGTGTAAAGGGGGTCATATAAGGCATCTAAGACCAGGTTATGGTTTGCTGGTTATGATTACATGCACACAGACAGCATATCATTTTTGTATTTAAAGTTATGAATATTGGTTCTATACGGTCTGTATTTCCAAGTTATGCTATGCTTCTGGATGACATCCCAGACAACTTGGTATGCTCTACTTAGCCAGCTTGATAGCCCATTAAGGACCATAAGTTATACAAGTGACCCACTGAGAAATGGTGGACACCACTGTTCCCTCTAAGCTGTGCGCGTACACAGATCCTAAACCCTGCACACACAGCAAAACATTATGCGCACAAAAATTTGCACAGAAGAAATTTTTTGCACACATGGCCTGTCAAAAATTAGAGGGAATATTGGCAGACACATCCTATGACTCAGGAAGGTATGCAGGGACTTGCCCACGTGACTCCAGACTCCATTTTGCTGTAATTTTCCACAGTAAAGAACAAAGAAGGGTTCTTGCAAAGAAAAAACTATAAAAGGGTGGTGCCCCACCTCCATTTTGTCTTCATTTCGGGCTTCTTACTCTGGAGGAACTTTTGCCACAAACAGAAGCTTTCAAGAAAGGACTGAAGGACCCATCCCAGCTGTGGATGTTTGTACTCCAGAAACTTGATTTGAATTTGAAGTTTATTCTACCACTGATGCAAGCCTGAACCAAGATCTTTGCCATTACTGTATGTAATTGATTTCATTTAACCAATTCTAGCTCTCACCTATCTCTCTTCCTTTTATGGATAAACCTTTGAATTTTAGATTCTAAAAGGATTGGCAACAGCGTGATGTGTGGGCAAGATCTAATTTGCATATTGTCCTGGGTCTGGTCCTTTGGGATCGGAAGAATCTTTTTCCTTTTATTGGAGTATTGGTTTTCATAACCATTTGTCCCCATAACGTGTGGCTGCTGGTGGCGATACTGGGAAACTGGAGAATCTAAGGGAATTGCTTGTGTGACTTGTGATTTAGCCAGCGGGGTAAAACCAAAGTCTCCTTTGTCTGGCTGGTTTGGTTTGCCTTAGAGGTGGAGAAAACCCCGCTTTGGGCTGCAACTGCCCTGCTTGAAGCAATTTGTCCTGACTTGGCACTCTCAGTTGGATTCCACCAGAAACATTAACAACGTTACAACCAGTGTGAAAAACATTGTAAGAGAAAAGTCAGAATTAGGTCTTATCTCCCTGTCCATCAAGTTACATAACCAGCTTTGTGACAGAATTCATTAATAACTCTTCAGCAGGCAGCACTGCCCCAAACAGCTTAGTAAAGGTCATTTAATTTCTGCTCTTTTACATGTACTTAAACGCTAACTTACACTAGCAATTCTTTAATCACTACTAATTTGACAGATTACAGACTACTGCTGTTTTATCTAACTCCAAGTGAACATAAAGCTTTCTAAAGATTATATAATTAAAAATGTTACTCTTCTTTTTAGGGAGATTAGATAAATGTATTACATGCTTTCTTTTGCCTGTGAATTAGAATGAACTGGAATCATTACAGTCAATTAAATGTCTTGGGCAAATAAAGGGAAATTTAATATTTTGGAGAAGGTGCCTTGAGGGTCTGGCTTATGAGCAGGTTAACCTAAATATATTAATGATGAGTGGCTTATGTCACATATAGTTATGTTTCTAAATACCAGTATTAGTCAGGAATTCTTAATTTTCCCTTGCTGTTACAGACATCACTAGGGGGATTTTATGATACTAAAGCAAGTGCTTTAGCCTTCCTCTGCGCAAGAGGTTTGAGACCAACTTATATAATAGGTGCAAGCGGGCCTCACTGATCAACCCCTCCATCTCTCTCTGAGCACCATTCCTCAGGGCATGCTGAAGGCACTAGGAAGGAGGGGGAGGAGTGAGGACGGGGCACACTCAGGGGAGGGGGTAGAATCTTGTCCGGGGCCCCGCTGATCAACTCTTCTTGCTCCCTCCCAGTGCCTCCTGTATGCCGGGGAACAGCTGTTCAGCAGCATGCTAGGAGGGAAGGAGAGGAGCAAAGTGGGGAAGAGGGGGGGTGGGATCTGAGGGGAAGGGATGTGGTGGAGGCAGGGCCTGGGGCTGAGCAGAGGACTTGTGGGTCTGTGAACATTTTAAAATCAAAATGGGGGTTCCTGGGTTGCTAAAATTTGAGAACCGCTGAACTAGAGCATATATTGTAGAAAAAATATCCAATCCAAAACACACACACAAACACACACTTATTGACTGTGATAAATTAAACAAATTAAGTGCCTGGAGTCCATCCAATCCTTTAATCATTCTTGTGACTCTTCTCTGAGTCCTCCTCAATGAATTAAAAATAAACATTAACTGGATTAAACTGTTTGATAGGGCTCAAAATATACATGTGGAATTAATCAAGTGGGTATGTTTCTAGGGGCAGTCCAAAAAGATTGACAAAACTTTTCAATAGCATAGGGCCAAGTACCAATGACCTCGAAGACAACAAAATAATTTCTGATAAAGTTTGAGGTGACAAATATTAGTGGCAGGATAATTAATGAGAGAACAAGTCACTGATACAGAGCCATCTGGTTCTCTTAACTGGGTTTAAGCACACTGTTTTTTAATATGGCTAAAAGTAAAGTCATATATCTAGGAACAACGAATGTAGGCTGGGGAACTGTACTTTGAGAAGCAACAGATCTGAAAAGAACTTGGAGGTTAGGTGGATAATCAGCTGGACATGAGTTTTCAATGCAACACTATGGCCAAAAGGCTAGTGTGATCCTTTGATACCTAAACAGGGGAATCTTCAGTAAGAGTAGAGAAGTTGTATTACCTGTCTAGCACTGGTGCAACCACTACTGAAACAGTGTCCCCCGTTCTGGCATCCCTTACTGGTACCTGTCAGCTGCCAGCAAAATCCACATGCGTACTTATGTCCTTTTAAATTGTGTGGATTTAATTCTACATGGAGGGACTTAACTGATTTCAATAGAGTCACCCCTGATTTATACCAGTGAGAGATAAGGAATGGGCTCAGGAGGTATTTTCCACTTTGACCTTCACATGCCTGTGTCATTAATACAATATAGTCTATTTTTTAACACAAGTAACTTTACCTGATGAAAGGTCAAACTGAATGAGCTGAAATTTGTTCAAATAAATCACAATTTTGTGTCCAGTGAAATTATGAATCTGATCCCCTTGAAAGAGCTGAATGCTCTAAATTTCAACTGAAATCAATGACTCAAGGGTGTTCAGCACTTCCCAGGAGAAACCAGCAGAATCAGCTGATACTTTTTGAATTACATTGAGTTTTGTTGCTCTAAATGCTTTCCTTTTATTTCCAGTTGCTAAAGTGTTTTAGGTGACTGTTTTTACATCAGAACAGAAATGCCTACTATTATTTGTCCTGAAGCCTATGACAACTGCCTCGTGAACAATGAATGGGGCACATGTATATATACACACATAAGTCATAAAATTTGGGCTGTTGCAACCTTCAAATCCCCCCTTGGTCTAAAAATTCCAAAGTCTGAATTTTGTTTGGGTTAGTCAGAAATAAAAATTGGGGAAAAACACATTCATTTAAAAAATACATATGAAGATTCTAATTTGTTTTTTCTCCAATTTTTATTTCTAACCAAAAGAGGATTCAGACTTTGGAACTTTCAAACCAAGGGGAGGAAGGGGGGGGGGGGGGAGGAAGGATTTGAAGGTCACAACAGCCCAAATTTGGTGACTTTCTGAGCACGCTGAAAGATACAACTTAAGGGAAGTCCAGGATTAGGGCCCCCCCAAAGTATCCCCACACATGAACAAACCCACAATAGGGGAAAAGATGCTATAAATATAATATTTGTATGTTTACATATAGTGTTTTCCTGTAGATGTCACCACTCTCCTATAGATGCACGTGGCTAATTCCACCATTAATCTCCACGGCATTTGCCATCAATTTTCATGCCAAACTGTGTTATGGGAGAATGTTCACTATGGACTGTGGCAAAACCAATAAATTCGACATCCACCTGGGTCTATGCCAGGTGTGCTCTGGTGTTCAGAGACACAAATTTCTCCTGTGTCTGGTGGATAGGCTGCCACCACCAAGTGTAAACAAAGAATTAGGGAAAAGGCCACTTGGAGCCCCCTATTTTCCCAAAATCTTCCCCCCCAAGCCTACATCCCCCTTTCCTGGGAAAGATTTGAGATAAACCCCTCACCTATCCTTACAAGTGACTCCTATCCAAAAACCCTGGATCTACACAACGGAAAAAACAGTCAGATTCTTAAAAGAAGAATTTTAATTAAAGAAAAAAATTTACCTCTATAAAAAGCAGCGTGGAAGCACTTTACAGACTCTCAAAAGATTAAAAGAAAAAACCCATAGAGGAATCCCCTCTGCTTAGTTTCAAAGTTATGAGAAAACACAGGGATATCTCCCTAAAGCACGAGAATTTCACAAGTGAGAAACTAATATAAGCTAACACGCCTTGCCTGGCTATTACTTACTATCTGTGATATTCAGAGACTGATATAAAACTAGATGCAGTAAAAGAGGCATGGGAGCAGTTAGTTAGTTATTCCTCTTCGCTCCTAGTGGAGCATAAGGCACAGGGTCAGACCTTAATCTTTAAGGATTTCCTTTAGAAAGAGGGAGAATTGGCTGCACAGAGCTGCATATTCTTCTTTCCTATACTTAATGGAATATTAGGATTTATAACTAACTGGGGTGTAGCCCAGCATATATTAGGTAGAGGAAATTATACTGTATACCCAGCTTATTTTTGAACCTAGTACAGGATATTTTTAGACTATTTACTGGCATTGCCTGAACATTAGCCTGTAAGAAAGAGATCAATAAGATATTTGATAAGTAATGCAAGGACTGTGGCAGGGAAACAGAAGTAGGAGAGGAACTGGAAAGCAATAATCACCATCTGGTTCAGTTCAAACATTCAATTAACTAAATATTGCTTTGGAGACAGAAATTCCAGGAAAGAAGCCACCACATAGTAGAGAATAGTAACAAGTGGCATGTTAGTGACCCATGAAAGAACCATGTGTGTTTACTTTATACCTTCCACAAGGTCATAAGGCATAAGGTGACTTAACACCCTTATTGTAGAAATATATCATTTATGTCCCCCAAACCCATGTCTCAAAAGCATGATTTTGGAGCCGAGGGGGTGAGAGAGAGGGAATGGGAGGAAGGAGGTGGCACCCAAAGACAAAAACTGACAGAACTATGTCTGCAAGACCTTGAAAGTAACTTATACTAATATATCCATATTAATAAGCTGCTTAAGGGAGTTATGGATGAAGCCAAAAATGGGGCTAGAACTTAACCAGTTCAGGAAAAATGTCCTTATACAAACAGTTTGGATTCGGAAACACAATAAGTGGTACAGCTGGTGGCTTAATATGCAGACCCCATAGCCATCTCTGGGTCTGAAAACTCCTATCTTGTTATACATCAAAAGATGTCACTCATACATTTCCTGGCTAATCAGACTGGACTCACATTCCTTGCACATACGGACTACCATTGACTGAAATGGGACTTGTGGGTGTGTAACTAAGGGCTTGTCTCCACTACGGGGGGGGGGAGGGGGGTCGACTGCAGATACGCAACTTCAGCCGACTTACCTCTCGTCCCCACGGCGGCGGCGGTGTGCTCCCCCGTTGACTCCAGCTTGCGCCTCCTGGCAAGCTGGAGTTACACAGTCGACGGGGGAGCTGCGAGCGATCGATTTCAGACGCGAGAAATCGATCGCCAGAAGATCGATCCCGCACTGCGCGAGTGAAGACCAGCCCTAAGGGTATGTCTTCACTACCCGCTGATCGATCTTCTGGCGATCGATTTCTCACATCTTGTGAAGACGCGAGAAATCGATCGCTCGTGGCTCCCCCGTCGACTCCAGTACTCCAGCTTGCCAGGAGGTGCAAGCTGGAATCGACAGGGGAGCGTGCCGCCGACCACCGCCGCTGTGGGGACGAGCGGTAAGTCGGCTGCAGATACGCAAACTTCAGCTACATGATTCACGTAGCTGAAGTTGCGTATCTGCAGTCTATCCCCCCCCCCCCCCCCGTAGTGGAGACCAGCCCTTACAGACCTGAAAAACACTGCCTCCTATGTTTACAGATTAGGAAAACCCAGAAGCTGAGCATTTCTGTCACTTGAAAGATGCCACATTCAATTAGCAGAAAGATACTGACATATCTTTTTTTTAATCACTAAAATGTCCTAAATTAATGTGTGTTTTTTTAAATGCATGTCTCCTCTAGATCCTGTAGCAAAGATAAGTCAGCCCCATTCTGCTAAAATTACTTTTATAACTTAAAAAGTATTCCCAAATTCACAAGGAGTGGAAATATTGAATCTTCCATCTGCAGTATACTCAGAGAGAATCAGTTGTGAGCTTCTCTTGCATACAGCACTTTTAAATGCCTTCATGATTCAGAGGCAGCTACCATTTCATATTCCTCTGTTTTCTCATTGAAACTTTACTCATGTTCTTTTAATATAAATAAAGGTGACCCTCACTGACTGACAGTATAAGGCTGCTTTTTGTGTATGGAGAAACAGAAAACCTGCCCTACCGGAAAGCCCTGCTGCAGTGTGCATGATAATATTAATGTAAATTATTTATCACCCTCTAGTGGTTCCAAACAATAAACCAACCTTTTCTTGATAGAGTTTGTGAAGCCACTTAGAACATTCCTGTTCGTCTTCTGGGACGTCCTCTAATGGAATGCGCCTGCAAACAGTAAAGAGATAGCAAAGAAAAAATACACTCATATGGTTTAATGTAGAGCTTAAAAGAGCAATCTAATTAAACTACTATTCATTTACTTTACTAATATTTTTTTCTTTTAGTTCTGTCTTTTGAGGTACAAAATCTGGACAGAGTGAGGTGTAGTTTCAAGTACAAGAGCCATATCCAATCTTTAGAAATATCTGGAGTGAGAAATACACTGTAAAAAATGCAGCTTAATAAAGACCTCCTCTAGTTAATATGATGAAGGTTTGTATTTTTGCATTTCTAAATAAAAGTTTCAAATAGATTATCTTTCTACCTCACAGATTAAGTCATCACAAGACTTTGTTTAACTGAGCACTCAGAGGTAAAACTTTTTTTCTTTTTCAGTTAGGGTCAGTCATATTTAGTGCTTTTGGAACAGCTATTCCAGTGCTTAAAATGTCTTTATAAAACATTTAATCAATCAGAATTGCAATTTACCAGTAAGAAAAAAAGACACCAGTGAACTTTTAAAAATCAGACCTCTCAAACCACCACCACCAGAAATGCATGTCCTGTGTCTTTGGAAAGCTGCAATTTTTTGGGCTTTGTAATGGTATGAAGCAGCCATTCACAAGCTACCAGATTTAAAAAAAAAAAAAAAAAAAAAAAAAAAAAACACAACCCACCACCGTTCTGATTATCATACTTCCTGTCCCCCCCCCCCCCAAAAAAAAACCCACCAATTCTTCCCTCTTGAGAACTGCTACATAGAAACTAAATACTTTTTTCCACTATTGACAAGCTGGAGTGAAAGCTTTCAGTGGAAAACGTTCTTTTTCTCTAGAAATCCATGAGATAGCAGCTGTTCGTGATACAATAATTTAAGTAGAAACAAACAAGTCAGTCATCAGAATCTTAAAAATTCAAATGGCCTCACGATTAGCAAGACTTTGATACACTTTGCTGAGCAAATATGATGCTTCCAGGATCAAACTGTACAGTCACTGCTTTAGGATCAACAATGATAAGGAAAAGTTGAATGCCCAATCCTGCACTTACTTCAGGATCTACACAGGAAGTCCAAAGGGGCAGAGCAACATGTTGTGACGGTGTACCCCATAAGGCTTTATGGGGGTGTGTGCCTGTAAATATATGTATGATGTTACTGGAATATGGTTTTGCTAAAAAGTTATATCTCTGTGAAGGTAATGATCCACTGGATCCGTTCAGCCTATTTGTATGTATTTGTCTATGTTGTATTTAGAGTTATGAACATTGACTATATGCTTGGTTGGTTGTATGTGGACTTTGGAAAGCAGCTGAACAGCTCTCAGAGAAAAAAACTATTCTCAGTTAAGCCCAGTTGAGAACCAATCAAGCAAACAATGAACTTTGTAGAAGCCCATCCACACCCGAGCCTCCTCAGGAATGCGGCCTGACTGGTGGTGGTGAGGGGAGTTCAAACCTGCTACTTTGTCCATGTGCTCTGAGAGTCAATGTGGACTCTGGATAAGAAGGAGGAGGGGCTCTCCGCCCACAGGGAGAAGAAGTCTATATAAACCTGGGAGAGACCTCTCCATTTTGTTCTTAGCTGGCTCAAGCAACAGCCCTCCACCCCCAAAGGATTCCTGGAAGAAACTGGAACAGAGGACTGTGACTGTGGGGGTGGGGAGGTGCGAGTGATTGCTGGACCCAGGCTAACAGGGAGTTTAGCCTGAAAGAAGGAATTCACAGAGGGTGAGGCTTTTTGCTGTAATAGTGTTAGATTTGCGTGTTCTGTTTATTTTGTTTGGTAATTCACTTTATTCCGTCTGTTACTACTTTGAACCACTTAAATCCTATTTCCTATCTTTATTAAAATCACTTTTTACTTATTAATTAACCTGGAGTACATGTTGGTACCTGGGGGGCAAACAGCTGTGCATATCTCTCTATCATGGTTATAGAGGGCGAACAATCTATGAGTTTGCCCTGTATAAGCTTTATACAGGGCAAAACAAATTTTATTCACGGTTTGACCCCGTTGGGAGTTGAGCATCTGAGTGCCAGAGGTAAGAATACCTCCTGCCTGTTTCCAGGAAAACCCACAGCTGTTAGGGGATGTAGCTCAGACCGGGCAGGGTACTGAGGTCCGGACCTAAGCTGTTGGGGCAGGAAAACTGAGTCAGGAGTAGCCTTGGTACTTCAGGTGGCAGCTCCTAAGGGGTTTCTGTGATCTCAACCCGTCACACATGTACCCATGTGTACCCAGAGAGGTACAAATTCTGGACACAGTGTAGGCCATGAACAGCAAATCTATGTTTCCAGAGCCCCCCTGCCTTATGATTCAGGGGTCACAGAATGGAGGAAAAGAAGAAGGGAGGCTCATGTCCTACTTTAGAAGGATTGTTGAATACTTATGGTTAGAACAAGCTGCTCACTTGTGAGCAGTATATGAGCTGACTACTTGACCACATTCTTCAGGCAGCACACAGGAATTCTAAGGTGGCTAATGAGTATGGTAGCAACGTCTTCCTTTCAGTTCTCTCAAGAGCTTGTAGCTATCTCAATATTTTCCACTGGCTCTGTGGATACTCAGGGGTGTGTATATACAGTGGCTTCCCATCAAATCTAGTTGAAAAATTCTGAATTTTGAGGGGGGAAAATTGTGCTACAAGTGTCATTAAAAACATGAAATGCATAGTAGGCTACCTATCAGTTGATGTTCTGTGATCATGAAAATAAACCCCAAAACATAAACAAAGGTAGCATTAGCCAGTTGAATTAACACGTTTCAATTCACAGGTCGTGTCGCATAAGTAAGTAAGTTCAATTCACAGGGATTCCAGCTACAGATGGCAGCTTCATATTGTGGTCAGGAACTCAGATTCTGCTGCTTGGAAGCTGCATCTTCCACTCCTAGCTTCCCTAGTTTCAGTGGCCTACCACCTAGATTATGCTGGTGGAACCTATACGGTGAATAAAGTCTTATATATTATCACACCTTTGCCGAGTGATGGCAGATTATGGGACCTTGCTGGTTGGTAGAGAAATCCAGGACATGGAGTCCAGGTATTTCTTAGTGTAACTTATTTTATTTACACTATATGTACTAGTACCTACACAGAATTGGTCACACAAAACACAGGCCGACCCTCTTTCAGGATCTCAACCACAACGACAGTGCAATATCCACTGGTAGCAACTAACTAGACAATACTTGGGGCAGAGAGTCTAAGGCAATGGGCAAACTCTGCCACAGTTTACAACAGCTCCCCAAAATGAAAGTACATCACAAGATAAACAATCCAGCATTTCATCAAAGACTAAACAATGCTCTTGTGCTAAGGAAAAATAAACTTGCAAACCTATGTGTAACAGTGCACTCTGGAGACTCCTACCATGTAGATACAATTTAAAAACATACAGCTATAAATTTTCACCTGAGCGCCTTTGAAGAAAGTTTTATACCAATTTGTTATCAATTACCTGCAAGAAAACCCATTTTCCTGCTTGTTAGTAAAGTGCACACCACTGTATATGAAAAAACATAAGCATGGATAACTTGCCTTACATATAAATCTGCATGGTATTTCTTCCCATTTAAAACTCCCAGCAAAGTTGGATTCTCATTATTTCTAAAATTGAGCGTAGAATCGTACACAGCTGAAACTACAAGGGAAAAAAAGCTGATTTTACAAACAGTAAAACAATTTTCAAAGTTAATAGGGTGGTCTTAGTCATATTTAAGGTGCATATGAAATGACATTTCATGAACAATTTCAATTTTCCATATTCATTCTCTCTCAGACAGTGGATATATTTAAACATATGGCCTCCAGCAGCAGCTGACAATAGTTAAAGTTGTAAGCAATGTCAAGAGGACATGAACAAATTCAAATACACATTAGTAGAAGCAGGGCATCTAAGCATGCTTTTCAAGACCAGTACCAACATAATTTACTTTTAAAAGGGTTATCTTTTTCTCCTATGATGAATAGGTGGGTGGCTGGGAGACAGGAAAGAAGAAACTAGAGGTGATTAATACAAGAATGAGAGGATACTGAAGGAAATTGAATGGTCAAAAAATTAAAACTGATAAAAGAAAATATATTTTTGCATTAAGTGTTGAAGAAACTGCTACAAGATACAAAGAGTCCTGTGGCACCTTAAAGACTAATTAAAGTATTGAAGCATAAGCTTTCGTGGGCTAATAACCACTTCATCGGATGCATGCAGTGGAAGTATCCAGGGGAAGGTATAAATAAGTAGGCAAGAACCAGGTTGGAGATAATAAGGTTAGTCCAATCAGGCTGAACCACCTTATCTCTAATTAGGGAGAATGAGGTATTCCTCTAGCAGCTGAATTGGAGGTGTGAACACCGAGAGAGGAGAAGCTGCTTTTGTAATTAGCAAGACATTCAAAATCTTTGTTCAATCCCAAATTGATGGTATCAAATTTGCAAAATGAATTGCAGCTCTGCAGTTTCTCTTTGCAGTCTAGTCTTGAAGTTTTTTTGCTGTAAGATACTGACCTTTAAATCTTTAATTGTGTGTGCAGGGAGATTGAAGTGTTCTCCTACAGGTTTTTATATGTTGCCATTCCTGATATCTGATTTATGTCCATTTATAGTTTTTATAGGGACTGTCCAGTTTGGCCGACGTACATAGCAGAGGGACATTGCCGGCACATAATAGCATATATTACATTGGTAGATGTGCAGGTGAATGAACCAGTGATGGTGTGGCTGATCTGGTTAGGTCCTGTGATGGTGTTGCTGGTGTAGATATGTGGGTAGAGTTGGCATTGAGGTTTGTTGCATGGATTGGTTCCCGAGTTGGAGTTATTATGGCGTAGTGTGCTGTTGCTGGTGAGAATATGCTTGAGGTTGGCGTGTTGTCTGTGGGCCAGGACTGGCCTGCCTCCGAAGGCCTGTGAAAGTGAGGGATTGTTGTTCAGGATGGGTTGTAGATCACCGATGATGCGTTGGAGAGGTTTTAACTGAGGAACGTAGGTGCTGGCTAGTGGTGTTCTGTTTTCTTTCTTGGGCTTGTCTTGCAGCAGCAGGCTTCTGGGTATATGTCTGGCTCTGTTGATCCGTGTCTTATTTCCTTGTGCAGGTATTGTAGTTTTGAGAAAGATTGGTGAAAATCTTGTAGGTGTTGGTCTCTGTCTGAGGGGTTGGAGCAAATACAATTGTACCTCAGTGCTTGGCTATAGACAATGGATCGTGTGGTGTGTCCGGGATGGAAGCTGGTGGCATGAAGGTAGGCACAGCTGTCGGTAGGTTTTCAGTATAGGGTGGTGTTAATGTGGCCGTCATGAATTTGCACCGTGGTGTCTAGGAAGTGGACCTCCCATGTAGACTGGTCCAGGCTGAGGTGGATGGTGGGGTGGAAGCTGTTGAAATCATGGTGGAATTCTTCCAGAGTTTCTTTCCCAAATCACCAAATTTGAAATAATTGTGTGAGGATGAAGTCACAGAGCTCAGCAACCACTTGTGCTGTGGCATCATCAGGGATACTATTCCTGACAGCTTGTATTCCATCTCTGTGTGGGACATTTGTGTAGAGTCTACATCCATGGTGGCTAGGATGGTGTTTTTTGGAAGATCACCAATGCATTGTAGTTTTCTCATGCAACAAACCTCGACGCCAACTCTGCCCACATATCTACACCAGCAACACCATCACAGGACCTAACCAGATCAACCATACCATCAGTGGTTCATTCACCTGCACATCAACCAATGTAATATATGCCATTATGTGCCGGCAATGTCCCTCTGCTATGTACATTGGCCAAACTGGACAGTCCCTACCAAAAAGGATAAATGGATATAAATCAGATATCAGAATGGCAATATACAAAAACCTGTAGGAGAACACTTCAGTCTCCCTACACACACAATTAAAGATTTTAAAGTCACCATATTGCAGCAAAAAAACTTCAAGACCAGACTGCAAAGAGAAACTGCAGAGCTGCAATTCATTTGCAAATTTGACACAATCAATCTGGGATTGAACAAAGATCTTGAATGGCTTGCTAATTACAAAAACAGCTTCTCCTCTCTCGGTGTTCATACCTCCAATTCAGCTGCTAGAGGAATACCTCACTCTCCCTGATTAGAGATAACAAGCTGGATCAGCCTCATTGGACTAACCCCGTTACCTCTAACCTGGTTCTTGCCTACCTATTTATACCTGCCCCTGGATACTTCCACTGCATGCATCTGACAAAGTGGTTATTAGCCCACGAAAGCTTATGCTTCAATACTTTAATTAGTCTTTAAGGTGCCACAGGACTCTGTCACTTCTGCAATTCCAGACTAACATGGCTACCTCTCTGATTCTCTACTACAAGACAGTGAGGTCAAAAGCATAACATAGATTTTAAAAATAAATTAGTCGTTTAAGTGACTAACATTAATAGTTGATCTAGAAAGCATAAAAGTTTACTTGGGATATAAACCCGCTTTCTTTGCAATATGAGAGGTGGGAGCAAACTTTCCCCACAGTGTTTTCATTCATTTGGGGGTCTTGCAGTCTCTTCTGAAGTATTAGCTACAAGCCACTGTTAGAGACAGGATACCAATTTAGACTCACTATAGCAGGGGTCGGGAACCTATGGCTCGCGAGCCAGATGTGGCTCTTTTGAGCCTGTCATCTGGCTCGCGGCGCTGCTGTGACGGCTGGGGGGCGGGGGAGGCGGTGTGGCGCGGCTCTGAAAGCAAAGCTGGGGGGTGGGGGAGGCTGTGTGGCCCGGCTCTGAAAGCGAGGCTGGGGGGCGGGGGAGGCGGTGTGGCGCGGCTCTGAAAGCGAGGCTGGGGGGCGTGTCACTCCTCTCCTTCCCTCGCTGGAGTTCGGTCACAGCAGCGTGACCCAGCGAACAAGTAAGCAGGGGGGGGGGGAGCCGTTTGCCAGGGAGCATGGAGAGGAGGCTGGGCTGGGAGCAGAGATAAACCGTTTGCAAGGGAGCATGGAGAGGAGGCTGGGCTGGGAGCAGAGATAAACCGTTTGCAAGGGAGCATGGAGGGGAGGCAGGGCTGGGAGCAGAGATAAGCCATTTGCCAGGGAGCATGGAGAGGAGGCTGGGCTGGGAGCAGAGATAAACCGTTTGCAAGGGAGCATGGAGAGGAGGCTGGGCTGGGAGCAGAGATAAGCCGTTTGCCAGGGAGCATGGAGGGGAGGCTGGGCTGGGAGCAGAGATAAGCCGTTTGCCAGGGAGCATGGAGAGGAGGCTGGGCTGGGAGCAGAGATAAGCCGTTTGCCAGGGAGCATGGAGGGGAGACAGGGCTGGGAGCAGAGATAAGCCGTTTGCAAGGGAGCATGGAGGGGAGGCTGGGCTGGGAGCAGAGATAAGCCGTTTGCCAGGGAGCATGGAGGGGAGGCTGGGCTGGGAGCAGAGATAAGCCGTTTGCCAGGGAGCATGGAGGGGAGGCTGGGCTGGGAGCAGAGATAAGCCGTTTGCCAGGGAGCATGGAGAGGAGGCTGGGCTGGGAGCAGAGATAAACCGTTTGCCAGGGAGCATGGAGAGGAGGCTGGGCTGGGAGCAGAGATAAGCCGTTTGCCAGGGAGCATGGAGGGGAGGCTGGGCTGGGAGCAGAGATAAGCCGTTTGCCAGGGAGCATGGAGGGGAGGCTGGGCTGGGAGCAGAGATAAGCCGTTTGCCAGGGAGCATGGAGGGGAGGCTGGGCTGGGAGCAGAGATAAACCGTTTGCAAGGGAGCATGGAGGGGAGGCTGGGCTGGGAGCGGGGATAAGCCGTTTGCAAGGGGGCGTTGGGGGGAGGCTGGGCTGGGAGCGGGGATAAGCGGTGTGGGGGAGAGACCGGGCTGGGTGGGTCAGTTGGGGGGGGTTGGAGGAAAGGAGGTTTGGGGGGGAGAGACCGGGCTGGGTGGGTCATTTGGGGGGTGGGTGGGAGGGAAGGAGGTTTTGGGGGGAGAGACCGGGCTGAGTGGGTCAGTTGGGGGGGTGGGAGGGAAGGAGGTTTGGGGGGGGGGGAGAGACTGGGGGGGGGGGGGAGAGAGTGGGCTGGGCGGGTCAGGCAGGCGGCAGGACCCTGGCTGGCAAGGGGCCAGTGGGGGAAACCCCAAAGCAGTGCAGGGCTAAGGACTCCACCTGCCACTGCTTTGGGATTTCCCCTGCTGGCCCCTTGCCAGCTGGGGTCTCAGCTCCCGTTGCCAGCCTGGGCTTCGGGGGAGGAGAGCGGAGCCGGGGCAGGAGGCGAGGCAAGGCAAGCCGGGGGAGGGGGGCAGTGAGAGCACGGCCGGAGCCGGGGGAGGAGAGCGCGGCCGGAGCGGGGGGGGGGGTAGGGGAGGGGAGCGCGGCCAGAGCGGGGGGGGAGGGCGCGGCCGGAGTGGGGGGGGAGCGCGGGGGGGGGCTATTATATGGCTCTTACTAAAATAAATTTCCAAATATTTTGTTTTCATGGCTCTCTGAGTCAAAAAGGTTCCCGACCCCTGCACTATAGGCTGATCTAATCTGTCAATTCCCTTGTAGGCAGATGACTAAAATGAGAATCATTGGGATATGCATTTCAAACAACTCAACTGCAGCCAAATTCTCAACTAGGGAATAAAACTTTCTGTAATTCAGCAGATGGCCTGAATATTTCCCAGCAACAATAAATAAAAATGGCATAGTACATTAAAATAGAATGCCATGGTACAGCTTAGAGACAGAAAGAGGGAGAGAAAGGGCACAGGAATAGTTTACAGAGATGGAGGGTTTTTATTTTATTTTGAAGTAATAGGCTTCAGAAGTCCAGAAGCTAAATACGTCAGAACCTCATAGTTGCAAACAGACCAGTCAATCACACACCTCATTTGGAACTGGACGTACACAACTAGGCAACAGCAGAGACAAAAAAAAAATTCAGCAGCAAATAAAGTATAGTATGGTGTGTAAACAACAAAAAAATTGAAAGTTTTTAATAAAGATTAGAAAAGGTAAGCAAACAATTTCTGTGCTTCTTTCATTTAAATTAAGATAGTTAAACACAGCATTTTACTTCTGCATAGTGAAGGTTCAAAGCTAAATTAAATCAATGTTCAGCTCTAAACTTTTGAAAAAAACAGTTTTATTTAGAGTTACAAACATGTCAGAGTTACGACCAACCTCCATTCACGAGGTGTTTGTAACTGAGGATCTACTGCAGATTGATTTAAGAGTTGGCCTTTGAGACACTATTTCTCTGCTGGGTCATAGAATTGGCAAACAGTAGTTGGTTCTTCTGACCTGATCTACTCCCATTTGAAAGGTCAAAAAGCGGGGGGGGGGGGGGGGGGGGGGGAAATAGCTCAGTGGTTTGAGCATTGGCCTGCTAAACCCAGGGTTGTGAGTTCAATCCTTGAGGGGGCCATTTAGGGATCTGGGGCAAAAAATCTGTCAGGGGACAATACTCGATCCTGCTAGTGTAGGCAGGGGACTGGACTCGATGACCTTCAAGGTCTTTCCAGTTCTAGGAGATTGGTATATCTCCATTTATATAAGCACTAGGGAACTGTTATTGTACAGCAACACGATGTGTAGCAGGCTACCATGGGGTGGATTTACACCCCAGTTTGCCACAACTTAAGTATGTGTGGACGAGCCCTACATGTTGAAAGTTAATTCTCTTTCCCGGAAACATGCTAAGAATTTCAAATTTGCATTGCATAGAATTTTTTCTGGAATTGTGGGATCAGACATCCTGTATGAACAGGCACTGAGCTGGAAAGCTTAATGCCTGCTCAGCAAGCCCAAACATGGCCCATTCTCCTCCCATTTATCTCTGTCCCTGAGTACATCCACTTAACTCAACAGGTGAAAAAATCAGTTGAGAAGAGAACTGGGTTCATAGCGTGTAGGAAGTTTGGTTTGATCTTTTAGAATTTGGTATAGAACTGTAGGGTACAGTGTAATAACCAGCACCATATGCAGACTATTTAGATCAGGAGTGGGCAAGCTACAGCCCACGGGCCACAAGTGGCCCGCGAGCTCCTGCTGGGGGAGCGGGATCAGTGGTCCCACTCTCCTCGGCGAGGCGCTCTGAGAGCGCCCCAGAGAGCGGGGCTGGCTGCTGGCCAGGCACGCCGCCCAGAGAGCATGACTGGCAGGCTGCCCGGGACAGCGGGCTGCAGCCCGGAGCTGGGGACAGTGGCCCGTGGCTGGCCGGGCGCACCGCCTGGAACCAAGGACAGCGGGCCGGCAGCAAGCTGTGCGGCCCAGCACTCCCGGACGGGGGTGCCAGTCTGACCGCGGCAAGCCGCAGGGCCCCACGCTCCGAAGCGGGGGGTGCCAGGCTGACCACAGCAAGCCACGGGGCTCCGTGCTCCCAGCCCAGGGGCTGGCCGGAACACTCCGCGCCACGGGCCCAGTGCCTGGTTCAGCAGGTAAGCAAGTTGGTGGTGGGGACTTAGGTGGTGGGGTCGGGGGCAGTCAGGGAACAGAGAGCAGGGGGGAATAGATAGGGGATGAGGTCCTGGGGCAGGTCTCCAGAGGGGGCGGTCAGGAGACAAGGGGGGGTTGGGGCCTTCCCTACCCAGCCCTCTGCACAATTTTGAACCCTAGTGTGGCCCTCTGCCAAAAAGTTTGCCCACCCCTGATTTAGACCCCACTCTGAAATCCAACACAGCCCTGATCCTAAATGTTCATGTTCACTAGGTGTTTTCAGCTGATTCTTATTGGAAATAAATAAAGAATAATAATCCTGAAACCCCCAATGAAGCACATTCCTAGCTGTCTGTTTGCACACTAAAGATAGGAAGGATCCATCTTTTCAAGGTCTCATATTTCAAAAGCCTCTTAGGGGAAAAAGCACTTATTAATCCCTGTGTTACATCTTTAATGATAAATATAGCAGTAATGAGACAGTTTAATGCTACTTGTGCAATAAAGAGTCTGTTCGGTTAGTTAATCATTACTTAGCAGCACAGAAACCATAAAAACAGGATTCATTCTGTTGTATTACCCTATATACATAACAGTTAGCTTGTCTTCATAGGGGAAAAAAATATTCCTTTTCAGTCTAACTAACCTAGAGTATGATAATCAGTCCCGAGGGGAATACTTTTTAAGGATATACCGGTAAGCTCATTTGTTGTTTGCATGACACTACCAAATAAAAAGACATAATTAATACTGTACTCAGGATTAACACACTTAACGGGAAGTGAAGTAACTGTTCAAATTAATTCTGTCGAAAGCTTTTCCACTTTGCAAGCAGACAAGGCACAACTATAAATTTATAAAACACAACAATGGAGGGATCAAAGAAAAACTGAACAAGAAGTTGCCAGAAAGTTTCTATAAATAAAGTGGCATTAATACAAGTTGTGTTTTCTTATTCAAGAATTGGTCAGATTTCACATTTTAAATGTTGGAGAGGAAAAAAAGTTTAGAAATGGCTATTAAGGAGGAGTTGGGCCAGTGCATCTATAACTGGACAGCTGATGTCAGCTGGGTTTAAGAGAGGACACCTAGGCCTAAGGAGAGGAATATGAGGGAGAAGAAGAGACATGGAACCAGTGAGTCTGGGAGGGGCTGCCAGAATCCTCTAGGAGAGGAGGCAATCCTCTAGGAGAGGACCCTCTGGGAGAAAAGGGCCTCTGTTACAAGGTACACTGAGTCCCGTAGAAACGAGGCTCACACAGTAGCTGATAAAAGTGGTGAGTTTACTGAAGGCAAACAGTGACACAGCCTCAACAGGGGCCCCTTGCAGTCACTGAGAGACGGGAAAAAGCCTGACGCACCGAAGCAATGCTCAGGATGAAGCCCAACATGCTGGGGCATGCTGACACAGAAATACCCATGCATATTTGCATCTCATACATAGCTCATGAATATCAAGCACTTGTTTTGCAGTACTGCCTTACTTTACATTTCTAGTTTCACGCAAGCTGAATCTCACACAGGCCGAGTAAACAGTTAACAGCTGCAGGCTGACAAGCTCTTCTCAGACACACACACACACACACACACACACACACACACACACACACACACACGAGATGATAAGGAGGCAAGGCCATTCCCTGGGCCGATAACCTCGACTGACAGTGCGTTACCCTGGAGACGAGTTGGAAGCGGATTGCATTTCCTAGCAACGGCCCGTTACACTTTCTTCCGCATACTACAGCCTCCAAGAAGAAATTCTTGGGGATGGACCTCAGTGAGCTGAGGATGGAAGATTACTGCAGGATGCCCTGAAGCAGGACATATGGAGAGGTAAAGGGGAAAATCCCCTGGGAACTGTAGTCCAGATGGGCCGAGAAACTGTGTGGATTTTACACTTATGTTGGAGAAATAAAACTGCCTAGAAAAACTGTGCGACTGTGGGTCCTTTGTGAGCTCGGGAGAAGGCCAGTCAATTACACCAACCATTTCCCACAGAAAACTGTTCATTGAAACAACCTATTTTCTGACTAAAACGTTTCATCAAAAAATTCCCAACCAGCTTGAACCATACTTAACAGAGATTTCTTCTGTCCAAAATGCTGTTTGCTTTACAACACTTAACAATGTGAGTGAATCAGGCCAAGGACTGTTTTAAAATTAGACACAGACCTTTTCCAAAATTGGAGAAGTCTAAATCTTGATCAGCACGGTATGGCTCAGGCCTTGTCTACTTTCCTTGAAAAGAGAGTGTTCTCATTGTGTTCCTTAGTCCTTTATTGCACATGTTGGTCAACTCCTACATAGGATATGTACTCCTTCTTGCCTTCATGTAACTGAAGAGGACTATGCTGTGTGGCCCAATTTTCAAAAGACAAACTTACCACACTCATAAAAGCTATACAACAGTAATGTTATCTGCTGCTCTTGTGAAAAGCTCTACAAAATCTGACAGATACATAGCACATTACTCAGTGCAGAATATTGTGTTATGGGTAACTGTTCAAGAGATGCTTGGTGAAAATCTGAGCCCATTGAAGTCCATGGGAATTGGGAGATTGACTTCAATGGGGTAAGGACCTTTTGAACAATTAGGTTATCTTACCTATAAGTTGGTGTTCTAACTGCATACATATCCACAACTCCAAAAGGATTGCTAGGTCTGGACTAGCTATCAATACACAAACAAGTAGCTCTATACATTTTTGGTTTTCATAACCGTTTTATTTGCTACAGGCTGCAATGCACCTAAATCCCCCGAAAATAACTTCCAAAGTTGTGTAATCATTGTACCAAGACCAACTATGGAAGAGACAGCAAAGGGCTGGTCTTCACTCCCGCGGTGCGGGATCGATCTTCTGGCGATCAATTTATCGCGTCTTGTTAAGACGCGATAAATCGATCGCCCCGGGCTTCCCTGTCTACTCCGGAACTCAAGCTTGCCGGGAGGCGCAAGCTGGAGTCGACGGGGGAGCGCGCCGCCGACTGCCGCCACCATGAGGACGGCAGGTTAGTCGGCGGCAGATACGCAAACTTCAGCTACGTGATTCACGTAGCTGAAGTTGCGTATCTGCAGTCGCCCCCCCCCCCCCCGCCCTCCCCCAGTGAGGACAAGCCCAAAGAGTCAACTGTGATGAATTGGCATTCTGTCTGTACTACTTCTGAATTGTAGATGGTTTTATTAAGCCATAATCTTTATACAGTAGAACAGGGGTGGGGAACCTCCGGCCCGTGGGCCTTATACAGCCCGCTAAGTCATTCCATCCGGCCCACGGCGGGTCACGGCTGAGTCAGGCACTGGGCGTGGGGAGAAGATGCACACGGGCCGCCAGGCGGGGGCGGCCCCGCGCTGAAGCCCCTGGGGGCATGGGGAGAAGACGCCCCTGGGGCCGCCGCCGGCCCCGCGCTGAAGCCCCTGGGGGCGGGGGCAGAAGACGCACGCGGGCCGCCAGGTGGGGGCGGCTCCGCGCTGAAGGTAGGGGCCGGGAAGCGCCTGGGGGAGCCACGGGGAGCTGACGGTCATGGGGGGGGGGAGGCTGTGCTGGGGGGCAGGAGACTAGGCTGGATGGGGTGGGTGAGGCGTGGGTGCGGGAGGGAAGGAGGTTTGGGTGGGGGAGGGGGGAGGCTGGGCTAGGCAGGTCAGGCATGGGGGCAGGAGGCTGGTTGGGAATGGGAGGGGGGAGGAGGAGGTTAGGTTTAGTGGGATGGGCCAGGAAGGGGTGGGGGAGGGAAGATGGGGGGGGGGAGGCTGGGCAGGGGTAAAGGAAGATGACCCCCTGGCCTACACCCAGGCTGACAGCGGGAGCTGACTGGGGCAGGTCGCAGGACCCCGGCTGGCAAGGGGCCAGCAGGGGAAACTCCAAAGCAGTGCAGGGCTAAGCATTCCGCCTGCCACTGCTTTGGGGTTTCCCCCGCTGGCCCTTTGCCAGCTGGGGGTCTCAGCTCCCGTTGCCAGCCTGGGCTTCCTCGGGGGGGGGGGGGGGGGGGGGGGGGGGGAGGAGATGACACCGGCCTGCGAATGACATCATAAATGTGCAAATGGCCCTTGGCAGAAAAAAGGTTCCCCACCCCTGCAGTAGAACCTCAGAGTTGCAAGCTTTTTGTTGAACCTCTGAAACAAAGACAGTTTTGGGGAGCTCAGAAGAAAGGGGATCTGACCTAAACTGAAGTATCAAACCAAATTAGGGGTTTTGTAAGAAAATGGAGAACTAGTCAGCTCCCATGGAAGATGAGGCCTACAAATTAATGGGTTAAGAAGAATTCTACCAACTCTGCCCCTCTGATCCAAAATTGTGGCTAATTAACAAGGACAAGACATGTAACTATAGCCGGAAAGTGGGCAATATGCGGATAGCTGGCCCAAGTTTGATAAGAAAATTCAAGGCACAGTGGCACAAAGCTGAATGGAGGAGAATGGCTAAACCCAGATCTGTGGGGAGAGGCAAACCCTAATGGGACCCAACAAAGGAACACAGGGATCTAAAATGCTTTTACTCTAACAAAGATGTTACACAGACCAGTGCTGTGATAGCCTACAGTGGGCCCAGGGGGTAGTGATCCTACCAATGGAAAACCCAGAACTAGCCCTGACAGTCAGTAAACCTGATTATTTCACACCCAAAAGGAGAATCAAAAGTTTCCCACTGGAGCTGGATGGGAAAAAGGCCTAGCAGTTGAGTACAATGGAGCCCAAGTAACTCCAGAGGTGGAGGAGGACCCCTCAAGAATCACCCCTGATAGAGTCATTACCATTAAAGGAATCATGCCAAATCAGGGGCCTAAGGATGTTGGGATGCACTCCCAGCCACCAACAGAGGTCTTGCTGTGGAATGACTTTGAATCCTGGCCCGAGGCCACTTGTGTGATTACTCAGAGTGTAAAACAGAAAGCAGCATGTCTGAGGCTAAGCTGAATCCAGCTGATGAACTAACTTCAGAGGGAAGGAAAGTGGGTTCCAGTGACCAGTGACCTTTTGAACTGCTCTCTGTATGAGAGGAGAGTACAAGCCCCCCTGACCCCAATGAGAGAAGAGCGGGAAAGTATGGCCTCCCCGGACGAGGAGCCCCTGGGTGAAGTTTGTGTTGGCCTTTTGGAAAACACTCACTGAGCCCATGCCTTTCACCCAGGAGAATCTAGCCAAAGCTGGGGACAGACAAAGTCTGATATGATCACACTGCATATGTTTGGGCATATGACACAGGTGAACAAGTTATGGTGCTCATTTCCATGCACAGGAATAAATTCCAAGCTGCCGGGGAAGGGCTGTTTTAAATCAAACTTTTCAATGAGGTAAACTATGTGGCTGAGCTATTTTAAATCGCTCCCATTGACACCGAGTGTGTATGCGAACACGACAAAACAATATTACAGCAGAGAGAATCTGGCCCTGGGAGGGGAAAGAAGAGGTTCTCCACATAGATCTGGTAGCAGAAGCAGGGGACAGCCCCTCCCTGGAGTCCTTCTCTCTTTCTGACCCCTTGCCCCCCCACATAGCAAAGCAGAAATCAGAGCAAAGCTGCAGGCTTATCACCAGGTATTTTCCAATAAGCCTACACACATCTTGCATGCTGTCCAATTAAAAGTTCACCCTTCAAGCTTACTGGAAAAACAGCCCCAAGCCTGAAGAGAAACTGCTGATATGCTGGAGTTAGGGCTGATCCAATGGCCAATAGTCCATGGATATCCCACAATGTACCTGTACCTGAGAAGCCTGGGTCAGAGTCTGTGGGGATCACAGAAAGCTCAGTATCATCACAGCATCCGATACATACCCCATGCCTAGAAGAGATGAGAGCCTGTCTAATTCCTGACCACAAGTGACCTCAGTCAAAGTTACTGGGAGGGGTTGCTGGCCTCAGATGCCAGGCTTAAATCAGCATTTACCACCCCAATCAAGCTCCCAGTTCCTAGTCCTACTCTTTGACCTCAAAGGGGCTCTCGCTACCTTCTAGCAGCTGGTAAGATAAGGGATGGGGGAGTTTGGCCTGGCACATATAGGTATTTGCATCTTCAGCCAGACATGGGACGAGAATGTGACCCATGTAAGGAGCATGCTTCACAGCATTCACACAGCAGGCCTAACTATAAAGATGGAGAAATGCAAGGTTGGAATGGCAGAGTGGGGTCTCAGCCACAGAGTGGGGAGGAGCTGCAGAACTTGCAAAAGTGGAAGCCATTAAAAATTGTGATACTCCCAATACAAGGAAGAAAAGATACAATCCTGTACTGGGATGTCAGCATATTACAGGAGACTCGTCCCTCACTTTAGTACCCTGACCTATGTAAAAAGGGTGAACCAGGATCTGAACGCTGTCAATAGGCCTTCTGTGAACTGAAGAAAGTCCTGAGCACAGACTCCGTTCTGGTAAGCCCAGTCTTTGACACATCATTTATGGGTTTTAGAGACACCTTTGACATGGGGCTTCGGGCTGTGCAAATACAAAGCGATGAGGGGGGAGAAGGGGGAGGGGGAGAGACACCACATTGTGCATCTGAGCAAGAAACCGCTTCCCTGAGAGAAAAACTATATGAGAACTGCAGAAGTGACAAAGAGTCCTGTCTTTAACAGAGTTAGTCTTTAAGGTGCCACAGGACTCTGTCACTTCTGCAATTCCAGACTAACATGGCTACCTCTCCGATATATGAGAACTGAAAAATATTTTGGTAATGGTGTAGGCCCTCAGCAAATTGTAGCCATATCTTTTCGGATGATATTTCACGGTGTATACTGACCACTCACCTGGTTACATCAAATGAAAATACAAATGCCTAGTTGCTAAAATGGAACCCGGTGTCCCAACATTATGATATGGAAATGCTTTAGGTTAATTTGGTCACTAATGCTCTGTCCAGAAAAGTCTGTGATGTGCTGGACAGCCACCCTGGCTAAATGTCCACTTGTCTAAGGGGGAGATGAGACAGATGCGACACCTGAAGCGTAAGGAGTTCAAACAACTGTATTTAAATGTGCCAGACAAGCATGAACTTTGGGAACAATACAAAATTAACTGGGTTTCCTGCCCAACCTTTTGAAGCTATGCTCTTAGGACAGGGCGATTGACTGGTGATTACCAGTTTCAGAGTAAGCAAAAACAAGTTAGCAGAGCTGCCTCTCTAAATTTTGCTGTACAGTCCTAATCCATTAGTCTTTGTGAGCTGGTAGAAATATACACCAATGGGGACTGTAGTTAAATTTTACAGACACATTCTAGAGGAAAAAGAACAAGGCAGGACGACAGCAGGAGACTGAAATGATTATTTAGAATTTGCTCTGTGTGACTTTCCTTACCTACATTTCTCAAACATTGCACGGTGACAGCAAATCCCTTTGTCCGGGGCAGCAGATGATACTTGAGTTTAGGCAGGCCTTTGGCTTCAGCTACCTGCATGCTGATTTGGTGCTTCTGCTCTGTGAATCTCGTGCCCTCACAGTGTATCAAAAACTGAAAGCAAGACAGGGCTGTAGTTAGAAACCCAGCTCACACATTGATCACAAAACAAACATTCACTAGTTTGAATTTCTTTAAACCTTCCTTCTTGTTGGATGTATTTTGGGAATGAAGGGGACGAAAGGGAATAAAAACCTTGAAAACCATATTTTCCTCCCAATCGCTCTTTTGTCTGGTATTACTGTTCAGATGTATTATCTCAAAGGAGCTGTACTAGAGCAGGGGTCTGCGACTTCAGAAGTGGTGTGCAGAGTCTTCATTTATTCATTCAAATTTACGGTTTCGTGTGCCAGGAATACATTTTAATGTTTTTAGAAGGTCTCTTTTTATGTCTATAATATAGAACTAAACTATCGTTGTATGTAAAATAAACAAGGTTTTTAAAATGTCTAAGAAGCTTCACTTAAAATTAAAATGGAAAGCCCCCCATACCAGTGGCCAGGACCTGGGCAGCATGAGTGCCACTGAAAAATCAGTTTGCATGCTGCCTTTGGCACCTGTGCCATAGGTTGCCTACACCTGTACTAGAGACAGGCCCAAACCAGAACTTCAGATTCCAACTCCCCTCAACTATAGGAAAGTTCAAATACAGATCTTGATCCATATTTCATGGCTGGCTTCTCAGGCCCATTCCCAATAAATATTTAAAAAAGGGATGCATCTGTGGCAGTCTATACTATTATGTTCACCAGTTTTACACGACTATGATAAATGATGTACAAAGTATGCCTTGTGAGGTATCATTTGAACCGTAGGCCTGCTGAACATTATTGTCCTGGTAAAGCACCGGTGGGCAAACTTTTTGGCCCGAGGGCCACATCGGGGTTAAAAATTGTACGGAGGGCCGGGTAGGGAAGACTGTGCCTGATCCCGCCCCTTATACAACCCCCATCCACTTCCCACCTCCTGACTGCCCCCCTCAGAACCACTGACCCATTGAAACCCCCCCCACACTTCTTGTCCCCTGATTGCCCCCTCCGGAGACCCCCCATTCTAACTGCTGCCCCAGAACTCTACCCCCTATCTAAGCCCCCCTGCTCTTTATTCCCTGCCCCCTCCCGAGATTCCCCCACTATAACCACCACCCCATGCAACCCCACCCCCTAAGCCCTCCTGCTTTGTTCTCTGACTTCATCCTCCCAAGATCCCCACCCTAACTACCACCCCCTGAAACCCTACTCCCCTTCTAAGCCCCCTTGCTTTGTTCCAACTGCCCCCTCCCAAGATCCCCCCCACCCTAACCACCACCCACCAGGACCATACTACCTAACCCCTGCCCCTACCTTAGTCAGCTGGGCACTCCTGGACTGGGCCTGGCCAGAGAGCATGGGGCCCTGCGGCTCCCCGTGCTCCACCCGGCCAGGGAGCGTGGGGCAGGAGCAGCCCGACTCGCGAGCACAGGGACCTGCGGCACGCCGGGCTCTGTCGGCCCCGGCCAGGGAGGGCAGGGCCCAGCGGCTCCCCACTCGAACCGGCCCCCGGTCAGGGAGCGCAGGACGGCCCACCCGCAAGATGGGGGACTCGCCGAACACTGGGCTTAGCTGTCCCCCGACTAGGGAGCATGGGGGCAGCGGCTCCCTGCACTCCACCCGCCCCGGCCACGGAGCGCGGGGACCCGCAGCACACAGGCCCAGCCCAGCCAGGAACAAGCTCGCGGGCTGGATGAAAATGGCCGGCAGGCCACATGTGGCCCGCGGGCCGTAGTTTGCCCACCCCTGTGGTAAAGAATGTGTAGCAACACTATATGAGAGGTTACAAGATTCGACTGTATGATTGTTACTGAAGTGTGTTATAACTCTGCACAAGACTCACAAACCAGTTTTTCAGAGAGAAAAACCCACTGGGCCCAGCCAGGTGTTGAAGAGCTATCACCGGCTTTCTTCAGTAATGGGAAAGTGCAAATAAGAAATCTACATTTCATCACAGAGATGGTCCAATCCTCACATCCGCAAGTGAAGGCCAGTTACATTTATGGGCTTTGTCCCTCAAAACACAACAGTGCCCTAAACTCCACTCCCCTGTCACCACTTACCCAAAAATTTTCAGGATAATCCCGGATATTGAGCAAACTCTGCATGACAGTTCTCCGATCTTCCTCCCATTTACGCTTGCAGAATACTATCTCTAGGAAATACCACATCCAACCAATGATAGGCACGTAAGAAAGTTCCTTTTTTGCAAGTACTTTGGAACTCTGCAAGAAAGAGCATAAGAAAAGCATTACATTTCTTGTCAACACAAAAAAAAAATCTGTTTATTGAATTTTGTGTGTACATGAGACAAAGGGCCAAATGTCAATACACTGACTCATGCTGAACAGTATCTTACTGTGAAGCTTGTATCATTGGTTTTAACAATCAAAGGTTCTTCACAACATCATCAGGTAGGGAGCAGAATTTGGCCCCAGTCGTGAATAAAAGGAAGTTGTATACAATTTTACAAATCCACATAAGCTAAATTGTTTTGGAAATTGAGGAACTCATGCAAGGGGTTAAGCTGCCAGCCACAAGAAATAAGTTCTGGATTTATCCAGAGGACCAATATAAACATGGGCAGTGGCAAGTTCCTGTATGAGATCCTGCCAACATGCTTCCATGCAGAGGGAACAGGATTAGTATTACGAATGAAGGAGTGATTCTCTTTGCATGTCTTTGTTATTGAATCTGAACAATCTGTTGAATTTTTTTGACTGTCCATATCACAATCAGCAGTCTACCCTTACAACTTACTGGGCTGGTCCTCACTACTGCGGGGGAATCGACGGTAGATCACGTAGCTAAAGCTTGCGTATCTGCCGCCAACTTACCTGCCGTCCTCACGGCAGCGGCAGTCGGTGACGTGCTCCACCGACGACTCCAGATTGTGCCTCCCAGCAAGCTGGAGTTCCGGAGTCGACGGGGGCGCCGCGGGCAATCGATTTCTCGCGTCTTTCCTGTCCCTAGCAGTGGTCCTGACCATATAATTGCTAGCTCCTTCATCTCTCTCTCTCAGGCTACCCCTGCATCCATTTCCACCCACTAGGATACCTTTCTACCACCAATACCCTTCACCTTCTACCTAGCTATATGTTTTTTGGATTGTCAGGAACCAGGTACAATGGTGAATCCACTTTACAATATTTCATAATTATTAACCACCAAACCCTTTCGCCCCAAAGAAAAAACCCATTGTAACATTTGACAGACCTAACATATTTAACTTTAAAGGGATAAATAAAATGAGTAAGTTCAATTTTCTGGTATACTGCCCTTTAAATGTGATTTCTTAACTAGTTTCTTATTTTTTCTAAGGGCTTTTTTAGTAACATTAAGAGTAGAATCTCTTAAATGGGTCTGAGTATGCAACAGTAATGAACATGCTTAGCTTCACTTTCTTCTCCTTCCCCTCCCCTTGCCTGATGCCTTTTTAGTTTCTGCTTTGCTATTACTAGTAAACAGCCTCTGGCAGAGCCTGGGAAGGCTATATAGCAACAAATCAGTGAAACAGTCTATAGTAAGTGGTCTCAAATACAACAAAGTGCAGTAAAACTGAAAAAATTAGACAAATATTTTTCTTCACCTTTCATTATAGTATATTTAGGGGTTACTTTTACTACTATCTTTTTTCAGATTGAAGTGTGATTTTCAAGTTGCTTGCATCTCCTTAATATAACTTTACAGTTCTTACAAAAAACAAACCGTCTAAAAGAAAGTGCATAGGTAAGGTCCTATGTCAACTACATATCTGGAACGCAGTCCCTTTAGCAATACTTGCCCCTCTTGTTTCCAATCAAGTTCTGACAGGGGAAGGTTATGAGGATTACTTTGTGGTTTTGGAGCATTCTGGGATCCTCAGATAGCAGCTGCTACAGAAGTGCAAAGGACCACAGAATTAAATGGGAAAGAAACCTCACGGGTGCGTGGAGTGCAGTGTAAGGAAATAGGATGTATTGTATTATGCATTAATTAGAAGCAGTCACAAGCTATGCACTGTCTCACACAAAACAGTTACAGAACTATACAGCCATATTTAGAGCATGCCTGTTGGGTATCATCAAGGTGTCTGCATGAATAGATTAAAGATTCCCCCTTCCGGCTGCAAAAGCTTGAAGTGGGCCTTGCACTGTGCCAAAAGATGAATAAATCCAGGCTGTTTCACACCAGTCAAGGAAGAAAATTTCAGCTAAAATCCCTCCCTGACAGTACCTTGACCCCAGATATTTAAATCTAGGAACCATTAACTCAGGTGCCTCAGCTAATCTCAGCTGCCACAACCATAAGGTGGGGAAGAACATGGTAGTTTTCCAAACAGCCACACAGCTTTACAGAACAAAACCAAACACCTTGAATTGCAGCTGGAAGCAAAAAGAAAGCCAGGCCAGAATTAGATAGGCAAACACGTTCCTCAAAAGAGGGGAAAAATGTAATACACCGGTAATAGTCAATGTGTACTGTACCGAAAAGCAGAGACTAGAAAGAAAAGGTTTAAGATTAGCAGCCGTGTTAGTCTGTATGTAAATAAGACAAGGAAGACTTTGTAGCAAAACCTTCCTCATCTTATTATAAGAAAAGGGAAGATTGACCTGCAACAAGGCCTCTGCAACACAACTTCAATGACAATTATTGGTCTCCATACAAGGGTAACTGGGTGAAATTCCAGGTTATGAAAAAGGTCAAAGTAGATAATCTAATGATTCCTTCTGGCTGTAATCTGAGTCTACAAAGGTTATGCCTCCAAAGCACAACAAAGGTTCTAACCATTTCTTGTCACCAACTACTGTTCAATTCTGCTTTCTTAGCCTATGCAAAAACTGACAGTTACATGCAGTGGTAAATTCTCTACTCTCCCCCAGTTTTGATTAAATAGAAAATGACAGGCTGGTATGATGGTTTAAAAGTATGTAAATCATTACTCTACCTATGCTGGAGATAAAGAATGTATGCGGAGGCAATTTGGACACTTCAGTTCTGTCCAGTATGTGGATATTCAAGGCTATATTGGATTTGTTTCTTGTTTTCTTCTGCCAACAGCCTCCCCAAAAAGATCTTTTTGGCATTGGAGTGGATAATCCTTTTTAAATGCACATGAATAGAAATGGAATTATCTTATGCTATTTTGTGCCAGAAGTCTGCATTAACTGTAGAAGGAAGTTTCTAATTACAGAGAACTAATTACAGGAAGGAAGTTTTTCAATGAGTTACATTAGCAAGACTGTTCTCTTGTGGGAGGAATAAATTAGATTTGTAATATACAAATTATCCCCTCCTTTTTCCTAGTGTATAGAACTAGAATCTGCTCTGTGCATATATCATGTAATATGCAGAAGAAAAGCATGCATCCACATGTATTTTATCCCAGTCTCTCTCCTTTTAATGAATTTTTTTAAAAAAACCATTGTGCAGCAAGTTGCTGGCACTATTATGATGGGTCCCGTGCTCTCTCTTCTTGTGAGGGGTTCAGGGCGCCATTTCTTGTCCCTGAACAGGATATTAACTGCCCCACTAGTATCCTAGAAGAGGGGAGTGGAGGGGGAGGGACCCAGGCCCACCCTCTACTCTGGGTCCCAGCCCAGGGGCCCTGAGGATAGTGGTAAAGCCACTTGAACTAGTTATTCCTGCCCCTGGGCTATTTCCCTCTCCTGCCCTTCAGCTTGTGACGGCTTCTTGCCCTCTCTCTGCACAAGCTATGTGTCCCTTCACCTAGGGTTTGGGTCTTAGTTCACTACAGCACTTTTCCAAATTCTCCTCTGCTTTCCTCCAAACTGCTCTCCACTCCAACACCAAATCACTCTGCTCCCACTCCTCCAAACTGTTTTCTGCTCCAACTCCTTTCCTCCTCTGTCTGCCTGAAGCAGGGGGTTTTATTGGGTTCCTAACAGGGCTTTAATTGGTTGCAGGTGCTCCAATTAACCTGCTGCCAGCTTCCCTAGTCTACAGGGAGCCAGCCTTAATTAGCCTCGAGTTTACATATTTCCCCTCAAGCACTCTACCACAGCTCCCTGACCATCTCTATCACAATATTAATCCTCTCCTGTAGCCTTAAGATTTCACCTTCCCTGCAAGACACATTCCATTGAACACTACTGTGTGACTGCACATTCAGATATTGCCTTCCTGCAGAAAAGGAGGAATTTTAAGGCCCCAGAACTATATTACAATCGCATGTGTGACAATTAGGATGCCTGCTGGGATTAAAGATGGATGATAACTGAAAGGACATATTTCTTCATATACTCTAGCTCTGAAATGGATTAGCTTTTGTTGTGCATGCACTTGTGTGTTCAGTTACAAACACCTGTGTGATCAAGTTCCATCTGCATGAATGGCTGCAGAGAGCAAATTTCAATTCTACATATACATGAGTAACCACAGAAACTGAATTTTAGATTTGTGCAAGTGTTTTCATACTTACCCACTTAAAGAAACCCCTTGCTCCTTATCTGTGCAGTCCCAGCTGCCTAACCAATACAGCTTCAACCATGAACACCACATACTGACAGAAAACTAAACTACTTTAAAGAGCCAACAACAATTTGTTTAGAAGTTCAGATAACAATTTTAATGAAACTATAAACTGTTAGCAGCAAATAGGCTAAATCTGACTGAAATCAAATCATCAAAAAGTTTCACAGCAAATTTGTTATATTTCAAAAACATAGCACTCCCAAATTCATTTTCCCCAATCTAGAACAATCCGAGGATACTAGAATGGAGTTGAGGGAGCATTTCCTTAGCCCCACATCAGTCTTCATAGAACCTTAAGGTATGCTTAATTTATAAGTCTACTTTCCTGAATTTTAATAATTCTTCAAAGTTAATGTTGCAATAATATTTTTACACACACACACAGATCTGTGTGACAAAACTTGCACACGCCTGCCTGCACGAGTCCCATTTTTGTTTCCTGCATTCACTTTTATAAATAAAAAGGGAGTGCTCTCAAACAAATGAGCAATTAACATGAACGTGAGACATGGGTCCCTACTGGACAGTGACCTGGTAACAACACAACAAAGTACCTAGCCTCATGTCCAACTCTAGGATTATGCTCGATGCCTTTACAAGTTATCACAACTGTCAAACAGTAACTTCCTTAGGTTTCATTTCTATTGCCATGTGGATAGATTCAGAACAATTAACCAGGGCTAAGAAGAATTATCTGACTCATCTGCACTCCATAAGGTGTGTGTTTTTAAAATAAGAAAACATTAACATTAAAATCATGGTTCTGTGCCAATAATTTTCTCTCAGATGATCAACCTCAAATAATATTATAACTTCCCTCCCCCTTTAGAAATAGATTTCATTTTGCAGCCAATATTATGAACTGCTCAGTGGGTAACATACAGCAGTCTGAACATCATGCTTTGCCGAGGCAAACAGTCTGAATGCCAGTGAACTAACACCACTGTCACTGCATATTATACAGCACTTTTCCATCAGCAGATTATCAAATCACTAAGCAATGGAAAGTCAGTATCAATATCCCCATTTTAACCTGAGGCACAGAGAAATGAAGTGACTTGACAAAGTCACCCAGCAGGCCAGTGGCAGAGCCAGAAATAGAGTCCACATCTCCCAGGTCCCAATCAATATGGATCCTTCACTTTTTATTACATATAAACAGCAGTTTTATGACAATAGATCTTTCCACTTTGAAAAGTACCATAGTTCCTAAAAAAATAATGAGACAGAGAAAAGGGTAGAAATGCCTTATCTCCATTGTTTTGCATCTCTTTCTCTTTAGTTGCTTTGTTCTAATCTTCTCTTTTCATTTTTCTAAGGTTCCCTGTATTATACGTGGCCCACCTCCTTGAAGCCCAGATGACCTTACAGAATGCTTGTTGCCCTGCAGCCAATATTACCTTTCTTTAAACTAGAGTTAAAAAAAGAATATTGACTTGTTCCTAATTTAACTTTTACATGAGGACATTGGTTTAAAACAGGGGTCTCAAACATGCGGCCCGGGGGCCACATGCGGCCCGCAAAGCCCTTCCCTGCGGCCCGCCAAGCTTCCTCCCCCCATAGCAGTTTGCAGGACGGAGGGGCCAGAAGTGGAGGCTTCTCTGCTGCCTGGCTGGGCCGTGCGTGTTTATAGCTCTGGACTTCCTATATTGCTCTTGCTTTGTTTGCCAAACAGCTGTTGGTGGTGCCTAGCGCTTTCCAGGAGGGAATGGGGAGCTGCGTGCTCAAAGGAGGAGGTGGGGCAGGGGTGGGACCTCTTGGAAGGGGTGGAGTGGGGGCGGAGCCGGGGCAGCGAGGGCAGGGTGTGTGTCAGTGGTGCGGCCCTCGGGCCAGTGCACTAGTCCTCATGGAAGGGGTGGAGTGGGGGCAGAGCCGGGGCAGCGAGGGTATGTGTGTGTGTCAGTGGTGCGGCCCTCGGGCCAGTGCACTAGTCCTCATGCGGCCCTCATGGTCATTTGAGTTTGAGACCCCTGGTTTAAAATGTCTGAAAAGGCCACAAACTCCAACTTGAAACCTTGGCAGAGAGTAAGTGAGCGGGCATTTTAAAACTGACATTTTCCCCATCCCCCTTCAGTCGTTCACTGCCAAATCCCCAGTCACCTCTCTTCACCCCATTCCCATAGGGTGCCATCTTGTTATGTTTTATAAATGACAGTTTAAAGAATTAAGAATAATTTTGTTGATGCCCTTACTATACTCTTCCCAAGGAAACTGTCAAAGCTGATTTGTCTATGATTCTATGAACTGGAAGGGACCTTGAGAGGTCATCTAGTCCCTGTACTCCAGGCAGGACTAAGTATTATCTAGACCACCCCGACAGGCATTTGTCCAACCTGCTCTTAAAAATCCCCAGTGACTGAGATTCCACAATCTTCACCCGTTTAAAATTGAAGATCATTGCTTCTTGTCCTATCCTCACAGGTTAAGAACAATTTTATCCCTCCTCCTTGTAACAACCATATGTACTTGAAACTATTATGTCCCCTCTCAGTCTTCTCTTCCCCAGACTAAATCCCAATTTTTTCAATCTTCCCTCATGGTCATGTTTTCTAGACCTTTAATCATTTTTGTTGCTCTTCTCTAGAATTTGTCCACATCTTTCCTGAAATGTGGTGCCCAGAACTGGACACAATACTCGAGTTGAGGCCCAATCAGTGCAGAGCTGAGCAGAATTACTTCTCTGTCTTGCTTACAACAGTCCTGCTAATACATCCCAGAATGATGTTTGTGGGTGGTTATCCTTTTTTTGGATACAATGGGCCTGACCCTTATTGATATAATCCAGTTTCACTCCATTGATGATAATGGTATTGCATTGATCTACGTAAGCTGAATATCTGGCCCAGTGCCTGATTTTTTTCCTGCCTGTCCAATTTTGTTTTTATTGTTTCTTTTCAGCAGGGTGAAGAAGCAGCTAAGTGCACCTGCATGCTGTTCACTGCACCCTGACAACCAGACCAGAGAAGTTCCTTACAATACAGAAGTGGAAGAGGAGTCCAAACAACCCATCGGTTCGGACTGAAAAGGAGTTTGTTTGAAAGCCCTGTCAATTTCCAGTTTTTATTGGGGGCATTTCCTATTTAATATCCAGTAACACTATTAAAACTCTGAGGTTCCAGGGCTTGCAAACACACACACCTATCAATAATGTCACTCATTCATGGAGTCCTGCAGAAAATGACACTACCAGTGTGACAAAGTAATTTGCACACATGAAAAAGTTTCTCAAATCAGTTTTTAAACTACTAATTTAACTAATTTCCTGCTTGCCCCTTTTTTCTTCCCCAAATATTACCAACCCAAGACATTCAAAAATCATGAGTCGGGCCTCAAAGAAAATGTGAGATTTTTACAATAAAATACATTTGTTATTTTCATTTGCCTCCTGAGTCCTTATGACCCAAGTGCACCCTATTTGCAAGGCTTCCCTTTGCCACCAAACGGGCTAGCACTTTTTTTTTTTTAAATGAAAGTGAAGATTCTCATGGAATCACTTAACTACAGGAACAGAGGCTTTAAGAAAAACACCGAATATCCTGAGACTGATGATCATACCAGGAGACACAGCAACATTCCATTCCCCCCTCAGAAATCCCCCACATTGACAATGAATTGTAAGACTTTTCCTGATAAATTTTCGAACTCCTGAGACAGCTGAGCTGCAATTAAGGTGAGGAGGCAAAGCAGCTGTTAATGGGAAAAAGAAGAGGAAACGCGGAAACTCAAAACCTGTAGGGATATTTTTTAAGTAACAACTTAGAGAGCAAGAAAGGGATATTTTTTAAAAATTGCCTTCACCCATTTAAAAACACAATAGTCACAGGGTTATGTATTTTCTGTTTGGGGGATGAAGTTCAAACTGTGTAGCACTGAGAGTTTGTGCACAACTGTGACATTGTTAAGAATCATACATAGACAGTCTTCCTTATAGCTCCAACTCTTTAAGGGTCTGAGTACCTTCAAATCCTATTGAAATGAATGCCAATAGAAGGGCTCAGGACCTCACAAAGTTTTGGGCCCTGTGAGTTACTTGCTCCATTGTTGCTGTTTGTATTTTGTACAGCGCAGCACCCAAAGACTTAAAATCCGAGGAAGGAAAATAAATTCATCCCAAAAAAGAAAAAAGGCAAAGATACAAACATTCAGTAATAAATCAAAGAAACCAGGCCAAATATAAAGAAAAAGACATTGATTTAGTGCAGTAGAAATAGAGCCCTACCAAATTTACTATCCATTTGGGTCAATTTCAGTCATAGGATTTTTTTAAACCATTAATTTCATGATTTCAGGAATTTACCTCCGAAATTTCAGGGTGTTGTAACTGTAGGGGTCCTGGCCCAAAAAGGAGTTGTGGGGGCATGTCAGTATTGCTACCCCTATTTCTGCACTGCTGCTTGCAGCTGCCCTGCCTTCAGAATTGAGCAGCGGCTGCTGGCTGGATATCTAGGTCTGAAGGCAGAGCCACCACCACCAGCAGCACAGAAGGATGGCATGGTCTGGTATCGCCACCCTTACTTCTGTGCTGCTGCTGGCAGGACACTGCCTTCGGAGCTGGACACCTGCCACAGTCACCGCTTCATGGTCTGAAAGCAGTGCAGAAGTAAGGATAGCAATACCCTGACCTCTTTAAAATAACCTAGCCACCCCCCTGCAACTCCCTTTTGGGTCAGAACCCCAACAATGAACTCCTCGTGAAATCTGTCTAATGTAGGGTAAAAGCACACAAGATCAGATTTCACAGTCCATGACACATTTTTCATGGCCGTGAATGTTGTAGGGCCCCAAGTATATAGTAACTGCTGAACAGTTACACACAGTGTAATGGCTTTCACAAGGAGTCAAGAGTGAAACTAAAACAGGAAAATGGGTTACTTTGGGAAGTTGTAAAACACAACCAGGGACCAATTTTCTTACCTACACTAGTGCAATCCCATTCAGCAGTGCTGACCAATGGGAGAATTTCGGCATTAGATATTAGTTCTATACAAAATCAATCAATCATTCTCCAAACACAAATTATGGTTTATGGAAGAAAATCTATGTCCCATGTTCTTCTAAAAATAGAAATTTAAAGCATCCATCTGCAAGCTTCGTGGTTCTTTTAGGTCTGCATTCTCAGCGTCACGGGTTAGTAATAGTGCAGAAAGGGTCAGTGCGTAGATATACAGCACCTGGTGTATTTATGAGAGTGACAGTTTTCTTCTATGGTTTCTTACATCTATTACCTTCCTTGAGCACACAGCAAGTCCCAAGCATGGTGAAAAGGTTATAAAAAACCCTTCCAGAGCAGCAAGAAGCTTATAACGGATTCAGCAAAATGCATAGCCTGAGGAGTTTGGATAATAATTTTCCTCATTTTTTCCTGCCTCTGAGTGTGACAAGGGCATTTTTATTATTAGGTCCCTGTCATAATTTTACAGGATTTGTGCGGTTGCCTGTAAAGCCCCACAGAAGCTCAGAACATGGGGTTTCCACATCAGTGTTATTCCCTATTTCCCATACTCCAGCACAAAGGAAATGTCAGACCAACACTAGTCCATTCTAGTGTAGAGGCTTTGACAGGGGTCAGAAGCAAATTCTTAAGAAGAGGATACAAGATCAATGTAATGGACCATTGTAACATGTTTATGGGAGGCAGAGGGTGGGGGGGGGAGGGGGGAGAGGGAAGAGAGACGCTATCTTCCTAGCCCCTAGCAGTTAGGGTACATCTTCACTGCAGAGTTAACTCAGATGTTTCCCTTAGTCTCTCTCCCACTGCAAACAAAATGTTGTCTGAATGTGGAGAGGTTTTCTGTTTGGGCTAGCTGGCTCAGCTAGGACTGTAGGCTAAACATAGAGTAAGGGTTTCACTCACTCACTTTGCAGTGAGGACACAAGCTAAAAATCTCTCAAATGCGGATAGTCTTCCAATGTCTTCCCACAATGCCCTGTAGTGTTCAGGACAGACAAGATCTCCTACAATTCACTGGGGAAGAATTGCAGAGCACTTCAGTTTACACCAACACAAAGAACCATGGAAAATGCCCCAAGAAATCCTAGTGAAACACAGGGGAGTGCAGTGAGGAAACTAACTTGAGGATGGCTTTGCAGTGGCATTGCTCACACCCAGTCGAGGCTAAACTGACCCAGATGATGACCACTCAAGTTAGCTCTGCAGTGAAGACATACTTTAAGTGTCAAGAAACAGAGAGGTAACCATGTTAGTCTGGAATAGCAGAAGTAACAAAGTATCCTGTGGCACCTTAAAGACTAACTAAAGTATTGAAGCATAAGCTTTCATGGGCAAATACCCACTTTGTCGGATGCAAGCAGTGGAAGTGTCCAGGGGTAGGTATAAATAAGTAGGCAAGAACCAGGTAGGAAAGAACCAGTTAGTCCAATCAGGCTAAACCAGCTTGTCATCTCAAATCAGGGAGGGTGAGGTATTCCACTGCTTGCATCTAACAAAGTGGGTATTAGCCCACGAAAGCTTATGCTTCAATACTTGAGTTAGTCTTTAAGGTGCCACAGGATACTTTAAGTGGTTGGCTTCTGGCCTGAATCATGAAGGTTAATATCCCATGTAGCAATAAATGTGGATATTTTAACCATATGAAAATGTTTACTCCTTTTAAAAATCTTACTGAATTCCTGAGCTCAGTGAAATATGGTAGTGTTGAGTTCCACAGATAAAAGGAAATATTTTTAACGTAGAACTTAATCAGTTTAAACTATGCCTTTTTTTTTATACCTAAGTGATCCTCTCCACACCAGTCATTCATTTTTCTGTATACCTTCATCATATCTTTTATTCATGCTTCCTCTGGATAGTCCTAACCCTGTCACTCTCTCCTCCTATGGAAATCTTTCCAAACTAGGAAAGACCGCAAGATGAAGGGGGAAAAACACTACGATCACGTAATGCCTGCACAAGAGCTGCATGAAATTTGGATACAGATCTGGTTATGTATTAAAATATGAATGTTTTCTGTACAAGTTAAAGGTGAAATTTAATTGGTTTAAATGCTAATCAGAACTCACCCCTAAAACCCCAAATCTTTCACAAAAGTTCCAACCACAGAGAAAGTCGATTTCATAGTTGTGATTAAGGATTACGATGGCATTCTCTTTCCCGTACTTGTGGTAACTCTCTGGGTCAGTGTAGAGGGTGCAATCAGTGCCTGACCACCATTCCAGCAACATCACCATCTCTGGAACAAACAACAACAAACAAATGAATATATAAAATACATGTGCACCCACAAATCACTTCTGCACTGAAAGCATCACTTGCCTCTTACGGGACATAGCAAAGAAATCATTGCAGCTCATCTAGGTTGAATCTTTTAACATCAGTCACGCACTCGTGCAGTTGAGCAGAGAGTGGGGGTGCAGGCTTAGACAGAAGATAAGTAGAACACCACTTTCTACAGTGCTCAAGTTATTTTTAAAAAAAGCTTTTGGAAGGAAGGCAGGAATCTGCTTCCATTTTATGGGAGAGCTTGTCGGCACTCTAGGAACTCTGAAGGCTGAGGTCAACCTACAACCTTTAGCTAGGCTTGGAAAGATTCGATTTTTATCAGTAAAGGTCAGTAAATGTCTATTTCACTGTACACACACAACCCAATGAAAAAAATATTTCCATCAATAATAACCAAATGTACAGATATACGAAGAAATATGCTGCTGGAGAATTTAAGAGTTCGATTTAAGGATATTTACTTTACATATTTTGACCTGTGATTTGACAATTTGCATTTTAATGGTTATAAAGCTTTAACTTTTTGAATCTCAAATATCTACTGTCACTAAATATTGTCTGAACCGATCATCAACATCTGACCCTCCCCTCCAGTGATTTCCACAATTGTAAAAAAATTAATGGATAAAAATAGAAAATACATACAAATAAATATCAATATCCATCAAAATTGTAAAAATAAAATAAAATAAAATTTGGCCAGTCTACCTATAGCACATAGGGCCTGATCTCAGCAACCTTCTGAGGCACTCAGAATCTTGCTTTATCAGGCTCAAACTCTAGGGCTCTTAATCTTATCTGCAATATGAAAAAATATAATTGCATATTCAATTATTTTGTACTAGGGTGTTCATAAAGTACCATCATAATAACCACCTCCTGCCCCTCTGCCTCCTCAGATACGTAGAAGAGAAGGATGAATACCCACTCCCCAGATCATACCCCTCTAAATACACAACAAAAGCTTGTTTGGTAGCAGGTGATTTCTTGGCGCACACCAAGCGGTTTATCCTCCTGTTCAGGTAGCGAAATCAAGAGGGCTGGGCAGAGAGGCAGACAGGTGGGATCAAAGCCACAATGTTTTCCCCTTGGCTTGGGGTGGGCCTCAAGTACCCATTGCAAAAAGATTGACATGAGTAAAATGACCAGTGATGACTGTCACTTCAAGCACTCGCCCAAACCAGGTGGCAATGGCATTGGCCCCATTGTCTGCTGAGCCAGAGAACCCTCTCTGAACATGGCCCTTCCTACTGCTGACTGACAGGAGGCACTCCTTCCAGCAGTGCTAAGACAGTGGAGGGAGGGGCCAGTCACCTACCATGTTGGCAGCTGCACATCAAGTATTTTACACACTGGAACAGCTGTCAGTTGGGAAGGTTCATTCTATGGCAGGGTGCCCATTTCATAGAACCTCTCACTGTTGCCAGCTTTGTCTAAGGTTTCGCTCTCTGCTACTCAAGCAGCAGCTTTCTCAGATGACCCCGCTCCATGTAATTGGATCAGAATTAGGGACCCAATCCACTTTCTGCTGTAGTAAATGGACAGTGAGTTGCGCTAAGTGATTATCAGATACACATCTGCTTGGAATTCAGCACAGAAATGGATTCCAGCGCTGCTTTCATACATCTGTGAGCATTAGAGTTTGGCTGTAAATAAAAGGGATAACTATTTGCTTCTAGGTTACTTCCACCTATTGGTGCAGTGTTGCTTGCATGGACATTATTGCAGTGTTGCCTACTATCACAGTTGTATCATGGGTCTCAATATCTGGTGTTTTGTTTTAAGCCTAAACTGCTATAATCAGAAGATTGCATGAGAATCTTGACATTCATTTCTAAAAGTTTGTAGCTCTTGTGGTTGGGGGAAAATGTTTGAAAATGTGACCTGAGTGCACCCTAAAGTCTCAGAAACTAGAAAGCAAATCAAAATTTCAACAGTTATCTGTTTTGATAGCTTCATTTCTGAGTGCATGGGATTGGCAATACAAAGACAAAATTCTGGTTGACTTCAGTGAGAGCTAGATTAGGTCCCTGTGTTGGTGTTTTCCCCTCAAGGACAGATGCTAGAGCTAAGAAAAATTGCTAAGAACAGCGTGGAGTGGTTGTCAGGGAAACAAAAGGAGAAAATTTGGATCAATTAAAAAAAATCAAAAACCACAGTTGTATGCAATAAGAACACATGAATGACCATACTGGGTCAGACCAATGATCCATCTAGCCCAGTACCCTGTCTTCCGACAGAGGCCAATGCCAGCTGCTTCAGACAGAGTGAATAGAACAGGGCACTTTATCAAGTGATCCATCCCCATCGTCCAGTCCCAGCTTCTGGAAAGATCGGAAGCAGGCCACCCTTTGAAACACTTGACATTTCAGGTTTAGTTTTCTAAACCAGGACAACTGGGAACAGCCAAGAACAAATATATTCCTTTTTTCAGTAATCATTTGGTAATTAGTTGCCTGAAGCTTTGGGAGGGAGAGGGGGTCGGTGCCAAAGTTCCTGTCAGCGCCGCAGCAGTGTGTGCAGTCGGGAGCCATGGCTGAGGCATTAGAAGGGGCTGAGGTGCCTGCCTTTGGTGCAGTCAGCTTCAGGGTAAGGATCTGGGAGGAGACCCCTTACCCTTATCAAAGTTTCTCCTAGGAGACTGCTGTGCTTCTTGCTTCTGCTCCAGAGAGGGTGAAGCTACATGTCTAACTGGTTCAGATTGGGCCAGGGAGCATGGGGTAGAGGGTTTAAACTTTTCCCCATCTCCGAAGGTGGCTGCAGGGATTTTTCCCATCAAGAGCATTTTAAGCCACAGGTCCCTGTCGCACCGAGTTCTTGACTTGAGGCTCATACAGTGGAGGCACTTTGCAGGGATGTGGGTTTCCCCGAGGAACTTCACACAATGTGAGTGGCCAACCGACCATGGCATGGAGTCCTGACAGGAAACATCTTCTGAATCCTGAAGCCCCTGGCATACTGAAGTAGAAATGGCAGGGGAAAGTGTCTCAACAGGAGACAAGCCTGAAGAGAAAAAAAGTTTTGTTTTTTGTTTTTTTTAAACTACGTAACTATGTAACTACACTAAAAGGAAGGGAAACAATTAGGATGTAACTAACTATATTCTTTGTAGCTTTTTCCCTAGAGACCAGGGAAGAGAAACAGCACTGCTCAGAGTCGCATCTTCAGCCACGGACGGTTGAGAAGGAACTGAGGGGGATACGGGATGCAGGAGCTCAGGAAGATTTAACGAGATGGGACATACCATCTGCGCGCCTGCGTCCTGACCAGGCACTGCTACCAAAAATCTCCGATCAACGGCACCTAGAGGAGAGCACCCAGAGAGACAGCACTCAAAGTAGTAGTACTGAAACTAAAGCCTGAATAATTTGATAGCATCTCTAAGATTATGTAGCAGGGACAGAACAATAAGGATCACAGAGAGGAAGAAAATTTGTTCTTTTGGTTTTGCTCAGCTTTATATCCAACCGAGGAAGGGGGAAAAAATCTGTTAATTCATTCTCTTACCCTCATTTTGTACCAAATTCATCAGTTAAATCAATCATTTAAGAAGTTCAAAGGAACAGATAATTGTGTACGATGTTCTCCAAACAAACCATGCTTTATCTAGATAAGAACCTTTTAATGAAGGTCATCCTGTTTTATTGCGAATGTCACTTTCCCCCCCCCCCTTAAGAATCTGAACTGAGCTAATAATACATCAGGACGTTCACTATACAGGTACTTCACATGCATGTAGCAATTTAATTACATGTTTTCAACCTCAAATACATTCCATAGCAGAAAGACTCCATCTGTGCTACCTGGGTGTGATCCAGTATGATTTTTGCCTGAGAAAATACTGCACGATTAAACCTTTTGCCTCCTGCTTGCCTAGTTATTTATCATTGACATGCTTGTTCAGCTGCTGCAGAAAACATGTCCCAGAGTAAGTCCCAGAGTAAGCAGAGTCCCAGAGTCCCCAGTCCCAGAGTCCCAGAGTAAGCAGTCTGAAGTTCTTAACATTCCCCCCTATTCTTCCCACTCCTTTCAAATTCCTCTAGACCTCTCTCTTTGTGGTTGTCAAGTGACACTCCCTAGTGCCAGTCTGCAATAAACTAGCATCATGGGACCTGTTTACTCCCCCAGACTGCCATAGTAATTTATTATTTGGCAACTTATTGTGGCAGCTGAACAGCACAAGGGCATCTGCACATACACTGCCCACCTCCTCTGCACTGCTGCTGACCAGTGCAAATTAGCTATAACCCTCTCCTTCAATGAGGGCTTCTCTTTGCAAATCAGCCACACTGTATTCCACACATCAACTTGTTGAGAAAAACATGCCTTACCAAGTGCGCAGCTAGGGCCGAATGAAAATTCAGACTCAATTGTTTTACAAGGTTTTTCAACAAAAAGCTTTGCTTTCCACAAAAAAATTACACTTCTTAATAAAAAGAATCAAATGCCCCAAATCCAAAATATTTCAGATGGGATATGCTGCCACAATGCCTGACAGGAATTGGCTTTTCATTGCTTCATGTCCCCATTCTGCTCTTATAGGCTGGGGTCCCCATCCAGACTACATCTCCCATAATGCATCAGCTTCCCTCCACAAAACTCAAGAGCTGGATAGGTCATGGGAAATGTAGTCTGGCAAGGGAGCCAGGTCTATAGAAGAGGAATGGTCGTATGAAGCATCCAAACTACAACTCCCATGAGGCATCATGGCAGCATTTCAGAATAGAAATGCACCAAATTTTGATTTCTTTAAAACAAAAAGTTAAAATTTTCTACTGAAATACCCATTTCCTGAACAATTCTGTTCCCAAGTTAGCAAAGGGGAAACAGCAAAGGAGCTGTGCTTCTATACAAGTCTGTGGGACAAATTCTACAGTCTCCTCCTCATGATATGGCCCATGTAAGGTTCAGACAGAACTGCAGCATTTATTCTCAGGGACTGCTCAGTCCCTTCTTCCCGTCACCTGTGCAAAGTGCTAGCATTCAGATTTAACCAGCCCGAGCTCGGCTGGGGAGGCTACTCCAGCCCCTCCCTCACTGCTCTCCTCCCCCACAGCGTGCCACGTGAGCAGTGCTCTGGGGGGGTGGGGCTGTGCGGCAGAGTGTCTGGCTCTGGGGATCAGCACGGCAGCGTGTCTGGCTCTGGGCCAGACACACTGTTCTGAAAGGCAGCGTGGTAAAGGGGCTTGGGAGTTGGATAAGGGGCAGAGGGTCTCAGGGTGCAAAATGTTCCAAAATCATATTACGGGCTTGCTTTGCACTGGTGTAAGTGATTGACTATGCCAGGGGAAAGCAACAAAGAATAAAGCCGAGGGGACATAGAGGGTTTCCAAAAAACAAAAGGAAACCTGAAGATCAGAGATAAATGGTAAGAGATTTCTTTAAATATCCTGGAGGACTGGGAAAACTACATACTATATAGAAATGTCTAAAAGTCAGTACACAGTAAAACCTCCATTTAACGGACTAATTCGGGCGAGGGGGTGTCTGTTAAATCAAAAAGTCCATTATTTAATAATAAAAAAAATGAGCTGTCAGAGCAGCAGCCCGCCTGCCACAGGGTCGGGGCGGCAGCTCCGCAGCCCGCCCGCTGCCTGGACCCGGGCGGCAGCGGGGAGCCGGCAGCCAGCCCACCCGCTGCCTGGACCCGGCAGCCAGCCCGCCAGAAATGGATCAGGAATGCATCAGACTTGCTCAGAAATTTTGTCCGTTGCATCCGAAGTCCGTTAAATCGAGGTCCGTTAAATCGAGGGTTTACTGTATTTCATTTATCATTGAAGTAATAAAGTTGAGAACAAGATTCCAGAGGGGTTGATTCTCCCTCGCCCTACACTTTGTGTGGTCATTTACAGTATTGGCAACTGTCCCAATTTGTTCATAAGTGACATGACCTTTGGCTGGAGTTGGTTTCGCAGATAAGCGATATTCCAGCCTTCTAGTAAATTTGAGCCATCTGATGGAGCTCCGACTGGGATCCCACTGCTATAATACGGGCAGCAGATAAAAAGTACTTTGTAGTGGGCAGGATTGGGTGAGCAACAACCAACCAGACTCTGGTAATTTGACTCTTTCAAGTGGGATGTTTAGGGAGTCAGCCACGGTAAGAAATGCCTGAAAGTCGCAAAAATCATCAGCTGCTGTGGGAGGTGATGGCATGATTGCTTCATTAGGTGAAGATGAAGAAAACAGGAGAACTGGAGGTACCTCCTCATCCTGGTCTCCTTCCAGTTCCTCCTCCAGTGATGGCTGTGGTTCTGGAGGTCAAGACATTGTTGAGGAGGAGACTGATGGAGACTGGCGTGTTTGCAGTGGTGGGCGGAGGGAGGAAATATATGGGTGCATCCATGGGGGCCCTTGAAAAGACTGTGTACCCTTAACTGCGACAGGGCAAGGCTGGTAAGTTGATGTCAATTGCCTTGATGTTGAAGGGGAAAAAGTCTTGATAATCCCTCGTCCTCCTCTTCATTAGTAAGGACAGGAGGGGCACGAAGAGTGTGGTGATTGAGGAGTGAGGGACACATCTGTGTGAACTCCTGTGGGTGATCTCTCCTCAGTGCCTGTGTTGAGCACAGTGCCAAGGTGTGATATGGAAAACAGTCCGCAGATGGTGCCAGAGAGCTTTTTGGAGCCATACCTTTAGTGCCGGTAGGAGTTTGCAGCCCTGCTAAGAGAGCGGAGAGCTTCAGTGCAGAGTCGGGCCCGAGGGCATCACTCTAGCAGTCTGTTTTGCTGTTGCCAACTGTATCCTCCATGCCACCAAGAAGGTAAAGGGCTTGCTTTGGTCACCCACAATAGGAAGTGGCTTGCTAGCTGCTGTTGCACCCTGGCCCAGACCTTAGACTTACTTTCAGCCCCTCAGGTAGTCAGTCTAGGACAGTGGCTCTGAATCTCAATCAGCACAGAACTGTGGCCCATGTGACATTCTCAGGTACTATATGATGCAGCCCACCATAGATAATAGGTTGAGAACCACTGGTCTCGAGCAGCCTTGTGCTTCCTCTCAGAAGCCATTAGCACCACTGCTCTAGCCAGAGACTGCATTCCTGCAGTTCACACCTCAGGAGCTCAGGGAGGGGCTGCTCTCTTTAGTGTCAACCTGGTCAGAGGATGATCTTCCTTTACTCAGGCGAGGGGAGTGAAGGTTGGCAGATGATCATGTTGAGTTGAGGGTCTCTCTGGTAAGAATAAGAACCAGGGTCTGACGCTGGCCGCAGGGACTTTCCATAAGGAATAGTTTGGCCTGGTCTACACTGGGTGGGAAGGGTTAACCTAAGATACGCAGACTTCGGCTATGCGAATAGCATAGTTGACGTCTGAGTATCTTAGGTCTACTTACCTGGCCATCCACACGGTAGCGAATCGACCACTGACACGCCCGTCAACTCCACTTCTCGCTGAAATGGAGTACAAGACTTGATTGGGGAGCACGCTCGGGGATTGATTTATCATGTCTACATTAGACACCACAATCAATCCCCCATAGATTGATCACTGCCTGCTGATCTGGCGGGTAGTGTAGTGTAGAGTGTAAGGTCCCAGCCTTTCCTTGCTCCTTGCTTTAAGTCCAGACAGTAGGAACATGTCCCTCTCCTAGTCAATGGATACACAGTACGTGGCCATCTGTTATAGAGAATACAGCCCGCACAAAACAAACTTCTTAAACTCGGAGGAGCCAGGCATAAGGGTGAGGAAGTAGTTTCCCTGATGGAAATTAGGGAAAACAAAAAAACAAACAAGATGAAGGAGAAGAAAAGAAAATAAAGGAGCTCACTAAGTAAGGGAGGGGAAAAACAGGTAAAAGTCTATCTAAATAAAGTGGGCTTCGCTAACTGTTCTGTTCCAGATCGCAGGTGGTAGAAAAGCAACCGAGGGTGGTCGGACTGCTCAACGCTATTTATACTACCTGCGCACAGCGCGGGGGAGGGGAGGTGTGCATGTGGGGTCCGACGGGCACTGCTATTGAAAATCTCTGGACTCCAGCCACAAAGGCACTGCTGCACCTATAGCAGAGCTGCTGACGGCCCCGCGAGCCCGGTCCCAGCTCCCGCCGCGGCAGGCTGCTGGCAGCCCTGCGAGCCCAGTCCGGGCCCTGGCTCCTGCTGTGGTGGGCTGCAGGCACTTCCACGTGCCTGACCCGGCCCCTGCAGAGGTGGGCTTCCGGCGCCCCCGTGAGCCCGGCCCCTGCCACGGTGGGCTGCTGAACCCCCCCTGGCTTCGGGGGGCTGCTGGAACCTCCCTCAATCCCAACATGTCCTGGGGGGGCTGTTGGAACCCCCCATCCCAGCCCCTGCCGCAGTGGGCTGCAGGCATGCCCCCCTGGGGGGGTTGCGCTTAGAGGCCCGGTGTGGGAAAGGGGTCACCACTACAAAAGGTTTGAGAACCACTGAGATAGAATCACATACTACAAATAACTTTTTTAGGAAGCAGGAAAAAGCAGAATTATGATCTGGCTTCTCATGCACAGCATGTTAGATCTTGCTTTAGGGATTTATCACAAGAGCGGTGCTGTAGCACAGTATTTTAAACTAAACACATCTTAGAACCCGCACTGTTACATTGCATTGATTTTTGATTTAAGCAAATGCAGAATCATTCCACCTCTGCCACTCTGAGAACACTGCTCAAAGCACAACCACCACTTTTTATTTAGATTTCTTGGATTCCCAGACTCTTTCCTTGTCATCTTACAGTATCACAGGACTCTTGAGGGACTAGAACTGTGGCCCAGAGTTTATTTTACTTTCTTAACATGGTCCTCCCCATCCCAAAATCAGCAGTCTTTACCAATTCTTCTTTAAAGGCACAATGTCGGGCAACAACTGGCTTCAAATTGAGACCAATAGAAATGGTTTCTATAAAATATGGGGGGGGGGGAGAAGAGAAAGGGGGGAAAAATCCTTTTCAGGAATTGCAAACTAAATGTTGCAACTTTGTGCATAGTACATAAATCCTTCAAATTGACAAGACATTAAATGAGCTACTCTGGTTAGTTTCTTTTCCTCACCGAAAAGAAATGCCAAAAAATATACAGCAGAAGTAGTGAAAAACAATGTTGTCATATTTTTCATTTTTAATATAAACCACTCATTGTACCATAGGCAAGGACACATATTATATATAAAAATAAATTAAAAAAAAAATCTACCTAACCTGACTGCATTCCATTAATTCCTCCCCAAAATTGACATGAGTGCAACCACGAGAGAGACTGTGTTTGGAAAAACCTGAAAGCAAGTGAAGTTTGCATGCTGAGACTCCACTAACTCATCATTACCTTTTACAGCTCAGGCTAAAAAGAAAATCTGCAAGAGGACTTTACGAGCCTCCCACTCTGTATTGCCAATGGGACAATAGAACAGCTCCATAAATAATATTCACAGTAGCATTACCCTGCCTGATCTATCTGCACGATCACCTGGCACACAATGTTCTGTATGTACCTACATTCAAAGGCACCTGCACTGAACAGCTTCCCTAGCAAACTGTATAGTTTGCATTATGTGGTGAACTGCAATCTGACATGGTCATAATGATCAAAGGCTGCATCCTGTTTAATCACAAACAGATCTTGCCAGCACCAGAAGTCATGCTGCCTCCTTCTGGAGAACAGAACTATTTATTTGCCTGTTATAATTGTAATGGAGTCATCTTCCCACTCAGGGCTGAGCTGGGGGGAAAAGAGGAATACAAAGCCTGAGGAAGCTGTGGCTTGGGGGCACACGGTGTCCCAATATTTTGTTCTCATTATCTAGTCACCCTAAGTTAAGTACTTGATGACATCACTGGACTGCAGAGTCCAGAAACCACTGTTACTATGGGGAAAACAAACAATGGTACAATGGAATCTCCAAGTTACAAACTGATCAGTCAATGACACACCTCATTTGGAACTGGGAGTATACAATCAGGAAGCGGAGATTAAAAAAAAAAAAAAAAAAAAGGCAAATACTGTAAACAGTATAGTACTGTGTTAAACTACTAAAAAAGTTTAAAAGATTTCACAAGATAAAGAAATGGTTTCTGTGCTTGTTTCATTTAAATTGAGATAGTTAAAAAAGGCATATTTTTTCTTCTGCATAGTAGTTTCAAAGCTGTATTAAGTCAATATTCCATTGTAAACTTTTGAAAGAACAATAATGTTTTGTTCAGTTACAAACAACCTCCATTTCCAAAGTGTTCAAAACTCAGATTCTTCTGTAATCGAAAAAGATTCATTCCCGCAACACTGTGATTAAACTCTGTATAAAAGAGCTCAATGTTACTGTTCTTTTATTAAAAGCTTTCAAATCATGAATGTCCTTCAGCCAATTTCCTCCCCCTGCCAAGTTTCTATACTGACCAGTTAATGACTACATGAAGAGTGTGTTGCTTTAATGCATATGTCTACACTACAGCCAGGATTGATGCTCCGAGATCGATCCACTGGTGGTCGATTTAGCAGGTCTAGTGAAGACCCGCTCTCCAGTCGACCCCTCTACTCTATCCCCTGTCAACCACACAGTAACGCAACCTAAGGTACGTCTACTCCAGCAATGTTAGTCACATAGCTAGAGTTGCATAGCATAGGTTAACTTACCATGGTAGTGGAGACATAGCCTGAGACTTTAAATGCACAAAGGCAGGAAATTCAAAATTGCGATTCCATGGCAACCACAACTCTGTCTCTGTGAATGTTGTGTTTGTTTATGTTTTTTGAATCTCCATTATATCGAAGCATTTCAGTCTATATTTACCTATTCTAAAGCATTGTGCACCTTCTTGGAAAAATATCTGGCACTGGTCTCTTTCAGAGAAGACATATGAGACTAGATAGACCTTGTCTGACCTACATGCAATGCCCATATTCCTGTGATGTGGCCTAATTATAGGTGCTGTGTGAACTAGGACAGGAGTAATCTGCAGAGATTGTACCCAACGTCTACAAGCATGAGCCTCCAATACTGAAGCTAAGGACCAGGTCTATTAGCTTAGACCAGCGGTTCTCAAACTTCTTGAGACCGTGTCCCCCGGTCCCGGCAGCGGGCAGGCTGCCAGCAGCACCGCGGCCCCCGGTCCCTGCTGCGTGTTGCGGCGGCAGGAGCTCGCGACCCCCCGGGGAGCGTTTGGCGACCCCCCCCCAGTTTGAGAAACCCTGGCTTAGACGACTCAAACCTTTACACAAAGTTTCACTGCTCGAGGGGAGAAAAAGCCACACTGTGGTAGCATTGGTTATACACTCACTTGTCCCAAACTCCAGCAATCCAGAGCAGTTTAAATCGCCTTGCAGGCCATCACATGCAATGCATAATGCCCCCAGATGATTCATTTTGCAGACTGAGCCAAAGGACCTTTGGATCGACAAGCTCTACTAATGACTCTTGTGCAGGATTCACTCTCTGTAGATAACCCCTCCAGGCGTGTCATTACAACTCCCTTACCGGACTTTTCTATGTGGGGAATCTCAGCCATAAGTATGGATTATTGTAATGTTCATTCTCAGAAAACAAATACAGCTAAAATAGCTACCCATTTACTTCAAAAGGCCCCTGAGAGTCAACGAAGTTTGGCTCCATACCTAAATATTGTGGCTTTTTTTTAAAAAAAAAAACTGAACTAAAACCCTGGATGCAATCGTCACTGAACTTTGGGAAAGTTCACCCCAAATCCAGACTCATACCCATCTCCACGAACAACTGGGTTGTAATCTTCTGAAAAATACCAGGTGTCTTCCCCATTCTGTTGTGATCATTCAAAATTGGCCAAATGAATTTCTACTCCCCAACTGCCTCAAAAAATATTCAAAAAGTAAAGAGATCTTGACAGAGAGCAATCATGAGCATCTGAGTCTGAAATATACATTTCAGAAAATAGTGGGTTAAACTGATAGTATCATCTCAATCTTAATTACAGCACTGGGCTAACTAGATGGGCAACACGGAACAAACTTGACAGGTTTACTTTGCAATTAGACACCCATGGCTTGTCCTGCCAGCTGACTCAGGCTCATGGGGCCAAGGTTAGGAGAATGTTTAATTTCAGTGTAAACATCTGGGCTTGGGCTGCAGCGTGGTCTCTAGGACCCTGTGAAGTGGGAGGGTCCCAGAGCTCAGGCTGCAGCTTAAGTGTCTACATCTCTAAGCTGGGAGCCCAGTTGCAAGTGTCTAATTCCAGTGTAGATGTACCATTTGTAGCCATTGCCTCCTTGTAAAATGTCTTGCCCCAAGTGATGTTAGATGTGCATTAAACAGCTTTCCTTAAAACAGCCACAAGCTCTCAGTGGAATGTTTCACTGCCTTTTTGGGGGGAAGGGGGGACCTTTCCCACCTTACAGGACCCTCTTATAGATCAATTATTTCACTCTATTATAGGAGAATGTGGAAACAAAGCCAATCTCTTAAGTTTTAAACTATACTATACACAGGCCTTCAGTGGTTCACGGATTTGAAATACCCCTTTAGACCCCTTTTGGGAATTAATCATGTAACAGAGCAGTGCACAGCACATATTTATCTCGCATCTGGAGGCTTCCCTTACCTCTCCCTCCCCAAGAAGTTCAGCAATACCTCAGCAAAACTTTTACCAGCATTTGCACAAGCCAACCTTCTCTTCCAAACAGTAATGTGACCGGTTGATAAAGATAAGAATGAAGCGCACAGTTCCTACCTCACAAGTTATCCACAACTGTCCCTAAAGGCTTAATGTGAATTCTTGTTAAAGAGTTAATGAGGCATCAAATGGAGGTATTAGTAATGACCTTCCAGCTGCAATACAGAAGTCAAATGACAGTACACACTATCCTTTTAAGATAAAGTAGCTGAGCAGAAATGACCTGGGGAGCGAACATCTATTTCATTTGTGTTTTAGTAACACTTACATCAGCTGGCCAGACACCATCAGCAACATCCACCTCTTGGAGAGGACCCGTCAACTCCCAGCAGAGGAAGAAATCAGAAGGAGAAGGAGAAGGTGGGGCTGGGTAGGACACACACTACACAAACAGACAACCAACATCACCAGACAGGCACTGTGGTGGAACCCCCAAGGCAAGCGGAAGAGAGGCAGTCCAAGAAACACCTGGCGACGCAACCTTCAGGCTGACACCACAAAAATGGGCTACACCTGGAACCAGCTAGAGAGAATGGCCCAGGATAGAGGACTCTGGAGATCTGTGGTTGGCGGCCCATACCCTGACTGGGGTGACGGGCATAAGTAAGTAAGTAAGTAAGTAAGTAAAAGCTCCAATCGAGAGTGGGGGTCAGCTGTGCTAGGCACTGCCCATACACAGCAAGTCAGAGTCCTGAAAAGGAACAGTCTCATAGAGGTCACATTCTACATAGACCAGACACAGAATGGAAGACAAAACAGAGGCAGAGATGAAGTGACTTGCTCAGGGGCGCACAGCAGCTCAATGGCAGGAATGGGGGAAAAGCACCTGTTGCAAGGACTGTGAACCTGGGACTCCACTGGATCACTCTGCCTTTAGCAGTAGATTGTTAACAAAATGTTTACACAGTTTCATAATCATCTGCGGCTATGCCTTAATGAGAGAAAAATGTCTGCCAAAGGGGCTTGTTGTTGAGTTTTTAAAGTGACTGAGGAGCCCAATTCTTGCCCTGCAGATTTTCCCATAGAAGTGACAGGTGTAATCTTGGAGACAGTTGTTGGCTGGAGTTTTATGTCCTTTCTTTCCTTCTAATGTGGTTCAGAGAGTTCACCTTCCAGAGTCAGTGCAAGAGATCCCATCTATTCTCTGCACAATACAGGCAAATCCTGGAGTATCACACCCCCCTCAGTGGAGGTTTTACTTCGGTCTTTGACACACTGAAGTATGGCACACATATCAGCCCTGCTTGGCAAGTTCTTTCCATGTCAAGTAGCATGCAATTACTAGCTCCTGCCTACCCATTCCCCTTCCCTCGGGTCATGTCAGTAGGCCATGCAATGTGACCTACAAGGGGGTGGGATGCTCCTTGTGTATTGCCTGTTATTCTGCTCACGTGTTTGCACAGATTTTGGGCCATCAGCAAGCACCTCTATATCACCTGCTGACAATCTCATGGCTTCTTTCCAGCCTATGGTCCAGATCCCAAGGATACATGGAACTGCCATTAATCCACCCTTACACCTTCCTGGCTAAGGGCTGAATGTACTTGTCAGTTCAGGGCAACTGCACCCATATTCCCTCTCTAGAGTCCAGCAAGGGCACCCACTCTAGGCTCCCAGAACCTCAGCCACTAGCTCTCTTGGGCAGAGAGCCACATCTCCCTCCTGACCAGAGTTTTTCCAGACTGCACAGTTCCCTGCCTACACTGAAATATTCTCATCAAGACTAGCTACCCAAAAAGACCAGCACCTGTGCTTTGCTTTCTCTTTGAAGGCTATGAACAATGTAGTTGCCAGCAGCCACAAGTTACCCCACAGCTCTTTCTAAGCAAGCAATTATTCTTAGGATGAAACATTAGAGGAAACATTAAAGCCAATGAAAGCCTACACACATGTTAATAAGCTCACAGAGACTAACCCAGCTCCAGCAAGGCCTCAGGTAGGAGTCAGTACTTCAAACCTCACGAAGGGATTTTTCTGTGGTTACAAGTTCATAAAAGCCATAGCTCAAAACAAGCACACCCATGAATAGTTTGGGGTCAGTCTTCAATGGCAACATTAAAGTGCTACTGCTCCTCCAGCAGCACTTTAACATAGCTTGTGTAGTCGCAGCAGTGCTGGTGCATGTTCTATACTGCCAAATTACAGTGCTGAAACTTGCCGTGCTGGGGGGTGGGGTGGGGGTGGGGGGAGGGAAGGTTTCACACACACCCTGAGTGAGAATACACTACAGCACTGCATGTGACAAGCCCTTAGTCTTTCCTTTAAGCTGCTTGGGCCTTCTATCTTGGCCTTATGTAAAAGGCAATCAGCAGACAAAAAGGTCTGTTCCTCAAAGTGTTGCTTCAAAACCAGGGGTGAGGAATTTGCATTCACCTTCCACTAGACAGCTCCCATGAAATCCATGTCACATGAATTATCCTCCACCCCCATCCCAATTTTTCAAACTTGCTCTCTGGTCATCCTAATCGTGCCTGTAACTCAAGTCCTTCAACTAACTGCAGTCAGCTTCTGATCACAGTTTCAAGCCTTGGTCCTAATACACAAAGCAATTAAGAGATCAAGTCTCAACTAAATAGAGACCAAATTTTGATCCATCAGCTACCATGACAACTGTGCTCCTCTGAGACCGCACAGATCACAGAGCCCAGGACAAAGCACATGAGAGCTAGGACAAGTCATTCTCAGTCAAGGGAATCTGGCTATGGAACAAACTCCCAGAGGGGATCAGATGAATCTAGAGTCTGGCTGTCTAATGAATGCTGAAAAACCTTCCTCTTCAGAGAAGCCATTCCACCATAATAATCATTACACTGACTTCCAATCCTATCCAATATATCCTACCAAACACACACAGAGAAAGTTAATAAAATCTTCTAATAATAATCAAAACCAAAAATTCTACACCATACAGAATTTTTAGTCCCACAAGAGGTAAGTACCAAAAGCTCCACTAGTAATTTTGCTATTAAGTTTACATGGAAGGCCATCAGACACACGGGTGCTGACCAGCAATAAATAACCCTCGACAAACAGATTGCACTTCAGTGTGAAAAGACATCATAAAAACTTCTTTACTCTTGGACACAGGGTCTCCTTCCCTCAGTCATTTCCATTCCTTTTACTACTCGGCCTCTTCCAATTCATCCCCTCCTTCTTCATCCACCTATTTCTTTGCATGTTTTTCCAAGCTGTAGTTTTTGCTAATGAGATAGAATTTTCCCCCAAGTCAGATTGGCAGAGACCCCGGGGTTTTTTTGGCCATCCTCTGCAGTGTTTGCCATGGGTTACTTGCTGGTTTGAATTAGAGTGAATGATCGATTTCTGTCACTTGATGTCTCTAATTTAAGATCGGAGGACTTCAGTAGCTCAGCCACACATTTTGGGCCTACTGTAGGAGTGGGTGGGTGCAGCTCTGTAGCCTCCAATGTGCAGGAGTCCGACAAGATAATTATGATGGTCCCTTCAGGCCTTAAAGTCTATGAATAAAATCAGAGTGTATAGCAGGAAGAAAAGAAAACACTTTGACCCTATACCATCACAAGGAAACTGGCAGAAGAGGTAGCAGCAAAAACAAATATTTAAAACTGAGCTCCTTTCAGGAGTATATTGGGAAGTTTGTTATACAGACTTAAGAGGCATTAAAAAAACAAACCCACAGGTAAATAAGTCAATAGAAAGGAACAAGTACCAAAAAACCCCAAAATTTTTGAAATCGATTCCATTTTTGCAATTTTAAACAAAAGTATAATTGTTTTCAAAATATGAATTAATATCAAAAGCACTCCAATTTTTCATTTACAAAACATGGTTCTCAGTAAGTGAAGATTTTTGATAACTATTTTGATCAGAAGGATTACAAAATGTTTATGAAAAATGTTTTTTTTAAAAGAAGAAAGCACATTTTAAAGAGGGCTGTTTTTCGAATTTAAAAAAAAAATGGTTAGAAACATTTCACTCAGCTCTACTAAAATCCTTATGAGGAAGGTATGTGTGTGCAGTTGTAGATAATGAACAAATAGAGACTATTTAGGGGAAGACCTAGCAGGAAAACAAATTCTGCTTGTATCAGTAAACAACCAGGAACATACCATGCTTTAAAAGTCAGTGGAACCTTGCTATAAATTCACTCGGGCCAGGTTTTCAACAAAAGCCATACAAATGAGACCCATATCAGGGCATTTTACTTCCTTCTTTCCTTTCTTTGTGGAGTCTGGTATTTGCACACAGTCCCTCCTTCTGCCCCTTTATGACCAGCAGGGATGCATAGTACTATTATCAGCATAGTAAGTAGTTTAGGGAAGAGAGAGTAAATTGCGGGAATGACAATGTCATGATCAGATCTCAGCCTTTGCTAACAGAACTATATTCCTAACCCCTCAAGCCATTAATTTCAGTAAATGACTCCTAAACCAAATAATATTTTGGGGCTTCACAACTACAAGACATCACAGACAACTGCTTATTTTTCTTCTCATTGTTAAGCCAATGTTAATAAAAACCCTCCAGTTAGTTTCAATTGAAGGGAGAGTACAGAGACCAGAGGCTACAATAGTGGCTGTGGGGCAACTCTACTAGTGCTTCCTGGACAGTCAGAGAGAATCTTGGGCAAGGCCCAATTATTCAGATTTGGCACGGGTGGGGGGGGGGGGGGAGAGGAGGGAGAGAAGGAGGAGGGATGGTTCTTATTTGGAGCTAAGTAAGGGCAAGTTTCAGCAGAGTTTCTTCTCCATCCCCTAATCACTTGGCTTCTTAGTTTCAGAAGGCATTATGATTTATCTGCTCGTCTATAGAAGAATGAATATTTGCTGATCACCTTTACAAAAAAGGGGGGGGGGGAGAACAGATGTTGTCTGCTTCATGGCCCACATACCAATAATGGATGGGTGGGGAGAACATTTGGTTAAAAAATAAAATAAAATGCATTTTTCAGTTCCCCTATGACCAAGCCTAACTAGCTCCAGATCAGTGACGTACTATGCATTATGTCTGGTGATGACCACAGAGCTCAGCTCCACGGGGGGACTGGGGAGTATTATCTAATGAAGGTTGCTTTTTCACTCAGGTGTAATTTCACTTTGATTGGCAACACATTTTTAAAAAGCCCTACCCAGGTTTTTTGTAAGTCAAGTTTACATTATTTGAAGACTAGAGTCTAGATATTTTAATTAGTATAAGGAGGAAATAAAGTCAACAAGAGTTCTGGTTGTGTGTGTTTTAAACAAGTTAACATTTAAATTGCTACCATCCCAAGTTAGGGGATGTGCTCTATTCTGTCGTACTTCCATTTGGGAGAGACCTCATATTCCCCTTATTCTGACAATGAGTAAATCAACCCCTCTTTCCCCTAATTCACTACCTTTGTTCCCAGTAAAAAGGTGAGATCTCATCACTTTGCTGATTTGTCACTAAGTTTTATTGCAACACAGCATTTCATGACTAATACCAGTACGTGACTGGATTGTTTATAATAGAGGGAACAAGGAAACTTAGAACATTATGTATTATAGTGGTTATGACACATATAACGCTGCTATTTTACAACAAAGCTTTGTACAACATAGAAAAAATCCACTGTAGCATTGCTATAAATGCAGCTCTCTAAATCTAGTGCATAAGACAAAGAACTATGGCAAATAATGTACCATGCCCTACCATTTACTATCTTTCTTACAAAGGATTAAATCCAAATGTAAACATTCATTAATAAATTACTGTTCTGTTAAGAATGGATCTCAAAAACAACTAAATCAATTATATAAATTAATGGCCAGTTCATTCCTCGAGTCTGTGATAGCCTTTTGTTCATTTATGGCAAGTGTCGTTTAAATTATTAAATGATAAAACCTCTCAGAATACCAACAAAAGACACTGTAGTATATTTTGTAAAAATAATGAAGTCTTTGTAATATGATCTCATTGCAGCTGCCAGCTATTAAATCTCTGCTGAAAGACTAGACTTGACAAGATTATTTGATTAGTTTTGGTGAAAATTACTAGGTGTATGAATTAAAGTGAGAATTTCTTAGGGGTAAATTGTAATAGAATTCACACTGCCTAAAGGAGAACATATAGTTACTCAGCCCCCATAAGCAGAGCAGGGCTCCACCGTAACTCAGAGTACTTTACAGTGTAGCTACAGCTGTAATTCTTTGTGTGGGTGGATATACACATGCTAGCTTCGACTGAAGTAGTGTGCTGAAAATAGCAGTGTAACCAGTGGCAGGACGGATTGCCTTGAGTCCAGTGTCACCCAGGACCCTAGGTAGATATTGCACGGCTAGTCCATTCTCTCCCCATGCCACAGTAGCTACATTTCTGTTTTTAGCATGTTAGCTCCATCCAAGCTGAACATTATGAATTTGGTAGGGCCCTTGTTATGCTGCAGCTGGAGGTATAGTCACAAAAAACACATCATGGACCGTGAAATCCGGTCTCCCTCCATGAAATCCGGTCTTTTGTCTGCTTTTACCCTGTACTATACATATTTCACAGGGGGAGACCAATGTTTCTCAAAGTGGGGGTTCCGTCCCAAAAGGGAGGTGGGGGAGGGAGAAGTTGCAAAGTTATTTTAGGGAGGCCACAGTATAGCCACCCTTACTTCTGTGCTGCCTTCAGGAGTGAGTGGCTGGAGCGTGGCGGCTGATGGCAATACCATCTTTATTTAGGTGCTGCTGCTGGCTGCGACTCTGCCTTCAGAGGTGGGCTCCCGGACAGCAGCTGTCACTCTCCAGCTACCCAGCTCTGAAGGCGACGCCATAGCCAGCAGCAGCGCAGAAGGGTAGCAAGACTTCAACCCTTTGACTGAGGTTAGACTGGGGCTGTTTTAGCGCTAAAACCCCTCTTTAGCGCTACAATAGCACTGCCAGTACACACTCCCAAGGCACTTTTTCCGCTTTTACTGACCTTTTAAAGTGGTACTGGTATACCTCAAAACGAGAGGAATAAAGCTCTCAGCGCTAATGTTTTAACGCAAGGGATGCAATGTGTACTACCTTTGCGTTATAGTGAGCCTCCAGCCTCCGGCATCCTGGTCCAGAATTCCAAATTCCATCCTCTCTGGCCACCATTTAAAACTCTTCTGTCCGTCCTCGGTGACCCCACATCAGACCCTCCCCCTAAGTCCTTTTGAAATTTGGAAAGCCGGCCCGCCGCTGCGGGCGGCAGGGCTGCGGGGTCCCCTGCCGCTGCGGGCGGCAGCCCGGAGGCGCTCCCAGCCCCTGCCCCGGTCCCCGCCGCTGCGGGCAGGGCTGCCGGGTCCCCGCCGCTGTGGGCGGCAGCCCGGAGGCGCTCCCAGCCCCTGCACCAGTCCCCGCCGCTGAAACCCCCCCAAGTAAATGGTTAGGGAAGGGAGGTGCAGAGCCTGTCAGTTTCGGAAATGAAACTGACAGCCAGAAGTTCCCTCCCTTCCCAGTCCCCCCTCACCCCACTCCTTTGCAAAGAGGGCTGCACCCAGCTGAATGCTGGGATACCTGCCCTATCCCGCAACTGCTTCTGCCGCCAAAAGCGGGACAAATCTGTTCGCTCTCTGCCGCTAGAGGGATTCAATCTGGACACCCTCTAGCGCAACAGCTGTAGCGCTAAATCGGGAAGCGCTATAAACAATAGCGCTTCCCCCTGTAGTCTAACCACAGCCTTTGTGACCCCACTTCCCACCCCAAATTCCTTTTTGGGTCAGGATCCCTACAGTTACAACACTGAAAACTCAGATTTAAATAGCTGAGAAAATGAAAAAAATTTAAATCCCATGACTGTGATATAGACAAACATGGGCTGTGAATTTGGTAGGGCCCTAAGCATAACCTTTCCCTTTCAATCTCTACTGCTCACTTGCTCCATGGGGGGGAATGAGTCAGTTGTAACAGTCGTGGCTCATCTCACTTCCTGTGCACGCCTGCCTAAACCACCAGCACAAGAGAAGGAAGTTGTGTTCTCCCCACCACATCATTTTCCGTCACACAGGTAGCAAATAGAAGGATGTCAGAGGGCTCCTTACAACGCTAACAGGACACTGGGTCTTGGGGCACATACATACACCTCAGCATGCTTTGAGCTGTAGTCACAAGGCACATGATTAGGAGCAAGTGACTGCCAGTAAGCCATCTGTCTATACTAGCCAGGAAAGGATGACCTCAGAGGAAGGATGCATCTTCTCCCTGCCAACTTTATGAAAAGTAGGGAAAAGTCTGTTACGCAACTGTGCATGTTACTTTCTGCCTTTTCCATCTGTTATTAATAAAGCACACCCTGAGGAAGGAGACGCGAAACCGTACCTGAAAATTTAAGCGGTCACAGAAGCCTGTTTGCCACACCAAACGCCTTCAGATTCTGCCATTCTTAACCCTGCTTTGCAGGCAACATTCAGTAATCCCCAGTTTCAGAGATGTGTCTCTGCAGTGTCCAGTCCTTCTCAAGATACCAACAGAAATTAAGTTTGCTGCCTCCAAAGTGACAGCGTTCACACCTGCCTGTTCGCTCGCTGAGGGCACACTACCTTAAATATAGTAAAACTATTTCAATGCGAAGAATGTTTATTAATAAAGAGCAGATTTAGGTGACACCAAGACAAAAAGAAAGGGTTACAACAAAACAGAACACGCTTTTTTAGTTTCTAAAGGCAGGTCTACACTTAAAATGTGGTGCTTCAGAGAGGATGCATGCCACTATGACTATGGGAAAGCTTCTCCTGTTGACATAGTTAATCCACCTTTGCAAGAGGGGGTAGCTATGTCAATGGGAAAAGCCATCCTGTCGCTGGAGGTTAGGTTGGTATTAGCGCATCGTTATGGGGTGTGTGGGTTTTCCACACTCCTGAGCTAGGCAGTTATACCATTGTAAATTTGTAGTGTAGACCTGGCCTAAGACAAATTTAGCAAGCTACAATCTTTGCCGAAACAGCTCTCTCACATCCATCAAGTTATCAGCAGCACTAGCCCTTCTGATAGGAGGATCCAACATTCACAGAATGAGAGGGTGTTCTCTTTCTGTCCCATAAGGGATGGTTAACTAGAAGGTCTTTTGCTCTCCTTATATTTCCCCGAAGTCCATGGTCTTTTAAAATGGAACCCAGACAACATTCCTCCCCACTCCTGGTGTGCAGATGCCAGACTAGCTTCATTATCCTGTGAATTTGCTTTATTTGCTTGATTACTTTGTTTACCTTCGACATACCTTCATTGTCTCCAGCACCACCTTACTCAATTTACATGGCCAAACAGCTAAAAACAACATTCTTTTGTGTAGGACAACATGCTTCCACAATGTGTTTTAAGATATTACCAGCACACATACATACTTCTTCATACACCATGCAATGGTATTCACTACCAGCCTACCGCCAGTTATTAACATGATACCTTACAAGATGCCATTTGGCTAAGCACTTGGACAACAGCAGGCTGAGTGTGCCCTTTTCCAAAGGGTTTCTAAGGGTTACAGAAATTTAAATCCCCTGAAAGTCAAAGGGGGCACATGTTATTGTCTGCACATAGGGGCAAACCCTGTCCAAATCCCAGGACACAAGGCTCCATGCGTGGCAGAGTTAGCTCCGTTCCTTCCACTGAATGCGAGGGGCAGGATGCAGAACATCCATGCAAGGGCTACGCATGCCTTATGCGCTAGAACACAGTTCTGTGAGGTTTCTGTATACCCTGGAACAGAGAGAGATCTTTTGGTATATGATGGAAGGTGAGAGCTGGACCAGTGGCTACATTGTTTTTCATTTCATGGCTTCTCCCTTCAGCAAATAAGCGTGAGGCGCACTCCCTATCCCCCGGCACTCATATCCCCCCAAACAGTAATTAATAAATATAATAATAATAATAATAATAATAAATGGAGATATACCAATCTCCTAGAACTGGAAAGACCTTGAAGGTCATCGAGTCCAGTCCCCTGCCTACACTAGCAGGATCGAGTACTGTCCCCTGACAGATTTTTTGCCCCAGATCCCTAAATGGCCCCCTCAAGGATTGAACTCACAACCCTGGGTTTAGCAGGCCAATGCTCAAACCACTGAGCTATCCCTCCCCCCAATTTGTAAGTTGTAATTTGCAAAGTAACTTTACCCAGAGGTGTAATAATATCCTTTGAAAAAACAAGAGTTACTTAGCACTGCCTTAATTTATTTATAAAGGCAGATTAGGAGCCAATACATTTTAAAACCAAGCATTTGTTCACACAGTTGTACCACTGCTTTTATCCTTCAGTTTCCTTTTGAAAGCCAAGTGCACCCACTGTGAAGCAACACTGTCATTACATAGGGAAAACTTTACCCTCACGCAGAGAGCCTGCATGAGCACTGAAGTATGAGAGTTACTTCTCCCCTGAGCAGAGGGTGCGCACAAGGTCTAGGCCCCAGTGAAGACCCTCTGCATGGCACTAAATGACACCTTGAGGATGTTGTTTACCCAGTCACGGGAGTCACACTGGTTTATTTCAGCAGAATAGTTTTGATTGTGGAAAGGAATCTCTCTGTACCAAAGCTACATTCTAAAAGGGCCACTTCAAAATCTGGTCACTGCTGCCCCAGTCAGAGCTTTGCCACAGAAACTGTGACCTTAAGAACCCCACCATGCCAACAGATACAAGAATATCCTGAAGCTGGTATGTGCATCCTGGTTCCAACAAAGAAAACCAAATGAGATCTTAAATGAAAGACAGGATCACGATTGTCATTAATATCATTGTGAAACACATGTACACATACTATGTAAAAAGTTCTCTGCATATAGAAAATATGTTCAGAAAGTCTGCCAAGGCAGGAGGTGACAAACAGCTTTCTACCAGACAAAGGATGTTTCTTCACCTGTCTCCCTCAGTCTTTTACAAAACTTTTTACAAAAGTTTACAAAAAACTGGAAGCCCTTTACATATGAAGTCAGCAATGGGGGAGGTAGCACACCAGAGAATAAGCTGTGCAGAGTCCTCCTGACTGAGAGCAAACAAGGAACTCTAGAGAAGATACTCCGTGATTCTGCACCTACGAAGTAATCAAGCGGTGCAACTACATTGTGATCCTGTTTTCATCAACCTGCCCTGCTTGAAATACTTGAAAGGTCATTTGGGGGGGGGGGGGGGGGGGAGAAGAAAGAAAAGAAAAAGAAAAAGAAAAAAAACACACTTTTGCAGACCCACATCAGGATTTGACTAGTGGTTTGCAAAGGAGACCGTGTGAGCATGAAGGGTCAACATGCAGCAGCCTAAATTTGCAAAATTACTTCTGCCCATTGGAGTTCGAAGCAAATTGCAGCTCTAATAACCCCCTTCAAGTTAAAAACTTTCCTGCAGTATTTGATTGTATTTTAAAAACTAGTCGGTGAAGACTGAACTGCATTATTTCATCGAGGGTGGTGGCCTTCGAGGGCATTGAGCACATTGGTCAGGCAATGCAGGGAAGCTCATATAGCTGCAAACTAGAACTCTTTCTGTTTTGAGGATGGGAGTACTAAAAATAAGCCAATGATCTCTTGAAACAAATACAGCACATATAAAGTCTGCTTAGGATCACTCTTTCTGGTGCAGGAGAGATTAGAACCAGGATAAGAACATCTAAATTCACGGACTAGTCCAAGAAGCCAGCAGTACTTAGCCCTGGTCTACACTGGGGAGGGGGGTCGACCTAAGCAACTTCAGCTATGAGAATATCACGTCTACACTAGATGCGATAAATCGATCCCCCCATAGATCAATCACTACCTGCTGATCAAAGACGTACCCTTAGTTATGAGGAGGGAATAAGGAAAGATAAGCTCCCATGACAGCAGATGCTGGAAATGGAAGAGTGAAAATAGCATATGTCCAAAGCAGAAAATAAAGCAAAACAAATCTCTACCCCCTTTGCATTTGCAACTTCATGTGAACTTTTGTAATGTCAAAGATGAAAGAGACTTTCCCCTGAATTTTGTGAAATTATCTTTACCTTCAACAACAAAATGGGGGAACTTGTTTGATCTAATGGAATTTGCTATGCTTCCTTTGTTAGGGCTAACTCAGTTTCCCTAGCTCCTTCCCACCTGTATTCTTCCTCACCAGCAACCATAGTTAAACTCCCATTCGCTTGAGTCTTAGAGGCTCAGTGAAATATTGCTTTGACACCCGGTTGTTGTGGTAACCTTCTCAGTCCCTGGAATGTAACCTTGTCTCAGACAATAAGCAGTCTGTAAACCCATGCTAGATGAGGTGGTTGTATCTATATGTATGTAACAACTTCACGAGGGTATAAATAGACTTGTATTCATAAGCTGGTTGGCATCATGTAAGCTTTCTCAAGGTCTACACACCAGGTGCCTCAAGAGGGCAATGACCTAGGCGTGATGTAAGGGTTTGCTAATGCGCATGCTTCAAGTAGTTCTGTCCCTCCCTCTACCCATTCCCCCTCCCCTTTGAATATACTCTATAAAAGGCTGCTTGGTACTGATAATAAACGGAGCTGCTGCCAACCCCCTTTCTGGACCGAGAGGAGGGTGCCTCAGTTTCCCCTTTGATCAAAGTTAACTTGCGTGTTTCTTCAATGGTCTCTGACAGCTTGTGAGCTCCTTGCCTCAATGCCGCCACTACTATCCGGAGTGTACGGTAAGGGGGAGAGACGTGCCATTAATTTTCCCCTGACACCTTCACTTAGCTCTGGAGTTATGCTAACTACGCCTGTTCTATTTCACTGCTTTGGTTGACTTTGTGGTTCATGCTATTACAAATCGCACAAAGCAATCTGAGGTTTATCAGCATTTCAAAGTACACTCTACTTTCTCCAAGCATAAATCGAGGGTCTGATACTGCAAGGACTTCAGTCAGATCTACACATGGAATAGCCTAACCTAAACTGCTTTATTAATCAATATACCAATGCTCCACAGATTTTACTGCTTATACTTTTAAAAACACTAATTTTTACTGATTAGTTAAATGCAGTTTCTTTCAAATACAGATTGTTGTTGTAACCTTAATGCCATTTTCCCCTTGTTCAAACACCAAGTACATATGGATGACTCACTCCAGGCTTGTTGACCTTTAGTGCAGCGTGGAGGAGGGGATTTAAAAAAATTACTCTTATCCTACAGCTAGTTTGCTCTGGGCATGAATGCACAAAATTTCAAAACAAGGCCCCTCTCAGCCAAGTCAATGCGGTGGGCCATATGTGCAACAGTGGCTGAAGCAGCGCTTTGCATAACTGAGGACAATGTGCAACAGTGGCCATCACTCCTGATTCCAGGTCTATCCAGATGCTAGGCCAGCCGTAGCATATAGACTAGAGAAGCTTCAGAGCTGTTCTAATCTAGGACAATTACCAGACTTTGGGGCCTTGTGAGCACTCCGGGATTCCAGTGTAGTTAAGAATGCTATTGCCCTCAGGAAACAGAATCTTTAACAGTGCACTCTAAGAGATCAGTAATCAATACTCCCATCCACAAAAAAAAACTACACCAGGTTGCAATCCCGCCAGTAACAACCATGGATGAAAGGATGGCATAGAAGCTGCTATGGCTTACCGGCCACACAAGGATTCCTCTCTGCAGGGGGACTTCTCAGTAGACAGCTAAGCTGGCTTTAGTGCTATACTTCCTCGCTAGCCTAGGCTCAGCTCCAGTATCTGGCCCTATGCATGGAGTCACTTATGCAGATGCTATTCACCTGTGTGCAAGCAAAACACTCTATGTTCCCATACAAACAGAGTACAAATGCAATCAGAGTATTAAAACACATTAGAGTGACAAAACTGGTTGCCTGCAATGCAAATGGTGGCTTCTTTGAAATCTGGTGTGGCAGGACGTATTCAGCTTTTGTGGCTCCCATGGTTCTGCTACACTCCTCTTTGAAAAGTAGCGAGAGGAGAGGAACAGTGAAGGGAAGGGGAGTCCTTCAAGCTTGCCTACTGAAGACTCTCCAGAGCATCCATTTTGAAAGCTAGAGACACCTGATCCTCCAAGGCTAACAACCACCAATCAGGGATTACTGGCTGCCTGGCCTTAGCAGTTCAGTTCCCGGCTGGGACCAGCAGAGTGAAGGGTGCTCCTCTTTGGCCAAAGGAGCCTGGTAATCAGACAGAGTTGCATGGCTGGGGTTGCAGAGAGAAGAACCCGAGGACACTCGATATGACTAGAGAGAGGGGCTGATAGGAAGAGGCCCCAGGGAAATAGTGAAGGACTGAAGATAATCTGCACATGCCTCTGGGATGGATCCCAGAGTAGTGGGCAGGTCCAGGTTTACAAGCCACAGGTAAAGGGACATGGCTTCTCTGGGAGCCTGAACAAAGGACCAAATTTAAAGGGCCCAGAGCCAGGGTTGAAGAGCCTAGCAAGGGAAAATAGAGTCCGAGAAACAGTCTACACATTGGAAGGGGTTCACTTGGACTTTTTGACTTTGCTCAAGGGTCAAGACACTGAAAACTCAACAAGATCGCCTGCAGGGGGCACCGTGGTACTGCACCCAGTTGTGTCCAAGAGACAAGTTTGTCTCTTTGCAACAATTATGGTTATATATAAAAAAAAAAAGCTTTAGACCCCAAATAAAAACCATGTAAAAAACACCCCCCCCCCCAAAAAAAAAAAAGTCTAGCCCTATTAGTGTCTAGAACACAACATGAACTTGGGGTTTTGTGTGGAATAGGCCTGGTGACAGCTCTATGAGGGGAAACTATCAGACATCAAATGTAGTTTCTGTAGAGCTTTTCCTGATCTAATGATGGCTTCATGAGATTCTAGGGGGCTCCCTTTCTCTTTATTCTGGGGGTCATATTTCCCATTGGACCCCTCTCAACTAAATCATTCCTATGCTCATCTTCCACCAAGTGCCTTCCAGTAAACAGACACTAATGTGTCTGCCCTTAAAACACATCTTTAAGAGGCACCGAGCACACTGACACTCACTCTCCAGGCCTCAGAGCTCAAGGAAGTCTCTTCTACAACATGCCCAAGATTGGTCACAGAGCTGCATATGGGTTCTTGCTCTCAAGTGTAAATGAAATGGTCCATTTAAAGGACAGTGTTACCAGTTTAAGAGACTGTGGCTACTTTGATTGACTCTGTGCATAGTGGGGTGGGGAAGAAGAGTGAGAGAAGAGGAACTTCATTTTGTCTCGCAACAGGCAACGTGTCATATGTTTTGGAAAAAACAAGCAGCTGCTTATGAGCAGTTAAGTGTAGCTGATTTTCCAAATGCAGAGTGATTCATCAGGCACTGAATGATGGGCAGGATCAAGCCTTTTCCGGTCTGAGGTTCTTAGTACTGGATAGATAAACTGAAACATTGTTTTCAGCAAGCCCTTTTTACTGCATTTAACTTCAATGCAATTCTTGGGGCTCACGTTAAGGCAGTTTTCTGATAGAATTAGGATATTCTCTCTTTTGTAACTGTGCTGAGTCTCATACAATTAGGGCACTTGTACATGAAAGATACTGTGTCAGCATAAGACTGTTCACAAGGCATGCACTTTTTTAATACCTCCTAAAAGTCAACCAGTCTGACAGCATGATTCACCACCACATATTTATGGCTCCATGTGGTCTAACAGCAATAGACCAAATCCTTGCTCACTGAAGTCAATGGAAGTTTTAGCTGAGCAAGGACTGCTTAAAAACTGAACACGGATTTAAGGATTTAGCCCAATGGTTTTAGAAACAGCGATAGTTGGGAACACATTAGTATTCTACAGTCCATAGGCCGCTATTGAAAATGGGTAGGTTACATGGTTTCTCCTTTAAAAATTAAGCTTTTGGGCCGATTCGGATCACAGCTGTTTTTTTTTTTTACACTAGTGGAATTGTCACCTCTATGGAGTTGTCCTTGATTTACACAGTAGGATCACAGCCATTTGATTTTGTATTAAACATGCATAAACACTTGACCATGTACTGTAGAAAAATACAGGCAATAAAAGATACTTATGCACTAAATTCTGCCACCCTCCCCCCCCCCCCCCAGTGCTCTCTTATTTTAAAACTAGACCCACTGATGTCAAAGGAACCAGATGTGCTGCAAGATAGTACTGAGCATGAGTAAGTGGCAAAATCTGGTCCTAGAAAACTCTTAGTAATATTTTCCCTCAATAAAATAAGAGGCCAGAAATTCAGGAGCCTTTATTCAAGCAAACCTCTCATTTGGTGCTAGATTAGCAGTCTAAATATTGTAGTCTCTATTTGGATTCATAAGGAAAAGGATAGGTAAAACAGATAAGTATCATATTACCTCTATATAAATTCATAGTACAGTAGACTCTCGATTATCCAGGATGATAGGGAAAAAAATAATTCTGGTTAATAAAATCCTGGATAATCACCAGCCATCCTGCACCGGGGGGAGGGGGTGTTGGTTCACTGGCTGTCCTGCGCCCTGGTAGGGGTTTTTTGTGTGTGCGCTTGGGGCGGCAGCAAAGCCAGAGCCGGCCCTGCGAGTTGCGCATATTTTTTTTTTGACATTCTGGTTAATCCACATCCTGGTTAATCCAATCCTGGATAATCGAGAGTCTACTGTGTTCCCATATCTTGAATGCTGGATGACAATGTGGTCGCCTCATCTCAAAAAAGATGTACTGGAATTGGAAAAGCTACAGAAAAGAGCAACAAAAATGATTAGGGGTATAGAACAGCTTCTATATGAGCAGGGGTTAAGAAGACTGGGTGGGATTTTTCAACTAGGAAAAGAGACGACTAAGGTGGGGGGATAGGATAGCAGTCTATACAATCATGACTAGTGTGGAGAAAGTAAATAGGATTATTTACTCCTTCTCATAAGACACAAGGACTAGGGGTCACCCAATTAAATTAATGGGCAGCAGGTTTAAAACAAACAAAAGGAAGTATTTCTTCACCTAACACACAGTTAATCCGTGGAACTCTTTGCCAGAGGATGTTGTGAAGGCCAAGACTATAACATGGCTCAAAAACAAACTAAATAATTTTATGGACGTTAAATCCACCAATGGCTATTAGCCAGTATGGGCAGGGATGCAAAACCAAACTATCAAGTGTCTCTAGCCTAGTCTCGGCTTGCCAGAAGCTGGGAATGGGCGACAAGGGATGGATCACTTGATGATTACCTGTTCTGTTCTTTCCCTCTGGGGCACCTGACATTGACCACTCTCAGAAAACAGGACATTGGGCTAGATGGACCATTGGTCTGACCTGCTATCATCATGATTTATACACATTACATAAATACTGCACATAGATCAGTGGTGTTGCTAGGAGTGGAACTTTGGGTGGGCCCTGACTTTCGGGTGGACAGGCAATGAGACTGTGCTAGGTCAGTTTCTCCCCTGATGCCATGCCCGTTTCCTAGCCCTGGTGCCCCCAGACACCCAAAATGGGGCGACTCAGAAAATGGCAAGGCAGAGCTGCTGGAGCGTAACTTTCTGAAGGGCAAGCACATAGCTCTGTCCTGGATTTCATGTGCCCAAGTGACATTCCAGGCTGCTGTGGCAACGCTATACTGCTACTCAGATTTGGGTGGGCCAGCTGCGGCCCACCAGTGGCTATGCCCCTAGCATAGATACAGCAGTCTAAAATTTGCTTTTATTCATTGAATAAACATGTGAATCTTTTCAAATCAAGCTAGTACAGCAAGAGTCACGTTGTGAGCCAGTATGATCTAGCATCTTTTCACGCTAACACTACAGTAAACCCTCGATTTAACGGACCTCGATTTAACGGACTTCGGATGCAACGGACAAAATTTCTGAGCAAGTCTGATGCATTCCTGATCCATTTCTGGTGGGCTGGCTGCCTGCTGCCGCCCGGCTCCTGGCAGCCGGTGCCCCGGTCCCGGCAGCGGGCGGGCTGCGGAGCTGCCACCCCGACCCTGTGGCGGGCGGGCTGCTGCTCCGACAGCTCATTTTTTTATTATTATTAAATAACGGACTTTTTGATTTAACGGACACCCCCTCGCCCGAATTAGTCCGTTAAATGGAGGTTTTACTGTACTGAAATCTGGAATACTTCCCCCATTTAACACACAAAGTCATGCATGTCCATGAATCTTTTCAGAAATCAGAAGATCTAAATTAGGGGTCGGCAACCCGACAGCACGCAAACCAATTTCTAATGGCACCCGGCTTCCTGCCCTGCAGTACCACGTTTACCATGGTGCCCTCGCCCTCCGCTCTCTCCTGCGGGGGCCAAAGTTTGGTCCTGCCAGCTCCTGCTGCAGGGCAGGCTACACTGGTAGTCAAACTCCCCCCACCGCCAGCCTACTGCTCCTCTCCCTCCCTGCCACTGAACAGCTGATCACCCAGGAGGGGGAGAGAGAGGGGCTGCATCACTCTCACAGCTCCGGGAAGGAGGCAGGGATCCCGGAGCTGCTCAGAACAGGGAGCACCCCAATGACCCCAACCCATACCCCCAGCCCTCTGCCCGGACTCCTGCACCCTCCCCACACACATCCCCAGCCCCCATCCTGGCTCCTGCACCTCCCCCCACACATACCCAGCCCCACCCTGAGCACAAAACAGGAGCTCCTGCACCCCTCCCCCTGACATCCTCACCTGCACCCCTCGTACCAACTGGCAGCTGCCTCAGGTAAGCGCTCCACACCCAAACCTCCTGCTCCAACCCCGAGCCCCCTCCCACATGCTAGCTCCTGGCCAGACCCTGCACCCCAACCCCCAGCCTCTCCTTTGCCCCCAGCCCTGTACTCAGTGCATCCCGCACCCTCAGTCCACTGCTGGTCTGGAGTCCCAGCCATGAGCTCCTGCCAGCCGGGCTGGCTGCCAGCCCCTTGCCAGCCAGGGTCCCAGCCGCAGGCCCTGCTCAGCCCGCTGCCAGCCTAGGTGAATGGAACCCCAGGCCAGCAGCAGGCTGAGCGGGTCAGCAGTGTAAGATCAGCATTTTAAATGAAGTTTTACACATTTTGAAAACCTTGTTTATAAGTCTTTATATTATTGTATGTAAAGTAGAGACCTAAAAAATGTTAAAGTATTACTGGCATGCAAAACCTTAATTTAAAAGTAAATAAATGAAGACTTGGCACACTACTTCTGAAAGTCTGCCAACCCCTGAGCTAAACGGTTTTCAGCCAGTATAATGCTATGTAACTATACACAGTGATCGTATGTCTCTGTAAGTATTGAGTTCTATCACTCGTTGGTCAGTATTTACCTTTTTGGCCAATCAAATGTGGTGCTCATCATAAGAATACAATATCTGTATTATCTTGTGTCAAATGAATGCCCCAATATACCTTTTTTATCCACTCATATTCTAGCACATTTTGATTAAAAAAAAAAACAAAAAACCCACCATCGCACATACCTTAACCAATACACAAACTCTCTCACAGCAAAATGTAGGGATTAGACACATGAATATGTGAACACAAATAGATGACTAGCTAACAACTAATTCATTGGTCAAGATATGGAAAATAAACTTTAAAAAAAATCTTACGGCTTGAAATGCAGTAAGCCAGTCTGCAGTTAATCTTCCTGAAAAGCTGCTTGTTGATTGGCCAGAGGACAAGTGTGAAGAGCTGAATGAAGTTAATTATCAGTCCCGACACTATAAATATGTAGCAGATAAGAAGGTGGCAAATGAACTGAGACTTCAGAAAGCCAATGATGTCCATGGTTCGTTAATAATGCGAGGGGAACTTCCAGAAAGAGAAAATCCAGGAATTCAGAAGACAGTCTGCAAACCAAGCAACAATACCAGCTGTTAGTAAACAGAAATCAATTTTTTTATTTCCATTTAACTTTAATACATAGATAGCACAGCTAGTGTTAGCAGTGAAGTTGCTGCTTTCCTACTAAATCTTTTTCTGTATTCTTAAGAGAAAGACCTGGTTACAAATACTTAAAGACAGCCACATTTTCAATCATTTTACATCACTTGCTCCTATGCCTAAATCCCACTGACCTCAAGAATTAAACACTTTGTTGGATAGAGCTGGGATTACTCAGGTACTCAATTTCAACCATGCTCATATGTAAATAAAACGAGAAAGATTTTGTAGCACCTTAGAGACTAACCAGTTTATTTCAACATAAGCTTTCGTGGGCTATAGCTCACTTCATCGGATGTATATAGCCCACGAAAGCTTATGCTGAAATAAACTGGTTAGTCTCTAAGGTGCTACAAAATCTCTCTCATTTTATTTAGGGATACAGACTAACACGGCTGCTAATTTTAAACATGCTCATATGCTCTGCTGAATCAGATTTTAATTGATAAAGTGTGAAATAGGTGTACAGAATGGTGTTCAGACAATTAGATTCAAAATAAGATCTATTCCTTGAACTTTACCTTCATGATCAGCCCCAAAAGTTACATTCTTACTGTCTTGAAAAATTAAAGACAAACACAAAGAAAAACCATTTGCTTCATGCGCAGGGGCAGCAGTTTTAATCAAGGCTCGCTCACAAGGTACTCTGAGAAAGGACACATGACCCATCAGCCACTTAGTCCCTGCTGTTGAACGGTACAACATACATACCTGCATGTGTAACTTACTTTGCTTTTGAAGCCCAGTCCCCCTCTACAAAACACTGTTCTGACAGGTGCTAAGCATTCTGACTCAGTGCAGTAGAGACGTTAAAGCACATGCTTAAAATGTAAGTAGGTGAGCAATCCCATTGAAATCAATAAAACTACCCAGATGTTTACAGTTAATCACATAACTAAGAGAGCCGCATGAGCAGCGGTGTTGGGCGGGGCTGCGCTACAGCGCATCCACCTCCCGGCCAGACACGCTGAGCGCTCCGGGAGATCAGCGGCCATGTGTCTGACTCTGGGCCAGACACGCTATTCTAAGCGGCGGCGAGATAAGAAGGCCGGGCCAAGTGGGTTAGCTAAGGGGACAGAGGGGCGGGGGGGTTGGATGGCACGTGGGAGTCCCAGGGGGCCTGTCAGGGGGGCCGAGGTGTAGATAGGTATCAGGGTAGTCAGGGAACAGGGAGCTTGGATAAGGGGATAGGGTCCTGGGGGGTGAGTAGGGAGAGGATCTCTGGAGGCCAAGGAGCAGGGGGGGCCTTAGATAAGGTGGTGGGTCTCAGGGTAGTGGTGGGTCAAGGGAGGGGGCAGTCAGAGGACAGGGAGCGGGGGGGGGGATAGGGGGTGGGGTTCTGGGGGGCCGTTAGAGTGGGGAGTGTCAGATGGGTTAGGGGTTCTGAGAGGGGGCAGTCAGGGTGCCAGAGTGTGGGTTGAGCCAGGCTGGGGGGGGGGGGGGGGAACCACCTTCCCTACCAGCCCTCCACACAATTTTGAACTCTGATGTAGCCCTCAGGCTGAAAAGGTTTGCCCACCCCTGCTGTACATTGACAGAAACCCCAGCAATTAGGCTTATCATAAAATCATTCATTCAAAGTGATTAACTGCCTTTTGTACTAGCTAGCCTATTTAATTCCATGTCACAGAATCCCGCTAATCTAATGTGATTCCCAAAGATCAGTGGGGGGTCTGGATCAAAGAAGAAACCCATAATATAAAATGAAAACAGAGTCCAGTATAATGGAAATGGGGGGGGGGGGGGAGAGGGACGAAATCACGGTTTGACATGATTAACAAAATAATGTATTAAGGGTAGCTGATCAAAAGCCTTTTAAAAGAATGAATTGGTGGAATAACAGTATATTCTTCCTTCTTTTCACTGTTACAGTAGTTTCCAAAGAAAAATGTTGAACTTGAACACGTTACATATATGTTGAACCTATTCCACACTGCAGGCCTTTTATGCTGAACTTTATAAGATTAAAAAGTAATAACCAATGATAATAGTGTACTGTAATAATTCATGAAGACAAAATGATACATTTGAAACTCAGTCTGGTTTCATAGCTCAGCCACAAAATTTAAGTTTGTAAAGCATTTAATAAACTTAAGATTGGTGTTTTAGTGTAATAAAAATAGTTAATTTAATTAGGGATGGAACTTTGTCATAAGGACAGAGTAGAGACACTTGTTCTTGTAAAGAAAATAATTAAAAGCTTAGGGTATTACAAAGCCTTATTTCAATAGATTGCCCCCTCCCCTCCATTCAATCCAAACTAGTGTTTGGATTTAAGAATATCCTCCTCCCCCCCCCCCCCCCCCCCCGTGTCTGCAGCTCAAACCACCACACTGAACAAGTGCATGAAACAGTGAAAGTACCCATAAATAAAAATGGTACTGGCTTAAGGAACATCTTGTAGCCTGGGAAACTGTAAATAAAAAAGGCATAAATAGTGCAAGGTACATTTTAATAAGATACAGTTGTCAACATAGGCAAGGACATTGGTTTTTTAAACACCGAGGGGACAACGTGATGCCCTGTGACTTAAAACAATGCCATCCTATTGTTTTCAATACTCACCTATAGTTTTCTCATTTACACTGGAGTTGAAGATAAGGCTCATAATTATTAGAATGTGGTTTATTAAACATACACACTGATTTTCCTTCAGCTCATCACTGAAAGCCATAACAGCCTTTTGAAAACAAAGGCCCAATCAATACATTCTCAGAAGACAAGAAGATAGAAAAAGTTTTTTTTAGGCAGCCATGCTATCAACACCCTTAAATTAATTGGGGGAAAGTGGTCAGAGTAAACAAACAAAAGGATGCTTTGTGATGGGCACTTCCCTTTGGTATGAAAGATAGAGGGCTCAGTCCTGCAAACATTTGTCTAGTGAGTAGTCTAAGTACTTACTACTACCGTAGTAAGTAATCTAAGGCTACACACTTATTTGACTAAAGAGTTGCAAGGTCAGTAGCCACTACTCTGCACTCCTCCTTCCCCATGATCGGACATCTAGTTTTGCTCTGAAGCAAGACAGATCCGACATGTATTTACAGCATATCCAAACATTCCTTTTGTCCCCACATGCAGGCTATTACAGTGACTTGTCTCCAGAGCTCCCTATTGATCACTTACTTGGCCCTGCAATGACTTCTCTCAGAATACATGTTCAGTGACTTAGTCCTCTGGCTAGGACAAATCTTTCAATCTCAAGGAGATAGAAAAGGAATGTCCAGCTAAAGAGTCCACATCAACCTTCAAAGATCTTTCTACCCCTCTCGAACTATGTTTCCTTGCTGGGAAGAGCAGGCTTCTCTAGCACAGGCACACACAGGTAAGGCCACACCCAGCTGCAGACCGACTGAAATCAGCTCTGTGGGGGGAAATTCAGCTCAGGGATTTACTCAATGCACTCATGGGCACGCCTCCTTTGGAGTATAAACCCAAAATAATATTGTCTTGCACTGTATACAGATCTGGCACATTGCAAGCTCAAAAATCACTCCGTCCCTCAATGTTGAGGGAGATATGCACAGCTTTTTGCCCCCTCAGATATGAACTGGGATTTGTAATGAATTTATTTTTGGTTATTAACTACAAAAGGTAGATTTTAAGCAATTAAAGGGATAACAGAACAAAGCACATTACTGAGCAAATAAAACATGCAAACCTAGCTTAATACACTCAAGAAAGATTACAAAATGTAATTTCTCACCCTAAATTTTGTTTTAGGCAGCTTGCAGAGGTTCTGTATTTTAGCATTCCAGATATTTATCTTTACAGATTGGACCCCCATCTCAGCTTAGACTCAGCCCCTGCTTTTCCCTTATTGTTTTTAGCAATCTTCCCTCAGACTGGGAGGCAACAGAGAAGAATCCTGATTGACTCACTTCCCAGCCTTATATAGAATTTACATAAGATGTTTCCCCATCTACCCTCCCCACACTTTACTGGAAAAATACTAGTACCAGGTGACCTGATCACTTGACCCTGTAGTGTCAAAGCAGCAGCCTGGGGAACTTCTCAGGAAGGTGGGAGATTAGTATCTTCTAAATCTTATGGTTTTCCTAATGGCCCTTTACCTGCTGTCTGGTGGGCCTTTCCCCAAATACACACACAGTTGTGATTGTTACATAGTCAATATTCCTAACCTCCGATACAGAAAGGATACATTCATACAAATTGGATAAACACATTCCGTAGATCATAACTGACCCATTTTGCATAAAACATCTTAGTTATGCCATATTCATACTATTTCTCTGAAGAATATGGGGTGCAGTGTCACAAGGCCTTCTCAGCCTACCTTTACCAGACCCTCCCCTAAGAGTGAGAGCTCCCTCACTCTGCCTTCCTGGGTCTCCTTTGCTGCATTCTCTTCCCTCTCTACGTAATCCACCATGATCCTGTCACAGCTGTGACCTGACTGTAACTGAGTCAACAGATCAGGATCAGCTGGGGGTTAACTGCCATCTCCCAGGGAAAGGAGAGCTGAGTCCCCTTAAAGAACCAACTAGCCCATGACAGTCACACAAGGAGATTATGCAGCTTGCCTAAAAGGTCACAAACTGGGGCGGAGAGTCAAACAGAATTTTAGAGTCCCTAGCAGCAAACACAGTCAAACTGTACTGAAAGCGAGGAATACTTGTAGCACCTTAGAGACTAAGTATTCCTGGCTTTCTTTATGGATACAGACTAACATGGCTGCTATTCTTCAAACTGTACTGTTTCTCTGAGCTCTAGGCTAAGCTAATGGAACACAACTTGAAATCACATTTCCACCTGAGCATTTTGTATTGGGTACTACTTGTAAGCATAGCAAAGTATGCTTCCTTAGAGCACTGTGTTTAAACCGAAGCACGAGTTTAAACTGCTTTACTGGATATGGGTGGATTTGTTGAACAGACTAAAGCACCAAAATCTGGGCTTTAGGTTCTTAGTCCCTGTGTTGGGCACCGCAAAACCCACATTGAGCTACCACCTACCTCAGCAGGCACATTTTTTAACTATAAAAGTCCCCTAGGTGCTTAAGTTCCTGCCTCTAGAAATATGCACTGCTGCCTCACTTTAAGGACCCAGACAAGTCCTAGCACAATCCTTAAATCAAGGTGGAGGGAGGGGGGGAGGAGAATGGGACAGGAGAGAGACATTCAAGGAAATGGGGAGAGACATACACACCTCCCTCACCGAGCCTGTGGGGCCTGATCTGTTAAAATGAGGCCCATTCAAAATCCAGAGGACATGCCTCCTTATCAAATTTCTAGTCCAGTGGTTAGAGCGCTCATCTGGGATGTGGGAGACCCAGGCTTTAATTGCCTCTTCGCCCCATCAGGCAGAGAGGGGGAATTAAACCAGTCTCCCACAGAGTGGGAGTGCCCAGGTGAGTGCTCTAACCATTGGACTAAAAGTTATAAGGGAGGCTGAGACATCACCACCTCTTGCATTTCTTGCAAACAGCAGCCTAGGCTCCTAAATCATTTGACTTCAGGGGAGGGATTCCCAGCTGTCACTAGCTTGGATTTAGGCATCTAATTCCAGGAGGGGTGCAGGAATTTGTGACACACCTCTCTTGTCAGCATCTCCCATTGTCTGGTTTAGGTGGTTCCCTGCTGAGCATTCTGGCTTTTGTGGATCCAGTTTTTTAGGTATGCCTATGCATTAAATATTGAACATATATGCCTAACCCAACCGTTATGGACCTCATTATTGTGCCAGTGATTTTCTAGGCATCTAAAAGTTAGGTGTTGCAGTGCTCAGCACTGTCATGTCGAAGTCTCATTACAGATCCAGGCTATGGTTAAGTGCTTTGCTGAATGATGCGTTGAGCTTCAGTGGGAAGTTTAGAACTGCCAGACATCTTACTGCCACATTTGCTGTTGACTGAAACTGACTCAAACAGGAACCACTTGCAGAGGCAGAGAATAGTCAGGCTAGACTAAAGCAGCCTCAGTACTAGATTTAAATAAGCTTTTATTCAAACTACAAGAAATAAGTATTATCCTAAAAACCAGTTTCAAATCATCACTGAACAAATATAAGGATGACTGCAGTACAAGAGTTTCCGCAAATGATGGTTCTATATATACACACACAGCAACTCACAGGAAATCGTGTTTTGTTCTTCTTGCTTGTGGTTAGCAAGTGCATACATGATTCACACTACAGCATCTCCCCAAGAAAGCATAGTCCAATAGATGCCATAACAGCTATAATTGAAGGAGTTTACAGGAAGAATTGTCTCTATTTTACCATTTGTTCTCAGAATCTGATCCAGTTTCCACTGAAATCAACTGGCAAAATGCAGTCCCAGTTCAGGACTGCATTAATCCCATGCTTAAATATCATGGACTTGAACAGCACTTAAGCATAAATGATCTGGAAAAAAGGGTAAACAGTGAGGTGGCAAAATCTGCAGATACAAAACTACATTCAAAGCAGATTGCAAAAGGTTACAAAGGAACCTCCCCAAACTGGGAGATTGGGCAACAAAATGGCTGATGAAATTCAGTGTTGATAAATGCAAAGTAATGCACATTGGCAAACATAATCCCAACTGTATATATAAAATAATGGGATCTAAATTAGCTGTTACTGACTCCAAGATCTTTCTTGAGTATTATGGATAGTTCTCTGAAAACATCCACTCAATGTGCAGAGGCAGTCAAAAAAGAATGTTGGGAACCATTAGGAAAGAGACATAAGACAAAATATCATATTGCCTCTCTATAAATCCATAGTATGTCCACACCTTAAATACTGTGTGCACATCTGGTTGCCCCATCTCAAAAAAAGATGGAACAGCCTCCAAATGAGGAGAGATTAATAGGACTAGGACTTTAAATGAGATGACTAAAGGGGGATGTGATAGAGGTCTATAAAATCATGATGGGTATGCAGAAAGCAAATAAGCAAGTGTTATTTGCTCCTCAAAACACAAGAGCTAAGGGTCACCAAATGCCATTAATAGGCAGCATGTTTAAAAAGAAACAAATGGAAGTATTTCTTCACATAACAAACAATGAATCTGTGGAACTCTTTGCCTTAGGATATTGTGAAGTCCAAGACCATAACAGGGTTCAAAAAAAAGAACTAGATAAGTTCATGCAGTTTAGGTGCCTTAATGGCATCCCTAGCCTTTGTATACCAGAAGCTGAGAATGCACGACAGAGGCGGAGACTTTTGGGAAGGGGATGGAATGGGGACAGGAGGGGGCTGGGCAGGGGTGGAGTCATGGCAGGGCCAAAGACAGGTCAAGCACCCACCAGCACCAGAAGTAGGCCGCACCTATGGCCACAGCTGCATGCAGGGAGTGTCACGTCACGGGGCAGGGTCACACCTGGCTGTTCGGGGAGGCAATGCCTCCCCATCTATGCAGTCTGCCACCCATGCATACCAAAATGACTCTCTAGACTAATGCTTAAAGGACTCACTAGGGAGGTGGGAGACCCACAGTCCAATCTTCCTGCTCCAATGAAAAAATTACGCACTACGCAATAGCTTCAACAGGACAGATTGTGGGAACCTCATGTCAGAACAATCCCTGTTAAAATCCATCCTCTCAGGTAGAAGAGAGAACTGAATCCAGGTTTCCCATATCCCAGGTGAGTGCTCTAATCACTAAGCTGGAAGCTGTAAAATGGACATCACCACCTCCTTCCTGAATTTTGAATGGGACCCAATTCCAAAGGCAATCTCTGAACATGCCTACGGGATGAGATGAAGCAGCAGCCCAGAGGGAGAAACTTAAGATCTAAGGGAACCTTTACAGCAGACTATTTAAGCACGGAGGTTAATGGCAGTCAAGCAAGGGTTTTCTGGATCACAATGGAGCCCAAACTGGAATTTAGGGAGTAAATAGTGGACGTAGGTGCCGAAGTACCTTTGTGAATCTGGGCCTTAATGTCCAAAATGTAGCAGTAGTAATATAATTTACAGAAGACCCTCATTATTCCCACCTGGAAGACTGGCTGACTCTATGGTTAGACTGGTGTTTTGTAGCGCTAAAACCCTCCAGTAGGGCTATAATTATCTTACCCTACACACTTGCAAGTAACATTTTGCGCAATAAGTCACCATTTAAAAGCGCAAATATAAAACCACCTCTCCCAGAGTCAGAAGGCTTTTTGCGTATTCCCTGTAGCGTGTTAGGGCCAGTGTATTCACTTATTATGCGATAAGGGATCTCTGGCACCCCTCCGAGCCACCAAAAAAAAAAAAACCAAAAAAAAAAACCACCACGCGGACGCCCTGGTGCCCCGTCCCCGCCGCGGGCGGGCTGCCGCGTGTGCCCCGGTCCCCCATCCCCGCCGCGGGGGGGCTGCCGCGTGTGCCCCGGTCCCCCATCCCCGCCGCGGGGGGGCTGCCGGGTTCACCAGGGACCGGGGCACCCGCGGCGGGGAGAGAGGACCGGGGCACCCACGGTGGGGAGAGGGGACCGGGGCGCCCCAGCCCCAGTTGCTGCGAGTTGCAGTGGCAGGAGCTCACGACCCCCCGGGGAGTGCTCAGTGACCCCCTGGGGGGGTCACGACCCCCATTTGAGAAACCCTGACCTAGCTGAATGCTGGGATACCTGCCCTATCCCGCTACTGTCACTGCCGCTAGAAGCGCTGCAAATGTGTGCATTCTTTAGCGCTACAGGGTTTAAATGTGACAGGCTCTAGCGCGATACCTATACAAACGCACTATAATCTCTAGTCTAACCATACCCTCAGACACTACTGGATACTTTACTGTTTCCCTTCTGGAGATTGTAAAGATGACAATATAGTTTGCTTGAGAAACATCTTCAAAGACCCGGCCACTGGTGTTCCTGCTCAATAACCTGTTCATACTTTCTGGAGGCTTGGGGATTTAAAAAATAAATTTCTGGCAACCCTCCCTGAATATTTGGCAGGAGTCTAGTTCCTAACTTCACTGCAAAGAAAAGAAAAAGGGACTGAACATGCACTATTCAGAAGCGAAGTTGTCTTGGGAATACTAGCCTGGAGTAGTTGATTGGGGATCTTTGACAACACTGATTTTACTTTCCCTAAGATGGCCCCTGCCATCAGATCAGAAACACTGTACATGGCTTTGTGTATATTCAAGACTGTTTCAATCTCTGTTTTAGACTTAACATTGTATTGATCTCAAGACACCCAAAGCTACATGAGCCTCAATGTCAGCACAATTCAGACAGTGACCTCCTATGGCAGGGGTGAGCAAACTATGGCCCAGGTGCTGGATCTAACCCACGGGATTGCCACCCCCGTGGAACTGCAGGCCCCGCTCCAGGAAGCGGTTGGCACCACGTCCCTGCAGCCCCTGGGGAAGGAGGGGCAGAGGGCTCAGTGTGCTGCTCTTGCCTGTGGGTACCTCCTCCTAAGCTCCCATTGACAGACAGGGAGCCTGCCCTGGCCTTGGTGCACCCTGGAGCCACTTCAGGTAAGCGGCGCTGGGCCAGAGCCCGCACCCCATACCCCAACTCCTTGCCTTTAACCACCTGCCAATGTTGAGTCTGAACTATTGATTAAGCTTAATCTTATCCCAGACTTGATGTCTGAACTTTTAATCAAAGCTCTGACCTGCAAACTACTCATGACACCCCCCCTTAAGTAGCCATCTCCTCTTTATCTTTTGTAACTTACATTTTAACCTGTTTTATCCTGTAGAATCTTGATTGATTATGCATGACCATTATGATCTGTAAATCACTTTGTTTACTTCTGTGTATAAATATTGATGCTCATCCCTAGTAAATTTGCCACACTACTCTGATGTGAGTGTGAGCCCATTGATCAATGAATTGAAGTCTGTGTAAGTGGTCTCTGACAGTTTGTGAGCCCTATACCAACTCCGCACGAATCTCGGGTGCTGGAGAGGTGAGTAGGGACTTGCTTTTTACCTAACACCTGCACTCCAACCCCCTGCCACACCCCAGACCCGTCCTGCATCCTAACCCCCTGCCCTGAGCCCCCATGTACACCCTGCACCCCTCCTCTGTCCCAACCTTTTGCCCTCAGTCCCTTCCTGCACACCACACTCCCTCCTGCACCCCAAACTGCTGTTCCAGCCCTACATTCATGGCCCTGCACGCAATTTCCCCACCCAAATGAGGCCCCCAGGCCAAAACATTTGCTCACGCCTGTCCTATAGGGTTTGCATGCAGATGTGACCCTCTGTGCACAACTCCCTCTTACTATGTGGAAATGGGAAGCAACAACCCAAATGGCATCAGCTCCCTATCCCCGGATGTCTCCAGAAATTTGAGTAACTATGTGTGGAAGGGGCAGGTTGGTTTGGAGGAGGAGGAGGTAGGCATGCATTAGCTGGAAATCTCTCATAAAATGGAGGGAGCAGTTGCTGTTCAAGTTTTTCAGGTATTCTCTTATCAGCAATTGTAAACCGGTCTTCCCTCCTTTCTTATTGCCAATCCTGCAACTGGATTCACAGAAACCGTTTTGCAAGAAAAATAAACTACCTGATCTGATTCCCTTTCTTGTTGATTATTGAGGTGATTTTCTGTCTTGTACTCTTTACCCTCATACGTTTATAGAATCATAGAATATCAGGGTTGAAAGGGGCCTCAGGAAGTCATCTAGTCCAACCCCCTGCTCAAAGCAGAACTAATCCCAACTAAAAGCCCTTCACTCTCTGGCTGGTAATAAGTCATTCTGCTAGTTTGCCTCTCCCATTTTCAATTATTTTTTATAACAGTAGCATCTAGAAGCCCTATTGTGCTAGGTGCTGCAGAGACAGTTGAAGACTCTCTCTGTCCTAACGATAGGGTTGCCAACTCTGTCTGAAGTTATTCTGGGAGCTTTATTCCCCCCCACCCCCAAACATGATGTAATGTCATTTTCTTTTTTTAAAATCCTATTAAAGTCCCCGGATTGCTTTCAATAGTCACCGGGAGATAGATGCCAATTCCGGAAGACTCCAGGCCAGTCTTGTAGGGTTGGCAACCCTACCTCAAAAGCTTACAGTCTAATCAGACAGGGGAAGAGGGAGGCATAAACAGAGGCACAGAGAGTTGTAGTAATTTTTCCCCAAGGTGAAATAAGTCCATGGCAGCAAAAGAATCCAGGTCTGCTGACTCTTAATTGAGTGCCCTACCCTCTGGGCAACTGCCTAAATTCCAATACAGGGTTTTGGGTTCATTTTTTTACAAATTCAGACCCTTGCAATAATTTCCTTGAAATCTTTTTTTCCAGAAGTGACTCTTTAATAAGGTATTCACCCCTGCCACACCCGATGCTTCCCCTTCACTTCATTTCCATTGTCCCTGACATCTCCATATCTCTTTTCTGAAGAGCCAGGCATGGAGAAAATGAAGCGAGTCAGCATTTTCCAAAGTGCTCTCCTTCCAGCATAGCAGCAGGACAGACCTGGGGGGGGGGGGGGGGGGGGGGAGGAAGTGCACAAATCCTTTCTAACTGCTGTCCTGATGTCATGTAGCAAGTGTGGGCTCAAGCCCTGTCAAGCACCAAATCAGTATACCCATGCCAAGAACATAACTGGGAAGGGCCACACAACACCTTCACTATCAGGAAGCCCTGTTGCAGGTTGAGTTTCCACACACTAAGATTACAGGGGGTGCCTGAAATGCTGCCCCCAACTGTATTTTGGAGTAGAAGTTGTGTGCTGTCCCTGCACATCCCTGACAGGCCTTAATTTCTGCAGTGACGTCACCAATAAGCAGGGGTGAAAGTAAGTGGAAAGACTTACTGGTAGCAGGAGTGGTGACGGGAGCTGCGGGCCCTTTTAAATCACCGGGCCCAGGGGAGCTGCTCTTTTTGTGGTCTCCCCCCCGCCCCGCCCCGCCCCGCCATTGGCAGTAGTAGGAACATTAATGTGCTGCCACTTTCACCAATGCCAGTAAGTTTAGCAAAGCTTTTATGTATCAAATCCCTCACCCTCCCAGGAGCCTAATTTATTACCAGAAAAACTTTTACCCAAGCTTCTTAGCAGGAAAGCAGAAACCATCTGAGTTTCACTTCCACAGCCAGGCCCTGTAAACACAAGGCACTTGACCTTCATTCCTTACCTGGAACCAGGGGCTTCCAGGCAGCTACAGCTCTTTTTCCAGACAGCATGCAGTTCCTCACAGGCTGAGCCTCCTACAGCTAACTGGGAGGTTGCTCTCAGAGTCCCTTTCCTTAAGGAGATAACCTTCTCTGTTCCATAGGAACTACCCTCTCTAGGAGCTGTGGTAGCCTTTCACAAGGTCCAGGTGCTCATTAGCCAATTAGCTGCATAGGCAGTTGGTTACTTACAGGTGAGCAGAGAGGGGTTTGTTCCTTATCACAGATAGACTGGCCCTTAATTCCCCTTAAAGGGGCCAACCACCCATGAAACTAGGATTTCCTCATTTAGTAACAGTTGAAATATAACTCAGCCAAGCAACTAAACCCAAGCAGACAGTGCTGTCTCTAGGACCCTTCCTCAGAAAAGTCAGGATATTGCAGTTGTTAATGAGTGTTTTACGGATGATGATGGAGGCATGGTGCCTAACACAAATGTCTAGTGTATCCTAATGCAACACACAGGCTAGTGTATGCAGATACTGCCCTCTTGGTGTGGACCCAAAGGAAGGATAAGAGATATATAAGCCAGGGGAGTTCTCCTTTAGCTCAAGTGGCAGAGACCAGTGTTTTTAAACCTGGGGATCGGGAGGGAAATGTAAAGGACCAAAGCATGTGTGTATAATACAGTAATTATGTCTTGGCTATAAAGCACGGTTTCATTATACTGACCTCAGGCAGGGCTAGAATAGTGTCCTCTGTGGTCAGAAAATAAAACGAAGATGACTTTGTAGCACCTTAGAAACTAACCAGTTTATTTCAGCATAAGCTTTCGTGGGCTATAGCTCACTTCATTGGATGCATAGAATGGAACAGAAGTAAGATGCATTTATACACACAGAAAGAAAGAAAGAAAAAAAAGTTGTACATTCGCATACCAATTCTAAGAGGCTGTTAAATTTAGATGGGCCATTATCAGTAGGAGAAAAAATATCTTTTGAAATGGATCTCTGTCAGGCAGGCGATAATACCTATTGAAGGTAAATTAACTAGGGAAATGCAATCAATTAATGTAATGAGAGAACCATTCGCAAGTCCTATTTAGCCCCTGGTTAATTGTATCCAATTTGAAAATTAATTCCAGTTCCTCAGTTTCTCGCTGGAGTCTGTTTTGGAAGTTTTTCTCTTTCAAAACTGACACCATCAAGTCTTTAATGGAATGGCCAGGAAGATTGAAGTGTTCTCCTACTGGTTTTTGAATGTTAGGATTTCTGATGTCAGATTTGTGTCCATTTATTCTTTGCATAGAGACTGTCTGCTTTAGCCAATGTATGTAGCAGAGGGGCATTGCTGGCACATGATGGCATATATCACATTGGTCAATGCATCCGACGAAGTGAGCTGTAGCCCACGAAAGCTTATGCCGAAATAAACGGTTTAGTCTCTAAGGTGCTACAAAGTCTTCCTCACTTTATTTACAGCTACAGATTAACACGGCTGCTAATCTTAAACTTGTCATGATGCAAGGCACTGCATTTAGCCGTATGGAGTGGAAATCCATCAACTTCATGAAAAAAAACTCGTCCAGATACAGACAGACATCATCGTCCTTTCGAAATGCAAACAGATGGACATCATACCCAAAGGACTAAAGGTAAAAAATCCATTGCATTACATACCACACAGACTATGCTTAGAGATTGTGCCACACACTCTCAAAGAAACTGCGAAACCACCTGATAAACATCCTATACAGTAAACAGGGAAAGATTAAGAATGAGCTCTCAAACCTGGATACTCTCATAAAAAAAAAAAAAAACCTTCCACACAAACTTCTTCATGGATGGACTTTACAAAAGTTAGACAAGCCGTTTACAATACACATTTTGCTTCTCTACAGACGAAAAAGGACATCAAACTATCTAAACTGCTACATGCCACAAGGAGCCACAGCAGTGGATCCCTTCACCCACCCAACAACATTGTTAGTCTTTCAAGCTATACCCTCAGCCTGGCAGAAGAGTAGGTCCTATCTTGGGGCCTCTCCTTTTGCCCCTCCAGGCCCACAAACATGATACAGTTCTGTGGGGACCTTGAATCTTACTTTCAACATCTCAGACTCAAAGAATATTTCCAGCATGCCTCTCAACAACATACTAACCCACAGCAACCTTCCTACCAGCATTACAAAAAGACTGATTCTGCACGGACTCCACCTGAAGGTCGAAACAGCAGACTGGACTTCTACATAGATTGCTTCTGCCACTGTGCACGAGCTGAAATTGTTCAAAAGCAGCATCACTTGCCCCATAACCTCAGCCGTGCCATCCACTGCCACCCACAGCCTCAGGAACAACTCTGACATCATAATCAATAAGGCTGACAAAGGAGGTGCTGTTGACATCATGAATAAGTTGGAATATGAACAAGAGGCTTCTAGACAGCTCTCTAACTCCACATTCAACAGGCCATTATCCTCCAGTCCCACTGAGAATTACCAAAAGAAACCACACCTCTGCTCAAGAGACTCCCTGAAAAAGCATAAGAACAAATCTATACAGACACATGACTAGAACCCCAACCAGGGACATTCTATTTACTACCCAAGATCCACAAACCTGGAAATCCTGGACACCCCATCATCTCATGCATTGGCACCCTAACAGAAGGATTGTCTGGCTACATGGACTCTCTCCTCAGGCCCTTCGCTACCAGCACTCCCAGCTATCTTCAAGACACCACTGATTTCCTGAGGAAACTACAATCCATCGGTGATCTTCCAGAAAACACCATCCTGGCCACCATGGATGTAGAAGCCCTCTACACCAACAGTCCACACAAAGATGGACTACAAGCTATCAAGAACAGTATCCCTGACACTGTCACGGCAAACCTGGTGGCTGAACTTTGTGACTTTGTCCTCACCCACAACTATTTCACATTTGGAGACAATATATACCTTCAAGTCACCAGAACTGCTATGGGTACCCGCATGGCCCCACAGTATGCTAACATTTTTATGGCAGACTTAGAACAACGCTTCCTTAATTCTCGTCCCCTAATGCCCCTACTCTACTTGCGGTATATTGATGACATCTTCATCATCTGGACCCATGGAAAAGAAGCCCTTAAGGAATTCCACCATGATTTCAACAATTTCCATCTCACCATCATCCTCAGCCTGGACCAATCCACACAAGCGGTCCATTTCCTAGACACAACTGTGCTAATAAATGATGGTCACATACACACCACCCTATACCAGAAACCTACTGACCACTACACTTACCTACATGCCTCCAGCTTCCATCCAGAACACACCACTCATTCCATTGTCTACAGCCAAGCTCTAAGATACAACCGCATTTTCTCCGATCCCTCAGAGACAAACACCTACAAGATCTCTACCAAGCATTCTTAAAACTACAATACCCACCTGAGGAAGTAAAAAAACAGATTGACAGAGCCAGAAGAGTACCCAGAAGCCACCTACTACAGGACAGGCCCAACAAAGAAAATAACAGAACCCCATTAGCCGTCACCTTCAGCCCCCAACTTAAGCCTCTCCAAAGCAGCATCAAAGACCTACAACCTATCCTGAAAGATGATCCCTCACTCTCAGAAATTTTGGGAGACAGGTCATTGCTTACAGACAGCCCCACAACCTGAAACAAATACTCATCAGCAACCGCACACCACACAACAAAAACACTAACCCAGGTACCTATCCTTGTAACAAAGCCCGATGCCAACTCTGTCCTCATATCCATTCAACTGACACCATCATAGGACCTAATCACATCAGCCACACCATCAGAGGCTCATTCACCTGCACATCGACCAACGTGATATATGCCATCATGTGCCAGCAATGCCCCTCCGCCATGTACATTGGCCAAACCGGATAGTCTCCACGCAAAAGAATAAATGGACACAAATTTAACATCAGGAACCATAACATTCAAAAACCAGTAGGAGAACACTTCAGTCTTCCTGGCCATTCCATTAAAGACTTGATGGTGTCACTTTTGAAACAGAAAAACTTCCAAAACAGACTCTAACGAGAAACTGAGGAACTGGAATTAATTTTCAAATTGGATACAATTAACCAGGGGCTAAATAGGACTTGCGAATGGTTCTCTCATTACATTAATTGATTGCATTTCCCTAGTTAATTTACCTTCAATAGGTGTTATCTCCTGCCTGACAGAGATCCATTTCACAAGGTATTTTTTCCTTCTACTGATAATGGCCCATCTAAATTTAACAGCCTCTTAGAATTGGTATGCGAATGTACAACTTTTTTTTCCCCCTCTTTCTTTCTGTGTGTATAAATGTATCTTACTTCTGTTCCATTCTATGCATCCGATGAAGTGGGCTATAGCCCACAAAAGCTTATGCTGAAATACACTGGTTAGTCTGTAAGGTGCTACAAAGTCTTCCTTGTTTTATTTATGAATACAGACGACAGCTGCTAATCTTAAACCTGTGGTTAGAAAGTTTCATCAGGGAGTATTGCACAGAGTGCTGCCTTGCCTCCACCAGTAAAATCAGGGCACATTATGTGAAACTGCACCCTTCTCCCCACAGTAGGGCCCAGGCCAGTCATGCAATTGTCATCAAAGATACTCGTGACAGAATCCCTACCCTACTATGACACCGCAACCTGCAATGCACTGAGAAATTTAGAGTTGTCTGTCAGTCATGTTACACAATGGTCACTCCAAATAGGTACATCTATTTCCAATGGGGAATACAGTTTTCCTACAAATAACCATACTTCATTTAAGGGACTTGCACAAGAATAGATTACCTCAGTGGATGCAGCATCCTAGAAGTTCTAGGATATTTCTAAACTGGAAAGCTTGCCTTATATGCCAAACATGTGCTTCGGTCTGACAACAGCCTACAGAAATCTTTATGCAATACCTTTCTAGAGCAGAAAGCAGAACTGGGTTGTGTTTCCCCCCTGCTTGAAAACATTGCAGGAGACACTGATCATGCTCAGTTCTTCCCTATAGCTCAGCAGAAAGTAGGTTTTTCCCTACCGGACTGAAAATCATCCAAGAAAAGGCCTGAAGACTGTCTCCCACCTGAAAACACCTTTATGAGCGGTGAGCATCAGCCAGAGAAAAGAAAGAACAGGTAACTCCTGTAATGCTGAAGTGTTCCACTGTTCCTAGAGAACAGTGATCTCAAGTGTCAGAAAAGGAGGAAGCTCCTATCAGTAGGTGACCCCTTCCTTCATAACTGCAATTGGGGATGGGGGAGCAGCCAACATTTCAGGCATGTGATCATAAGTAGGAGAGCCCCCACCCACAAATCAGCTGCCCTTCATCAGAGATGAAAGAGAATACCCAATTGCCCTCACCCTCACGTGACAATTTCTTTTAAGCACAAAGCCATGCTAATTCTATAGGCACTCCTGGTCTTTGCATAGTAAAGTGGAAAGAGAGGTCCCAGTCAGACACAAATTGTTGCTGATTAGGACTTTGTGACTACGATACAAAGCAAAATGATTGACAAGAACTGAATTCTACATCTAGTAGCTGGGAAAATACTTAATATAGTCAGTGGGATGGAGTGTAGTGTAGTGGATGAGGCACTCAATTGGGCATCAGGAAACTTGGTTACTGGCTGCCTCTGATCTGATCTGGACACACTGGGCAAGTAACTTCACCTCTCTGAGCCTCAGTTTCCACAACTGTAAAATACAATCCCTTATAGCTTTTTTATGGAACACTTGGAAATCCTATGGATGGAAAGCATCTCTATAATGACATTCTGTGTGTTCCTCTGACGCCTAGAATGTCTATTCAGTAAGTGTGAAGCGATGAAAGGAGCTACAAGCTTGGTTGAGAGAGCTATTTTTGTTCAGAATATCAGCAGGCTGAATCTTCACTGGGTTTCACAGTCTGTTACCATCCATTTTTTAAGTTCTCAGCCATTTTGAGCATTTCAGATTACTCCCAGGAGGTGTACAGCTACAGTAAGGCATGTATCTATGCCATGCTGAGAGTCTTAGACCATTGTGTTATCAGAGGTAATTCAACTAGTCACCAATCTCACCCTACAGTTAATTTGCATGCATCATTTTCATTGGTTTTATGAGGGAGACTATACAAATGTGGATTACTTGGCCCAACTGCCATCCACGCAAATGAACACGAGTCTCTTAGTACAACACCCCCAAACATAAATCAACCCAAACCAGCCTACATAATAACTCCAAATATGGTACTGAAGGCTAGCCTGTCTGTTGAGTCAGTATGAAGGTAAGGAAACAGCTAAAAGCACAGTTGAGCGAGCGTTCTTTACCCTCTTTTTGTTCAGAATATCATCAGGTTGAATTATCACTTGGATTCACAGGCTGTTACCATGCAATTTTTAAGGTCTCCACAATTTTTGGCTCCTTCCCATACATGATTTTACAAAATGATACCTATTATTCAGCTACTAGTGATTATGAAAAACCTTGACAACAGTTTTAACTGAGCTGTATATTCACAAAGAGCAATCCCACCCACCACCCAACTGGAATACTTTTTCTCAGTTCAGGTCACTGCATACATTGCAATTGATATCCCCTAGGAGCCAGTGGTTGAATTCCAACCTCTTCCCATGCCAGAGTATCACTAAAGATTATGCAGGTCCCTTTTTGCAGAGCATTGTACCTGTAGTCTCACTTTTCATGCATATTTATTGCAATTTTTAAAATGTAATTAACAATGTAAGTGCACATACCTAAATTTTAAAGAAATAAGAAAAACATAGCAGGATTTCAGACCTTAGTTCTGTATCAAAGTAAGGAATACACACAGAAACCATAGGCACTTGAAGCCAAGTTTTCCTCTCAATTACACTGGAGTAAGCACATGAAAATCAGTGGGCTTGCTCTGCTGTCAAAGATAAGAGAGTTTGGTTCTTGGTCTCTTATTTTTTTCTTTTGCAAGTGATATTCAGTTTGGGGGAGCAGGGATTATCAATCCAGAGTAAGGTTATGTTCCATTGGTATAACTGCCAGCATTAATTGCATCATGGTCTTAGAAGTGCATAAATCAACTTATTAAGCATGTACAGGTCTTGGAAATGCAAGACAAATAAGTATGGGATGAGATAAAAAACAAATACACAGAATATAAAGTTCTGGTCAGAATGGAACAAATCCTTGTTTTTACTGTTTTGTACACACATGGGGAAACACTCACTTGTTGAATCAAACCCTCTTACGGATAATTTCACAGCTGAACATGCTCTCTAGAGTGGTTCTCAAACTTTTTTTTGTGGGTGGACCACTTGAAAATTGCTTAGGGTCTCAGAGAACCATTTGATGATCTTTCCAAATGTTGTTTGTACCATTAGCTAACTACTGTAAAGCACTTTGGATAAAAGTGCTATATGAAAGAACCTTAATACAGTAGCGTCTCGATTATCCAGGATGATAGGGAAAAAATTAATCCTGGTTAATAAAATCCCAGATAAACACTATTCATAGGAAATATGGGGAAGAGGGGGTTGGCTCACACACCAGCCACCCTGCACCGGGAGGAGGGGGTGTTGGCTCACTGGCTGTCCTGCGCCCTGGTGGGTTTGGGTTTTTTTTGGGTGCTTGGGGCGGCAACAAAGCCAGAGCCAGCCCTGCAAGTTATGCATATTTTATTTGACATCCTGGTTAATCCAGATCCTGGTTAACCCAATCCTGGATAATTGAGAGTCTACTGTAATTAACTTTTTTGTTCTACAAATAAAAGCAAATAACTGATATTTGAATATAAGTAGGTCTTACTTTTCTAATGAGATGGATGTGCCCTCTCTTCCCTGCTGGGAATGGGAAGGAGGAGGTCTCTCCTCCACCACAGCAGCCAGAGCTGAGGTGGAGAGGAGGGCTGTCTTTCCCGGGCAGTCATAGCCCTGGAACTGTGGAAAGTTGCCTTTTTCTCTGGCTGCCACAGCCTTGCACATTCCAAATTCCCCCCACCCTCTCTTCTCACCCAACTGCCCCCTCCCACCTACCCCATATTCCCTCCCAAGGCCACCACCTCACATGTGTATCTTGTCCAGGGTCCTAATTAGTGGGGCCACGCCTGTCTGACTCCACTAATTAGGTGGGTGGCCCTTCATTCTCTCCTGTGCGGCTCCCCAGGCATGCACCTTAGAGGGGGACCACTGTTTGAAAACCTCTGCTTTATAGTAAATATTTGATACAATGTTGTGCAGGCAAAGTTGACCTACTCTTATTACTGTTGATAGGCTGAATGTATTCATTTTTAAAGCAAACCATTTTTAAAACAAAAAAAGCCAAACAAAACTTTAAAACAAATATCCAGCACTAAGCACACAGACTTTTCTTCACTATTTCTAAACATTGGTCTCAGGTTGTTATGGCTTATGGAATTCTTCTAGGTACAATGGAAAAATGAATACACTGCATTTATTTTCATACATACCTACCATTTTATTCAAACAGCTAATTATCTAGGCATGATACAGTCCTCTTGATGTACAAAGCATCTTCATGAAAGCAGCTGGAATAGATGGTCACAAATGTCTGTTTCCAAGGCAACACTATCCCTCCCTACCCCCCTCCCCAACCTCCTCTATTGTGATAGGGGAAAACCAAAATGAAAGTGGAGGGGAGATAACAATTTGCATGCGGCATTCTAGCAAATATCAATCCAAAATGTACAACAAATGTAAATTGTGAAAGAAATAGAAATATTTATATTTAGGGCAAGGTCCATGGTATTTGCAGTTTCCATGGAAACACTAAGGAGAAAAGAAAGAGCATGTTGCATGGCACAAAGGGAGCCAATGTGTAGCAGGAAAATTCTAGTCAGCTTCAGCTTTTTCAAGCAAAATGATTAAATGTAGTAAAAAAAAATGAAACCAATGTACTGCACAAATGTAGAAAAGAAAAAGGAAAAATAATCCAAGTAGTTCTTTCCTATGAGCTTGCAAACCTGCTGCTCGCTTCTAGCCACACGCTACTCACATAAACACCTCATTGTAGCCTGCTTCTTTCTGTCCTTTGCCTCTCTGCACTCAATGTCTTTGTGCTTTTTTTAAAGAAATCAAGCCAAGTAAAGAAGAAGCAAATGTAAAGTTCTTTGGAAGTAGTATGAATAATATCAGATCACATACCTTGTGCCTGCCAGACCTTGACATGTGTGCTTAGAAACCAGAGACAGAAAGGGAGAGAGAGGCTGAGACTCAGAAATTGCCACTAGTTTGCATGAGCTGTAAGTCAGCCAACACTGGAAAGAGAGCCAGACTCCACCCTGGGGTGGTCCATAAAAAAAAAAGTGGTTCTCAGCTGACGTCTCTCCCTACTACATGTCACTTCCTTTTAAAGCTACAAGTCAGCAGTTAAGGCGAGATGGCTACTTACTCGTATACTATGACCCACCCCCTTTCCCCCACCAAGTAGCAGAAGGAAGTGGTTCATGTTTGAAAACACACTGCTACAGAAACCTCCTGCCGGAATCCAAACAAAAGCGTATTGTATATCACTTTTTTCTAGCCCTTTAATCCTGTTGCTTCTATTTACAGAGAAAACTTCATCTTTCTTCCCATGCTAGCAGTGGTTTTAGTGTCATGCCCTAAACATGCTGGCTAAATTAGATCGTTATTAATTGCAAAGGAATATAATCAATTTGCATTATACAATGCAATAGCTGCATTTTTTCTTCCTCTAAGTCATAAAGAGCACAGGTGATAAAACAGTCGAGGCAGAAAAGCAAATATACAGGTGATTAAGATTTTTTAGAAGAATACTATATTTAAGTATAAGCACAATTATACTTTTTCTGACACAATTATATTTTTTCAGTACACTGAGCATTTTTTAATGAGAACAGGTGCTGCTAGTCATACTGTACCTGTTGTGTCCTCATATGTTGATTAGAGGCTGCGTGTTACATCTAGAACAGGGGAATTGAGCATCTGGGCTCAATCCGGTAAGAAGTGTGGTGAGTCCTTCAATTGGCATCGAGAGTATTTGACAACTGGCATAAATGCTCAGCACCATGCAGAACTCTAAAGGAGCTAATGTTTTATAAAGAGTGGATCTGAGACAAGCTGAACAGGTGGCCAGGTGATCAATATAAACATCCTAGGTAACAAACTGGTAAGAGATGTCCAATAGAGTTATTGGGGGAGGAAACCCCCAGAAATCTATTACTTAAAAAAGGGACACTAATATGGACACACACACACACACACACACAAATTTCAGATAGCAGGTTTCCAAATACTGAATATTCTGACACACGATATTCACCATCTGTGAAACCAAAACATTTACTGTCAGTCTTTGACTGTTGCGTGGAAAGCAGATTTTATGAATGAACACAATAAGAAATAACAAGAATACACAAAATGGTAAAATGGAAAAGTAAAGCATGATTTAACATCAATACAGAATTCCAAACACCATGAACTCAAATTGTGAAACATATAATTCAATCTGTATTTTTAAATCCTAGCTATAAGGAAATTTGTCTCACTCACCTGAAAATTATTGTTCTGGTATGGGGAGGAGTCCATACATTCAGTAGGAATAGATTTTTCAACCCCTCCATACTGCAGGAGGCAGAAGCAGATGTTTTTGATTGTCTAGGCTGAGTCTCCAGATAACTCCTCCCAATGAAGAGCCCCTCCAGAGGGTCTCTTCCAAAGCTGCTATCTATCATAAATGAATAAAACACTGTTTCAAAATGCATTAACAGATAACACTGCCCAACACTAAGAAGTAGTAACGGTCCTTCAGCACATCAATTAAATATAAGAACACAGTTTCCGATCATGAAACACTATTGAAAATTAATCTCCCAAAAGAAGGAAATGAAAAGTTAAGAATGGGATGAATTTATGGACCCATCCACCTACCAAAGCAGAAATGTTGAGGTCAGAATTTTGTTTCTCATTTTTACTGTGAGGATGAGTCTGTAAATTCAGGAGTAATGAGATTTTTGCAGCAGTATCCACCTTCACTTCCAGTCACTATCAATTGTTGGGTGGATTACAAGTGAGCTGTACCTTGCAGAACCCTGCTTCTGAAGGCTGCTTCATCTTCCTGAAGGCTGTCATTCTTATACAATTTAGTGAACATATGGAGGGATGGCCAAGTTGCAGCTCTGCAAATTTGTTCATATGGTGTATTGGACCTGGTGGCCCATGTAGACTGCCAGTGACCCCGTGGAATGGCCTCTAATCTGGAATGGAGGCATTTCCCCCCTGGTTTAATATGCCTCAGAAATTCCCCACTTAATATATCTTGCCATGGAGAGCCTGGAAACTTTCGGTCCCCAAACCTTGTGATATATTAGACATTTTCTGTAAGAGGACTCCAGCCCTTTGGCTCTTTTCATTTTGGGGGGAATGTCAGAGAGCAGAGACTCAGTATAAGCAAGCGCTGCTCTGGCAAAAAAATAAAAAAGAAGGCAACACTAAAGCTTTGAGGATTGCTGAGGCATTTTTCATAGTCTCCTGTGGAGGGCTGATTCCACCCTTCTGTCAATGATACCTTTCAGCCTGGTCTCCACTATGGCTTAACGTCGCCTTTAGTGGCGTTAAGTCGACATAAACCTTCACCCGTCCTCACACGGCCGCCATTTGCGTCGATTTAAAGGGCCCTCAAAATCGATTCGAGGGGAAGTACAGTATCCTTAACAAGGGTTGACAAGGCTGCATCCATTTGAGGAAAAGCAATCAAGAATGCTTTTGACTGATGGATGTTATAGAATTTTTTGGCTCATTTGATCTGATGCTTGGCCTTTACTGTATTTTCTCATTCCTCTTTGCAGCCTTAAGCAGGACAGCTGGGATGGCTGAATTTTACAGCCCATGGGGAAATACTTTAAAGTGTTTTCTGTCTCTTTGACCTCCCCGTCAGCCCACCCTCTTTTTCATCCCTTTTAGCTGAAAGCTTAGTGGGGATACCAAAGAAAGCAACTGCCTTTCTCAGAATATATGTGGAAAAACTGTTCAGGGAACCAGGGCCAGCACCACCAGAGGAAGCACATGCTTGGGCCGGCACATTTTAAGGGGCGGCATGTCAGCCACTCTTGGGGTGGCACATTCCGGCCGCCCCTGTTTTTTTTTTTTTTTTTTTGCTTTGGCAGCATTCCGGCCAGCCTTTTTTTCGGGGGGTGGGAGAAGCAGTTGCGCTCTTCGTGCTTGTGGCAGCAAAAAAACCTCAAGCCGACCCTGCAGGGAACATGAGTTCTTGGTGAGCCTCTGGAGTTTCCTCCACTTTGGATTCTGAAAGAATATCCAGTTCTGAGGAAGAGGTGGAGTGTATAGACCATGGGCAAAGTTCAGCTCGTGGGCCACGTCCAGCCAGTCAGCTCTTTTAGTTTGGCTCTTGAGCTCCCGCCTGGGAGTGGGGTCGTGGGCTTGCCCAACTTTGACACTACAGCCAGGGAGTGGGGTCGTGAATTTGCCCCCCTTCCAGCCGGGAAGCGGGGTTGGGAGCTTGCCCTGCTCTGCATGGTTCCCAAAAGCAGTGGCATGTCCCCACTCTGGCTCCTATGCATAAGGGCAGCCCGGAGGCTCTGTATACTGCTCCTGCCCCAACCGCCGCCACCACAGCTCCCATTAGCCGGGAACCACAGCCAATGGGAGCTGCAGGGGTGGTGCCTGCAAACAGGGCAGCACATAGAGCCACCTGGCCAGCACCACGCCTCCGCATAGGAGCCACAGGGGGGACATGCCACTGTTTCTGCGAGAGGCTTGAGGTAAGTGCCACCCAGAGTCTGCACCCTGGCCTCCTCCCATGCCCCAATGCTCTGCCCCCAGCCCTGATTCCCCCCAAACACCTCATCTCCAGCCCTATCCCAGTGCCACACCCCCTGACGGAGCCCTCACCCCCTCCTGCATCCCAACCCCTCACCCCAGCCTGGAGGCCCCTCCTGCAGCCTGAACTCCTCATATCTGTCCCAACCCCCAGAGCCCACCCCCCTCCTGCACTCCAACCCTCAATTTTGTGAGCATTCATGATCCACTATACAGTTTCCATACCCAGATGTGACCCTCAGGCCAAAAAGTTTGCCCACCCGTGGTCTAGACATAAAGGATTTTTTGGCATTATGTCTGCATTTGTGATCACTACTCCACATAAAAGGAGGATTTGGAGTCATAAGAGTCCAAGGCAAAACACCTGTGCCTAAGCTTTCTATCCTTATGTCTTCCCCTGGGTCTGACCACCTTATAGGGAAAGGAGGCGGCAGCGGGAAGGGTGGAAAACAGCTCCTCAGATGAGTTCTGTCTCCTATGACTGTATGGGGAGCTGTGCCTGTATTTTTTAGTCCTTTTCCTCACCTCACGTAGGCTCCAGATGGGAGGAGAGGGAAGCGAATGAGAAATAGCCTCTAGGCCTACATTGCCTCGTGTCATGTTTTTTCCATGGGACGCCACTGGGAGGGCTGTAGGATGGCTGCTGAGGAGGCAGTGCCAGGAGCTATTCTAAAATGGCTGCCTGTGGAATGCGGGCTTCCAGCGCCAAACTAGACACCGTGACCCTGCTATGATGGGAAGAGGGAGCATTGGCAGGAAACTGCTCCCTCTGTGACTCCAGCGGTTCTTGGGACCCCTGAGGAATGAAGGGGGTGCCCTGTCGCAGTGCTTTGGTTGGTGACAGGGAGGAGGGAAGATGATGGGAGTTTTGGGGGGTTTAACTGTATTGATTCTGCTGACTGGAGCTTCTGAGATCTCCACACTTCTGCCAGAGGCAGCCTGTGTCAGTTACTCTGGATTGAGGCCCCATTGTTCTGGGCCCATTTTTCAGAAACTTGATTTTCTGGGCCTTTCTTTTGTCCACAGCCACCTGTTGTGGGAGGCTGGCAGCCTGCTTTCTAACCACAGTACCACCATAGTGGGGGAACAAAAGGAACACTTTCCCTCCTTCGATACACTCGGCCTAGTGTGCTGAGCACAGGGTACAGACCGGGTCCGACTGAGGGCTAGGCAACTTAGTAACGTGCTTAAGGCGCTATTTTTTTTGGGGGGGGGGGGCATCCAAACCGCACTCCAGCTGGTCTAGTTCAGGGATGGGTGCAGGAGCTGGCTCCACAGCAGTGGTGAGGCGAAAAAGTGCTAGCTGCCCAACTGCCCACTCAGATTTGGCTCCACAAGCCCTCTGTTATGACGGAGTGGGATCCAGGGGTAATGGGGTTAAAACTAAGCAAGCAGCGTTCTGCCAAACCTCTGTTACACCTTTGGAAAAATGCCACATGCTGCTAACTATAGTACTACCAAAATGAGAGATAAAAGAGCCACCACCTAGCTAAAATATAGAGAGAAAAACAGAGTTGTAAAATAAATAAAATTAGAATTTACAAAATCCTGCAAAAAACACAAAGAAGCTCTAAAATCATAGGATATATCACTGTATATGTAACTATGATTTTCTCCTTTCTTTAATATTGTGGCAGACGAGTTTTGGCAGATATTAGCATGTGTTGTTTTAGTGAGACATTTATCTCATGTAAATTATACCAATTTTAAATCTAGCTGAAGTGATCTTAAACTGGAGGGGACACTCAAGCTTGTGACAAGTCTGCTGTCTCCTGATTAAGTCAGGCAAGTGTGTTGTTAAAACATGTAGGGTTTAGTCTTGGCTATAAGGGGACACGGCTGTTCTAACTATGAACATATCACTACCGGGCATATGTAATTCTTTACTCACATATTATGTTAATATATTAAAAAATGTTGTTCTGACCTAAGGTCTGATCCTGCACCCAGGCTCATATTTTAAGTTGATTTCAGCGGATACAGGATTGAGCTCTTAGTCCTGAACCAAATCTTGAATAGAAACTCTTTATATGCCATGTTTCAATGGAGAGAAAGTTTGCATTTTGTGATGCTAGCAAAGAACAGTTGAGAGAAGAAATATAATTGCTCAGTCTGAGTCTCTCCAACAACGAGTAAAACTTAAAACATGAAATATATCAAACTTTCATTCCAATACAAAATTCAGGAAATATTATGAGGAACTTTGGTGATCTTGTAGCAGTAGAGCTGTTTGCAAAGAGCTAACATTTTCCAGAGAAAGATCCAGGAAATGAAAAGAAACAGGGGCCACCCGTGCCAAAAACTACTGGGTAAGGCGGCGAAGCCATGGACTCCTAATTCTTAAACCATTTAAAAAACAACACTCCTCTTAAAATAAACATTACAGAAAAGAGAACCCATCATTCTTAATGAAGTATAATATCTGCATAGGGATGGAGTTTCTGGACTAGACTCATCAATGCTTCTAACTATTATTTTCTTTTACTCATCTTGGATCCTTAACCCTAATGTATTGTGACTCTGTTATGCCTATACAACCTGGAACCCAGGAAGAATGGGATGGGGCTGGGTTGGAGAAAGCACATGTTGCCCAGTTTCTTGGTTACCTCAGGTCTGCTGCAGTTCCCAGAATAAGTCAGAGCAGCCTAGGGGGCTGCTTTAAGTTATGGCAGCCTTATGTCATTGCCTACAGGCTATATCACAGCCCAGATTCTCAGTACCAGTATGTGCTATGGAAACATGTGTGTGTATGTATTATAGTAGGATAGTATGTAACATCTTTAGGCAGGAGACTTTACTATTGCAAACCCTGGGAAGTCTTATGGGAGTCAACAGACTATTTGAAACAATGAGAACTTTTAAAGTTAAACGAGTTTCCCAGGAAATCTCTAGGGTGAGGTGAATGCAAATGTAACTCTGGTTATGAAAAAACCCAGCCTTCTGAAGCTACACCCTGAGGAGAAATGCATAGTTGCTGAATTACCTACTCCCAGATCAAAGACCCAAACTGTATAAAAGAGTCACTCAGTCATTCATGGGTGTGTTTGTTCTTAGCCAAGACTCTTAAGCACAGAACAACTTGTAAGCACAAGGCAAAAATAACTTTGGTGGGGTTTGAAGGATGGTTAACCTGCCAGAGCCCTTGTTGGCATTGGGGTGATTTCTGGTAACCTGATTAGGATGTGTGTAGGTTCTTCTATTGTTTTCAAAATGTTTTCTCCATAAGGCTTTTAAATTAAGAATAAATCAGATCAAACCTACAGGGATTTTCAGCTTTTAGGAATGAAATAATAGCACAATGAGGGGCATTTTAAGATGGATAGATTATTGAAGAAAATGTACAATTAATCTTAGCTTCTCATGATTATGTTAAAGCTGTTTCATTACCTAGATCCACAGGAAATGTGCTTGGGGCCTCAGAGTCCAGTTACATTCCATTTTCTTTATTAATTGCCATGAATCTCAGGTATTTTATTTCAAGGTTACTTTGGATGGCCTCTAGTGATACATGTTCACATGCATTAAAAAAACTTTCACTCGGCACCCAATTTATTTCCTCCACTAATAGTCTCTGAAAGTGCATCTGGCAGCTTCAGCTAGTGAATCTACTTCTTTTACTCAATGAATTCAATTAGTAAATGCCAGCACTTGGTTTCTAATCCTAGCACCAACTTCTTCCTATACATTAATTTTGTCAGTGGCCAAGAATACCTGCCATTCACTGTGACAAAGGAAACTGGGGATGAAGCTGTGGTATTTAATATCTGTTTGTCCCCTTTTGCTCATCACACCCACAATATATCCTGTTATCTCTATATATAAAAGTCAAATGATGTATGCGTGTATGCTTGTACGCGTACGTGTATGTACGTTCCCTTACTCCTTCCACACTGTTTGAGCTAGAGACTTGAAATTTGGTACAGTTATAGGCCTTAGGGTCCTAATCAGGGTAAGAGTCGAAATTTTTTCAAATCTCATCTCTGATGCCCCCCAGGGGTGAAATTCTTTAAAGCCCACTCACATCAGCTGGACAGCAGGTTAACACCTGCTGTTCTCTGTGACATAGTTATGATGTAATAATACCCCCCCCTCCAACGGACCCTGCACTCGCTCAGCTCTCTGCCCCCGCCCCCCCTCCAATGGCCCCGGCACTCGCTCAGCTCTCTCCCCCCTCCCCCCCTCCAATGGACCCCACACTCACTCAGCTCTCTTCCCCCCCATCCAAGGGGCCCCACACTCACTGAGCTCTCTCCCCCCTCAGGAAAGAATCGAATTTTTTTAAAATCTCACCCCCTCCCTCCCTCCAACGGCCCCCGCACTCACTCAGCTCCCTTCCACCCCCCCCCCCCCATGGACCTTGCACTCGCTCAGCTCTCTCGCCCCTCAGGTAAGAATCGAAATTTTTTAAAATCTCCCCCTCCTCCCCCCACTCAAATGCCCCCCATCCACTCGCTCAGCTCTCTCCCCCCTCCCACCCTCCAACAGACCCCGCACTCGCTCAGCTCTCTGCCCCCTCCCCCCCTCCAACGGACCCCACACTCGCTCAGCTCTCTTCGAGTAATGCTGGGTCCTCTTCCCCCCCTCTGACGGACCCGAACAACGCCGGGTATTTCTGCTAGTATTGTATATTTTCTATATGAATTATGTAGCTAATAGTGTTTCCCACTCCCCACCTCCCAGATGAATAAAAATTCCTTGCACAGAATGTTCAGGACACTGGCCAATCAGTGAATAAATCAATTAATTAGTTACTGTTTTTTAGGGTGCTTTGTTCATATAATATGCTATTAAACCCCAGGGCCTAATTTTCCTCGCACACCTGTTTTAGATAAGTCTGACTCCACTGACTTCAAAGGAGTTACTCCTCATTTAAACTGGTGCAAATGAGAGAAAAAAACCAGGCATCAAGAATTGTTATTCATATCAAACAAACCCACAGTCTCAAAGGAGTGTAAACATGGATCAGGAGTCACTTCACTAAATGGAGTAAATCTGAAGCACTGAGCAATCCCATTTTAGTAGCATCAGTTTCTCACGACGAGCTGCTGCTTACTCTCCTGACACCCATGATGAATAGTAGCATTTCAGATGTGAGTAATACAGCCTAGGTTTGTTTGCATGCTGAAAACAGCTCTTCTACCCTGTCCTCCCTCCTCTCACCATTTCTTGTCCTCTTTTTTTTTAATAAAGGGAAAAACAAACAAATAAATCCATATTTATTTTAACAAGGCAATCAGCGTTCCAATAACCCATGGCAAAAAATCTCCATCACACTCTAATGCTGTTACAAGATTTGCAACAGCCACAGAGGTGACATTGCAGCAACCCACTTAAAAAGGTTTTGCTGGAGACTGAACTATATACCTTGGTAGCCGTAGAATTGCTTACTCTTTTACTGACAATTAAAATGCAAGATACATGTGTGATAATCAGATAAGGAAATAAACTCCTAAAACTAATCACATACATCAATATTGATGGTATAATTCTAATCCAAACCCAAACTCCAAGCCTATACAAAGTCCCACTGATGTCAAAGAGGCTCCCATCTGGGCACAGGGTCCCATCAGTGCAGGGTCAGGGCCATAGTTCTGTTCCTGGCCACATTCATCTCCATAGGCACAAACCACATCTCCTTACAGCTGCAATAAAATGGGTATTCATCCCCTTAAGTGAAGGCAGGCCAGGATTCGACAGCCGTTTCACTCCATATTTCCACCTAGAGAGAATGACTTTATTTTACAGCCAGCAACGGCTGCTGGAGAAATATGCTAAATCATTTATCGCAATAGCTGGCAGGGCCCAACTTCCTGCTGGGCTGTATCATGCACTTTGTAGGCTTTGCCATTAAGCTCCAGGTCCTCCTCTGATGGAGCAGGGATTGTAAGTTTGCTCTTGTGTGGCCCTTGTAGACCTAGTGTTGCAGGGGACTCAATCTGCCTTCTTGCCCTATATACGTTGAATGAAGATGTATAGCTCTATCTTCTTATAAAAATACTTCCATACCCTTAATTGTGAATTCTTGAAGTCTGGCACGGGGTTTTTGCTATGTGCTTGGACAATGGTGGTTGGGTGGATCTGTCAGGGGAAAATTAATGGCGCGTCTCTCCCCCTTACCGTACACTCCGGATTGTAGTGGCGACGTTGAGGCAAGGAGCTCACAAGCTGTCAGAGACCATTGAAGAAACACACAACTCAACTTTGATCAAAGGGGAAACTGAGGCACCCTCCTCTCGGTCAAGAAAGGGGGTTGGCAGCAGCTCTGTTTATTATCAGTGCCAAGCAGACTTTTATAGAGTATATTCAAAGGGGAGGGGGAATGGGTGGAGGGAGGGAAAGACCTACTTGAAGCATGCGCATCAGCAAACCCTGACATCAGTCCTAGGTCAGTGCCCTCTTGAGGCACCTGGTGTGGGGACCTTGAAAAAGCTTACATGATGCCAACAAGCTTATGAATAAGAGTCTATTCGTTCTCTAGCAAAGTCGTTACATACATATAATGCAATACAACCACCTCATCTAGCATGGGTTTACAGACTGCTTATTGTCTGAGACAAGGTTACATTCCAGGGACTGAGAAGGTTACCACAACAACCGGGTGTCAAAGCAATATTTCACTGAGCCTCTAAGACTCAAGCGAATGCTTTTACAAGCCTTGGGAGTTTAACTATGTGATTGCTGGTGAGGAAGAATACAGGTGGGAAGGAGCTAGGGAAACTGAGTTAGCCCTAACAGATCCCATGAACTGCTACAGACTAGGGACAAAATGGCTAGGCAGCAGTTCTGAAGAAAAGGACCTAGGGGTTACAGAGGATGAGAAGCTGGATATGAGTCAACGGTGTGCCCTTGTTGCTAAGAAGGCAAATGGCATTTTGGGCTGTATAAGTAGGGGCATTGCCAGCAGACCGAGGGATGTGAGCATTCCTCTCTATTCGGCATTGGTGAAGCCTCATCTGGAGTACTGTGTCCAGTTTTGGGCCCCCACACTACAAGAAGGATGTGGAAAAACTGGAAAGAGTCCAGCAGAGGGCAACAAAAATGATTAGGGGGCTGGAGCACATGACTTATGAGGAGAGGCTGAGAGAACTGGGTTTGTTTAGTCTGCAGAAGAGAAGAATGAGGGGGGAATTTGATAGCTGCTTTCAACTACCTGAAAGTGGGTTCCAAAGAGGATGGATCTGGGCTGTTCTTGAGTGGTAGCAGATGACAGAACAAGGAGTAATGGGCTCAAGTTGCAGAGGGGGAGGTTTCGATTGGATATTAGGAAAAACTTTTTCACCAGGAGGGCGGTGAAGCACTGGAATGGGTTACCTAGGGAAGTGGTAGAATCTCCTTCCTTAGAGGTTTTTAAGGTCAGGCTACACAAAGCCCTGGCTGGCATGATTTACTTGGGGATTGGTCCTGCTTTGAGCAGGGGGTTGGACTAGATGACTTCCTGAGGTCCCTTCCAACCCTGATAGTCTAAGATTTTATGATAATGCTTAGTACAATGGGACCATGATCCCTTATTAGGGCCTGCAGACACTACTATAATACAAATATTAATAATTTATTCATTAATGGAGGGAAAAGGTCACAGATTTTGTGTATAAAATGCTCCTCTATGTCATATATACCCTTAGCTGTAAAATGGAGTTTGGACAGTCAACTTGACATATAAACTAATGAATTGAAGACAAATAATATTGTAAGGAAAAAATGAATTTTCCCCCCAAAATGCCTCCTGAAAACTTTTTTCTGGAAGGCATCTACACCATTGTTGCTGTTCCTAATATACTGAAATTATGCCCAGAGTGTGATTATCACTTTAGAAGCATGCAAATAAGTATTTTTAAAATAATGTATAAACTAAAGCTTTTAAACTGGATGACAGCAGCAAACAGAAGAGGGAAAGGTAACTGCAGAGGGATCAAAGTAGTAAATGTAAATGAGGCAAAAATCCAGTGACTAATGTTACACTCTTCAGAATTTAAAAATCAACACTAATGAGAACTTGCACTGCTGTGTCTGGCACTTGGGCTGATAAAAATAGAGTAATTAAGAACATTCTTAAATATTCATGGACCAGCTGATTACCTGGTGTTAATTAGGCAAGAATAGCATTCAATAATGTTGTAGTCAGCCTGCTGTCGGATCTACTCTAAGTCACTTTGGGCAAGATTGTGGCAGCCTTACGTGGCATGTTTGGGGGGGTGAAGTTTAGTTGAACCCACTGAGAGAGAATTCTGGGAAGGAATATGCTTCCAGCTCTGGAGAAGGGTGCAGGACATTCTCCCCTGTGCTTCTGGTCAACGTGAGGTGGAGCCATGAGGAGAGGCTACTATTTTGCTACCTAAATTTGCACCAAGAAGTCAAAAGCTTGGACCCAGATTCTCAGCTGGCGTAAACTGACACTGCTCCATTAGCTTCAATGGTATTACACTAATTTAGTCCATTAACTCTAATTTACACACTTGTATAAATGAAATTGGATATGAATAAAATGGTATTGAAAATACAGTAATTTGCGGCTTCTTAATCTCAGGCAATGTTCTCACAAAGAAAAGAGGGAGTGCACTTACCTAGAGTAGCACAACTAGAGCTGGCAAAACATGAATCCAGATTTAGATTTCATAGAATCATAGAATATCAGGGTTGGAAGGGACCTCTGAAGGTCATCTAGTCCAACCCCCTGCTCAAAGCAGGACCAATCCCCAACTAAATCATTCTAGCCAGGGCTTTATCAAGCCTGACCTTAATATTTCCAGTATCTCAGAGCTGACAGATCTTCAGATTTATATATTACACAATAAAAACAACATTAAAAGCGCATTAAAATTCAAAGACTCAAGGTTAGGAAATACCAAAATTAAGGGTGCCTATACAACCTAACTCACCCTGTGTGTGTGTGTGTGTGTGTGTGTAATGATACAATCTTTAATTACATGTTCATATAAGTTGTCGTCCTCTATGTAAAGCAGCACTAGAGAGGATGAGAAACACACTGCCAGTGAGTTTCACAGATATTTGCTAACAGCAGAATACTGGTGAGACTCAGGAATCTTGGGTTTCATTCCAGCATCTACAGACTCCTCAACCTGTTCCCTCAAACTTGAGCCCCTCTGCCCTATTCCATCAACTGGTCCTGCCCTGTTACTGTATCTTCCCATCTCATCCCCAGTCCCCTTGCCCAGCCAGACCTAGGCTCCATTTACACTGCAACCAAGAGTGTATTTTCAGCTTGTGTAAACACTCCATCAGGCTCACTAAAAAGAGCCATGAAGCTGAGGTGCTGTGGACTTTACCGTGGCCTACACAGGCTCACCTGCCCCCCCTTTCCTCCCATGTACACACAGATTGTAGCCCATACTGAAACCCACTGTCCACTCCTGATGGGACCCAGGGACTACTTAATTTTATTGATACTGTATGTTTGAACAGGAGCTATTCATGTGAATAAGAGATTGCAAGGTTCAGATGTTTGTATACATGTTTGTATACATGTATCTTTGCCATGTAAGAGCCTTAAGGAGCTAAAACAAGGCCCAAGGCTTCTTTGCTGCTAAAGGGGTGGCTTTAAAACAAAGCAGGGAAACTGGTCTAGGCTTTTGTGTGTTTGTTTTCTCCTATTGCATAGAATCACACGTTTATTCGGTGGTTGGGGAGATGACTGTGCACCTCTCCCATCTGCCACAATTCAAAAGTGATGCAGTAAAGTTTTTGGTCTCTTAATGTTCTTGTTGAGCAGTTTAGCCCTGCTGTTGCTTGGTTTCCCTGATGTAAAGATCAAATCCACTGTGTCATTTCAGAAAGAATTTCTACAAAGAGTAAACATAATATTTTTGTTCAAATGTAGTACCAACGTGTGATTGTTTTAGGCAGGTGGGTTTTGTGAAAAATGGAATATGTTCTATGGTTTCTACTTTGATGCTAGTAAAGAGCATTAAAAGCTACAGTTTCCTACCATTCCTCTTAATAAAAAAAACCTTTTCAAGGCTTTCATTCTTTAACAAATTCTTGTATCAGATGCTCCCATTTTCGGCATGGTGCAAAAGGGAGTAAAGGAAAAGGGAAAGGGCCAGAAAGGCCCTAGACTTAGTGGAAGGAGGGAAAAGCGAGGTTCTAGGGTCTTCTCTGCCTACTCCTACCAAGCCCACAGAAGCAAACAGAACAATTAGTGTGTCACAGCTTTAGGTGGACCATGTCTAGCTGAAGTGAGGGTGGAGCAGTAGAGCAACCGCTGTGAGCAGATGTTCCCCACAAATCCTGAGAAACACCAACAGGAAAGTCCTGAAGTTATAAGCAGCTGAAAAAGGAAGACTGCCGGGTTATAGTGGGAAAGGCTTGCAGCAGCAATAGCTTATGTTCTGTGTCTTCCAGCCTTGGCACTGAGGGAGAGTAGGAAGAGAGATGAGAGGTGGCAGCAGGGTTCTGGAGTGAAGGGGCTCTGGTTGAGCCCCATTTCCACTCATCTTTCTCCATATATTCTACTGTTTCTCTCAAGCTAAAGGATTTTTCTCTGCTCAGTCTCAGAAAGAGATTTAATTAAGCCTCATTGTTCCTTCTGAAAAGCCACGAGGACTGGATTGCATGAGCCACTGCACTCATCCTGATGTGGTGGCAGCTCTGTATCAGCCACATTTTGGCCTTTGACTTAAATGACACAACCTAATCCTAATAACATAGATAGTCCAGGGCCTGACTCTGCCACCTACACTCATGCTGAGTACAATCTTGCTCTGCAGCTAGTTAAACTGCCATCATTGGAGGTACTTGTAGAGAATGGTGCCACTCACTGCAAATGAATGAGGCAGAATCAGGTCCCAGATGATTTGCCAGAGTCTGTGACATCACACTGGGCTCCAGCATACTCACTGTTCTGGTTGGCCAATGCAACCTTCCAAACCCAAACTAAAGGGCACACAAGAAATGTAACATTTACTGGCAATGCTGAGTCAATTTCTCATTACAGAAACCCCAGCATTGAATGAATTTCACATTGACCAAGCTCAAAGAAGAGGAAAATGCATAGTCAACTGAAGGAGATACACAGCAAAATCCAAAACCTGTTTGACAAATATTGGCTTCCCATGAGCTTGTGTGCTTTTTCTGCTCACATAATCCTAAAATGCTGCCCATCTCAATCACAATTTGAGACATTCCCTGCTGGCAGAGACTGAAGTATGCAGAGGTAACCTGAACCAGTGGCAGGGGAGAGAGGAGGAGCTGGTCTTATCACCCTAGTTAATTATTTCCTGTGTGTCACAATATATGACCTGATAATGCTGCTCTTTGTATCTACAGGGTCAATAGACAGTCATTTATATAAGGTAGCTATGCTTGTTCACAGTGAAAGTTATCTAGTATAGCTGGAGTAAATAGTGACTGCAATAGCTAAAGCTGCCTGTGTGTTTCCATTATAACTCACCTATTTCAGTGGCTTATAATTCTACAAAACTTTCACCTTTCACGCTGAAATCTTCTTCTGCTCTCCACACAAGAGATAATTTTTTGGGGAAGTTTGATCAAAAATGGTTCAGTCATTTTTTAGTAAAGAAGGGAATTTTGTTTTTTTTTTAAATTCCCCATACTTTTGCCATTTTAAAAAACAACCTTTGTTAAAATATTTGAGAGTTCGGGCTCCCCAGCTTGTGGCAAAAAGCTGCTGTTTGACAGAAATGTACCCCAATCCTGCAATAAGCTCTGCATGGGCAGACTCTTGTTATGACTTGTTCACGACCACATAGGAAGTCAGTCTTGGGACTAGGTTTAGAAGTTAAGGGTTCCTGGTTGCTAGTTCCATGATCAGACGTTTAGCCGACTCTTCTCTGGATATCGTTAAAGATGCCTGTTGACACAGCCATGATTCTTTTATAAAATATTATAAGACACTGATCCTGCTCTGTGAATTCAATACAGATCCATGTGGGTGCAGCAGCACTCTGCTCACACAGCTTGCGATGAAAAATCAGGGTAGTCAAACATTCATTAGTATGAACTACAAATGTTTGTAACTAAGTCACTGCCTGGATAAAATATTATATATGTTTTTGTTTAAATTTTATTTGTTTTATTAATTATCATTCCATTTGCTTTTTCTCCATGAGATAAGGAAATGAGTGAGTTGCAAAGGTTGGTTAAATGAAAAGGTGTTATTTTATGTTAGCTCTGGGAGTATGAAAGTCCTGAGATTTTTAGAAACATTAAATCAGACCTTGGTGGATGATCTCTGACAAGCCTTTCCTCTCTGCAAAGAGGACGCCTGAAGGACACTTACCTGATAATGCTGATATTTGCTGCTGGCTATTTCACTAAACAATTTGCTAAAATGTTATGTGCGTGTTTGAGATGAGTGTTAAGTAGTCTCTTCTTGTTTGCCAACTTGCAGCGCTTTACTATTGTTCTGTCTTATGAAAAAGTCCTATAGGAAATCATTCCTTTTCTGTAGATTTTGTGAACCCACCTAGAGAATAAAATTTGAATTAGATCCCTGCTGTAGAATTGTATATGTAAATAAAATCATCATCTTTTAAATCGTATAGAGTTTTTAGAATAATTTCTACAGCATGCTATTAAATTTCTAAACCCATTCAGTTTACTCCCTATTAAAATCTATAGAACTTTTCCATAAGAGATAATTTAAACCATTCTTTCCAAAAGGAATTTGGGGTAAAATTTTCAAAAAAGCCAAAGTGATTTTTCCCATTTTCAAAAGGGGCTTAGGAACCTAAGTCCCATTGACTTTCAATTATAGTGAACCCCAGTCACTTTAGAAAATTGGAGCTAGGTTTCTAAGTCACTTAGGCCTTTTTGAAAGTTTTACCTTTGACGTCTATCCCTCTCTCCAGGTTTTTAATGACATTCCAATCTCATAGTACACAAATGTGTTAAAGAATAAGAATACTTTTTTTTAAAGTTTGGCTGTGAGAAACTATTTCAGTCAACTTGACTGTGCAGTTAGTGCTACTGAAAATTTTGGAATTTACTTATAAACAGCCAGTCTCATCGCATGTGGGGTCACCAGCTACCACCTGGGACTAGGGTGACCAAACAGAAAAAGTGAAAAATCAGGACGGGGTGGTGGTGGGGGATAATAGGAGCCTATGTAAGAAAAAGATCCAAAAACCGGGACTGTCCCTATAAAATCAGGACATCTGGTCACCCTACTTGGAACTAGCCTGGCATGTGGCAGCCCCATGATCAAGGGGCCGTAAAAGTGACTGAGAGGCATCTTTATGACCTGACTCCTGACCTGTGCAAAGTGCAGAAGGCCAATGTCCTAGTCTGACTCTCATAAGGTTATTTCAACAAGCACAATTTTAAATATGTGATATAAATTTCCACCCATATGACCATTCAATATCTGGGTGTCTGGTCTTAGATAGTGGCTGAATACAGTACAGCTTGAGGATATCCTGAAATGGTTGCTTAAGGCAATGGTTCTCAAACTGTGGGTCTAAGTCAGTTGCAACCTCATTTTAATGGCGTCGCCAGGGCTGGTCTTACTGAAGCCGATGCCCTAACCCCAGTGCCTGGGACTGAAGCCGATGCCCTGGGCAGCAGGGCTCTGGCTTTGGTCCCCCCAGTAGGGTGACCAGATGTCTAACTTTATAAGGACAGTCCCTATTTTTGGAGCTTTTTCTTATATAGGCTTCTATTACGCCCCACCCCAATTGTTCACATTTGCTGTCTGGTCACCCTACCCGCAAGCCCGTGTAGGCTCAGATTTTAGTCCCCCCCTACTGGATCATGTAGTAATTTGTTGTCAGAAGGAGATCACGGAGCAATGAAGTTTGAGAATGTCTGAAGGGATTGCCTAATGGAGAGGACTATTAGTACAAATTTCATTGCACACAAATTTAAATAAAGTAATGTAGTAATTTAAATTAATTTGAACTTAAATAAAGTAATTCCACCCTCAGGTCTGTGAAGTCAAAGATTGTTATACCTGCAAATCTCCAGACACACCTGGACTCTGGATGTTTATTTTCACAATAGCCTGCCATGGATATTGGTGCAGATTTGGCTCCCTCATTGTCATTTTATATGAGAAATAAAAACAGAATTGTTAACATCTTCATGCTCCATTTTATTTATTTAAAGTATAAAATAGAAATCTGATCTGCCTGCCCAACTTCATGCGATGTTTCCATATCATTTTGCCCCAAAACCATCACTCTTCTTGCCTAGTGGAACTGATCCTTAGTGCAGATTTTAATGCACTCATCTCTGTTTTTTCTTTAGCACCTCTGTGCTGAATACATCATTTATATCCATAGATCACTGCCCATAGCAAATTCTGCTCTTTGCCTGCCACTGTATTGTGAGTTTCTCTAGGCTTCCCTCCTGTCCCACCTTCATGACAGTGTTTCTCTGTTGTGGCTGGAAAGTTGTGGGAGGACAGTTGCAGCAACTTACTCTTAATGAGTAAGAAACTCGCTTCTACCAGAATAATATAATAGATTCCAAGACCAGAAGGGACCTTTGTGATCAGCTTGTCAGGCCTTCAGTATAACACAGGCCATAGAACTTCCTCAAAATAATTCCTAGAACGTATCTTTTAAAAACACATCCAAATGATTTAAAAATGGTCAGTGATGGAGAATCCACCATGCTCCTAGATAAATTGTTCCAGTGGTTAATTTCTTTCACGGTTAAAAAACTACTTCTTATTTTCAGTCTGAACTTGTCTAGCTTAAACTTCAAGCCAATGGATTGTGTTATACCTTTCTCTGCTAGACTGAAGATGCATTATTAAATATTTGTTCCCCATGTAGATACTTATGCCACTTCAGTGAGTCTCTGTGTGGCCACAACATTGCAGGAGCGACTCTTACCAAGTTTTCGGGCACGCCTAGCCTATCAGTAGTAAACATTTCACAATCTGCCACTTCAGTGAGTCTCTGTGTGGCCACAACATTGCAGGAGCGACTCTTACCAAGTTTTCGGGCACGCCTAGCCTATCAGTAGTAAACATTTCACAATCTGCTAAAAGGCACTGGCAGGGAGAGGGCAACTCATGCATAACCTCATCCAAATCAGAATTCAGCTTGGGCTTTGGATGTGGGATTCAGCAGTGATTATTATTTTAGTGTGACAAAGACAAGTGGAAACTTCTGGTAGATTCTGTATAAAACAACAACTCTTTGCACTTATGTTCCCTCAGTGATCTCAATGCACTTTAGAAAGGTAGGTAAATTATATTATCCGGTAGGACCAGAAGGCAACTGAAGCTGGGACGTAGTGAGAGGGGGCAAAATGGGGCATAGCCAGGACTACCCCATCCCTGGACCCAAAACTCTGTATGGGAGACCATCACAACTCTGGGAGCAATAGACCTCTCTTCCCCTGCCATAAAGTCCTGGGAAAGAACTGCAGAGAGCAGCCAACCAGAGACTCCATCTGCTAAGAGCAGAAACAGCCACAGCTGGGAGCTCTGGACATTCCAGTCAAAATTGGAGAAAGTTCTGGTTTTCTCTGTGCTGTGTTGCTGGGCAGTGAATTCCAACCTTCTCCCCACCAACCAGTCTCTCCATCTCAGCTTCACTCCACACCCTGCAAGAGTGAATGCAGCAAAAATTTGATGTGGTTGACTGGGATGTCTTTTCAACACATCTCTCATGAACTTTGGATATTATTTTATTTTCCAGATTCATTTACCACATCATGATCTCTTTGCCTTGGGAAGAAACTAGCTCAGAATTCTTCCTGGTTCAAATTAGTCTGGGGTTCTAGACAAAACCAACGTATTACTGAGTCTTTTGCTTCTATTCTATATAATAATCTCCTTTGTACATAATATAAAAGGTGTCTGAATTCTATTGCTTTTTGTGTATTGCTGTTTTACATTTTAAAAATATCCTCTCCTCCCCCTGCTCTGGCCCTTTCACCCCACTTCCCTTCCTTAGCCACATCCCTTCAGACCCAGGCAGTTGAATGGCCCTTACAGACCAAGCTGACATTCATTCCACAACACTCACACTGCTGTTCTTAGTCCTGCAGGAGGCACTAAGATGAGGGATTGAAGGCAAAGGGGTATCCTCTTTCAGCACTAAGAGACAAGAGGAAAAGAGTCCAGAGGACTGTGGCCCATGGTGGGCAGAGGAATGGTTTTTTGTTTGATATTTTTCACAAATTTTATGTTGAAGAATAAAACTGTGCTCCAAAAGAGACTTGGGCATGGCAATGAGGCTTTCCTGGACTGAGGAAACAGGCTAGCAAGCCCTACCCATGGTTATCAGTGATACCAGCAAAAGCATTTCTTTGGTGGTATTAAGTGCATCTACAGTAGAAGCGTTTATCAGCACAGCTATAACAGAATAGCTATAATGACAAACCTTCTCTAGTGTAGAGCTGCCTTTATATTTTTATTTAAAGAAAGTTACCACAGAGTTCACACAAAGAAGAACCAAAATGAAACACCACCTCTTGTTTTGATCCATATGCAATGTAAATGTCATCTTTTTTCTCTGGGGGACATGATATTTAGACACTGCTACTACAGTGGAAGATGTCTTTCCATAAAAGGGCTTATTGCTGATCCTATTTTAAAAGCTGTATTTGCTTTCCATAAAATCCCGGCCTGAATAATTAAAAACAGCTTTGATCTCTGTACTTCTGAAATATTATAAAGACCCCAGTGATTGCAGCTTATGCCTGCCCTTATCATTGCTAAATGAATCCTGACACTAATATTTTGGCAAAGATTAAGATTAAGATTTAGATTTAGTATAAGGTCATTGGTAGAATGTACCAACTCATATCAAAATTATTTTATCCCCGATCAGTTAACTAATTTTAATTTATCTTTTTGCCTTTGGGCAGCAAATGAAGTCTATTAAATAGTGCAAGAGTGAATGCAGCAAAAATTTGATGTGGTTGACTGGGATGTCTTTTCAACACTTCTCTCATGAACTTTGAATATTACTTTATTTTTCAGATTCATTTACCACATCATGATCTCTTTGCCTTGGGAAGAAACTAGCTCAGAATTCTTCCTGGTTCAAATTAGTCTGGGGTTCTAGACAAAACCAACGTATTACTGAGTCTTTTGCTTCTATTCTATATAATAATCTCATTTGTACATAATATAAAAGGTGTCTGAATTCTATTGCTTTTTGTGTATTGCTGTTTTACATTTTAAAAATATACAGAAATATCCTGAATTCCTCACTCATCACTTAAGCTAAAGGGGATAAAAACTTCTGAATATGCGGCACTGCATTTAACCATGGAGACAATATAAACAGGTGACCAAATGAGAACAGGAATAAAATGGCACACAATAGTAGTTGTATGTAAATTAGGAAGTCTTTCAATGGTACACTCATGTTAGTCAATGTTATGTCATAATGTATATGAAAATGAGAGGGAAAAGATGTTTTTTGTGGGCAAAGCATCAATCAGAGATGCAGGAAACAGGGAGTTCCTGCTTTGCCAGAGACTTCCGGTGTAGAACTACGTGGGATTTTCAAAAACGCTCAGAATTGGCCCAACTTTGCTCCCACTGAAGTCAATGGTAAAATTCCCATAGACTTCAATAGTAGCCAAGTTGGGTTACAATGCTGAATGCCTTTGAAAATCCCACACTTATCCTCATTTTACAGATGGGGAGTTGAGACAGTAAGAGACTAGCAGTACGTTGGTACTTCCAAGAGGTGTCATGAGGGTGGCTTCATTAAATGCATGTGAATTGTTCTGGCTCTCTGATGTCAAAAGCCTAAACATAAGGTAGATGATGCCCTATTGCATATTTTATTTGCTGGTGGAGAATCATTTCTTCATTATTATTGTAAAAATAGACCTGAATGTAATACAAAAATAAAGAAATTAAGAGAGAAGAAATGCTAATAAAATAAGAATAAAATAACACTGACCTCAGAAAGTGTGATGGAAGGAAATCCATGCCTCATACAGTGTAAAGGGAAAGGAGGAGGAAACAAGGGACCCCATAATCCTAGAGGGTATTCACATCCAGCTGTACTCAGGAGTAGGGGAGGGAAGGTGGCAGGAAAAAAGTAGCAGAAAAAAGGCAATGAGAAATCTGATTGCATGGTAGGCCGTGAAGAAGCTGCAACACCAACACCAGTCTAGCATTTACCTAAAAACAAGACCAGCCAGATCAAGTCCAAGCCATTCCACTAAAGAAAAGAGGCGAGGAGTATTATTTGCAAAGCCATTTCCTCTCTGGAAGCTGAGGGCCTGCGGGATTGTACTTTCATTTGCCTTGATGATCTATGAGAGACTTCTCTGAAGATTATCAACTGTGAGTTGTTTTTTCCTAGCCTTTTATTTCTCTAGATCTTTCCTATCATCTTCTTTCTGTTTTGTTGTGATTTTCCTCTTCCTCCTTCCCCACAGCTTGGACTTTAAAATTAAGAGCAGGAGTCATTAAACTGAGAAAAGAGCTTTATGCTCCCACACCAAGAATACAGAGGGGCTACCCTTTATACATCCTGTCTTTCTCTTGTTTCTTTACTTTCTCACAGATAGTGCTGTAATGAACTGACAGCTGTGAAATTTCTCCATCTCCTGGGCATCCCAAGGAGGGTGGTAATTGTGGCTACTTCCCAGGTCCCCCTATCTCGTGGCTCTGCAGCAACTTACCTCAGTTTCCTCTTTGACAAGACTCTTCTAAAACTCATCACCCATTATATATCATTTTAAAAATTACCCTTCTGGAGAGGGATCCAGTATGTTTAGTCCATGCGTACCTCGCCCCGCTGGTTACTGGTTCAGTGATTCAGATAGTTCTGTTTCCTTAAATCAGGAGCCCCAAGCTCTCCTCCTCAGAGCTGGGTTCAGTTCAGTCTCTCTCTTTCCTTGGCCTAGGAGTCCACAGTCCTCCCTCCTAGAATTGCATTATAATCCAAATAGGCCCCTTACTCCCTGCAGCACTCGCCTACAACCGCTTCCTCAACCCAGCTACAACTTCCCCTCCCATTTCTTGTTCCTCTCAGGTTCTTCAGAGAAGCCAGCTGCCCTCACTCAGGCTATTAGTGAGGCACAGGTGGTTTGGACAAGTTTCCTCTTAAAGGACCAATTCACCTTGTGACAGAGGAATTATTCATGAAAGAGAGACAATCTATTCAAAAGTAGCCCAGTGTGAAAGAAGACCATACAGCAGTAGTAGGGTTTTCTGTTTGTATTTTGGATAATTTAGAACGAAGGATATAATAATGTAGCATGTATTAAATGTATTGATGTATGACTTGACCAGATCCTGCCAGCCACCCTTTATGAATAGCAGAAAGGAATGGCTTAAGGGGCCATTGGTAAAAATGCATCAGGCAAGCTCCCTGTGTCTGAACTGATGTTAAGGCAGCAACAGACGAGAACGGAGCTTATGGCTGATTATGGTCACCTTTTGTTTTAGGATAAGTTTTCAAGGCCTTTTGGCTAAGAAAGCATTATCTATTTTGCTATAAGGCCTTGTTTCTTATCTGCATTGCAAACCAAGTTGGGTAAGGTTCTTTTGTAATCCCTTTACTACGATATAACCCTTTCTAAAATGTACACCTGTCTGAAATTCTCTGTAAAATTGTTCGGTGTGAGTAAAGAATGTGTGCATGATTAAGGCTGAGTGTGAAAGCCATCACAAATATCCAGATGGTCAATAAGAAGTGAGAAACTTGAAGAGACAGCAGGAAACAATCAGAAAACATCCACTGTTTCTGATGCTAAAACAGTTAGTAGCATTGACAACCTCAGCGGGTCTTCACCTGCATTAGGGTCTTCAAACTGGCCCTTAAAAAGAAGTCTTTTAGCTCACATGGCAGAAGCCCGTATTTCTGAAGGAGTATGATTTTGACAAGACTAACTAGATTTGCATAGAAACTGATTTTTGTTTTGAGGAATCGTCTCCTTTTGTCTATTGGAGTGGGTGATATTACAGCAGGATCTTCAAGGTTCACTGAGCATTGTAAAGCCCACATGGAGGTGGAGCGGAATTAAGGGTTCTACACTACAGAAAAGTGACGGGAAGAATTTTTTTTAAAAAAAAACCTTACCAAACCCCTCCAGAAACATTAAATCAGGCATGTCCAAAGTCCGGCCCGGGGGCCAATTGAGGCCCGTGTTCTAATTTTAACCGGCCCGCAGACTGTTTTCTAAAATGAATACTATGCGGCCCGCCAGCACTGTCGCCAACCAGTGCGCGGAGCCGCAGCCGAAGGAGAGGGGCGGGGTCAGTAAGAGGCGAGCGGCGGGGGGGGGGAGAAGAGCGGAGGCGGAGCCGGGGGAGAAGAACGGAGGCGGAGCCGGGGCCGGGGCACGAGGCGAGGCGGAGCCGGCGGAGAAGAGCGAGTCGGGCCGGGGCCGGGGCAGGAGGCGAAGCACGGCGGAGCCGGCGGATAAGAGCGAGTCGGAGCCGGGGCCGGGGCACGAGGCGAGGCAAGGCAAGGCAAGGCAAGCTGGGGGAGGGGGTGAGTGAAAGCACGGCCGGAGCGGGGGGGGGGAGGAAGGGGGGAGCAGGGGGGGGAGGAAGAAGAGCGAGAGCACGGCCGGAGGGGAGGGGAGGGGGAGGGAAGAAGAGCAAGAGCACGGCCGGAGGGGAGGGGAAGGGGGAGGGGGAGGGAAGAAGAGCGAGAGCACGGCCGGAGGGGAGGGGAGGGGAGGGGGAGGGAAGAAGAGCGAGAGCACGGCCGGAGGGGAGGGGAGGGGAGGGGAGGGGAGAGGGAGGGAAGAAGAGCGAGAGCACGGCCAGAGGGGGGGGGGGAGAAGAGCAAGAGCGCGGCCGGAGCGGGGGGGGGGGGGCGGCCCTCACACATCTTCACCTTACCAAATCTGGGCCTCTTCCCAAAAAGTTTGGACACCCCTGCATTAAATGAAAGCAGATGGGGAGAAAAAAGGCAAATTGTGATGAGGAATACAAAGAATAGGCTTAAGCAGCCAGAAGAAATGTGCCTGAGAATATATAAGTGGTACCATATGGTCATGTCATAGCTATCAAAATGTATGTTAGTGTGAGTGCTTTATAAAATATTGAAGTATAGACAAAAGTTACCTTTCAAGCTGGCAGCCCAGAGTGTGATTTTTTTTTTTTACATGCTGCATTACACCAACTCATAACAACAAGATGATGCTGCCATAGGAAACCATGCCAACTGGAAGTGATAACTTGTAACAGAGCTCAGTAGCATTCTCTCTCAATAACACGGAATATAAAACAGTACCATCGAATATCCAAGGTAGGGAATGCGAACGTTGTATGCCTAACGGGAGAGGCTTTAAAGAGACTTGATTTTCACAAGAGCGAAATGTCCAGCCTCTGAAATTGAGGCCAAGTGGTCTAAAGTTTGGTACCCACAAACAAAGGCACCAAAAATAATTTAGTTAATTTGAAATCTAGGCTGTAGATTTGATTGAAAACTAGAAAATAATCTTCGCCAGCTCCATTTGTGCTGGGGTACTATATATCATCTAGCAAAGCAGGACGATCCACATTTTGAAAGTAGTTGACAACACTAGTAAAATCACACTTGCATACATATATACAGAAAGGCAGAGCGGGAGCTTATGGACAACCACATGTGAAGGAAAGGGAGGTACATTCTCCTAAATTTGGTACACAGAGATGTAACATATTGGCTTACAGATTGAAAAATAAATAAATCACACATGGTATTCAGTACAATAGAATCTATATAATATTTGTGTCCTAGATGTAAACACAGTGTGTTTAGTGGTCTGAGAAGCAAACTGGGCATAAGATTCTCTTCCTGGCTTTGACTCTGAGTCGCTGGGTGCCCCTAGGTAAGGCACAGATGACCTGAACCCGCAAACCTCCTACATGTGGAACACGTAATGATGCCAATGGTAGCTCCATGCACAGAGAGCCCTTAATCTCTCAGTGCCTTGGTCTTCCGTATGCAAAATGAGACTATTTTACCCAATTTAGTAAAATGCTTTGAGATTCTTGAATAAAAGACAGTAAGCACAATGCATTATGTGACAGACCGCTCTCTCACCCCTTCTCAGGAACAGGCAGGAAACCCTTCTTTTGCTCCAAACAGTGCTCTTTATTCCACAGTGCAGGCCCCACCACCAATATATACAGCTTTATACAGTTCAGTCCTTCAGCTTGCAGCTCTAACACAGCTCTAAAGTTTACAGCTCTACACAGCTCACAGCATACAACTCTATATAGTTCAGCTCTACACAGCTCTATATCTTACAGTTCTACAGCTTACAGCTCTGTCTCTCACTCCAGACTACCATTCCACCACCACCACACTGGGCTTCCTTCCTGGCAGCCTTTTATCCCCCTGAGGCTGCCGCCAGGTGCAATCCCTCCAGGCTAATTGCCCTGCAGCCCAGGTGGCTGATTAGCCTTTTCTGCAAGGGAGGTTTGCAGGCTTCTGCTCCCTCTTAAAGGGCCCACAGGGCTGGCTCAGGCACTCCTGGCCAGCACCCTGTCACAATTACTATCATACGGATTTCCACTTCCGCAGGGAGTCTTAAGTCTTCTGTCTGACGAAATTGTGATTTTTCTTTTCTAACAGATGAAAGTGAATAATTCCAATGCATTCCCTTGGTTTCATTAAATAAGTATTTCCTGTATGACTGCAGCATTGTTCTAAAGTACAATATATTGGATTAGATTTACAGCTAGTTCAAAATGGAATTATTTGTTTTGCAGTTTATGACATAGGTAGCCTTACTTATAAAAACAATTTTAGTCAAAATCATGGCACCCTAATATTATCTATGCTAAGGTATGAGAATCTTTGTCCTTAAGGAGACTAGTTTTGGGATTCTTAATCTCCCAAGTGTTGAGATTTCATTGCTAGTTAACTGGAATTAAGAATTAGGTATTTTATTTGTTATTGCAGGGTTGAATGATTATAGGGATAATTATTGAATATTTCATTATCCATCCCGTACATAATCCATTGAACACAAACAAAATTGCATCCAAACTGCACTACAAGATCAAGTCTCTGTCGTTTTAATTTGAAAGTTGAAAACTTGAAATAACTAATTCAATTTAAAACAAGCTAGTAGTTAAAAAATAGAGAACATACAGTTCTTCTCTTTGTTTATGTCAGTATGATACTCAGCTGTCTTTTTTAGACGCACACTATATTGGGGACAGCTTGAGATACTGCCAACCATTTATTTATTTACAGACTAATTTTTAAAATTACATTTATATGAGAATTTAGTGCGTGTGAAGAGCATAGAACTGATAGCTCTAGAGACAAAATGGGCATGGGAAGTAGCAGTGCATGACTGCCAAAACTATCCGGCTAGTGTCCTAAATTCTGTCCTGACAGCGTGGAAGCCATTGAGTCTTTTCATTGACTTCAGTGGGCTTTGGATTGGATCCCTTGGCTGGATCTGAAACATTATTAAATAATGAGGAGCTCTATTAGCCTGATCCAACGCCCACTGAAACAACAGAAAGACTCTTATAGGTTTCTCTTTATGTGAATCAGGGTTTTTGCCATTACCAACAGGCATAGAAAGGATAGTTTCTCCATTCACTGTTACAGTAATTTCTGGGGGAAAGGGAGTTATATATTAGGCCTGATTCTAATGACCTTATTTACATGGGTATAAATCCAGAGTAATTTCACTGAAACCCATCTAGTTATACCGACCTCCGTGAGATCAGGCTGAGGTCCAGTGTGTTTATACCATCAGTTCAGTGGAGTTGTAGGGTATATACTATATGTTCATATAGGATTATATAATTATCATTTCCCAAAGAACATCTTAAAATACGGCAAGGGTTACAAAGACTTAGGTAGATAGTTATTAAAATAACTTTTTTATTATGAGCAAATCTAAAAAAATAAATAAATCTAACAGGCACAGTTCTCAAGTTTCAGAATAGCACTCTCAGGTTTGAAGAATACGTAGTCTATAAATAAGAGGAGTGATTGCAGTGTTAATCCAAACTGAACATCTGTTCACTGAAAATAATAATTGTAATGAATTGTACTTTTAATGTTTTCAAAAAAAATTGCACATAACTTAAAAATAAGTTTGCCCAGACACTTAAGTTGATTTCCAAATACTTGAAAATATTGGAAGGGTGAGCAGGTTAGTGATTTAGAATAATATTGAAAATGAATTAAAGAAAACAGTATTTGACATTATATATATTGATTTTTATTGTGGATTTAAAACGCACTTTACAGAAGGTCGGTAATATAATTATCCCCATCTTACAGATGGGAAAAGTGAGGTGTCGAGAGTGAAAGGTCTTACAGCAGGTCAAGAAAACAAGGGTTAACAGTATCCCTTTACAGAAGTGTGCCCAGCCAGAGCCCTTATCCTTGACAAAATCCTGAGCCTGCTGCTAATACAAGACCATGTATAAGCACCGACTTCAGGGCTGGAGCACTCATGGAAAAACAGTGGGTGCTCAACATCGACCAGTAGTCCCGTGGACCAGCTCCTCTTTCCCTCAGTGCCTCCTGCCCACTGGCTGGCCCCAGTCAGATCCTCCCCGTCCCTCCCACTGCTTACCACCTGCCAGCGGGCCCCAATCAGTTCCTCCACTTCCTCCCAGCACCTCCTGCCTGCTGCAGATCAGCTGTTCAGCAGCGTGCAGGAGGTGCGGGAGTGGGGGAGCATGCTCAGGGGAAGGGGCAGAATGGAGTGGGAAGAGGTGGGGTAGGGGGTGAAGCAGGAAGAGGAAGGGTGGAGGTGGGGCCTTGGGGGGATAGGTGGAATGGGGGCGTGTCTGGGGCAGGATGGGGATGGAGCACCCTAGGGAAATGAGGAAGCCAGCACCTACGAGAGCACGTATGTTGCCTGTAAGGCCTTTAAGGAAAATGCCAGGACAGAGACCAAGAGAGATGAGACACTTATCAGGACAGAGACACTGCCTGAATCCGCCCTCCACAGAAACCTCTCAGTTCCAGACTCCACCCAAGGCCAAGGAAACACTAGTCTCGGGAACCTAGATTCACAGTAATGCAGGGCTGGAAAGGAACTCAAGAGGTGATCTAGTTTGGTCCTCTGTACTGAGCCAGGATTAAGTACACCTATACCATCTCTGACAGGTGTTTGTCCAATCTGTTCTTAAAAACGTTCAAGCGGGGACGGCAAGCAGAATTTGGTCCCTATAGCCTAATTCTGCAGTTGTGATGTGTGCATAAGGCTTACTGATTTCAGTGAGAGTTACGTGGGGGAAACAGTTACAGAGTCAGGTCCTGAAAACAAATGATGCAGAGCAAATCCTGTACCGCTTTCTTTAATCCTCCTTCATCCCACGATTATATCTTTTTTTTTTTACTTTCATAACTGATGCGTCAAGCTGGACTCTAGAGGTGCCAGGGCTATGAACTGCCAAACCTAGAGGTGCCAGGGCTCAGCCCTGGCACAAATTAAGTACTTTAGTGATGACTTCTCAAGTCACACTGCAGAACAATAAGAATTACTGTTGCTGGATGCAGTGTGATTATCACTAGCCAGTTGACAACAGGCCATGTAAATTACAAAATACACCCTAGTGCATGAAGTCAGATTAAGGAATAGAGATGTTAATAATAAAACACCCCATTAAGATGATACATTTAGAATGTGCTAGGCTGCATCACACTACTGCAATCCAAACTTTAATGCAGCCAGTTTCATGTACATTTTGGTTCTCCAGAGCCCTGGGGGACAATGGATCTTAAACAATTAACCTTTTGCTCTCTTTTCATAAACATTCTCTTCTTCTCTTTCCTTTCCTCACACCTTCTGCTTCTTTCTGCCTTTTCTCTCTTTCTATTCTCTACATTTACTCAGTTTTATCAGCCCCACATACTTTTTATGGAATGACCCCCAGAGATGATTGAATGTTCTCATGAGTTTCCTCAAAGTGATGATCAAGCAGGAAACCACACTCCCTGGGTCTACATGGATTGCTAACTGTAACTCTTATTTTCAGATGCCTATAACCTAGCCATAAAGCAAGCAAACAAACAAAAAAATCCCTTGATTCAGATGTGGAACGTGAAGTTCTTAGCCCTAGAATTTATTGCCCTCTAATAATGAAGTTCTTAAAGCACCAGATTCTCAACTAGTATAAATCAACAATCTACACCAGTTAAGGGTCAGGTCCAAAATCTTTTTACTAATTTATATCATATTCAATTGCAGAAAGTACAATAAGAAGCACAAAAGTCCACTCATTTCAACTTCTTTATTCTTTTCCTGTAATTTAAGTGAGTTGAGCAAATCTTTATATAGGCTATGACCAGCCTTTTAGTGTTTAAAAACAAACAAACCAAAACCTTTTAAAGCAGGTGAGATAGTAAGGATGATCAGATTTTGAGGTATGACAAATACTCTATTAACATGCACTGACCAAAATGAATGCACGTGCCTTGATTGTTTATGCAGTGAACATATTTTCATAATTACACCAAATCCTAATAAATCTCCACAGAACCACCATTGTGATAGTAAGCCCCAAGAACCTGCCCCAATATCATGCCAAAATACTGTGGTAAGCAAAACAAAAGAAAAAAAATCTTGGAAATCTTGCTCACATAACACTGTTACTTTGACTTGCAGCCACCCACAGCAAAAACATTCAGAATTAAGGCTGAAACTGCATCTTTTACTAATTCTGCAATAGCTGCATACGATATGAATCTGTAAGGAATACACTGAGTGATCTTTCATAACGTATGTTTCAAATATACAGGGACAACTAGGATGTCTAAGTCTGCAGTTTCTACTAAGACTCTGGGTCAGAGTCGTGGCCACAGCTGATAATCTGTCAGGGAAGAAGACTGCAAAGGCAGAAAATTGCCACAGCCTCCCTTCCACTAGGGGAGGTGTAAACAGCCAGAATTTCCCCCAAATTGGATTGTGCTACCTGAGAAAGGGCGGCTCTGATTCAATGCATACCCCCATTGCTGCTTTTGCCAGTGAGATTTATGATCATAACTGAAAGAACAGAAATCCAAAGGAGAGTTGCTGGTGGTGACATTGCCTGTCTTACCTACCAGTAGGGTGCCCTGGTGCAGGGAGATGTAATTTACCCCTCCTGTGCTAGCACTAGTGAGTTTGGCCATCTGAATTTCTCCCATCTTTGTGGGTTTAAAACTCTTAAGATTACCTGGACTAATTTTTGGTGTGCTCTGACATACGAGGAAATAAACAAACAAACAGTAGGCCTCATTCTGAACTCCTTGATCCAAAAGCCAATGGGAGTTATGCCTAAGCAAAGAGTTCAGGATTTGACCCAGACAACAATCAAGTGGTTGGCTGTTCTCAGCACTAATGAACTATTAGTCAAACCAGTGGTCTCCCATGCAGGTCCTGTTCCACTCTAAACCACAGTTCCAACACCACTCAAATCTGCATTGAGCTTGAGGACATTTCATGTGCATGCATCCACCTGCAAAAAAGAAAAGAAGATAGAATCTCTTAGCAAACAATGTAAGCAGAACGTGTATAAGCCTTTTAACCCATGGTCCTTGAAATTAATTTCTAAATACTAGATTATACCTGTTAATCTATCTATGGAGTAACGGTGGTGCAGAACTGCCGAAATCCTTCCTGGAACTCTTCAATACCTGTCACTATACCCCTTTACTGGATATGGCTTGCTCCTCTTTGCAAGCTGGTCATACTCCACAGGCGGGCAGAGTAAAGACTGCAGCTCTGCTTGACCCTTAAAGAAACTGGAATGTATTGAGGAGAAGAGAAGGATTCTTGTACCCTCATCAAATAATCATGTAAGGACTAAGTGAAATCCGGTCCTTCGAAATAGTTCACACCTACATGAGGAGCTGATAAGAGTGGATCAAAATGCAGTTCTTAACCAGAATTTGGATTTAACAGCTGTGAAATTGCAAACAGAACACACCCAGATACACAGATTTTAGTGATGGGTTGATATTTATCTCAAAATGGCACTAGTGGTTAAAGCTGAGTGGCATTCTTTACATCTCGAGGATTCTTTTCATCACGTTGGTATGTTTCCTATGTTTTCTGTTAAGTGTTTTGCATTGCCCTGTACTTTTAGTAACTTAATCTCCATGTCCCTCCCTTCAATTATGTGGTTTTTTTTTTAAAAATGGGTATACATTAAAAGTAGCCAATGGTCATTACAGCAATACATGCAATGGTAACTATGTCAACTATAAAATGAAATCTCCTGTCTAACTCAAGCATAAATGTGTAATATAAACAACTGCTGAAAATAAAAGTCCTGACAATATATCATGATCTCTTTTTTACACTGGAATTGTACATAGATTAAACTCCAGATGGCTAATATAATCTCTTTTAAACACAGAAGAGCCAAAGACTATGCAAACTTTGGTATTTAGATGCCTATTGTGTAGATAAGGTATATTACCCTTACTGATATGACACATGTTAGGACAAATTGGTGTTTTAGGGAGTCTACAGTGAACTGGATATTTCTATCCTTGTTTATATTTAACAGCAAAAAATGTACTAGTAGTCTTCTTTCAAGACAACGTACAATTCTACAGGATAATCACCTGCAAATACAGCTGTGCAAATAATAAAAAAATATTATTTAAAGATTCTAAATCTTGTTTTCATGCCAATTCAAAATGAAACCCAAACATTGTGAAATTCTCCACAAAAGAAAATTCCAGAAAAAAAAACATTCAGTTTGGATTGATGGAAACATTTTGTTCAAATAAAAACAAAACAATTAATTTTTGATTTTCTTATTTTATAATACACAACCAAATAATAGAATCTGAAATGAAAAGTTAAAAAGGAAATAATTTTTTTTTGTTCTGACAATGTCAAAATGGATCTAATTTGGAGGTGGTAATTTGGATTTTTTTCCCTCCAGAAAAGAAATTTTAGAGAAATTACTAGGATTTCTCAAAGTGTTTTTGATTTCAACCAAACTGTATTTTTGAATGGAAAACTATTCCATCAAACTTTTACTGACCAGCTTTACTGGTGAGGTTTCCACTTCCCAAGTCTGTATATTCTCTATGTGGGGGTTTCCTGATTTCAAAACACAGCAGTGTAAGGTTGTGTGTGTAAGTACTATGGGTAGGGATAAACACTGAACAGAGATAATGGACAAAATTAAAAGGGTAGACTAAAGACTCATGGCTTCATTTAAAAAACTGACAATCAGAAATAACTGCTATGGAAACAAAGAAGACAGCTCAAAGTGTAAACAAATGAAAGTTGACAGTGCCTAGAAGAACATACATTATTATTATTTTTTTCAATCTCTGATCGTATTTTATTTATCTTAGGGTTTCTTGTCATGTCCTTCACTGTGATATCTAAGCACTTTTGAGATACAGTATTATAGGGCTGGTCTTCACTACTGGGGGGATTGACTGCAAATATGCAACTTCAGCTACGTGAATCACGTAGCTGAAGTTTGCATATCTGCAGCCGACTTACCTGCCGTCCTCACGGCAGCGGCAGTTGGCAGCGCGCTCCCCCGTCGACTCCAGCTTGCACCTCCCGGCATGCTGGAGTTCCGGAGTTGACGGGGGCGCCGCGGGCAATCAATTTCTTGCAACTTCACAAGACGTGAGAAATCGATCACCAAAAGATTGATCACTACCCACCGATCCGGCGGGTAGTGAAGACCAGCCCTTAGACCCAGGGACTCCAGGGAGTCTTCTGCTCCTCCTCATTCTGAGCTATAGGAGTCACTGCTTGTGGGGTGTGTCTATCCTCTGAGTGACATATATATTGCTATAAATCATCCCACTTATGGTGGGAAAGCTTTATTAAATAGGAGTCTTAGAGCACACCTTGAGGATGATTTGGCTCCACATGGGACTAATCTCCTCTGGAAGCTCATTCCATAGCAGAACCCGTTTGACTCAAAATGCTTTTCTGACTTTGTCTAATTAAAATATAACCATGCAAATCATTATTGCTATCACTGTTATATAATTGCAACACATCTTATACAAAGTATAATACATGGCTAGAAAGGGTTAAACAGCTTGCAGGCTGAGTGATCCAAAGCTAACCTTTAAAGTCATGTTAGAAAGATATGCAAATGGTAATTAGGGCCATTCAATGTTAGATTGTCTAGAACTTTGAAATGCAAGCCTAGATTGTTAGAAATCATACTAATTGTCTGTGTGCACTGTGACGGTGCTGTTCCTGGTGAGATCCAACTGTGAGTGTCAGATCAGGACAGATTGCTTCCAAAGGGGCAACCACAGCCCAAAGCTGGGGTTTTTCCACACTAAGGTAAACCAAACCAGCCAAACAGAAAAGACTTTGGTTTCGCCCCACTGGCTAACCACAAGTCACATAAGCAATTCCCTTAGACACTCCAGCTTCCCAGTATCACCACCAGCAGCCACCTATCCTGGGTACCAATGGTTATGAAAACCAATACCCCAAATAAAGAAAACGGTTCTCCCCAATTCCAAAGAATCAGGCCCTAGACCCAGGTCAATATACAAATCAGATCTTCCCACAAATCACGCTGTTGCCAATCCTGTAGAATCTAAAATCTAAAGGTTTATTATACAAGGAGGAAGGTATAGGTGAGGGTTAGGAATGGTTAAAAGAAATCAATTACATGCAGTAATGGCAAATCTCTTGGTTCAGGCTTGCAGCAAAGGTAGAATAACTGCAGGTTCAAATCAAAGTCTCTGGAAAGCATCCCCTCCAGGGATGGGTCAGCACCCTGTGTAGAAAAGTTCCATCCAGAGCTGTGAACAAGGCAGGCTGAAGACTGGAGGTAGAAGACAAAATGGAGGAAGTGTCTCCCAGATTTTATAGACTTCCTCTTGTGGGCGAAGACCCCCCCCTCCTCCTTATGCAGAGTCCAATTGCAAAATGGAGGTTCATAGTTACATGGTCCAATTACCAGACTCTCCATGATTCAGTTTCTGACCAGGCATGTCACATTCCTGGCAAAGCTCAGGTGTGGACAAAGTTCATTGTGTAGTTGATGGTCCTTTAATGGGCCATCAGGCAGCTCAAGCAAAGCTGATGCCCAATACTCTGGAATGTCCCCTCCCCCCAGCAGAGCACAATATTTGGAAAGACAGACAGTCCAGAGCCAATATTCAACTGACAATGGAAGTGGGGCTAGAGCAAGTGGAGGGGTCTGAGCACAGAGATTATGTGTTCACAGTCCAGTCAGTCCTGGAGGTATCCAATTTTTTATCCCCCCCCCCGAAATAATTAGACAGTTTATTCCATTTTTTAGGAAGACTTTTGATAGATTTGCTTCTCAGAGGGAGGCACTGATCATTTCTGTTAGCAGTGGAAACTGCCGTTTTCTGGCTTTCCCCAGCCAGTAGGGAAACATCTAATCTGTAGGTGGTAGTTTGGATATTTCTCATTCAGATAGTGTAGAGAAATGTGAGCCATTTCTTCTTGCCAAAACAGTTACATTTTCCAGCAAAGTAATTTGAAGTGGAGCGAAATAAAGTGCAGAGCTCTGCTGGGATCTCACTTTACTTTTAAACATCAACGATGCCTTACATCGTTTTATACCTGATAAAACAGAATGTGTTAAACCAGGCTGTACTGGTAAAGGATGCATTAGCAGCCTTTTGATTTTGTACCAAGAAAAACTTGTCCAAAATATAAATCTGTAGATTGTGTGTGACATTCTACTGGGAACAATGGCTTGCAAGCAGTCAGCAAATACCAGCACAGAAGCTGGAATGTACTGTACCCATCATCACAGGATGAAGCAAGCACAGCACCTTTTTATACTTCAGTCCAGTACATCTAAGAATGCCTAACTTGATATTATTGCTCGGGGATTCTGCATTCTGATACGTCCCTCGTCCTTGACCTGGGTTGGGTTACAAACAAGGGATAGTTTTGTCCTGTTTATAGCCAGTTTGTGACACAATTCTCTTAACGGTAATGCACAGAAAAAAAATTCTCTTCTTAATCTGAGTAGGGTAGGCAAGCAATGTCCATAACCATTAGTGGAAGTAATGCAAATATGTTCTTCATGAATCTAGTAGAGAAAAGAACATGTAGCTTTCTGTAGATTAAAACAGAGATTCTGTTGCATACAGAGGCCATGAGAAAGTCATGACCTCAGCACTGCTCCCAGTGTGGCCAGTGGCTTTATGTTGATGATTTCTATCTTTTCTACACCTATTCAAGAGCTGAATTTTTAAGACTAATTTTTAAGGCTCTAAATAATTAAATCCCCTTCTGCCTCTTTACCCTCTTTCTCCTACAGGCCCTCTTGCTCACAACAGTACAAGTCCTAACCTCTTTCCCACTCTCAATTTCGTGCTTTTATTCCTGCCGCTTTTTGTGCTTGGATAAGTCTCACACTTTCCATCTGCCAAGTGTCCTATGCATTTCTTCTTCAAATCCCCTTCTTCCTACTTCCTTTCTAATAACCTCTCCACTCCTTTTCCTATCTGACGTGTTAGTTTCTTGGGGTCAGCAACATGTCTTACTCTGTGACTGTAAAGCCCTGTGTGAATAACTGGTGTAATCAATTAGCAGCAGCAGTAGTAATTAATACTTATATTGTTGCTCCTTTTTTGACGCAAGCAGCTCAGCAAAGTTCAGTGTTCTGGAGCTGTTCCTACTGGAAGCAGAAATTGATGGAGTCTGGTGTTTTATTTGATGCAGTTTTCTTTATTTAAAAGTTGTGTGTATCTGAGTGCAGAGATCACCAAGAACTAAAAAAGCAGTTTCTTAGCTTACAACCTCAAGCTTCTGTAGCCAACACTAGACGCAAAGTTCTCACTTGAGCTTTCTCCAGGGTCGCACTGTGCTTACTGGCCATTGTTTGACTTTCTTCCTCTTTACCTCTGCCTCCTGCTTTCTCTTTTCTTGTCTATTCTCTATTTCTGGGTTCTGCCTGCCTTCCTCCCTCCTGCCCAAAACAAACAAACCCCCCAATACTCAGCAAAAACTGTGCAGCCACACAGTCCAAAGCACAGGCTGGACTTTATCAGGCCTTGCTGTAGAAGCTATGTGGGGAGTGCACACATGTGGGTCCAATTATCCCCTAGTGGGCGCTGCAGGGGCTGTCAACTCTCCAGCTGAGGCCTCTTGACCCCTTCTTCTGCTCTCTAGAGCCCAGATAAAACAACAAAACAGGCCCCAGTCAGCAAACAATGGTAAGTGAATGTATGAAGGAAAAGAAAGGAAAAAAAATGTAGGCAGTTTCAATCAGGATCAGGGTCTCTCTTACTTCTCAGGGCCCTGGGAGTATCACAGTCCACTTCAGAGTTCACTGGGTCTCCAGTGCAAGTTTCAGTCTTTTCCCACTTTTCGCTTAGAGGATCTGCACCCTCCTTCTACAAGGGCAGGGGCTTTGCAGGCTACCAGCCTTCTCTTCGGGGCTGGAAAAGCTCCACAGCCTGTTCCCTTCCTTAACTATCTCACAACATTTTTGTAAGTGAAAGGTATATTCACACATCAATTTCAATGAGGTTTTATATTAATCTACAACAAGGTGTATCCCAGCTCATAACACTATGTTGTCATTCAGTTAGGTTGTGGTAAATACCTCAGTATAGTTTGTAATACAAACATTATGAGAAAGAATAGTAACTCTGGAGTAATTCACCTTAATTCCTTGTGTCTTGTGTATAATGGTATAAAGAATACATGGCCACAGAATGACGTCTGTTCATCCCTCCCTGTGCCCACTTAACTCACACCAGTGTCAATGTTTGCTTCTCTTCACACGTGCATAGGCTAGAGATTTGCTAAGGGAACTGTTGTCAGGACTCTTGATTCTTCCACTGACTCATTGTTTGATTTTGGGCAGATCACCTAAGGCACTCTGAGCCTCATTTCCTGTCTATAAAACAAATAATACTTGCCTACATAGTCACAAGAGTCTTCTGAGGCTTAATTAATGGTTTTAAAGCACTTTGTGATCCTTGCATGGAAGGTGCTATTCCAAGTGATTCAGAAACCGTATTACAGGGAAGACTAGGCTCCTTTTGTGCCTCTCTCTATCTAGGCAAGTATGAAACCATACACGTAGTTATATATACACATTCATATTTGTACTGTAAAATTAATTTTTAAAAGGGAGGTTACTGCAAGTGTTAGTTACTCTCCAATAAACTCACCATCTTTTTCTACTGGTACATGGCAACTAGGACATGGTTTGGTTGTTTTCTTGATTGTTTCTCTGGATGCCTCTTCCCATCGTGCTTGCATGGCGGCATGCTCATCGATCATATATCCCTGCAAAGACAGAAGCGACTTTGAGTACAATATAGCCAGGTTCCTCTCTGCGAATCAAGATCTGTAGCATGGTTGTGACTATTTACTGGAGCGATACAGACAGGAGGGTCTGAAAGTTCTATAAAACTGATGTCTGCTGGAATCATGCCCCTGCTGCCTCATAATTTAACCCATTTTGGTATGACAGAGAAAAATATTAAGATGGTGGAAAACTATGTCATGTACAGTACCGTTGGAGGACAGAGAACACTCAGTCCCTATGCAGGAAGCTATTTGCCTCTGCTTTCCAACACAAAGCATGTTCCTTTGATTCTGAGTTCTCGATTTTATCCAAATACATTATATTTCTGGTTACGTGCACTAGCTACCCTAATAAAGGTTACAGAACAGGGACAAGAATACTGGAGAGGAAATAATGAGAAACTGATGAATAACAAAGAAAGATAAGATCGACCCAAATAGTACAATGTTGATAGCAAGAGTCACCATGGAGCATGCATTAAAAGCGACTCCCGTGTTTGTCCTATTTCTGATTGATATAAAATTACATAATCTGCACAGGTGCTGTACGTGAGAATGCCTTTGCAATCTCTGACCTAAAATGATAATCTAAGGACAAAAGGGAAGGTAATGTCATTACATAACTTCTATAGTTCAAGGTTTGGAAAACAGATTGCTGATTTTCTTTGAAATATTACTGTGTAAAAACATTAAATCATCTACAGTTTCTGGCTTAAGTGAAGTATGATTCTCATTAATTGTGTAACCGGAGACTGAGAAGGCGCTCTCGGAGGGTGCCCTGGAAATGGGGATGGAATGCACAAACCGTGCAACTCGACTGAGCAGGAGAAAGTTGTACTTGTGTTGTCTCCACTACTCCAGCAGTTGCACATCTTCATTCTTTGTCAGCTTCAGGGTGATATCGTTTGACCCTTCATCATTGTCACTTCCACACTTGCTATCCGAATTCTCAAACTCTACACATGACCATTTTGTCTCCTCTGTTGATGGTGTCTGTGTAGCTGACAAAACCAGCATAAGATTTTTCTCCTGCAATGAGACAAGCTTCTTGGTCTCTTGATCAACTTCTTGTCTCTCCTCTTCAGTGGAAACTTTAATCTCCTACATTTGTAGGTGTAGAAAAACTGCTACTCTGTGCATAGGCTTGATTTCAAACTTTTTGATGAGACATTGCCAGGCTTTGGCTTTGAGCTCACTTAGACTATCTTCATCAGTGGTAAAAGGATGGAAATGCTTTTTCATCCTTTCGGGGGAGTGGACTATGATGACTGCTCTAGTGCATCTGATGCTAGCTCTTTTAAGATGCTCAAAGTGTGGTGATCAAAGCTATCAATGAGCTGACTATCCCCCTTTTCTGTCAAGATTTCACATCCTCTGTCTCACTGTTCCTTGATTGTCTTAAATGCGATCAGTTTGCTATTCCATTGTGTTTCTACATTTCTTTTCTGAGATTTCTGCAGTCTGCTTTGAAGTCCAAATCTCCCGAAGTTGAGTAATGAGATACCAGCTTGTGTGGATAAGTTTGGTTACAGCTTTCTCTTTCTGGTTTCCCAGTTTGGTAGTGTGCTGAAGCACGATACAGTATTTATAATGTGCAACAAGGAGCTTATTCACACATAGGACTTGAAAGCTGCAACCATGTTCACTCCCCGGTCCACAACGAAAACCATCTGGTTGGTAATGCTGCATATAGCAACTCTTCTGAGTGTCTGAATAACAGCCGATCGAATGTTCTCTGCAGTTTTTGGTTTCCCACTGTCAAACTGAGTCACACTCCACCTGACTGTTGTGGCTCTATGTAATGAACAGTTACTCCCAAACTGGCAACATTTCTGTAAACATCAATCCACAGACTGAGAGCCACACCCAATGTGCCACGAATGTTTTTCAGCTCCATGGAGATTTGTCGTCTTTTTACCTTCTTCCACAAGCACAGCATGCCGGGGTACAGTTGTGGAATGTGGTATTAGGGCACCTGCCTCCATTTGACCATATTTGGCACCCATGTTAATCAAACATTAAGCATATGCAAGGAAGCCCTCACCTATTGAATGGTGATTTGCTACCTCTCAGACTCCATGGACTTTTGAAATGCTCATTGATTCAAAAGGGGGTTGCTGGTGCCCAGCACAGATGCACAGAAGATGTGCAAAGAACAATGCAGAGTAGACGGAGACTTGTTGGTGACGTAGGAAATTTTAGAGGAAGGAGTCAGATACAGCGCACTTCTAAAATGACTGCTATACAACTGTACATTAGTAGCTTCTCAGAAACAAACAAGCAGTTATTGTAAATAGTGAAAAAAATGTTATATTAGTCCTACATCTGCCTACTCTTTACAGTAGAATGACCTAGGACAGCAGTCTGAATTGCCTTTGTGAGAGGCAAGGACCATTAGTTTGATCACAAAACTAGAAATTAGGAACACCTGAGTTCTAATCTGGATCTTTAGTAGGTAAGGAAAGTCACATAACCTCTCTGCTTCCATTTGCAGACCTGTAAAATGAGAATGACAATATTTACTTCACAGCGTATAGTGAGAGTTAATTACCTACTGACTGTAGAAACAATTAAAGCTGAAAAACGGTGTAAGTACTATTATTGTTTATTGTGTGTGTAGACTAATATCTGCAAGAGAGAAACAGGTGTATTTTTTGGATTCAATCCAACAAAATTTGAATTGCAATGTTTTACCTAATTTGAGCTAATCCAAAATTATATGATTCAGTGCTTGGAAATGTCTTTTCCCACATCTAAGTTTTCTTTGTTGTGACCTGATAATACCAGGCGCTACGCCAAAATCTCACACGCCAAACTGCTAACTTGATTTTATCACTGTGTTTGATCTTGATTTTGAAAACAAATTTGAATTTGGGAGAGGATCAGTTTACAAATAATTTTAAAAAACTCAGGTTTCAGAGTAGCAGCCGTGTTAGACTGTATCCGTAAAAAGAACAGGAGTATTTGTGGCACCTTGGTCTTAGTCTCTAAGGTGCCACAAATACTCCTGTTATTTTTTTAAAAACTCAATAACTTTCAAGTATGAATTTGCATACAGTTCAATAAGACAGACCAAATGGACTTTTGAAAAGACTACATGATTACACTGGTGTTTTTCCACTGCAAATAGTCTATTATGAAACAGATGCAATAGAGTAATATTTTCAGTGTATTAGAGCTTTAGACACCCTCCCTACCCTTCTCTGATTGCAAAGTTAAAAACCACTTGTTACAGGAAATAAATGTGAAGGAAATGGCGCACAGTGACCCTGTTATTTCTGAATTAGTAGAGATCATATCAACCAGATGAGTCAGCCTTAAGCATCCAGATGCTTTACACATAGTTCTCCGGGTCCAATGCTGGAATACATACATATTTTCATCTAGTTTATTCCACAAGAGGAACAATAGAAAAATAAAGACAATTTCTACGGCATTGGGGATATCTGTAAAATACCAAAGACTGACTCCTTCTTCTCTACGTGCCCCAGCAGAGAATAAGGAGCATTTTTCACAATGTAAACATGCAGATAGAATATGATGTCTGGAATACTACTGAGTAGAAAAGGACCTGAGAACTCTCTGTGTGATGCTGTAGCCAAAAGGGCTAATGCAATCCTTAGATGTATAAACAGGGGATCCAGGCAAAATGTCAATTGAATGTGAAAAGTGACTTTTGATGCTGCAAAATAACCTTCAGAAATCACTTCATATTTTCACAGAACCCCGTGGAAGCTCTACAGAGCATCTACAGTCACGGCTTAGGAGTTGCCAGTGTACTGCAGAACACTGTGGCCAAAAGGAAAATTATCCTAATGGAAGATCAGATTGCTTTGAGATTCACTGGAAAGGAAGGGGCAGGAAAAGGAGTCAAGATGGTGGCAAAATAGGTCAGAAAGAAGCAGTTCAGTGATAGAAGTAGAGGTGAGGCGAGGGCAGCGAGCTTTTTGTTTCGGTCCCCCCATGGTATTGCAGTCTCATAAAACTATTGAGGGGTTCTGAAGACAATATAAGTACATAATACTGTGAACTAGCTTGATAAAACACACAGTGGAGTTAACGTTTCTGCTAGTCTATGACTTCTTTGTCTCCATCCCAACAGTATTCTTACATACATTTGATTTGTCCGTTGTCACATACTCTGGTCTTTAAGTTTCAGTTTGTGTGACCAGGCTGAGCCAAAAGAGAGAAAAATCATAAAGAATTCTGCAAAATGACAGGATTTCACTTGCTCCTCCTTCTCTAGGACCGTCCATTGCCAACAGATGGATGCCCCTTTTTTTTATCAGTTTCAGAATTGACTTTGGTGGTATTGGTGCACAGCAGAAAAACTCTGAAGAAGTTCCTTGCCTTATGGGTCTTTGAAATGGTGTTAAATGCTGCAGCTGCCTGACTCTCATATAGGTTTTACTGAGAAAGAGTGAGATCAAGAGAGCATGTGCACAAGCATCAAATCCCTGTTCTCCTACTACACCCAGAAGGTGTAATTAGAACAGGGTCATCTCTGAAACAAAGACTTTGTGGGGAAAAGCCAAAGCTGCTGTAAACCAGCATAGCTCCACTGAAATCAACAACGTTCCACTGAGTTACACCAGCGGAGGAGCTGACCCGGAAAGGCCAGGCTGCCTTGGAAACGCAGTCTGGTACTATAGGGCTAACTACTGGACACAGATGCAGATGTATTTGCCCAGGATGCCCAGAGGAGCTCTGAGCCCCACCGTGAGTGGAGGTCTGTGGAAGCTTAGCCTCCCCCGATCTCCATTACTCACTGCCCATGTCTAAAGTGATATTTGCAATGTTTTTCAACATAGATATCAAGCCAGGAACTAAGCTAGCATGAGAATGAGCCTATCAGAGAGGTCATAATAGTGTGGAATTCAACAACATACGTGTTCCTCCTGCAGAAGCAACAAAGAGTCCTGTTGCAGCCATAGGACTCTTTGTCGCTTCTGCAGATCCAGACTAACACGGCTACTTCTCTGATTCATGTTCCTCTTGATTCATGCTCCATTTGAAGATTTAAGCAAAAAGCCAATGTGCCATTTCCTTTTCAATTAATAAACCTGCTTCTTGCTCCCCCTTGAATATTTTAATATTATAATATTTATATTACACAAGCTCCTACATGCCATATCCGGGCTGTATCCCATTGTGCTAGGTCCTGTATAGATGGCAGTCCTTACCCTAAAGAACTAATGGCTTCTTTTTCACTGATCTGCTTGCCCAGTACTACATCTGAGCTTTATCTTCTCCCCTCCTCATATGCCCCAGAACTAGATAGCATAACCTCAGCATATTTTGACGTAGATATTGATCACCACTATTACATGTGGAAATAGATTTAGAAACCATAATCCCTGTGCGCACTGGATATGCAATATCCAGGGCCAATATATTGACCCCTAATCGTTGCAGATAAAACACTGAGGAGTCCTCGTGGCACCTTAGAGCCTAACACAACACTGCTTACAAGATGGGCAGTAAAGGACTATATATAACTTGAGTGTCAGCAGCAGCTGAGTGTCAGCAGCAAATTGACCTGGACCTCTCTTATGATTAACATTTTCATATAGATTACCTGACTTCTAAGAAGGTATTTATATATATATATATTCCCTTCAGTTTTACTGCTCTCCATAAAGTGAGCTTCCTAAATTGAAATCTAGATCCCTTACAATTTCTTTCTCACTACTCCATCCTCATAGTGACATCACCCTTCTTTGGCGTAGAAGGTAACACCTGCTTGTGCCTGGCAGTGATGTACAATTACTGCAACTGTCACCAACACGAAGATCAGTCTCCACAGTCTTATATGTCTGCTGGGAATCTATAGCTAAAACAGCAGAACAGATTAGGTAGATGTTGTTCGGTGGCTATGAAGGAGTGCCACCTATTGGTGACTTCAAGATCTACATGCTTTTAAAAATTCTAGGAAATCAAGCATTATAGACTAGCTTGCAGCTCAATAAGCATTAATGTTAGCCTTTCCAAGAAATGCTTTACAAAACATTTCAGTAGAATGCCTGACGACATTCATTATCTCTCTTTGTAACTCTATGAAAGTGAAAGCAAAACAATTTGCTGTATAATTGTTACCAACAAAGTTTCATAGAGTTATCCCGAATACTTTATGCGCTGTAAAATAGCAGGTATTTGGGACCCCTACCTTTAATATTAAACATCGGTTCAATTTTGATTTTGTTTCTAATTTAATTACTGGATTTACATAAACTTAGAGAAGCATGGAATATGTATGGATGAGCAAGGAGGACTGGATGTCTCAAGAGATTGGTAAAAGAACATGGGGCTTTTCACCCAAAGTCCCTGGTGAATATTTCACCCATGCTAACAGTACCTGAAGGCCATTAACATCTGATTGCTGATTGGGGGCACAGCTGAAATGAGTTCACAATCTAATCTTGTTTCAGTTTTTAGTGGATATATATTTAAATTACACCACAAAAAAATCAACAGACTACACAAAGACTACCAGGAAACTGAGAACTATCTTCTTGCACCAGAGTTCAGGTCAGGTCACATTTGTACTGTGGTACAAGAAAATGCTAAAAACTACATGATCTGCCACCACTCATTTAGCTTTCCCTCTTTGCCCAACTCTATTCAGTGTTCAGCTGTGCAATCTGCCAGTGTTACTAAAAGACACATTTGCCAGGCTCTACAATGCTCTAGATTCCCAGAGGAACACCACCAAATAAGGGATATGCCTCACTGATAAATATAACCAACATTGTACTACGGATGCTGCTCCCAGTTACATCATCAACACAGGCACTTAATGATAAAATGAACTAAAATAATAATTCTAAAATATAAGGTGATGAAATGTATGGAATAAGGGGCAGCATGGGAATTTAATTTTGTCCCACATACCTCGTATTTTAAGCAGTACTAGTGTGGTTAATTTATCTCTAGCATAGTTTACATATTAATTCGCCCAATTTTCAATACCTAAGTACAACACCATTGTATATAAGGCTATTTTTGATTCCTCCACAAAACTGAATTGGCCAAAGCCACCTTTTCTCTTCAGTTAAGATTTATGAGATGTACAGTACTCATTTCACTGGGCAGAAATTACTCTAGATCTTCTTCCCCTGGATTATTTAAATCATAAAGAAACCCAGATGCACTGAATTAGCAGTAGGCAGTTATTAGTCACTTGTGGACTTGAACAGATTATGCAATTTTCACATGTTGAAGCTATTAAACATGGCTATTAAAAGGCCAGCCGTTGCCACACCATTAGTAATTCATTGTGCTCTAATGGCTTGTAACTTCTTAAAAGTGTATATATTGTCATGATGCAGAATGCAGACTTGAGAAAATAGACTTAGAAAGGTATTTTCAAACAGCATGTGGCTATTTACAGAGATTTTTTCACCTTTGGTTAGTAAGCAAGAACACATCTGTCCAAAGTTTGATGGCAATACTTATGTATATATGTTATGAATAGTCTTTATCACATGCCTTTGACTACCTCACCTGTGCTCTGCCCACTAGTCCATTTAACAGGACTGGTAACATCCCGAACAGCTTCAAACACCTGTAACATTTTTAAAAAGCCAACTTGTTGAATGAAGTTGCCAGGGACAAATTTTTTTCTTTTCCTTAAAATTATGCTTCTCTGAGACCCCAAAATGGGAAAATTTCAGTTCTGTGCCAGTAACGTGTTTAAGATGTAATATCTCATGACCAATCAGGGCTCAAAATTGGAACTCTATTCTGTTGGAAAGGGAAGATTTCCAACTGCCCAGCATCTGCTCGTAGACCTGGAAACCCTTCAGAAATTAGAATTTAAAGCAATCTCATCCTTATCCTCCCATCCTGCCCCACTGCCATTTTCCCTTCCAAGCAAGTGTCAGAGGATCTGAATATAGGACCTAGATTTATGTTGATGGAAGAGGGGTGGGGAAAATCAGAATGGAGTGGGGAAGGGGAGTAGGTAGAGCTGGTGAGACCTGTAAAGGGATGAGGGTAACAAGGAAGGGAAAAAGGAACCAGGGAGTGGGGAGGGAAAAGGAGGAGGAAGAGGGACAGATGGTACAATGGGTGTGGTGAGAGCCATGGGTTAGTGGCAGATCAACAAAATTACAAAGAAGGGTAAAGTTTGAAAAATGGTTTGAAGGTACATTTGCAATAGGTTGCCTTGCTAGGCAGCTAGAGTGCATTTCCCCACCCTGCTAGGGAGGGGGAAAAGATAGTCAGGCTTGAAAGGCAGTCAAAGGCATATGATAAAAACTATTTATAACACTACAAATAGGTATTGTCAGTAAGCTCTCAACAATGTGTTCCTGCTAAGGAGAAAATCTATGTAAAGACCCACCCACACGCTGCTTGAAAATACATAGTGAATATTAATATATTAGAGGGGTAGCTGTCTTAGTCTGGATCTGCAAAAGCGACAAAGAATCTTGTAGCACCTTATAGACTAACAGAAGTTCTGGAGCATAAACCTTCGTGGGCGAAGACCCACTTTGTTAGATGAATGTCCGTGGAAATGGGTCCTCGCCCATGAAAGCTCATCTTCCAAAACATCTGTTAGGCTATAAGGTGCTACAAGACTCTGTCATTAATAGATTAGAAAGTTAACCTTTCCCTCATAGGGTTCTGTTTGTAATAAGGAAAGTGGCAAACAGAATCAAAATGAGAAAGCAAAGATGGGTAGACATGAATCTTCAAATTATCTTCAGTAACCGACACTGACTCACCATACATATTTCACTCCATGTACTTCTTATACAAGTGTTTCATATGTAGTACACGAGTGTTGTATTGCACAGTAGCATTGGAGGGAAAAGAAAAACAGTCACAGCACTCACAATGTCAAAAAGATTATATTGTTTGGCTTTTTTTAAAACTCCTTTGTTTTTCCATGATCCAGATGGGATGAAGGCAATGTGAAAGATGACATACCGTATTTTTCGTCCTACAGGACGCTCCGGCGTATAAGACGCCCCCGAGTTTTTAAATAAAAAAGCCGGGGAAAAAAAAAAAAAAAAAAGCGCCGCTTTTTTCGCGCCGCTCTCCCGTCCCCGCCGCGCGGGCGGGCTGCCAGGAGCGTCCCGGTTCCCCCCTCCCCCTGAGGCCAGGTTCCAGACACCTCCTGCCTCGACCCATCTCCCGCTGCCCTGGGGTGTCCGCCCCGCCCGGCAATTCCCCCGCCCTGCAACTCCCTCCCCCCGGCCTCTCTTGCCCCCTGGCCGAGGGAGCCGAAGCCCATCGGCCCCAGTGAGCTGCGGAGGGGGGGGTGCATCCTGGGAAGGAGCAGCCCGACATGGGTCTCCGCCTGAGCGGCTCGCAGCCCCTGCCACCGCCTCCTCCGTGTGCAGCTCCCCTGAGCCGGCCGCCGCCCGGAGCTGAGCGGGCGGGGGAGGAGGCACTTGGCGGCCTGGCCCGGAGCGGCGGGGGGGACGCGGCGCTGCCCGCCCCGCATGAGGGAAGGGGGGGCCGTTCCCACCCGCCCTGCTCGGTCCCCGTTGCCACCGCCGCGCACGCAGGGCCCGAGCGCAGCCCCCGCGCCCCGCTCGCTGCCCCGAAGATGGATAGGAGCTACCCGCCGACTCCCAGCTTCACCGACCCGCTGGCCCCAGCCGCCGCCGCCTGGGCCTACGAGCGGGGAGGGGGGAACCGGGACGCTCCCGGCAGCCCGCCCGCAGCGGGGAGGGGGGAGCTCCTGGCAGCCCGCCCGCGGCGGGGAGGGGGGAACTGGGACGCTCCCGGCAGCCCGCCCGCGGCGGGGAGGGGGGAACCGGGGCGCACATTCGCCCTATAAGACGCACCAACTTTTCCCCCCCCGTTTTGGGGAAGAAAAAGTGCGTCTTATAGGGCGAAAAATACGGTACTTAATTATTTTGTTTGGGGTACAATAGCCAGCGCTCCAGCTCCTCTATTGCATATCGCAAAAATACAAACAATTTTGTCAGTAGTATACCACCACCTTGTGGGAAAAATACAGTACTGCTGCTCTCTTCCTGTCTCTTAGTTCTCAAGAGAAAAAAAGAAACAGGAACTTACTGTAACTGAGGTTTTTCAAGATGTGAGGCAGACGTGTACTCCAAGTAGGTGTGTGCGCGTGTGTTTACCCTGCATTCTAGAGCCAGAAACCTTTCCTAGCACTACTACCAGTAGAGGGGCAACACTTGAGCCTCATGCCTGTAGCCCCTCTCCTGGCTCTATGAGATGGCGCTATGCCTTTACGCCAGATGTCCAGGGAAGACTCTGACACAGAGTGGAGGGAAGGAGGGTTGTGGAATACATGTCTGCATCATATCTTGAAGAACCACAGTTAGAGTAAGTAACCATTTCTTCTTCTTCAACTAGATGCAGACATGTATTCTAAGCTGAGCAGTATTCCTATCTAAAAGCGCTGACTAATGAGCAGTATTCCCATCTAAAAGCAGGGGTCAGAGGCTACTTGAGTAAGGATTGCAAGACTGCTCTTCCAATATTAGCGTCCACTCTAGAAGAAGCCATGGTCACGTAATGGTCTGTGTAACGGGTCAGGGACCCACCACTGTGCACCTCCTGCCAGACAGTCTGGGAATTAGCTCAGTTCTCGGTGGAGCGCCCTCCTCAGGTGGTGTCCCGTCCATCTCTTCCTCTCAGTTTGCCCTCTGTTAGCGTCTGGACTCGCACTGCTTCTCGCGTGCAGTGTCCTCTTCAGGGCACTGCCCTCCAGCAGTACCCCCAAGTCCACACTCACCCCCTTCCAGGGTGTGTGTGTGTTTCAGTAGTCCTTCAGCTGCCCAGCTGCGGTGGCCAGCCACCCCAAGTCGAACCCCTTCTGGCAGGGGTCAGTGTAGGCTGTAGAGGCCACTCCAGCAGCCAGGTGCAGTCTAAGGGGAGAAGGGGGGGGGGGGACCCAGGCCCGCCCTCTACTCTGGGTCCCGGCCCAGGGACCCTTTGGCAGCAGCCGTCCTGCCCTCCTTCTCTCCTCCAGTCCTTTGTACTCTCCCTGGTCCACTTCCCCTGCGGCCCCCCTGCACCGGATGGCCCCTCTCTCAGGGCCAGCAGCCTGGCAGGTAACCAGGGCAGAGTTCCGTTCTGCTCCGCCCAGGCCTGCCCAGCACTGCCCTGTCCCTGGTGCTGCAGCTCCTCTCCCAGGAGCCAGACCTTCCCCCTTGAAGGTCCAGGAGAGACTGACTGCCCCTCTCCTGGGCAGCCTTCTTATAGTGCCTAGCCGGTCCCTGATTGGCTGGCTACAAGCTTGGCCCTGATTGGCCCACAGTAGGCCCTTTTCTTATTGGCTGATAGCCAGGCCAGGCCAGCCTCTCTGGGCCTACTCTTGCCCACGCTGGCCAGGGAGTGGGGCAGCCGCCCCACTACAGTCTGTAAATGTATGTACGGATAACCATGTGGTTGCCCTACAAATGTCCAATATGGAAATGTCATTGAAGAATGCCAATGATGTTGCCTGTGCTCTTGTTGAATGTGTCCTTATCTGCTGAGGAGGCATAGCCTATGCTATCTCATATGCAGTCTTGATGCAAGACATTATCCATCTAGAGATGGTCTGCAGAGAGACTGCTTGACCCTTCATGCAGCCCACATATGATACAAACGGGCAAGGCAAGGCAAGGCATGAAATCGTTCAGTCCTGTTCACATAGAAGGCTAGACAGCATCTAATGTCTAGTGCAGGGGTCCTCAAACTTCATGGCACCGTGACTCTCTCTGACAACAAAAATTACTACACAACCCCAGGAGGGGGGACCAAAGCCTGAGCCTGCCTGAGCCCTACTGCCCTTGATGGCAGGGCCAAAGCCCAAGCCGCACAGCCATAGGTGGGGAGATGGCGGGGGGCGGAGGTGAAGGGAGATGGGGCGGGGGAAGAGGAAGGAGGGAGGAGAGAGGCAAAACCTTCATCCCCAGATGGGGGCCTGTAACCTGAGTCCCACACTCAGGGCTGAAGCTCTCAGGCTTCAGCTTCAGCCCTGGGTGGTGGGGATCAGGCTTTGGCTTTGGCTCCAGGCCCCAGCAAGTCTAAGCCAGCCCTGGTGACCCCATTAAAACAGCACTGCAACCCCGTTTGGGGTCCCAACCCAGTTTGAGAACCACTGGTCTAGCATATGGAGGCATTACTTCTTTGGGGAGGAATGCAGCTTGGGGGAAAATACAGGCAAATATGCCGTACGGTTCAAATGAAACAGAGAGATCACTATGGATACAAACTTTGGGTGTGGCCGAAGCATAACCTTGTCCATGAGGAACTGCACACAAGGAGGCCCAGCAATTCTCACACCCTCCTGGCAGCGGTAATGGCTATCAAGAATTCAGCTTTCTGAGACCAAGAGGGGCAGCAGACAGGAAGCAAGGGGCTCAAATGGAGGCCCCATTAGAGCTGCTAAACCCATGCTCAGGTCCCACAAGGGGACTGGCTCTTGGACTCGAGGATGCAGGCGGAGAAATCCTTTCAGAAATCTCATCACCATGGCATTGGAGAAAAGCACTGACTTGGTCAGAGAGGGCCATGCAATAGGGACCCTTGTCACACATTGTGTGAGGACTCCCACCAGCTCAAGACTGCCACAAGCTGACTGAGTCCAGGCAGAGTAATCTGGAGGGAGTCCCCTGTTTATATGTGCAAGGATAGCATTAGCCCTTTTGGCTATGGTGTTGCACTGGGAGCTCATGTGCAGCTGATTATCCATCACAACACAAATACTTTTCAGACCCACTGCTTCCAAGGACAGAGTCCTCCATCCTGTAAGGAACAAAGAATATAGGCCATCCAAAGCATATGACTTTCCATTTAGCCATATTAAAACACATATTGTTTGATTGCATCCAGCTTACCAAGCAATCTGATCACTCTATCAGTGACTTGTCCTTTTATGGTTTACCAGTCCTGCCTATCTCTGCGTCATCTGCAAACTTTATCAGAAATTATTTATCTTATTTCCCAGGTCATGGATAAAAATGTTAGTTATTTTTTAAAGTGCATGTGGCCAAGAGCCAATCCATGTGAGACCTCACTAGAAACAGTGGTTAAAGATTATTCATTTTTCATTCATTTTTATACCTGCCATTTAATCCATTTACTATGTACCATGCTAATTTTATCTCTTCATCAAAATGTTATTTGGTACCAAGTCAAATGCCTTATAAAAGTCTAACTATATAATACCAACACTATTACAACATTAAACCAACCAAATTTGTACTCTCCTACACCCTTCTCTTCTGTTCTTTTAGTATGTAAGTGACACCACTTTTGACTTTTCTATACTCAGGCTCATAGAGCCACATTCTGAAATGAGGTATAAGAGGATGTAAAGTGGGAATCTGAGTCTCAGTTGGTATAACTAAGACACACTAAAGGGAACAACGTGTGAATTGCATCATCTTAGATTCCTTTACATTAACATCTTAATGTAGCTCAAAGAAAGCTGTACAGGATCATGAAAATTAGAGATAAAAAAGATAAGGGAAATCATCAGGTTCATCACCTGCATGTGGAAATACACATAACAGTCCCCTAACAAAACATAGCAGATATTAAAATGTACATTCACAGACTTAAGGGATCTCAAAGCCCTATAAAGTCATTTTTCCCTCCCCCTATATTGGAATTTTTTGCATGCCTGCCTCTGGAAGAAATATAATCTCCTGAAATTTGGCAAAAAGGAAAACTTCAGAGATATGAAACCATGTAAAATGTATTATATTTAATTGTCTCTCCTACAATCAAAAGCTCTCATCTGGGATTCCCATGTCTTTGGTTGTTATCCTTTGCCCTACATCTCTTTTGTCCATTGCTCTTTTACTTCCATCTCTCATGCGTTCGCCCTTAAATAAGAAAAAAATATACAGTAGTGTCCTGGGTTTCATATGCAATGTGATTATCTGGCCACAAAAAAGGCCACATAATTTATCGCCTCTCCTCCCTTCCCAAATGTGGTGACTAATTTGAGAATAATGCAGGACCATCCATTCCACAACACCCAGTGCCAGGCAGTCGGAGGCTCTCATCTTGCAAAGAACTCCATACGGGCAGACTCTTGTGCCCAGGTAGAGCTCTCTGTATCATCGGGTCTCCTGTGGGGAGAGTTTGACGGGCCTTGAAAAAAAATACCAACCCTGCCCCCCTTCCAGAGCAATTAATCAGTTAAAACAAAAGAAAATGAAGGCTGAAGAGTGTTGAGGAATCTGGAAAATATGAATAAAGTTATGTGCAAAGTGTGGGAAAATAAGCTCCTTGGGTGGGGCCTATTTTTATATTTAGGTATTGTACAGCACAGAGACTGTCACTGAAATGTATCAATAATACATGTTGATAAATGTATCAATAATACATGTTGTGGAATAACATAGGATGAGACTCTTTTCCAGACCTGTCTCCTGTCCAAACTAGATTCTCAGCCTCTTTCTCTCACATCTATCTGTGCAGGTCTAGCTATCAGCTCAAGGTCAGCAGGGCTAAAACAATGCCCTTAATTTTCCCCTGCTCCTATGGGCTTCCCCCATTACCTCCTCTTTACATCACTGTGAACACCACCATCCTACACATCAGTCAAGTCCGTAACTCTAGAGTCACCTTCAACTCAGATCATTCTCTAGGTCTTCACATCCTTGCTGTAGCTAAGTCTTGCAGATTCTTTCTGCATAACATTTCTAAGATGTGGCCATCCCTATCCATCCACACAGCTAGAACGCTCCTCAAGGCTCTCATCACCTCATGTCTTAATTTCTACGACATCCTTTTCTCTGGCCTTAACAAATGCAATCTTGGCCTGCTCAGATCCATTCAAAATGTTGCTGCAAAGACCATTCTCCTAGCCTGTCACTCTGATGGTCACCCATCTTTGCATCCCTCCCCTGACTCCTCTTTCTCTACCACATCAATCAGAAGCTACCTGCCTTCACTTTCAAGGCCCTTCAGACTATCCCCACCCCTAACAGTTGTCATTCACTATCGAGAGACTGACTCCTGTCTCTGACTGGCCCACCACGTCAGCCTCCATCGCACACCAGTTAAATTTTCAAACATTTTTCTGCTTTCTCCCATGCTGCTTCTTACTCTGGGGAGGAGCGTCCCATAAGCATCTGCAAAACTAACTCATTATCCTTCTTTAAAATTCTCCCTTGATGTGAGCCCTACCAAAAACAAAACCCAACAATGGTTAAGCTGTTTGTGTGCTGAGACCACTGAACATCATGCTGACCAGTATTATCAAATTGTTTCCTTGTTCTCTCCCATCTGTTGGTGGGTGTAACACACAAATACCTCGTTTCCCCCATACAAGCCCTGTTAGTGGTACACTGCCTGAATACCAATAGCTCACTGTTGGCTGAGCTGCAGAAATCTATGATCTTCCCATTCAGGCAAGAGGATTCCAGACAGTACTATGCAATCTAAGCTTAACCATCCCTAACGAGAATGGCGAATAGTAGAGGAAGCCCAGGCTTAAGGCTGCTCCATGTTTTGGGTCTGACTCTATTAGGTACATAACAAATGGTGGGTAGTGCTGAGTGCCCCCAGATCCAATATATCCAGCGTCAGTTGAAGCACACAGCACTTTTTAAGGTCAGCCCTCTGAAAGGCTACAGTCCATGTAGACTGTTAACAGGAATCCTGCTGCATGCTGGGCTTATTTTGATGGCCCACAATATCTATTTTAGGAACTAGAAATAGTATTGAGATACCAAAATAATGGCTATTATTTGCCTAAATTCAGCCTTAAGGGACAATGAGAGAGTACTATCTTCTCCGGTGACTGAAGCAATGACAGCCTTCACCTTTGTCCTTAGGGGAGAATTGGAAACCAGCATGTAAGTTGATTGCTGCTTGCACGACCATAGCAAGAGCAGTCAAACACATTTCGTCTTGTAACTACAACAAAGCCCCAAGTATATGGATATTCAAGCAGTACCAGTAATTTAGCGGGGCACAGAAGAAGGAGAGATTTGGTACTATAATTGTTTTTTTCCTCTGGGGATTAAAAAGCACGTGTTGATGTAGCTACTCCCAGCTTCTGATTCAAAAGTGACAGGTGAGTTTCTCAGAGTGGACATTTTTCCCCCAATAAGTTAATGTCAGAATAAATTCATTCAGAAAACACTGAACAAGAGTCATTAACATTCACTCTGAGCTGAAAAATAGCTCTGATAACATTCAAACTCATTTGATTGTTTTCTTCACTCAAAGCAGTGTTCATCACACTGAACTTTAGTTTCATTAGACTTTGTGTTCCCAGTAAACATACATCACATATAACCCATAAGAGCAAAATATTCTGAATGGACATTTTGTTATAAGAATCCCAAACATTTTGATGAATGAAGTGAAAAATTGGAACACTTCAGGTACCTGAAAAGAAGTTCCTGGGACATCATATGAGAAAACAGGATTATCTCAATTTAACTGGAACATATGTTTTCTTTAGCAACTGAGGTGTTTATATCGCTGAAACTCTATTTCCTTTAGCATAGTGGTGTCCAATATGTTCACCAGTAGCCACATGTGGCTAATAGGCTATTGAATTGTGGCTAATGCATGTGGCTTTTTTGTAATGTGGCTAAAAAGAAAAATTCAAAACCACAAGTGTGGCTAGCATCAAATTTCTATTGGATACCGCTGCTTTAGCGTGCTATAGCTTACACAAGCATTATTGGGTTGAGGTCTTGTAGTCCGAGTTCTTCCCTAAACTGACTCCTAATTTCCTCCCATTCCATCCTCTTCTGCATCCCATCTGCTCGAATAACCAATGAATTACCGTATGTTCCGGCGTATAGGACGACGGGGCGTATAAGACGACCCCCAACTTTTCCAGTAAAAAAGCTGGATTAAAAAAAAAAACAAAAAAAAAAACCCACCACACACAAAAAGCGCGTGCGCCCCGCTCTCCCGTCCCCGCCGCGCGGGCGGGTGCTCCCAGTGGAGCGGCGGGGAGCCGGCTCGGCTCCCCCAGCCCCGGTTCAGGCTCTGCCGGGCGGCCTGCAGGATCGCTGCACGCTGCGAGCCTGTCCTCCCGGGGCGCCCCAGGGCCCGAGCTGCTCCCATTCCCCGCCAGCCCCGGACACCTGCGGGTGGGCTCGGGGGGGGCGGGGGCGGAAGCGCTGCCCTGCCCGCCGGGCCACCTGCAGCCGGCCCAGCTCCAGCTGCCCGGTGCTCAGGGTCCAGAAGGTGCGGAAGCCGCAGAGACTGGGCGGCAGCTCCTCGGCCTCCTCCTCGGCCTCCTCCACTCCCCCCGCCCAGACTCGCTTCCCCTCCTCCCACAGGAGCAGCCGCCGCCATTTTCAAAACCGTCAGACTCTCACATACCCGGTGTATAAGACGACCCCCGAATTTTGAGAATATTTTCCGGGGTTAAAAAGTTGTCTTATACGCCGGAAAATACGGTAGTTAATGCTTATGTTAAAGAGTCCTCAGAGGGTTGAGGGTTAAAACCTCAATGAGTTTAATGGCGGTGGGGCAGGGGAGTGCAGCCCTCCAAGGGCCACTGTTTCAGGCTGTCTGCAGACTTAGGAAGATAATACTGCATTTGTTACATTCAGTCAAAATCTGATTCAGTCCAGAAACACTTGACTTACTAACCGGTGTGCTGAGTATAAGCTGATATGTTAGCAAGACTTCACAGAAAGCATTTCAAAGATATTCATATTGAACTGACACAATCCCAAAGGCCCATCAGGGAGGCCATTTCTTTATCGACTGATAGCAGGGCTCTGTATGTTTCTGACAGAACTCAATGGCTGTATGAATCAGAGTCAAACTCATGGGGAAGCCAATTCAGCAGTTCCAGTGACTAGAGCAATTCAATACAAACAGGGCTGCTTTTACTTACAATTATAATTAGGACCAAGCTAATTATAGGAATGCAGTGAGTTGTGGGGTTCCCTACCTTCTGGGAGATGGCTTCCTGTGAACCAAGGAGAGTGCTGCATTCCCCATCATGGTATTCTTCTTTACACTCGCGGCAGAACACGAACTGGAAAAAAACAACCCACGAGTCATAAAAACAAGTTAGGGATAAAACCAGCAGATTTCAGCCACAGAAGTAATCAAATAAAAAGATATGTGATTAATCCAATGAGCTTTTGCTGTGTGGGACATACAAAATCATTTGATACTGATGGGTTGTTTTTATTTTACAGTGCATATCTGTTTATATAAAAAGGGGACAAGCTGAATTTAGTTTTTTTATAGTCTTACGGTTGGAAGTAGTCTATATGCAAGTACTGAGTCAAACACATTCCCTAATGGAAAGCTATTATAGTAGTTAGTAAAAGATTACTTTCTACAGGTCACTCGAACCACTGCACAAAACATAATATTATATCCTTTCATAGATTTCTGTAGAATGATTTAAAAAAATAAAAATAAACCATGACACTATAGAAAGATGATGATTCTCTGTTCAGTTGTGTAGGCTGTTAGGGGAATGGCTATAGATTTTTTTTTTTTTAAATTGTATTTCTTTCATTCCCCGTTAAATTCTATAGGTCTTTCCATAAGAGTTCAGCCACACAGAATGTCCTTTACAGACCAGTAACACATTCATCTGTAGCACTTACAACTCAAGCGACGCTATCTAAAATGGTTCATATGCAACAAGCTTGTTGCATTTTTCACTCCAGAAGATATCTGTCCTGACATGTATCAATTCCACATTAATTTCTGTGTCCTTGTGGACAAAAGGAAAAGTCAATAATGTAAAATGGGTCTCTCATGCTGTGCTGAAGCCGTGCTGTCTTGACCCACCTTCAGACTCTGAAGGACCTCTCAGCAGTTAGCTATTCTGACTGACATTATAAGCAAGACTGATAAAGCAGCCTTGATTTTTAGATACAGAGCTGCATTCAGATGTAATGAATAAGGATATCAGGGGAACATGACACTGGGACATTTATCTGCTACAAATTCCATTTCCGCAATTCCATTTTGAACTCTTTTGAGCTTCTGCTGTCAATTTTATAAGTACTATAGAAAATCACATTTTATTATCATGCTGAAGAAACGACATTTTTATGCAATGAAGCACTGTGAAAGAAAACAAGGCCAACAAGACTGATTCTGCTCTCAGAAGTAACATGGGAATCATCCTGGAACTCTGGGGGAAAGGAATGGAGTGAAATGAATGTTTTTGTTTTGTCCAGATCAAACAAACTTATGGTCCTTTCTTGTCTATCAGTTTTGTTTGGCTATCATGTCAATTATCTGCAATTTCTTATTTTTCCTTTAAACACCACTTATGTTAACTCAGTTGTGCTTATTAGTAATCTGTTTAATGAGGGAGGTATCTTTGCCAGGCACACGGTATGAGAGACTGCAGCATTGTTATTAATAAATGTTTTGATTATGGTAATAACCAAAGGCCCCAGACAGGACTGGGCCTCAACGTGCTGAGCATAAGAACTAAGAATGGCCATACTGGGTAGGACCAAAAGTCAATCTAGTCCAGTTCTAATGCCAGGTGACCCCAGAGGGGAATGAATAGAACAGGTAATCATCAAGTGATCCATCCCCTGTCACCCATTCCCAGCTTATGGAAAACAGGAGCCTAGGGACACAAATAGGCATTCTGGGGATGCTTAGTTGTACTTTCCACTCTTTTTCTTCTTTTTACTTTACCTATTTCTGGCCTCTATATTTCTTTGTCCCTACACATCTCTGTGAAAGGGTTTTGTGATTTATATTGCCAGACCCAGTGTTTTGCCACAAAGGGCTGAAATGCCTTAGGCTCTCTCATCTCACTCTAATTCAATTTTGTGGAAGTTTTACAGATCTTAAAAAGACAGAAATTTTGCAAAAAATCCCCTTCCCCTCTCGCAAAAGTATTTGGCTCACATAATACTGATATCTGTTAGAACAATGCTATTCGTAAAACTCTATTGTATTACAATTCTGTGTGGCCACTTCCATCGTACTTTTATATGCTGCAAGTAACTCTGCAAATGATCTTGTCCTACTGCTTTCTATAGAAATGAGTCTGATCTTTTGGTGAGACTGGACACTCTTTTCCCAACTTATTAGATAATGGATGTAAAATCAGTTATATCATGGAAGAACGCCGTAATGATTTGTTTATCAGAATAAATATGCCTTCCCTGATACAAATGCATTAAGTACTCCCCTGTCACATCACAGCATGGGCAGTAAAAAAAATGCACATCAGTTTAAACAATACAGTGGTTAATAAAATAGTTTCATTAATTTTAACTTTCAGATATGAAAAAAAGATTTGGAAATGAAATATGGCAAAAAATTACCTCCAATTAACCTAAATTTTATGGCTTCATTAATAATAATAATAATAGGAGTCATTTTGCCTCAGGAAAGAAAGAAGAATTTAAGTTGTTTAATTAGGATTTAGCACTTTGGCATAAATTTTATACTAAGAAGTTTTTTTAAATTATCATGTGACATAATTCCTAATTGAAATCACACTTTCTCCCCTTTATTTCTTTAAATAAAAAGAGCCTGACAGTTTAATTTGATAATAAGTACTGGTCAAGAAGTTTCTATTTCTTATTATATTATTTATGGCTTAGAATTTGCTGTTGGCACCCACATAAAAGATACTAGTCTTGGAAAAACAAACAAACAAAAAACCCCTGACAAAATCTAAAAGTCTCAAATCTATCTTTTAAGATTCATGCACAACATGAGGACTAAGGAGGAAATTTTCAGAAGCAAGTGAGGGTTTTAGGCACACAAATCTAACTGAACACCAAGACGACTTCCATGTGCTTAAATCTATTTAGGTGCTTCTGAAAATCTCCTCTTAAATCATAAAAAACTAGGAGGCTGCTGCCAAAGGAATATAAAGGAAGCTTCTTAGAATAATCAAAGATGGGCCTCAGCAAAAATCTTGAATTCAAACAACCTCCAACTTAAGTGGTGTTAAAAATCTGAACCTCAATCCAGACAATTTTTAAAGAGTTCTTATCTTGATAACAGTTCAAAATAAAAAGTGCACATCTAAACACCTGTACGATGGGATGAATTGCACCCTCAGCAAGTTTGCAGATGACACTAAGTTGAGGGGAGAGGTAGATATGTCGGAGGGTTGGGATACGGTCTAGAGTGACCTAGACAAATTGGAGGAATGGGCCAAACAAAATCTGATGAGGTTCAACAAGGACAAGTGCAGAGTCCTGCACTTAGAATCCCATGCACTGCTACAAGCTGGGGACCGACTGGCTAAGCAGCAGTTCTGCAGAACTGGGGATTACAGTGGACAAGAAGCTGGATATGAGTCAGCAGTGTGCTCATGTTGCCAAGAAGGTCAATGACATATTGGGCTTTATTAGTAGGAGCATTGCCAGCAGATCAAGGGAAATGATTATTCCCCTCTATTCGGCACTGGTGAAGCCACACCTGGAGTATTGTGTCCAGTTTTGGTCCCCCCCTCCCCACTACAGAAGGGATGTAGACAAATTGGAGAGAGTCCAGTGGAGGGCAAGAAAAGTGATTAGGGGGCTGCATGACTTACAAGGAGATGATGAAGGAACTGGGGTTATTTAGTTTGCAGAAGAGAAGAGTGAGGAGCGATTTGACAGCAGCCTTCAATTACGTGAAGTGGGGTTCAGGGCCGGCTCCAGCATTTTTGCCACCCCAAGAAGAAGAAGAAAAAAACAAATCCCACGGGAGCGCCGGCTGAGCAAAACAAAAAAAAAAAAAGGCGGCCTGAGTGGAAAGTGCTGCCCTAATATTGGCATGAGTGCTGCCCCTTACAAAAGGTGCCTGAAGCCAGCCCTCGGGTGGGGGTTTCCAAGGAGGACAGAGCTAGGCTGTTCTCAGTGGTGGCAGATGACAGAACAAGAAGCAATGGTCTCAAGTTGCAGTGGGGGAGGTCTAAGTTGGATATTAGGAAACACTATTTCACTAGGAGAGTGGTGAAGCACTGGAATGGGTTACTTACAGAGATGGTGGAATCTCCATCCATAGAGGCTTTTAAGGCCTGGCTTGACAAAACCGTGGTTGGGATGATTTAATTGGTGTTGGTCCGGCTTGAGCAGGTGATTGGCCTACATGACCTCCTGAGGTCTCTTCCAACCCTAATATTCTAGGATTCTATTATTCTACTTTAGTCCTATGGCCCATGTTACACAGGAGGACACACTAGCTGATCACAATGATCCCTTCTGGCCTTATAGTCTGTTTGAATATATCTAAAGATCACATTAGCCTGTTTGCTAGAGTACCCCACTGGGAGCTCACGTGCAGTTGCTTATCCACTATGACCCTTAAATCTTTTTCAAATACATTGTTTTCCAGAATACAGTGCCCCATGCTCTAGAGGTGGCATACATTCTTTGTTCCTAGATGGAAAAATTTGCTTTTGGCTGAATTGTTTGAATGGACACATCTCACCAAGTGATCCAGATTGTTTATTACTGCTCTGAACTCATCACTATGTACCCCCTTCCCAATACTTGCGTCAACTGTACATCAGGAGTGGTTTCATATTTACTTCTAGATCACTGAAGAAATATTGTATAGCATCAATACAATACTGCGCCCTGTGGAATCCCACTAAAGACACTTCTTTTTATGATGTTTCTCCATTGACAACTACTTTAAGATCTGTCACTAAGCCGGTTCTTAATCCATTTAACATGCATTTTATTGATATTGTCTAGTACTAGTTTTTTAATCAGAATGTCATGCAGTACAAAATCAAACTCCTTACAAATGTCTAAAGAATATTATACCTATGCAGTTATCTTTATCAACCAAAGCTGTAAATATATGAAATAATGAAATCAGGTTTGTTTCACATGACCTATTTTCCATAAAACTACATTGACTGGTTTGTTCATTGAAGGCACACAAGTGTAAAACCATGGAATTTGGCCCACTCTAGGTTCCAGTAAAAAAAAGTCCTAAAAGAAAAGATCTCTCTCTCTCTCCTATTTCTCTCTCCTCTTCTTTTTCATTTCAACTCATTTGCAGGTACCCAGTGCCATCAGTTTAGAACCAGCACTACAGATAGAAGACACCAAGACAAATCAAAGCTCCAAGATGAAGACCAGAGTCAACAATTCTGCTTCTCAAGTACAATGGGGCTTCCTGGGTAAAGCTCATCTATGCAAGAGATAAAGCTTTCTTGGGGGCCAGTCCAAAACTGTAGAATGATCTTCTACAAGAATTAAGGACAATCAAACCTCACCAAGTTTCCACTCCAAATGCATAAACACTGAATAGCACGTACATTTAAAAAAAGCCTACCAAACAAAACAACAACATTATATTGCACACACAGTTCACTTCTGGGAAAAGGATGAGAGAGAGGAGAGAATGAACCACATGTCAGGTATTAGTTATGTTGCTTAATATATTCATGGAACGCACTCAAATACTACAGTAATGAGGACAATAGAAGAACCTATAGGGAACAGAATGGAAACTAACCAAGCATTGTCTAACAAAGAGGACCAAGGAGAGTCTTTATTGAATCCCAAAGCAATTGGCTATTCATTACACACCAATCAAATACACCAAGAGTTAATGGATAAATATAAGGTACTTATATGGGCCCCTACCACCACACTATATGACTGCCTCACAAACTAGAATATATTTATCCTCACAACACCCCAAAGTATGATCTCCATTTTATGGGTAGGGATTCTGAGATACAGAGAGACTCAGTGATTTTTACAAGGTAACACAGGGAGTCTGTGGTGGAGCATGGAACTGAATAGGTCTCAGGCTAGTGCTCTAAAACAAAGGACAATCCTTCCTCTTCAACCCTTTAATATCATTGGTTATATAGTACATACACTTTAATGTGTATGTGTGTATATATATGTTTATACATATATATTGTCTTTATATTTCTTGATTTACTGTCAAAAATCCCTAAACTCTTCTTGGGCATAATGGTCTATGGACTGGCAACATTCCCCCCCTTTTTAAAAACAGGACAATCAATGAGTTTAAGCCACAACAACTGGTTTTGTAATGAAGAAATGGATTTCGAAAGCTTAAAGTAAGTAGAAATAATCTCACAATTTATTTTGAAAGTCAGTGAAAACATGTAATTTTTGTGTGCGTGGATGAAGGGGAAGGCTATTTAAAGATTTCTCACAGTTGTTAAAAACCTGAACACAATTACCCACTAGTCTAGTGCCTTAGAGCCATGGGATGAAACTTTAGAAGTCTATTTTTACTATCCATGCTGACTAAAGAAACCACAAGTATGTTTGGAAGCATGTAGGAGTTCTAAATTCAATTTCTCTAATATATAGTGTTTTTTGTAACACAGGTAAGGGTTTTTTAAGTATAGTGTTTATCTGGAGAGTTACCCTTTAAATCAGGGGTTCTCAAACTATTGAGAGCCATGACCCCTTTTGAGTTTCTCCCTCGGCGCGGCGAACCCTTGTATGTCCGCCGAAAAGCCACCAAATAAATTAACTTCGCATTCAGCGGCTATTTGGCGGCACAAGCAGCTCGCGACCCCTCGGGAGGTGGACGGCAACCCCCTGAGGGGTCGCAACCCATGATTTGAGAACCCTTGCTTTAAATAGTAATACAAAGAAAGCACCAAATAAGCAAAAGTCTGTTGTGTTGTTTTTGTGTTTTGCTACCCTATAAAATGAACAACAGGTCAAAAAAATAGAGTTTTGTCTTGAAAATGTATAAACAACATAAAATAAGACACCAAGTTTTAACACAAAGTGAGTTTTTATAGTCAAGCAATAAACTGTGAATTGAAGTAGGGATTTACAATGAAAACACAGACAAGCCCTAAAGCAAATCAGAGCTGCTAGGCAATGTTGTTACATACGAAATCACTACACATGCTATACAGAATAATCTAGGTCTTGTGCATTTCTATTTAGTAAAATAAAAGTACCATTTTTTCTAGTGCATTCCAAATGTATATTATGGTGCTGATTTTAGAGAAACATTTACAGGCTGTTTTGTTAAAAAAAAGACCCCAATCCCACATCCCACCCCCGAAATCTCCTTCATTATAAAGGATTCCATTATATATTACTTATACTTCAGAAATGTGCAGGAGTGAGAGTGCAGTCTGATTGCTTAATTAGAGTTCAATCTACATAATTAAGAGAGAACCATCTCGCAAGCCTGGAACTATGAGCTCATTACGTTGGCTTTGAGTGGAAATAAGTAACAGGATGAACACCCCCTTGTGGTCAGGGATCACTTTGCAGGAACCTTGCCTGTTAGTCTCCTCATGCAGATCTCTTAAATCAGGCGTTCTCAGGCTGGGGGTCGGGCCCCCTCAGGGGGGTCACAAGGTTATTATATGGGGGGGGGGATTGCAAGCTGTCAGCCTCCACCCCAAACCCTGCTTTGCATCCAGCATTTATAATAGTGTTAAATATATTAAAAAGTGTTTTTAATTTATAAGGGTGTCTGTGTGTGTCACAGAGGCTTGCTATGTGAAAGGGGTCACCAGTATAAAAGAGAACCGCTGCCTTAAATGCTCCAATCTCTCTTGTGACTTCCAGCATCCCTGTCTGAGGCTGGTTTAATTGCAAATAAAGTCCACATAGAGCTCGGAGTCCTTAATCACAGAATTATCCAAACAATCTTCAGTGAGTCCCCACCATAAGGTCCATAATCATAATTCAATTTAGCTCTGGTTCTTCTGTACACCCCATGCTCTTCCTCTGTCCATCTGCTGCACCCAAAGCCACCACTCTTAGCTCTCTCAAGTTGAAGGTCTGGCCCTCGCTTTCTTCTCTTTCAGTGTCTCCCATATGCTGAGGGAGAAGATAAATCTATATACTGCCTTATTCCAGAGAGCACTTCCTGACTGGCTGCAAGTGAGGGGAGCCCTGCCCCACCCTACACTATAGAGCTCCTGATTGTGGGCCCTTAAAGGAACAGTGTCCTGGGTTCTCCACCTACTCCTAATTCTCCTTGGCCACTTCCTCTCTTCTGCTACCTGACCATTTTCTGGGCCTTTGTGCATTCTAACACCTGGAATGGGGTCTTCTGACCCCCTTTATTCTTAAAGGGCCAGCATACCCCGTTACAGTCAATTATACCTTTAAAAAAATTGAATGTCACACTCCTTTGCTATGCTGATTTTGCGAGCCATACTTCTGGAGTCTTATATTGACTTTCCCTTTGTCACCATGCTATACTATGCACCAGGGTGTCAGCTTTGCAACTGCCCCGTTTGTGGTAGTTATGTTTACAGTGAGTAAACCCCTTCACACAATGTGCAGACAACCTGTGAAATTCATTGACAAAGCATGTTGTCAAGGCCAAAAGTATCAGTGGGTTAAAAAAAGAATTAAATAAGTTCATGGAGGATAGGCCTGTCAATGGCTATTAGCCAAGATAGTTAAGGATGCAATCCCATGTTCAGAGTATCCCTAAACCTCCAGCTCCCAGAAGCATCAGGCACTAGCCACTGTCAGAGAACTGGTCTAAATGGACCATTAATATGAGCCAGTATGGCCATTCTTATGAGTGCCTTCACAAACTGGTTAGTTACAACCTGCAGTACCCACCTTTACTGTAGCATGTGTGTCAATGCCCATTCTCAGAATAGGGAATGTTGCAAATACCCCAATAAAGATTACCACATTAAAGTAGCTATCCTTTTTAATGAGCCAGTTTTATCAGAGCTTAAAGTAATCACAAGAATACTGGTAGAACAATGTAGGTCTTTCCCCTTAAAATACAGCATGCACACTTACTACTTATACATCTGCTAAAATCTAACTTTTGTGAAGAGTACGACAATCTGTCAAAACAGTGTCAAAAATACAGTAGCACTCTCCGTGCAGCTCCTGCAATCTGAGGGCAATTTGCCATCAATATTATAAGTGGCAATTTTCTATAAACATTAAAAGCTTTAAGTGCATGACAGCATCAAATGTCTTAGAGAGTTCTCTGTTATCCTATAAAACGTACAAGTGAAAGTCTCCCTCCTGAATTATACAAATTAAAATGTATGTATATTCCTCCCGAAGACCGAGATCTTGGCATTTATACCACAGTTCTCTACAGGGGGGCACTGGGGAGCACTGAGGAGATTATCTGCCTCAGGCGTAATCTCTTTCAAGGCTTCTGCTTTTGCTTGGGGAACAGGTGCAATCTGCATATGATGAGCTAGCCCCTGCTTGCTGAGCTCTGCATGTGATCAAATCATACCTCCCCATTCAATCCCCTTCCTCACTGGCTTTCTAACCAAGTGGTGGTGGTGGAGGAGGAGGTGGGGGATGAAGAGGGGAGGATCAGGAATGAACAATCACTGAGCTCAGGGGAAGATAAGAGACTGCTATGACCTTGGACAGCTCTGAAGGAATTGGGAGGGAGGAGAGAGCCTCCTCCACGGCTCTCCACTCCTACCCATATGTAGAAGTAGCACAATCTAGAGTCTGAGACCATATTAGCCCATTCCACAATATGATGCTGTATAATTGAAACATGATCATTTATATCATTAATATTGACACTGTTGGACTATAGCAAAAAAACTTGTACAAAGTATATCACGTAAGGTGTCAATGGAAAAATTATGATCTTCTGAGTGTGATTATCCTGTATCATCTTTGTATCTAAAGAAATTAATATTGACTATGTACCAGTACTTCAAATGTGTTTAAAACCACCAGGTAATTTACATCCAGTCTGGCCAGCACATTGTAAATGAACTATTCAAGTTAATGGCTGATCAAAGAATACTTAGCTCTCACAGTGGGTCATAGAAGAAGCTTGTCCCCACCCGATGAGCCTTCTTGCGGACAATTTTAGCCAGATTATGATTAATGACTACTCCTATGAATCATCAAAGTAGGCATGGACATGTGACTAGCACATGTGACCCTGGACTCCATCTTGTGACTGTAATTTTCTACAAACTGAAACTGAGCATTCTTTCCACGTGGGAAAAGGCATAAAAGACCCTGGAATAGGGTGACCAGACAGCAAATGTGAAAAATCTGGGCAGGGGGTGGGTGGGTGGGGGGGTAATAGAAGCCTATATAAGAAAAAGATCCAAAAATCGTGACTGTCCCTATAAAATCAGGACATCTGGTCACCCTACTCTGGAAACATCTTCATTTTGGCTCTTTCTTGCTCTGATGTCTGGATTATGGATTTACATTAAAAGGAGCATTCCAACCACAGCACTGAGGATCTTCCAATGTTTTGGAAATTACCAAAGTTTTTCAAGCGAACAGATTATTTCATCATTTCTACAAATCTGATTCAAGATGTTTGCAGTGTTTGTATCTGATTTCCTTGACCATTTTAACTCTCTCCTTTTTCTTTCCTCTTATAAATAAAGATTTAGATATTAGACGCTAAAGGATTGGCAACAGTGTGATTATTGGATAAGATCTGAGTTATATATTGACTTGGCTATTGGTTGATCTCTTGGGATTAGAAGGATCCTTTGTTTGATTAAATTGATTTTAAATAACCCCTCATCAAAGTCTATTGTCTGGGGGATGAAACAAGGACTGAGATGCTTAAGGAGACTGCCATTTGGACTTTTTGTTAACCAGTGTGGTGAGACAGAATGACACACCTGCCCCTCTTCTTCCTAGCTCCACCCTGCCCCCTGCCCCAAGCATGAACCCACCCTCGCCTTGCCTCTTCCTGCTCCTGGTACCCCTCCAGCATCTCCTGCCTGCCGCTGATGCTCGGTGGGCAAGAGGCACTGGGGGATGAGGGAAGAGGAGATCAGCGGGGCCCACTGGTGGGTGCTGAGCACCCATTATTTTTTTCTGTGGGTGCTCCAACACTGGCACACCCATGGACTTGGTGCCTATGGTGGTGGCAGAATTGCATGGCTTGTCCTGTGTGACTTAAATTAGTGTCAGGCTGCTGCTGGCACCACTGGAGGGACGAACTATTGTCTAATGACTTGATCCTGCTCCCTTTGAAGTCAACGGCAACTAAACCAGTGCTGCAGGATGAGGTTCTAAGAGCACAGGCACTGTCTATCTAGTATGTAATTTTGAGCAATTTTATGCCTGGATGACTAGGGAAATGTAAGAGATTGCAGGTAAACTTCAGACTCCTGCAAACAATTTCCATAATAAATGGCATGAGGTTTCTTTGGGAAAGCTTTGAACAAAAATTATCATCTTTTTCCTATCATTACTGGATTATTTTAGTCACTCAATATGAGCAACAAAGGGATTAGAAGGAAAACATGATTTAGGACACTGAGAAATATTTTAAAGGGAATCCAAATTGCAGAGTGTGTCTAAATTTTGACGCATCTTAAAACTGTTGAAGAATATGCTGGGGATTTGAAATATTTATTTAAACTAGCATTTTGCTTTTTAGAACTGATGAACAAACAAACCAGCCTACCTAAAAACACAGCTACTACTGACCTACAATGTGTTTGTTCTGACACAGCAAAGAGTAAGAAGAAGTTAAACAATACCCTACAGGCGAGACTTATCACAGTTACACTGGTATGAATCCAATGTAACCCCACTGAAGTGATGTTGGATTTATGCTGGAGTTGCAGAGATGAAAATCTGGCTGGATGTCTCTAAAGCTGAGCTGCCATTACAAGTGACTAGCGAAAATACCCGGCGTTGCTCGGGTCCGTCGGAGGTGGGGAGGGGGCAGAGAGCTGAGCGAGTGCGGGGTCTGTTGGAGGGGGGAGGGGGCAGAGAGCTGAGCGAGTGTGGGGTCCGTTGGAGGGAGGAGGGGGCAGAGAGCTGAGCGAGTGCGGGGTCCGTTGGAGGGGGTATTATGACATCGTAACTATGTCACAGAGAACAGCAGCTGCCCAGCTGATGTGATTGGCCTTTAAATAATTTCACCCCTGGGGGGCGTCAGAGGTGAGATTTGAAAAAAATTCTATTCTTACCCTGATTAGGACCCTAAGACCTCTAACTGTACCAAATTTCAAGTCTCTAGCTCAAACGGTGTGGAAGGAGTAAGTGCACATACATACACGCATACACCATTTGACTTTTATATATATAGATGTTGTGTACATGAATAGGGACGTATGCCCAACAGAAGCACGTCTGGCGCTCTGTATAAAAGGAAGGCACAGTTAAGTAGTAAAAGAAAATTTCTTAATAACCTAGGAGCGTATTTTAAATGAAATTTTAAAAGCACACAACAGCATAACTTTAAGATAAATTTCAACTTTAACCTAGTATCGGGTTGAATTTTGCAACTCAGGTATCACAAGCTGAGCGGCCTGGAGCACTTCTCCCAAGTTTAAAAAAAGGCAATTGTTGAATGCATACAGCTAATAATAAGGGATGTCACCAGGGATAAATCTGGCTGTTTGTCTTCTGCTCTGTCTGTGGCCGTTTCTGAAGTTCTATGGCTGAGGGGGCTACAATTTCAAATGACTTCAATTAATACACCCACAAAATTATTGTGACAGACCAATCTGCATGTGAAACCACCACTACCTATGGATCTGAGCATCCAGTTGTACATTTACATGTCAACAGACCTGGAAATCTGGTGGACACATTAACATGGTTGTGTGAAAATACAGTTTGAAACATTCACATAGATAGAGTATGGTATTTTCAAAAGAGCTTAAGGGTGTTAGGTGCCCAACTCACACTGAATTTCAACATAAATGGCACCTAACTTCCCTGTGCACCTTTGAAAAATCTCTATCCTTTTCAAAATCCTTCTAACATATAAACCTTTACTCTGCTCAGATTACTGTTGTTGTAAACCTTTAAGTACATTTGTTGTTCTATTTGGTTGCCAAATTCGATCTTAAAGAAAACAAAATAAAAAACTTTCCCCAGAAGATGGCAACAGTGACACAGGAATCAACACTGGGAGAGCTCTGCTAAGCTTTTGCAACTGAATACATTCTAATACACGAATAAATAAAGAAATAAATATATAAATACCAATCATATTGAACAGCCAGGACCCAGTCTAGGGTTACTAACAGCTGATATATGCAAAACTAGTCTTGACAAGACAGTCTCATAAAGAAGAAATGGTATTCAGATGCAAGGAAACACAAAAAGGCGGTAAGGGTGCTCTTTATTTCAAGGATATTGCATCTTAAGACTCCTGAAAATGGCAAGCTCAAACATCATAACCTCCTGCCCCCCCCCAACTTCTAACTATCATCATTCAGCAATTAAAGCAACATAATTGTAATGATAAAAATATAATAGATTACAGATAATTAGATACTGTGGTACTTTTTTAGGGATTTTGCTTTGCTCACATTATCTCCTAAATTCAGTTCGTGGTGTGGGTGTGTGGGTGGGTGTGTGGGTGTGTGTGTGTGTGAGAGAGAGAGAGAGAGAGAGAGAGAGAGAGAGAGACAGAGACAGAGACAGAGAGAGAGAGAGAAACATCTGAGGATGCACATTTTCCTTTTTGAAAACCTGTTTTTTTCTAAGATGATTAGCTTCAAGAAGAACTCTTTGGTAATGCATGTCCTTTTAATAACACCAGACTGGACAAAGCACTAGAATATACTATGAGGAACAACTGTTCTTTGTTGCAGGTATGGACTATATGATCTTGTGGGTCTCTTCCACCTGTAATTTACTTGGAAGCTATGACCATGAGAAACTAGTTTTAAAATAAAGAATAATGACCATCTAGTAATCAAATCTGATCAGAGTGCTTTTCGAAGCCCTGTATCATCCTGTGCTACAGCAGAGTGTGAGCATGAACGTTTTGCAGTGCATATTCTAGATGTGGGATTATAATCTAATTGGGGCAAGTAGGCACATTAGATGACCGATGACGGCCTCTAGTCTGTGCCAGAGGGGAGTGGAGACATGGATCACAGTCTCGGACCCCAGCAGCCAGGGAGCGGCTGATGCTGGGAACTAAGAGATCCCAGTGCCTCCTGGACTACAACACCTGTGATTGTGGTAGGAAGTGACCTCTGGTCGGTGTCAGATTGGTTTCTCCCACTAGGTCAGCTTGGCATGTTTTGATCGGATTACCTGCTGAGCTGGTAACTGGTCATTCCACCACTTCTAGGGCCCTGGGTTGAGGCCTGGTGGAGTCGGGTGGGCCCAGGCCCCCCTACCTGGGCTGCCAGCCCTCCTGCTGGGGGCCCTCATGGACTCTGGCTGCTAGGCCATACTACCCTAAACGAGCAGGGCTATTTGCATAGACTCTGGCCACAGTTGAGCCCAGAGGTGTGGACTTGAGTTGGGGGAAATAGGCATGTAAGGTTAGTGCATCTGCCCCTATTCCCCGAGGAAGGCAGGTGCACTAAATTCTGTACAACAACTTTGTACTGATCCAATCTCTACAATGGACTGGCAAAACACTGGATGTGAACTCTGTGAAGGTATGGATCCAGAACCAGCCTTTACAGATTCAGTCCATCTCTACTTCTGAAAGGATGATAAAGTCAAATTTCAGACAAACAAGGTGGGAGATATAACATCTTTTACTGGACAGCTAAACAGAAGATTGAACAGATAGAATATGTGCTAACTACTTATGCTAAACTATCTGTTTAATCTTCCGTTTAGCAGAGTTATCTTTCCTAGATGTGAAGAAGAGCTCTGTGTAGCTCTAAAGCTTGTCTTTCTCACCAACAAATGCCATCCACCTCGTCTTGCTAATATCTTTGGGAACGACAAAACTACAACAACATTGCATACAGTCTAATATGGGTGGTCTATAAGAAAGTGGAGAAATAAATCACTAGACATAGGAAGTCTGCAGCAGTACTCATGACCTATTACTAATAGGCTGAGCATCATATTAGGTAAACATTCCTCTGTTGGAGAAAGTGATGGGCTTAAAGCTGAAAACATTGAATTTTATTTTTCAAGGAGGAGAAGATAGCTATATTCTGCTTCCTGAATGAGCAGGGATTTTTTTTATTGTGATTTTAAGAAGTGAATGACTGATGCAAAGTCTACTGAAGTCAGTGAAAATCTTTCCTCGATTTCAATAGGCCCCAATTCACTCTGATGTCCTATGGCTCCTATAGGGGAAAAAATCTCTTATATTCTTGTTCCTCTCACTTCTAAAGCAACTTGTATGATTTTAAAATTATTTTGCTCCAAGATCAGGCCACTTATTTTTAACTATAGGCAGATTGTGACGAATGTGTTCAAATAGTACATATTTAATAAATAACAGGACGTGTCACCTTTACACTGATCTTACTGTGGTTTATTTTCCTAAAAGATTATTTTTAAAGAACTAAGCCAAATTGTAAGAACAATTATCCATGAAGTTTAAGTTCATGATATTAGTTGATTTACAAGCAATGCAAATATTTTGGCACTCCTCCAATCTCAATTTTGTCAATACAATTCAATAAGGCATCATGCTAATGAACACCACACTATAGAGTACATTTTAGCAATGGTAAAACATTCAGAACTCAAATACATCAGGGTATAGAATCAACAAATATTGACAACAACCAAAATATATTGACTGGTAGCAAGGTTTTCCCTCACTGCTAAGAAACCCCCAAAATTTTATATCTGTCAAAAATTAATTTTTACAAATCAGCACTTTTCTTATTTTACATTTAGATTTCTGACATTCTCTATGGTGTAACCAATCCAATGTTACATTCCTGTATTGCCATTAATTAGCAAAACTAGAAAGATATGCTTTCTAGATTTTTCATCTGTCTTTAAACTCATTAAAATATTTTCTTTTGCCAATTTAAGGCCTGATCCTGCATGGTGCTCAGCACCCACAATGCCCATCAATTCATAGATGTTAAGGCGAGAAGGGATTATTCAGTCATATAATTTGGTATCCCATAAAACAAAGGCCATAGACTTCACCCAGTTACTCCTGCAGTCATTTTTGTTTGGCAAAAGCACATATTTCAGAAATTGTAATATACAAAAACCAGTAGGAGAGCACTTCAGTCTCCCTGACCTCAATAACTGATTTGAAAGTGGCCATTCTTCAACAAAAAAGCTTCAAAAACAGACTTCAATGAGAAACTGCAGAACTGGAATTAATTTGCTAACTTGATACCATCAAATTAGACCTGAATAAGGCCTGGGAGTGGCTGGGTTACTACAAAAAATAATTTCCCCTCTGTTGATATTCACCTGCCTTGTTGTCAACTGTTGGAATGGGCCACATCCACCCTAATTGAATTGGCCTCATTAGCACTAACTCCCCATTTAGGAAGGCAACTCCCATCTTTTCATGTGCTGTATATTTATACCTGCTTATTGTATTTTTCACTCCATTCATCAGATGAAGTGGATTATAGCCCACGAAAGTGTATGCCCAAATAAATTTGTTAATCTCTAAAGTGCCATAAGGACTCCTGGTTGTTTTATCTTCCAGAAAGGCATCCAAATCTTGAATTCAAGAAGCAGGGAATGCACCACTGTGGATTTAACCGTTGGAGTCAGAAGGGGGGGAAGGTCCTTGGCCCCTATTCCTGAAACTAAATGTGCTACCACAGATCTCTGTGCCCACAGAGAGTCGCATTGATTTCAACAGGACTCTGAGCTAGCATATCTCTTCTGGGGTCTTGGGAATCACTAACTGAAGTGAAAAATGATCTGTTCCTTTAGAACAAACATATATGCCTGATAAATTGCTGTCTTATTAATTATTGCTTCTAAGCAGTTAAGATAGGGCTTACTATTTGTTTGGTTTTAATAAAAAAGAGCATTTAAGAGTTCATACAACATGAAAAGTAGTCTTTTGTTCTGATGATCTGATTCTATGCAAAGATATATGCTATGCTGGCCAGATCCTCAGCTGGTGGAAACTCCAATTTTCTTCAGTGATCTGGCCCTGCATGTTTATTTCTATGTTCTATTATATGAATTCACTTAGCATTTGGCATCAGCAATTACTATAAAAATATAACTAACAGCTAAACATTCAGCATTCAAGACATTTGAGTATTCTCTCTTGTTGCTCTTCCCATGCAGCCCATCCAAAACAATGACTCTAAAGTAATTTTTTGTTCCCACTGCTATGATATCTAGTTCTTGACTCGCTTTACTTTGCTCACTCTCAGCTTAAAGCTCCACTCTTAATAAAAAAGTTCCAACCTTGTACACATCTGTGCCTTCATCTCCTATACTACCGCTCCATTTACAAATTGCCCAAACTTCTCTCCTGATCACTCTGCACCTAAGTTCTTTACTTTTCACTTTCCTCACGCCTGATATCATGCTTTTCTTTCATGTTGCCCATGACACTTTGAACACCCTCCTTCTTACTGTGCATAATTGCTTTCCCCCCCAACCAAAAGACTTAGGAACACACAACTATGCTGTGAGGCATTACACTTATAAAGATACATGACTCTGGACTATCCTGGGGGCAGGAACTTTGTTATTTCTTTGGTGCTGTTTACCTACTGTATCTCAATCGTGTATACTTATGGCACTATATGTAAATTAATCAATGATAAACAGTTTAGACATAATACAAATTCTGTAATCAGGACTACTAAACTTGTGTAATAGTAAAAAATAAATCAAGAAAAAAATAAAATGCTCAGCTCTACCTAGTGTTATTCAGACAAAATCCAGCTGGAGGAAACTACCACTAGTGTCAAATCCCTACTACATGAGCACGAATGCATTTGGTTCTATCCTGTTGTTATTGTTCACAATATTTGGCTGTTTTATGCATAATTTAAGGAAGAAAGATGTATATCAAAGGGTCACTGATAAATTGGTTAGGGCAGCATTTCATCTATCTTGAAATACTTATCATCTAGTGGGAAATATCATCTTTTTCTTTCTTTTCTTTAAAATTACACTGTCTCTGCTAGTTGAAATTCAAAGCAAAGAAAAACAAAAATAGCCACGTTTAGCATATGACCCTGGAATATTTTTGTTCTGCTACTTTAAAGGCAACCTGTCAGCTTACACAGAAAACACAGAAAGGTTATCTTTACAAATTACAGTAAAACCTCCATTTAATGGACTAATTCGGGCAAGGGGGTGTCCGTTAAATCAAAAAGTCCGTTATTTAATAATAATAATAAAAAAGAGCTGTCGGAGTAGCAGCCCACCCGCCACAGGGTCGGGGCGGCAGCTCCGCAGCCCGCCAGCTGCTGTGACCCGGGCGACAGCCGGGAGCCAGCAGACAGCCCACCCGCTGCTGTGACCCGGGCGGCAGCCGGGAGCCGGCAGCCAGCCCGCCAGAAATGGATCAGGAATGCATCAGACTTGCTCAGAAATTTTGTCCGTTGCATCCGAAGTCCGTTAAATCGAGGGTTTACTGTATATTAAAAGTATTCAACTGTAATGGTCAAAACAACTGTGGCTCACAATTGTGTTATTGCAACATTTGGAACTCTTGCTACATAATACTGTTGAATTTTATTAAAAAAGGATAACTAGCAAACCCTGTTCTGAGGCCTGTACTGCACCACCTAAATGTAGTTTATTTACTTTATGAAGAGTTCAGTGATTGCCCCCAAACTCCCTCTGACTTCAATATGCATTTTGGGTGCACATGAAAGCAGGATGGTTCTATAAGTAGAAAAAATAAGCAGAGTCATGTTTATTTGTATTATACAGGGAAAATGAGTGTTTGTCAAATAGAAAATGACTTTACTATACACCAATAAATTATAGTATGCTGCTATTTTCCCACTGGAAAACCATGTGTGCATCAATTTTCACAGCTGCTACATGAGAAAACTGTAGCTAATGGAAAACTGGCAGGGGTTCTAGAAAAAAAGGTACAAGTTGGTGTACTGTGCAAGTTATAATTATTCTCCATCCCTAGAATGTTTTTAAGATGGTCCTAAGCTACAAAATTTTGATTTGCATCTGGATTTTGAGCCTTTTCAAATTTAAGGGGAAGAATTGGGGATGAATCCCTGGGTTAGGATCAGCCCATTTTATAAATTCAAATTCCAGCCCTCCTCCCTTAAGCTTCTGAAGTCTGGGCCTGTTCAGATCTAGGATTATTTTTTGGGTGCACCACTACTTAATTAAGGTTAGCAAGTTAGACCCAACAAGGGTTACCTCTGACTTGTGCACTGGCCCTGGGTATCTGATTTAGCTACCTCTTCACCTTGCCAAAACATGTCAAATATAGATACATGCACATTTCTTGTTGACAAAAAACATACACACACATACACATTCAATAAGTAAAGATTTTTCATGACAAAAGACTTATTTCCATATACTCCAAATGAATAAATAAAATACAATGATTTTACAACATTGATTACCAATAAAATCAATGACTGCTGAGCACATTCACCATTTTTGGACACATGACAATACATTTTCATTTGAAAAAAAAAAGTTTTTTTTTTTTTTTTGACAGATGATACTGTCTTAATTTCCCATATATTGCAATGCAGATATAGCCTTAGGAATCACTATGCCAGCAAAAGCATCTAACTGGATTTTAAGACATATAACTCCTAAATCCCAGTGGACTGAGTTGAGGGATTAGCAAACTATTTAAGCATGTGCTTAAACTGAACAATGTGAGTAGTCTCAGAGAAGTAATGCTTAAATTTAAGCACGTTTAAGTGCTTTGGTGGATCAGGCCCTTAGCTCCTAGCCAAAATTTATACTTGTTGCATAAAATATGGAGCTGTAGGTTCATCTTCAAAAGTCTGTATTAGAGACACATGGAGTTATGGAACTAAAACACAAATATTGTGTTGCCTGTAGGAGGACTTTCCAAGATATGATTTCTTAAAACTGAAGGTCAATGAACTGAGCTAAAATCAATGTTTGTAAATTTGGCTCTTCCATTGGCAAGCAAGTAAACAATATGAAATATTAGTAGTGTTTTGAACCTGGTTAATGGACACCAAGCCCTTGAACTGGCCCTTTGGAAACTACATTTAAACTGCTACTGTTCCTGTTTTTTCCAATTCCTCAAGGAAGCAGGGGTCCTGTACACCTCACCCTTTCTTGACACTAGTCTAACATTTACCATTATACACATCTGATATTTGAAGGATGAGCATCTTAGCATTCAACTGTAGACAATGGATAAGCTATAAACATTTAAAGTAGCACTCTGTTGAGACCCTGCCTGCAAGCTCGTCCATCAAATATAGAAGAAGTAAAACTTGACAAGATGTGTGTTATTCGGAGATAACACATGCCTTGTGGGTGTTGTGAAATATGAGGGAAAGCCAAATGCCTTCAGTGACCTTCAAGTGTTATCTTGCAGTAACACACGCACCTTGGAGTATCTTACCAAATTAAAAAGTAGCTACAAACTTGCAAAAATTGACTGCCTTTTTCAATTTAACAACTAAACAAAAGAAATAGGGTGCATAATAATTACATGGCCAGTAAAGAGCAAATAGTTTATTAATTGCTTCATTTTTGAATTGCGGAGAAAAATAGGCAGGTCACAGGTGAGTGAAATGAAATGTCATGTGCATTTTTCAGGCTATTTTAGTATAGCAGTTTCCCCACAAGATTCTTCATTAAAACATTTTTTTTAATGGCAGAATGGATAGATTAGAAGAGTTTGTTTGTTTTTTGTCCCCCCCCCCCCTTTCAAGCACCTTAGTATCCTTCAAGGTGGATTCAAATATATATATATATATATTTCTCTGAGATTCTGATTGGCATTTAAAATGTAAGAGTTACCCTTCATCCAACCATAGTTCTATCAATGTTGGTATTCTGCAGTCAAATTGTTTCTGAGGAAAGCGATAACTACGACCGTGCAAAAGTTTCCACTAAGTTCTAGCATACTTGAAGCTTAATAGGGTCAGGTTGTGAAACAAACTTAAAACTCAAATCAATTCCTCAAAAGATTCCTTATAAGCCGAAGACCACCATAGATCAACTGGGCTCATTTTTAAAATGGATTGTGTCTAATTGTGATCTTGCAGTAAAATCATGTGAACTGCATAGCTTCTATGTGGTACCAGGTATACCTTAGCAGTTTTGAATAAGTTACTATTAGCTTTTTGGGTTCTTCAAACAGACCTAAAGCTCATATGCCCAAAACTCTACTCTGCAACAGTGGTATGGAACTGGCGTAACTCTGTTGACTTTGAAGGAGTTATTCCAGATTTATATTACAACAGTGTAATTGAGAGCAGAGTTTGGCTTTGTACGTTTGTGTAAACAAAAGCATGCTCATTGATACAGAAGAAAATAATAAGATGAATCCTTTGCAAAGCAAAACCAGCAAACACCACACTGCTTTAGAAATAACCCCTGCATAATGCAGTTAGCAAGTTCTCTCAACGTAATTCATGGAACAAAAAAATTCTTCATGATTCTTTTGGGCAATCAACTGAAGCCCCAAATAATGAGATTTGAACCTTTTATCCAGATCATCCAACTGCAAAACCAAAACCTGGCCTCCCTGACCCATCTGTAAGTAAATATTATCTTCAGCTGGCAGAGCTGCAAGAGTTATTGATCGTTACTCAGACATTTTAAATTATCTTGCCAGACTACTTGTCTTAATGTCTTCTTGCAGCCAGCTCCATAGTTGTACAAAAGTCTGCATAAAAAATGTTTTCTTCTTCTTTTATCTGGAGTGATGATCATGGTATGATGCATGTACCAAACTCTAAAATGAACAAGTGCACATGACTATGGCCCTAGTAAATACCTCAGCATTCAAACAGGACAAAGAACATGTAGTCCATGAGAATTAAATTTATTTTACACAGAACAAAGAACTAGCAGTTGAATGAATTTTGACTTGCTAGAAGTTCCCAGGAGTTAAACAATAAAAAGTTGAGCTCATCTTAAAGAAGGTTTGATAGAGCAAGCCTGTTGATCGAGTGAGGAGACAAGCAGTATATGGAATTACTTGCCCATTCTTATGTTTGTTCCTTGTTTTGTTTTTTACATCATTTGCTTTTGTGCTCCCATAGCTCTTTAACCTCTTTTAGTTCTTTATTCTGAAAGGCAGAAAGATCCCTTTAAAGTAAACTCACTAATGCATCCTCAGATTTTTTGTTTGCTTTGATAACCTATTCTGTGAGATCATTACCATTCACATTATTCCATAGACATCTCTATTATGTTCCAGTTTTCAAATTCTTGTATTACTTCATTTTCTATTCATTGTAAATGTGAAGAAAGTACACCTAGATCCCCCTTAGCTTTTTGAATATTAAATCTAAACACTCTAGATAGATTACCATAAAAGTATCCTTTTCAGTAAGAAGCAAGCCCAATATTTCCCAACCACTTTAGCACTTAAATAGCTGAAGCTTGTTATCATGTTAGCTGCCCTTTTCCCAGAGCAACTTTACCCTATGATATAGTCCACAATACTGGTATAGCATTTTTGATGCAATGTTACTGGTGTCACATGTAACAATAACACCACTTCCCAGCTTTGATCCACATTGTTTACCCTAGCAATACAATCCAGCATCTGATTTGCTTTCAACATTATAGCTGTATTTTAGTCCAAAGGCTTTAGGGACTTTTCTATAAACAACTCCCAGATCTCTCCCCAATTTAGTCATCTCCAGTACGCTCTGTCAAAAATCTTGTTTCCATGTGTGCTGATTAGCAAGGTACCTGAGTGTAAATAATAGCTTATTCTTTCCATCTTCTCTCCTAATGCCACAATACACGGTTAGCACCATCAGAAGTACTTTTAAGAGAATGAATTATGATGTCAGAAACAACTGTGATTTCTCTGAGACAAGCAATCAACAGGAAGCCAATTATACAAAAGAAAGCTAACGATGAGTATGGCTGCTTTGTACCTATTTTTGTAATTAACAACTAGTGGTAAGCCATGAACCATTTTGCTCATGTAGTAGTGTTACAGTTTATAACCTATATATCCTGCAACCAGCCAATGACAAAATCAAACAGGTGTCAGTAATGTGGTTTGTTTATTTAGCCATTTGAGGGCAAAATGATCAAATACATTTGAACAGGTGAGAGTTGTGGTAGCAGTATAAGCTGTGGGAGGACAGACAGACACTCAATTGTAGCCTATTAATATGTACATACTATGCCTTTTTACAATAACTACCCATCAAAGGCTATAATAATGGAACTGAAGAGAACCATTTACTGTACATTCCCATCACATATTTTAATGTACTCGCCAATGTACTGTTACAAGACGATGTTTGTTGTCATATAACACGGGGGACCAAGAGACCACGTCAATTAGGAAACACTTTCTGTAATTTCCATTTTATAATGATTATCACACTGACTCTGTCTTCTAATGGCCTCACGGGGGTCATGCATTAGTAAATAAATGATAGGAATTGAAACCAGCCCACTCTTTGGGGGATAGTTTTTTCTGAAATGAACTATACTAGCCTCCTGAGTTCTGTATCATAACAGCACTAACCACTAGGACTGTGCATTCCTTCCTGGGCTGCGTTTGGGAAAGGCTTTGTGACCAGAACTCTGCAGTCCATTTTTGGAGTGGATGGAGGCTCAAGTGCAACTCAAATCTCCAAGAGAAATTCCCTACAGTTGATTCCCCTCTCTCTGTTCTATGCATTCCCACAAGAGCCCCTGGATGATCCCCTTTCTATCTACAAACACCTTCAGGGGTACAAGGACTTACTGATGGGAGGGAAATAAGACTGGCCGGCTAGGGCCAGTTGTGCAAGCAACCTCAACCCATGTTTGGCAATCTTTTGTGGGTATGAATGAAGTCCCTAAGTAAAAGATGAATCAAAACAAAGGAAGATCCTTCAAGTGCTTTTTTGACTTCAGCTTAACATTCTCATAGATCTATGCCGCAATCTCAAGTCAAAGGAAAATGATTTGGTTGGTGTGTACTTAAGGTACAATGAGATCATTACACCTAAGGAGCGACACTGCACACAACTCTGATGGCTTATACAGCCTGTAAACAGTCCTCAAGGGGTGGAGGTAGAATTCCCCAGTGCAGGCACTGTGTTGGGTCAACACAGGTACTCTATACTGCCCTCTCCTGCCTCCCAATAAGCTCTGGCATAGGGGACACACTGAGGGCTGGAGCCAGATGTGAGACCCCATACATGCACATTGAGATTTTCTTTCTAGCTTGTACCACAAACAATAGGCAATGGAAGCTGTCTGCTACAACTTATGTCAATCTGCTTGGCTATTGAAGTTCCATTTCAGCTCTGGGAGCAAACTGGAACTGAGAAGACGGACAATAGGGTTACTGCTACCTTCCCCTCCCCCATCACAAACTCTTGGGAGCAGCACAGAATCTGACCCCCTGACATGTAAGCCATTGTCAATTTAAGAAATACAAGACTGGCATAACATTAAGAAGTAAATAGCAATATCTGGCACAGGAATTTAAAACCAGATTTAAAATCAAGCGCTTCAAACCAATTCCCTTTCCCAGTCAGTTGCAAATTATACAACCTTCAGTATAGGCTTAAAGAAACAGCAGTTTTTGACAGCAGTTTGCCTCTTTTTTCATTACCAGGGCTCTTATAGTTCCCTCAGATCAATAGAACTGCTATGTATCTTTATAAATCTGAGTAGTAGATCCATTCTCATAATGTTGACCCCATCTTGCCTTTCAGCTGAAAAGTATTTTATGGAATATCTGAAACCAGGAGATTAAATTCTTTCTTAGTTATGCCAGGAACAAAAGCCAAAAGAATGCTACATATTTTGGTACAGCTTTTTCCTTGACCCTCCTAAGTCTCAGGTAGTGTTTTGTTGTTTTTTCACTTCCCTCTCTGCCATCATAAAAGTTCATTAAAGTGAAATGCTTGGGTTAAAGTGTGTGTGTGTGTACATGCATGCACACACACGTTTCCTAATTTATGTCACAAAAAATCACCTTAGATTATAATACTGAAAATTTTAAAAATCAACTTTATTTTTAGGGGGTATTCTGTTTTCTCTTAAAACTCAGCCTGGATAGAGAATCCAGTTTTGCTTTTGTTTCCAGTTAGTTTCTTACCAATTTCATGCGCCATATCTTCTGCACTAATACAATGCCATAATTTCTGAGTTGTAAAATCTGCACTGGATATTTTTTTAAAACCAAAAAACTTTACATTGCAAATTAAAAAAAATATCAAGTGAATGTTTCTGTTGCTTTTACATTTCTTAAGCAGCGTTTTACAAAACCTACACTTCAGGGCAAATTTGATCTGACAATGTCCTGTTAAAATGTATAGCTAATATTATTATTACTCTCTTATCTGGGTATTTATTTCTCAAATGGATGAATCCATGACATGTATCTAAATATGGCCTTTTGTATGAGGTTTACAGTTAATTTCACTGAATAGAATGAAAAAAAAAAATCCCAACCCTGCCTAGTGATTTAAGCCCCAATCCTGCAAATAGTAATGCATGTGTTTAAGTATGTGAGTAGTCCTATTGAATTTAATAGGATTTCTCACTTGAGTAAAGTACAGCATATGTACGGTAAGTGTTTGCAGGGTCAGAACCTTATATATCAACTGAGCAAAATAGTAACCTCTTTCTGTGAATACAAACAAACCAAATCCCCCAAAACATTTGGAAAGTAAACATGCTTTGTGATATAACTTTGAGAGAACTAGGAGACTGGAGTTATTGGAGTAAAAACAGGGATAAGCAGTAACAAACTGCAGAACAGGAAGTCTAGAGACTCTTAGCTACTACAGTGATGGGTGGTACTGGTAGCATAAAGACCTAAAACAGACATTAAAAAATAATTTACTAAACAACTGTGTGCAGAAATTAATGTCACTTGTATATATTTTAAAATATATTGCATGCTAGCAATTTTGGCCTATGCAATAATAGTAAAGCATAGCTTATTTTTTCTGTTCCTTTCTTTAAAAAAAATTATTTAATTTTAAGTATTTAAACATACAGGAAGCAGAGTTGAATACAACCCATGCACAGAGAACCCAAATAACCCAGAGATAATTATACAATGAGGTACACGTTAGTATGGTTTGGAAGCACTTCTTTGGGAAGCATGTCCAGAAATCCAAGGAAGTGGAAGATAGTGGGAAATGAGTGAATTAACAATAGGGAATATAGAAAAACAGGAGTGGTAGTAACTCAACAAGATGCAACTTTATGTTTGTCTGCATCTGCAATTATTAGCTTGTTGTAACTGAATAATTTACTACTTAGTTATTTATTAGACGCTTACAAGCTCACAAACTTACGGTACATCAACACTGCACGGCCCCTAGCATTGGTATAAACCATAGTGTAGACATAAGACACTGCTTAGGCAGTGAACCCTGAACACTATGACTACACACCTTTCTACACACACCAGAGCACTACCTCCTCCTTTCTCTACACTGCTATTTTTCGCTGTATGATGTCCCACTGCTTCCCCACTGCCGGAGTCTTTTCCCACCACAAGGAAAGGCTCCAGTAAGGAGAAAAGACTCTGACAGGAGGTAATTGGCAGGGAAAGTCTTCAGCACTGGGTAGCTGGCAGAGCCTTTCTCTACTACCTCCCCACTGCCAACATCTTTTACTGATGCATTTAGCTACACATCTCAAGGTAGATGCAGCCTGCTTTTCATAGTGGCATAGCTACACATACCTTAAATGATGCTCCCCAGTAGTACGCAGTCTAGATATAGCCTTAGTACTCTAGTCTCCTTTTATATGGACCATATAAACCAACCAGTGGATGTCTTCACACGACTTTAGAGTTTTTGAAAGAGAAGCTGAAACAGTCAGGCAACATTTATCAAATGGCAAGAAGGCCTCACATTTTTACTAATGTGGTCTACCTCTTCTTCGGTGGAGGCCACCAGGACAGATGTTATTATTCCTGGAAGTATAGGCATGCTTCTGAAGGCAGCATATTTGTGAATGATGATATTCACATTGACTGGAGAATGCTATGACATTCATGGGCACAATCGTATGGCCCAAATGCTTCTAACGCTAGCTTGAAATAATCAAAAACATATGTAACCTACAAGGTATTGTGAGAGCTCTAGCAACTGAATGATTCTTCCCAACCAGTCTCTCCACTTCCCATGGCAGAAATTATACTGAAGAGGACGAATGGTCTACAGAACTGAACTAGGGGCTGGAAACTCAGAACCACTGGCTAATCTGGTGCTGTCTTTGACTGGGCTCACAACCTGGTCTTGGGCAAGTCAAAATCTCAGTTTCAGTACTGTCCAATGGCTATCAGAGGAAGTTTAGGGCCTCTAATTAGCTTCCTAAAACTTGTGAAGTTTTATGTCTCTTACGGCGTTTGTCATTTCCCCCCTACCCTCAGGTTTCAAGAGATCGCCCTAAGCACCTCCTAATGTCACTTATCAGTAAAGTAAGGGTAAAAGCCTTCACAAGAACATTGGCCAACCCCTCCCCCCCTCCCCCGAAAACAAACAAATCCTCAAACCATTAAAATACTAGGAAACTCCAAGCTAAAAGTTACGTTACAAGAAAACTATCCACCTGAAAGCATGGAAATTCATTGATTAAGTACTAAACTACCTTAAGTCCAGCCCTTCAGTGATGCGCTGGCAAATATATACTTAAGGCAATCTCACTTCCCCTTAAGTACCTCACTTCCCCTTAAGGACCCAAAACATACACAGTAGTAGGATGCTCAGCAAGACTTTTAGAATGATATCTCACAAAGCATAACCTAATTACACGACAGTGGTGAATACTGGGGTGCCAGGTTGTCACAAAGAATTCAGTTGAAAAATTCCTGACCAGATCTAGATACCTGGTTCAGTTAACTACGTGACCTTTTAACTGGTTAGAATACAGATCAAACCAAAAACTAAATGAGCTGGGCTGTTTAAGACTATTCCTGTCCTTAAGAGCAGCACCCACTCAGCATTGCAGAGGTTCCAAATGATGTTTGAATAGGTTTTTTTTAATGTATATCAAGGTAATCTATTTCAGATGAAGCTCAAGGCTGAGAAAGCATGAAAGGCAAATTACTCTCGCATCCACCAGAGGATGGTCTCGGTAGACCAGAATATCAACAGAGCACTCTAGTGAAATTCTTGAGTTGCCAAAGACTACATTATGCATAGGCTGTAAATTAATGGGTTTTAGTTTTAAATATTAACTCTCTTGCCATTCACAGAAAATTAAACTCACTAAGTTTATCTAAGGAGATATACAAGGGATTCATTTTCTTTTGTCTAAAAATATCTGACAGATTCACTGATTTAATGACACAGCTTCTCATTCCACATAACAACTGTAAATGCTACAGCTGCCATGTCACCTGCCTCTCATATAATGCACTGTTCACACATAATTAATAAAACATTATGGACAGACTGAGATTTAGTGGCAACACCACCAACATACAAAAAGACTTGTATCCCGTTCTCTTAAGACACACTGCCACTGGTTGTGACCAAGATGACAAACATTCATATTAGTATTAGCAATTTTAAATGATATTACATAATGCTGTCTTAGCATAGCTTTTTAAGATGGAATTTATATTCAGAAAAATGATTTTGGGCAATTTTTAAAGATTTCAAAACTTTTATTGGTTATATTTGTATGTGTATCTTCACATGATGAGGAAAAGATATCGGCCCCAAATTGATTTCTGGTGGAACTCCCTGACTCCCTGGTGGAACTCCCTGACTTGCACAGAGCTCCCTCAGAGATGAGGCTAGACCTCTAGATGAAAATATTTATTTAAGCAAGGTGTCACAGGGTCCAAGCAGTTTCCAACCTCTTGTGCCTGTGCCCTGTGTTTGGCTGGTTTAATAGAGTCCCACCACATTCTTCAGTGGTTTCACCTTTGTGTCTTTATTTACAGTGTTCTTGTGCAGTCCCAATTCCCCCAATAACAATCACACCACAGATCCTTCCCAGGGTCTTCTGGCCCTTGAAGCTCATTCCAGTGACTAAGGAGACAGTGAAACAGCCCTCCTGTCTCCTCCCAGGCCAGCCTCTTCACTGAAGTTTTCCCAGAGCTTTTATAGCCCTCCCAGTCCTCAGTCCAGCTGTTCCCCCTTGACTCAGGTTTAGGGCTTACAGCTGGGTTCCCTGCTGAGTGCCTGTGCTTCTCTACCTGGCCTTTTAGCATTTTAGTGGGGCATTAAAGGGGTTTACCACGGCCCTGCCACACAAGGGAAGAAGATAATTGATATCCCCGCTGTTTTAATGTAGTATTCAGTTCTGCAAGAGTTTCCTATATACCTGTGAAGCAATAAAGGTTCTAACCTGAAACATAGCTCATTAAATACACAGACAAAAGTTGATGACTAAGATTTGACATCTAGTCCAGCAAGTGCTTCGCAGTTGGCAGACGTTTATGAAAGAACTGCCACATTAAATGCATAACCTTAACAAAACCTTCCTACACAAGAAAAAAAAAACACCCCTAACAACATATATTCACTCCAAAATACAAATAAATCAGAAAAAGGAATTCTGAAAAGGTTGTGTTGGCTCTCAGGATTTTTGCTGAGGCAATGTGAAATCTATGTCTCTTTTTAAATTTTGACACCAGAGAAGAAGAAAATGAGGGAAATTATATCTGAAATAGAAAATGTAGAGGTCTTGAGTCACCACCCAGAAGCAACTTTTTATAAATGAAAATCACAATTGTTTTGACAAGCAAAGCATAGTTTGAATTTGTGTGTGTAATTTGACTTTTCTGGGTTTGCTTTTTATAGATCCTTTTCCTGCCTAAAAAGGCAACTGCAAGCTCAATGTCTTTCTCCAGCTAAGACATCTTGTGTGCTTCCATTTGCAATCAAGACACATTTAAAAAAACAAACAAACCCTACAGCATTTTTCAATCCTAGGAGCAGAATAATGTTATAGTCTCTACCAGTGGGTGTCGTTTTTCGGTTGTAGCACATAATAATTGAGGGGAGAGGGAAGGAAGAACCACTACCTGATATACAACAACAAATATGTTCTCTGGAACTAAAATAAGCAGTAAGCACTGGTAAATGATGAATTTTGTATGATAGTGCTCTTCTATTCAGGATGGAATGTGGAACAGTTCGGCCCACTCAGAGCTGAACAGCAGAGTTTTCTACAGTAATGAAGTAAATAATTCCCAATAAATTTATCTGAAGAATGTAGGCATAAGAAATTTCTCGGAGTCGATCATGTGTATTCCATATTCAAGACTACTCAATGTATTTTTTGCAATTTTAAAAAAACTATTTTAAATCAGCACAAACAGTTCAGGTCAAGTATTCTTTATGTACAATTTACATTTTGGTTACTTGTGAGGTCAGATAAGCCACATGGTATTGTTTTTCTTCCCTGACTGCATGAACATGCAAGCATTTCTAGCAACGAATACTCCCCTACTCATATGAGTTTAAAATTCAGTTTCTAAGGCACATACTCAGGCACATGACTCAAAATTCATTTTCCAATAGAAACACGTGTGCAAGTAAAACTGTGAACACAACCAAAGCAGATTCTTTTTAAAATTCAGCAAAATTTTGTGCAAAATATTTTGCAGAACTCATCAGCTCTAATTAAAAATTTCAACTATAACAATAAAAACACTCTTCAAAATTGGCTAACAATTAAAAAACAATTTATTAGAGCTTTACTGTACTTATAAACATATAAATGTGATATGGATTATTCTTTTTACTTTGATACAACACTCAGCATTCAGTACCCATTACTGTCAGCATGGAATTATATTTCATGTACAATAATCAGTAAGCATTAACACTGAAGTAGCTCTAATAGTGTACTTTTATTACAAGTACATTTATATAATACTTATATATACTCATATATAAACATGTTTAAATATTTTGAAAATACCTAAAATACATCTATTTTCAAATCTGGCAAATGCATTTTACAGGCTTATTCCCTGCCTATGATGTACAATCATCTACTATTCATGCATGCAGAATCATACTCACAAACCTTATGGGTAGGTAAAGCATCAGTGCACACTGTCCCTTAGAGGACAGGAACAAGCCTTGTGTTTTTGGGCAGTGTAGGTTTCTCATAGTTACTGACAATCACTTGCTGCCATTTTACAGAATTCACAAGACAGCCCCTACCACCAACAGCTTTTTATCTACACATCCACATATCTACACCAGCTACACCATTACAGGACCTAACCAGATCAGCCACACTATCACCAGTTCATTCACCTGCACGTCTACCAATGTAATATACACCATCATGTGCAGCAATGCGTCTCTATACATCGGCCAAACTGGACAGTCCCTATATAAAAGAATAAATGGACACAAATCAGATATTATAAATAGCAATATACAAAAACCTGTAGGAGAACACTTCAGTCTCCCTGGACACAAATAACAGATTTAAAGATAGCCATCCTGCAGCAAAAAAAACTTCAAGACCAGACTTCAATGAGAAACTGCTGAGCTACAGTTCTTTTGCAAATTTCACACCATTTAAACAAATACTATGAATGGCTAGCCAACTACAAAAGCAGTTTCTCTTCTCTTGGTGTTCACACCTCCAGATCATCTGCAAGAAGAGGGCCTCATCCTCCCTGATTGAACTACTCTGATAGTTTGGGGGCCCCCCCAGCCCAGCCGGCTCCCCCCCCCAGCCCAGCCGACAGCGGATGGGGGCCCCCCCAGCCCAGCCGGCCCCCCCCAGCCGACAGCGGATGGGGGCCTCCCCAGCCCAGCCGCCCCCCCCCCCAGCCCAGCCGACAGCGGATGGGGGCCCCCCCAGCCCAGCCGCCCCCCCCCCCAGCCCAGCCGGCACTCCCCCCCCCCCGCCAGCTGACAGCTGCCGGCAGCGGGAGCGAGAGCGGCGTGAGCCGCCCTTTCTCCTCCCTCCCCTCCCCCGGACTGCGCTGCTGCCGCCGGCCGGGCTCACAGCTCCTGCCAGGGCCAGGCGCACTAGTCGGGAGGAGACTCGCGCCGCCTCCCCGCCCCTTCCCCGCTCTCCAGGTCCGGCGACAAGGGGGGACGACAACTGTACCCGTAGTACCCCCCTGTCGCTGGCCCTGATCTAGGTATTGAGCATAGAGGCATAAAATGGCTCTTTATCCCCCTTACTCACCTCTGTGGGCCCACAGGATTGACAGCCATGTAGCCATAAACTCTAATTTAAAGAAAACTACTCAAAGTCTGTAGGGAGATTAATGGAATTACAATTCATGAAATGTCATTGGCAAGAATATATAATTATGTATGTCCAACGCTCAATTTGAGTGGGCAGTAAAATAATCTTCCTTTGCTCTTATAAAAATCCAAAAATGAAGGCAAGCAGCGGCTGAAGCTTCCTGCACAAAGTGTGCTCTACCAATGTGCTTTATTTTGAAAATGAAAATTGTTTCATGCCAACCTACCTCCCTAGAGAATCACAAGTTGAAAGCCAACCAGTTTGCTACAAGTGTGTATTTTGCTGTCAGTTATCCTATTGCTCAGGAAAAAAACGAAAATGACAAGAACGGAGTTACAACTGGAAGGGTGTGGGCTACTGTAAAATATACTCATATGACCCTCAGGGCTTGTCTTCACTACGCTGGGGAGTGATCGATCTTTTGGCGATCAATATATCACATCTCATCAAGATGCAATAAATTGATCTCCAGCGGTGCCCCCGTTGACTCCAGAACCCCAGCTCGCAAAAAGGCGCAAGCTGGAGTTGACGGGGGAGCATGCCGCCGATCGCTGCCGCTGTGAGGACGGCAGGTAAGTCGGTTCTAGATACGCCGATTTCATCTACGTTATTAACGTAGCTGAAATTGCGTATCTACAGCCCATCTCCCCCGCTAGTGAAGACCAGCCCAGAGGAGAGGGATGTGCCAAGGATCCAAAACAAAATTAGAAAGCCTCAGAATCTGAAGGTTTCACATTTCACTTCAATTTTCAAAAAATGTTCCAACTACATGAAAAGCCAGTGAAATATTGCAGGTCTGGCGGGAGAGCAGATAAAATTTTGACTGAAAATTTCCCATTTTCAGCATAATCCCCAATTTTCAAAATTTTAAAGGTTGAATTTTGTTTCACAACAAATTTCACAACAAAATACACAAGTGGCTCACTGCTCCAGAGAAAGACAAAAACATCACAAGGTTCCTTCCCATATGATTTATGGTGGGGAAAAAAAACCTCCTATATCATATACAATCACCCTGTAATATCTTTGAACAGCATGAGTATTAGGTCAAAACACAAATTCAATTAGACTTGTATCCACTGTCAATTTTTCTCCAGGTAGGAATTAAAATTTTGTAGGCACAACATTGATTAATGCTCCCCCCACACTCAGCTATTTAAACTGTATAGTTCTACCTATGAATTTATTCAAATTTAGCTCTTATTAAGTTAGGCCTCTGCGAGGTGCATTGACAGCTGGAAAGTCCTTGATATGTCAAGAGCAGCATGCTCAGAAAGGAGTTGACAGCATTAACGGTCATGGGGAATTTGAGCATCTTTAATTTACAGCCATCTCACATGAGTTGGGGTTTATGTGCTCAGATGAGAAAATGTGCCCCCCCCCAAATTGGAGCCCTGTTTTATTAAACTCACAGTTTTCTTGTTCAGTGTCAAGCTGAGATCTTTTAAGACTGCTGAACACCTGTCTAAGAGTATTATCTTGTTCTTGCTATGCTTTCCCATATACTAAGATAACAGGACTGAAACTGATAGCATTTGGAATATGATGGGTAAGCCTCTGCTTACATATACTGTATAATAACGGTAATGTCCAGTACAGTATCATGAAGTGGGTGCAAAATTCACTTTGGAGAAAACTGCTGATCATTTAGGATGTGTCCCCTGTTGTCTCCGGTATGATGCTACAAAGTTACACAATCTTGACCATGGTTTTCGGAAGAGGTTTGGTATTCCAGAACTTCTTTTTATTATTTATTTTATGGTAGAGTACTAACAGTGGCTGAAGTATGAGTTCTAGGCCTTTGATACCTTCTATCCTGTTCCCAACATAGTACATTTTATTGGAGTTTAAATCTTGGTTTTAAATGAAAAATATGGCTTGTGGTGAAACTCATCGGTTGATTTTACAATTCCATCAGCTACTGAGGCCACTTCAAGATACTTGCTGTGTCCCAATCTTTTGAAGAGAGAAGAAAATCCAGTTTACACTTTTTCTTTCGTTTTCATTTATTTGAAAGATCCCATACATTAATCACATCGAGTTTCATCTTCCTTATCAACCTTTTAAAATTCTGAAAGTGTATCTGGCGACACAGGATGAAATTCAACACTGGAGTCATGTTTTCCATTGAGACGTGATAGGGCTAAGTACTTTATGGTTTAGGTGCTTTATCAGCAGGGTTTATAAAGTATAACTTTCATATATAAGGAGAAATGAATGCTATAACTGTATCATAAAAGGTGTTGTAGAGTCTGGCAGAAGGATTTGTGTGGTAAAAATGGGCTATTAGAAAAATGCAGAGCCAAGACAATCAAATTTTGCATTGTATGTATATATATTATGCACACTGTTAATGTCTCAGACTAGTAAATTTTGATATGGGGTCTTTCTCTGAAAAAAGGACTCAATCTCTGGCCACTGTTAGTTTTTACCTAAAGTTGATACCATCTGGTAAATGGAGGCCCATATTAAATTAAATCAGTTACAGCTCTATTCCTAGAATGCACTGTCCATCCATATAAATAAACACCAACACAATTGGCACCCTTGTTGGGATATATAGAGGACACACCAAATACTGAATAGCCATGGAAAAAAAACTACTCCCTCACTCCTCAAGGCACATCCTTTTAGATACATTGGCAGGGACAAGGTCCTTTGCTACTGTATCACAGGTAGTGGAAACAAGGAATTCAATTTTCAAGGTTCTCAGCTTGGTATCTTTTACTATCGCTAAATGTATTCACAAAAAAATGGAAAAAACAATTTATAAAGAAAACTGACGGAGACCTTTGTGCTCTCGTGCATACTTTTTATGTATTGCATGTGAACTAGAGACACTTTGGCATCTCAGTGTATGCTGGTTATGTCACATCATGTATTAATTAGGATTATTCTGTTACTTGCATTGTCCCCAGCAGTGTTGTAGGTGTTTAGAAGAGCAGATAGGCAGAACCCTGCTCCAATGTGTTTACAATCTAGCCTTTAGAAATATAACAAGTAAGGGTGATCACAAACAAGTGGGGGACAGGTTAGGGCAGGAGCAGTTTACATAAATAAGATCACGTGGTGCCTCAGTTTGTGTATACTTCTCAATGAATATATTTTTCAACTTTTAAATTTTAGTTTCCTATTTAGGACCTGACATTGCAAAAGGTTCTGCTAATAAGGACCTCTGTAAGACTGGGGGCTGAATTATCTTCTCTCTTTTAGGTTTTGCCAAAGAGATGAATCTTTAGGAGGGACTGAATGTGAGAAAAGTGGTAGATTGAGAAACAGATTTGTAGAGTGTGTTCAAGGTCTGTAGGTCACCATGAAATAAAGCACAGAGGTATCTGTATAAAAAGGTGCAGAAGCAAGTATCAATGGAAGAGGCATCAAGGGGAAAAGGAAACCAGACAGAGTTGCAGGCTGGAGTTGAGTGATACAGAGCCTTGAAGACAAGCACAAGAAGTTTGAACTTCATATGTACAGAGTTGCCTGTTTAAAAGCTTACTTATATGGCCTATGATATTATTGTGTGCTCCGATGTGGTCATGCTATTGGTGACTATTTGTTAAATACATAAAAATAGCTAAATAAAAATGAAGACTAGAAAAGCCCTGGTGAAGAGTTGACCGATAACCTACATCTTCTAGCAAAATGGTTCCACTTTTTCTGTAATTACATCTTTTTGCAGGATGGTGTGATTTGAAGGTGACATTGTTTTTCAAACAGACATTATATAAGAGCCATTGCACCAGAGATGGTTGTTAGATATTTTATCCCCACTTCGTTGCATTCTCACTTTGTAGGTATGCATATGTTGTAGTTCAGTCATTTCTGCTTAGCATTTCTGTTATGATTTTTAAATTGTGTAAGGGATGTACTCAGCTTGGGATGGGTGCTTTTATTATTATATGTTCTTTATAAATCGGAATTAATTCATGTTACAGAATTATATGAACTCAAAGACTTTTCCCCCTTCAGTGTTTATCATCTAAACTTCTAAATGAAAATTACTATAAACTGAGTTTGGGGTTTTGAATATTAGGATGGGCAATTTCACTTGGGCTTGACACAGCCCAGCAAGAGGCAAAAACATTCATCATTCCAAATGGTGGCTGCTTGGCACCTCTGAATTTATCTCTATCAAATTCCACGTTTGGGGACGTAAGCTAAAATCATGAATGATGTTTTGCAATCATTGCAGTCTTGCACGGCTGATTCAGACAGTGTTTCCTAAATGTCATAAACCTTGGTCCCAGCACCATACCGCATGAACATTTCCTTTTTCTCCCTTCTTTTGAATCATATGTGAAAAGCAACTAAAACTTTCTCAAAGTCATCTAGCTATTTTCCCCCAAAACGTGTGCTGAGTTGTTAGCATCTGACATGTCAAAAAGGTGAAAAACTCAAAAAGCCTCACAATTTCACGTGTGTGCCTGTGAGAGACAGTGAATAGCTGCAAGGGCTGGATGAAGCAGAAAGATCCTTTGTGATTGGGACCCACTTTAACACAGAAGAGATGGGGCTCTGTATCAGTAGATGTTCCCATTGTTCAATGGTGATTCTGAATGAATGTGTTCTGTAATGCAGGCTTGAAGGTCTTTAATCTCTTATATGCTTCCAAGTGTATTGAACTATAACAAGATTTTATTGTTTACAGATTTTTTTTCTATTTGTCAGCAGGGCAATCTCTTCCTTGAAACGGTTGCTTTCGTAGCAAAAATCCAACAATGCTCTCAAATAATAAAATGAATTCCTGAAAATACATGGGAACAACTACATTTCTCTCAAAATCCTAAAATGCCATAAATTACCCCTCACGTTAGACTTCAACCACAGCTGGTACCCTTCTAACAAGAAAATAAGAAGAGATGCATAGGAGGGGGGCGGGAGGGTGGGAGGAGGGGGGGGACATGAGTTCTGCTCTTTAATGAATTACAAAGGGCACTATCCAGCAATACAAGGCATCCTCTCCCCTGTCTGAAGGGGATGTGCTGACTGCATGGCAGTTCCAGTATCCACTGGCCTGAGGAACATTAGTCAGGAATCAAACTCACTGTCTTCACACAAGTTTTGGCTGTTGTCTGATACAAAGGACCCATGAAAGAGAAAGGAGAGTACCAGACTTTCGTCTTTGACAGCATGTGGTTTCTGAACATATTACCTTATTGACAATGAAGCGCTCCTCAAATTTCTGCATGCATATTGTGGTACAGTAAAACCTCCATTTAACGGACTAATTCGGGCGAGGGGGTGTCCGATAAATCAAAAAGTCCGTTATTTAATAATTTTATTAAAATGAGCTGTCGGAGCAGCAGCCCGCCCGCCACAGGGTCGGGGCGGCAGCTCCGCAGCCCGCCTGCTGCTGGGACCCGGGCGGCAGCCGGGAGCCGGCAGCCAGCCCGCCTGGGTCCCGGCTGCTGGGACCCGGGCGGCAGCCGGGAGCCGGCAGCCCGCCCGCTGGTGGGACTTGGGCGGGAGCCGGCAGCCCGCCCGCTGGGGGGACTTGGGCGGGAGCTGGCAGCCAGCCAGCCCGCCCGTGGGCGGGAGCCAGCAGCCAGCCTGCCCACTGCCTGGACCCGGGCGGCAGCCGGGAGCCGGCAACCAGCCCACCCGCGGCTGGGACCCCGGCGACAGCCGGGAGCCGGCAACCAGCCCGCCCGCTGTGTAGACCCGGATGGCAGCCGGGAGCCGGCAGCCAGTCCGCCCGCTGCTGTGACCCAGGCGGTAGCCGGGAGCCGGCAGCCAGCCTGCCAGAAATGGATCAGGAATGCATCAGACTTGCTCAGAAATTTTGTCCGTTGCATCCGAAGTCCGTTAAATCGAGGTCCATTAAATCGAGGGTTTACTGTATGCAGAAAGCTGCTGTTGCTAGGGCTGACCCATAGTGTGTTAATGAATGTGTAATCATTAATCACTATTCCACATGGCTGTAGTCCGATGTACCCTCAAACCCTTATAAAGAAAAGCTGTACTGAAACCACCACCTGGCAAAGTTCTGGCACAGCATTTTGGAAGGGGGAAGAAACTGGCTGATAATTGCTACCAGAGTGGCAGCATTCTCCTGGAAGTCATACTACAGGGAAAAGGGAACAAGCCAAGCACCTGAATATTGGCCCAGGCAAAGTAACTGAGGCTGGGTTGTTGGATCTGCTGGCAATACTGCTCTGCTTCCCCATTACAGCTGGTCAGGTCAGGAATTTTCTGATGGAAATTAAGTTTCCACAAAATCAAATTTTTTCACAGGAACGATTGCAGAACAATTCTGATTTTCCATCTGGAAAAGTGAAATGAAGTATTTTGTTTCAGAACAGTGTGACCCAAATTGGAATACTCCATTTTGTTGAACTGACCCAAACTATTTAATTGAGAATCAGTTTAACACAACATTAAATATCATTTCCCTATCAATGCATTGCCTTATGGGAGTCGTAGTTCAGGCCTTTGTTCTCTCTTATAGGCTGAGCTCCCTGGAGGACAACATCTCTCCTGATGTAATGTGGATTTCTCTCTGACCAAGCTTTCCATGGCTCATTATGGGTCATGTGACTCTGGGTACACCATGAGAAATGTAGTCTGGCCAGGGAGCCTGCCTGAATGGGAAGAATGGGAACACAAGGGTCCTGAACTACAACTCCCATAAGGCAACATGCCACAGTGGGAAAATGCAATTTAATGTTGAAATGACTCAAAACTAAGTGAGTCAGTTCATTTCAACAAAACAAAATGAAGCATTTCAATTTCAGGAATGATGAAATTTTTCATTTCAATCAGTAATGTCAAAACAAAACATTTTGACATTTCTGAAATTGAAACATTTTAGAATTTTCTTTTGTCAACAAATTTTAAAATTTAAACTTTTCATTCCAATTTGGGACATAAACAAATTGTAAAAAAACGTATTTTCCCACAAGGTGGCAATTCTGGATTTTGATTAGCTCTACTTCTTATCAATTGATGTACACGTTCTCAACCACAGTGTACAATGCTGAACAAAGCTCTCCTCCACCTAAGCCATGGACTATTTCCTACATATGCTGACACAAAAGTGTTCACTACATCCTTCATACTCGAAAGCCACTCATGCCAAGTTGCTGTCTGCCTTTCCCAGTCAAATAGTGGAAAATGGATGGATATTTCTTTGGTGGATCAGTGTGGACTACCACAAGTAGAAGTGACAGTTTACAATAATGAAGCTATCAAGTTTCATTTCAGAAAGGTATTGATCCTGGATCAATGTCTAGCAAATGGCAAAACATGTGACCAAAGTACATTTTGCAATGCACTAACCTGAATTCATAAAATTCTGTGATCTGCAATGTGTTGCACCCTTTTTTGTGTGTTATTATTTATGCAGTGTATTCAAATGTATGGCACATAAGTATACCGGTCTTCAATTTCTAGGCCACCCATCACTGTGAAACTGGAGCACTGAGGTATAAGGAATAACAATAAAATCATATTCATACATTTACTAAATCAACATCAACTAAGAAAAACAAGAAACTTCCTGAATTACAAAACATCTCAGATTTCAGCCCTTCCTTTTTAAGACACCCTCCATAGAAAAAGCTTAAAAAACAAAACAAAACAGATAGGCCCCTCGAAATAAGTCCTGAAAGTCAATGATCTGGGCTCTCTTATATTAAATGAGAATTAGTGGAAACTCTGCTATACCAATATAAATTAGCTTAACTACACACGGAAATGGGATCTGGGCTGAAAGAACTCCATAGAACTTTTTTTAAAAAAATATATATAATATAATATATTTTGAGCCAACAAGCTACATTATTTTTGTCCTCAGTATTTAATCCAACCTCATCGTGGCACTGTGAACCAAACACGAAAATACCCAAATAGTTTTCAGTTGTTTGGCACATCTAAGTACAAAACTCCTTTTCTTCGTCTCCCTTTATCACAAAAACATCTTTACAAAAGATTATGACATCTCAAAATAAGAGAAGTACTTTTTTGGGGTGACTCAATTTTTATTTGCAGCTAATGCCTGCTCCTGATACAATCGCGCTGTTGTGGCAGGAAAAAAATGTTATTTTATCTAGTATGACCTATTGTACCAACTATATTATGGCAGAGAAATTAAACTTTTTCCACTATTGGAATCTAAACAGATATAATCTGACTTCTCTGGGTACTACACGGAGAAATAAAATATTTAGTATTGTACAACAGCCCATTATGAGATAAAATAGTGCAGTCCAGATAAGGGTATACAAAAGAAAAGGAAATTTTATTTCATTATAAGAGTACGTTCTGGATAAAAATTGACAAAGCAACATTTATGTTTTTTACTGATAATTAATGAATGGATAGGTTACATTCATATTTTTACCACTACATTCACTGTAGCTATCATTATATAGCTATGCAATCAGTTTGTTCTTTAAAACTTTCTTCCCTTTGGACAAAGTTTTGTTTACAGTGTTGTTGGCCTTTATTTTTTTATTGAGGAATAAGGATCTATATTTTGTTCAGCTGAAATGTTATTCATACAAGTGTTCTGCAGTTTCCTTTGAAGCCAGATGGAAATATTTTTCAGATTTGTGCTGAATACAACTTCAAGTATGATTTAAGGGTAATATTAAAAAAAAATTCTGTAAGATTTTATAGTGTATATAATAAACAGATGTGCATGTGTCCTTACACATTACCCCCACCCCCAAGTGGGTTTCATTGGGCCCTGACTGTTCTAAGAACTAGCTTCTTTAGTGAGATAAATTTATATTTCCATACCTCCCAGAGTGCTCGGAGGATAAAACCATTACTGCGTATGAGATACTATGGTGCTGGGGCCATATAAATATCTCAACAGATGAAAAATAAGAGGATATATCGACTTTTTCCCCATGTTTAGCCATTTGTCTTTTCGTGCAATAAATACATGAGTTTTGAGATTTTTCAAAGGAGCCTAAGTAGTACAGATTTTCCAAGGCTCAGCCTACTACTTTATTTTGCTTTTCTCATCAATGAGATTTGTGTTCTAGCCTCACTGAACAGATATTGGCCAAACTTCTTGTGACTCAACCAGATCTTGAAAATGTTGGTGTCAATAAGACTTCCATTACTGGTTAGAAGTGCACTGGTCTGAGTAAAGACTTTTTATACATGACCGTGGAATTATTTTCCACCAGAAATGTATAGGTGGCTTCCATTAGCTTTACTAACAACTGTGCACAATTTCCCTAATGTAGCTCTTCTATCCATCTATTTAAAATGTCTGCCCTAATCTTTTAAAAGGTATATGTAACATACACACACAAGGGCTTAGCAAAATTCAATTTTCATGTTTAATATTTTTAATGGATATTAATTTTTAATCATTCTCAATTTTTCTTGATTTCAATTTTCACAGTTCATCAAAATTATGACAAATATTTTTTTAAATTTTTTACCTATTTTAAACTTTTACATTTGAGGTAAATTATGAGGGGCACAGACAAAAATAATTTAATGATAATAGATACTGGAATTCAAAATGTTAAAGCTTCATAACCGTTAACACACAAATTGTCAATATCACATCAAAATACACAAAGTAAATATCCTTAAATCAAACTCTAGTTTTCAAGCAGCATTTTTTGACTAGCTGTAAATTTCAATCATCATCAAGGGAAGTATTTTTTCATTAGTTCGTGTATTTACAGTGAAATCAACTTTTACCAACATTTATTGACAAATCTTTAATCCTTTCAAGCTCCCTCCCCCACATGCATATCCCATGTTGTGGAAAAACAGTGTGACAGAACTGTGCAACTAACTCAGGTAAGTAAATGGCTGGCTCAGTGGTTTTACTTGCACATTTATGTGATTTGTGCACGCAACAGCTATAAATGCACATGCAGTTTATGAACACAATTACATATATATTTTAGTTCACTTTATTTTAAAATCTGTCATAAAATGTTTAAAAGTGACACATGATATGTTCTCCTTAAACAGTGGTTCTAGTCTAAAATGTGACTAGGCAAATATGGCACCTTCTATCTCAACAGCCCTACTCCCTGTGTGCATCCAGTCACACATATGGATTTTAATTACAAATATAAGCTTTACTGCTTTAACTCCTGTTAGCCCTATAGAGCCAAGAGAAGAGCCAGGAAATTATATTCTATTTCTTCTGGTGCCTTATCAACAGACTTGTTCATTAAGCAGTGGGGTATGTCACCAAGAACATAATCTGAAAATTCACCGACTTTCTGTGCATTCTGTTTTTCCCTGGTCAAATTGCCCTTTTCCTCTGATTCACAGAATTGGACAACTGACCTTGTCTTACTCACTATTCCAGTCTGTTTGCTTAGTAAGTGTGCTTGGCAGAAGAGCGGAATTTACAATATTCTGATCAGTTTGCCCCATACAATGGGAATTCTAAGAAAGAAGTAATTAAACTTAATGTGACTATAGCTAAAGAGTTGGAGCCTCCTTAGGTGAACATTTTGAAGATTGACACACACAACTGAAATTTCCTAGATCACCTTGCATTTCAGCTGTATATGCATGAGCAGTCACATTAGTGTTGGTACTGGAGAATCTTCTGGTTAGATATGACAATATCACTCCTGTGATACATAACCACAAAACAAGGCAAAGTCAAGGTAACCAGGCTACTGTTCCATTGGACAGAAGGTCACTTATAACCCATCAAGGCAGTTCATTTAATGGATCATTAAATATAATAGTGGAGGAACCAAGAACCTGGGTGATCAGGCCAGGAGAAGCTAACCCCTGGCCAGAAAGGCATAAACCACTGGTACCCCGCCTTCCCTGTCTGGGGCTGGGTGCTGCTCCTCGCTCCTGGCCAAGTCTCAATAGCTACCTTGACTCCTCATGCAGAACACCAACCGCAACTTCCCCTCACACCCTGACTTCCCCTCTCTGCCCTGATTCTTCCCATTACCCATGCTTAGTGTGGTACTTAGTACATCTAGGTTTCAGTATGCACCTTCACACCCCCATTCCAAGTGTGCATCTATACCTCAGCCATGATCAACACCATCTGCATAGTGGAAAGAAGGCAGTACTAGTCCAAGACAATACTGAATCATTAAATTGACTTTCCTGCTCAACTAAAAACTCCCTAAACACAAACGAGTGTTAGCTATTTTTCATGCAAAGACAAGCTGTATTGCACTTGAGTGGAAAACAAAAAGAAAGGGAGCCTGTTCTGAAGGATTTGTATCTTTACTGTTGTCCTCTTGGCTTTTTTCTTTTCTCTACCAAGCAAACAAGAGAACGAGATGTGAGGGGTTAAGTATGAAAAAAAATATTAAATTCATTCTGCTGGACAGCTTTCAAGTTTCAAATGCATGATAAGTACCTCAAATGTTTCAATGAAAACCAAAGCCACCTTTTCTGATACAAATCCCTAACTTCCTCTATATTCTACTTGCTACTCAGTTTAAACTTTTCATACCAAGTTTCTGTAATGTCTGTTTTGATTCGTAATCTGAATTCTCAACACCTCACTTTCTCTTACTCTTAGGGTATGTCTACACTACTCACCGAATGGGTGGGTAGTGATCGATCCCCGAGTGCTCTCCCATCAACCCCTGTACTCCACCACCATGAGAGGCACAGGCAGAGTTGACGGGGCAGTGGCAGCAGTCGATTCACCACCATGAAGATGCCGTGGTAAGTGGATCTAAGTACATCGATTTCAGCTGTGTTATTCTGGTAGCTGAAGCTGTGCATCTTAGATCAATCCCCCCCAGTATAGACCAGGGCTTAGTCATCTTAAGTTTAATGCAATATGTCAAATTTTCCCCATTCAGACTAAAGGTCACAATTTTGGTCTTTTAATAATATCAGACCTGTTCCTGACAGAACCTTGTTGTATATCTTATGCAAATTTAAATATTGTTCATTGATAGCTTTTATCCTTCCCAGATCACATTGTGCTAAAACTAGTCTCTCTGTTGCTTACTTTGGACAATGCCTTTTGAAACAGTTTGTACTTTGTTCAAGTTGACCCTACTGATCACTTGTAATGGGCAAACCTTAAGGACATTGATTAAGCATCTAAAAATATGGAGGTTAACCAAAAACTTATCTCAATTTAAATTTTTTGAGGCTTCTTTCTGACCACTTTCCTACAGCTCAACAACTCTTTCCAGCAACACAAGCCCGGCAAATAGACCCCAATTCTGTCACTGTGACTTATAGTTCCCTTCTGCACAGCCTTCCTACTATAAGAGATCTTCAAGAACCGGGTGTCCGTTACAAGTACCTTTTGAAAGTTTGGGGAAGCCCTGCAGGAGCTGAAAGAGATGAACAGACAAAATTGGATTCCCCATACTACTCAAAAGTGTCTCCTTTGAGCAATTCATGAGTGGCACTGACACACACTGAAGAAATTCCCATCCATCCTGGAACAAGTATTTGTTAAGTGTTTAGAGTAGCATTTACAAATTACTAACTCAAGTTGAAGATTCAAGCTGGGTCCCTTCTTGCTCGCCTCTTAATATTAATAATATAGTTTCTGCAAAGGGAATCTAGGTCCCCATTCAGTGTACCTAAACATACTAGTCAACAGGACTACTCATGGGCTTCAAGTTAGGCATGTCTTTCAGCATGTTACTAAATCAGCGCTTCAGTTCACAACTCTGCTGAAAATTAGCAAGTCAGAACTGAATTCAATTTACATGAAAAGGCCGGTATTAGTTCTGTCCATCTAACTAGAGTACAAAGTAGTAAACCATTGTTTTTAAAATTAAAATAAAAGATAATACTGACTGCATACAGGGAGAAGATTCACTGAGTAAACAGGTGCATTTTTGCAGTAATTTTCCTTACTCTATCTTGTATCTGCATTTTAAATAGAATAATGTTTAAAGAGCTTAAGATAAAAGTTATTAAGGAAGTTTTAAAGGTGTTATACAGACGAGTCGCATCTTAGGGGCAGTTAACATGTACGAATTCAGTTTTACACGGTCGGCAAAAACAGAAAAAAGAAGAAAAACAACAATTTAAAAACTCCATCTGTAGTGCGGGCCATTCCACCTGCCATTCAGCTCAATAAGAGTTTCACTATACATGGTTTTCACTTTACGTGCTAATGGCGGAACGGAACCCCCGCGTAAGATGAGACTCGCCTGTAAATATTAATACAATAGCCCACTGGTTGGTAAGTATTTCGATCTCTATTTAAAGATGGATAGTATGAAGTAAAGATGTTAAGGCGAGAATTTTTAAATTTTGAGTACTTGAAGTTAGGTATCAAAATCCTTACTTAGATTTTCAGAGCTGAGCAGTGAAGAGAAGCCCTTCCTAGAACAAAAGTTCTTGTGATATTGGACTGGCACTTGGGAAATATGACTTATGCTCCCAGCTCTGACAGAGAAAAGTCAGTTAATGCTGCTGTGCCTAATTCTTCCGCATCTGTAAAATGAGGATATTACAACTCTGCCTCATGGGTGTGTTTGGAAATAATTCAATTAATGTATATGATGTATAAATACATTACAGTTAGAAGTATCACTGAAAAGTCTATTGGCAAATATTTAGACACCCACGTCTGAAAATATATTCTAAGCTATTTGCTAAGTTGACACACCAAGTCAGTGACAAAAGACAGGAACAGTATCCAAAAGCCTTCACTCCTTGACCTTTGCTTTAAACACTAGACACATTTCCTCACTAATACCATGGTGGTCTCTCATTCTGCAGACTCAGGATTTGGAAGTATTTTCAATCACAGAAACAATGGGGCTTAGTGTCATGAATCACTGCTTTTAAAACAGTAAAATCTGCTTGAATTAATTTTAATAATTTAAAATGAACAACAGCTCAGATATTGCAATATAGCTTCTATACATATCAGAGCAATGAAAAGGGTAGAAAATATGCTATTTTACTATCATTCATTTGGTGAAACTACATCTATTAATGTTCAAAAATAGAATATATCCACTCAGCTTGAGAATAAGGTTTTCAAAGTACGTCTCCAAGCAGCATTAAGTGTGAAATGAAAAAGAAATCATGTATGATATATGAAGCAAACAAACATTATCAGAAGTATCTAGTTATCCTAAGTATTTGTGTTTAAAACTTATTGCAGCTGCAGGTTTCATCTCCTTTTTTGATTTGGGGAGGAGGTAATAAAAAGCAACAATTATTAGTTGCAAACTCACATGAGCCACAGTAATATTTATCATATAAGCTCAGACACATTTGTCATTACAGGTCAACAGTGGAGAAGAAAACAGGTCTCACAAACCCCAAGAAAAATGTTCCTGAAACAACAAGGTCGCCTAGCGGTGTTTGCTCAAGAAACACTAAGGTCTATCATATCAAATAATGACATTGCGTGTGTTATCCAAACCCAAAAGAAAGCCCTAGGCAACCTCAACATTCTAGTGCTGAACTTTTACCATCCACATACATCTTGTCAAAACTGTACTTGTATGTTCAGGAATTCTGAAGCTAAGCCCAAACCCTATAAAGAAAATTGTTCAGGTACATCACCAAGGCTGGGAAAAGATCTCTATGCGAGAGAAAAAAATCCCCCACAAAAAAATCCTTTTTAAAAATGATGTTTACTAAGAACTTGAAAAGAGATTAAATCACCACTGTGCAGGGGGCCAGCATAAGTCTTATGCACTGCTTAAGTTTCATTTAAGTCCTCAAAATAAAACTTAAGTGGTTGCTCCTCTATACAAATGTTAATATCACCCCGGAAGAATTACAAGGAATATGTGAACAAAATATGTCAGAATAACATCCTACAAATCAACTTTTAGATTGAATGCCACGTTATTTCTCCAGCATGTGTCATTATTTTATTTGTAAAGAAAGCGAGGAATACTTGTAGCACCTTAGAGACTAGCCAGTTTATTTCAGCATAAGCTTTTGTGGACTATAGCCCACTTCATCAGATGCTATAGTCCACAAAAGCTTATGCTGAAATAAACTGGCTTGTCTCTAAGGTGCTACAAGTATTCCTCGCTTTCTTTACGGATACAGACTAACGCGGCTGCTATTCTTGAACCTATTTTATTTGTATCTGTATTAACATAGGAGGCCCATTAACTCAGGGCCCATTGTGCTAGATGCTGTACAAACACCGAACAAAAGATGGTCCTTGGCCCAAAAGATGGATACAGAGACACAGGAACTCAAGGAAACAATGTAACACTATCAATCAACATGATAATCAATGGTGTCAGCACATAAGTGGCCTTCGAGTTATAGGAAGCATCATAGCCAAGAAAAGTTTTAAGGAAGGTTATGAAGGAAGATAAATTTGTTTTGGGGATGTTAATGAGGAGTTCCTCCCAAGCATGTGGGCCAGCATGGGAGAAAGCACAAAGGGGTTTGTTTGAAAATTGAACAAGTGGGCAATAGAGGCTGGTATCAAAAGGCAATTGGAGATGAGAAATAACACCTTGATAGTGAATTAGAGATAACAAATAGGGTGAGAGCAGGCTGTAAAAAACTTTGAACATGAATACAACAGCTTATGCTTGATGCAATAAAGAAGAGGGAACCAGTAGAGGGATACAAAGAGAAGGGTGACATGGTATAAGGGACAATCTAGAAAAATGACCTTTGCAGCAGCATTCTGAATGAATATGAGGAAGGCAAGATTGCATTTGACACATCCAGAGAGAAGAATGTTGCAGTAATCGAGATATAAATTGACAAGAGCCTGGATAAGAGTTTTAGCTGTGTGAATGAATTGGAAAAGACATATCTTAGAATCTGCAGGACATAGACCTCTCACTGGGTCCTTACATTCAGGCTGAGTCAAAGATGATGCCAAGGTTACAGGTATAAGTAATGGGCAGGATGGTGGTGATGTCCTTTGTGATTGAGAAAGCAGGTGGAAGCAGGGCTTGGAAGGGAAGATTACAAGCTTGGTTTTAACTATATTGAGTTTGAGCTGACAGCTAGATATCTATGAGGAGATGGCAGAGAGACAGGCAGAGATTTTTCGTTTAGACAGGAGACAGATCTGGAGTAGAGGTAGATCTGCGAGTCATCTGCATACAGATGACAGCTGAATTTGTATTTGCAGATGAGATTACACAAAGATAAGTTTTACAGGGAAAAAAAAAAAGAGGACAAAGGACCGAAAGCTGTAGAAGCAATGAGAAGAATCCAATGAAGAAGTGATTAGAGAGGGAGGAGAAAAACCAGGAGAGGAGAGAGTCATGGAAGCCAACGGAGGACGAGATTTAAAGAAGAGACACATGGTCAACAGTGTCTAAGGTGGCTGACATAGAAGAAAGCATGAAGATGGAATACTGGTTCTGAATTTTGGCTAGAAAGAGATCATTAGAGAATGTCAAAAGCAGTTTCAGTAGAGTGCAGGGGATGAAAGTGGGATTTGAGCAGGTCTAGGACTGAATTAGAGGACAGGAACTCCAGAGTGGCTGTAGAAATCATGTTCAATGAGCTTACAGATGGAAGGGAGACAGGACAGTAGTTAGAGAGATAAGTGGGCTCAAACGTAAGTTTTCTAAGATCAGAGAGACTAAACCCTGCTTATACTGTGAGGGGAAAAGCCAGAGGAGAGTGAGAAGGGGAAAAGTAAGAGAAGGGGAAGAGTAAGGAAGGGCATGAGGGTGGGAATGAGGGATAACAAAAGAAGGGTAGGATGGGATGAATGGGGCACCTATCTGGAAGGATTAGAGAAGAGCAGATGAGAAACACCTGCATCAGTGAGAGAGGAAGAGGAGAAGAGAGTGGTTGAGTGAGGAAGGTGGAAGGGAATGTGAGCTGAGGGGATGGTCGTTTGGAATGATGAGAATAGGCTAGTTGCATGAGCAGCTTTTCTGAGGGAACACACCTTAATTAAATTTTGTGGTATTAACAGATTGACAATTCAGACAATCTAAAAGAATAAATCCTAATAGCTGAGTACATATTCTTGCCTCAGAGGGAAAGCAGAATTAGGATCTGATTTTCTGTTTGAAGAGATGAAGAGATAAAGTATACTAATCTTTACAACAGAGCACAATAAAACAGTATCACATTCTTTCTACTGCCAGGGAGATGCTGATGCCAACCAACGGTACATATATTTTGACTCAGTACGATATACATATGCTACATATTTACTTTATTTTATACGATTATTCAATGTAATCAAAAATCAACAGCTAATAATCACAATCATTACAACTCAAATAAGACAGTATGCCATTCCAAAACAGTACAAATAAATTGTAAGTACAAGTTAGGTACCTGTAGAAATAGAAAAAAAGACAACATATGAGAGAGAGGAAAAGACATATATAAAAACAATGTTAAAAAAAAAAAGCACAGAAAAGCAGCAAATGGTCCTTAACATAGTGATAAAGACTGGAGAGATCTTGTGCAGGCTAACTCAGGGGACCTGAATTATTTTTGTAACGTGAATTAATGAGGAAAAAAAAAGGAATAGAGAAAATAAAAATACATTGATAAGTGCAGGCAACTAAGGGAATGATGTGTTTTAAATATATTAAAATAATCTCACAGTTCATTACATATACACATTTTGTGTGACAGACAAAGTGTGTGCACATCCATGCACCTTATACACTCAGACACGTTAGTAGGATCTCTATAATTAAGGCAGAGATGGAATATAAATACGTCAATGGAGTATTGGTAGAGAGGCCCTGTATGTGCATTTGGATATGTCAGCAGGGGCTTTTCATTTAACAGCAATCTGGTTCATTGCAACAAGACTTTTATTGCATTTAATTCACGGTCTAAAACAGAAACTGATACAGGGCAAGTTTAATTTATTATGGACTTTGTGTGAACAAGGTTCCTACATTAACAGCAGCTCCATTCTACATGTTAAAGTTCATGACTTGAGAGAGATGCCCCATCAGGAATCTGACAAAAGGAAAAGAAATCCTACCAAAAATACCAGGAAACATCTACAACCACCCACCAAGGCATCATTCCAATAGTGTCCCCTTAGCAATTGTTAAACCCTTAGGAGACATTCTTAAAAATCTGTAACTGGATACTTACAAAAGTCAAAAATGTTCACAAACATGTTAGCAATGGTTCTTTTACTTGAAAGCCAGAGATGAGATGCCTAAGATCTCAGCTGGCTAGAGCAGCAGAACCAGGAGGCTCACACAACTCTATGATTAGATGCAAATCCTTTTCTGCATGAAAGGTTATTATTGCTACTGAAAACAGAGTTTGAAAATCCTGAGCTGTACATGTGCAATATTACACTATTAAACCAAGAGCATCGGGAGGTTTATTATTCAGAGACCAGCACACATCCACAAAACAAAAGAAGTGTTCTTATCTTGTCATTCCTGTGTAAAGGTTTTTGGAAAAATGATGGATAAAAACACCTACAGCAATATTGAGTCAAGATTTCAATGTCTGTAAAATCATTATTTGACATAGGCTGAACTATTACATGGCAACGGAATACCTTCTGCATTACCAGAAAAGCTTGGAATGCATTATAGAAAAAATAGGAAGCATTTTATTTTTATTGGTAAGCTTTCAAAAGACATGTTTATAAATTCTCTGTTAGGGTGATAAATGAGCAGCAGCACTTAGCTCTTTGGTATGCCAGGACTCAGATACCATGGTAATAAGCAGGTGTAAAAACAGAGAGACACAAACAGAGAACATGAAATCAACATAATTCTGAAGATGTCAGAAGCTTCGGATAACGTTTGCGGAGTTTAGAAAACTATGTTTTTAAAAATATTTTATGGAGAATAGGATTGAAATTGTAATTGTTAATATTGTTAGAAATAAATGCAAAACAGTCAGCAAGTTCTAAAGCACTGCACAATGTGATGATATATCACTGAACTTTAATACAATCTTTGAGGTGCTGGGAAGTTGTCATGGCACTATGACCCTTATCCACCAAGAAACGGTAACCTACCTATTACCAGAACCGCTGTTGCACTTCATGACACCTAAATCAAACATACTGTGCATGGAAAGAGTTTTTTCCCCTTTTCTACATTCAATTTAAGTCCATTGCCATACATGTAATGGACACGGAAACTAAGGCAAGTGATTGTTTTATATAGTACATTTTTAATTATTTATTTTTCCCATTGTAAGCACACTTTTGATTCTTATTAAAAGCATTGGGAAATTACCATTACTAACACTTGGTAACTCATGACAGCTATCGTATCAATTTGCAATTGGTTCACAGCTGTTGAATTGAGAGGTATACTCTATAACGCTCCTTGGAGTCATGAAGTCTGATCTATAGTGCACATGCCTTAGGGGTGCACACACACACACAATCTTGTTGTACCTGTCAAAGCTCTATAATGACCTAGTAATTAGATTTTACTCTTACCGGGGGGAAATGGCTATACAATGCTAGGAATTCTCTAACTCTTCTTTTGTTTCCATTTGGTAAGCTCTGAAATATCACTTACAGCCCAGCTTCCTCTTCCATCTTTGTAGCAGATGATTTACTATAGAACAGGAATGTCAAACTCTCTGTGTAGAGAGCTAAATTACATTTTAAATAAATCACAAGCTGGGCTTACACACTCAGGATCATACACTACTAGTGATCCACGGTATACCTGCTACTGATGATAACAGGAGGGATAAAGGGAATAATAAGGCTCCTGCTATAGTTACTAAACTTTTAGGAAAGTTACTGTTGCATTTTCCATTCAGATTCATTATGTGGGGAAAAATTATGCAGAGCTATTCCTCTCTCTTATTTGGCCACTCATGCATGCATTTGTGGTAACTGCACATGCAAATTAGTCATACATCTACACTGTGCATTAGCAGTTGCCTAACTAAATTTTGAGAAAATCTGGCCTGTAAAATGGCATTATTATGCTTCAATGTAGCTCATCACTGAAGTGAAAGGGGTCAATTCAGAGCTTGGAGCGAATGTTCCTGTTTGTGTAAGACAGCTCTCTCTGTTACTTCACATTTGGAAAATTACCTCTACTCCCGTATGGGTGAGAAATGTACTTTGTATTTTTATTTTAACATTAACTGAAAGTATCTGCTGAATTTGAATGTCAGGGAAACCAGATCAACAACGTGGCAATTTGACATCTCTGTTTTACATGTTTCACTAAATATGCTGCCTGTCAAACCTACTCCCAAATCAACTTGATCCCATACAGGAAGACTCAATCAACCAAAGAAGCTACTAAGAAAATAATAGCAGAATCTTTAAGACAAATTACTGAATAACATTCACCCACTAGCCTGCCTTCTGCACCTGACACTCAAGAATGTATAGTATCAGTTCTCTTAACACTGTGATCCCTAACAGCAGACTACAGATCTGCTGCTAATACTGAGAAAATGTACAAATGCAGAATCGTCTAAAGAAGCTTACCCTCATTCCTTCATGGGTCCAGAAGGTCCTGAATGTAGCAGATCTCCTGGGGCTCTCCTGAGTGGAAACTGAGAAACGGTTTGTGAAAACCTTGTGCTCAGCAAGGTCTCCCTCTGCTTCAGCATGCGAGGGATGAGGGTGTTGGATAATAAAGCTGGTGAATCCGCATCAATCTAAGCACCCCTACCTGCCCCTTGGAAGTTGGGGATATAGCAGCCATGGGAAGCTGCTTGTAGGAGAATGACTGTCTAAGTGGAATTATAACTAAAGTGCCAGACAGAGACAGGATTCTATCCCCCAACTCCTTGAAATGTTCTGTGCACAGACCATTTAGTTGGTCTACTTCATGGGTAGTCAATTATTTTTTGTCAAAGTTCAAATTTCTTGGTCAAGATCCAGAATCCAGAGAAAATAATAAATAAATAATAATAAAAATAATAATAAAAACCAAGAATGATAATAAAAATACAAAGATTTCGGGGTCCATTAAAAAGCATCTGACAATCTGGATTTGGCTCCCAGTCCACCTATTGACTATTCCTCATCTACTTCCTATAATTATTTATTGCACTACAGGTGGATGGAGTATCCGTTCTTCTTGTGAATCCTCTGCATGACATGAGGTTTTTGAACACAGACCAGCCATAGAGTGGTACAATGCTGGATTACTAATGACTTTTAAAGTGTTCATAACAAGGTGAAAGGTTTAGTGAGCTCAGTACTTAGAATTGGCTTTCTAAAATGGCAAGAGTTGCAGGTCCTCCTTCCTGCCACTTTGAAATGATGAGGCCCTTGGTAGCACAACAACATGGACATATTGCTCCACATCCCATTTCTTGATCTTTCTTTCCACCTTTTACAGTTACTACTACTACTACAACAAAGAAGATTTTTCAGATACATGTACTTAATTTTCCCCCTATGCTGCTTCCCTTCAGAGAAAAGCAACACAGTGAAACATTTTGATGCAGAGACAGAAGTTGACGCCTTAAAACTCTTTCAGCTGACTGTCACTTTGGTTTTTATACTACGCTAAATATCCTGACAGTGTTTAATTAATAAATATTTACCTTTTTTTGTTAAAAAAGGAACATTTGCTGCTTTTTCATGGTGTGCAGTTCTTCATATGGCTCTATTCACCATGACATACTAGTTCATTGTAAAAAAGCTGTCAAGGTTACTGTGACCTTGAGCTGACTACTACCTAAAATGCCAACTGCCCTAATGTATTTCAAATGTTTTATCACCGTTCTTTGTTTAGCATATAGAATGTATAATACTGTTAGTTTGGGACAGATCCTATTCTATTTCCTCAGTTATTGCTCTTTTTGGATTAATAGGAAAGACATTTTGCCTAGTGTAAATTTGCATAGTTTCTTTAAGGTCATGGAGCTACAGTGATTTCCATCATCTGCAGATCTGGCTGAAATCCCTCCCTCAGCACAGCACACAGAGGAAGAACTTTGTATTCCACAGCAAAGTAATCCTAAGTATGGTACACTGATTTCTCAAAAGTTAGATGGAGTGTCCCATGGTATTCATTTTCCTATCTCTTCTGCCTGTAGTGTTTACAAGCAACAATGTGATTGATGAAATCATTAACTCTTGTAACTGTACATAAAAGATGACTAAAATAGTGCTGAAGATTTAAGTTCGGTTAAAAAATTTGCTACCAGGGCCCTTTACACATCTGCATTCTTCACTAATTGCTTTTGCTAGAAAACAGTGGGGATTTTTTTTCCCATCTGAAATCTTGCATGTCACTTAGGCTAGAAAGTGAGCAGGAGGTCAGGGATTCTGATCCCTCCTATTTGAAAGACAGCAGAGATTAGAATTCCTCCCTCCATGCCCCCAAAACACTAAGCTGTGTCCTACAGGACCAAGGCGGCTACTCATGTGGAGCTATTTTTTATTGTGAAATTTAATCCAGGCAAAAGCAGGATTAACAATCACATACCATTTTAACCAGAGGTACATAACATAGGGATGGACAGCTGTTTGGATGCTTTTCTTGGCTTGAAATCCTACTGTCTGCAGTCACATTTGATGCTCATAGATGATCTCTTGGCTGCCTCCAAGCATGAGTTTCAGTGGAGCTGTGCCACCTGAACACATGTGCCTTCTAAATTACTTGGCCAGCATCACTGGGGGTTAGGCGCCAAGTGACCATATAGATTTGGACAGGCTGCATTCACAAAATTGCAAATGCTGGCTCCTCTGTAGAAAGCCTGCCCTCTCTGACAATGCCGAAAAATTGGCTTCTCGTGCCTTCCAACATGTGACTGCACCTGTTGGTCCATACATGGTAAAAAGCCCCAAAACCTCCATGTCCCCCCCCCCCAAATCCCTAATAATTCACAGCAATAAATGCCTGGTGACAAGATCATGAAGACTGCATTGCCGCATGTGCACTGGAAACTCAAAGAAAACTTGTTTGTGGTATTGCATTACTTTGGAGGCAGTAAGGCCTGGTCTCCACTAGGGGGGGAAATCGACTGTAGATACGCAATTTCAGCTATGTTAATAAAGTAGCTGAAATCGACGTCTCTATAGCCGACTTACTTCCCATCCTCACGGCGGCGGCGGCGGCGCAGTCCCCCGTCGACTCCAGCTTGCGCCTCTTGACGAGCTGGATGGAGTCAATGGGGGAGCTGCTGGCGATTGATTTATAGCGTCTTAACTAGACGCGATAAATCAATTGCCAGAAGATTGATCCTTCCCACACGTAGTGAAGACGAGCCCTAAGAGTGTAGGAACAAGAGTTCTCCATTCAATGTATCTAGCACAACAGCTTGGGTCTGATGGTAAAAATCACATAGGCCTCTGATCACAACAGGGTCTCTTTGGGGCTATTCACACTGCCAGCACAGCCCAGTGTGAGACACCTGACCAGGTGGCAACATACATGGTTGAGCTGAGCAGCATTTTCATATGTTGCCAGTGCTGTTTGTGTATCCATACCTTACATACTGCCTGTGTTTGTATTAGTACTTTGTGATAATATCCACTGTCACTGGGGGACAGACTGCCAAGAAGAGAAGCAAAAATATTAACATATGGAGCAACAGCCATTGGTATGTTCTACTGCACAGAGAATTGATGGGCAGGAATTCTGGCCAAATTGTTTATGCAGGCACCATTATAGGGTTTTTTCCTGCAATGCAAAATACCAGCATGTTAAGCCACCTACAGAAAGTCATCAAAAATACCAGTCCTAGGGCTTTTAGCTAGAGGGAAGCATAGTGGTCTGCTGACGGTAGGGGCTGGCACTCCCTCCCTGAGCCCCACCAGGGCCTACCCCCTCAAATATAGAAGTCAAACTATGCCTATGTCCTAACTCCCCACCAGTGCTGAAGCCCCAAACCCCATTCCACCGGGGCCTTTGAGTTTTTATAGCATTAGGTTGAGAACCTCTGCTCTAGTTAACTAATATAGGTGGTAGTTCAGGGCCCTTTCCCAAGTAGTCAAAGTCTGCACCTTCTCTAACTGTATTGCTCTTGCCCTTGGACTACTTTCTACCTTGCTTCTATTCATTCTATTCAGACCTCTCTCTTCTAGAGTGTACTGGGTCTCAGGTATTCCTATCCCTTCTTCCCTCAGGGAGAGTGATTTGTCACCCCACAGCCCCCTTCTCTGTTGCCAGTCTCTTGGCTTTATGAAAGCCCTGCCTATTCCCTCACAGGTGAGCTTGCCTCCAATTAGTGGCCTCCTCATAGCATAAATCCTCCTCCCGACACACACCCTGCTGCTTAATTGGTTGATTGGGCCCACTTGACCTAATTCAGCTCTCTCAGGGCTCATGCAGGAAGTACGCCTCATCACAAGGCCTACTTTAGTCCATGCCCCCCAATGCCAGAGGAAGAAACTCTGACCCCTGACGTGATGAAAGAGGTGTATTGTCACAGTGGTTAAAAATTGCAGTGACTACAAGACCTTGAAATTACTTCAGTTAAATAGCAAAGAAAAGCCACAGCTGAACTCCGCAGAAGATATCCTTTTCTGATGACCTACCTGCGCGGAGACCAACTCTTTATGGAAGCAGATGTTACATTATTACCCCCTCTAAAGAAAGCCTATTTGCTGATACTCGTTTCCATGGGAAGCAAGGCAGTGAAGAGGAAACAAAAAGAGCTCTAGGAGTTTAAATCCACTGTAGTATTAACAAAATTGAAATGGCTAAAGAAAATCCCCCATAGTTTTCGCACTGTTGCCAAAGGTGATTAAAATAACTTGAGAAGAAACGGTTGTGTTACTGTGTATGAAAAGCTGTAACCATCCATTGCTGAATTCCTACTGAACTGTCACTGGCACTCACCTATTTGTCTCACACTGGTCAATTTTGAGTACACTACAGATAAACCAGAATTCGTATGAATTCGCTGCACTTTTTCCTGTCTCTTAGTGGGACATTCTGTCGTAACAATGAAATGAAATCATGCTTCAGTGTTTCACATCATCTGTTAGATGGTATTTAGCAAAATAAATAATAATAATGATCAACAGCAACAACAATAATGAAGATGAATAAGAAGACCAAAACCAAGAGTCAGTTTAAAGGAGTTACTAGAAGAGAAACTCTTGGGTGAGCTGAGGTGAACTGACTTTAATACAAACCTGCCCATGTAACTCTAATTAAGCAGTAAGACTTACAAGAAAGCCAGCATCAGGCCTGTTAATTAATTTGGATAATGCTAGATAGCGAAGAATCCTGAGGAAAAGCCAAGGGCACTAATATACCAGTGCAGTTAATGATTAGAGAGCAACTCTACTTCAGTGTCTTTTAGCTAGTACTGAGTACAGTGATTAACTACAGAGAAAAAGGGATGTTTGTTTTGTTGTGTTGTGGAAGGTTTTATATCACACTTGTTCACTGTATTGATGATGGTTTACATCAGGAGGCACCAACATGGCTTTAAAAGCCATCCATCGTAAGACAAAGTCTATCAGGGACTGAACATCTGTTATCCAATTATCCACTTAAAATTTTCACTGAGTTTATTTTCTACACGTTGATAGAACTTTATTATTAATACACATACAGGTATTTTTTTTCAAAGCACAATAATGGAGTTTAGGCATTGCTAGTAAACTCAATGAGAACTGTATTGTGAAAATTCCTTAATTCTTTACAAATGTACTCCTTGAAATATTTCACCTTAATGGTGGGACTCAAAAGGGGCAGAAAGGGGTATAATGCAGTTGAACCCTATCACATACCCCGTAAGTACCCTGCTTCAGCAGGGGAAACCATTTAGGTGCCAAAATACCTTTGAGGATCTGAGCCCAGATTCTCAGCTCATGGGCAAACAGGCTAGCAAGCTAACAACAGAACCATCCTTCTTCTCATTGTGACTACCATAACCAGTTGTCTGCATCCCTGCATTACTTCCAGTGTCATGGTGCTAAATATGGTGCATTTTTTTCTCGACACCAGTTGAAGTTGTGACCCAATATGTTGCTAGATTTCATGATTGAGAAGAAAGCCTTGAAAACATGAACTAGATGCAAACAAGTGTTCTTTTCCTGTGGTTGCAGGGACCACAGAAAGGAAATATGGGTGCAGTTGCTCTGAACTGTGACAGCTGGGACACTTGACAAGTAACTCTCATTACCAATGGATATATGGAGCATGTCTGTAGGCCACCCAAAACTCTTCCTTTTTCAATTTTCCTCCACAGTGAGAGAAGTTGAAATTTCACATCTCAGTTGTTCACAAACTTTTGAGGGCTTCTTACCAGCTAAAATGAAGGGAGGGAGCAAATCTTGAGATTATAGATGCTTTGAAAACCTTCTACTCCTGAGATTAGTGTTTTAAAAATAGAAGAATGTTCAATGTTTAGTTACAAGCAAAGCCATGAAGTGGGAGCAGAGACACCAGCATGAACCCTTTCTAGCATCAGAAGAAGCTGCTTTTCTTTGGAAGCTCTTTCAGCACATCCTGCAATTCTATAGCCATCAATAGATCTCTGAATGACCATTATCCTATATATTAAACTCTTTGTTGTCCTGAAATCCTATTAAGGGTCTCCCTTTCATTTTAAATCTATCTGGTTTAATTTCAGAACACTTTAATGACAATAACGCCAAGAAGTCTACATCAAACTAGATATACAGCAAATGAGGTAATTCTTGAAATCAAGCAGAGTTCATCTGTCGTCGAAGTGTAATAACCTACCATACACTTCAGCTGAACACTATTTGTAATACTTTCCCGAGAGGATTGCAGTATATCAGTACCTGAATCAACTGAACAGAAAGTAATATAATACAGCTTTCAACTGTAACTTCAACTGATATATCAGAGTGGCATTAGTTAATGGCAATTATTTGCAGTAGGGGCAAGCACCTATGAACCTCACAATGCGTAGATATTTTATGTGCAGTAAAAGCTTATGTGTAACTAAGAGCTCAGTGCAAAAAGCAGCACAAGAGGATTTCAATTTCTTAATTCCCCATTTCCCCAATCTAAAAAAGAAAATATAACATATAAGTTATTACTGCAGTGCATAATCTACTCCTGGGGGAATTCTGTGCCACTGCACAATGCAGATTTTTGCAGAAATTAATGTTGTGAATGCAGAATTTCCTTTTCCCCACAGAAATTGGCTGTGGTGCTGCTAGATGCCACTGGGGGCCACTGGATCCGGCAGAGCCCAGCTTGCACACAGAAGACACTGCTGGAGAGACGGGGAGAGGAAGCTAGAGGGTTCCCGGCAGCTGCAGTTCCCTGCACACCCTGACGGAAGGAGACAGCGGTGTGCAGAAAACTTCACAAAGTCTGGATCACAGATACTACAGCAGTGTGGGCCATATGAGAGAGAAAAAAATAGTCATTTCATTTACACTGGTACAAGCCATGAGGAATTCAATGAAGTTTATACTAGTTTAAAACCAGCAAAGTTGGAAGGAGAATCAGTTCCACAGTATGTAATGTTGGTTAAAATAGCTGCCTAAACATTTGCAAACATAAAAGGGCAACAGCATCTTTGTTCTGTTCTGATTATAAGGCGTGGATTTCAATTAATGTGATTCTAAGCGAAAACAACAGACTCTGTCTTTTCTCCTAGAACCAAGTGCATCAGAGGGCAATTGTCTTCAATTTTCCTCTTACCTTCACTTTGTAAAAGAGTGAGGATCATGGTGCATAGTTGGTGTAATTAAAAATGACATTTAAAAGGAGGGATTGATTAGAGATCCCCAGGAAACCCTCTCCCACTCCACTCCACAACAAGAAAATCACCTTCTGGATTAATGGATGGATAGACAAAACACAAGCCATCAACTCCCCCCACTTGCCCTCAGAGTTACTCAGGAGGGACAGAGGAGACAGTTGTCCCACAAATCTATAGAGGAGAGCCCCAGGCTGTAGATGACCAACCTCATCTTCCTTACCAGTTGCATAAGAAATGCTGAGGAGGAGGTCTGGGCAGACACAGTCGTGGTACTGCCACCCCAACCTGGTGGAATGTAGTGTTTCTGGTCCTCAATTCTGCAGAGAAACTGCCATTCACAGGTCTCTGTTGGTCCATACTGACATGCCAAAGTACAAATTTTGTATGGGCTAGCATGTGTTTTAGGTTGGCAATGAGGAGCTGCACTGCTCCAAGAGGAGAACCAGGAGACAGTGTGCCTCAGACTGGTACTGTCTTACGCTGCATTATCTATTAGGATAGAACAGATTGCTCCTCTCAGTGCCCTGGTTTTGGTCTCTGGGCCAGAGTAGAGGGGCCATGGTCCCTTCTCCCACACCTCTCAGCTGATTTGCTCCCTCAACTGCTATTGTGATAGGTCTTTGCACTTGGGAGGGAGAGGTTCCCTTGGCACTCACACAAGGGCAAATCACAACCTAGCCCTATGTAGTGTGTTTGGGTAGTACAATATTCAGTTAGGGAATGTCTACATTGTATATTGACAGTTGCATTTTGGTGAGGTTTGGCTAATTTTATTATTAGTATGGATTTCAAATAAGGATAGAAAGTTTCCATTTTTCTGGAGCATAAAAAGGACAACGCCTTACCCTGGTACACAGCCAGAATAAATAGGAACAGGTATGTTTCATATCTGGGGACGAGCATTTTCCCCAACATTGAGAATCATAGAAACATTGAGCTTGAATGGACCTTGAGAAATCATCAAGACCCGCACCCTGTGCTGAGGCAGGGCCAAGTTAACTTACACCATCTCTGACAGGTGTTTGTCAAACCTGTTCTTAAAAACCTTACACAACTTCCCTTGGAACCTATTCCAGAACTTAACGAATTTAACTACCCTTGTAGTTTTTCTAATATCTCAACTAAATCTCTCTTGCTGCAGATTAAGCCCATTACTTCTTGACTATCTACAGTGGACAAAGAGATCAATCAATCACAAACCTTTTTACAACAGTTTTTAACATATTTGAAGACTAATCAGGTTCCCCCCCTTCTTTTCTTAAGAACAATCATGCGAGTTTTTTTTAATCTTTTCTCATAGGACAGTGTGACGGGGTCGGTCACTCATCCGGTGGCGCCCCCATCTGGTCATCTGGGAATTAGCTCTTTTTGACCCTGGAGCGCCCTCTGCCGGCCGACGTCCGCTTCTCCACTCTGGCTCCGTGCCCCTCCCGGACCCCGGAGCCCCTTGCTGAGGGTGCTGCACCCCTGCAGTACCCCCCTGGTCTTAGGGTCCCCCTCCCGGGAACCCACCACCCACTATCCCCAACTCGCCTCAGATTGTGCCACTGTCAGTCACCACTTGCCCCCGCTCACTGGGGCGGACTGCAGTCTCATGGCTACTCATCACCGGCAAGAAGGGGTTGGCCTGCTGCTTCTATTACCAGCCCTGGGCCGCCCCCTTGCAACCCCCAGTACCCCGTGGGTCGGGCCTTCTCTAGGGTCAGCAAGCTGGGGCCCTTTCGCTAGAGCTTAGGCTCCCCGGCTCCCAGCTGCCTTGCCCTCGCCCTGTCCCAGTCTGGGTACCCCGGTACAGGCTCCGTGCAGCCAGGCCCTGTCTCCCTCTACTAACAGAGAAGACTGACTTTAGGCCCTTGCCTGCACTTGCAGCCTGGGGCTCTCAGGCTAGAGCTTTCCCCAGCTCCTACCGCCTAGCCCCAGCCCTGCACCCAGCTCAGTACCTTCCTTCAGGCTTCCTGCAGCAGGCCTGTCTCCCTCTGCTTACAGAAGAGGCTCTCTGCTTCTACTGCCTCCCAGGCTTTTATACAGTCCTGAGTGTTTGGGGCGTGGCCACACAGCTGGGCCTAGCTCCCAATCAGTCTGGGAGCTTGCAGGCTCCCAGCCACAAACCCCTTTCCTAGGGCTATCCCAGACCTTGCCAGCAGGGAGCGGGGAGCACCCCGCTACAGACAGGTTTTCTAATTTTTTTAAATAGTTTTTGTTGCTCTCCTCTGGACTCTCTCCAGTTTGTTCACATTCATTCTAAAGTGTGGCTTTCAGAAGTCTGGGTGATGCCAAGTAGAGCAGGATAATTACCTCCTATGTCTTACATACTACAGTCTGTTAATGCACTCCAAAATTACGTTAGACTTTTTTGCAAGTGCATCACATTGTTGAGTCATATTCAATTTCTGATTCACTATAATCCACAGATCCTTTTCAGCAGTACTATCACCTAGCCAGTTATTCCCTGTTTTGTAGTTGTGCATTTGATTTTCTCCTTCCTGAGTGAAGTACTTTACACTTGTCTTTAATCAATATGTTAAAATAGTTTTGAATTCTAATTCTTGTCTCCAAGGGGCTTGCAACTTCTTACAGCTTGGTATAATCTACACATTTTATAAGCACACTTTCCACTCCATTATCCAAGTCATTAATGAAAATATTGAATAGTACTGCAACCAAAGCTGAGTTCTGCGAGAACCCCTCTAGATATGCCCTCCAGGTTTGATAGCTTACTCTGTGAGTGTGGTCTTTCAACTAGTTGTGCACCCACCTTATAGTAATTTCATCTATACCACGTTTCCATAGTTTGCTGATGAGAATATCACGTGGAACTATGGCAAAAGCCTTACATCCCTCCCCCTATCCACTAGGATAGTAACCCTGTCAAAGAAGGTAATTATGTTGGTTTGGCATTATTTGTTCTTGACAAACCTATGCTGGCCATTCCTTATAACCCTATTACTTTCTAGATGCTTACAAATTGATTGTTTAGTAAATTTGAAGTTAGGCTGACTGGTCTAGAATTCCCCAGGTCCTCCTTGCTCCCCCTTTTAAAGAACGTGTTGATGCAGCCAAAAATAAAATAGAAATTTAAGAATATATAAATAAAGAAACCACTGCTGGCACTTCCTCTTTAGGCTTCTGCTGGTGAAACTAGACTAGACTCTTTCAAGGGGTCATGCTAGGTTCCTTTAAATCCCCTAAAAGAGACTACTAGTTCAGGTGTTCACTCAAGTCTATAGCACTAGAATCAGATTATAGAGAGGCTCCTATGCAATATATAAAACAAGCAGTAAATGTGGAAGAAAATTCCATACTAATCGACACTCTGGGGAGTACTAAAAGGGACATAGGAGAATTCAAATGCAAAACAAAGAGAGGGGCCTTGAATAAATGTGCTTGAATAATAAATAATATACACAGAATAAGATGACATGCATGAAGGAAAATGTGTGTGTGTGAGACACTGAAGACGTTTTCCAATAACATTTCAGCCTTGTGAAACTATTAGCTCTGTAAAGCTGCCAAAGTCAGACTGCTTTGACTTGTGCAGCCAACTTTTCAGAAAAAAATATCTAGTTTGCATTCATGAATCTGCATATTTTACTCATTCAGACTGAAGCCGCATCATTATTAACATAGTCCACATGCTTTGCAGTGGGTATATCTTAAGTACAGTGCTTGCTGAATGCCTAATTGCAGGCTGAGTATCCTGTGCAGACGGTTGCTCATTTTGCACAAATCAGACAATGCAGAAGTATAGTCAAATAGCTTACAAAAAACAATCTTATGAAGGGCCTAAATCATTCATGGCTGCTGCTTATAATGTTTGCACTATATTTACAGGTCAACATCCCCTGTCGTAAGTATTCTCCACACAGAAGGAAGCACTCTCATCTCAACACCTTTAGTATGAACTACTATGTGACTGCGAGCAAACAGATGTGGGAATGAATTTATATACTGAACTTTTCAAGTTCTTGTACAAACAATGCCATAGACAATCTAAGACTTTAGAAAGAATGGAGGAAAGAAAATAGAGAAGGGTATCCTATCAGCACACTCACAGGGTTCCACACTATACTGTTATTGAGATGGGAATGTCAACTAGGAAAAACTAGATCCCTAAACCAGTGCAATTCCACCAGTGGCACCATCAATGGAAGTGCAGTAAATTATAAGTCTGAATTTTGCTATTATAGACAAGATCTGGTTGCAGTAAGAGTTTAGGTTTGGGTCAAATTAATTTTATCTGAGGTAGCCAAACTACTAGATTTAGCAGAATTGGTCTGGAAATCTTAAGAGAAAGCCTTCACCTGCAATTTTCTAGCATTTCCATGTCCATTAGGAGAATCTGATTTATTTTCTGATTTTAGAACATATAAACTAACACCAACAAAGTTAAACCATTTTCAGAGTACAGTACAAATGTGCTTTCCCACAGCCTTCCATTAGAGTCAGATAGTCAATACCTAGTGGTTAGGAGCTGAGCTATGCTAAAATCACTAATTTTATTCAGACACCCACCCCCAGTGTTTCATTTTGAGTTTCTGATCTTTGAGCTCCAGAATCCACCCGAATGTTTTTTCTTCTCTTCAAGGTGACTACAAATAGATGGACTAACAAGAAAGTTTTCACCAATTGGGTGCTGCATGTCACAAACAAATCAGTTTCTGTTCTACCTGAAGAAGCAAATAGGTAGGTCTTTTCTGTACATGGCTGGATCAGTGTTTATAACAATATTGTCCAAAAAAAGATAGTGATTTCCTCTTGTCAGCTGCTGTACCCAACAATTAACACGGTCTTAAATATCTTTATTCAATATCTAAAGCACATCACTCCTTGAGTGCACCTTTCCTGAAGAGAACTAATCCAAAATCAAAAGGAGAAAGTCTACTGAACCTAAATTAACCATGGTTTAAGTAAATTTCACATAGATCTGCTTTTGATAGCTCTCCAGTTCTGAAGGCTTTTGAGATGAGGACAAGACCCTAATAGAAAAGCCTGATAAGTACAGAAAATTAGTGAAAACTCTGTTCATTACACACAAAATGGTTCTTTCTTACAGCAAAAGGTGTAATTAGTAATTTAACCCCTTAACTAAAATGCATGCATCAGAAGCTGCTGGAGAGCATCAGTAAAAATGAGCAGGAACAGCTTTTAATTTCCGTACTATCACTAATTAGCATTTTTAGAACAATCTTCATAAACTGAGAGATAACATCCTGGCTAAATGGAAATGCAAAGATGTTTGATCATTTCAAGAAAGGGAAGTAAAAATCAGTCTGGGAGCATGAAAATTTAATATCCCAACCACTATTAGATTAATCTCACTTTCTCCTTCTGTTTGTAACATCCACTTGTTGCAGCTTATTTTAATCTAGACTGTGAGAATTTGTGGGGAAGGACTGTCCCATATTGTGTGTGTGCATACAGCAAACTGCAAACAATGGGCCTCCATTGGATTTGATAATTACTGTACTGCAAATAACAGTTTTAAGAAGTTATAAGGTTTTGGTTACTATATACAGAAGCCAACCACTGTGTATTAGGCGATGAAGATGTAAAGGAGGGAAAGTGTACAAGCACTAAAGGAACCCCAGCCATCTCTGAATTGTAATGGTTACTCCTGTATAGTTAGTTAGATTTGCTATCATCATCCATTATTTCCAACATTCTCTTGGATGCTCACAAGCATCTTTGTGTGGTTATTTTTTCTTTTGACAAACACTTTTTTCCCCTGTGTTTCTAATGGTAAAGAATATGGCTTCTTTCATTTGAGCACCATGCAGCTCAACCATCTATATTTAGAATTAAAGAGAAGTCTTCGTAAACTGTTTTTGTCCGTCTTTAAAAATAAACCATTTTAAACTTCAGTAAGCTTCAGCATATAAATATGGGGCTAGATGACTCAAGGAATTGATAATGGAGCCTATCACAGCTAGGTCAATGGTTCAAGCCCAGCCTAATCACTTACTCTCTGACGGCTGCTAAGTAGCCTATATGAAATGAGCTGGTGGTCATAGTTTAGCTCACTGAGGATAAGAGTTCGTATCACAAGTACCATCTTTAGTATTCAGCTGAGAGACAAAAGACTTAAGGTTGGAGACTGAACTACCGTCTCACCCTCAAAATGGCCCTTCAAATCAGAGAAGACATACCTTGCCAGGGTATTGTGGTAGAAGCCTGCTGGCCCATGGATAAAGAGTAGAGGACTGTGTTTTCCAGATCTATCATCTAGACATCTCTCACCACCCCTGCATTCAACTTGTATATAGGAAAACAAATTTTAAGACAAGATAGCTCATTACTTTTCAACAAGGTGCTCAAAGGGGGACTAGAACTCCCGAGGAACCAAACAACATGATTTTAAAAGCAACACAGTTTTCAGAGAAGATGCAATATGTTCTCTGCTGTGGAAAACATGTCCAGGAAAACATGCTATCAGTCCTAGTTCAATTCCTTGTGGACTCTGCTATTACAAAATTGCTTCTAAGGCTGGTGCAAAAGGGACCAAACACCCAATTTTGTTCACTGCCTAGTAACTCAGCACAGAATAATGAAGAACTCTCCTTGCTGTTTAGATTCTTACCTTTATAGTTCAAGGTTATAGTCCTCTGCTTTAGAAATGAGTAGTACAAAGATTATCTGATGACTTCAGTTTCTTGCTTTTAATAATAAGAAAGTTTGGAAATTGTTTTTTTGTACTTACAAAACTAATATGAATGCAGTAGAGCTCAATATTTTTTGAACATCTGGATCAAAAGACAATTCCGTTAAGTTTATGAAGTTAAGTGGACAGTCTCTGAATTTGCCTATGGTGCAACTTTGATTTAATATGCCCTTTAACAGTGGAAAAAGTGAAAGCATGAATTTCCATCCTCTTTCGTCCAGGGACAACACCAGTTTAACCAGACTCTCAGGGCTCCCAGCTGTGGAGCTAATGGCCTGGCAGACCAGAAGCCTTAGCTCTAACTGAGGCTCTCAGAGTCTAGGCTGCCATCTCCACAGCAGGGCTTTCAGTATTTTCAGCTCCTTGCTATGGAGCTGGGAGCCTAGAAGTCCTGAGATGGGCTTTCAAGATCTGCAGCTCTGGGGAGCCCTCCCTGGGCTGGGGACTCTAGGGCTTTAAAACTCCCAGGCCAGCTGGCTTCTCAGGCTGTCCAGCTCCTGAATGGGCAGCCTGGGAGTCTGAAAACCCTGGCAACCTCCACCCAGGGGCAGTCTGCATGGTAGACCTGGTACTCCCACCAGCTAAATGACTAATGTTAATAGCAGTGAAACTGACAAGAATGTGAATTTTCATCAACTGCTACCAATCTGAGCAAGTCTATGTCATTTCAACAGCACCATGTGCCAGTGTTTCCTAAACAAATTTATTCTGGAATTTCTAGTTCACAACAAATGATGAAAAATTTGGTTTTGTTATAAATTGGAATGAAAACAAGTTTTGAAATACTGAAATTTTTTGCAACCCAGAAATACCAATTTTTTGGCTGGCTCTAGTTCTCGTATGAACATCTAAACTGCAGCTCTGCCTGAACATCAGTCTGATCACTTTTTCCAGTTTATTTTTTGTATACAAGAATTTCAATACAATAGTATATGGACATGCTACTGCATCATTTTGTTTGTAAGTAGTCTGGAGGTGGCAGGATTTATTTTGAGTTTACATTTCTGTACCCCAGATCACAAACTTTTCTAAACTATAGTACAAACACTCCTGCATGCATATAAGCTCACATATGGTGAGCCACTCAGGTTTTTAATTTACTGGATAACTATATTCTCTAACAGTGGATTGTGGTTTTTTCCTGGCAAAAGAGAGGTAAAGGATACTAAGTGTAAATTAGGATCAAGCCCTCTGATGACAAAGGTTTAGTTTCTCATGGAAATTCCAGCAAATGGCCAGTGAGTCAGTTATTGCCAATCACTTCACCTAAGTAGTTGAGGTTATTTTTAAGTCAACCGCACATATTGGTGGAAGGGATATGTGACTAACCATAACTCTCAGGAAGAAGTGGTTCAACAGCTGAGTTAACAACACGGTCCATACAGCTTGCTCTTACTTGTAAGATCCAGATACCAGATTTGTCAGGGAAATAGAAGTCTAATTAAAACCTCAATAACAACAGACCAAATTCAGACCTCATGAAAGCGGGAAAAAGGAGCTGCACCTGATTTCCCCAGGTTTAAAATTTGTTCCCATAGGATGCAAGTTTTAATACTCTTCATACGAGATGAAACATCTTCCATTGTGAGCTTTTTTTTTTTTTTTTTTGCTGCTACCACAACATTGTAAGCTAGTTTTCAGCAGTGTGTTTTCGGTATAATCCTCTTTTATTTTACTTTTCCTCTATTATGTTTTATATTTTGGCTTTGTACATCATATAAATAAATCCTTTAAATAGTACAATCAGAGGATTAGAGTTAAAGTACTATTCTACTCTGAAGAGTGATGCTGTAATAATGGAACTGTCTTATTCAACAAATCTGTTCCTTGTGTGTATTCAGTCCTATCTGCTGACTTTAGTGGAAAAAATATGTTTTTAAGTGCTTTTTACTGCTGTGAGCGTTGCAGGGGCCAACACAGCTAAGCGACAGTGATCTCAATTTTATTTCTTCTTGTGCATCATAAACAGAATTGTTCACTGCGTTCTTATTAGTTACACCTGTGCATTCACATTTAAGGCAACAGGGTTCCACAAGTGTCACTAAGGGCCCCATCTGAAGACAGAGGGATGGATCTGTCCTTGCAGAACCTTCATTACTGGGAATGATGTGTGAGGAGAGAGCTCAGCTTGACACTATCCAGACTCAGTTAGTAGTGAAAAAAAACCCCACTTTTATTTGTAAAGCAAGCATACCAGATATGGAAATCATTTATTTCCATTGCAGTAGTGCCCAGGGGCACCAATGAAGGATTAGAGGCCCATTGTACTAGGCACTGTACAGACATGCAGCAAAAACACAATACTTTGCTGCAAAGAGCTCTGAGCCATACTAACCAAGGAATCCCAAAGTGCCATTTTTTAAAAAGCCACATTCAGAGTGGAGCTGCACTGGAAGGGAATTCATTGTTAGCGCCTCTCTTGAAGGATGAGTACATCGGTGTGTTTGCTACACATACACCTGCAAGTCTTTATTAGCTTATTAGACTAACAGGAGAGCATTTGAATCAGTGAATCGTCAGTGCCTAAAGGGTCCCCATGATCTACGTTTGCAACAAGCAAGGATGTTTGAATATGGACATCCAAGTAATAGTTCAGGTTGTTTAATAAGAAGAAGCCCTTAATGGATATTGAGTTGATGAGACAGGAAAAAAAGCATACAATGTTTAACATAGCAGATAACTTTCTGCTTTGGAACTACTCAAGCATATATATATATATATATATATATATATATATATATATATATATTAGATAGATAGATATAAATAAATCTTGTGGACTTTACTCAGTGTGGTTAACTCTTATGATTTTATTGGGAATCGTATGATATTTAGTGGGAAGATCAGTACCAGAAGGGCTGTTGAGGTCACCCTGTGAGGAGTAACTAGGCTGCTGGAAGCCAGGGTGAGACCTTTATGCTTGTAAACTGGCTATCCTAGGGGATGTAGATGCTATGAGAAGCCAGGATTCATATTGATGTGCTTCATATCAGTGAGGCATAGCAGCATAGCATTAAGGCACCCACGGTTCAGTGCTGGTGGTGACAGAACCCCTTCCAGGTCTGAATGATCCACAAAATGTAACGGTCACCTACCTGGAACCTCTCCTCCTTCCTTGGAGTTGGTGAGTCTGGGAACCAAGCATGGAGGGGGACCCAGCCTGCAGTCTTGCAGGCCATAGCTCTGCCCCTCCCACGTACTTCACCCAACCCTGCACGCCCCCTACACCAAGGTTTAGAGGGGTCCTAAGAGGCAGCCTTACAGCTGTATGCTATATTGGCCGCACCAGAGGAATTCTCCTCCAGCCAGCTACAGGGGTTTTAGTTGGAGTCCCTCTATATCGCTCTGGTCCTTTTACCTGGCATAATGGGATCAAAGCTGGGGAGAGGCGGGAAAAACGAGTCTGTTCAATGGTCACATGCAGTAAAGCTTTCCTTCAAATTACAAGGTCTTATGGATATTGAAAACAAATTTTGCCTGCACTCTCTTGATAAAATGTTTGGATTGTTAGCTTGAAGAATAATGCTTTATTGGTAGACTCGCAGGGGAGTCATCTCAGCAAAAGTAAAATAGCCCATGGCTGCTCTCCACAAGTTTCTGTCAGATGCAGTCAGTACTTAGGTCACGGTAGCTGGTAATAGCCATCAGCACCTGAAGTTTCATTAATCTTCTTCACCTTAGAAACAAGAAGTGATTCCCATGGAATGCAGTAACACTAACAGCCTGCTACTCATTTACCCTGGCTTAAGTGCTTTGGCTTTGAGAACTACTCTCTTGTTGACTAGTGTCTGAATGATACTACATTCACAGCTCAAATATATGACTCCACATTGTTACCCATCCCCCCCCACAGGAGAAGGGAAGCCATACCGGGATTATTCTTGACTCCCTGAACAAACAAAACAGTGGAACCCCCTTTATCTGAGCCTCCATTATCAGGATCTCCATATCAATCGAACCAGGCAGCAAGACGCACACAAAACAGACTGCCCGCAGTCCTTGCACACTGATACAAATCCTGGCTTCTCCTAGCATCTATACCCCTTGGACGGTGTGACGGTCTAGATGGGCTCCCCAACCAGTAAGGGAGGCATCTCTTGTGATAGTAGTCTTGGGATGGGAGGGACAAAGAGGGTACCAACCATGACCTTGGAAGAATCAGTCCACTGTGTGAGGGAAGCGAGCACCATTCAGGGAATAAGGACCCTGGTCTCCATATCATCCGTGTTGGGTCTGTAGCTGGAGAGGAGCCAGATCAGGAAGCAATGAATATGCAGGCATACGTGCAGTGTTACATAGGTGCAGGCTGCCATGTGTTCAAGGAGAGAAAGATGATGGTGGACTGTGTTGTGTGGCTTGTGACACAGGTCAGCAACAATGGCTGTCACAGTATTGCAAATCGGTCTGTCAAAAGAACAGAGCTTGTGCTCTAATTCTCTAATTTTCTGTGCAAGAATGAACACTGACTTTTCCTCATTGATGCAAATACCCAGACATTCCAGGAGAGTGCAGAGGGTGAGGATGGCGAAGGCGAAGTCCAGCCATCTACTCATCTAGGTAGGGGTATAATAAGTAGCTGAGATGGCATATTTATGCTGCTACTATGGTGAAAACGTCTGTGAAGACTCGTGGAGCTGTGGTTATATCAAAAGGGAGGACTAGAATTGATGATTGTGTCTTACACAAAAGTGGAGAAATTTATGGTGGGGCAGCTGAATGTCCATGTAGAAGTAGGCATCCTTCATGTCCAGAGCTGCAAACCAGGCCCCCCAGGGGAGAGATGGGATAATTGATGCCAGGATCACCATACACAACTTAAATTTTCTGACAAAGGTGGTCAGCAGCTGAAGATAAAGAATGGGGCGGTTAGGAGTCCTTGGAGTGCCCATGGAGATATCAGGGGGGCACCAGTGGTGTCTTCGGGAGTGGCTTGTCTGAGTGGCGTGGATGTGGTGGCAGGATGGGTGATGAGCGCTTATGAGCTTATGAGCGCTCTGCACGAACAGGTATCAGGGTGACCGTCAGTACTATTGAATCATGTTTGCATCAAGCTCTACCCTCCACCTGTGGACACTTGAGTGCTGGTCCAGATGGATCCATGCATGACATCTCACCCCGACCTGGCTCAGCTCGGGGAGGAAACGCTACGCTGGGGAGCAGTCCGCTGCGAGGATCTGCTCTTGTACTCGTGAAAGTGCTTCTTACTCTCATGTCTGAGTTTTTCCTTCACTGTTGGTCCCACCAGATCTGGGGCATGCAAAGTGCTCAGAGAGGCGCTCACCACAGGTGACAGACGCTGTACCGGAATGGAGGGGTCCAACAGTCCCAGATCCAAGTGTGCACATGGTATCATTGCTTCCTCCATTCGAAATTTACAGAGGTGGAGCTCCTGAACTTTCTGGGGTGGGAAGGACTTACAGATGGAGCAACAAGCTGTGATGTGAGCCTTGCCAAGGCAGTAAAGACATTGCTGGTTCTCATTGCTCACGGAGGATGATGGAAGACTGGAAACAGTTTTTAAAGCCTGGAATGTGGGGTATAGTCTTTGGGAGGGGGAGAAATGGTTCCCGAATGGGGAGAAAACTATCAGTAACTAAACTTAATTTAGTTACTCTATATACAACTATCCACAAGAACAGGCAAAGTAACTCTCTTAGTTAAAACTAAGACCATGAAGTGGGGAGGGAGAGCTCAGTGGTTTGAGCATTGGCCTGCTAAACCCAGGGTTGTGAGTTCAATCCTTGAGGGGGCCATTTATGGATCTGGGGCAAAAAATCTGTCGGGGACAGTACTTGGGCCTGCTAGTGTAGGCAGGGGACTAGACTCAATGACCTTTCAAGGTCCTTCCAGATAGATATATCTCCATATAAGGAACAGCTGGTCCTAACTCAGGAAACACAGGGGTGAGAGGCATCAACCTGCATAACCTATTCTACCCTCAGCTGTGAGCACAAGAGGATGCACTACACAAGTATTGGTCAACATTCACTCCTAAGAAACACTTCTGGACTCAGGTGCATGCACACCGCAACATACAGGAACCATCACTCGAAGAAGAATGATCCATTATCCTTTTCAAAACGGAGTTAACGGCTCATGATACCATATTTTGTTTATTGTTGTCAGTAACAAGCTAGGAAATAAAATATATTTTGAGAAGTAAAAGTTAAATGCTGTTTTTTTCTGAAGCTCTGGATTCACTGTAGAACAGTTTTGAGACTAAAATTCTTATGTCTCCCCAATTGTGGAGCAGTTTCTATATAATGCAACTACCAGGGTTTTTAAACACTATTTTTAGAGTACTGTCCATTTCTGTAACTCTTGCCCTGTGTGGTTCTAGCTGCTGCTGTTCCCTGTTCTTGCTCTTTCGATTTACAGCTGACCCCATTCACCCTATTTCATTTGAGATAGCAGTCAGATCAAATGCAAAAGACGGGGGGGGGGGGGAAGCTTTTGTTGGTGAGATGAGAGGGAAACGGCACAGCAGCAACAAGAATTTATATACAGTATCCATTACTGCTTCCTCCTTTCCCAAGGTTAAATTTTTTTCAAGGTCCCATAAGCATCTCTGAACAAAGTCTGAAGCTGAGGGCAGGTTTATGTTTATTCACAGCAACTTCCCAATTTGTCACTTAAAAGAAATAGTTAATACAGGCACATCAAATAGTAGTACTTTTTTTCTTCATTCAGAGAAAACAACAAAATAATAGAAACATTTGTTTATACTGAACTAATTTGTTGTTCAGTGAAAGTATATGATCAGGTAGAGATCTCAGAAACATCAGTAGAATTGGACTACAGTAGACTCTCGATTATCCAGGATTGGGTTAACCAGGATGTGGATTAACCAGGATGTCAAATAAAATATGCATAATTTGCAGGGCTGGCTCTGGCTTTGCTGCTGCCCCAAGCACCAAAAAACCAAACAAACCCCACCAGGGCGCAAGGCAGCCAGTGAGCCAACACCCCCTCCTCCCGGTGCAGGGTGGCTGGTGAACCAACCCCCCCTTCCCATATTTCCTCTGGATAGTGATTATCTGGGATTTTATTAACCACGATTATTTTTTTCCCTATCATCCTGGATAATCGAGAATCTACTGTATCTTCTTTCATTAAAAAAAGATTATAAAGCACTAATCAGGAAAAAAGACTGATAAAAAGCATCACAGAGAGGCAAGAGATAAATTATGGCTAAGGAATTTATAATCTAAACTGCCCAATATTTACATGGCTAAAGAAATATGTTTGACCTGTAGGATTAAAGTTTGATTGCACATTATTGCAATTGTACTTTGTTTACAGTGTGATGGAAGAACAGTAGCTAGCTGCTTTCTAGTATTAGTATATCACTGTAATAATCACATTTACTTTCAAGGGCACGTTTGTAAACTTATTATGTTATTGCTATTATTTTATTTGTGCCAAAAGTGTACTAGGCACTTTGGACAAAATAAAATGCCTCAAAGATCTTTCAACCTATATTTTAGATCTGACATAATGAATGGGGCTGTTGAACAGAAGGGAGGGAGTGGGGAGAAGAAAGTTAAGGCTTACAACAATAAGTGATGCAGTCACTCAGTTTAACGGTTCTGTTATTTCTTCCCTGTATTGGTGATTTATGTTTTTTATTTATACTGTACGTGGCTCTTGGTATGCACATTGGAAAGTTTTTTTAACCGTCAGATCAAATAAAATGTGTTATGAGATCATTTTTAAATAGATAGGGGCCAGATACTGACTGCTTTGCACTGCCCAGGCAATGCAAAATACAGTATCCGGGAAACTTCCTGAAGCTGGGATTCCCCTTTTGCCTGATCCTCCCTGGCATAATGGCCCAATAATAAGTTAGTGCACTGACTTGTGCTAGGGCCCCCAAAACAGCCTCAGGATCAGAGAACATAAAAACATAGCTCCGAGCCACCTTTGCCTCCTTGTCTCAGTACAGCTAAGCACTGAGTCTTAGAAAATTAAATAACTAATAAATAAATAAATACATGATTTAAAAAAAAAAAAACATTAATGCAGCACTGAGCCCGCTGAGTTAAAAATGCAAAAAGACAGGAAAATCAAGAGTCATGGTTATACTAGCTAGGGGCCATTTGTACATATATACTATTATCTTGCTTGAATGCACAGGATTAAATTTATTGCCCAGTATGGGGTTTGGGGAGGGGAAAAAAGGCTATGGATCTTCTTCTTGTTACTGATTTTGTCTTCTGGATTGTTGGGCTGTAATTATCCATTGAAATCAAGGGTTGTCTCCTCCACACTCAACATTTCAGTGATCATAGGAAGCCTCAGGCATTGATGGCACTCAGGTCACCCTGGTCATCTATATTTTATCCAGAAAAAAAGGGAACACCTTCAATGTTGAGATCCCAGAATGGAAGGTGCTCCCAGACTGGGACTGGACAAAACACATGAATGAGATCCTTGATGAATCTAGCCACGGTAGGGTGGATGAGACACAGGTTCCTTGACAAAGGGTCCAGATGTCTTTGGAAACCTAAGACCTGACAAACTCACTACACAAAACACATGTCATGCTGAAAACTTACCTATAAAGAGAATGTAAGCTGTCTACAGAAAGATTGTAACTTGTTTATATTCATAATCATTGTGAGAGACATGTATACAGGGTACTATTTATGGAATAAAATATACCTTATGGACTTGGAGTAAAAATTAGTCACCAGGGAATAATATATCTCGGTGATGTCCCTTTCAAACAGGAGGGAGCTGTCACTGCCCTGGTTAGCCAGTGATGCAACACAATGCTTAGCTGTCTAGTTTTGCTCCATTCCAAGATGTCCAGTGAAAAATCATCAACTGGAAACAATCAAGATCACGTGGCGGTAACAAAAAGCACCACAACCGACAGACAATCACCCTGCCTCTGAATAAAGACAAAAAGACTGTTTCAGTATAGAACAAATGGGGAGAGGCACTCTGTATCCTTTTACCAAGGAGACATCTTGAGGAGTATGTGTGTTGTCATGAAAATTGTATTCTGGTTCCTATAAAGCCAGCCAGCTCTGCAACAAACTGAACTTTGGGGTGGGAACCCACTATATTATACAGAAAAGGTAACGATTAATAAGTTTAGACCCAGGATTGGATTTTATAATTTTGTTGGTATTGTAACCATTTGCTTTCATCACTCCATCTTTATTTCTAGTAGAACTTCTATCCTTTTTAAAATAAATCCTTTGTTTTACTACGCGGTCTGTGTAGTTCTACAGACGTAAGGGATTTAAGGTAAAACTGGTGAATTGGGGTACACTGCCTCTTTGGGGCAGAGGATCTGAATTTCGGTGAGTAGCCAGTGTGAAAGGCTGGATGTGGCAGGGGAGTGTTTCAAAGGGACTCAGAGACTGGGGTGCACCTATTATTAACCTGGAAGATGAAATCAGGGCTGATGTAGCATGGAGGAGAGTGCCTGGGTGGTTGTCATGCTGGTGATGCTAGGGGGCTAATACTCAGCTTTATGTCAATGGGGAGTACCAGGCCTGATTAGGCCCTCTGCGAGAGGCCTTGTAGTCCTATCACACCCCCACATCAGGAAAGGAGCAATGAAGGTGGCATTTCCAGGCCTGTCTAGAAAGGGAAGCAGCCAATCAGAACACAGCAAGCTCAGCTAAAAGGAGCCGCAGGCCTCAGCATGTCAGTTCCTGGCTGGGACCTGAGCGGCAAGGAAGTGTGCTCCACTCGGGCCACAAGAGGCTGAGAGAGAACCAGAAGTTGAGTTCTGGCTGCATTTTGATTTCTGCAAGAAAAGAGCAGACCTGAAAACTGTATCTCAAAAGGGAATGGGTGACCGGAAAGAGACCCGTCGGGAATATGCCCAGGGAAAACAGTAGAATCCAATTTGAGGAGCTTAAGGGAGCAATGCTTGACTGCTGTTCATAAAGTTCCTGAGTTGTGACCTGGAGTAGTGCGCAGGCCTGGATTCCCCCACTAGTCCCTGGGAATGTGGCTAAGCCCTGAGATGGGGATAAGGCACATATAGAAGCCCAAGGAAAGGGCTAGAATTGAAAGGACTCAAGGACACGGCTGATAAGGGCAGACAGACGATCTAGTGAACTCTTGGCTACCCCCATGGAAGGAGGCAGAATTTGAGTGATGACCTTGCTGGAGAGTTGGGGAAGCGAAAACCACTGAAAATAGAGTCTCCACAGAGAAACGCCTGGGGGCAGTGCTCTACAATAGGGTAGGGAAGGACTTAAAAGTTAGGCCAGAAGGAGCTCAGAACTGAGCTCAGAGGCAAGGTTGAAGACACTAACAAGGGTATAGTGATATCCCTTGTTAGACCTTTGTTACCCAGAAAGGGGTTCATTCATGTTTACTGACTGTGTGACTTGGCCCAAGGGCTGAGCCACTGAAGATCCACATAGCGAGGTCCACAGCTGACAGATGGCGCTGAGAGTAAAGAAAATGAGAGCAGGATTTCACCCATCTGACAGGAGGCGCTCAAGAGAGGTGAGTATCCCCTGTCACAGCCTACATGAGTCCCAGTGTCCATGACATAAGGAAAGTCAGACAAGGAACTTGAACTTGAACCCTTATGGAGAAGAACAAAGAACATGCAGAGGTCCCTGGGATGAACCTGTAGACACCTGATGAGGTCTCTTATGGTTTGGAACCTCTTGCTGATCTCAAATCTAACAGAGATTAATTCTATCCTTTGTGTCAGCAACAATGTGGATTTTTTCCTCTACTGATCTTGAGATCCAGGGTGTTGTAAAGGTCTAGGATCATGTAAATGATCCTGATCATCTGTTGGGGTGATCTCCCTCAGATGAGCCATATGTCAAAGTACGGATTTACCTAATCCCTTGGTTTTGAGATGAGCTACCGCAACTGCGAAGAACTTGGTGAATACTGTGGGTGCTGTGGATACATTAAAAGGCAGGACTCTGTACTGGTAGTGTGATGCTCCTATTCAAAATCAGGATAAACAGATATGTGAAAACAGGCAACTTGCAAGTTAAGAGCCATGAGCCTTAACTTTGGCATACTAACTAGAGAATTATGGAGGCCAGGGTTAACCACCTGAATTGAAAATGACAAATTAAACCACTAAGCCATTTAAAATCTAGAACCGGGCATCATATTTGTGATTAAAAAGCAATGGGAGTAAGACTCCTTTCTTCTGAATTCCACACTTGGAAGAGGCTCCCCATAAACATCAACAAAACTAACTCATTATCCTCCTTTAAATCTCTCCTTAAAATGACCATCTCCTGCAAAGCCTACAAAAAGCCTGACAGTAATTAACTTCTGGCGAGCTGAGACCACTGCCTGTCATGTTGAATATACTGTCTCATTGGTTCCTTCTACTCTCCCATCTGTCTGCATCAAGCTGTTGTCTCTTGTCTTATACATGTTTAACTATTAGCTGTTTGGGGCCAGGGACTGTCTTTGTTCAGGGTTTGTGGAGCCTCTAGCACAATGGGGCCCTGGTCCATTACTGGGGATCTCAGACACTATAACAGCAACAACAAACAACAACAGGAAAAGAAAGGATTACATCTCCCGTTTTAACAGTATCTTGTGAGAGAGGATGGGTAAGGGACTAGAAATGGACTAGAAGTGGATAGAATAGACTAGAAGGGGATAGAATACTCCTTGTGTCTAATCTCCAAGAGGAAGAATGGTTTCCCATAAGATCCCTGTGGTCTGTGCTTGTAATGGCAATCCCTGGACTCCCAGCACTGCTTGTAAGAGGGAGGTGCATGGGCAGGGGAGATCTCTCAGCTATGCTCTGAAGGGGGGAAGTGATGGAGTGATGTAGTTACTGATACCAAATGTGCTGACATCAGCACTGAAGAGTCAATAGAGGGGACAGTGCGGATCGCGGTTTCAGACAGGGTCACAAATACTAGGTGAGCAGCTAGTGCCAAGACATCAGAGGGATCTGAACTGCCCTTTGATGGAGGGACATGAGCTGATCCAGAAACCCTTGTGGGTCTTCTGTCCCATCTTACAAGACACTAAGGAAGGTGACACTTTTCTGCATTTACCCTGACAGTAATGCTCTTTACTACCCCTTTCTGAGAACAGCTGGATAGAGGAGCTCTTGACATCTGTGCTGGACTCAGCTGCGGTGGGGTTTGGTCTCCTTGATGCAGAGGGAGCTCGGGTGTAGAGATGTGGCTCACTGAGGAGGCTTCGCACAGTTTTTAGTTAGTGGAATAAGTTATAACTATTAACTGAGCACACTAATGAACTAGCCTAACAACCAGCTGCACAGTGCACGGAGTAAGTGAATTTAATTTTAAACATTTTTCACTTTATCCATCACCTTCATTAATGTTCTTTATTTCTCCTCTCATAGATTTTCATTTAATTCCAAGGAATAGAGGCCATTTTATTATCACCTTGACCAATACATTTGTTAATGATTAGTTAGATTATCAGTCACACCACTCCGTATGCTTCATAAATGTGGGTGATTAACATTAGTGCCAAATTGGTCCAAAAATATTTGAGAGTAGCTTCCAAGCAGCTGGTTAATGTGAACCAAATGGGCTTTATTTCTGGACAGATTTCATCCAATAACCTATACCCTCTGTGTAATGAAATGAGTTCCTCATTCAAACAAACATGGAAGGAGAAATACTGATTGATGCACTGAGGGCCTCTGAATAACATAAGTGGCATTTTTTGTTTGTAACTCTGTGCCAGATTGGCTTTGATGATAGGTTCCTAGTTATTTTACAACTCTATTATTTCTTCTCACTCTGTCCTTCTAATGGAGACACTTGCTGAGAACATTACAGTCGAGTGAGAATAAGATCTTTCTCTGTTGATGCCATCTGTCTGAATCCAACAAATGTGTGTTCTCTTCCTTGTTTGATATTCCTTTGAGTTTCTTGCACACCTTTGGATATTCACTGGACACAAGCTATATGTTTGCAAGTAAATTTTTTGAGCTTGGTGGAGCTGAGGAGGTTAGTAATATCACTGTGTTTTATTTGGTGAAATTAAATATGACTGGGTGAGAGAGCCAACTTTTCTGTTGTGTGCTGAATGGTGCAATCAAGAGAAGAGAGGCGAGAGAAGCACTAGTGTCCTTCTGTGATAAATGAATGAGGTAGAGCTCCCTTTTATGAACACCAAGGTAGCCAGTTAGCTATAAAGTCCCTGTTGGAGGCTGCTTGCTTTACCTGTAAAGGGTCAAAAAGTCCCCCCAGGTAAAGAAAGGGGACTGAGCACCCGACCAAAAGAGCCAATGGGAAGGCTAGAACTTTTTAAAATGGGAAAAAAGCTTTCGCTTTCTCTGCTGTTCTCTACTGAATAGAGAAAAATGGGCTGGAGAGATGGGGGCAGCTGGAATGCTGTGTAAAGTTTGGACCATTGTCCATACTTAGAGTGATTCATTGGGACCGGGAATGTTTAGATAGACACAATTAGGTTTATTTCTTTTATTTTCTGTAAGGACTCCTTGTGGACTCCTTTGTGCTAACCCCAGATACTTTTGTTTGCTTGTAACCTTTAAGCTGAACCCTCAAGAAAGCTATTTTGGGTGCTTAATATTTGGAATTACTCTTAAAATCTAGCAAAAGCCCAAGTTCCAGATGTATTTTCTTTCTTTTTGTTTTTAATAAAATTTGCCTTTTTAAAAATAACCGGATTAGTTTTGTGTTTTAAAAGGTCTCTGTGTGTGTTTTTCAGTTAGCCAATGGTAGCATCTGGGTTTCCCTTTTGTTTGTTTTCTTTCTTGGCTTCCCCAGGGAAGGGGGGAGAGCCAAGGGGCCTCAGGGAAAACTTCCCAAGTGAGTTTTCCCAGGATTTGCAAGAGGCAGTTTTTCACTTGGGTGGTGGCAGCATTTACCAAGCCAAGGTCAGAGAAAAGCTGTAACCTTGATGGTTTAATACAAGCCTGGAGAGGCAAGTTATTTTTTTTTTAATCCTTGCGAGCCCCCATCTTCTGCACTTGAAGTGTCAGAGCGGGGAATCAGCCCTGATACCTTCTCCATTCTCAAAATACATTTTAGAAAGGTGTGTCAAAAACAGGCATTTGGAGGAAGTGAAATTGATTTCAAGAGCATTGGATCGGATTTCTCACACACAATCTGACTACCCTGATGGAAAGGGAAAAATCATGGCCTTTCCAAAGAGGAAGGAGGAAGAAGAAGAATATAGGGCATATATGGATTGTTAAGACAGCATTCACATCTTTTGCAAGCTAACTAAAAAGTGTTCTCTTATAAGGAACATACTTGTTCTTGAGAAGCCATACAAATCATTCGTGCTATAGTGTTCATAACACACAAGAAATATATCACAAAAAGGAGAATAAACCCCAACTCATTACCTTCAAAAACCTGCTGTCCCTTCACTCAAGTGTTCCTCTTTCTAAACATTATTGCTTTTAAAATTTCACAGCAATTATCTAAATACCAGTCACACCAAGCAAAAGGACAAGAAGTTATCAATATTTAGTTGAAATGCTAACACAGCAAATTCCTCAGGTTTACTAGAGACTTACCACCACTAGTAATTCACAGGTTTTCACCCTGCTCCAAAAAAAGCTGCCTGTTTGGGCCAGCTGGAGAAATTATTATACACAGCTGATAGCCTTATATACTAAATAAATTAACAAATATTGCCTGCCCTGTGCTTGCTTAGGCTATGCTGATTTTACAATGTGATTGAATCACAGCATCCTTTAGCCACAGGTCAAGATTTGAAGCAACAGCACAAGCAGCGAGTTGCAAAGTGTCTATGTGGCTCAAGTGGCATATGGGTTGTTCTCTGAAAAAACCCCTGCCAACTGGCAGAGGATCTGTCAGAGTGAGAGAACAATATCTCAGTTTGGTGGCGATATCTCCTGCAGCTGTATTCATTACAATCACTAGAAGGACTTAGACTGCTGTGAGCACGCAGCTGCAGCAGAGCTGATTTTTCTTCTCTCTCTCTCTCTCTCTCTCTCTCTCTCTCTCACACAACCTCTCTCTCACACAACCTCTCTCTCACACAACCTCTCTCACACACACACAAACACCCCCCCCACCTATACTTTAAATGCCATTTTAGTAATTCCCTAACAGTCATTAGTACTAAAAAATAAGATAGAAGGGGTCAGGAAGAAGATAAAGAAATTATAAAAGAATATTCAGTATACATTTCTGAAACAAGTCACACAATAGTGGCAATCCTAGTGGTCATTTTTATTTCTGAAAGTGCTTAAAACTGAAGGTATGCAAGGGCTGAATGAAAAATCCTCAGTGAGTTTCAACAGACAGCGACAGAGTCCATTGTTATATAACATGTATGAATTAGCACAAAGAATCCTATTGACTATATATAAAAGGAAATAAGAACACTTCACCCTTGCCCTAAAGGGTGCCTCTCTGGTTGTCTTCTGGCATTTATGAAGGCATATATGATATAATGTGGTGAATTTGCCCAACATTTCACCTTAAAAATACAGCTAAAGAATCCAAGACAGCATTATCTGACAAATGATTATGAGACATTTCTTTTTCCTCACACACCAATGGAATTTAGAGGCACAGAAGATGTTGTCTTGAGACAAAGCCCATGAGGCGTCCTACTTTCATCATTTCCTATTTGTCATGGGATTATGTGAAACCTCTAAAATAGAACCTGAAACTTACTCTGTGCTTTAAAAGAATAAGAATTTGTCCCCTGTCCTAAATCATTTTCATTTTAAAGATTTCCATTGAAGATAACAGTAGGAGACACACTGACTCTAATGGGATCAGACCCTTAGACAAAAACCAGTGCACAAACAACAATCTTTTCATTGTGGCTCAGATCCCGAGCTGCACGGCAGGTGGAAAGGTGACTTTTCCTTCCCCTAATCCTAGGTCTGTTCATCTTCAGGCCAGTCTCGAGTGTAAATCAGAGCAGCATCAAAGCTGCTTTAATTTACACTGCCTCTCAATAGCCTCCACACTGATTAAACCAGCTTTGCTCCTGCTTGGTGCTGAAGTGGCATGAATATATTACTCCAGATTAATATGTTTAAGGTGATTTTCTTTCTGTTCTTTGCATTATTTTGTATGGCCAAATACTAAACCAGGAGTAACTCCTCTAAAGGCAAAAGAGTAATATCAGTGTAACACCATTGTGAAATCAGAATGGGAAGGTTACTCACCATGGAAAATAAATCCTGTCCAATGAGCACTTTCATTACAAATTAAGCACTGTCCAGCAGCACCCCCTTATGCCCATGGGGTAAAGCAAGTAGGGACACAGATGTGGACTGAGAAGATACTGCAGGTAGAATTCTCTTGTCCTGGGTTCATGGAACACAGGCACAACCTGAAGCTCACTACACAAGGGGATAAGAACCTGAAGAACAGAGCACTTATATACACATTTCTAACTTGAAATTCATGTCCGTTGAGATAATTTATGTATGTTCTGCATTTTGGAGTTTTTGTTCTGAATATAGAAATGCAGACAGTCAGTGCCTGAAGCCTGCTGCATCCAGCCCCAGTATCTGACTTGCCGCCTCCAGTGACTCTCTGATTGGGTAGGAGTCACCTTGAGAGGCCTTGAAACAGTTCCACTGCCAATCCCCACAACAGACGTTATTATGTATTGCAAGCAAAACAACCCTCCAATTTTCATTATTAAGGTAAAATGGACAGGACACCAACTCTAAAAAGAAAGAATTAACATTCTGATTAGACTGAAATGCCTCCTAGCCATGCACCCCTCTGGACCTTATGGTACAAAAGCTCAGTGGGTTGTGATATATTCCAATAACTTGTAAAGAACTGAATAAAGCATATGTGAGTCAATGGGTTATTTAAAGGCAGTTGGTTGTTATAGTATTTTGTTATCACTATGCTCTAACCTCTACTACATGAATAATCCTTAAAAAACAGAATATAGTGAAGCTGACATTGTGAAAATAAAAGCTGCAAAATGTGAGGCTTGGCTGTGCTGAAGTCTGTGCGAATACATTCATTATGGAATATGGTAGATGTCATCTGTGATGGAGCTGTAAGCTGGAAAATTGTATAGGACAGATATTTCTCATGTTTTCTTTTTCTCATGGACATACTATGCTACCTCTGCAGTTGAGCTCCCCAACCAGAGGTTCAATATTTCAAAATCTGCTTTTGGCAGGGAAAAGAAACGTTTAAAAATCAGTAATATTTGAACTAAACCATATCAAAGCTATTTATCTGCTTCACTTTGGGATTCAATCAGGTTTTAAATGAATACCATATGTGTCCTATCAAACTAAGGTCAAAAATCTCCAAAGATTTTGTCACAAATGATTTTTTTTCTATAAAATGTATGAGCATTTATCATTGATGGCCTTTGCTAGATACTTTCATGGGTCGGTATATTATGTATATTTATGTTGTTATGGTAGGAACAACCCTGTGGGATAAGAGTTAAGCACTCAGTAAAACAAAGACAATTCCCATCCACAGAGTTTACTGTCTAAGATTATGACAAGATACATTAGGTGGATAAACAGACAAGACAGGATAGGGGGGGAGGTATCAATGAATGTGTGTATTGAGAGAGAAAGAAATCATCTGCTCATGTTGGGAACAAGCTCTACTGAACGTGTATAAATGGTGATTTTCAGAGACTTATAACTCAGCCTGATCTGGATAGATTTTCATGTGAAAAGCATCTATGATTTAGGGTTCCCAAGCATCCACGTTTCGACCAGAACACCCAGGTGAATAGGGACACTGGTGGCTTTGGTCAGTACCACAAACTGGGCTGCTAAAAGTCTAGTTGGCCGCAGCAGCTGGCTTTGCGCTGCTCCCAGAAGTGATCAGCATGCCTGGCTCCTATGGGCAGGGCGATCAGAGGGGTTCTGAATGCTGCCCCCACCCTGAATGCCAGCTCTGCAGTTCCCATTGGCTTGGAACCACGGCTAATGGGAGCTGCAGGGGCAGCGTCTGTGGACAGGGGTGGTGTGCAAAGCCACCTGGCTGAACCTCTCTGCCTATGAGCAAGAGGGACATGCCGGCCACTTCCTGGGATATGCTGGGGGTAAGTGCCTGCAGCCTGCACCCCTCACGCCTCCTGCATCCCAAGCCACTGCCCCAGCCCAAACTCCCTCTCAGCAACTTCACCTCATGCCCCACCCCCTAAGCCTCCTCCCATGCCCAAACTTCCTCTCAGAGCCCACACTCCCTCCCACAACCCAACCCCATGCCCCAGTCCCGAACTCCCTCTCATGCCCAAAATCCCTCCCAGAGCCCACACCTCATACCCAAGCCCTGCTCCAACCTGGAGCCCTCTCCTGCAGCCCAAACCCTCATCCCCAGCCTCTCCCTAGAGCCTGCACCCACAACCAAAGCCCTCATCCCCTCCTGCACCCAAACCCTCTACCCCAGCCTGGCGAAAATGAGCAAGTGTGAAGGAGAGAAAATGGGGGGGGGGGGGGAGATGGAGTGAATGGTGGGTGGGACCTCAAAGAAGGGGCAGGCCAGGGGAGGTGCCTCAGGAAAAGGGCAGGACAGAGGTGTTCGGTTTTCTGAAATCAGAAAGTTGGTAACCCTACCCGGACTCCAGGACAATCCCTCTGACAAATTTTTAGTTCCTGCTCCAAAGCATAGAGGTGCCATTGTTTTTAAAATAAATAATCGTGTGGGGGGGGGGGAGATTAACATTGGCAAAACTACTTGTTTTTCCTAATCTCATTCTCAGAAAACGCTAAACTGTTATGACTGATTTAAAAACAACACAAAACAAAGAAACTGCCTGAGGCCAAGAGAGCATGGAAAATTTCAGCTTGAGTGGTGTAAATTCGGCAAAATTATAAGCAACTAAAAACAGGGGCTTATAATGGGAAATGGCAGGAAATCTTAACTATGGGCATTGCTACAAGTGCTGCCTATAAAAATAAACTGCATTAAATGAGTGTTAAGATTGCCTGCTAAACTCTCAGAAGTCAAGAAATGTCTAAGTTAAGGCTGTGCAAATGAGGCTCTGCTGTGCAAATGAATTATGAAACAGTTTAATTGTAAACTATTTCTAAAATAATACAATAAAATATCAGCCATTTTCCTGCAACCTTAGATACACATGTGCAGCATCTGTGTATATACCACACATACAAACAATGAATATAATTTATACAGAATGGGTCCTGTGGAGTCCTTGGGTTATTCATTGGGTAGCTTCTGAGATGCACTTACAAGGATGTAGAAAACATGTGATATATTATATTTGAAAAATTGTATGTGATTATGTAAATGAAGACTATCATAATGCATTCGCATACGAGGGCAGAAAGTTAAGATGTATGTGCATACACACAGTGAACTCTTCTGAAGGCTTGGGCAAGGCAAAGAAATTGTTCACTCAAAAAAATGCAGTATGAAAAAAGAATCATGAAGAAAGCCTATTAGTCAGGGCAGTATCGACTTCAAGATCACAAATTGAGGAAGAGATCTTTTTAGCAGGAAATCAGAATGAAGGGGTCACAAAAGAGAAATGCACATAAGTTTGGACATGCCTCCTTAAGAGAGTCAACCCACTAAATAGAGTATAAATTCTAAGTTGCAATTTCCTATTTACCTTAGCAAAATTCAGTTTCTGTTGTTTGCTGTCTCAACTGTTTCCCGCTACACCAGAATACATATTTTCCTATGTCATGCACTGAGTATTTATGACACTTCCAAACAGAGTTTGAGTCTGATCTAAATGAAGTCAATCAAAGTTCTGTCAATGCCTGCATGTGGAGAAGGGCCAGATCTTAGGTGTACAATACAATTTTCAATAAAGTATGTCAGGTACACAATTTACAAGTGCCTTAGGCAACTTCAATTTAAGCAATCTGTTACAGAATAGAACATTGTTTCAAAGGACATGAAAAACAGAACTACCAGGGACAAATTCAGCAATGACAAATGCTGGGGTAAATAAGTTAGTCATAAAACAGGGTATTGTAACATGCACAAATATGGCAGTCAGCTGATGAGCCAAACAAGAGTAATTTATATCTGTTTAGGAGTTTGTAGGAACCAAGTTCACTTGTGATATGATTGTGCAAAATTCCTGTTGGGCTACATTCAGACCTGATGTAGGAGAGTGAAACTTAAATTCATTGGGAGTAGCTCCAATTGCTCAGGCCTGAATTTAGTCCAGAGAATACAGTACTAAAGTATACTTCACTTAATGCATGTGCAAATTAACACTAAAATAACCTTAAAGTAATATTAAAGATCAGATTTAAATCTATTAAATGGGGATTCAAAATTGAGTCTGTAACTCCATTTTACAGTAGTATATTATCTCTTAGCACCTAGTTTGTGGAAGATCATGTAACTTTTAGAGACTTAAGAAATACATAAGAGCAAGTTAAGGCCAAAGTTGAAGTGTTTTTTCGTATCTTACACAAAAGACTTAGTTTGGCTTTCAATGAAAGTTTATGAGGTGCTGCCTTTGAAGTAGTACTTTGGCATGCCTTAATTCAGGGGTCATTGACAGGACTTTAAATGGTTGTGGTTTGCCAGGCAAATGCTAAATTAACTACTGTTTAAACTATATATTAATATGACAGTCTGTTACTATAAATCTGGATCCCTCAGACTCATAAATACAGTTCTAATTAAGAAACACTGTTTAATATGCACATTCCTGGTTCCTTAATTAACAGATTATATTGATGCCACCATAGCCATAAAGGCCTATCATATCAAAATCGACTTGTGCATTGCTTACTTTGCAGATTGCCAGAAACTCTAACAGCCTCTGCAACACACACACAGTAACTCTGTGTATGAAGGCATCCCCTGGCAATTCTGTTGAAAAGTAGCTAATGGACACATTAACGCTAGCACATCACCAAACCAGATTAAATAAATAGCTTACAATGAAACTTGGGATTTAGGTAGAGGAATGGGTTACCTAGGGTTACCTTCCTTAGGAGTTTTTAAGGTCAGGCTTGACAAAGCCCTGGCTGGGATGATGTAGTTGGGGATTGGTCCTGCTTTGAGCAGGGGGTTGGACTAGATGATCTCCTGAGATCCCTTCCAACCCTGATATTCTATGATTCTATGAACTTAACTGATAAGACTTCCTAGCAGTCTACTCCATACGTTACCCAAGAAGTTAAAAGTATGTCATTGTGTGTGTGTCTGACAATAAACTTTGGCTCAGAGATGAGGTTTTAATACTGATATTTAGCAAAAATGTTCCAAAATTGTGCTGTCTCCCCAGGACATTTTAAAAAAGTCCATATATAACCTGTTTGTCGTTGCTGGAATGCCTATTATGAGGCTCAGGCTGTGTGAAAGCCTGTTTCTACACAAGAGATATGGCAGTTTTGTTGGGATGGAGAGGAGGTGGCGGAAGATGGATATGTGCTTCCTTGTTGACAAGTGGTGGGGACAAGCAAGGAGACAGCTCAGTAAAAAAATTCATTAAATCAAGAAAATACACAACGTGCTCTTAACATCACCTCTGTTGGCTTCTTAGACCAGCTGCTGCTCTGGCACCCTACTGAGGAACAAATTGCTTTCCTAGCAGGACATTTGGACACTTCTGCATTAATAGATATGGATCTCAGCATGCCAAGTCAAGCAAGAAGGAAATTTAATATGAGCAACACTGTCATCTCAATTTAGGACAACAGCTAGGATGCCCTACAGGGCATTACAATGGCTTCTAGAAACACACAACATAAGACATCCTTGCTGTCTTAAGGCTATGGAAAGCTGGTATTTCTAGTAAATAGCGAGACCAAGGAGAAAGGAAAATGTAAATGCATATATGACAGCAGCATTGTACTGTCGGAGAGCATCAGTTTCAATTCAAAGGGCTTTCATTTCTGCAAAGAACTGCAGCTAAGTTTGCAGGAAAAAAATGAAAAAGTGAAGAGACATGAATAACACTAGGTGGCAGGCATTTCATTTTCAGGAGGATGGAAATTTTGAAGAGGAAAATCTTGGTAACTTTGATAGTGACAGCTTCAACATAAGAAAGGCCGTACTGGGTCAGACCAACGGTCCATCTAGCCCAGTATCCTGTCTACCGACAATGGCCAATGCCAGGTGCCCCAGAGTGAGTGAACCTAACAGGTAATGATCAAGTGATCTCTCTCCTGAGGTCCATCACCCCTCTCTGACAAACAGAGGCTAGGGACACCATTTCTTACCCATCCTGGCTAATAGCCATTAATGGACTTAACCTCCATGAATTTATCCAGTTGTCTTTTAAACCCTGTTATAGTCCTAGCCTTCACAGCCTCCTCAGGCAAGGAGTTCCACAGGTTGACTGTGCGCTGTGTGAAGAAGAACTTCCTTTTATTTGTTTTAAACCTGCTGCCCACTAATTTCATTGGGTGGCCCCTAGTTCTTATATTATGGGAACAAGTAAATAACTAAGTAGTGCTATACATTACAAGGAACACAGAAACTTTGGGTATTCATCTTATGATAGTGAGGGTTTTTTTAAACTGTCACATGCATGTGTTCAACTTTGCAGAATTTTTTTATATTTATTTTATATTGTATATAATTTTTTATTTTATATAATTTTTATTTAGTTGCAGGATTCATTATTTATTAGTTCTGTAACAAACCTCACTATTAATGAAATCTAATCCAAAACCAGACTTAAGATGGCTCATTTTAGAAAAAAAAATGTCTAGGGATGGTTCAAAACTGGGATCTTCTAACTGAATTCTCTGAAAATTGGTGGTTCAGACAAATTGGAACTTGGATTGTTACTGGCCCAAGTTCTGCAGAACCCAAACCCAGCCCTCTTAGTTCAACTCCAAAGATGTCATACTTACACTGCTGTTTAAGCACATACAGTTCCCAAAGCACTGCATATCAGAGGCCTTACCTCTCCACTGCCTTGCAACTTGGACAGTCATTTACATTTGTGCCAGGGAGTGTACATCTATTTTGCACAGATGTAATGGACTATACTTGCTTGAGGCAGGCAATTTAATATTGAATATTGTTATGGTGAGACAGCCAGTTCAGGATCCCACAATGCAGATGTACTATTACAGACTCTTATGAACTGACACTCTCATTACAAGAGGAATAAAATAAAAATCATGCAAACCACAGAATTCATGCAGCTTGACACACATCAAACCACCCTTTAAATCATAAAAAATCCTACATATACATCTAGTGAAGGGGAAACCTCCAGAGATTCACCATTTGAATGTCTTGGTATTGTCTTCTGGGAAACTAATGAGTGGGGCTTGTTACAGCTTCTGGATTTTTTCTGATGGAGAGAGATCTCTCCCAGCCGGTCTTCAAGGAGCCACCAGGAACGATCACCACTTCCCTTACTCTAGACTAATCTTCAAAAGTCCTTACCACAAACACTCTCTCCACAACAGAAAGCAGCACAGAGCACTCTCGGTTGCCGATGCTGTCACACCTTTTCTGACTGGTACAAAGTACAGACAATGAAGTCACTCTCACTGAGAAAATCAAAATGGACTGTGCTTATTATCCTGGCCCATGGGACAGACTCATTAATCAGGGAAACAGACAAAATATTATGTGACTAATTTAACTGTCAAAACCATTTTGAAATTTTAAAAAGTATGTGACAGATCACCTTCTCACCCCTCTTCAGAACCAGGCAGGAAACTCTTCTTTTGCTCCAAACAGTGCTCTTTATTTCACAGTGCAAGGCCCCACCACCAATATATACAGTTTTATACGGTTCAGCTCTTCAGCTTACAGCTCTAAACAGCTCTATTCACAGCTCTATAGCTCAGCTTCTTACACAGCTCCTTCTCTCTCACTCCTCCACACTACCATACCACCACCACCCTGGGCTTCCTGCCTGGCAGGCTTATATCCCCCTGAGGAGGCTGCCAGGTGCAACCCATCCAGGCTGATTGCCCTGCAGCCCAGGTGGCTGATTAGGCTTTCTGCAAGGGAGGTTTGCAGAGGGCTTTTCTCCCTCTTAAATGGGCGGCAGGCTGGGTCAGGCCCACCCTGCCACAAGTAATACAAAAAAATGCAGTAAAAATTGCATATTCATAACATTCCCAATAAGCAAAACATTTCAGTTTTGCTAAATTGCTTCAATTTTGTGAATATTTTAGACATTTTAAATTTCAGTGAATAACATTTAATGGAAATATCTGATCATTGAAGTCAATTAGTCAGGGCCTATAGGAACAACTCTCTCTTTGATGCCCTTGTACAACTTCCATCAAACAGTTATAACCACACATTGTTGTCTGTGTATTGTATATATGTACCAACACAGGAATATTCCCTAGCTTAGTGCAAACATTTCTTAGAATAAAGTCGTACCTTACAATCTATGTATCTCAGGAATTTCTGAAACTCTCCATTGGTGACACTATCTTTGGCAATACCAGACCTCCCATCACTGGTAGCGAATGAAGCTGGGTAAGTAAAAAGTATGACTAAAATCACTCCCTAATTTTTTGTTAACTAACCTATATGAAACTGCTCTAGGTCATTGTTTCACACTATTCATGATCCTGAATCTCAGAAATAAACCACACCCACTCGGGAGAAAATATGGATTTAGATCAGCTCGTGCTTCTCTCCAGTGTAATACCCACCACCACAACTACCCATCCACACACATATCTTTTTACGCCATTTGAAATTAAATGCCTGAATATGGAGATCAGAAAAACAGGGTTCATAAAAGCTATGCCTCAAATATAATGGTACTAGTGGATGTCACTAAAATAAAAACAAACCCTTTGAAAGGAATAATACTGTGTAGACATTAAAAACTTCTAGGGCACCACAAGTTAAAATGCAATAGAAAACAAAATAGTACTAAAAGAGACCAATTAAATGAATATGGGTTCTGTATACTATGTCATTGTTCCCAATGCCATTGTTCGCTGCATTGTATATAACCACACATTGTTCTCTGTGCAAAATCACTTAAGATTCTCACTGAAAAGATAAAATAGAAAAGCAGTGAAAACATCTTCAAAGAATACATACACCAGAAATAGGGCTATTTTAAACAGAATAATAATAGTGTTGTGAGTGAGTGCTACATTTCAGAGTTTTCTAAAAGTGGAGAAAAGAAACCACATGAAAAGAAAGGCAAAAGACCACATACGTGTACACACACACACACACACAAAAGACAGAAATACTGTGTGAATAGCTAACTGCTACAGATTCAATACAACTAAAAGATGGAATAACATCAGTGAATCAAACTGGACTCATAAATTTCAAGATAAATGTGAAATCCTATACTGAAAAACTGATTTTAAGGGCAAAATTAGAAGAACTCATTTCACAAAAGAAAAACTCATTTTTCTATACTTACTTGGCGACAGTTGTATGACTGCTTTGTTCCAAAGTGCTGTTCCATACAGTGTGGTGTGGAAAGGAGCAAAAATATGGAAATCCCAAAGCAAATGCAAAGAACCCTACTGAATGGGAACAGCTCACTGGCAAGTTCCCCATCTGGAGGTTTTGGGGGGGAGCAAGTTATGCCAAAGTGGTAAACAGAGCCAGGGAGTAGCTACTTTATGCAGCAGGGGTAACCTGAAAGATTTCCAGGTACAAATATAAATGAATATATAAATGTAAACTGCAATTGAGCATTAACTCAATTTTTGTGTTTTTTCCATGGCCTTCCCTAACCCCCAAAGTGCAAGTCAATACAGCGCCATGTGGGAGAAAGGCAAGAGCAGCCTCTCAAAGTGAGAGAGAGTGGTTGACGGAAGGGAGGGAGACTGAGAAGCAGCGTGGAAGGACCAGTAGGCTATACAAAGGCTTCTAAATCTAAATGATTTAGGGGTTTCATGGCCACAGCTGACATGCCTTCTCCACCTGACTACAAATCTTTCCCCTCAGGCTGGAATACAATGGAATGTTTTTGAGCTTAAATAGACAGATTCTAAATTACCTTCTTCCCCTGCCTCTCTGGAATTTGTCTGAGAGGGGATTGATATGGTTTCTGATTTATTTTTAATAGTTGTGGCCCCCTGTGATTCCATTTGCATTTACTGCTTTATTAACGTGTATATGAATGGAGGTACCTAAACAGCTATGTTCTCTACAACAGTAAGTACACATGAGATATTAAAAACAAAACAATCCAGAGAGCTGAAATCCAAATTTGGAACCAAATCCTCATCAGAACAAAAAACTGATTCCAGTATGGACCTCAAGGTAACTAGAGCAATCATTGGCTTTGGAAATGATGCATAGGACACACATGAACTATTTTTTTCAATGTCAGACTACATATAGACTAGGGAGACTCTTTTACCACAAAAGGTGTCATGCTTATGGAATATGGTGAAGCTGGGGTGAAGTTGGCTTATTCTGTCTCACTATGCAGAAGGCAACAGTGGCATTCCACAGAAAGATCTTGGATCTCTCTTATCCCATAAATAATTTGAACTCCTAAAAGAATGAGAGAGACTCAATGTGAAACAGGATGGATGGATTCAGCTTGGGTGTATGTATGCCAGATGTATATTGTTTGCCCTTTGACATTATTTTGGAGGGCCTTAGTAGAATTCTTTAGGGCTATTACAGCTCAGAGCTTTCCCTAAAGTCTGGTGGTAAAAGGCAGGTACTATTTGAGGGTGATTCTTCCAAGTCTTTGAAAGACTCATTCAAAGTCTGTTGATCAAAACACACAAGAGAGGAGAAGACAACATTATTGTAAAGTTTCACACTGGGAAATACACTCTCTGACTTTTTAAGTTATGTGGCAGTATTTAGAAGGCTGCTATAGAGATGAACTCTGATTTCATATATGGCTGGTTGTGCAACGACAGCATACAAGTGTTATGCAATGTTGCACACAATATAAGATTTTCAGTCTTGACTGGTTTGTTTTTGGAATTTATTCTTTCTGACCTTGGGTCATCATGGCAAAGGCTGCTATGGGTCTGAACAGATAATCTAGAAAAATCGGAAATGGCAATCAGCAAAGTATCCAATGTATTTATGTTGATCAAAAGCAAGCTGGGTAGGTCAAGGTTTGAAAAACAGAGAAAACATTCAATTAAACATTAAAAAAGAAAAGGTGAAGGTAGTAATTATTTATTAAAATGAACATGTCAACATTTCTTCAGTTTGTTTATTTAAGAGTCACGGCACAAGAAAGGGAAGAGAACTGTTTACAGAGATATGTAGATTATTAACAACATTCTGGTTACAACAGCTCAGGTTTGTCCATAATTATTCAGCATGGCAGCCATTTTGGATCCTTCCTGATATTCCTCATGGGAGAAGGGAGATTAACTTCTGACATGTTCTTAAAACTGGTACATGATTGGTGGTCAGTAGTGCCACGTTTGGTGGAGATCTACCTGGGTGAGAATGACTCAGTGCCAGCCTGATGCTCAACTGATTCTAAAGATCAAACGGGACTTACCCAGGCTGCAGCAAACCATCACAGTCTCATACCTAGAATGGTTATTGTTTCTGGATATATCTGGAGGCCTAATAGACATGCCATGGCTGAGCCTGGCCCAGAACGAAAATGGAATGGGAAAATCATGCATTTCTGCACTTTAAGGATTTTGTGATCAAGCATCAGCTATTTTCTTACAGCTGCTTAGAACATTCTAGGCTTAATGTAGTATTCCTATCTGAAACAAGTTCATTTAATGCAGATACAAATGAAAATAACTTCACAGTTATATTTCATATTTCTAGTTTCAAATACAGGAATGATACATTTATAAAATAGGATGACCACACTCAGTAGATCATAAGCTATGTAAGGATACCTTACAAGAGACCTTTTGCATGAATCTTTCAGTTACATTATATTCACACTCATTAGCATATTTTCATAAAATCATATGGAGTGCAACATCATACTTTTATTCTAAAGAAATAATACTTTGCTTTAAAAAGGCATATTTGCTAACTGGCTACCACTGCCATAGCTCCAAAAAGGAACACAAATGCAGGTACTGAAGATAAATCACACCTGCTGAGGTAATTACAGTTGATCATAGGAGGCTACAGATCAGGACCTGGTCTCAGAGGGGGAGAACTGTATGATTCTATCCCAAGAGAGAGATGGTGGCTTAAGACATCATTGGCGGTGCACCTGAAGAGGCCTGGAGGGATCAGAGATGCAGTTAGCCCCATAATTGTGAGACATATCTCTAGGGCAAAGAGATAGTTCTTGGTTGCTGGCAATTGGCTGCTCTGCCAAGTGAGGTAGGAAAGAACAATTTATTTAATGTTTGAAAAGAAGTAAGGTTGTGGTCATCCCAAGTAGGCTGCAAATGCAGAAAATTCCAGACAGTGCAAGGGTATACTATAGCTGGCATGGTTGGGAGTATAGTAAGAAAAGTACAAAACTCTCCTTGAAGAAAATTATTGATTGTATTGATAAGGACACAACTAATACTGGTGTGAAGATCTGCTACATCAACTCCTTTCGCTTCATGTGGGGCCATTAATACAATTACCTAGTTTTCTAGGAAAAATATATGGAATTGTTAATGTACGTTATACTGGCATAGATGCTTCTTGCCTCAGCAAAGCAGTGACCTTTGCAAACAAAATATTTGGCATCATCACTCATTTGTCTTCGGGCAAAGACTACAGTTCAAAATAGAATGTCCCCTAGTTCATAAAAAAAATCTACCTAGATGCAAAATATAATGATATTCTGACTTCATTTACTGTGTGTTTTGTTTCACTTTCCTGTGTGTGTAGAGAAACTGTTAGTTCTGATAAACCCCCTCAGTCTGTGGAGACTTAATTTTTTTTTAAAACTCAGGAGCCAACATTGGTCATCCATATGAAGAAATCAAGATAATAATTTTCCTGAATGAATGAATCAGAAAATGTTAATTTTACACAGATAACAATTTTCATAATCAAGTAACATTTACAAATGGTTGTAGAGCAATTTATATCTGTCATGTGCCATCTCTTCAGCTAGAATGCTCTGCATGGGTTAAATGTCCTTTAATGCAATTTTGAATAGTTATGTCACACTCTGAAATGGAGATTGAACTGTTCAGCTTTTATTGGCTGAAATCATGTAAGAAATTGTTTGCTAATAGTTAATGTCACATCCTACAGAGACAAGCACCACTTGGTTTATACTCAAAACAATACAAAACCATTAATGCGTTTCCCTGGACAGTGAATGTTTGTGATATAAATTATGAAAACACCATTGGTGGGAATCCCAGGAGCATAAAAAGCTATTATTTCAATGTACATTTATTGCTAAGTTTATTTCGTCTCTGATTTATTTAACTCACCAATTACCAACCTCTTCCATTCCTGCTATCGTTCCTACAATTGGAAGATGTGGCCAGTTAATGGTTCAGATTAATGGCACTCAACATGCAACTAACAAAACACTCTCTTCTCTAAACAAGAAGCATTTTCCTGGAAAAATCTAAATAATTATTACATTATGTTATGGCTGGATAAAACTTTTTGTATCCCTGCAAACGTCTGAAAACAAAAATCCACTAGATCCCAATTACCATAAATTTCAATAATGCACATTAGTATATGCTGAGTTATATAAAATGGTATAGACATGTTTCCTGTTTGTCCCATTTATATAATCCCCTCATACATAATAATTAGGTATCAACTCTCAGTCATTTCACATCAACTCATTCCACTCTACTCCTTTTCTTTCCATGCCCACTCTCTCACTCACTAAAGGTATAACTCACACCATAATTATCCCAATTCATTCTACATTTGCCCATTCATTCTGCATGTACACAACTTCCCATTCCAAATACAAATAGCCTATTATTCCGCACACCCATCCCTGCACTCCATATCTAACCATTCTGTATGCACCTGTAATGACTCTCAGACTTGACAAGTCTATGAGTTTTCCCTATAGACTGTGGGTCTTCAGACTCTTCTGTGCATCTGTCGAGAAGACCAAATCTGACTGGCTGCTTTTCTCCATTCCCCTGCTTGCTAGGGAAGAACAGCCAATCAGAGCTACTATACATGAGAATGAAAAGTCTAGTTTCTTGGCATGGGAAGCAGGCAGAACTCCAACTCCTAACCCCCCAAAATTTCCAGATGCTGTTCCCAGTCAATGGAGAAGCAGCTACTCATTTCTTAGGTTAGTGAGGGGAGTGAAGATGCTTTCTCCCCTCACTGGAGAGATCTCCGTTGCCAGTGAGGACCAAGTCAGGGAGTGAAGCTTATAGAATCCCCAACATCCCCATAAGACGGCTTCCTCCCTGTGTGTGCCCCAATGTGATGCACCAATGCGCTCATATACTGACCCTATCTCCCTGTATACTCCCATTGTGCTGCTGCCCCAATTCCCCCATATGCTGACTCCTATCCCAATCTCCCATATGAAGCCTATCCCCCCTTCAATTTGCTACTGCTGTCCCAACCCTCTCACCTAACAGGTCCAGGGCCTTACCAATGGTGTCTTCAGAGGCCTCTCTCCTCCCATCCCACTAACTTCAGGGTGTCTGCCTCTCCCTCCCCAACTTCCAGTCTCGGAGGGGGCACCAAGAGAGGACTCTGCATACCTAATTTCAAATAAAAGAGCAGGGGACTATAGGGAAAGGGATATATCCCTGGGCATACAAAAGGAGTTAAGCTGAGCATCACAATGTCTAACTTTTAGGGGCCTAGAAAATCACTGGAATTTACAAAGCATGAACTAGGTCCTTAGGCTCCTGTGCAACTCATGGGCAGAGATACAGGGTCTTAGAATGTGACCCACAGAAGTCAGCACGCTAGGCAGTGAGCTGCCTAAGGTAGAGAATGGGAGATGTCAACCAGAGAGGGGTGTGCTAAGCTCCACCCCTCTCATGGAAACAGGCACCAAACCTAGGCTGTGGGGAGGCACTTATCTCTGCTAGCAACAAACAGCCAGGGACCCTCTCTTGGAGTGAGGTGCCTATACTGCTTTTGCAAGAAGCCAAGCAACAGGATCTTCTCCCTCATTACTTTTAGCTTCGTGTACTCACTTGGGTTGTGGGAGACGCTTGGTTCAAGTCCCCACTCCACCTTGGCGGAGAGAAAGGATGTGAATAGGGATCTGCTATCTCTTAGGTGAGGTACCCTAACCACTAGGTTATGAGATATTCTGATGGGAGGCTGTAGAAGCTGTTTCATTGTGGCTGAGCAGGTTGCCAAAGAGAATGGAGAGTGGGTGGTATTCCTTCCATGCAGCACTTGACTGGGTCTAATTTACCTCCCTTTGTGCTCCAACTCAGCGTCCTTGGGGGAAGTGGAGATAGCGTTTCACCCACTCCCCATCCATTTGCTTGAGGAATAGTACCAGGGGTACAGAACCTGGTCTCCCTCCTCATGTCCAAGCTGAAATATGGAGAGTCCATGCTGGGCAAATCAGGGTGAGTTTTTCTTGTCCTTATTCCACTGCATGGCTAAACTATAGCTAGTCATGCTCCAGCCTTACAAGTTTAAGAATCCAGAACCAAGGATATAGTTCCTTTCCAGGTCTCAACTGAGGCAGTAAAGCGATGTCTTTTCCCTTACTCTGGGAAGCTGAACCCTTATTTAGCATTATTATTTATTTTAATTGTTAATTCTAATAATTCCAAAAAGATAATTTTCAAATTATTAGACTGCATATTTTCCATGAAAATAATTACCCATGAAGGCAAAAGAACATTGGTGTGTGCCTTTTGCTTCTTTAGGATGTACAGAGAAGGCCTGAAAGGTGGGGTTTTGGTTTTTTTGCTTGTATTCTAACATTAGACATTCATGCACACCTCCTAAAGTAAGGGCTTAAACTTCAAAAGATACAAGAAGCCCTGCAGCAAAACAAAGGGAAGACAGACAAGATTTTACATATCTTTTAACTGAAAGGGAAAAATAAGTGGGAAAAGTCATTTTTGACACGTCCCAGTCCTGTAAAAGAAACCCTCTTTGGCCTTCTTTATATATTTTAATTAATCAGAACAAGGCACAAACCATTGTTTTTTTCCTTTTCAGATCATTTTCAGCATTGTACGTTGTTGTTAGAATTAACGGCACGTGAAGGAAATACAAGGCTTTTGTGTATTCCAAGGATCAATCATGTTTAATGTATCTACTCTGGGTATTACAAGGAGCTCATCATTGTTATATCTTGGTAGTGGATATCTGATTTTTTTATTGGTTTCAAATAAAACATTAAAAATATTAAGAAAGATAAAGGCCAACATATATTAGCGTGGTGTGCTTTTTCTGTGTTTGTGTGTGTGTGTGAAACTATGGCAAGGTTAACCAAGCAATTTTGCCAGCTGATTCCATTTGAACAAGTGAGCCACCAGTATCTTAACACTTTCCACTTTATCTCTTAGCTCATGTCTTGTAAGTGTCAGCAGAATAGATTTTCTATCATGGCAGTGCATGTCACCCAATTTAACGTAAGAGCTCTTGGGGAGGGAGGGCAGGAGGAAAGCCAGTGGTTTCAATGATTTAATTTCTGAGAAATGTGTGGATAATGGAGTTAACAGAGACATGGGTATCCAATCATGACACTTTGTCCTTGGTCAAGACCTCCACATTCAGTGATATATTATATTATCCACGTCAGTATTTTCTCTTTTATTTTTTCTTCTTTATCATGTTCCTTTAAGCACACACGGTATTGTGGCTTTTTATTATCTCTCACAACTCTCACTGAATTATAGTTCTCCAAACTCAGAGTATTTTTTTAAAATGTAGTCCAACTAAATGAGACATCCCTTGCACATTATTTGAAATTTATTTTCTTTTCACCAGTCATTTATGACTTTAGAACATTTTCTTTACTCTCTGTATTACTGCTTTGCAAGAGTGATGCTGTTGTTAAGACTGAGCTGCAACTTCTGTCCTAAACCTACTTTCATTCATTTGTAGCTTTCCCCAAAACTTTTGAACTGAAGTTTTTAATGCTTAGTCTCTTATTCTGAAGTGAATTTTTAATTGAAATTTCATAAGCATCATCTATTCATCCATTTTTGAGTTATCCAACATGAAATGGATGCATTTTCAGCAATTAAGACATTTACAGATGTTTCTTTCGGACTCTGATAAATGAAAAACTGCTTTGTTTTAACACACACAAAGATCTCTGATTACGGAATAGTGCCTTTGCCAATTATTTGAAATAGTTTTGAAATAAAGTTCCACGTGACAAGTATTGATAGATAACTTATTGAAATAGAAGTGATGAGAAAAGCTTTGCACAGCACAATTGCTCCCATTTTACAACATTTTAAACAGATGATTTATTTTCTGTAATTACATTTAATTACAGTTTTTTAAATAAATCAAATTATCTGTAAACCTTTTAACACTATTTTTTGCTGCTCAATGAGTCCACACCTGCCTCATTCATTGCACACCATCCAGTCTATCTCAATTTTATTTAGAATACCTAGTAATATGATATTGTACTATATTAAGTACTAGCGAAAGTACCCGGCGTTGCTCGGGTCAGTCGGAGGTGGGGAGGGGGCAGACAGCTGAGCGAGTGCGGGGTCCGTTGGATGGGGGCAGAGAGCAAACCTGACACCCCCACCTCACCCCCCTGACCAACCCCGACACCCCCACCTCACTTACCCCTCGACCAACCCCGACTCACATTTTCACCCCCCCACCCAAACCCAACACCCCCATGTCTCCCCCCTACCAACCCCAACACCCCCTGACCAACACCCACACCTCACCCCCCGTAGACCAAACCTGACACACCCACCTCACTTCACCCCCCAACCAAACCCGACACCCCTACCTACCACCACAAACAAACCCGACACCCACACCTCACTTACCCCCCCACCAAACCCAACACCCCCACCTTACCCCCCCACCAAACCCAACACCCCCTGACCAACCCCAACAACCACACCTAATCCCTCACCCACCCCGACACCTTCCCACCTCCCCAGACCAAACCCAACACCCCCGGCTCACTTACCCCCCGACCAAACCCGACACCCCCGGCTCACTTACCCCCCGACCAAACCCGACACCCCCACCTCACCCCCCCCGACCAAACCCGACACCCCCACCTCACCCCCCCCGACCAAACCCGACACCCCCACCTCACCCCCCCGACCAAACCCGACACCCCTACCTCACCCCCCCGACCAAACCCGACACCCCTACCTCACTTACCCTCCGACCAAACCCAACTTGGGTCCGTCGCAGGTGGGGAGGGGGGAGAGAGCTGAGGGATTCCGGGGTCCATCGGAGGGGGGGAGGGGGTACAGAGCTGAGGGATTCTGGGGTTCTGTTGGAGGGGGGAGGGGCAGAGAGCTGAGCGAGTGCGGTGTCTGTTGGAGGGGGTATTATGACATCATAACTATGTCACAGAGAACAGCAGCTGGCCTTTAAAGAATTTCACCCCTGGGGGGCGTCAGAGGTGAGATTTGAAAAATTTTCAACTCTTACGGTCATTACGACCCCAAGACCTCTAACTGTACCAAATTTCAAGTCTCTAGCTCAAACGGTGTGGAAGGAGTAAGCATACACCCATACATACATACATACATATACGCACGCACGCATACACCATTTGACTTTTATAACCTGTATACTGAGGACCAAATTTTCCTCTTAACCTGATGTAAATGCAAAGGAAATCCATGGTCTGCAATTGATTTACTCTACCTACACAATTTTAATTGCAAACTGAGGGTAGAATGATGATCCTTTGCTCAAAGACCTGATAAGAAATTGCTCATAGCTGCTATACCCTGGGAAAGAACTGTTATTCAGAAAGTCACAGTCACAGTCCCTTGCTTCTGGGAGAAAATTTACTGCAGTCTTTTACAAGGTGTAAATTACCTCCCAGTTATGCTAACTCAGCTCTCTTCCAGCAAAGGCTCCATATCTGCCCTTCACTGTTTGCTTGCTCGCAAGTGGGAATAGCCATCTCATGAAGCCTACTTTCCAATCCAAGCAAATACCACACAGTGGGGTGGAGGGACTCCCTTACTTTAATACATGACAAGTGACCCAATGTGAAGCATGGATCTTTTTTCATTCACTGTTCACCATCCAATCTGGACAGTAAATGAGAAAATAACAATATGGGGCCATGAAATTAAATATATTGTAACATATGAGTAAGGGTTACTAGGGTTGCAGAAGTAACCTTTACTTTGTATTAGAATTCCAGTATGTTATTTAGGGCTTCTTGTACTGAAAGATCCTTGTTCCCTGTAGCGGGGCAGTTACCCAGCTACTAGGAACAAAGGTTAAAGGCAGCTGAGGTAGGCTGCTTTGGGGAGGCAGTCATAGTTGTGGACACATCCAATCAGGCCACAGTTGGCCCTAATATAAGGGCTAAGGGAGGAGCTGGGGCAGTCTCTCTCCAGCCTTGGAGAGAGGTGGAGGTTGTTGTCTGGGGGCACAGGGTGCCTAAAGCAGAGCAGTTCTGGGGAAAGACAAGAGGAGCCGGGGAGCTGCAGCTTGGAAACTCCTCAGGCTGAGGCCTTGTTAAAGGCCTAAAGAGGTACTGGGGTTGCAGAGGTGCATCCTGGGACTAGGCAGAGGCAGCTGGTCCAACCCCCTGGCCAATGATGAGTGTCTCTTACTTACTGCAGTTTGCCCCAAAGAAAGGGGGCTAGGTGAGGACTGGCAGTACCACTGAGGCAAGGGCATATGGGGAAGAGTTCCCCTGGGAAAGGAGATCCAGAGTGCAGGGGCACTGCATTGGGACAGCAACCCCAGGTAAGGGGCACCGCGGTCCAGGAGGGACACAGGGACCTGAGGCAGGAGAGACACTGGCCAGCAGGAGGCGCTCTGAGTGCTGGAACTGACCAGCAGGAGGCACTGCGTCAGCGAGTCAGCAATCTGCTACATTCCCTCAAATACAATGGTACTCCTGAAGGAGTCTCATGTCATGGAAAATTTGAGGTGGGGGGATGTGCACCAGTACAGGAAGCCACAGTTCTGGCATTGATTTTACAATGTCTGTAACAATCTGCTTGGCGGTGTTCAGAGTCAACAAGTGATTGTGGGAGCTCTGTGTCCAGACAGGTGAGCTGCATTCGGTGGTAGAGTACACAAAGGTCAGTGAAGAGGTCCATAAAATTTTTAAATTGGGGTCCCCAGATTGTTCCTGCCCATATCTGGGTGAGGCTTATATGCATCTGTATTTTGTCAGGGATGTTTTTCAGGTATTGGTTGTTTGTGAGTTCATGGGCTTCTTCCATCAATGTCTGCTTTCAACTACTTGATCGTTCAACTCACTGAGGAACTTGATCCATTAGCATGCCAGAGATAGGGCTGGCCCCTTTGCCTCTTACCACCAAGTCCTCAAGAAAGGGTGTGAGTACGTAATTCTAAGAGTATGTAATGCAAAGAATGCTACCACAGATAACCCTGATATTTTATTATCTCCACATTTTTATGTGGCTTGGGTCCTTTCTGGCTTTGTTCATTATTTTAATAAAGATCTTAAAGGTTTTACTTTGGCCTCAGTGTGAGTGTCCCTGTCATCCACCCTGAGACTCCTCACAAGATATCAAACTCTGTAGTGCTAACTCTGTGTTGCTTGATTCTGGGGTAAGAACCTTATCACAGTCAGATAAGGTTCACAGTGGCTATCAACACACACATTAACAACCTTAAAAAGGGTCAGGGAGCACAATCTTGGTAACGTTCTACACAATCTCCTTCTTAGGGAATGCACAGCATGCTTCAGGTGGCACATGACCAGGATTCATCACCGAATTTGGTCCGCTGGTTGGAGCCTTTAGCTTCCCCAACTCGTGCTGGGTACTGATAGGGAGTGCGACATGAACGCTGCTCCATGCCCGTCTCTGCACAGTCAGCCTCAATCAGTGATAATCCACATTGGGATTGAAGTCCCAGTAAATAGGTCATTGCCCAACCCATGATTGAACATTCAAAAGGCAAACTGGTCAGGATTCATTGCCGCAATTCAGGACACCACCAATGTGATTCCACTGAACCCAAAAATTTCAATCGCTTCACCTAGCTCGTTCAAATAACTGCATCAAAAAACATCTCCAGTGGCTATTGAAAAAGATACATTCCATTCTAAAAACAAAAAATAGGCTATTAAAAGACTACCAAATGTCTGGAGACCTGAACATTGCAAATTCCTTATGAGAATCACTGAAATTAGCATGCTATCGAAGATAGAACAAGATGATTAAAGCTCTGGACTTTACTCATTCCAGCTGCAAAGTTTAGCTATTATTGCATCAGCAGAGGGCTGCAAACCCACTGAAAATTCAAAATCCTGAAGTAGCAGCTGATGCAATGACAAGAATGCTTCTTATGAACTCAAAATCAGTAGAGGACAAATCTACTAAGTAGAAATCTACAAAGTGCCCAAACAAATAGTTGGTTCACTTCCTACTTCCTCCCCAACCATTGACCATCATGGTTGAAGAGATAAACAAAGATCTCTCACTTGGGAAAGCTGTAGGACATGATGGTGTCTTTCCAGAATTTTTAAAAACCTCAGAGCTAAGGGACAGAAATGGTAGGCGATGATGTTCTCTGATATCCATTACTCAGGGTTTGTCCAGGGGATTTGGTGAGAATCTATGGCCATTGCTAAGACCAAGAACCCACCAGTAATCCATCACTGTATTGACCCATATCACTTCTCCGCATGTGGTACAAGCTCAGGGAAAGAATATTACTGGCAAGGATTATGTGGGTTATGGAAGCAATGTTACCAAATGAACAAGTGATTTTCCAACCGAACTGCAATGGACCGACCATCTATTAACCTTAACACCACACACTGGGGGTGGGAATTCCAGTGAAAACTTAAGACCAGGGCAGCTTTCTTAGATTTATCTGCCACCTGTGACACTGTATGGAGGAATGGCCTTCTCCTGAAAACCAGCAAAATTATCCTATGCAATGCAATGATAAAGTTATTCCGAGAAGTTCTGACCAATTGTAGTTCATGTGTTCCTTAATGACCAGGTCACCAAGCCGTGCACTATCAATGATGGCCTGCCACAGGGATCAATTCTAACATCAATCCCGTTCAACATTTACAACAATCTAGAGAAACTGTTCAGGGATTTCTCTGATCAACCAATGGAAAATTGCCGGAATCTGGCCAGTGCTTTCAATGTGTTCCATGGGACTGCGCTTGCTTTTCTAAAGGTGATGTTATGGAAAAGCTTCATATTATTGCTTCTCTGAAATGAGTTTTCATAGATAATACATTTGTACAAACAGCTGTTGGGGGTTATCAGTCTATCTAGCTACCCCCTGCCCCCTACCCTTCCTCTGGGCAGTAGTCATTCTCTCAGGTTCCACTTGATACCCTATTGTCTGTCCGGGTGCTAACTACTTGGAATTCAGCTAAGTATTTAACACATTCTTTATTACGGATGTGAGGCTACAGGCACAGGAGCTCTACTTCAAGCCGAGTCACGGTGGAATAACTTGACCAGCAGATAGCTCCAAAGAACAGGTAACAGCACACCGTACATATAAACAAAATAATCAATTAAACACAGCGTCTGAGCTTTGCTGGGTAATAAGTTAACAACATATCTTGACTGGTTAAGTACACAGGTACCTGTCACATGAATTATAACCATAAACAAGATTCTGAGACCAGGAGTCCCCTCTATGTGCATGCAGACCCACAAAGGTCACACAGCAGACACCTTGACTGACAGATACTTACTCTGTTGGACACATCCTGGTAGCATAGGCTACAACTGTTAGTACTCTTTACATCTTAATTTGCAGAGTGGATTCAGGCCCTGGTTCTCCACTCTGTCTTGTGCAGTCATTTACAGGAGTATAAAGTAGATGCAGAACAAGACTAGATCAGAATTGCTAGACTGTAGAAAACAATGCTCGCTCTGGGACCTGTTATATATATTTATTTATAGGAGCTGCTGCCTCTATGAGCCTTCTGATTATTTTTAAGTTCTTCTGAAACTGACCCATTGGTTATTCCAAAAATTAAGCCAGAGATATAGGAGGACATCCTTTTAATTCCTGTGCATTCAGAACTTTGAATTTATCCTGGCTAAACCATGATGTGAAGTCAACAGACTCATTCTAATCTTAAATCTTATCATTCCAATCCTGCTTTTTTATTCAATCTTTTCTCATTGATTAAGCAGCTCTTGCATTTTATAATAATGCAATAATACAATAGTGTGAATCCAAAGTCCCTGAGAATGCCTCCACATGAAAGGCTCCATATAAGCCTACTTTGATTTTATTTATTTATTTTGCATATATAAATAATCTTCAGCATTCAACTTGTGTTTTGGATTCTTTGTCAAATGTGAAAAGGTTTTAGATGATTGCACAAATAAGCCTGTTACATAATTGGGATCCTGTCTTTGGTCTCCTCCAATCCCAGAAAACACATTTTTAGCTGACTGCATTATTGTCTCATCTCCTATGGCTCAATGATGTACATCTTGGTCCATAGCAAAATCCCACCACTTTATCACCACTTATGTTAATTTACAAATCCGTTTTTATTTGCCTTATCTATTTTTAAAATGTAGTCAGTTTACAAGGACATTACATGAGTGGGGAGAGCCTCAGATGTTCCCTATGTTCCCAAAGGAGTCCTTTATGACTGGAGTTTCTTTTCTTTTTTCTCCTTTCTCTTCTGATTTTAGAAATGGGTGGCTGGATCAGGGATACACATTCATCAGGCAGGCAGGGCTTGGTTTCATGTACAAACAGAATCTATTGGAGCTTCCTGGAATCAGATTTTATCCCCTTTCTTTACTGATATTACACCCAACATCCTAATTGACTGACCATATGGTGACACCTCTCTCCATCAGGGGTGATCTGCGGTGTTTCCGCATCCACCCAGTGAAGTTTCTCTTCATGAAAGAGGCTGAGCCTGCAATTGCAGACAGCCTTATGTGCCACTTAAACCTTGACTTCAGACTTCATTCATATCATGTAATACAGTGGCTGAGCTATAGAAGACCTCTCTGACTCGGTCTCCTTTCCTCCAGACATCTCTCTGAATACCCTGTTTCACTGGCTTGGAGTAGGCAGAACGGAGGGGATTGAGAGATCTCTCTGCTCACTAGATCACTGTTTATAAGGCAAGTCACTTCTCCTTTCTACGCCTCTTTTCCAAATCTGTAAAATAAATGCTTGAGGTGATCTACTGGAAGCTACAAACACTGTATATCATGCTCACCTTCACATTTCATCTACATTTCCCCCATTTTACAGATGGAGAAACTGAAACAGCAGGTTGAGCACCCAGAACTCCTAATTAAGCCAGTGGCAAATTGGAGTGTTAAGCACTTCTAAAAATCGGATCCCAAATGACTTTTCAGGAGAGCACTGTGGTCTAATTGCCTAGGTAAAGGACTGAGATTCAAGAAACAGGCCTAAAACCAAAATTAAAAGATGATTTGAATCCACGTCCCATTTTATTTCAACTTTCCAACTTAAAAATGGATCAACATAAGTGGTGCCAGAAATGGATAAAGTGGATCTATTTTTCTTTTGGAAAAAGCAAACAGGATGGATTCAGAAACAGATCCAGTTTATTGCCTCCTGCCCCAGTACCTGTACATGCACAAACACAGTACTGGATAACTGGTTCCAGTTTTGATTTATCACTTCTAGCAATAATTAGACTGAATCATGGTCTCTCCTAACTCAACTTTCCTGACCAGTGTGAACATAATGTTATCCCCCTTAGATCCATGTCAGAACTTTGTTGTAAAATCATGTTACAGATCAGAAAGGTTGTTAGCCCGTATACATTTGACTGGCACAATTATCAGGCAACCCTCATCCGTGCTCCCCACCTCGCCAAAAAAGCCTTCCCACACTGTTTAGGGAAACTATACCAGGCTAGCACTATTTCAGCCATAATATAAACAGGGTCACAGAGACACTCATTTGTTTTCTGCTGCCATTCTATCATATAATTCTCTGTGCAGTTGGGAGGTAAAAGAAAAAAAAAAGGTATTCTTAGACATACTGAACTGAGTATAAGTAATTGATTTGTTCTCCTTATATAAACGATTTGTTTTGCTTTTTCTAGCAATAAGAACTAATATGGTCCCTGTTGTTAATAACGGAAACCTTCTCCAGATTGCTTTATCCAGTCACTGCTGACATTTGAATTTCATATCTGTCACAAGATCAATGAATTGCAATACTGCAAGGCATAGCTATTGGAAATGAGGTTTTGTCAGTGGTATGGCATGTTAATTTCAGTGTGTTATTATAGGATAAGGGCGTTATTTAAACTCATCAGTATTCTATCACATGTTAAAGACTCCTATGTTTTTACCTATCATTACAAACCATGTTAGACATTACCAGAAAAACAACAACAGAATTTCAGTCATTCTATGAAAGCTTGTCATATTTTAGCAATGAAACAACTTGCTTACCCACTGAAGCATAATGTGTCAACAAGATGGAATTCCACTTTCTAGAGGCTAGAGTACCCACTCAATAGAAGAAAGCAATACATGATTACTGCCTAGAGCTTGTGGCATAATGCTAGCAACTCAGCATTTAGCAATAATGGAAAATGTCTGTCTCATTTTCATTCCCCTTGAAAAAAGTCACACTATGATGTCCTGAAACACTTCTGCTGTGAGTCAGCTCCTTAATCTCAACAATATCCTCAAACATTACCTTGTCCATGATAATATATTTATGGCGGATCTTCTTAAAAGCACAGATGTAATAAAATGTAGGAAAAGAACAGAAATATGAACTATAATAATGAAGAGTGGCCCTTCAATTTTAGTAGTAGATATTGGCTGTCTTCCTGATTTCCACTTTAAAGTTTCACAAATGACGTATAAGTTTTAAGGTCTTTTTGCTGCATTTTATAATGTTTCTTTTGTTTTTCACAAACCCAATGCTTCTCCCTCTCAGATCATATCTAGAGTAGCAGGCTCTACTATCACTTTTTTCCTCACCTTAAAACCGAGGCAAAGTTTCAGATTGTTGCACACATGGTTCTTTGTTACTCATTATCTTTTACTCATCTGATTAGAAAGCTTAGTAGTTTGGAAAAAAATCCATTTTATGTGGCTTGCAAGTATTTTTTCTGAAATACCAAAAATAGATTTGATGGTCTTTATATTTTTAAATATCTTTAAAAATGTCTAATTTTACATGCCCACTAAGGAAGTATAAAGGCGCATGTGATTTAACTGAACAGCTCTCTGTCTGCAAAGAAAGTCTTCTACCTTAGGCAGATTTTAAATCATTCTTGACATGGTACTGCATATGAAACACTGTCCTAAAATCAGATGGCTTAAGTATGGTAGGTTCCCCACAAATAAGAAGCATGCTGACCAGTGAAATGAATTGCATTTGTACTGAATTTTGTCAAATAGAATACTTCTAAGTGACAGCTATATGAACTCAAAGCTGTTTTCTACTACCTGCATTTGTATTTTGTTGCTTTGTACGTTGTATTTTGACACTATTATACTTAACATTAGAGTTGGTTGGAAATTTTCCAATGGAACAGTTTCCTAACCGAAAGTGCGGGGAATGTGTTGACTTAGTCAAAACTTTCAAAATAAACCAGGCAAGCAGGAAGGCAGACTGCCCAGTGTCCCACCAGACGGCCAGCAAGGAGGCAAATTGCCTGGCTCATGGCTCCCCAGCTGCCTTCCTGGAAGGCTGCCAGGTTTCCTGGGCCCTGAGAGTCCTCAGAGAATACACTGCAAATAATGTACAGACTATTTTGATTGCTTTTGGTGTATGCTTCCTTAACTGTGGAAAAATAATTAAAGAGCAACTAAACAGAATAAAAAGAACTGATATATGCAGTACATAGCCTTAGCTATTTTGGCCTATGGAAAAGGAATACTAATAATAAGACATTGTACTTGAATATAATTTACTAGCATAAGTGCCCGGTGCTGCTCGGGTCAGTCGGAGGTGGGGAGGTGGCAGACAGCTGACACCCCCTGACCAAAGCCAACACCCACACCTCACCCCTCACCCACCCCGACACCTTCCCACCCCCGAAACCCGAAACCCCCACCTCACCCCCTGACCGAATCCGACACCCCCACCTCACTTACCGTCCCACCAAACCCAACTGGGATCCGTCGCAGGGGAGGAGGGGGCCCAGAGCCGAGGGATTCCGGGGACCTTCGCAGGTTGGGGGGGCACAGGGCTGATGTAGTCCGGGGTTCCGTTGGGGAGGTGGGAGGGGCAGAGAACTGAGGGATCTCCGGGGTTCCGTTGGGGAGGTGGGAGGGGCAGAGAACTGAGGGATCTCCGGGGTTCCGTTGGGAGGGGGGAGGGGTGAGCTGAGCGAGTGAGGTGTCTGTTGGAGGGGGGTATTATGACATCATCACCACCTAACCGCCCAGTTGATGTGATTGGCCCTGAAAGACTTTCACCCCTGGGGGGCGTCAGAGGTGAGATCCGAAAATTTTTCGACCCTTACCAGCATCTAGACCCCAAGACCCCTCACTGTACCAAAATTCAAGTCTCTGGCTCAAACGGTGCGGGAGGACTTCGCAGTCATACGTACATACATACATACATACACACATACATACATACATACACCACTTGACTTTTATATATATAGATTTTTCAGTGAATACTTGCAGTCCTGTAGTCTTAAAATTCCTCCTGCCCTGTGGGAAGGAAATGTATTTTTTGCAAGAATTTGTTATTAAGTTATCTACTGAAAAATTGAGGGAATTTTAAGACTCAACTTGTGTACTGTCATTTCAAGTGTACAGTATTTCTTGTGTCACTAGTAACAGGTTACTTGGTAAGATGGAGATTCTCACTTGTTGATTCTGTAATCAGCTGGGGGGGGGCAGGAGGAAGGGCTACAAAGGTACACATTATTATTCTCTGATCCTATAGCCATTTATACTGCCAGCCCAGTGCCTATCATTGTTTAGAGCGGCTTTAGGGCTGGCTGGCTCTGGCCACAAGTAGAAAGGTCTGCTACCAAGGATCACTGGAGCACAGTCGTCCTCTGGCAACATACCCTTGCTCTTAACCATGCCCCCAATATATACGCTACACCAAGGTGGAGATGGAGAGAGAGTGGCTTAAATTATAGCCATGCTGGCTCTACAAGGATTTCCCCTCCATTCTAAGGGAATCCCTGTCTGGCTGGATCTGCTGTATTTACACACCTTTTTTGCTGTTGGAGTGCAAAGAGACCATATCTTACGAGAGAATCTGAAAAGTCTCTTCTAGTTCTCACTATGATAAATTAAGATTAGTGGTGTGAATTATTCAGGTGTGTGGACTGTATATATATATACTAAAGCATCCATTTTAATAAGCAAGTAATATACTTTTACTTGGAGCTCAGTTCTAACCTCAGCAGGTTCTCTGTGTTTAACGCCAAGCATTTCTTTGATATATAAGAAGTAATATCCTAGGATAGTAGAAAACAAGACAAAGATGTTTTATTTATAGAGCTTTCATGGACCTTGATTACCACAGCTTTTCCTGTATCCAGGCCAGTTGGTACAATCTGTAGTGTCTTTCATATTTTGTTGCTGTTTTGTTGTATTAAATATGTCAACATTTTACATCTGAGCAATAAAAGTGGAGAGATAGGTCTGTTGAATAGCAATGAAAGCAGAATAACAGTGCATAATGCTAATACCTTGGGAAATTAATTAATATTTTATGAGTAATAAAAAAAAAGTGTGAAGGATTAGCCAAGACTGAAGGTCAATCAGTGGCACCACTACATATGGAGCACTGTTCATAGCTGAGAAAAAGAATTCTCCATAATGCTCCTCCAGTCAAAAATAAACCTCTCCAGATTCACATTGCTCTTCTTATTTATTTTAAAAGGATCGAAGCCTGATTGTAATGGACGTTGTACAGAAGCATATTAAAAGACAGTTAATACCTTCTCTCTTAGAATATACAAACAGCCAACCATTTGTCTTATGGCCCTCGTTTGAACTTGTAAATTGTTGTATATATGGTATACTACTATCTGCAAAGATGCCAAAAGTTTGTCTTTCTTCCACAGTGGTAAAGAAAACTTCAGAATCAGGACCACAGATCAGAAATCAGGTAGCTTATAGACATGTAAACTACACCCGGAGGTCCTGAAGTCATGGCAGAGAATATATCACATGATTCCTGCCATGGAGGTTTTGCAGAAAAAAAAATCTTCTCTAAGGACTTTCTTTTTCTGCAGGGTCAGAGAGGGAATTGGAGCCACAAATTTCTGCCCTGTTCTCTCATGCTTGGGTGTGGATTTTGGGGGAGTGTCCAGAGTGTGGTTCACAAACTGGGCTAATATCCAATCCAATAACCCAATCTAATCACCCAAAACAACCAGTCAGGTAAAATTCAGGTCTGATAATCTGGTCAGTAGCTACTAAAGCAGAGAGTCCTTCAAAGAAAACATAACAGCTTGCTAAACAGGTCAATATGGATAGCCTTTAAATTAGGTATATTTTATTTAAAGAGCAACTGCAAATTCAAAATGTTGAAGAATCAAGCTACAGAATGCAGTTTGATTTTTATCACTTTAAGGTAGAGAGTAGAGCAAAAAATTATCCATGATTTTATTAGGGCTGTCAAGCAACTAAAAAAATTAATTGTGATTTATCACACTTTTAAGTAATAATAGAATACCATGTATTTAAATAGTTTTGGATGTTTTCTAAATTTTCAAATATATTGATTTCAATTACAACACAGAATACAAAATGTACAGTACTCACTATATACTTATTTTTTATTACAAATATTTGCACTGTAAAAAACAAAAGAAATAGTATATTTCAATTCACCCGATACAAGTACTGTAGTGCAATCTCTTTATCATGGAAGTTGAACTTAAAAATGTAGAATTATGTACAAAAAATAACTGCATTCAAAACTAAAACAATGTAAAACAAGTTCACTCAGTTCTACTTCAGCCAGTCATTCAGACAAACAAGTTTGGTTACATTTGTAGGAGATAATGCTGCTTGCTTCTTGTTTACAATGTCACCTGAAAGTGAAAGCAGGAATTTGCATGGCACAGTCATAGCTGGCATTACAAGATATTTACATGCCAGATGCACTAAATATTCATATGTCTCTTCATACTTCAACCACCATTCCAGAGGACATATATACATTCTAATGACAGGTTCTGCTCAATAATGGTCCAAAGCAGAGCAGACTGATGCATGTTCATTTCAATCATCTGAGTCAGATGCCACCAGCAGAAGGCTGATGTTCTTTTTTGGTGGTTCAGGTTCTGTAGTTTCCACATCGGAGTGTTTCTCTTTTAAGACGTCTGAAAGCATGCTCCACACCTCATCCCTATCAGATTTTGGAAGGCACTTCAGATTCTTAAATATTGAGTCGAGTGCTGTAGCTATTTTAAGAAATCTCACATTTTTTTGTGTTTTTTTGCGTTTTGTCAGATCTGCTGTGAAACTGTTCTTAAAACTAACATGTGCTGTGTCATCAACTGAAACTGCTATAACATGAAACATATGGCAGAATGCGGATAAAGGAAACATACAATTCTCTGACAAGGAGTTCAGCCACAAATTTAATTAATGCACTATTTTTTTTTTAACAAACATCAGCATGGAAACATGTCCTCTGGAATGGTGGTTGAAGCATGAAGGAGCATACGAATGTTTAACATATCTTTCACATAAATATCTTGCGACATCAGCTACAAAAGTGCCATCCAAACACCTGTTCTCACTTTTAGGTGACATTGTATAAATAAGAAACAGGCAGCAGTATCTCCCGTAAATGTAAACAAATTTGTTTGTCTTAGCGATTGGTTGAACAAGAAGTAGGACTGAGTGGACTTACAGGCTCTAGAGCTTTACATTGTTTTGTCTTTCAGTGCAGTTATGTAACAAAAACAAATCTTCATTTGTAAGTTGCAATTTCATGATAAAGAGACTCCACTTCATTACTTGTATGAGGTGAACTGAAAAATACTATTTATTTTGTTTACAAATATTTGCACTATAAAAATGATAATCAAAAATAGCAGTGGCAACATCAAAACTGCAGTAAAAAGTACATTTTCCACCACAAAAAGACAACAGCAACAGCATGTTGCTATTTTATAAATATATATATTTTTTCTCTCCTTCCACTGCCTGCATGGATTTAGTAATAATATCAGGCACAGGAGGACTCCCTTGGTACCAGCATCAGTTAGTCACTTCAACCTATCATTTATAAGGCCCTTTGTGTTTAGAACTTTTCCCCCTCCAGACCTTTTCTTTTAAGATACGGTGGTAATTTTATTCAAGAAAATGACTGATTTGCCTGGTCTGACCTCTTAGCACAACATATTTCAAATACTGCTTATTTTATTCTCCTAAAAATACCATTCATCCTGCACATTCCTAGTTAAAAACAGGTTTTATGAGACAATAAAGCACAGAGGTTTCTGCATTAATCTTCATTATGTTTCTTAAAATACTCACACAAACAATGTCACTGAGGTATCATTGACTGGTCATTCTCTCTCCCTTCATTCCCCTCTCTAATTAAGAAGGGTGGTACTAATACAATAATAAATGGTTTCCACTAGATCTTATTCAGTTTTGCTGAGTGCTGGGAGAAAAGAGTCAAAGCTCCTGGCTTGTCATTTGCACAGTTCAACTGCTCACTGTAACTACTTAGATCAGCAACTTCTCAAACCAATTAAAGCAAAGGATTCTGGGATGAACATACTCTACATGACAAAGTAGTGATTTCTAGGCTCTGGCACTGTATTAAAATTGTTTATTGAAAGCTACTGAATCTCACTGTGGTATGAAGGGTAATTCAGAGTCATCGATGTGAAAGGAAAATCGGGTGGTTTTTTTTAGCTTCTTGTTAAATCCTGCAATCTCAATTGATTCCCAATGAACTATAAGGAAAGTGCAGAGTCTTACCCCACAACCCAGTCCATTGCTTGGCTCACATACTATTTTTCTCACATCTGGTTCAGGAAGCAGGCCAGCACCACATCCTGGAGTGGGACACAGCACTCCACCCATCTGCAGCACACACTCTTCTGCACCATAGCGCTGGTAGCGGTTATACTGCAAGGCAAAATACATGTATTGTAGTTCAAAGAGATGGGGAGGGAAGAAGGGGGGAAGGGATGCCACACTTTCTTGCTCCAGTTTATCTTGCTCAAAGAAGTCAGCAGTTACGATGTTTCATTTACACAGTAACTTCAGGTTATTTGTCAGATGTTTGGGGGCATCAAGGTACTGCCACATTGTTTCAGTAAACAGGGTAAATGCCACAATGCTTCATTCCACATTAGATACAAATTGGGGGGAGGAAATCAAAGAGCTATAGCCAGAAATTAACAGTATGAGTCAGAGCCAAAAGTATCCCACAATTACACAAGACAACTTTCTTTTAAAAAACATATTCCAGGTAGACAAACTGAGCCACAAAAATCTTTCTGTGGGTAACAATTTATTTTAATTTCATGCACTGGTGTTTGTTTCTCATTGTAGTGTCAGTGTTTCACAGGCATTCATTAAGTAGCCTCACAACACTGGGAAGGGAAGCATCTCCATTTTACAGATGGAGACACCAGAAAGTTAAGTAACCTATCCCAGTCTACATAGGAATTCTGTGTCAGAGTCAGAAATAAAACCCAAATCATATGAGACCTAGCCCAGTGACTTAGCCATGACACCACTCTTCTGTATCTCTAAGGAAGATGTATAAATTGGAGCACCTCGGCCACTTTTAACCAATACCTTACTTCAAGACTGCTTGCAGACTATGGGTGGCAGAAACTGAAATAAAGAAATATAAGGGTCTCTATGGTTTATCATTGGGGTTAACTGCAGCTAGTGAACTTGTTTTTAAACATGACTGTCTTTGTCTACCGTAGGTAGACGAGAAATGACTAAAACATGCAGGGAACATTTTCATCCAAATTTTGAATCTTTGGAAAATTTCGACAAACTCAACTAGTTTTCAAATGTTTTAATCAGCACGTTAGTTAACACATTTAAAAACCACCATTCATTTCAGAGTGTAGACAGACCTTAAGACAGTTAGATGGAACCTGGGTGTTAAAATACAGCCTGTTGGGTTGATCAGTCAGTCCAGCCTTATATATATTTATGTGGCCCTTGGTCTTCCTGACATATGCAGATTGCACAAAAATTCAGCTTTCATTTTAAAAAAAAGTAAGATTCTAGCCTTTGTGGTTGTGAAAAAAACCTTAAAAATGTCACGAGGGTAAAGCAATCCTGGGTTTTCTTCTTGAGTCTACAGAGAGCCTGAAACAATAAAGATGGGTTTGAACTCTATCCACATCAGTAGAGAGTGTCACGTTAATGACACTTTAATGTTCATCATTGCATTGTCAATCACTGCAGAGGGTGAAATGCGGTATTGAAGAAAGGTTCAGAGAGAGGTGAGAATTGATAATTTGCAACTGCAGAGAAGGAAAGTCAGAGCAAAGAACAGAGAGGAAAGACAGGGAAGAAGGACAGAAACAGAAAGGAAGACGGAGAGTAAGGAAGAAAAACAAAGGATAGAAATAACAGTGGTCCAAATGGTGTGCGTATCTTCCCACTGAGTTACAGTGAGTCAGTCGATTAACAAATATGTAACAAATAATAACTAGAAGTTTAGTTAAGCCAATTTCTACCCTTGAACTAGGGCACATGTCTCCATGTCGTCAGTGGGCCTTCTGCTGAAGATGGAGGGTACACACTTCTAAATTAAGGCCTCAGGCCAGAGACCACAACGATAAATGGAGTTTGGCTCTCTCTGCTGAATGAGTTTGGCACTCTGGTGCACATTGAAGGCGCGAGAAGAAGTGTAAATTATACCAACTCACACTTCTGGTCTATACATTTGGTTTTTAGTCACTGGTGTAACTGCAAAAGTATAAGCCCCTACCGTAGGCATGATTCATGCCACTGCAGTAACTGGTCTAGTTTATCCTGGTTTCAAATCAGGATAAGCAAAACAGATACAAATCAGCTTTCATCAGGGAAAATCATGTCTAAAGTAGGGTTTTCATTGATGTAGCTCTACCAGTGGTTGGTAAAACTCCATTGTAGAAAAGCTCTCAGTGAATCTGACCCATTGCACAGTGAATAAATAGGAGAAAAAACTAAAAGGCAAGAGGGAAATGAGTTAAATGAATTTTCTCAGAAGATGGGAAAATGAGATGAGGGTATGCAAATACCACAAAACACAGTGTAAAATTACAGCTTTAATTAAAAGATTCTTAAAATTCTACCCAATATATAACTCATGAAAATTTTGGATTACCAAAAACACAACCACACCAAAACCATGAAAAAATGAAGCAATGTGTCCAAACCCCCATACAGGGAGGATGCAAATGAGCACTTTCACATAAACACAGGGGGGTTCCCAAACACAGGGGGTCTCCCATGCACATTTTGAAGATACAATTTAGGAGGCCCCTCATCATTTTGCAGGAGTTACATGCTACAGTAACACATCCTTTTACACTGTATTTTTTATAATAAATACGAGAGTTTTGAAAGCCACAGTCAAGTTACATAATAGCCATGTTAAAAATAATAATCTTGTATCCTGTTTTATAAAAGCTTTTCCAAACAGTTGGGAAAATCCATAAAAAACCCTCTCTCCTTTATATTGAACAAAGCAAAATACAAAAGCTAACTGTAGAAATATCCCTCTAAAGAAGAATCACTCAGTGTATGAGAGGCATGAGCAAATCAATTGGAAATTGGGGATTAATATCTTATATGCTTTACAGCCTTCTTGTTAGAATGGAATTTGAAGGGGAATTTGAAGCATTTAGAGAGGCATATATGACATGTGTCTGCAAGGTCCCCTTGAACGTGGGGGCTCAACAAGTCAAATGGTGTTTAACATTATTATGCATGAACCCATTTATCCCAGGGTAATGGGATAAATATTTAATGTTGGAATCTATCAATTTTCAACCTAGTTTGTGATTCTTGCAGTAAATATGTTGAGTGCTCTGAGTCATTCTGCTGGGCTTGAACGGAAGTGCTGGTAATCACAGCTGCAAAGCTCTCTGAGCACCTCATTTTTCTTCAGAGTACAGAGTGGACCTGAAGGTGAGGCGGGAGATTGTCTTACCCTGTCTTAAAAGGTAACATTCAATTGTGCTGAATGTTTGATTGTTAGTAGCTTCCTATTATAGACACAAACACCAGCAATACTATAGTTGAGGGTCTGTCAGCATTTCCATTATAAATCCTCAGCTGAAAAGAGAAAATGATCTCCAGTCTCAAACTTGACATAAAAGAAGTCAGCAAGATCCAACCCCCCTTTAATAAAGAAATTTTCATGACAAAAATCAATTCTGTCTTTATAAGTTAGAGGCAGGAAAATGGATCTACAGGGTTCATTGGGAAAAAAACATCATATTTTGTCCAACGAATTTGACATGTTATACTGGTTCAGCACAGAAATCATGCCAAATCATTATACAATTATAGCACTGTCAAGAGTGATTTTCATACCATAAGAAGCCAAACAAATGGATCAATTGGATAACAAAGAAGATCCTACTAAATGCTTTGCACATTCTGCTATCCAGTTACAAACCTGTTTCCAATCCCTAAAGCTCAGATACATTTACAAAGGTATCATTTTCCAATATTTTTCTTTTCTGACTATATGGAAATCAATTAAAGGCCCAGAGATCAACTGAAAATGAAGAAGCAGAATCTGTACAGTGTACTGTCATAACAAAAATATTCTAATACACATTGTAGTCTACGGTTAAAGAACAAAATATCTCACTTTATATTTAGGGTACATTTATAAATAGCTTATAAAGGGTTAATACATAATGAAGAAGTGTTGAAATAATTTGCTATAGAATTCAAGAGGACAACAGATTGCTGTCAGAGGCCAGCCCTAACTGAACTGCCCTCTTGCAGCAGGCCCTGGCATGACCAGTGCACCCATTTCTCCCCTGAGGTCATTCAAAGACTCTACACTAGGCTGCCTTGCTTCAATAGTACCCCCCCAGGGGGGCTGGGTTTATTACAAGAACGCAGTGCAAATAGTTCAAAATTCAAGTCCCAAAACGTAATTTGCACTGGGGTGATAAACAAGTAATCTTTAAAATCACATATCCTCAAGACCATTAATGTAACACAGACCACATTCCAGTGTCTTCCACCACACCTGGATTCTTTGTTGGTCCTCTTCTGTTCCTCTTTTAAGATAGCCCCTGCAGCCCTTCCAGCTGGAGTCAACCTCACTCTTCTTAGCGGGAACCCCCACAGCATCTCTGATGGGTGATCTTCCTCACAAGAGGAGCATCCCTCACTCCTCCTGACCCTCCCTTTGTTTTTCCGGGTCCAGCTCTCCAGGACAGAAATGTCAGCTGCTAAACCTCACCAGTGCTTCCCCTTCCTTCAACCCTTGACTTTGGCACTCTGGCTTAGAGCCAGCAGGCACCTCCCTGTGCTGCTACTCCTCCCATCAGTCTTTTCCACCTATCTGCCCTACCTCTCTGCCTTGGGGATGCCCGCCAGAAAACTCCTCTTGCTGTTCTCCTTTCCTTCAGCCTTCCCCCAAGAAACACCTTCTCTCACCTGCTTCTTTTCCTCACTCTCACTCAGGCAGCTCTGATTCACTGGGTCTCTTAAAGTGCTGAGGTGCTGCTCTACTTCTTAAGTGGCCAAATGGAAGTGCCTGTTCTGGCACGGGAGCTGGATCCACTTCATTTTCTGGGGCCAGCCACCATGTGACAGTTGCATAGAATCATGGGTAAGAACTCTTAACACTTTCTACTTAGCATTATGTGTAACACATAGAACTCATGTCTAACATGTGTACAACAGGTGAAATTTTCATAAGTGCCTATGTGACTTAGGGACCCAAGTTATTTTCAGAAATGATGGACAAAATATGCATGACCATAGGTCTTAAGGTTCCTAAATTGCATAGGCACCTGTGAAAACATTGGCCATCTATTTATCATTTATGAAAACCTTATAAATTATTTATGGATGTATCCTTAATATTAATTGGAACGGAACAAATGATACTTACGATATTTCAGACAGACTTCTGAATGATCTAATGGATTGGGCACTTGACTGGACAGCTACTCAAGAGATCTGGATTCAATTTTTGACTCAGCCACACACTTGGACAACTTTAGGTAAAACACTTGATCTACTCTGCACCTCAATTTTCTATCTGTAAAGTGGAGGTGATATTTCCCTACCACATAGGGATGTCGCAAGGATAAATATCCATTAATAACTGAGAGGTTATCTGGTACTATGGTGATGAGGGCCATATAAACAGAAAGAAATTAAAATTTTCCCAAATAACCATTTAATAATGACACCTGGGCATGGAAGTAATCAACCACAAGACTTCTACCACTGTTAGAAACTAGCTTTAAAAGTAATCTGATGTAAATTGGTGAGGCATTCACTTATTGCTGTGATGAAGGCCACAGAAATATCTGTAAGTAAATAACTGGAGACTACTGATTTTCATGGAAAAAACACTTTTATTGTGTAAATTTCCCAATTAACAGTATTTAAAAACTGCTTAAAATTAGGGTGACCAGATGTCCCATTTTTATAGGGACTCCCATTTTGGGGGGACTTTTTCTTATGTAGGTGCCTATGGCCCCCCCATCCCATTTTTTCACACTTGCTATCTGGTCACTCTCCTCATGCTACAGGAGAACAATCCACTGAGGAGTTCTGGAAGGAGATCAGATCATTCTGGGGATTGGAAAGGGGACATGGTAGTCTATCACTTTTATGACACAGATTTGAATTAAGCAAGGTTGCTAGTAATCACAAAGCTGAGGGTATTTGAAGTTTTTTGGGCATTTAGTATATTTGGAACATTAATGGGCCAATTTACCAAAGCTGAAAGCAATAGTAAGCATAAATGACTAGAAACCAAAATTTAAAAAGTGCGGGTGTTTACAGAAACTGTATTGTTCAAGGACATCTAACTGGATGTCCCAAAAGCTACATTTCCACATAAAAGAAGGTATGCTCACCAAAAAGCCATACTGGTTAAAAGGAGATTTGGAAGTGCTGCTAAAACATAAAACATCAATATATAAAAGGAGGAAAAACAGGGGGAAAAGGGCAATGAATATAAGCTACAAGTTAAAAAATGTAGGTGTCAAGGGAAGCTGAAGGAATCAATGAAATATCAATGGCCAGTAAGATTAAACACAGTAAGATGGCATTTTAAAAACATATTAGGAAAGAAAAACAACAAAAATCCCTAGGTCAGGTATAAGTCCATTGCTAGATGTGGATAGTAAAATTGTAAATAATGCTGTAGAAAAGGCAGAAATGTTCAATAGATATTTCTTTTCTGTATTTGAAATGAATCGGGAGAAAGTATCTATCCCAAATGATGTTGTGGATAGAATAGAACGTTTACCATGTGTGATAAAGTAGTATGAGAGTTAGCAGCTCCTCAAATTAAACATTTTCAGATCCACAGGACTGGATTACTTTCATGTAATTCTTAAAAGAACTACCTGAGGAACTCTCTGAATCACTGTAAATTTTTAAAATAAATCTTGGAAACCTCGGCCAAGGATTGGAGACCTACCAATGCAATTCCAATATTTATAAAGGGTTAAAAGGATAACCCAGGTTAGCCTGATGTTGATTCCGGATAAAATAATGGAAAGGTTACTTTGGGACTCTATCCATAAAGAATTAAAGGTCACAAATAGAATTTTTGCCAATCGGCATAATTTCATGGTAGGTTATGTCTTCTCAAACGAACCTGTTTTCTTTAAAAAAAAAAAAAGAACCAAAAATATCAAAAACCAAGATAACAGGTCTGATTTCTTTTTTTTAAAAAGACAACTGTGGAGATATAGTATATCTTAATTTCTCTAAGGCTTTTGACTTAGAGCTTGCTTCGCTATGGGCTAAATTGGCACTGCTGCGATTGATGCAGCTGCACTGATTTAGGAGGTCTGGTGAAGATGAGATAAATTAATGGGAGAGTACTCTCCTGTTGACGTCAGTACTCTACCTCAATGAGAGATGGAAGCTATGCTGATGGGAGAGCGTCTCCTGATGACAGAGCATAGAGAAACTGTGTTAGGTCGATGTAAACTACTTCAACTTAAATTGCATAACTTACATTGCCTTAACCCTCTAGTCTAAACAAGGCCTTAGTTCCACATGACTTTTTGTGTGAAAAGCTTGCATTATGCGGAATTAACAGGACACACATTATTATATGGTTTAAAAACTGGCTTGCTGACATATCTCGAAATGTAGTGTTAATGGAAAGACATCAAAGAATGGAACAATTTCTTGCAGGGTTTGAGAGGGACTGGTTCTTGGTCGATCAATATTCGATATTTTCATCAATTATCTAGATGATTATATAATATTCTTTGTTGGTAAAATTTGCAGAGGACACATAGATTGGTGCAGTACTAAATAATGAGTAGGACAGGTCTGATCTGAATCACCTGGTGAAATGGTCACAACCCAACAAAATGCAAGATAATATATCTGAGACAAAGAATGAAGGTCTGTAACTACAGAATGGGGGAACGCAATGACCCAGAGAAGGACTTGGGGATCATCATAACCATAAAGTAGCCTAGAATTTATCTTACCTGTAGGGGGTTAAGAAGCTAAGAAAACCTGGTTGGCACCTGACCAAAAGGACCAATGGGGACCGAAGATGCTTTAAAATCTGGGGGAGGGAAGGTTTTTTTTTTCCTGTGTGCCTTTGTGTGGGTCATTTGCTTTGGGGATTTCAAAGGAGCCAGACAGCCTCTTCTTCTCTCCATCTAGTTCTATATCAGTCTCTGAACATCACAAATAGTAAGCAATAGCCAGACAAGGTGTATTAGCTTATATTTGTTTCTCAGTTGTGAATTTCTCATGTTTTAGGGAGATATCCCTGTGTTTTCTCTGTAACTTTGAAACTAAGGAGAAGGGATTCCTCCGTGGGTTTTTCTTTTAATCTTTTGTGACTCTGTAAAGTACTTCCACGCTGATTTTGATAGAGGGAAATTGTTTTATCTTTTTTCTTTAATTAAAATTCTTCTTTTAAGAATCTGACTGATTTTTTCCATTGTGTAGATCCAGGGTTTTGGATCAGGCTCACCTTTAAGGATTGGTGAGGGGTTTATTCTCAAGCCTTTCCGGGGGGGGGGGAGGGGGGAAGGGGAGTGTAGGACTTGGGGGGATTTGAGGGGAATAGGGGGCTCCACATGGCCTTTTCCCTAATTCTTTGTTTACACTTTGTGCTGGCAGCCTATCCACCAGACATAGGAGAAACTTGTGTCTTGGGGAAGTTTTAATCTAAGCTGGTAAAATAAGCTTAGGGGGTCTTTTCATGCAGGTCCCCATATCTGTACCCTAGAGTTCAGAGCGGGGAGGGAACCCCGACAGGGATCATTGAAGATAACCACCTGAAACTGAGCTCTTAGTACAAAGCTGTGGCAAAAAGGGATAAAGCAATTTCTGGATGTATAAAAAAGGGAATATCAAACAGAAGTAGGAAAGTGATTTTGACTCTATACGCAGCATTGGCAAGACCACTGCTAGAATACTATATCCTGTACTGGTGTTCATGTTTCTTGAAAGATGTGGAAATATGGGAGAGAGTTCAAAGGAGGCCACAAAAATGATTCAGGGGCTAGAAAACAAGCCTCAGGATATGAAGCTTAAGGAGCTCGACTTATTCAGCTTACCAAAGAGATGGTTGAGAGGTGATTTGATCACCAGGTACAGGCACTTACACATGGAAATGATATTCACTGAAATGAGGTAGCTTCTAATTTTGCTGACAAACAAGTTTGATTAATCATAAGATTGACTAGCTGGGAGCTGAAGTTAGACCAATACAACCTTGAAATAAAATGCAATTTCCTAGCAGCAAGTTTAACTACATATTGTAATAGTGTAACTCACCATTGCTTGGAGTCTTTGACAAGAATAGATAGCTTTCCAAATGATATGCTTTAATTCAGGCATTGGTCGCACCTCGATCTCTCCTATTCTCTGCCTATGGCACGCAGCAGTTTAGTCTCCTGAGTCTGAAATACTTCTGTCTAATGGAAGTCATTGGACTCAGTAATGGAGTATTAAAGTGAAATCTGATGGTCTGTGTAACCCAGGAGGCTACACTAAATAATCTGATGGTCCCTTCTGGCCTTGATCTCTATGAAAGGTCTATATAACCAACCAAACCTCTGATCAGAAATTTTATTAAGTGTGATGCTTGTTGCCAGTCTCAGGGGTAAAAAAGGCAATGATTTAATGAACCTAAGACTTTTATATTCTTGAAATAGTCCCTTCAGCTCAGGGTAGAAGTACATTGGAAAAGCAGACTACAGAAGCCTCTAGTGCCATTGCCAATGCTGAACTGTATCTAGTTTTAGGCTAAACAGAGACACTTCTAAAGTCCAGTGTGGTTATTTAGCACCTAAATGAAGTCCAGATCATTCCTTCCCAGAAAGACATCTGCAAAAAAGACGAACTTAAGATGCAGTTCCCACCTCATCTTGATGCACAGTTTGGCACTTCTAGACTTAGCAGGGACCTCCTAATGAAGAGGAGCATATAGATGGAGGCTGGAGAATCATATCACCTCTTCCCCCACTTCCCATTCCTTTATGGGATCCACTTGGGTCCCAGAACAGTTCTTGATTTTCTAGCCACCATATATTAGGATTGGTTTTACTTTCACACTAGCGTAAATCCTGTGGCTTCAACAGAGTTACTCCTGATCTACAGGAGAATAAAACTGGGGTAAACAGGGGTCAGAATCTGCTCAACTGTGTTAAGATTTGGAGATTAAGCAAGCCTCTAGTAGCTAGATGCACAAAACCATTCTGAAATATGTTATGGAAACATTACTTACTTGCCATGGCTCTCTAAAATAGCATAAGCAATACTGTAATTCTGTATTTTAAATATTATGTATATTTCTTTTTCTTTCTACGTATCTAAAAACATCTGTTTGCTAGTATGACTCCCAGTGAATTTAGACTAAAGTTTAATGATAGGTAAAAGTAAAGAATTTCTAATATTTAAAAGGTAATTTAATTACTTTTTAAAACTCCAAGTAAGGATGTTTCAGAGGGAAAAAATCCACTTGTTAGAGTCAGGTTGCTTTTACTATTTCCATAAATCAAGTAATCACCTATGTACTTTACATTAAAGCTGCTAGTCTATAGGTGGACTTAGCATTTTAGGTAAATTTTGTCACGTGTTTATAATATATATAAAATGTACACAATACAACTATTTGATACCACAATCCAAAAAATATACGATACTTAGTGTTAATATACTTTAAAAAAATCTATCAGGTATGTAAGTATTATTATAAACAGGAAGAGAGGGAGGAACTGACATTCACACAAATGGAGATGATAGATTAGAATTCAGGAGTTCTTGGCTTTTCCTCATTTGTATAGACCACTCTACATCCCCTGTGTTGTTGGTCACAGTGTTGACTGATGCATGGGGAAGGGTGAAACTATGGTATCACCTCCTCTCTGTTCCCTTTGGGAAGGTAAGCACATAGGCATGGAGAGCAGCAAGGGAACTGTGCTCTGAGTTCCTGGGCTGGAATTCCGCCTGGATCTTGAGGGCCATGAAATGCCAGATAAGGTATCTTGGGATTGTGCAAAAACACAAAGACCAAGGTGAATCTGGCCCTTAAAAACAAGAAAATATTTCAGATAAAAACCAATGATAAGCCCTGTGCAGGATGGATTTGTAGATGAAAAGTGCTGCAAAGGAGGAATTTGAAGGAGACAGTGCAAAATGAAGAAAGAAAGGGAGATTATTTTAAGTTTATGGGACAGCATGAAAGAAGGCATGAAGCTGAGAAAAGGAAATAAAATAAGCAGGAAGGAGAGAAGACTATGAAAAAGTATAGGAAGTGAGGAGTACGTGGGACATGAAAGCAGATATAAGAGGCATGTAGGGCCTTGACAGTAAAGTTCAAGAGATTGGATTTTTTCCCTCCAGTTTAGAGACAAAAAGCCAGTGAAAGGATTTAAGAAATATGATGATGCCCTCTCAGTGACAGAAGAGCAAGATGACTTTAATAGTGAATTTTTACAATTTATGGAAGGAGAAGAGCATATTGGGGAAGGCAGAGGATAAGGTTAGAATAACCCAGGAGAGGCCAAGGTTCAGAAAAGGATTCTAGCTGTAGGTGTAGTTAGGAGAGAACATGTTTTGAATATATTCATAAAGGAGGTGGTGACAATTTGGTGGGAGTAGAGAAAAGTCACTGGTGATGTGACATTGGGACACTGTAAAGCTCATTACATAGTTGATGGGAACAGAGATAAGAGGTGGTAGGGAGGGATAAGGAGTTCAGACATATCTCAGTTTCAGAGAGAAAGTGAGTTTGGGACTGTGGTGACATACACAATGTTTGAGTTGAGAGTCAGATGGAGATCTGAGGCTGAATAGATGAGTGGAGGACAGGTGCTGAGAGGTGGATTTAGAATTCCCTGGCAGAGAAATAGTAGCTGAAGCCAAGGGAATGGATGGAGTCAACAAAGGAAAAGACAAGAGGGGAGAGGACAAACCATGAGGTAGCCAACAGATAGAAAGAGACTTATAATCATGCAAGAGATGAAAATTTGAGGATGAAACCCCATATTAACAAAACAGACCACAGTTTGCTCAGGGTTACCTAAGTATTGGAAAGAGCTGGGCAAATTTTCCACAGCAATTAATTTATGTAATGAATATTGTTTCTTTCTCTGTTTATGAATTTTAAAGGAGCAGCTGACAATTTTCTCAATTTGAAATTTCTAAATTGAAATTATTTGCTAAACAATTTATGTGAGTAATTCTTGCTACATAGACAGTTACAACCACTTTGTTGCAGTACTGTGTATTTGAAAATCAAACTCCAAATTGTTGACTACTTTAAACTGGTCACACACATTTGTTTACTGATTGGATGAATGTAATGGGAGGAGTTCAAAATTCACTTTAATGGGAATATTCTTTAATATACATTTAAAATTCACCGGTTCCACAAATATTCATATCATGAAATTCATTCAATAGTATATGTTATGGAAACATAGTACAAAAGGGGCACAAGCACATTTTCAACAAATTATTTTTAAAATATGAAGGAATGTTTTACTTATGTAAGGGCATGTCTTCACTACCACTTTAAATCGATGTTAACGACGTTAGGTCGAAGTAAACGTGTACCTGTCTTCACATACATGCCCTTAACGTCGATGTAAAGGGCCTTAAAGATCGATCTTGGCACTCCAGCCTAACCAGTGGCATAAGGCTAATCTCGACGTTCCAAGCTCGACCGTGGGCTAGTGAAGACGGAACCCGACATTAATAGCCTCCAGAGGCTGTCCCACAATGCTCCATTCTGACCGCTCTGGACTGCCTCACTACTGCTCCACTGTGACTGCTCTGCACTGCACTCTGAACTCGCTGCTCTGGCCAGGTAGATAAGACCCGGGAACATTTGAATGCCATTTCCTGTTTGGTCAGCGTGGCCAGCTCACCTGAACTGATCAGTCGCCATTCAGAGCAATCAGCACTAGCCGCCATGCAGAGCTCAGCATCACAGGAATCCATGATGAGCTCATCTACCCTGGAAACCAGCCAGAGGAGAAGAGCTCCAGCATGGTCCACTCGTGAGGTGCTGGATCTCATCGCTATCTGGGGAGAGGAATCCGTGATGTTGGAACTACGAAACAACAAACGGAATGCCAACACCTACGGAAGAGTCTCCAAGGCCATGCTGGAAAGGGGCCACAACAGGGACACCACACAGTGCCGCGTGAAAATTAAGGAGCTGCGGCAATCTTTCCAGAAAGCCAAGGAGGCAAACGGGCGATCAGGGGGCGCGCCACGGACATGCAGGTTCTACAATGAACTAAATGCCATAATGGGGGGGCGCCCCCACCACCATCGCGCCGGTGTGCGTGGACTCCACCGATGGGATCATCGTCAGGGAGGAGACTGATTCCGAGGAGGACGAGCATGAAGAAGAAAATCTCACGGAGCAGCAGGAGCCCAGCGGAGAACCCTTGTACCCAGAGAGCCAGGAGCTGTTTGTCACCCTGGAGCCAGTACCCTCCCAAGCCTCCCAGGGGGGTAAGTGTTTCTTTTTTAAGGGATTACATGACGCGTGATTTTGTAAAGGAAGCATTTATTAATGAGTAACTTGCCCTAAGGACTTAGCGTGCTTTCATTGCTGGTCAATTTCTACTCAAAGAGTTTGTCAATATACTCCGGGATTGACCAGAAGTCCTCCGCGGACATTTCAATGAAGCTCTCCAGGAGGTAGCGATGAATCCAGCGCAGCAGATTTCTGGGGAGAGCTGCCTTATCTGGTCCCCCGTGATAGGACACCAACCCACGCCACGAAAGTAGTAGGTTGTCTGGTATCATTGAGCAGGCTAGCATTGCGGCGTATGGACCAGGACTTTGCATGGACTCAAGGAGCATGCGCTCCCTATCTCTCCGAGAAATTCTCAGCAAAGTGATGTCATTCAGGGTTGCCTGTTTGAGATACGGACTGCAATTAGTCGGGAGATAAAGAGTCCCAGCTGCAAAGTTCTCTTTTCTGCTGAGGACCGACGAACCGAGCACCCCCCCCCCCACACACAAACGCTGACCGCCGCCCCCCCCCCCCCAGCCTGTAGCGTTAGCTGGCAGGGAATCCGAGCCGTCTGCACGCGGTCTGAAGAGCCCCAAAAAGACCTTAGCCCTTAGCGAGAGATTTTTTGGCATTTGCTTTGCAGTTTGCGGTTTCAGTGGGAGCCAGCCACGCGGTGGGGGGAAGGGGGCGGGGTTACTCTACAGTATGCAAGCGCCACTTTTAACTTACCATGGCCGGCTGCACGGTGATTTCAGAAGCCGTCTTGGGCTGAGGCACGCATATGTGTCTGAGATGCTCTGAATTTTCTGAGAGCTTGTCAGTCAGTTTTAGGTGTACAACATGACCTTGTACAGAAATCATATCAGGCCTCTGAATACTGAGGTTGCAAATGGCATACTACTCCCATTGTGTACAGTCCGAGACTGCCTCCTAACCTTGAATGTATCTCTCATAACTTTCAAACTTTCTTTTCCCACACTTGCCCACAGATGAACAACAAGTATCTCATAACCCCCCTGCCTCCTCATCACGCCGTGCACCGCAGATAAGAAAGCGTAAAAAGAAAACGCGAACGCGCGATGAGATGTTTACTGAACTCGTGGAGAACTCGCGCGCTGAGGCAGCCCGCCAGACGGACTGGAGGGAAAGAATGATAGAGGCAAGGGATCGAGAGATTCAGGCAAGGGATCGAGAGAGAGAGGCAAGGAAGCGAGAGAGAGAGGCAAGGAAGCGAGAGAGAGAGGCAAGGGATCGAGAGAGAGAGGCAAGGGATCGAGAGAGGCAGGAATGGAGAGCCGCTGAACAAAAGAGGGTAGAACGTGAGGAAAGACGCATGGATGCTTTCCTCCGCATAATGGAGGACCAGAGCGACATGCTGCGATCTCTGGTGGAGCTGCAGCATGACCAAAGACCACCTCTGCAGCCCCTGTGTAACCACCTCCCCCCCTCCCCAACTCCCATAGCTTCCCCACCCAGACGCGGGTTGAGAACACGGGGGGGCAAGCTCCGTGGGCCGCTCCACTCTACCCCACAAGCCAGCAGAAGCAGCAGCAGCAGCAGGCTTACATTCTCGGAACACTTTTGAAAGCTGCTGAGTCTTGCCAACCCCTCCTCTCCACCCCCCCCCTCCTTTGCCCGCTCCTCCCCACTGCGACTGCCGGTTTCCCTCCAGGATACCAGGACAGTGATCCCCTGTATTTGTATTTCCAAGTAACCAATAAAGGAACCATGATTTTTCAAACAGTGATTTTATTTTCTCTGCAAGCATGGGGAGGGAGGAGGGAAAGCATGGGGAGGGGGAAGGTAAAGCATGGGGAGGGGGGAGGGAAAGAGGGTTCAAGGGCAGGAGGCTTACAGCACAGCAAGGGAGCAGATTCTCAAACGCCATCTCGGGCACTCATAAAACTGTCTTTCAAGGCGTCCCTGAGGCGCAGGGCCTCACGGTGGGCTCTTTTACTTTCCCTGCTGTGTGGCTGCTCATAAGTAGCAGAAAGTAAATTTGCCTCTGCCTCCCAGCCCACCATAAACGTTTCCCCCTTGCTCTCACAGATATTGTGGAGCACAGAGCAAGCAGCAATAACAATGGGGATATTTCTCTCGCGGATGTCTGAGCGTATCAGTAAGGAACGCCATCTCCCCTTCAAGCGGCCAAATGCACATTCTACGGCCATTCTGCACTTGCTCAGCCTGTAGTTGAACAGCTCCTGACCCCTGTCCAGGGCTCCTGTGTAGGGCTTCATAAGCCAGGGCATTAGGGGGTAGGCTGGGTCCCCAATGATCACGATCGGCATTTCGACCCCCCCCACGGAAATTTTCTGGTCGGGGAAGAAAGTGCCTTGCTGCAGCTGTCTAAAAACCCTAGAGTTCCTGAACACTCGAGCGTCATGAAGCTTTCCCGGCCACCCCACGTACAGGTTGGTGAAACGTCCCTTGTGGTCAACCACTGCTTGCATGACCATTGAGTAATATCCCTTCCGGTTTCTGTACTCGGCGGCCTCGTGGTCTGGTGCCAGGATAGGGATATGAGTCCCATCTATAGCCCCACCACAGTTAGGGAATCCCATGGCGGCAAAGCCATCTATTGTGGCTTGCAGGTTTCCGAGGTTTATAACCCGGTGTAGCAGCCGCTCGACGATTGCCCTGCTTACTTGCATCACAGCAAAGCCCACTGTAGACCTACCCACCCCAAACTGATTCGCGACTGACCGGTAGCTGTCTGGCGTTGCAAGCTTCCAGAGGGCTATCGCCACTCGCTTCTCCACTGTAAGGGCCGCTCTCATTTTGGTATTCCTGCGCTGGAGGGCCGGGGACAGCAAGTCACAAAGTTCCATGAAGGTGCCCTTTCGCATGCGGAAGTTTCTGAGCCACTGGGAGTCATCCCAGACCCGCAGCACTATGCGGTCCCACCAGTCTGTGCTTGTTTCCCTGGCCCAGAATCGGCGTTCGATGGCATGAGCCTGCCCCATTGCCACCATTTTTGACAGATTGTCAGTCGCCCTACTTGCAAAAACGGCAGTGTCCCTGTCGTCCCCGCTGTGCACGTCAGTGTCCCTGTCGTCCCCGCTGTGCACGTCAGTGTCCCTGTCGTCCCCGCTGTCCTCGTCCATCTCCTCCTCACTGTCATCGGGTTCCAGAAAGCGCGGTTCTCCCCGGATCGCATTCCTCCTCTGCAGACGGTGCAGCAGGAACTCAGCAACCGTGATCGAGGTCCTCACAACAGCCATTACTGCAGCCGTGGTGTCAGCGGGCTCCATGCTTGCAATGCTATGGCGTTAGTTCGGCGGAGAAAGGGCGCGAATTATGGGATGCCTACCCACAGGGCACCGCTTGTAATGGGGGTGGGCGGCGCGGAAAAAGGGCGCGAAATTTGGAAATGCCTACCCACAATGCTGCACTCGAAATGGTGCCTGCTGGGGGATCAGGGAACTGTGGGATAGGTACCCAGAGTGCAACACATGTCATGTCGACGCCTGCAAAAGTTTTGCAGACAGACACTGTCGACTTGCTGTGCTTAGCTGTGCGTAGTGAAGACACACAACATCGACTGTATACCGTCGCGTTCACAAGATCGACATAAAGGAAATCGAACTAATGCTGTAGTGAAGACATACCCTTAAAGATTGTTATGGCAATAACCAGGGTATGGGAAGTCAAGCCTAGTGGCCAGAGCTGGAGACAGCCTGGATTCTAGGCCAGAGAGTGCAAGAGTAAGGCGTCGGAGCAGGGACCTGAAGTAAGTCAGGAAAGCAAGAACTGGGAATAGATGAGGGTCTGGGATAAGGACAGGAATCATAAGCAGGCAGGAATGCAGGGCTCTGGAGCCAGATAATCAGGAGGGGTCCATTGTAGCAGCCAGCCAGGGATGGCTCTGACAACTTCCTGTGTTATTTCCTGGTTTATATAGAGCTCCTCAGCCAATCAGGGTTGTTGGATGTTTCCCACAATTGGGAGTTTCAGTTTAGTGGCCATCTGCAAGCCAGCACTTCACTGGTTCCCTTCTCTGATTTCTCAGGTGAGCTGTTGGGTGCCAACTGTGTCCAAAGGACACATGGGCCTGGGTTCAAAGCTCAAGATCCCTCACAGTTATAAAAAGGAAGGTAAAAAATTGTTCTCCTTAACCACTGAGAACAGGACAATAAGTAATGGGCATAAAGTGCAGCAAGGGAGATGTAGTTATGACAAACTTCCTACCTGTCAGGGTATTTGAGCACTGGCATAAGTTACATAGGGAGGTTGTGAAATCTCTGTCATTTGAGGTTTTTAAGAACAGGTTAGACAAACATCTGTTAGAGATGGTCTCTTAATACTTAGTCTTGCTTCAGTGCTGGGGACTGAACTAGATGATCTGACAAGGTCCCTTCCTGTCCTATATTTGCATGGATTATTTACACACCCCAGCATTCTCTCAGCACTACTGTCACCCCTCATCTAACAAAACAGGGTTCTGTTAAAGCTACCATCCACAGAAAAAGATTGTTCAGATACACACCATCCTGGGGCAGTGCTTCCTCAAAATTCCAACACTTGGGAGGCTCCTTTGCATAAAATCTCCTAATGCACAAAGGAATTTTGCTGAAGGGTGGAGTACCTCCCTGAAGGTTTATTCTGATTCAAGGGATACAACGTCCAAAATGTTCCCAAAGAAAAGACTGTAATGAGTTGCAGCAGCAGCTAATGAGAGATCTGTTAAAATGGATCACTTCACTGTCAAAATATCAAGAAACTGGCCAACACATTATGCAACACAGTCAGAATAGACAATACAGCAGAGAGGTCTAGCTATACATTACTGAGCAGCTCCTTTCCTTGTCACTAGCCTGTCATCTGCTTTCTCTATTCTACGGTATGTCCTGTTGGGGGCACTCAGGTACAGCAGCAGATTTCTCCTGCGTTATTTGTTTTCCTTTTGCCCCTTACATATAGCTATTTTATTCATGAATCACAATATTCCATTTAAACAATTAAACATGTTTTTTCTCTCTCTTAGGGAAAAAAAGAGGAAAGTTTCTCAGAGTCATTAGGAAGAATCCATAACAGTTCCATACAGATTACCAGTAATCTTTCTGTGTTTGTATACTGTAGTGTTTGTCTGAATCGAAGCACACAGTTTCTTTTCTCTAGCTTGTTGCTGAATTGCTTGCCTGATACAGCATTTGGACAGAGCCCACATTAATATTTGCTGCATCTTTAACATATTTTTGTAAGCACCTTGTAATATCATCACTCGTGAACATATTTCCATTTAATCACAGAGAAAGCTAGCCTTACAGGACAAATAGCTGCTCTGTAGGAGACTGACTTTCTTACATTGTTTTATTTTTCAGCGGTTTCTTAGCTAATAAATCTTTCCTCCCAGTCCTCAGCATCTGTCATGTACCTATAATGTGAAGTGGTTAGATAAAGGGCTGGACCTTATCCAAGGGAAAATGAAGGATTATAAATGATGAAATCAAACTGCATGGGGGAGTACGGGGAATCCCAAAACAGCTAAAATCTCAATTGTGGTAACATGCATAAGTTTAGATTTTGGCTCTACTGAGGTAGTCTGCTGAGGTAGTCTGTTTATGTGTATTGGTTTGTACAGAACAAGAGCTTTGTACATTGGGAGAACTTACACAACAAAGACCCAAACCAACCAAAACCACCCTTGCTGTATTTCCTTCATGTTATAATATACCAGGAAACCACAAGACAGATAATGAAAAGCCAAAGCCCTAGGATGTCCCTTCTCCTGCAATGTTTCTGAAGAATCTTGCTTTTGGAGACTAGAGCTGTCTGAATGATCAATGTTTTGGTTCACCAAATTGAAAACAAAATAATTTTCATTTAGGATAAAAAACAAAATGTTTTCTTTTTCAGTTGCCTCAGACATTTTAACTGCTTTTTTAAATATTAAAAATAAATGAAATTTGAAACCAAAGAAGGTGGCATCCCCATAATACTTATGTGAGAGAGCTGTTAGTCCCCACTTTGCCTGATTCAGAGCAGGGATCTGAATCTTGTCTCCCGCATCCTGAATTCCTTAGCCACTTGGCTACAATGGGGGCACCAGTACCATCTGTGCCTCCTCTGTTTTGTGAATGGGATACAAGCCCCCCCTGAAAATCTAGCCCAAATACATATTTCCTTTTAGAAATGTCAACACAGCTCATTTGGACATTTAAAAAAATATTTTACCAAAATAATTAACCAAAATAGACATGAATTTGTGACATGTTTTGGCCGACCCAAATCTGCATTTCAGGTGTGAAAATTTCATCCAGCTCTATTGGACATTTTACTAGTAGGACTACGAGGCACCCTCTCAAAGTGTGACAGATGAGACAGAGTAGTAATCTGTTGCCATCCATTTGTGTTGCTTTACCAACACTGCATTTCAATAAAAATGTTTCATAAACTAGTTAATAGTAGTAAAGTTAAAAAGTCAACAGAACACAGCATGTACCAGTGAAAGGAATATACAGTGTGACGGGACAGGTTTCCACCCCAGTCAGGAATGGGTTAAAGAACTTATGGCTGGAGAACCAAACTCTGCACTTGCTCTAAAGTGATGCCTACATCCAGAGAAGGATGTCTGTGGTGAGAGAGGTGCCCACCCACACCCCATGAAGGTGCCCTAGAGGTACAGTCCATGACTTGTCGTGTCACAAGGCATAAAGAAATGGTAAACCTGCGATTCCCTCTCCCCACAAAGTCTGGAAAGTCTGATTCCCCCTCTCTGCTGCCACAGACAAAAAAAAAATACAGCAGAGGAATAGTTTGTGCTGTCGGCAGCAGCAGGGGTGACAAAGTATCTCACACTTTACTGAGAGAGATTGAGCTTAGGGACAAATACTAACTTTTCTTGAAAACTTAGTTTTATGCAAATAACATTCAATAATAAAGATCTAAAAAATTATACAATAAATTAAGTAACATTCATGCCGTGGGCCAATATTTTGTTACTTGCCAGAACAGAGGAACACTTGAGCAGACCAGCAAATATGCTTTCAGAAACAGTAAAGTTTTCTAACTAATAAAATGTCAAGCCACAAGTCCCAGCAGCACTTTTACTTACCTGTACCCCATAGTCAAACCCCTCAGCATGATGCACCAGGACCTAGGACCAATACTTAAGGTAGGCCTCTACCCACTTTAAGAGATTCTACATGGGGACAGAAGTAAGACAGCATCTGTATTGCTGCACTTCAGGAAAATTGGCTTCCTGTGCTAGGTAAGAGGCTTATCTTGTTAAGATTTATTATTTGTGTTGCGGTGGCACCTACGAACCCACACTATGGGTGGGGATATCATTGTGCTCAGTACTGTACAAACACAGAATAAAAGAGCATCCCTGCTCCAAAGGGCTTACAGTCTAAAGGGTGTGCCTGCACCACAGCTGGGAAGTATGATTTCTAGCACGGGGTGAATGTACACAGACTAGCTCTGGTGTGGTAACACAACACTTCTTTCAAGCAAGCAATTATAGCTATGACAGTGAAAATCAAACCCTCTTCTGCAAGTTAGCTTCTTCAAACTGTTCATCCCACAGTCCTGAGCAAGTTACGAACTAAAAGAATGTGCAAAAAATGGATGATATTGTTTTTAAAATGTCTGTTGAAACTGGGATTTTCTTTCTTTCTTTCAACGGGAACCTGGGTTTTGGACTAAACTAAATTTGTCATTAAAAGTGTCTACTTTCCATGGGAAATTTCAATATTTCAAAAATGAAATATTTTTATATTCTGGGTAAGGTTTTTCTTAGCAAAAATGTCACTTTATTTGTTGAAAACTCACAATTTTCTGTGTATGGGAAAGATGGAGGTGGAAACAAAAACAAAAAGTATGTTCTGACCAGTTCTAGTTGACACTTCATCCATTAAAACTGTCCAGTCAAAACACTTATCCAGTGATCCAAATTATGGCCACTTCTTTCTGGGTTTTTTTGCACTGGCCTGTCTGTCACTAAAGCAATTTTGTAACCTTATCAGGAGACTTGAAGACTCCTAATCAGTTCTTTCACTTTAAACAGATCAGGTTGTAGCAGTTTCTGTCTCTTACTTCTGCTTAATTTTATACGAGTCAATCTAAACTTGCTACCTTTGCCTGGTTGAGGTAATTAAGGATATAGGCTTTTCACACAATGCCTATCACCATAGCTACACTTATTAGGAACTCTGGAGTTCATGGAATTGAGGTTCAACTCCTCTGTACAATGACTAAGTATTCTGGTAGATGGTCTATTTCTATGGAACTCCTTTTCACCAGATACCAGCATGATCACACAACTTATCACCTCCGAAATTAAACGTAAAAACTATCTATTTGAACCAGTTTTCCCTCACTATTCATGTTTAGATAAAGAAACCAGGCACACACATTCATGTTCTCCAACAGTTTGTCCTGCCGGGTGCCAAACATCCTCATTTCCTATTGGCTTCAGTAGGAGGTTAGTGTGTTCAGCACCTCGCAGGATGAAGCCCCAGACGGAGGAGAGGATAGTATAGTGTTAGATAGAGAGAAAGAATTTCACATTTCCTTTATTTGAATTTCTGTGAGTTCTGATACTACAGTGATGGAGACATTAAAAACTAATCTTAGACTAATCATATTATAAGGTACATCTATTCTCCTTAGACTTTTGAGAGGGAGGGTGGATTGAAGGTGTAAGGGGTTAAGATGGGTAGAAACTGTTAGTCCTGACAGGCAAGTTGGAAGCAGTCTGGTTTTCTATTGTACACATGAATAGAGCATATGAAAGACACATTTTTAAAGACTGAAAAAAGTAAAATATGTGCTATATAATCATGTAGGTAAGAAAATTCCCTCAGTCTTTCCTCTCTTCCCCCTGGCTTTGTACAACCTGTTTTCCTAATGTAGCTGTATTTTCATTTTCTTCATTTTTTTTCAGACCAAAGACTTTCTCTCATTAGTTGCTTCCCAACTGTTAATTTTAAGTGTGCACACTTGTTCCAGGCAGTGTTACAAAAGTAGTCATTAGATTTGTTTCAATTTTGCCTTTGTAACACACACACACACACACACACGTGCGTGCGTCTTCCTGTAGGGCACCATCTTAAGGTTTCCAGCTCCCAGCTGTCACAGATCCATGTCTTTCACCATCCGGACTGAAAGCGTAGGCTTACAGTCCCTCTTCACTTCACTGTGACTTCCTGAGCAGGTCTGACTGGGTTCCAGCCAGCGGTGTCAGACTGGAGAGGTTGGGGGGTCATTCCCCCTCTCCCCCCGCACTTTTAAAAATGGATGTAGTTGGGAGGCAGGGGGCCACATTGCCCTCCCTCCCCAAACTGCAGTGCCTCAGGCATACGTGGAATGGTGCCAGCAGGGACTGTGCTTCGCAGTGGGGGAGCTGATCACCTTATCAGCTCCCCCGCCATGAAGCACAGCCCCCGGGCATTCTGAAGCTTAGTTTGTTTAATATTTATGAGGTGCTTTGAGGTCTCATATAGAAAACGCTATATACATTCAAAATGTTGCTATAGTTTTGAATAATAGGCTTTTAAAATACAGAAAAGTTCTGGACCAGAAAAAGCTATAGATAATATCAAAGATAGCTTTAAATATCAATCCCTTAGGCAGACTTCATCCTTGTATTTTCTTGTTTGCCTATCTGCCACTTTACAAAGCCTGTTTACTGCTGGAGTCCTGAGTTGAAAAGCTATGGCAGATAGCAGATGTACCAATTAATAACCTGTCAAGGCTGATGGATAGAATAAAAAAAAATATTCTCACACACATCTCCTGTGTGTTTTTCTTCCCCATTTCAAGGCACTGGGGGTCATGAGACATACTCTGCTTCCCTGGAGAGAAAAGAAGCTGTCTCATTAGCGTCTATCTTTCATGACACTATGACGCTGCCTTTGAGATGTTAACTCACCTGTTCTTCTCCCAGAATTCGGAAGTGATGAAGCTCTTTAATCAAGGAGCCTGGACAGCCAGCTGTTGGAAAGAAACAAAGAAATGCATTTTAGAAATCACTGTTCTTATTTTTTGGGCCACAGCATACTATGCGTAGACGCAGCAACGACTGGATACACAGATCACATTAGACAAAAAAGAAGATTACATGAAACAGATTAGAAAGATAAGCTACAGTTCTGTGGGCATCTGAGCACTGCAAACTATCTATCAAAGCAAATCCTACCACATTTCAGAACACACAGGAATGCTTTGAAAGGTTATGTTCTGTATATCTTAGCCCTTTTCCTAAAGGGCTACCAACAGGAAAGAGAGAGCGATGAAAAGGGTAGTAACTTCTGCCAGATACTGCCAGCCCCTATGTGTAGGAGTCAACATACTGTAATTAGAGAGATTCATATCAAAAGCCTGGAACTGAACAAAGCTGAATTCAGATTCAAATAATGGCTTGGGCCCATTTCTAAGCATAACACAAGCTTTCCTTGCGTCCCTGCAGGATTTCACAGATTCTGCTGGCCCCATATACAACTATACTTTTTGGCGGTCTCCAGGATAATCCACTTAGCACACGTAGCTGTCACTGTGGTGTAAAACACAAACCAAATACATACGAGGAAGAGAGGTTAACCAGTCTTTTGAAACTGGATTAGAGCTAGCTTGTCACAGCCCTAACACATTAGCACAGGGGAAAAGGAATAAGCTCTCCACCCCACCCCCACTTCCACTCCCCTTCTCAGACTGACTCCATCCACAGTGGGGAGAACAGAGGTCGCTCCCCTGGATACCCCGTTGTAAGGTTCTGATGTCCAGAATCTGGACAAGATCACAGAGCTGCAACGCTTCCCCGCTCACGATCAGGGTATCTGACTGGCACATAAGTGAGGGGTGTCAGGTGACTGGGATGTGGATAGTCAGGCCTAGTGGGTGGAGCGGGTACCAGAAACCAGGGGTTAGGGTGAGAGCCAGAGGGAACAGTCAGAAGCCAGAGGTAAGAGTCAAGCTGGAGGTCAGGAACTGGGTCCCAGAGCCAAAGTCGGAGGCAGAAACCAGACTGCAGAGCCAAGGGTCAGAGCCAGAATCCCCTGGAGCAGGCAGAGTAACAGGCAAAATGGGGGCTCAGGCAGGGATAGGGCTTAGGGAAGTCAGAAGCAGCAGGAACAAGGCAATGTTGGACTAGTCACAGTGGCTAATATGAGTGCTGAACAGTCAGCAAGCTACTGCTGCTGCTGGCTTAAAAACCAGTCTCTTGGCCTTTCCAGCAAATCAGGTGGAATGGCTAATCAGGCAGCCTGCTACAGGCTAGCTGTGCTTATTAGGTTGCCTGGAGACTAGTTTACTGCAGGCCCTGATTCCAGAAGGGAACGAGGAGGGAAACTGCTCCATGGATTAAGAAATTTACTCCTCTCCCATGGCAAGGGAGGAATTACAATTCTTTGTGCCTGCTTCAGTGCCAATGGAACTACCAAAAGTTACAATCTCATCCTCACAGACTAGCATTAGTGGGGTACAGGTAACTCTGAAGATGATTTTCAGGATCTCTGTCAGTACTAGAACTTCATAGCAACACATATTCAGCAGCACTCAAAACATATAGCAACAATCATAATTCTTCACTAGTATCGAATTTCTTGTTAAGTCCTATTGTTTCTTCCCCTTTATTAAAATAATTCATACATTAAACTCTTTCTTGTCCACCTCCTTCTACCCACACACATATAGATTTGTTCACATACATTTGTGCACATACAACTAGAGCTGGCCAAAAATTATCCACCAAAACATTTTCCCGCAAAAAATGAAGATTTAGACTGCTCAAAACATTTCATTAATTCATGTCAATTTTGCCAAATTGTTTCGGTTTAAAAAAAGTGTTTTTAAAAAAGCCGCAATGATTTCTTTTGTCATTTTCTGAACAAAAGGTTTAAATGTTATGTTTTGAAAACGAAATTTTGAGATCAATACAAAGTGTTTCAGGTTGAACAAAATGTTTCACTCAATCCAAAATTATTTTTTCTACCCAACGTTTAGAGTCACCAAAATTTTAAAAAACCCAAAACCAACCACTACCACCACTGGGGGTTGACCCAAAACTATTATTTTGCCCATTTTTCAAAACAGCCAGCAAACTGAAAAAACAGCTATTCCACAGCGTTACAAATAACCTTGACTGAATTTAAAAAGGAATTTTAATTAATCTATGTTTATAACCCTTTCATATTCATTTTATTCTTCCCATTTGCTGGGCTTGCAACCCCAGCGTCATCTTTGACATCTCTCTCTCTCTATTTCCCCATACTCCATCTGTATCTGCTTCATCCAGCCCTTACTTACTATTGCCAATACAGAAACCCATGTCCTTGCTTGTTCATCTCTCACCTTGATGATCCTGATTTTCTTCTCCGTAGTATCACTGGTTTTTAACTCTGCAGTCTCCAATTTATTCAAAATGCTAACACATCAGTTACTCCAACCCCATCACCACCTTCTCGAATCAGGAGCAGATTCATCGCCCATTAAAGTCAATGAAGACTTACATAGACTTCACTGGCTCTGAATAAAACCTTACTGCATAAAAGTAAAGCTTCTCTTCCTCACCATCAAGGCTTCACATAATCTTTCCCAAATTTAAATCTCTGTTCTTATTTTTTCCTATAGTGATCCTCACTGAAAAAGTCTGCAGTTACCACACAGTGCTGTTTAAGAGTCAAAGTAGGATACTATTGTGAGGTAATTCTGGGCAAATGTTATCCTTTTAATAGTAACTAAAATATTTCCCACCTCCCATTTGCGCTCTGTGTTCCTCCCAATCCTCTCTTAGCGCCAAACTTAATGTTTCCCACCTCCTGTCCTCCAAAAACCCTCTCTCTCTTATCCTTCAATCATCCCTTCCTAAAATACACTTCTACCAGAACTCCACCCTATTATGTTCTTCTCATCTGTAATTTCCACTCTCTCCCTTATACGAGTTGTGTTTCTTTGTCTCGTCTTTTCTCTTGTCTCTATGAGATTGTAAACACATTAGGGTCAGGGAGAATTTCTTAGTCTGTCTGTGTTTGTCAAGAGCCAGGTATGATGCTACACTGTTATTTTTATCAGTATTAACATTCATCAAGTGCATCCATTTAGCAGAGAAGAACTTTTCCATACTCTAAATTTTCTAGTTCTTTCACCTGTCCAATTTTCATATGTCTCCAGGGACTAGGTTTTCATTAGACTTTTGGAAAGTGATTCTACAGCCAAATGGATCTCAGTGTTAGTAAGACCAAAAGGAAGATGTCACTGCTTAGAAAGATGGTGTCCAGCAGCTCAGATATGACAACTGTATTGAAAATTTTTGTATTCAAGTACAGCTACTTCTTGGTGAAAAGTCCTTTCAATGTATCAGAACTTCATGTTGCTTGAGTGAACAAATCAAATGGGGTTTTATTTTGGAAAAATGGAAATAAGGAAATAACATGGCACACAATAAAAAGAACAAGTTCAAAAACTGCTATTTTGCTCTCTTTGGGTGTTTCTGGGTGTCTTTATTTTATTTCAAATATCCACTTCAATTGCTTTCTTTCTTTAAGTGGGCATTAGTAAAACATGCTCCAGTACTGTGGCCCTTTTCTATATAATGTCCAATAGTTCTGAAGAAACTTTCGGGGGTGATTAGTTTTCACACTGTAACTTGTAAAGAAGACTAAACCAAAAGGAAAAGGTTTTTGAAAAATATATTCTACTGAAGAGCATTAAAACCGCAAGAGTCTTCAAACATTTTCCTTTTAATTTCTCATCAATTATCACAGGGCAAGTGTGGTATCCATGGGGTTCACTGGAAACCCGGGAACACCAACGTTTAGGGAGAAAATCAATATTATTTCTAGCTCTCGGATGTGTTTCTGGCAGTAGTACATGACAAATAATCTGCACTTTGCAGATTTCTGCTATTTTGTGTGGAATGCTTTGAGGATTATTTTTTCTGCCCTCTGTAGTACAAAATCCCTAATGCACTGTAGCCTCATCAATTACAGTGACTTTCTATTCTTCCCTCTTCCTTCTCACTTAACTATGACTTGAAAGATGAACCACAGACATAGATGAAATGACCACACACATACACAAAAATATAAAAACCTAGTGTGATCAAAGGAAATAAGACAAAAACACTGAATAAATGCCTTTCACCAGAAGCCAAAACACCGGGATGAGTTCATCTGCAGGCTAGTAAAACAACACTGAAAATGTTTACTAGTTCCTTCTTCCAACTAAATTCAGGTTTATCAGATGGAGGCCTTCATATACTTTGGTTTTCTGCTGTGACCTTGCAGGCTTTTGCCTACTGCTGAAGCAGAACAGGATCCAATAAGTACACAGTGGGCCAAATTCTCTACTCCATTATGACTTTTTTTGTTTTTTACTCTCTGGTGACTCTGTTGACTTCAAAGTGTCATAAACCTGGTGTGATAGTATGAAGAATCAGGCCCAACATCTGAGTGAGCAGAAAGCCAGCATCTGAACAGATGACCTCAATGCATCTTTTAAAAAAATCCTTTAAAAACTGACTAAAAATAATTCTTTATTTCTATTGCAATGTTCCATCATATCCCAGTTTATTTGTTTCAGTAATTTCCCATGGTGCTTCATTCTCACTTCATGTCATTATTTCATTCAAACTAATAGGTGGGTAATTGCACATTATTTCATTCAACCTATTATGTGGGTAATTTGTGAGTGAAAGGTACATTTTAATATACAGGAATTCACACTGTCAGAACTGCCACCTTACTTCATTGTGGCATTCACATTATAAAAATACTTCCAGTTAGATCACATAAGAGGAGATATCTCCAAAACAAGATCAAACAAGCAAAATAAAAAAAAATCCAATTTAAATGACAAGCATCATGAATCCTCTGATTTGCATTGCTGCAAAACATACACAGTTTTGGTTGCATTTGTTATTAAACTATGACTCCAACTATTACCAATTTAATTGCCCAAATCTTTACCTTTTCTCTGACAGGTTTACAGAATTAGCCTCTCTTTTTTATTCTTATTGCTTCACATAGTCCTCTTGTAAACAGCAGTGGAAAATTCAAATAAATTCTTTTAACTTAGATATTACATAAACTGGCAAAAATATAAGTTAAAATAGTTTTTAAATGATAATCCATCACTTAAAGAATAACTGAGTATTCATAAATGCAAATATTATTTAAATTAATAATAGCAAAGCACCACATTAATGCATTGCACATAATTGAAACATACACTTAACTTTAAGCAGATGAATAGCTAAGAGCACTTGGCATCTTGCAGAATTGAACTCTTATACACAACAAATATTATTTTCACTTGTTTATAGTTTATTTCTGAACCAACATTTTTGAACGTTAGAAAGCACATGCTGTTCTTTGAGGGCTAAAGTCCTGGAGTCTTAACATTCCAACTTCCTTACCAGGAAGAGAATACAATATAGGAAATCAATGTTATTCAAAGGAATTCTTACAACAGACCAAAGATATCTCACACAGGTAGGTAAAGTTTTAAGATTCCAGGTCTCTACATAATAAGCTTGCAAATATACAATGTTCTAAATGTATTAAAATTGTCAAAAATTATTTCATGCTTAGTAAACTAACAGTGGAATGGATTGTTTTCTAATGTTCTAAATAAAATTAAATAATATTTGGGATGAGCACAAATATGAAAAATGTTACATATTGGGGGTGGATTATAAATGCCTGGAAATGAAGGATAACATGAAGTTGTAATAAACGTCCATTTATTTGTCATGTCATTTTCCTAGTTCTCTTCCAAACTATTCAACTAATTAGAATACTGATGTAAAGATAAGACCTTTAACCTGCTTATGTCATTTCCAGTGAAGAAGCAGCCTGAGTCTGTGACACGGTAATCATTTTCATGGGAGCAGACAGTGATGTCAAAGGATTTAGTGACTTCATTGTACTGATGTTAATTACGTTTGATGTTTCAGAAGAGCTTTTCTCAGTTACAATGTTTATATTTATGTAAGCAGTGTCAGGATGAGCTCCACCCTGACATCTGGCGGTGAATTGCAGGACTTGCAGTGAGTTTTGGAAAATAACTGATCTTATTTGCATAGACACACCCACTGCACCTAGCCTGCTCTCTAACAGCCCAAATGGTCACTTCGGCTACTGTGGGACCCCCAGTTTCTCTGTTATTGGGGCAGGAATGATAAAGTGTTGATCAACCTGTTTATGTGAATGAGGGACTGGGACATGTATTTGGCCTTTGTCATGCTGGAGGGACTCGCCATCATCTAGGTAGCACCCACTAGCCAAGGAGTTCCAAAACCCTCTGAATTGAGAGAGGCTGTGGATAGGCTTTTATACCGTTTGGTGAGGGCTTTGTCTGAGGGCCCCACCGGCCTATTACACTTGACCTCTCTCCCCTGTGGAATGTTAGAGCTGACTTTTGCTTCCATTAGGAGTCTGACTTCAGCCTGCTGAACTGAAATCACTTTAGGCCCTATAGTGCATCTGTACTAAGGCCCCCCATCCTACTATGAGCTGAGATCACTTAAGAGCTGGGAAATCACTGAGCACTATCTTAAGTGGGGGGCCCTGAGCAGAGCAGTTTGTGTGTCGGCTAGCAGAGCAGCTAGCAGAGCAATCAGCAGAGCAGTTCATGTGACAGCTGGCAGAGCAGCTTGCAGAGCGGAGTTGAGCTGCTGGCAGAGCGGCTGGCAAAGCAGAGCAGTTTGTGGGACGGCTGGCGGAGCAGCACAGCAAGCAGAGCAGCAGCACCCCACGGAGGGGTGGGGCAGTCAGCCTCAGACCCCGTAAGGTACCCCTCAACCTGCCCTCCATTTCCACCCAGCCTGGGAGAGTGGAAGACACTAAGACTCTGCAGAGTAACTTTTGACCAGGGACGCCAGAGACATTGGGGCTGTTGGACTTATGGGACTTTGGGTGATTTTTGGGTTGCTGGACTCCTGAACCTAAAGGAGAGGACACAGCCCAAACTTGCTGGGGCGGGGCAATTTGCTCATGGGTTGGTGTATGAACCCTAGTTGTGGTGTTTTTCCCTTTAATGTTTAATGATGTCATTTACCTCATGTTATTAAAGATCTTCTGATACACCGATCTGTGCTTGCAAGAGGGGAAATATTGCCTCTTTGAGACACCCAGGGGTGTGTGTAGGATTTTCCCAGGTCATTGGGTGGGGGCTCGAGCCAGTTTGATTGTGTTGTTGAGACGGAACCCCTATATACTGAACCCGGCCCTTGTTGCTGTCAATTCTGAAGGGCAGAAGGGTTACATTTATATGAACAAAGGGGAAGTTAGGGAAATTGGAAAGCCCATTTTATGGCATTGTAGACAGGCCCTTTGCTGCTCGTAGCACAAATCAGGCAGAGACCACCATTTTGTAAGCACCAGTGCCCTTTTATTTCCCTGTGCTAGTTCCCACCATCACCTATATACAGTTCTGTACACTTTAATACACTCAGGCAGCCACCTGGGGGACAGCTAGCTCCTGCAGCTAGTCAGGAACAACAGCCACTCGCTCCTCCCTTTCCTGTTCCTCCCTGTACTTCTTTCCTGCCAGCTTTATAAAGCAGGGATCAGCAACCTTGGCACATGGGACTGCAGGGTGAACACCCTTAGCGGACCCCTCCGGTTTATTTACTTGCCGGTTCACCGACTGCGGTTCTCACTGGCTGCGGTTCACTGTCCCAGTCCAATGGGACCACCACCAGTCTCTGTTTGAACCAAAACCGAACAGAGAAAGGACTTGCAAAGAACAGTGAAGGCGTTGGGAGACACACCTCAACCCCTCTAGATCCAGTAGGATAACTACACTGGGAGAGGACTTGCAGAAGGAAGGAGTAGAGCTTCATATGAACATACAAGTGACATAAACAGTACATGAATAGAATTACAGACCACCCCAGAAGAGTAACCATAATCAATGAGCATACCCCAAAGTAATGGGCACATTTGGTAACACCTCATTTATATTTTTGCTCAAGTGTTTTGTGGTCATTTTCTTTTGTTTTAATTGAGTCCACTGAAGTCAACAGAAAGACTCCTAATCCACCTGTTGTGATCAAACCTTTGAAGAGGCTTATAAAGCAAATTATCAAGAAAGGTGTGCAAAGCCTTGCTCCTTTGGAGATAAAATCTGAAACTGTGAATGTTTTGCTTACACATATTTCTGTATTTCAAAGTAAATTAGGAACAGAAAAGGTACACCGTCTAATGTGATTGTCCAGTAACTCTGCAAAGGGAGCTGCATCAGAGATAGAAAAGATCAAATAAATAATGTGAAGTGCAATACTGCATCCTATATAACAGGGGTGTCCAAACTTTTCAGCCCGAGGGCCGCATTAACTATCAAATAGCAGTTCGGGGGCCGACAACACACTCGAGGTCCAAATAAAAAAGAATCAAAACATGGATGTTGTTTTTAATTATTTATTTAATATTATTTTATTCAGTTATTATTTAATAACACATTGATACACTACACCTGAACACTACACCTGAACACCTGTTCACTACACCTGAACACTACACCTGAACACTACACCTGAACACTACACCTGAACACCTGTTCACTACACATGAACACTACACATCAACCCCCCAACTGACCCACCCAGCCAGGTCTCTCCCCCCAAAACCTCCTTTCCTCCAACCCCCAACTGACCCACCCAGCCAGGTCTCTCCCCCCAAAACCTCCTTTCCTCCAACCCCCAGCTGACCCACCCAGCCAGGTCTCTCCCCCCAAAACCTCCTTTCCTCCAACCCCCAGCTGACCCACCCAGCCAGGTCTCTCCCCCCAAAACCTCCTTTCCTCCAACCCCCAACTGACCCACCCAGCCAGGTCTCTCCCCACCAAAACCTCCTTTCCTCCAACCCCCAACTGACCCACCCAGCCAGGTCTCCCCCCACCAAAACCTCCTTTCCTCCAACCCCCAACTGACCCACCCAGCCAGGTCTCCCCCCACCAAAACCTCCTTTCCTCCAACCCCCAACTGACCCACCCAGCCAGGTCTCCCCCCACCAAAACCTCCTTTCCTCCAACCCCCAACTGACCCACCCAGCCAGGTCTCTCCCCCCAAAAACCTCCTTTCCTCCAACCCCCAACTGACCCACCCAGCCAGGTCTCTCCCCCCCAAACCTCCTTTCCTCCAACCCCCCCCAACTGACCCACCCAGGTCTCTCCCCCCCAAACCTCCTTTCCTCCAACCCCCCCCAACTGACCCACCCAGGTCTCTCCCCCCAAAACTTCCTTTCCTCCAACCCCCAACTGACCCACCCAGCCAGGTCTCTCCCCCCAAAACCTCCTTTCCTCCAACCCCCAACTGACCCACCCAGCCAGGTCTCTCCCCCCCAAAACCTCCTTTCCTCCAACCCCCAACTGACCCACCCAGCCAGGTCTCTCCCCCCCAAACCTCCTTTCCTCCAACCCCCCCCAACTGACCCACCCAGGTCTCTCCCCCCAAAACCTCCTTTCCTCCAACCCCCCCCAACTGACCCACCCAGCCAGGTCTCTCCCCCCAAAACCTCCTTTCCTCCAACCCCCAACTGACCCACCCAGCCAGGTCTCTCCCCCCAAAACCTCCTTTCCTCCAACCCCCCCCCCCAACTGACCCGCTCAACCCGGTCTCTTCCCCCCCCAACTGACCCGCTCAACCCGGTCTCTTCCCCCCCCCCCAACTGACCCGCTCAACCCGGTCTCTTCCCCCCCCCCAACTGACCCGCTCAACCCGGTCTCTTCCCCCCCCCCCAACTGACCCGCTCAACCCGGTCTCTCCCCACAGACCGTTTCGCCGCCTGGCAGTGGGTGGCTCCTTGTTTCGCCGCCTGTAACTGGGTGGCGGTGCGGCGCGTCCCGGCCCCAGCTCTGAGCCGTCCCTGGCCGGCGGCGGCAGCGGAGCACGCGGCGCGTCCCGGCCGGCGGCGGCAGCTGCGGAGCACGCGGCGCGTCCCGGCCGGCGGCGGCAGCTGCGGAGCACGCGGCGCGTCCCGGCCGGCGGCGGCAGCTGCGGAGCACGCGGCGCGTCCCGGCCGGCGGCGGCAGCTGCGGAGCACGCGGCGCACGCGGCGCGTCCCGGCCGGCGGCGGCAGCTGCGGCGCACGCGGCGCGTCCCGGCCGGCGGCGGCAGCTGCGGAGCACGCGGCGCGTCCCGGCCGGCGGCGGCAGCTGCGGAGCACGCGGCGCGTCCCGGCCGGCGGCGGCAGCTGCGGAGCACGCGGCGCGTCCCGGCCGGCGGCGGCAGCTGCGGAGCACGCGGCGCGTCCCGGCCGGCGGCGGCAGCTGCGGAGCACGCGGCGCGTCCCGGCCGGCGGCGGCAGCTGCGGAGCACGCGGCGCGTCCCGGCCGGCGGCGGCAGCTGCGGAGCACGCGGCGCGTCCCGGCCCCGTGGCTGGTTCCCGACCCCTGCCGAAAGATCTCCACGGGCCGGATGAGAGGGCCTCGCGGGCCGCATCCGGCCCGCGGGCCGTAGTTTGGAGACCCCTGCTATATAATAAAAGGCCAGAGGAAGTTTGTCCCAAGCCCTCATGCACAGTAGAGATGGCCCGGATGGACAGCATGCTGAGAGTGGTAGTTCAGTGGCACAAAATGGCCACCGCGCGTGCGCTGCCGTGAGCTGCAGAGATGGCCCGGACAAACAGCGGTAAGCACTTTGGCCCGTCCCCAGTGAGGTAACAGGGCACAGTGCTGAGAGGCAGTGGTAGAGCGGGGGGGACCCCAGTGAGGTAACAGGGCATGGTGCAGTGGGACTGAGGGGCAGTGGTAGAGAAGGAGGGGGACCCCAGTGAGGTAAAAGGGCACGGTGCAGTGGGACTGAGGGGCAGTGGTAGAGAAGGAGGGGGACCCCGGTGAGGTAACAGGGCACAGTGCAGCAGCACTGAGGGGCAGTGGTAGAGAAGGAAGGGGACCCCAGTGAGGTAATAGGGCACAGTGCAGCGGGGCTGTCGGGCAGTGGTAAAGAAGGAGGGAGACCCCAGGGGAGAAGCAGGGCACAGTACAGCGGGGCTGAGGGGCAGTGGTAGAGAAGGAGGGGGACCCCAGTGAGGTAACAGGGCACAGTACAGCGGGGCTGAGGGGCAGTGGTAGAGAAGGAGGGGGACCCCAGTGAGGTAACAGGGCACGGTGCAGCGGGACTGAGGGGCAGTGGTAGAGAAGGAGGGGGATCCCAGTGAGGTAACAGGGCACAGTGCAGCGGGGCTGAGAGGCAGTGGCAGAGCGGGGGAGGGACTCAGTGAGGTAACAGGGCACGGTGCAGGGGGACTGAGGGCAAATACCATTAAGCACTTTGGCCCGTGTACACGGGCTGTTACACTAGTATACAATATGTCAGCTACATTAGAGGAAACCCACTGGACCGGTTTTCCCACACGGTATACAGCTCTGGCCTCCACTTAAGCACTACCAGTTACTGTTTTTGTTCTAATGATGCTTTAAAGACAAATTACCAAAACTAATGGATCATGGTAATTATTTTGCTACTAAGATTTTTTTTCTTTTAATTTTTATGGCAGAAAGTAACAGGAATATAATTTTTTGCCTTTTAGGTTGCGGGTTGTTTTTAGGTTTTGTTTGTTTTGGGGTTTTTTTTTGGCTTAAGTATCTATTTAGAACAGATCTGGACAAACGCTATTGATTTAATGTCACTTAAATCACTGAACTATAGAAGGCCAGGATGCCAATACTTGCTATTTTTGGCAATTTAGTTGATATGCTCTGCACTGCTGTCTGATGAGCTATCCAAATAGTTCCTCAAAATCTACATTTTTTTAAAAAACAAACAAACTCAATATTGCTCAGTAGAAAGAGATCACTTAGTGACCAGACTCCAGAGCAGACTTAGCAGACTGCACCAACTGGTGTTGCATTCCCAAGTTTCAATTTCTATCCTGCTAAAATTCCTGATAAAGTCAATGAGCATAGTGCTTACAAATCAGAGGTCATAACAGCATTCATGCTGTCCATCCACAATGGAACACTGAACCAGGACCCTCAACAGCTCTACAAAGTTACTAAATTTGTGTCTATTGGAAGTAGGGTGACCACACAGCAAGTGTCAAAAATCGGGACACAGTATGGAGGGTAATAGGGGCCTATATCAGAAAAAGCCCTGAAAATCGGGACTGTCCCTATAAAATCAGGACATCTGGTCACCATAATTGGAAGCTATTTTACTGAGAGACTTGACAGACATGGTCCCCCATCATCAGTTCTGATTTGTACAGTTAGCTATTGCTATAAAACCTATTCTTACAGGAATTTACATCTTGGCACCACAATAATTTTTTATTAACTTTTTAACTGAGACACGAATGAGTGGTTCTAACCTCCTTCCCCTGAAACACACAATATCTCCACTGGCTTTACTTGCATAAACTTTGTTAGAGTAGAAATCTCATTGCAGGAATCTGGGTTGAAAGGAGTTCTACACTGTTGGTATACTAGGTTTTTAGCTCAATCAGCTCAATTCATGAAAGGTTTTTTCATCTTTTATTCAAAAAGTAGTCAAAATCTCCAAAGCAAACTCTGTTCTTTTGAATTCCCACCTTCATGCTGGCACTGGCCTTTGATGATGATCAGTCCTTTTCAGAAAGCAAGAGAGAGGTCAGGAGCTTTCAGCATGTGGTGAAGACTTTATAAGAGTGGAAATTGTCTTCTCAGAGAAAACCCAACTATTGCTGAACAAAAGTCTACACAGGGCAAAAATAACCATCTAAGAATTTCATTTCCAGTTACTGAAGGCCATGTCTTGAAAAGGCTGTCATTTCTGAATGCCAGAATGAAACAAGTGCAATGTAGAAGCACTAAAAGGATTTTTAAATAGAAATGAAACCAAAATTCACATAGTAGTTTTTCCACTGATGGCTTGATAATAGAAGTATATTATAACACACCAGGCTCAGTGAATCAGATTTTGAGTGACAACATTTTAGTTGCACTTAAAACTTGACTTAAAAACTGCCCTACTATAATGAGAGAGAGAGAGAGAGAGAGAGAAAGAAAGAGAGCTGTCTCAGCAATACATGTTGCAATAAAATCCCTTGTCACATGAGCACTTTAAATTGCACCAAATAAGGCTACAGTGTAAGCTATGTAATGTGGAATAACCCATTGTGCCATGGAGAAAATTGTGGCCGGGTGCCAAAGAACAAACACAGACTTCCAACCCTTCCAACTACAAAACCTGTTGTAAAGGAAACTAAAATGGAATATAAAAAAGGTCATTTACTGTAACCAGTAGAGAAAAGGTCAATGTTCGCCAAAAATCTGAAAGAAGAAATCAAATACATACAAACAGACGTGACACACAAAATATTATTTAAACAATTACTGTTGGAGAGTAGAATGGCAAATAAGATTCAGTGACCCAGAAACAGCAAAGTTTTATCTTGTTGCATCTGGATTTTTCCACCCAATATGACGTCACTCTATATAAAGAGTGCATAAAACACAGGCAATTCCTTTATCTGTATAGCATTTGTGAGTTCAACGTGAGTCTTTCACTGAGAACTGAGTCTAAATATCTGTCTGCTACATTAGTGGTTCAGACCGTAAATGAATCGAGCCTACACTACTTTAAACGTAAACGCTCATGGACAAAAAACCCATCCAACCAAGAGAGAATTTTAATAAGCCATGGAATAAGTAATGTCTCACAAAAAAGCTCCAAAATATTTGGACAAAAGACTATGGTTTACTCCTTTCTAAAAAGATTTTATGGCAGATGATCACATCCAGAATATTCATGAGTGAAGCATTTGTTTACAAGTGACCTGCATTCTATTTGTGTTGCTGAATTCTTACTCTGTTAGCTATTTCTAATATGCCGCTTCCTCCTCTTCAGCAGCAATATATGTATTCACATTCTATTGCTTTCTGTGATGGAACCTGGCAATGTTCCACTCTGTGAAATGAGGACAGTTTTGCATTTCACCTTAATCAGATCAAATTAGGACAGGTGGTAACCCTGCAGGCAACATAATTATGAAAAATGTCTGTGTTCAATACAAACTGTCCTTCCAGCCTCCTAGTCTAATAGGACATCATAGTACAATCTTTTTACATTTTACTGGCAGCTCAGAACACAAATGCCCACAAAGGATCAGATTCTGCTCTCATTTATGCCAATGTAAATCCAGGGAAACTCCACTGAAGTCTCCCTGAACTTCTATTGGAGTGAAAAGAAGCAGTGTTTGTCTCGGAGTGCATAATTTGATGTCGGGATGAAATCTAAAGTTAAATACAGGACAAAATAAATTAAGTCTCTCTCTATCCGGGAATAATTGTAACAACATGCAAGACATGCTGATCATATATGATGAATGGTGAGTCATGTTTCTGCTTTTAAAAAGGCGGTAATAAATACTGGAGATAGTTAGTGTGGCCAGTTTGACAAAGAGAAAACTTGAAAGGTATCAATCAGTGCTCTCAAAGGCAGAGAATTAGGGACTTTCCTGATTGTGCACTGATATAATGGCCTTACTGCTGAATAGAAAACTTACAGTGAATAGCTGGCTAGACAGAATTGATATAAGCTGGAAATTGGATGCAAAACTCCATTCTACATTAAGGGGATAATACACCCAGCTTCATTTACAATATTACTCCTCAGAAGACACCCCACGCACTGCAATAACAAATGTTATATCAAAGATGCACTCAGCAACAAATGCAATACGAGTCTCTGTGAGGCAATTTTTCAGTGTGTCAGAATTATAATATCACTCCATGGAAACAAATTAAGCAGCACAAGCTTGGCTGTTGGGATCACTTTATTAGCAATGCAATGTTATTTCATAAAGAATGCATTGCTTCATATCTGTCAATAAACATCAAAGATGTCCTATCCATTTTTATGGAGCACAGCTTATTATTTGCATATGAAATAAACAAAACACTTTAGCACCCGGCTCTCTTTCTGCAATGCATTTAAAATATTACTGAAAAAGTGATCGTCTTTACACTGCTCACCTAGAGTCCATTCCAGTTTTGGTTTGTTTGTTTGTTTTTTTAATCAACCTTTAACAGGATTCTCAAAAACATAAGTTAAGGAATACTGAATATTATCTACCAGATGGGTGCATATCTGTTTTTGAACACTTGTTGACATCTCCTGGAAAACTCTGAAAAATATTCTCTTTGCAGACAATTCTCCTTAGCAATACCATACCATATACAGGAATTACCTTAACTCTGTCCCTCATGCACAACCATTACAATCCTGGGCCAAGTCATTGGCTATTGAGTACTTATGAGGTAGTGATATGTAAAGGTGACTCACCTTTGCAGTTTCCTTTGCAGTATAATAAAGGTCTAATGAATGGTGTGGAGAAAGTGAATAAGGAAGTGTTGTTTACCCTTTCAGATAAACACAAGAACCAGGGGGTCACCCAATGAAATTAACAGGCAACAGGTTTTAAAAAACCATAAGGAAGTATTTCTTCATACAACACACCCTGCAGAAATCATTACCAGGAGATGTTATGAAGGCCAAACTATAACTGGGATCAAAAAAGAATTAGTTCAATTCCTGGAGGATAGGTCCGTCGTTAGTGATTAGCCAAGATGGTCAGGGATGCATGCTCTGGGTGTCCCTAAACCTCTGACTGCCAGAAGTGAGGGCTGTATACCAGGGAATGGATCACTCAATAATTACTGGTTCAAGAATAGCAGCCGTGTTAGTCTGTATCCGTAAAGAAAGTGAGGAATACTTGTAGCACCTTAGAGACTAACTAGTTTATTTCAGCATAAGCTTTCGTGGGCTATAGCTCACGATGAAGTGAGCTATAGCCCACGAAAGCTTATGCTGAAATAAACTAGTTAGTCTCTGAGGTGCTACAAGTATTCCTCACTTTCAATAATTGCTGTGTTCTCTCCACTCCCACTGAAGTATCTTGCACTGGTCCATCAGATAGGATACTGTGCTAGATGGGACGTTGGTCTGACCTACTATGGCTGTTCTTATGTTCTTATCCAGCTACAAGCTTTTTTCAGGTCCTTTCTATTGTTTAGAATTTTTTAGATTTGAGTCCATAGCTAGACTACAGTACTTGAATATGAACCACTTTACAAACTGCAGATATGAGATCTCAATATTTGTAGAAGTCAACTTAAATAGCCATTGGCTCTAGCACTTAATACATGTACCATGCTGATAAGAATTTCAAAGTTACTGCCTCTTTAATTTTTACATTTTTTTTTAATGGGAGAGGTTCTAAAAATGGAATCTACACATAAACCTTCTGTCTGTTTTTTATTTAGGTCCAAGTGGTGCCAAAGGGAAACTTTGGTTATTTAAACTCAAAATAGGGTTGAGAGGTGACTTTCTTCTATGTGATTAAATATTTGCTGGCTTTGTTGATGATTACACTTATGAAATGTAATGACATCAGTTCTCACACTGTGTGACACTTACTCTTTTCTACCATTTTATGCATTATTTCCAAAAGGAGTTTTTTTTCACTAATGCTTCATACAGCAAGTGTTGAACCCTATTACTTTTTCCTTTCATTATTTCTTTTATTTGCTATCTATTTTCAATTTTTGTTTGCTTTCCTGTGCAACAGAAATTCATCCTTTCTGAAAAAGTGTGTGATCCCAGTGGAGATGAGTTTCCAAAGAGCTGTGAACATATTTTTTATTGCAAATCTTTGAATATACAAACACAACTGCATGGATAAAAACTGAAGGCTCTTAGAGAAGCTTGGGGAAAACAGCATAACCTGAAGTGTCAAGTCAGTTGGCGATTCTTCACATTACTCTCCTGCCTGTCTATAGGATTTACTTCCTACTGTAGCTTAGCTCCCATGCTCTTTTAGACAAAGATTGCCAATTATGATAAACTACCCTATATAGTAGGATTTTTGACTCAGACTACAGTAAACTATATAACGAGATTACCTGATTCCTTTTTAAGGATCAATAATTTAATTTCTAGACAGGGGCCTTAAAGGTTAATTTCTAGTGCTTTAGTCACTAGCTATCCAGCATTCAAGAGACTTGCAGGTGACACAGAATCGTAATTTGCTAATCCAAATCAGTTTGTTTAAAAAAATCCTCAGATTAACAAATCAATGATACTTACATTCTACAAAATTGGTTTCCACTTAAAAGGCTCTATTCTGCCTAGATTTACACACTTTATATGTAGCATAAATCTTGTTTTGATGTAATTTAGCTGGGATTCAGGGAGAAGTGACTCTTCTGTCTCTTGTCAGTGTACTAGACACAAACTGGGCAGCAGAAATCCTGCTTCAGTCTGACTGGTGGCTTTTGAGGAAATCGCGAGGAAAAGGAGGGAGAAAAATCAGATTTTTTTTTTTTATGGCTTTACTGACAGATTGCTCTATCTGGCTATTTTCATTGTTCTGCTTCCACAACTAACTGTGATTTGCCAAGTACAAAGCCTGTACATTCCCACCTATTAATGACTGATCCAACAAAAATCATATGCTATGCTGTCACAGATCTGGTTGACTGCTCTCTTGGGGGCCACCTACGTTCCTGCCCAATGCTTCTAAAACACTGACAGACCCTCATTGTCGGTGGGCAGGATTGAACTTGCAGTCTCTAGACCTAAATGCATGAGCCTCTACTGAATGAGCTAAATAAATCAGCATCAGCCTCTACATGGCTATTAGCTAAGACTGTAGAGTAGACCCATTATCTCTAAGTGGTCTTGGTGCCATTGGATGGGGTAGAACACCACACCTAGGAGCTATGTGAGTTACATACTTCCCCTAGCTGAGGGGGCGTATCCCGAGCTTCAGAGACTTCCCATTTGAAATCTCCGACAGACCTCGATCATCGGGATCGAACCTGGAGCTTAGTCCATGATCCCCGTCTGCATGAGCTAAAAGCCAACTAGCTTAGCTAAGACTGTAGAGCAGACTCAATCTCTAAGTGGTCTCAGTACCTCTAAATGGAACAGAACACCACACCCAGGAAGTGTGTGGGTTACACTTCCTCTTGATACCTACCTCCCCTGCCTCCTTCATACAGAAGGGTAAAATAAAACTGGTTTTCTAAAGACACAGCTGCTCTTTAGTATAACTATTGCTGGTGAAAGCATGGTTGTTCAAAGTCAAGCACCTTCCCATTGTATCTATTCTAGGAGGACATGCCACAACCCTGGTAGCTCATGTAAACATTAGCTATGTAACATTATGGCTGTGTCCCAAGGAATCTAAGTCATTTAATCCCTCATCACTGCAAGAGTCTTACACTTTTGAAGAGAACAAAATACAAACACTGCTCAATTTGAAACAAGATCTTGAACTGCAGCAATGGCCTGGGATACTCCATGAACAATTGGGAATTAACAGATCCTGTACAAAAACAACATTTGTTTGAGAATGATGAGATAGACGATCAAAATATACCACATATTTCTGATCTTGAAGAGTAGTATCATTGTTATCCACAAGTTTTAAATCCAGACTTCACAGGTGCAAAAGTTAGATGATAAACTTTATCAAGCACTTTTGGATCTTTGGATTAAAAGCAGCTATTTAAATGTCAGTTATTTTTGTGATAGTCCAAACCTTGCTGATGAAGTGGGATTAACCAGGTCTGAATTAATGCATGCTTTTAAAGCGAGGAACAAAAATCGTATTTTCCTTAGTTATTTCAATAGTTTCTTCAAACACAGTAAACTGTATTTTCAAGGAAAAATATACTGTTTCAGTTTGAAGGTTGTGGAGGATTATCTCCTATCTCTGCAAACTGCACATTAGAATGGGGTTCTTCTCTATGTTAGATATAATTGCCTGTACTTTTTTTTTTTTTTTTTTTTTTTTAAAACGGAGCCAATCCTCCATCCAAACAGTTGAAAAGCTAACTAACTTCAAGGTTAGGTCTGTGTAACGGGGTCGGTCACTCACCCGGCGGCGCCCCCGTCTGGTCGTCTGGGAATTAGCTCTTGTTGACCCAGGAGCGCCCTCTGCCGGCCGACCTCCGCTTCTCCACGCCAGCCCCGTGTCCCTCCTGGACCCCGGAACCCCTTGCTGAGGGTGCCGCACCCTTGCAGTACCCTCCTGGTCTTAAGGGTCTCCCCTCCCTGGGGAACCCAACGCCCACTATCCCCAACTTGCCTCAGATACGGCCACTGCCAGTCACCACTGCCTCAGTCTCTACTCATCACCGGCAAGAAGGGGTTGGCCTGCTGCTCTTATCAGCCCAGGGGCCGCCCCCTTGCAACCCCCAGTACCCTGTGGGTCGGGCCTTCCCTAGGCTCAGCAAGCTGGGGCCCTCTCACTAGAGCTTAGGCTCCCTGGCTCCCAGCTGCCTTGCCCTCGCCCTGTCCCAGTCTGGGTCCTCTGATAAAGGCTCCCGGCAGCCAGGCCCTGTCTCCCTCTGATTACAGAGGAGACTGCCCCCTTGCAATCCCCAGTACCCCGTGGGTTGGGCCTTCCCTAGGCTCAGCAAGCTGGGGCCCTCTCCCTAGAGCTCAGGCTCCCTGGCTCCCAGCTGCCTCACCCACGCCCTGTCCCAGTCCAGGTACTTTGCAGCCAGGCCCTGTCTCCTGCTGCCTACAGAGTAGACTGACCTTCAGAGTAAACTCTCTCTCCCTTTCTCTCTCTAACTCCTGCCTCCCAGACTTTTATACAGCCTGGAATGTTTGGGGCGTGGCCACACAGCTGAGCCTGCTTTCCACTTAAGCCTGCTACAAACCCTCTTTCCAAGGCTATTCCAGCCCTGGCCGGCAGGGAGCGGGGAGCACCCCACTACAGTCTGAATAATCAATCTTTGCTAGCCGCAAGAATAATAAAAAGAGCAAAAATAATAGCCATGACAATGTTGTAGAACTGCTGCTATTAACCTCATTGTTTGTTAGAAAATGGAAGGAAGACCCAATAAAAATTGGGTTGCAACCTAAGCAATACAGACTTCATGTAGTGCACTGGTTCTGTGACACAGTTTGAGATTGTTGCAGGGTACCATAAGTGTCCCATAGAGACGAGGCTCACACACAATGGCTAGATGGAAAGTAGTGAGTTTATTGAAGGTAGTGGCCATCTGGCGCTGGGGGCCCCAGTCAGCGCGGCCGCAGATAGGGGACCCTGGCACAGTGGAGCACTGCCCAGGGAAGAAGCCCGACACACAAGGGCACACGGACACAGAAATACTCATGCTCATTTGCATCTTATGCATAGCTCATGAATAACTAATCACATGTTTTGCAATCCTGCCTCAGTTTACCTGTCTGGTTTCACACAAGCCAAGTTTCACACAGACCAAGTAAACAGCTCACACAGCTGGGAAACTCTTCTCAGACACACACACGAGATAACAGGAACACAAGGCCATTCCCAGGCTGATAACCTTAATTATGCATTACCCTGGAGACGATGTAGAAGCGTAACTGCGCCCCCTAACAATTGCCGTCACATTAATCTTCTGCTTCCTACAGGGATATGCTGTGAGTTCCAGATCTCAAGAATGGCAAAACTAAGTAAACCCATTCCCACTGCATTGCTCGCAAAACTATGCAAGGAAAAGTTTGCTCTGATGAAAAGAGAGGAAGGAGTAGGTCATCATAATGAGTGAGATATCATTTCTAGCTTGTTTGCTCTGTGCTGCTGGCATTAGGTACATCCCATGCCATGCAACAATCTTTTCTCCATGAGAGGCTGTGTTGGAGGAAGCATTTGAGAGGACAGTTTGTACAGCCACATTGAATGGCTGAATAAACAGATTACTCCATTCTATGTCCAGTCACTACAACAGGTCAAAATGGAGTAATGTGGCCTGTCAGGAAGAGTTAGAGAGAAAGGAGTGAAGGGGTAGGAGGGAGTATAATGGGAAAAAACCCTGAAGGCCCACAGACACAAAAGGGACAAAATCTGATAATCAGACATCACCAAATGAAAATGAATGAGTAAAAGGTATTTACCTGCAAATTGAAATAGAGAAACAAAAAGGTCAGGATACCGAGCAAATGGAAACAACAAAGCAAAGTACATTCTGCACCCTCCTTTTTATCTTCCTAACAAATAAGTAGTCTTCAAAGGACATTATATTTATGCTGTAACAAGTGACCTTGTAATTCTTACTCTAAGTATCATGTAATGACTAGAAAATTACATGGATCTTCTACTTTCTGACAGGCAGGATTACATGAGATCTGAAAAATAAACATTAAACAGTGACTGAGGTTTTTTTCCCTAGCCTTGAACGTATTATCAAATAATATGGAAGAATGTGCATTGTAATTAATTGCACAATATTTGCCAAAGAACAGAGAGCAGCTATGGAATCACTGCATACTGTCAAGCAAAAAGGTAGCATTACTAAAATATGATGTATACAACCACAAAGCATATTTTGTGTGTGCCTCTTGCACGCACATATTTGTAAATTGTACCTTATTTAGGTCTAAGGGTATGTCTTCATACCCACCGGATCAGCGGGTAGTGATCAATCTATCACATCTTGTCAAGACTCGATAAATCGATCGCCAAGGGCACTCCCGTCGACTCCAGATCGCCAAAAGGCACACGCTGGAGTCGATGGGGGAGCCTGCCACTGAGGACGTGAGGACGGCAGGTAAGTCGGCCTAAGATGCGTCGACTTCAGCTACGTTATTCACGTAGCTGAAGTTGCATATCTGAGTTTGACCCCTCTCCCTAGTGTAGACCAAGCCTAAGATTCTGTAAAGCTTTATATGAATATCAGGAAATACGTGGGTATTTAAAAAATGACATTGTGGATCAAGGTTGATTTACTAAAGCACACTTGGTTAATACATGGTCTGTATATCTGTCAGTCATAAGAAGTCTTGGGGATGAGACAATTTGTCTGATGCCCTCAATTTTCTAGTCTTTGTCACAGCTAGGAGAAACCAGGACCTCAGCTTAGTTATATGGCTTCTGCTATCATCTAACTCACAATAAATGGAAAATGAAACCTCCACTAGTAGTTTAATTTTTCATCTACAAGTTCTTTTGCAGGTTTTTTCAAGTATCTTTTTCATCTCTGGTAGCTGTCGGAGAAAACAGGCGCTCTCTTTATGCCTGAACATTCTAGTTATACAAATTATGTCCCATCTAACTGTTTGAAGCCACATTCATTATTATTATTTTTTGTATTACAGAAAGTCCTACAAGTCCCAAACAAGGAGCAACACCTCATCGTACTAAGCACCGTACAAATACATTACACCTGAGATAGTCTCTGCCCCCAAGAGCTTACAATTTAAACAGATAAGAGAGGCACAGAATGGAAGGGGAAACATCTTCAGGATTCATGCCATGCTTATCGGATACTCTGGAAATGTTGGAATTTTTCAGCTAGATGAAATTTTGTGTGCGAAACATTTGAAAATCAGACAACCATATCTGAATATCTAAACCACGCTTATAAAGATATTCATTGTGTTTGGCACCATGTCAACATTTTAATGAAGTGCTCTGGCATGAGAAATGTTGTTGGACTCAGGCTGTAAAAAAGGAAATCTTTTTTCTGTAATTATCTTAATCTGTGAATGTGATCCGCGGTCTTGTATTTACATCATACAAAATCTAGGAGTCTCAAATCTATGTTTGGCACTGAAGATCCAATGGGGCAATGTATTTAGTCCTACTGATGCCAAAGGCAGTGTACAGAATAACTAGAGCTGATTGGGAATTTTTCGAAAAAACAGTTTTTCATCAGACAATGTTGATTTCTGGAAACCATTCATGGGAAACATACTGAGTTCAACAAAAGTTCTGTCAGAAGGATTTCTCAGATCTATGATGGAATTACTGATTAAAACCACAAGAGACCCACTCCTAACTAACCAAGCACTTGTTGGTTAGGGCAGTCATATGGATATGGGAGACCTGGGTTCACATCCCTGCTCCAATGCAGGGAGAGTGGGATTTGAAACCAGGGGTACGTCTTCACTACAGCAGTAGGTCGATTTCCCTTAGTGCATCCCCACAAAGGACAGCAACTGACAGTGTCTGTCCTTAAACTTTTGCAGGGGTCGACATAGGGAGTGTTGCACTGTTGGTAAGTATTCCACAGTGCCGGGAGTCCCCAGCTGTCACCACCTTTCCGGGCAGCCAGGCACGCTCCCCAGGGGACCAGCCCCAGTCCGAGCAGCTCCGTGGCCCCCCCGCCCGCCTGAGCAGCCCCGCGCCGGACCCCCCCCCGCCCGCCTGAGCAGCCCCGCGCCAGCCCCCCCCGCCCGCCTGAGCAGCCCCGCGCCGGACCCCCCCCCGCCCGCCTGAGCAGCCCCGCGCCGGACCCCCCCCGCCCGCCTGAGCAGCCCCGCGCCGGACCCCCCCCGCCCGCCTGAGCAGCCCCGCGCCGGACCCCCCCCGCCGCCCGAGCAGCCCCGCGCCGGACCCCCCCCGCCGCCCGAGCAGCCCCGTGAGCCCCCCGTGAACAGCCCCGCGCCGGACCCCCAGCCTGCCCGAGCAGCTCTGCGGACCCCCCCGCCCGCCGGAGCAGCCCCGTGCCGGCTCCCCCCGCCCGAGCGGGGGGGTGGGAGCCGGCACGGGGCTGCTCCGGCGGGCGGCGGGGGGGGGGTCCGGCGCGGGGCTGTTCAGGCGGGCGGGGGAGGGGGGGGGTTCGCCAAGCTGCTTGGAAGGTCGGAGGCTTAATGTCACCTGCATCCTCACTAGCTGAAAATCGACCTAGAGAGAGGTCGATTTCAGCTACTCCTCTCGTTAAGGAAGAGTTATAAAGTCGATTTTAAGGTCCCTTTAAATCGACTTTAAGGGCATGCAGGTGAGGACGGGTACAGGCTTAAAGTCTACTTTAGCTTGATAAAGTCGACTTTAAGCCCTAGTGGGGACCAGGGCCAGGTCTCCCACATCCTAGGCGAGTGCAAGTCCGAGAGTCAGTCATCAGTCTCTGTCTTTTCTCTCCCTCCCTCTATCCCTCCCTAGGTGTGTCCCAGGGCAGAAAGGGACAAACTTCCAAATTCTTGAAAACGTTTGAAAAACGGGCAAACTGTTATCCACCCAGCTCCAGCTCTAACATCAGACCCCAAATCTTTAACACATCACATTGTGGAGATGGAAGAGCAAAGACACAATTGAATGACCAGATGTCAATGCTGAATTTTGTCTGATTTTTTTTTTTTGGTGAGAACCTTAATGCTATTTAAAGGTAGCTCTTTGCACAGTAATGCCTGTTCTATGTAAAAGACAAGAGAAGAAAAGATCCTGGCTCCCACAAAGCCTTTCATGACATTCAAGACATCTATATATATAAAAGTCAAATGGTGTATGCGTGTGTGTGTATGTATGTATGTGCACTTACTCCTTCCACACCGTTTGAGCTAGAGACTTGAAATTTGGTACAGTTAGAGGTCTTAGGGTCCTAATCAGGGTAAGGGCATGTCTTCACTACCACTTTAATTCGACCTTAACGACGTTAGGTCGAATTAAAGGTGTACCTGTCTTCACATACATGCCCTTAAAGTCGATTTAAAGGGCCCTCAAGATCGATTTCGGAACTCCTGCCTAACGAGAGAAGTAAGGCTAAATTCGACATTACAAGCTCGACTGTGGGCTAGTGAAGAGGCATCAGAAGTTAAGCCTCCGACCTCCGAGCAGCCCCGCGAGGGGGGGGGGCTGTTCGGGGGGGGCTGTTCGGGCGGGGGGGGGGGTCCGCGGGGCTGCTGAGGGGGGGGGGAAGCCCGCGCGGGGCTGCTTGAGGGATCGGCTCAGCTGTCTGGTCAATTTCACCAGGCAGCTGAGCCGATAGCCCCGCGCCGGCTCCCCCCCCCCCCTCGGGCGGGGTCCAGCGGGGGCTGTTTGGGGGGGGGCTGTTGGGGGGGCTGTTCGGGCGGGGGGGGTCCGCGGGGCTGCTGAGGGGGGGGGGGGAAGCCCGCGCGGGGCTGCTTGAGGGATCGGCTCAGCTGTCTGGTCAATTTCACCAGGCAGCTGAGCCGATAGCCCCGCCGGCTCCCCCCCCCTCGGGCGGGGGGGGGGTCCAGCGGGGGGCTGTTTGGGGGGGGCTGTTGGGGGGGCTGTTCGGGCGGGGGGGGGCTGGTGAGGGGGGGGGGAAGCCCGCGCGGGGCTGCTTGAGGGATCGGCTCAGCTGTCTGGTCAATTTCACCAGGCAGCTGAGCCGATAGCCCAAGCAGCCGCGCGCTGCTCCCCCCCCCCCCCTCGGGCGGGTGGGTACGGCGAGGGGGGGGCTGTTCGGGCGGGGGGGTCCGTGGGGCTGCTTGGGCAGGGGGGGGGTCCAGCACGCATTGCACTGTGGGCTACCTACCCACAGTGCAATGCGGGCTATGTCGACCCCCTGCAAAAGTTCAAGGACAGACAGTGTCGACCACTGTCGACCTGCTGTCCTGGTGGGGACACACTGATTCGATTTTCTAAACTCGAGTTTAGAAAATCGAATTAAGGGAAATCGACCTAGACGTATAGTGAAGACATACCTCAAGAGTCGAAAATTTTTCAAATCTCACCTCTGACGCCCCCCAGGGGTGAAATTCTTTAAAGGCCAATCACATCAGCTGGGCAGCTGCTGTTCTCTGTGACATAGTTATGATGTCATAATACCCCCTCCAATGGACCCCGCATTCGCTCAGCTCTCTGCCCCTCCCCCCTCCAACGGACCCCGCACTCGCTCAGCTCTCTGCCCCCTCCCCCCTCCAACGGACCCCGCACTCGCTCAGCTCTCTGCCCCCTCCTCCTCCAACGGACCCCGGACGCGCTCAGCTCTCTGCCCCCTCCCCACCTCCGACGGACCCGAGTTGGGTTTGGTCAGAGGGTTAAGTGAGGTAGGGGTGTCGGGTTTGGTCTGGGGGTGAGGTGGGGGTGTTGGGTAGGTGTCGGGGTGGGTGAGGGGTGAGGTGTGGGTGTTGGGGTTGGTCAGGGGGTGTTGGGTTTGGTGGGGGGGTAAGGTGGGGTGTTGGGTTTGTTTGGGGGGGTGAGGAGGGGGGTCGGGGTTGGTTGAGGGGTAAGTGAGGTGTGGGTGTCAGGTTTGTTTGTGGTGGTAGGTAGGGGTGTCGGGTTTGGTTGGGGGGGAAAGTGAGGTGGGTGTGTCAGGTTTTGTCTACGGGGGGTGAGGTGTGGGTGTTGGTCAGGGGGTGTTGGTAGGGGGGTGACGTGGGGGTGTTGGGTTTGGGTGGGGGGGTGAAAATGTGAGTCGGGGTTGGTTGAGGGGTAAGTGAGGTGGGGATGTCAGGTTTGCTCTCTGCCCCCTCCCCCCTCCAACAGACCCCGTACTCGCTCAGCTCTCTGGCCCCTCCCCACCTCCGACGGACCCGAGCAACGCCGGGTATTTTCGCTAGTTATTTATACAAGAGACTGGAATAGAGGCCTCCTTTCAGAGCCACTCTAGACTGTTGGGTAAATGTGTTGTGAGGCAGTTTAAAAAAAAAATTAACTGCCCAAAGAACCAGAATGTTTGAAAGGAGTAATTCCAGGGTATTAGGTAAATATGTACCTTTACTTTAAAAACAAATATGCTTCTTTGCCTGACATTATATGGGTTGTTTTTCCTAGTTTCTTCTTTAGAGGGTGCCCATAAGTAGGGACTTTGAGGTGGCTGTACTGCTGTCAGCAGCGTCACAGAGTATATCATGTATAACCACTTGTTTTCAGTTTTTAGTGGCTGGTTTAATCCACTGTTTGGCAATAAATACTGAGTTTACCAAATATATGGCCAGCAAGAGAAAATCAGTAGTGTTTTCTTTAAAATCAACTGGGATTCACTAATGGGACATGACACCATGGGTTAAATCCTGGTCCTATTGAAGTCCATAGGAGTTTTGCCATTAGATTCCAGAATCAAGATTTCACCTTCTATAGTATTATTATCTACTGAGAGCTGACATTATGCTCATTGCTAAGACACTTGGTGTCCCAAGGAACTTGTAATCTAACTAGACCTATAATACAAGATGTACTGGACTTAGTTTGCAACATGGGAGATTTATGTTGGCTATTATGACACTCTAACTATAAGGACAATTAAGCACTCAAGCATCTGCTTATCTTTAAGCCCTGACTTCATTGGGACTTGAGCACATACTTAAGTATCATTCCGGAACAAGGAATGCCTTCTTGAACTGGATCTTCAAACAGGATATCCGCGTTTGAAAATAAACATCTATTTATGGAAGAACAAGCGGATCCTCACAAAAGCATATATAAACTATTTTCTGTAACAACATAAAATATGACATTCTTGTAAAGAAAAAGCAGAAAAGACCTGAATGTGCAGCAGTGATCATTTCAGTAGATTAAATTCTCTCATATATATTAGTATTAAAACATAATTTTTGAAACATGAAACAGTAACTGAACAGTGGAAATGAAGGGCTAGGTTCCCAGGTCCAGCTGACCTCCTCTTGGCACAAGATATAAAGGGGAAGAGAAGTAAAAGGTATCTTTACACCACCTTTATGTCCTAAATCTTAAATCCTAGGGCCAACCAGGGACCAGTCTGACTCCCAGTGCGAGTGAGAGCAGTCTCAAGGCTGTTATAATTTGTGTCAGCTGCAGTGCTTTCAAGGGGTCACTCTGCAATTAGACACCTGCAGCTGGTCCGTGCCAGTGGACTTGGGCTCCCAGATGAAAGGGCTGATTAACTGCAGTGTAGCTGTTGGGGCTTGGGCTGTGACACAAGCTCTGGGACCCTCCCGCCATGCAGGGTCTTAGTACCCGGGGCTCCAGCCCAAGCCCAACATTTACACCACAATTAAACAGCTCCTTATATCAAGCCCCATGAGCCCAAGTCAGCTGGCACGGGCCAGCCACAGGTGTCTAATTGCAGTATAGGCCTACCCTAAAGGCACCTTTAAGTCTGCTTTGTGTCACGGGACTTCATCAAAGAGATTTAGCTTGCTCAAGATTCTGTCTCAAAGAGACTTACTACTATATTAAGAAAAAAACATTTCTTCACTCTTATTAAGGAGTAAGGGGAGTTGATATGAACACTTTTCTTTACTGGACCAAATTCTGTGGTTGCTAGCAGGGTGTGTACCATACACAGCTCCTACTGAAGTCAAGTGGAGTCAAATGTGTATGTCAAAGAAGAACTGGGTTATTAAAATTTTAGTTGATGTCTAAATGAAATATCCTCTAGTTACATATGAAGAAGCAACTCGCTGCAGGGGGAAAACATTAGCTTCATGGTTAAGAGAAATGGACAATATGTCAGAAAAATTACAAGGTAGTACTGGTGGGTGTGGGGCTGGTTCTTTTTTGTCTAGATGGTAATGAAATCTTATTTTTATTATTATAAAGCAATACTTTAATAAAAGACCTTCTTAAAACAAAGATTATTTGAACGCCACAGGGAAAGGCTATAGAACTAGTCTACTGGGCTGTTAATAAAATCATTGATCTAGAGCTTGGACCAATGCTCTAATAGTAACAATTCCCTTAATAGACTGGTTTATATCAATTCAAAATTTCAAACACTGACATTGAAAATCTTTATCCACAGTGAAAATAAAAGTCACTTTACACTGGCCTGTGTAATATTAGACTAGTAAAATGGACACAAAAATATGAACACCTTTAACTAACAACTGACTATAACCACAATTCAGAGAATGTTCTTGGGATTTGAACTGTGCTATAAAAAGAAAACTTAAAAATAGAGCAGATGCTACACAGTTATCAGTAATTGTTCCAAGACCCTTTTTTCCTAAAGGAAGCTAAATGCTTAATACAGAACAATGGAAATGAAGCTTCCTTTCCTTCACGCCAAAGGAACAAGTAGGGATGGGAGGAGATATCTCCCATAACAGGTGTGTGTGTGTGTGTGTGTACACACACACACACACACACACACACACACACACACACACACACACACACACACACACACACACACACACACACACACACACACAATTTATCAGAACAAACAGCAGAAGAAACAATGAACACTGTCATCTCCAAAACAAAATTACTAGGGTGCAGGAAAGTCCACACACCTTAATAAGTTCTGTAACACATACTAACCAGATCCTGACTTTTACCACCTAGTATCTGATTCAAACCAATAATTCTTACTGAATATATGTAGATAACTCCAGGTGGGCTGTCTTGCAAACCTCCTGAATGAAAATAAATCAGAAGGTTGCCTTATATGAACTGGGACTTGATATGACCTTCATGCTGCAGGCCTGTCAAGCTGTAACAATGATGAATGCAAACAGACAGCCATTAGACACAGCAAAATCTATGTCGCAGCATCTATGTCAAACGAAACAAAAAGCTGGGCTGGACTACATAAGGGCTTTAGTACCCTTCAGATAAAATCCAAAGGACAATGTACCGTCAAGCTTTTGGTTAAAGGTCTTTCTGGAATAGACAAGTAAACCTGGGAAATAATCGGCAGAAGTTACTGACTGAATAAAGCAGAACTCGGTCAGCACCCTCTGAGGACATTTAAAATAATCTGCAGCACTGCCTTGTCTTTGAAACGTTTAGTCTAAAGCAGATGAATCACACTGGAAGTTCACGCCCTCTTTAAGGTGACACCACTGACACCAAGACAATTTCCTTTAAAATAGGAGAGTTGAGTTTACATGTACCATGTGGGTCAAAAGATGATTTTGTCAGCTTAGCCAGGACCATAATCAATATCCAATGACACAGGGAGCACTTTAATGGGACTTTCATATGGAACAAGACCTATGTAAGTCTGATGACATGGAACTGCAAAAAAGTTCTATTATCTTCAGTATATTAAGGGAAAGCTGAAAAAGCTTCCAAATGACCTTTGAAGGAAACTGCTTGTAATCAGAACTCTGTCAGGTCCACAAGGTGGCAAGTTTGCACATGAAGCATGTTAAAAGATCCACCAGACTTATGAACCTATTACTTAAACAGCCCTTTTAGCCAAACCCACATGAGTGGCTTAGAAGGCATTGATTCACCTGCTCAGAAATGCTCAGCCTCTAGCTTTTTCATTACCCCAGGAGTTGTGGTGAAAAGGAGAACATTGTTCTGATGCCAATTGATAACTTGGCTCCGTGTGATCAGATGTGGCCTGATTTTCATGTTGGTGGAAAAGGTCACCACCGTGACTAATGAGGTGAAGAACCGTATTATTCTTGAGCAATGTGGGCTAATAGGACAAAACGGATCTTTCTCTTTCTTTAACATGTTCACTAGCTTTACTACCAGAAGTAGAGAATTAAAGTCTCATAGGAACTGCCCCCATTTCCCACACCTCATGGATTGAAAAAGATTCACTTATTATCAGTATTCTGCAGAAGGAAGAGATTGCTATTTCACTGTTCAGAAGCACTGTAAATTATTTGTGCCTAGTGTCCTCTACTTGAGAAAGAAAAGATTCAGACAACATTCACATGGGTCAACTAATTAGCCTTGCCTGTCCGCCACTGTGTTTTCCCTTTCTACCAGCTAAGTGGCTGGTTGGAATTTTGTGAAGTGACACTGTCCAATTCCACATTCACAGCGCTTCCTGACACAGGAGGAACAATCTTGTTCTCTTGGCACGTTAATGTAAAATACACTGATGTAACTGATTTTCTGAATCATGGCCACCTATATTAGGCCTACAAAATGCCTTCAGGATTGATTCTCTCCCCTAGGCATGTGTGCGTCACGATTCCTGAAGGAAGGAACTGTCTTAGGTGTGCAGTCACACAAATATGTATCAACTGCTGCCTAGACCTCATCAGAATTTTTGCCATCAAATCTAGTGAATTTCTAATTTAGTGTTACACTTGGGGCTTATTTAATTCACAATGGCTTAGCTCCTATACTCTGTACTGGATCATTTATAAGGAAGCTTTGACTTATCATGTGAATAGCTTCCAGATTATCATCAGTTAAGATGTTTTAGAACCAGATATTTTTATTCCTATAATTATTATTATTTCTAGGATTTCATCACTGGTCTCAAATGTGAATACATCTGTTTTGCTAATAGTTGTGAAAGAACTAAAGAACTGATTCAACAGATATTTTTGGGGGTTAGATTCAAGTATGCTTGCACAGAGGGGGTGAATTATACCCTCATCATTCCAGTGATATCACTGTGAACTACAGACAGGTAGGCAGGTAATAAAGAATGTTTAATTACCCTATAGTAACTGTGGTTCTTTAAGATGTGTTGAATTCTTAGCATGCATGAGAGATCGGAATTCATTTCACCAGCTAACTATGTCCACCGGAGCTATGCCTGTCTCGGAGTGCCTTGTGGCAGACCTAGGCCAACCATCAATCAGTTCCTTCATCAGAACAGATTCCATGTGTTATAGGGAGGGACGGAGGCTGGGTCATGGAATATGTATGGATGACATCTTCAGGAATCACAGTTATTGAATGGTAAATAACCATACTCTTTTCTTTGAGTGTTTGTCCATATGTATTCCACTTCTGAAGGCTTGAAAGCAGTGACCTGATGGAAAGAGATGGGTGCACAGTGTCTAACTAAACAACAACTATAAGAAAGCTCTGCCAAAACTGCAATCAGATCTAGATGCCTCCTCAAGGGAATAATGCTCCATAAATGTATGTACTGATCCCCTACTGATTTCAGAGTGGGGAACACTTCTCATGAAGCACAGAACCTGCCTGAGCTCTGGCTGAATGAGTTATGACCTGCAAAGGACAATCTACACTAGCTAGCTCACAACATAATTTAATACAATCAGAGACCTATTTCAATAGTGTTTGGGAAGATATAGCCTGACCTTTCCACCTTTCTGCAAAAGCAATAAACAACCTTGGGGAGACCATGAACAATCCCGTTCTATCAAGACAGAAGAGGGCTCTGAGCACATCCAAGTTATGAAATCCAGCTACCTCTTAGTTAGAGCATGGCTTCAGGAACAAGACAGGCAAAAGGATCATCTGGTTTATATAGAAGTCAGAGATTACCTTAGGTAGAAATTTTGGCTGGAACCTAAGTGTGACTTTGTAAAACAAAGTGTATGGTAGACCCTCCGTGAATGCCTGCATCTCCCCTACCCTGTAAACTGATGTGATTGCCACAGGGAAAGCTATCTTCATTGAAAGAGGGTATAAAGAGTATGAGGTCAAGAGTTAAAAAGGGGGGCCCCCCATCAACCTATCTAGAACCACAGTGAGATTCTATGGGGGTAGGGAAGGAAATACATGTAGTGGAGGAAATACATGTATTAGCCTTTTAGGAACTTAGCAACTGTCAAATACCGTGGGAACCTGTATGGGGGGGGGGGGGAGGGGTAGTGGTAAGTTGACACAGCCTCTAGGTGCACTCTTACAGAGCTAATGGAAAATCCCAAGCTTTGCGACGACAACAGGATGTCTAAAATGGGAAGAATTTGAGTTTCTGTGGGAGAGAGATGATGTTGCTCTGTCCAAATGGAGAATCTTTTTCACTTGACTCCATAGGTCACTCTTGTAGAGTCTTTTGCCCTTTGGATAGAATATTTTGAATATTCCTCTCTTACTTCTGAACAATGTTTCTTAACGTTCATCAGCCAGCCACCATCTAGGTGTGAGATGTAAAGAGGCTGGGTGTGGATGGAGAGTTTTCCTGTTGTTCTGGAAAATTATGTCTGGAGCAGAGGTAATGTTATTGGAGGTCAAACAGAAAAGTACATCAGGTCTGAGTACCAGAATTGTTTAAGCCAAACTTATGCCACCTAGATCATTACTTGACTGAGCTTCCTCAAAACCCTCAAAAACCCAGAGGGCATGGTAGATAAGCTCAGCTGATTTTATTTATCTGGATAAGAAACAGATCTCATCAACTTGTAAAGAAGAAAAAACTTCAGGTGAGCTTCTCTTGCCTTCTGTGTATACAGTAGACTCTCGATTATCCAGGATGATAGGGAAAAAATAATTCTGGTTAATAAAATCCTGGATAATCACCATCCATAGGAAATATGAGGAGTGGAGGTTGATTCACCAGCCATCCTGCACCAGGGAGAGGAGGTGTTGGTTTGCTGGCTGCCCTGCGCCCTGGTAGGGGTTTTTGTGTGTGTGCTTGGGGCGGCAGCAAAGCCAGAGCCGGCCCTGCGAGTTGTGCATATTTTTTTTTGACATCCTGGTTAATCCACATCCTGGTTAATCCAATCCTGGATAATCGAGAGTCTACTGTATTTAGAAAATTAACAACAAATTGAACATTTTTCAGGTATGCCCCCCACCAAAGCAGAGCAAAGAGCTCAGATGTCTGTCATTGAGGCGTACAGCCACCTCAGATGATAGGCAGTGTTAAATTCCTGAAAATCTGGATTTAGTCACAGGGATTGAAGCCTGATGCCAAATTATCAAAAACTAACAAAAGTAGTCAAACACAAACCTAACAAAGCCTAAACCAACTGAGTACTAAATCTAGCACTACAGGTAGATGGAGAATTAGATACAATTAAAAATAGTCTGGTCCACAAGTGTGCAAGAGACAGTGAACATGTCTCACAATTCTATCTTGCAGCCCTGAGTGAAAACAAGGAACTGAGGGACAGTAGACTCTGCTACTCCAGTTGTGCCCTTGCGAGGCATACAGGGTAGAGGCAGATGGACACTGCTGCTAAAAGCAATGTGATCTTAAGCACATGTGCACCAGAAGTAGAATATAAGCCCTTGATGAAAAACTTCAATTTTTGGATGGGATTTCCAAGGGTCATCACTGGCAGAGGCTATGTAGGAGATGTGCTGCATAATCTCTCTGCCATCCAGGCATTCTGCCCACTTTCCGACTGTGCTATTTGGCTCTAGTCAGAGTTGGGCTCTCGGTGGCATATGCAGTCTTCCAACCCCAATCTACTTTTTTCGCACTGAGGGCCTGTAGCCATGGTTCCAATCTGATAGGCTTTAACTAAGATTGAGAGGTGGGATTTTCAAAAGTGGTTAGCATTGGCTTAACACTGCTCCCATTGAGGTCAAGAGGAAATGTCTCATTGGCTTCAACTGGAAAAAGAGAGGTAAATGCTGAGTGTTTTTGAACATCCTACCTTAGATTTGATTTTTATGGTAAATGAATAATTTTCTTTAAAGAAAATTGGGGTCCAAGTGAACAATGGAAAAATAACTTGCTATCTGTCACTTCCTATCAAAGTGCTATGTTGAAGCACTCATACAAATGCATTTTTGCTGGGGTAAGATTTTATTTCTGCACAGAAGAATTCCAAAGTTTAGGTTTGACTCTACAATATGCCCTGAGGATTAAAACACTATTTAAGATTTACAACTATTGCTAGGGCTGCAGGAAGGAGAACAACATCAATCATTTGATATAATAAAATTTCATGTGTACAAGCTGCCATTCTAGTTTATCATCCAATTGTTTCAACATTCTAACTGTAAGTCTCCTATCAAAGAAATTACTTGTCCTAATGAGAGTGTGAGTTATTGGTATTTTACAGATTATTCATTTAAATGGACATAAGTTCCCTTTCCTTTGAGACCTTATGAACTTCCATTGCTGTTGATTTATAGAGATACTTTGAAAATCGTTACTTAGATGCACTTAGCACATATTATCTTCCCTTACAAATTGTTAACATTAAATTGTTCACGGTGAAAGAGTTTTATTACAGAGGAGAAATTTACAAGTTCAGATTTAATAAGGGCTTCATATCCTCTGGACTTCTGGACAGCAAATATTCAGCAGTGTCCAGTCTCGTGAGCAGTTTAAAAGATAGTTAATTTCATAAAACCACCTATGAAAATGAAACTTTCTCGTGAAGCTTTCTCATTTTAAAGCTTTCACCTCTTCTGTCTCGGAGTGTTTAAATGTATATTTTATTGAGATTTACGTGTTGTGGCACATAAAATACACAGATGCATCAGAACACAGACAGAAAGAATGTCTATTCTAGAGTTAGTTGGAGCTGAAGGAGCTCAATCAAGCACAAAACATAATCCCCTATCACAGGAATGAAGAGAAGACTAACATATATGCTGAAATGGTTCAGCTATTGTTCCTTAACTAAAAAGAATGAAAGATTCAGAAGAAAATACAATGAGGTGGAGAATTACAGACAAGAACATGCATAATTGGAAAACAGCAAGATAAAGCAAATGAGGGTTGCTATATACCTATTTAAAGATAAATAAATATGTGGAGGTTTGAGCTGATGTGTTTTTAAGCAATACAGCAGATCTGGTCACTATCCAAACAGGCTGAGCAGCATTAACTTTTTATTTTCACAGCAGGTGTTCTCATGTAAATTCTCCCAAAGGCTGAAGATCTGGCTGTTGTCTAATTTCCTATTTAATAAATATTTTTAAAAACATTTTTAATATGTAATCTAAATTTCTAAGAGCCAATTTCTAAGAGAATTGGGAAGTTCAAATATAAATCTTTCTACCCTATACATTTATCATTTAAAACTTCTAAAGAGCTATTTGTATATTCCATTTTTTAACAACTTTATGTAACATACATTTTTCGGTGATATGACTCTTCCATGACCTTTATTTTACTATTAAAAATTATTTGCAGTGACTTTATTTTCCTTTTTCCCTCCAAAACAATATTGTAACTGTTTAACTGATAATGCATTGGGCTTTTAAATCTGTTTCTTAAATATAGCAGTGCCACCCATGACTCCATAGCGAAGACTGAATTCCATATTTCACTCAAAACCGATTCAACCTCTTTTTTATATAAAACAAACACACATGTATCCTCCCCATTACCACACGTACTGTTTGAATGTGGAATGAATTTCCCAAGAAGTTACAAATACAACTGTTATAATTCACTTATGAATTAAAATTAAATTTTAAAATGGCCCTTTAGACAGTTAGCTCGTGTCAATCTTTTCTTGCTCTAAATTATCTTAACAATAGAACATAGACACTTCAAACTTCCCACACAGTTATAATTCATTAAAAGCTTGTGCATAGGCCCTATTTGAAGAAACTGTAATTATGTTAAGTTATTAATGATTGCTGTGTCTAATTGTTAGGATTATATAAGCTACGGGAAAGGGTCAGGTGAACAGTTCACTAGTAACAGTAACTAAAGTGATCCCATTGTGGCACCGGAGGTAATTTAACCAATCACTACCCCTCCTCTACAGCAAATTTGCTTGCAACAATTTTATTGGTTATAATGAGTCAGTGATATGAAGAAAAGTGGGGATGTGTTCAGAGTTCTCAGTGACAGATAACTTAGTTCAACTGTCAATGCTTAGGCAGCATCTATATATATAAAAGTCAAGTGGTGTATGTATGAGTGTATGTATGTACGTATGACTGCGAAGTCCTCCCGCACCGTTTGAGCCAGAGACTTGAATTTTGGTACAGTGAGGGGTCTTGGGGTCTAGATGCTGGTAAGGGTCGAAAAATTTTCGGATCTCACCTCTGACGCCCCCCAGGGGTGAAAGTCTTTCAGGGCCAATCACATCAGCTTGGCAGTTAGGTGGTGATGATGTCATAATACCCCCCTCCAACAGACACCTCACTCGCTCAGCTCACCCCTCCCTCCTCCAACGGAACCCCGGAGATCCCTCAGTTCTCTGCCCCTCCCACCTCCCCAACGGAACCCCGGAGATCCCTCAGTTCTCTGCCCCTCCCACCTCCCCAACGGAACCCCGGACTACATCAGCCCTGTGCCCCCCCCCACCTGCGAAGGTCCCCGGAATCCCTCGGCTCTGGGCCCCCTCCTCCCCTGCGACGGATCCCAGTTGGGTTTGGTGGGACGGTAAGTGAGGTGGGGGTGTCGGATTCGGTCGGGGGGTGAGGTGGGGGTTTCGGGGGTGGGAAGGTGTCGGGGTGGGTGAGGGGTGAGGTGTGGGTGTTGGCTTTGGTCAGGGGGTGTCAGCTGTCTGCCATCTCCCCACCTCCGACTGACCCGAGCAGCGCCGGGCACTTATGCTAGTACTTAATACACTCTTAGGCAGCACACCATGGCAAGTGAGGCAGAGCATATAGGGAGACTTCAAAGAACAAATATTTCAAGATTCAGGGGCTACCCCTCTTCTCTTTTCACACAGCTCTCTGAACAGTTGCAAACTGTGAGCTAAATTTGTTGCTCTGACCATACCAAGCAGATGTAAACCCAGTTTAACTGCCACTGCATTCTGGATGCTTTCCATTGTTATTTTGTACTAATGAACTTGCCTTAAAATGTACAAAAACAAAATTAAAAGTGTTTGAGAGAGATACTAGGAATCTGCAAACCATTAGAAATAATACAGAGTAGTATTCTCTCTGTGTTTCTTAACAGTATTCAGATATGACAACTTTAGAAACAAAAACCAAAGAAATTCCAAAATAAAAGAAATGTGAAAATGGAGTTAACCAACCTGACAAGGTGTTTTTCCTGATGTCCAATTTAAACCTCCTATGGTGCAATTTAATCCCATTGCTTCTTTCCTATCCTCCGAGGGTAACAAGAATTCACCCTCCTCCTTTTAACAACCTTTTTATGTATTTGAAAATTGTCTCTGCTCAGTCTTATCTAGACTAAACAAACCCATTTTTTCCCCACTCTCTCCTCACAAGTCATATTTTCTAGACCTTTTCTCGTTTTTGTTGTTCTCCTCTGGACTTTCTCCAATTTGTCCACATCTTTCCTGAAATGTGGTGCCCAGAAATGGCCACTCCACTTGAGGCCTAATCAGCGCAGAGTACAGTGGAAGAATTATTTCTCGTATTGTATTGTCTTGCTTACAATACTCCTGCAGATACATTCCAGAATGATGATTGCTTTTTTTGCGACAATGTTACACTGTTGACTCTCATTTACCTTGTGATCCACTATAATCCCCAGATCCCTTTCCACAGTACTCCTTCCTAGGCAGTATGGGTGAAAAATTGTTCTCGTTAGCCTCTGAGGATAGGAAAGAAGCAATGGGATTAAATTGCAGTATGGAAGGTTGTGTCAGACTGGTTAAGTACTGACACAAATTGCCTAGGGAGGCTGTGGAATCTCCATCCCTGGAAGTTTTTAAAAACAGGTTGGACAAACATCTGTCAGGAATGGTCAAGTTATTATTTACTCCTGCCTTGAGTTCAAGGGACTGGACAAGGTGACCTACTGAAGTCCCGTCCAGTCCAACATTCTACGATTCTCTGACACTATACCTGGAAATGCAAAGAAACAGGTATGTTTGCCATTTTGGCTCTGGTCTTTCATATACTGACACACATGCTTAACTTAAAAATTCTGTTGACTTCAGTGGGGCTACTCACTTCCTTAAAATTCAGCTTTCAGGATTTACTAACAACGAACAACAACTTTTCAAGACTTCTTGTAATAAAATCTATTTTATATTATAAAATATTATAAAAATATTTCTGAACACTAAAATTGGCCCTCAACTGCACACAATGACAATTTCAGGGCAGAATTTGACTCTTAATTTATTAAATATACATTAAAAGCAAGTAGTTCAGTTTACAGAGATGCAGATATACAAGATTATATCCACTAATTCTGATTTCCCCACTCAAGTATCCTAAATACAGATAACTAGAATTGTATAGCTTAATCCAATTATGTTAACCCTGGAGGACAATACAAAGTATGTTATGAATGACTGAAAATATGGTCTCTCTTCCCAAGCCATTTTTCTTTCTCTCGTCTGATTGATAGGTTATGAAGCCCATTGTCATGAATATTAAAACTGCCACTGGTTAAAACCATAATCCACCTCAAGACCTCACACAACATTCAGACTACAAAATTAAAACAGCTTTATTAAATATTCCTGAAATAAATTTATCCATTATTAAAATAAATAGCCTATTTCATACAGCTGAAGGTGGTTTTCTTTGCATAATCTGAAGTGCCACCCTGACTACAGCTCCTGAAAAGGAGTCTCCATAAACCTGCAATCTTCAAAAGAGCTAATTCAAATATTCTAGGGTTTCATCTACCGATTTAAGATTTAATCATTAAACTAATAATTTGTATAATAGTACAAACTGGATGACCAACCTCAAATCAGGGTCTCATTGTGCTAGGCACTGGACATGCACACAAGACACAGTCTCCTTAGGGTTTACAGTTTAAAGAGTCAAGTGTGTGAGACTGGGAGAAGGAAGACCTTTTCAGGGTGAAGCCTAGGCTCCAATTCAACCACCTAGCACATGCTACAAATCGAATCTCCCTTGTTTATACTTAAAACATTTTAAATTTTGTAGCAGGCAGCCTCCCTTAAACAGCATTTCTGAGCTAGCCCTTTAAATTGCTTACACCCAGCTCCCCTGCCCCCCACAGACAGGCAATATAAACATGCAATGAAATTGCTCTGCCACCAGTTCTGCCCCCCCACTCCCAGCCTTCCTGGTGAGATGGGGGTTTTCAACCCTCCTCCAAAGTTGGGGAGACAGATTCAAATGAGTCCATCATATTCTCCAGGGCTGGGAGAGGTTAGCAAGCAGACCTCCCCATGCTAATGTCACCACCATTAGGAGGGAAGAGGGATCTTACTGCTTCCGAGCTTGTCATGCTTAGAGGCAACAGAGAAAAGTTTTCCCCCCTGATCTGCAACACACAGCTCCTGGTCCTGGATCCTAAAGAGAACAGTAACTTGTTTTTTTTCAGACTCCAACTATCACCTAAGGACCACTTTCTTTCTCTTACCACCTGCCAGTGTTGTTCCGTGGATTTCTGTCAGTCCCAGAAATCCAGCAACATGGTAGCCTGACCCCTGAGACATCCCTCTCTCGCCTTCAAGGACCAGTATATGCCACATTACAAGTATGTTAGAATATGTTAGCTAATATGTTCTTATTAACAACCCAACTTTAAGTCCTTCTCCAGATAAATCCTGACTTGTGCATTTTCTGGTGAGTACATAAGAGATCTAGAACTGGGCTCATAACATTACTTGAAAGACCAGAACCGCGGGCCAAAGTTTAGCAGCTTGCATGTACGCAACAATAATAGTTTACATTTACACAGTGCCATTCATTATGAAAGATCCCAAAGTCCTTTACAAAGTGGAATAATTTCATCTACCACTGCAACATAAGAAAATCTGGAATGGAACATGGAATGTGAGTTTTACCCACATGACCACATTATACAAAATGTTAGGAAAGGAAGTGAAGAAGTCTGGAGAACTTAGCAGGCATGGATACACTTTACTTTTACAGACACTATTACCTAGTGTGTAAGTACTTATTTTTATAACTGCAGTAATAACTTTTCAAAAATTATCCCTCTCTGCTATTCTTAATATGGAACACCCCCCATCCTAAACGCCACCGAAGTGACAGGCAAAACTCTGGTTTCTAGTAGAGGGTGGATTTTTTTTTACTGATGTTTCAACAAAACTGTACTGGAAATGTTTGGGATGCTTTAAAGTAATTTTAAGACTTTGGATACTCTTAAAGGTGGGCCACAGTGCAGGTCTAAGAGTGTTTTTAAAAAATTCCAAACATGATTTCCCTATAGTAATAAGCAAGTACATGGTAACTAGTAGTTTTAATAAACATATTTCTAAGTGACATTACACATATATACAAAACTGACTGGAAAACAATTTACTATTTAGCTTAATCACAGTGTGAAGTACCAGCAGAAAGCACTTTCCTATCTGACTCCCAACTGTACCACTTTCAACTCCTTTTTTTCCTCTGTACTTGTGATTTAATTAGTGGGCCTTATTCCTCACTGCGTTCCACCTTGGCTAGTTAATGACATATGTGCAAAGTGAGTATAAAACACTACCAACTGGTAAGAGATCCAAATTTAAAGCACACTAGCATCAATGGGAGCTCCTCCAGTGACTTCTATGGATCAGGACTTAAAAATGAATTGAAAATTCTGATTTTGTAGTGCTTGAAACCAGTTTTACGTTGCACAGGTGTCAATGACTTCAAAAGACGCAGGGCAGTTGAGAATGAGGTCCAGTATTTCAAGATTAGGCTTAAAACATTATTTTCATAATTCTATTTGAATCTGTCATGTGTTTGTTGTACTCCTGTGAGCTTATACACAAATCTTGATATATGTGAGGTTTATTTATAAATTAATATTGAAAAATCATAGCAAAATCAACAAGAATATAGTATAATAAAATAATGTAGAGGTACAAATGAATTTACAGTAAAATATATCATTCCTTGAAAATACAGAAGGTCTACTGTAAGTGCTGTATGTCCATAACTCTAATGTCATGCTTGTTAACACATGGAATGAGGAGAGAGGCAGTCTGCCTGGTTACCAAGGCCCAACCCTCCAGGTCTTTAAAAGGTCAAAAACAATGCTGAATTCCTCCTGCAAGCCCTCAGACACTGGACTTTCAAAAATGTACCAAACAGTTTGTAGTACAAATTCCAATAATATATGATGTTGTCACTGCAAACAATAAAACTTAAAAAAAAATAATAGAGGCACAATGTACTTCCAAGGAAGCTAGGGCCCTAGATGAATGCTATTTTGGCCATTCACCTGGTAAATGATTTTGCAAAATATAAAGCAATCTTGTGAATTTACAGAATTATTGGACAAGGCTTTGCCAGGTTTCCTCCTTGACTCCAATATATGATCTATGATCCAATCTATGCGGGGGAGGGATAGCTCAGTGGTTTGAGCTAAACCCAGGGTTGTGAGTTCAATCCTTGAGGAGCCATTTAAGGATCTGGGGAAAAAAATCTGTCAGGGGACAGTACTTGGTCCTGCTAGTGTAGGCAGGGGACTGGACTCAATGACCTTTCAAGGTCCTTCCAGTTCTATGAGAAAAGTATATCTCCATATATTATTATTATCCACAAATTGTCTCTACATTTTTTCCACAACTGCAATGAAAGAGACCATAGTCCCACACTTGAAGGCTTCTGAAATTAAAACAAAACCACAAGAACATAAAAATTATGTTTGAACATTTCCCTTTTTACATAAAAAGCACTAAAAGGACTGCTGTCCTAGGACTAAATATACACCGCCTCCACACTTTCTCTCCCACCTTCTGAGAGGTGCTAGTATTCACCAGTCTGTTCTCAAGCTTCCCCCCATTCCAAAACGTCATTCTCAGAATGAGACCCTGATGTAATCTTTCACTTGAGGATATTTGGATTAAAGAAAAATATTGGCTTTGAACTGTGTCAAAATGTAGATTTCCTTGTGGCTGCAATTAGTTACAGGTTAGCCTTAGTCTTCACAGCAAATTTAATATATCCAAGAGGCCTATTTTGGCTCACCTGAAGAGCAAACTTACTGTGAAAGTGCATCACTTTGGGGAACTGAGCTTTCGCTTTTCTAAAAGGTTTTTACCTGACATAACTTCAATACGTCACTGGAAGACAAGGAGAGGGTTCCTCAATCAGCTTTTCATTGGGAACTCTGAGGTAAACATATCCAAGCTAGCAAAACAAACCAAATATTTTCAATTCAGCAACACCAGCACATTTCCAAGGACAGTCAAAGAAATAAAATCACAAATTATATAAAACTACATTACGGAAAACACCTCCATTGAACGAAACCTTCAAAGATATCCTATGCTGAAAAAAAAAATGCCCCAAAGAACATCCTGTCATTAATGCAGATCTCTTCAAAGTGAAGTGAGTTCTCAAAAGAGAGATGAAAACAAGTGTGACGGATTTGGAGCTGCCTATATAATTTATGAAGACTATCTCTCTCTCTGTCTGTCACCCCCCAGCTGGGGTATGGGCCACCAACTGGTGTTGGTGTTTCAGTAGCAACTGGTTCCCTTACAGGGTGGAGTTGCTAGCCCCACGCCCATGTTAAGCCTACAGCACCTGGTATTCCCAGGAGGTCTCCCATCCAAGTACTAGCCAGGCCCGACCCTGCTTAGCTTCCACGATCAGACGGGATCGGGCGTGTTCAGGGTGGTTTAGCCGTATTACTGTATGTATACATTATGTAAATTTTCTAGGTGGCTTGTCAGGAAATGCACCCAGGAAAAAGGGATGGTTCCTGAAATTCAAACATCACCCAGCAAACACTTCAGGAGATACGAGACAATGCAGCCAATTAGCTCTAGGATGGCCAGATGTCCCAATTTTATAGGGACAGTCCCAATTTTTGGGTCTTTTTCTTATATAGGGTCCTATTACCCCCCACTCCCTGTCCTGATTTTTCACACTTGCTGTCCGGTCACTCTAATTAGCTTTGAAGTCCACTTTGGACACCTTGATGAGCTGCCAACAGGTTTAATCAGGCTTAGGAGATAACAGGAGAGAACAAACACCTTTGGCTACATTTAAAGGGTGTGCTTGAAAGAAAGGGGAAAACGAATCAAACTATGGGGAGCAGACGGATACCTAGACTCCAGAAGTTGGGGGTCTGGATAAGATGCATCTACCTAAGCCTTGAGGAAAGATAAGTCATGTATATAATAGAAACTATTATTTAAAAAATATTTTCTTTTATGTTTTGATTAGTCCTTTGTTAAAATTAAACAATACTTGATTTTACAAAGGCTGCTTGTGGTTACTATATTTGCCACTCGTCACAGTTCCCAAAAGGATGAATCACAGGTACCAAGTCCAATAGGATAAGCACACTTGATACACAGGGTGCTGCAGCCCTGGGCTTGGTCTAATAGAAAAAAAAGTGGGATTCTGCCCCAGAGAGGTGAAGATTCATGACCTAAGATCTGGATGGGTGCACTCAGAAGAGACCAGAAGAGGGGACTGTTGGGAAGTTAGCCCTAAACTATGACAAATGCTACAATATCTAGTCATAAGTTTGTTTGTTTTGTCTTGAGTGATCACTTCCTGGTTTACCCAATGCCCATAAAAAAAAAAAGTGAATATTTTAAAAAGTTAATTCTGTGGAAAACATCAGTGTGTCACACTTAATCATGTCATCCTGTTGGCTGTGTAGAAATATTACAAAACACCAAGAGATGTCAGCAGGCAGTGTAAGCAAGTGCATTGCTATGGAAGCATTCTAGTCCTGCCACTGTGTTGGTGCGATCTCATGTGTAAGTGAATAAACCTGTATTGTTAATAGTTTTCTAAATTAATATTTCTAATATTGCTGCATATATTCAAGGAAATTATCACACAAGGTTTTCTTATTAATACACGTGTAGTACTGATACTGTATTTTATGCCCTCAGCTAATAAATGACTGAGCTCCAGCTCTTTACTCAAATACCGCAGTGTTTAGAGGCAAGTAATTGGGGAAAAAAATAAAATTTAAGAGAGGTCATTAGTATTGTCACGAGATGTTAATCCCCTACTCTGCATTGCTTTTGTGTGTGAAAAACTGTAACCGGAGACACACTATTGAATATCAGTGCTTCAGGCAACTGGATGGGAACTACTGAAATCCTTTTAATATCACTGGATCCTATTAGAAATCTGACTGTCTTCAAAGGCCTCAATTTTACCTGTTATGTTCACTTCCATCACACCAAACAAAAAACTACACTAGAGACTTACACTCAGTTTTATTGCCAAAACCTACCTACAAACTATATCAATACAAGGCTAATTGTGCATAAAATTTAAATCCTATTGCGCTACTACATAAAAATGCAAAATGCTTCACTGGTATAATGGCTAGTGCTGGCTCAATCCACTAAGGGCTGCCCCAAGGCATCTCGTACAAATCCAATTATCTCGTACATACTCAACCTGCTTTCTTTCACAACATTACTTGTATTATGCAAATATATAAATCTAATTTTAATCCACAAGACCATCTAGAAGATTAAAAGAGTACTCATGTCTTACCTTCACTAAGTGTAATTAAAGGTATTTTTAAATTTACTCTTTGAAACTAATTCCAATGAAAGCAAGAGCTTGATATTGTCCTCAAATCTTAGGCGATAATATAAACACCAGGAAAAGAGGCAGCTGTTTCGATTCAGCAGAATTTCCTATTTTTAAGCAAGGGATATTTGTTGCTCAGGTAAAGAGAAAGTGACAACTAAATGAACTAAGGAGACCACTAGATTTCAATAAAGAAAGCAGACATGCTGAATATTCAGCATCTGATTCGCTGTTGCCTTGCAACTTATGTAGTCATTTGTACTAGTGCAAAGTGGGTGTGTTTCATGCTCACTTTTCATGAGTGTAAATAACTACACAAGGTGCAGAATTAAGAGTCAGATCCTAATTTTCAGCATGAAACTTTAAAGAATGAGAATAAGCACCTCTAAGAGGACGAGCACAATTTATAACCTAGTGGGAAGGGGAGCTAAAGATGGCTTTAAGCTCCCTTTGCTTACTTTCCTGATTCTGGGTTTCACTAGGGACTGAAGTGGTTCCAGGCTTAATTCAGACAGCCCTGGGATTCTGAAGCTCCAACCATCTTCGCTCTAGCCTCTGAAACACCCTTCCTATTCACCCCAGCACATCCCCTACTCCAGGGCTTGCGGGGTAGGGGGTCAGTTCTAGGGGCAGTGGCAATTTTCCTAGAGCTGGAATTTGTGGGTTTTAGAGCCTCTTTATGTTGCTCCAGCCCTTTTACTCAGCATAAAGGGGACGGAGCGGGGATGAGAATCTCACCCAATGTGAGCAATTCTTCGGGCTGTAGATACCAACAATTCTTTGTAAAAATATTAAACATATGCTCAGGCTTCATAATTTGGATTCCAAATGTCCTTCAAATTTGCTGGTGGATGGACTGAGATGATATCATAGCTTTGTCCTAACTTCCCCTATAACTCAATACCTGGAAACACATCTAGAGAAAAAGACTGAATGGCAGAGGTGGTCCCAAGCTGAAGGGATTTCTAGCCTGTGTACGTCTTCTCTATCAGTGTGAGACACTGCTTGATTTAAATCCTGTCTAGTCCATAGAACTCAGAATGTGTTTTTACTTTTATTTCTTAGTAATCAACTTTGATCTGTATACTTACTAAAATCAATCTTTCTGTAGTTAATAAATCTGTTTTATTTTTATTTTTTTTAACCTAAAACAGTGTGTTGCTTGAAGTGCATAGGTAATCTGCTCATTGAACAAAAACTGGTGCATGTCCACTCCACACTGAGAAAGAGGTGGACTGGGTAATAAAATTCACACTGGTCTGACCAGGGCAGGATGGTACAGCTCTGGGATCCTACACTGAAAATCTGGGGAGGGGGGAGGTTGGATGGAGCCTCTTTATTGTTGGTTCATGAGTGGTTGGCGAAAGCATTCATGTAACTCATCTGGGTATGTCCCTGCCTGTGGATGGCTGTGTGAGTACAGGACCTGGAGGAATTTGCAACTTGTCACAACATTTCAGTGTGAGAGGGATAGTAGATTGGTAAGACAATGGACGGAGTGGTAGCCCGGTTCCAAGTTGCACGCCGGGAACTCGTCAAAATGGTCCACTATCAAATACTGATTTTTTTTTCTGTTTCAGCAGGTTCAATTCAAACCTTAATCCACATTTATACCTCTTTTTGTATTTTAGTAACATGTAGGGTGTTTTGGCTATTTACAGTAGAGAAAACTGGCCCAGTAAAGAGCCACTGTCCAAAACTGCATGCTGTGTTTTGGAATGTGAATGTACAGAAGTCAGCAATACCACGGGTGAGAGAAACGCAGAAGTATTGATTCTATTCAAGAACATCTGGGCAGGTTTGCTAGAAGCATCTCTGAATGTGCATCTCTGAACCTTCATGAATGTGCAAGACCACCCCTGGCAATCCAGGGGCTGTGTTTATTTTTCACCACCTTCAAATCTGCAGCAATTTCTCCCTTGTTTGCATCTTACTGTAACTGCCAACCTTCTGGCTTCCCCTGAGCTATAGTGTGTATTGCAGTGATATGCAGCAATGTGTCTCTGTAAATATTTAAAAATTAATGGAAAATTGGTAGGAATCAAAGTTTGTATATTGTAGAGCCTATTACAATGTTGTCTCTGCACAGTGGTTCCAAAAACAGGGGTGTATGAACCAACCCTGATGAAACAGTTATTTAAAGCACCCTGTGAGACCTAAGCAAATTACTCTCAATATTACCTCTCAACATAATCAGAGGTGGAGAAACGCTGTAACTGGGAAAGAGAAAAGAAAAACATGAGCCAAATTGAATGTGGTTGGAGAAAACAAATCCAAATCAAACAGTTGCTACGTTTGCAGCAATTTCTACAATGCTCTGGTGTATGATGCTACATTATTCCACTGCTGTATATGCTGGTAAGCCACGTTCCCTCCTCATCCATTATTGTGGTGCTAGCGTATACATTCTACACTGATGGCAGTATATCCATCCATTATTTCTCTAATGCTTCCGTGAGCCTTTTCTGCTTTTGTAGAGCAGACAGAAAGCCTCAAAGAAGAAAAAGACAGTTTATTACCAAACAAAGAAATGGTATAATGCCTTCACCCAGCTATTATAATTTACCCTATTACCTTTCTGGGTAAAATCCAGATCATCCTAATCGTTGGCTGCTAAGCCCATCAGCCCACAGAAAAAAAGTTATAATTGTTTAAAAGAATACACATTTCTATTGTACTCAATCATACTTCAGCTGCATAGCACAGCTATTCTAACAATGAGGGAAATTTCTATCTAAGGGAAATATTGTTAAACCTCTCACTAATACTAGTACATTAAATCATTTAGACTTAATGCTGAATCCTATAGACATTAGAACAATTTTCTTTTACTTGATATTTAATAGGATATAGAAGTGTTAATATTTTGACTTGATGGATTTGCTTTTTGCTTGTAGTAGCAGACTGTCACAAAAAATTACAGTGGTACATTAGTTACAGTCATTTGGTTTTGGGACACCCACAGAAACAAATAAAATCCATTAACAGATCCAACAGCTATAGCCAACGCTAATAAAAAGGGCTAGAAGCAATTTATAAGATGAGTCTTAAGATGCCATGAAAAAGAGAACATTTAAATTGATCTAGCACACAGCTAAAAAAATATTGTTATTCCAATATTTTAGTCAACATTTTTCACTTTTTACCATTATGCAAAATATACAAACAGGGTAATACATGTGCCCAGTTTGTTTTAATTTCATACATTTATTTATTGAAAATGTTTTTAAGACTCCTATTAATATGCAACTGAACACTGTAAAAAACACTAATGCACAATATTAAGTTCACACTGAAGAAACCACTGGCCTACACATACAGCCATGGTGAACCAAGGAACTGAAACAATACTTAGCATTATACATGCTCAAAGGGCCATACAGACATTAATTAATCATTCCTCATACCACCGCTGGAGGCCTGGCTCCTCAGCTGTCACTTCTCTAGGCCAGAGACCCATATCTCTCCCTCCTGACCAGGGTATTTTCAGGATACACAGCAATGTTCCCTCTAATTTTTTCCAGTCATGTGTACAATGAATTTTGTTATGTGCACCAATACCGAGGTCATGTGCATGTGTGCTATGAGTAGAAACAAAAAGCCTACATATAATATATATATTTTAAAAGTTAGCATAGGAATATTTATTGCATCCAGGACAAGTTAGGCTCACCACTCAGAGAATTAAATTTAAGTGTAAGAGAGAAATAAAAATTTATGAAATGCATAGACCAGATCCAGAGACTAAAATAACAGCACTTTAAAGAATACAATTACAGAGAATATATGTGCATTTTAGGAAGTATCAAGAAGTAACATCTCTCAGGCATTGGCACTCTTACAACAGGATTATCTGACTACTCGGACTCTCTCCTCAGTCCTTACACTACCAGCACTCCTAGCGATCTTCAAGACATCACCGACTTCCTGAGGAAACTACAACACATTGGTGATCTTCCTGAAAACACCATCATGGCCACCATGAATGTAGAAACTCTTTACACCAATATTCCACAGGAGGATGGACTAAAAGCTGTCAGAAATAGTATTCATGGTGAGGCCATGGCACACCTGGTGGCTGAACTTTGTAACTTTGTCCTCACCCACAACCATTTCAGATTTGGGGACAACTTATACCTTCAAGTTAGCGGCACTGCTATGGGTACCCGCATGACCCCACAGTATGTCAACATTTTTATGGCAGACTTAGAACAACTCTTCTGCAGCTCTTATCCCCTAGCACCCCTCCTCTACTTGCTCTACGTTGATGACATCTTCCTCAAATGGACCCATGGGAAGGAGGCCTTTGAAGAATTCCACCTGGATTTCAACAATTTCCATCCCCACCATCACCCTCAGCCTGGACCAGTCCACACAAGAGATCCAATTCCTGGATACTACAGTGCAAATATTTGATAGTCACATAAAAACCACCCTATACCGGAAACCTACTGACTGCTATACTTACCTGCATGCCTCCAGCTTCCATCCGGGACACATCACATGATCCATTGTCTACAGCCAAGCCCGAAGGTCCAACTGAATTTGCTCCAATCCCTCAAACAGAGACAAACACCTAAAAGATCTTTAACAAGCATTCTTAAAACTATAATACCATCTGGGAAAGTGAGGTAACAGATTGACAGAGCAAGACGTGTACCCAGAAGTTACCTACTACAGGACAGGCCCAACAAAGAAAATAACAGAACACCCCCAGCCATCACATACAGCCCACAGCTAAATCTTCTCCAGCGCATCATCAATGATCTACAGCCTTTCCTGGAAAACGATCCCTCACTCTCACAGACCTTGGGAGGCAAGCCAGTCCTCGCTTTCAAACAGCTCTACAACCAGAATCAAATACTCACCAGCTATTACACACTACAGCACAGAAACACTAATCCAGGAACCAATCCCTGTAACAAACCCCATTGCCTACGCTGTCCCCATATCTACTCTAGCAACACCATCACAAGATCCAACCACATCAGCCACACCATCAGGGGCTCATTCACCTGCACATCTACCAATGTGATATATGCCATCATGTGCCAGAAATGCCCCTCTGCTATGTACCTTGGCCAAACTGGACAGATTCTATGTAAAAAAATAAATGGACATAAATCCAACATCAGGAATGGTAACAAACAAAAGCCAATAGAACATTTCACTCTCCCTGGACATTATATACCTTATTTAAAAGCAATCATACTTCAACAAAAAAACTTGAAAAACAGACTTCAAAGAGAAATTGCAGAGCTACAATTCATTTGCAAATTTAACACCATTAATTTGGGCTTGAATAGGGACCGAGAGTGGCTGGTTTACTACAAAAGCAATTTTTCCTCTCTTGGTATTGACACCTCCTCCTCAATTATTGGGAGTGGACCACATCTACACTGATTGAATTGACCTTGTCAACACTGGTTCACCACTTGTAAGGTAACTCCCTTCTTTTCATGTGCCAGTATATTTATGTCTGCATCTGTAATTTTTATTCCATGCATCTGAAGAAGTGGGTTTTTTACCCACGAAAGCTTATACCCAAATAAATGTTAGTCTTTAAGGTGTCACCAGACTCCTCGTTGTTTAAGAAGTAACAACAACACCACCACAAGTGTGTGTTGGGGGGGGGGGGGGAAGAGAGAGACATATTGCCCTTTTAAGTACATCAGCATTCATAGTCTGAAGCCTGCTTGTTCAGACAAAGCATCAGTCACCACCAAGTTCCGTCCCACTGCTGAACCCTGTCGTGTCTCCCCACCCTCACTGAGTGAGAACAAGGCATCAGGCCCCCTGCTCTGCACAACAAGCAAGAGGCTCCCAGGAGCAGTTGGCCAGGGGCTCCAACACAAGGCAGAGGACAGGAGCAGCATGGCAGTGGGGGAAGGAGCACTTGAAGGGCACGGCACTTGATACACTGCTGGGCGGCTGTGCAGCTTAGCGGGAATTTAGGTGCACAGCTCCCTATCTATCCTATCCTGCACAGTCAGGCTGTCTAGGTCTACATTCTTTACTTTTCAACTTAGAACAAACAGTATAATTGCCACAGTTAAACTACCTCACAGCTCTTTCTAAGCAAGCACATTTATTCTTAAGGCAACAGCGTTAGAGGGAAAACATTAAAAGCGCTGTACTGATCTACTGGTTGTACAGCGATGGGACTGTAGAGGACTACTTCTGCCATTTAACCAAAACAGCCTCTGTAAAGCAGCTGTGAAACCTATAATATTTAAGGTTCCTTTGGTCATATGGAGTCATCTTGTCTCTGTCACCTCCACCTCCTTGTCTATATGGAGCTTTGCTCAGAACTGAAAAGCTTCATCATGAGTTTCATGAGTTGCATTGTCCCAGAAGACTGCAGCTCTCTGGTAGGGTATCAGTTGAGATGAAATTGCTGATATAGCTGAGTTCTTGGTGTAACATCTTCCAGTGACAAGCAGCAGTTTGAATACGTGAAAGCTACATTTTCCACCTGTGAAACTCATTAACAGGAAAATGAGTCTTACAGACAAAAGCCTAAAGGGTAATATTAACACCCATCTTTCAAGAGCACTTTATCCTTCTGGGAGAGGGACAAATTGCTAATTCCCAGATTTAAAAAAAATAATAATTTATAGGTTGGAAACTTGCATGATTTACTGGGGAATCCTTGTAGTTTGCTTATCTGCAACCGACAGAGCTGTAAACTGAACCGAGTGACAGGCTTAAACTTTGCTGAAAAGAGGTATTTTTGAATGATAGTAGCTACTTAAGAGGACATAAGGGAAGAGAATACAGCGGGGCTAAAGTGAAGTAATGAGAGAATTTGCAGGGCTCTATGGTGAAAGAAGAGGAATCGTGTGTATGTGGGGTAGGGAGTGAGGTGGGAGTATCTTTGGTTCAGTACCTTTTGCAGTTGAAAAGAGAATGAGAACATTGCATTTATGAAACATGATATAAACCCGATTCCCTTCCTGAATTAGATACGCAAAATACTGAGACTAGTTTCATTAGATCTTATTTTCTGTAAAAAATAGTCCAGGATAGGTGACTGAGAAAAGGACTCAGGGACATTGGATTCATATAATTAGTGATATGATATATGGTTTTGCATAACACACATTACCTGGAACTGATTCAAGACACTTCAGCTTAAAGAAAGCACTCTTGTTGTCTAATGACATGATGTGTGTAGCCAATGGAACCAAGCCCATTAGCAAAACCAGTCATCACACACAAATTTATGTGCCACTTAATACTATTGCTACTTGGCTGTGGGAGGGGCACAGTGAAAGATTTGCTCTTCCAAGGGAAATAAAAAGCAGCTACATTTTATTGCTCTAGGGAGTTGGAACCTGTGATGTAGAAATTAGAATACATATAGCTGGACCACGGTGCTGATATGGGTTACCATTAATAATGACAAAGGGGTTTGGTTTACTCCCTACTATCATCCCTGAGAGTCAGAAATGCCTGTGCATCTGTGTTATATTCCTAGGCACTGCAGTTATTAAAGATAGAAATCCAGACCTTGCCAAGTAAAGATTCCATTTGGAAGTAAAAAGTTTTACTTTGAGTTTTTGAGGATATCATCTTCAACTTGGCTCAGGTATAAGCTATTTTGAAGTTAGCTTTGCTGATACAGTAGGCTCTCGATTATCTAGGATGATAGGGAAAAAATTAATCCTGGTTAATAAAATCCTGGATAATCACCATCCATAGGAAACATGGGGAGGGAGGGTTGGTTCACCAGCCACCCTGCGCCAGGGAGAGGGGGTGTTGGTTCACTGGCTGCCCTGCGCCCTGGTGGGGGGGGGGGTTGTGTTTGTTTGGGGCAGCAACAAAGCCAGAGCTAGCCCTGTGAGTTACACATTTGTTTGTTTTTGATGTCCTGGTTAATCCACATCCTGGTTAACCCAATCCTGGATAATCAGGAGTCTACTGTATATATAACTGATATAATTCAAGTTTATTAATTTGTTTGATTCATCTTATTCAGAAGAGTGACCTCTGCCTAAGGAAACAGGTTATTTAGGGAAATGAAAAAGCTCTGATATGAAAAGAGATTGAAAAGATTGGGACCATTTATCTTAGAAGATTAGTAAGAGAAGAAACGACAAAAGTATACAGAATGATGACTGTTCTAGAGAAGGGAGTTTGAGAGCATCTTTCCACCCTCTCAAAAAAAAACAAGAACAAGATATTTATTTAAATTGATTTAATTTGAGAGGTGAAAAAATTAAAAACTGATAAAAGGAAAGTACTTTCATAGAAAGTACAATTAGATATCTTTTGCAACAAGATCTCATTGATTCTAAGAGTTAAGCAAGATTCAAAAATGGATTAGATATCTTATGGATAACAAGGGTATCCAAAGTCATAATGGTAAATATAAAAAAACCAATAGTTTAGGGAGGGATATAAACCCTGATGCTTCAGGGCATAAATCCATCTCTAACAAATGAGATTTAGAACTAATTTCCCTATTGTGACAGATATGGGAATGTCCTGCAATATACTCCGAAGACATTACGACATGAAATGTATATATTATTATGGACTGGGATTGTATGTATTCTTTATGGGGGGATGTGACAAATATTGCAACCCTACGCAGAATATTGCAGGTCCATTGTTTTAAATGTATGGTTTATGTATAACTGTGTTTTAATCCATGTGGGAGGGTTACCACAGCTCCTAAAGGAAATAAAAAGTGGGTGGTAGTTAAGGCAAATCAGCCAGGTTGAAAACACCTCTCTCTTGCTCCCGCAAGATGTTCCACCACCTAGGGAGGCTCTTATATAGTTGTTCAAACTAGGTTCTCCTGACACCAAAAGACAAAACAGGATTTATGTATAAATAACCTAGCGTAATCTGACCCAGGGCCTTCTTTCTGACCTAGCAAATGGACATGGACTTTTATCCAAGTAGGGGGGAGGGCAAGCCTGCCAGAGCCTGAGGTTGGAGTTGGGGTGGTCTCTGGTAAGCTTTCATCTTAAGAATAAATTTGCTCGATTATAAAGTGCTGTGTGGTAACATAACTGTGGGCATCTCCATTGTTCAGAGCCTTCAAAGAGAAAGCAAAGCACAGAAGCTGGCCTATTTAGGCAGTCTAGCTTGTTGGAGAATAACACAGTATAGGCAGGTGTCAAACATACATCTAAGGGTAGCCTAAAATCCATCCTTTACCTTTAAGGGGTACAGAAGCTCAAATAATCTGGTTGGCACCTGGCCAAAAAGACCAATAATGAAAGAAGATACTTTCAAATCTGTCAGGGGAGGTTTTGTTTGTGCTCTCTTTGTTGTTCTCTCTGAGACAGAGAGGGACCAGGGCAGGAAAAACCATCTCCTAAAACCTTATCTGAAAAAAGCATCTAGGATTACAAAAATTGTGAGTAAAGGCAAGGAAATGTGTTAGAGGTAACAAAGTCCTGTGGCACCTTAAAGACTAACTATAAAGTTTTGAAGCATAAGCTTTCGTGGGCTAATACCCACTTCGTCGGATGCAAGCAGTGGAAGTGTCCAGAGGCAGGTATAGAAAAATAGGCAAGAACCAGGTAGGAGGTAACAAGGTTAGTCCAATTAGGCAGAACCAGCTTGTTATCTCCAATCAGGGAGGGTGGGTTATTCTTCTAGCAGTTGAATGTGGGGTGTGAACATGGAGAGAGGAGAAGCTATTTTTGTAATTAGCAAGCCATTGAAGGTCTTTGTTCAGTCCCATATTGATTGTGTTAAATTTGCAAATGAATTGCAGTTCTGCAGTTTCCCTTTGCAGTCTGGACTTGAAGTTTTTTTGCTGCAGTATGGTGACTTTTAAATCTGTAATTGTGTGTCCAGGCAGTCCTCAGTTAAAACCTCTGCAACGCATCATCAGTGACCTACAACCCATCCTGGACAATAATCTTTCACTTTCACAGGCCTTGGGAGGAAGGCCAGTCCTGGCACACAGACAACCTGCCAACCTTAAACAGATTCTCACCAGCAACAGCACACTGCACCACAATAACTCCAACTCAGGAACCAATCCATGCAACAAACCTCGATGCCAACTCTGCCCACATATCTACACCAGCAACACCATCACAGGACCTAACCAGATCAACCATACCATCACTGGTTCATTCACCTGCACATCAACCAATCTCATATATGCCATTATATGCCACCAGTGTCCCTCTGCTATGTACATCGGCTAAACTGGACAGTCCCTACGAAAAAGGACAAATGCACACAAATCAGATATTAGGAATGGCAATATACAAAAACCTGTAGGAGAACACTTCAACCTGCCTGGACACACAATTACAGATTTAAAAGTCACCATACTGCAGCAAAAAAACTTCAAGTCCAGACTGCAAAGGGAAACTGCAGAACTGCAATTCATTTGCAAATTTAACACAATCAATATGGGACTGAACAAAGACCTTCAATGGCTTGCTAATTACAAAAATAGCTTCTCCTCTCTCCATGTTCACACCCCCCCCATTCAACTGCTAGAAGAATAACCCACCCTCCCTGATTGGAGAGAACAAGCTGGTTCTGCCTAATTGGACTAACCTTGTTGCCTCCTACCTGGTTCTTGCCTACTTTTCTATACCTGCCTCTGGACACTTCCACTGCTTGCATCCGACAAAGTGGGTATTAGCCCACGAAAGCTTATGCTTCAAAACTTTATAGTTAGTCTTTAAGGTGCCACAGGACTTTGTTACCTCTGCTATTCCAGACTAACAAGGCTACCTCTCTGATTCTTGAAATGTGTTAGGTTCTCTTTTGTTTTAGCTTGTGAATTGAGGGAATTTTATTCCTGGTTTTTGTAACTTTGAAGCTAAGCCTTGAGGGGAATCCTCTGTGTTTATAATCTTTTTATTTATCCAATAAAGTTACCTTCCATCCTGATTTTACAGGTGTGATTCTTTTACTTTTTTTAAATAAAATTTTTCTTTTAAGAACCGGATTGATTTTCAGTGTCCTAAAAACTGAGGGGTTTGGTCTGGCCTCACCTTGTAATTGGCGAGGATATTATTCTCAAGCCTCCCTAGGAAAGGGGGTGAAAAGGCTTAGAGATATTATGGGGAAATAGGAACTCCAAGTGGTCCTTTTCCTGAATCTTTCATGCTCTGATTTTTAGCCAAATGGCTATCCAAATGGCTATATGAAATGCATGGAATGTGAACTTTTTGTGGAATGTGCATTTATGAATCCAGCTTTAAAGAGAAGTTAACTTTCAGAAATAAAACAGTTTCCATACTCAATATGACCCCCATTTCATTTCTAACTTGTGAGAACCATAGAGATGGAAGAGATAGAAAGCAACTATGTTTCTCTCTCTCTGTGTATGTGTTTTTCTCCTCAAGAGATTTTAGTATAGGGGTGGGCAAACCTTTTGGCCCAAGGGCCACATCGAGGTTCCAAAATTGTATGGAGGGCCAGGTAGGGAAGGCTATTCCTCCCCAAACAGCCTGACCTGTCCCCCTATCTGGCCCCCCACCCACTTCTCGCCCCCTGACTGCCCCCCTCAGAACCTCCAACCCATACAACCCCCACTGCTCCTTGTCCCCTGACTGCCCCCTCCTGAGCCCCCCACCCTAACTGCCCCCCCAGATCCCCACCCCCTACCTGTTCCCCCTGCTCCCTGACTGCCCCAACTCCCCTCCACCCCCACCCCTGCTGACAGACCCCCAGGACTCCCATGCCCTATACAACCCCCCTTCCCCATCACCGGTGTGGCCTGTGGGCCATTATTTTCCCACCCCTGCTTTAGTAGAACAATCTGATCAAAATCTTCATTAACACAGCACAACACAAACAATGTCATATTCTTTTAGTCATTTTTCGTGTCCACTCATGGTACCCTTATTGAACCATTCCAAGTGGCTACTGCCTTTTCCAGGGCCTAGAAATAAGGTTACATTTTGGGGAAGATTGTACCTTAACTCTTAATTCCCTGGATTTCAGAGGTTTGAGCATAGCTGAACTCATTCCCAGTGGAAAGGCACATGGCATCATTGGGCAACCTTAACTTTGCGCTAATGAAGTGTTTGGATACTTAATATTTACAACATACCAAAATATACTCTCTCTGGTGCTTGTTCTGATCTTATCTAGGAGCCTGGTAATTACTGTGAGCAACTACTAATCCAATAACCTTCTAAGCAATAACTGTGTGAATGTCTATCTTTTCCTTGAAAAACAAAAATATTCTCATCAGACTGTTAGCATGAACATTTGATGAATGTTAAAATAAAGCAAATTAAGTCTGCATTCAAAAAGCATGAGAAATGCATTACCAATTAAAGACAATACATCCACTGACACAACCTATGACTTGTGAGATGATAATAGAAAGAGGGATTTAAAAAAAAAAAGATTCAGTTTAACAATAGCTCTATCTTTGCACATACATACTGTTCATTAATATAGATGAGACCTAAGGTTACGAAAACTGTTGAAAGAGTAAAGCTTAATTGTGACCAGACAATCTTTCCTGGAAAAGACTTATTTTAAAAATAAGTATAAATAGCACTTTAGCTTTTTGCTGAACATCAGGTGACCATTCGAGTTCTGTAAGGTCTTGCCATGCTAAACATTCCGGTTTCCAATTTGGCTGATTTGAAGTCATTTTTATTTTAGGGGCAAAGGGGGCAGGACGGAATATCCTCTACAATCCTCTTCAAGGATTTTTCAATTTCTTCTCCTATCAGTCTGCAACTCCTCCTTGAGATCCCAGGAATAAACCTTACACTGGCCAAATGGGTTATTGTTCCAAGGAATGAGGCACGCCTTCTTTTAAGAGACTAAAATAAAAAATAAGTCTGGATGCCTGAAATTAAGCACACAAATCCTCAATAGTGCACCTGAATAAGTGAGCTCATTTTTCAGCATTTACCACAAGTTTTAGGATCCTCTGAGACCCTTCTCCATTCAGTTCTCAAAAACTCAGGTCAAATACAGAATTTGTCACTCGAGTACCTATATCTGACATACAGCCAACAAAACTATGTCCAAGCTCACCAGACTCAAACTCAGGGGATGGATGCAGGGTACATCAGAAATCCGAAGTTGCACACTGACACTTTTCCTTATAGGTTTAAGATTAGCAGCCATGTTAGTCTGTATCCATAAATAAGACGAGGAAGACTTTGTAGCACCTTAGAGACTAACTTACTTAGCACCTTACTTCTGTTCCATTCTATGCATCCGATGAAGTGGGCTATAGCCCACGAAAGCTTATGCTGAAATAAACTGGTTAGTCTCTAAGGTGCTACAAAGTCTTCCTCATCTTATTTACTTTTCTTTATGTAACCTTCTGTCAGGTGGAGTTGGCAGCAACAAGGGCCAGGTTCAATATCTAGGGGTTCTTTTTTAGTGGTACAACACAAAACCAGCTCAAGCCCCCCCACAGTAACCTGGGAAAATTACACACCACTCCCAGGTACCTCTAAGTGGCAATATGCAAGTGTTGAGTCTGTGTGTGGAAAAGAAACTTTTAATAAAAAAGTGGGAAAGTAACACAGCATTTACTTGGGAGAACACCAGAAACATGATTCAGAAGCATAAGCCCATGAGCAAAATATCCGCTCCAAAATACATTGGGCCATGCCCTTTGCCTCAGGTTCTCAGTGTTCAGAAAGTCAAACAAGCAAAATAACAGACCCCTCACTTCACTCTCCATTGCATCCATCTCAAAGTTGCTGTTCTTAATCAGTGGAGACCCAGAGTTCAGAGGTGCTTTTGCATGAGTTCCCCTCCGACCCTAGGAGATTGGGGGAAGAAGTCACCTTGTTCACTACTTCAGCTGCTCCATTCACCGCTCCATCCAGAATGTCTTGAGGTCCCACTACTTAATACAGCTTTCAGTGATTTCAGTTCTCAGTGATTTCAGCAGTTAGTGGGGAAGCCTCACTGCTAGTGCAGGCTGGGCAGTCTCTTGCATAGAGACACTGTCCCAAAGCAGGTCTAATGTTTAGATGTGGTTTTCAGCTCTATTGATCTGCAACAAAAGACTCTTAGTTGAGTATTAAACAGCTCTGTCAGTGGAGAGGGTCAAATGGTGTTTAGGACTCTTAGGCAGAATCCCCACAGCACCAGGCTCAAACACCTGTCCCCACACTCTCTCATCTCTACTAGCCTTTGGCACTGTTACCCCCCTCCTTAGCAACCACAGTTTAGTGAACCACTCAATCACTGTATGCCAAACATAGTTCTGCCACCCTTGATTCACACATGGATAACAATCCTTTATTACCCCGGCACCCAATAACAAAATGACTTGCAATCCAACAGCCACCAAAAGTGGTCATTTGGGCAAAGCAGCTCCATCATGCTGCTCACCTAGGCAGAGTGAGTGTGTTCGTGCAAATAAGGTTGGCTCCAGAAACTCCTTTTTGCCATCTCATCACTGGATGTCAGGGGAGAGCACATTATTTTATATGTATATATAGTGACAGACCGCTTTCTCACCCCTCTCAGGAACAGGCAGGAAAACCCTTCTTTGCTTCAAACAGTGCTCTTTAATTCACAGTGCAAGTCCCCACCACCAATATATACAGCTTTGTACAGTCCTTCAGCATACAGCTCTTGATAGCTCAGCTCTACAGCTTTACAGACTCTATATAGTCCAGCTCTTAACATGCAACTCTAAACAGTTCTAAACATACAGCTCTGACTAGCTCCAACCACACAGCTCTGAATAGCTCCAAACCACCACCACCCTGGGCTTCCTTCCTGGGAGCCTTTTATCCCCCAGAGGAGGTTGCCAGGTGCAACCCATACAATTGATTGCCCTGCAAGCCAGGTGGCTGATTAGGCTTTCTGCACCGGGGGTTTGCAGAGGGCTTTTCTCCCTCTTAAAGGGGCGGCAGGCTGGGTCAAGCCCACCCTGCCACAATATATACATACATACATACATACACACACACCTTTATTAACACCTGCATATCTGACTTTACACAGCATCACACACTTCATGATTGGTTGGGTACTTTTCAGGAACCAATTCTTATACAGCATTCTTTATCCACGTGCTGTTCATGTATAACCCGAACTCTACATTTTACATGTCTTGCCTATTGTCTCTAGTACCAGGGTGTTCCTACTTACCTTAGCTAGACCGATTCCAGACTAAAGCTTGTTATGTCCTTATTTACAACCTAATCTTCCATTCACCTTCCCAGTCACGCCTGCTGAGAAATGAGGTTTTATGTCAAGGACTCCTGAATTCATGCTAAGATCACTTACAAGTACTTCTTCTTCCTGTTCAACCAAGTCTCTGGTTAACCTCAAGACAGCTCTGTTCTTGTCAAGCTTCTCCTTTCCTCAGTAGCTGTCCTCACAGAATATTTTCTAAAAGAAGCCATCATCAGTCCCTCTAACCAGGCGTAGCAGCAGCCGCCTTCTGTTTGAAGGACTCACCATCATTTATGAAGCACCGGAAGAAGATGATCTTGTTTGGGTAACAACACCTCCTCTACAATCACACACTCCAGCACAGATTATACAAAAAGAAACTTCTTTAAAATATTTTAATTAGAAACTTTAACAAAGAGCAGCTATTTTAATGTCTTGAGCTGTAGCAAACATTTAGGGTGGGATTTTCACAAGTTAGGCATTGGCCTAACTTCTCTCCCACTGAAGTCACACCTATGGAAACCTTACTTCCATTGCTCATTTTTCCCTATTGGTGGCATCAGCTACTTCTATGGAAGCTCTTGGAAGCTTTTCAGAAGGACCTCCTTATAAAAATAGGTTCTTACCCCCCGGGAAACTGAAGCTTTCAGTGAATGATCTGTACTTCTTATACTTTTCTCTGAGGAATGATGCGAGGCTGAATTACTTCATATTTGCAAAGAGATGACATCTTTTATGCATTAGATAAGAACTATTATTATGTCTCCTTCAGAATTTAACTTTAGATAAGCCCCCAGTTCACCAGCTCTGTATGACAGTACCTGTACAATGAAGCTTTTATATAATTAAAACTACTGTAACTAAAATTCATCTTTAAAAAAAGACTATTGTAATTCTTGCAATATTCCCTTTAGTAACATATTCTATTTAAAACATCTGTTAAAATCAGTTGCATTAACTAAATGGGATAATCTGGCTGGGCTCTTTTGACATTAATCAAAGAAATTGGACTTTCAGCAGAGTTTGTAGAGAGCTGATGAGAATACTACCCGTATTAAAGCAACAGACACATCTATACTGGGCTGCAGAACAAACTTGCAGATAATGGATGTTGTTGGTGAAAAAGCACATTTAGGGCCACACAGCAGCTATGAGTTCAAGGACTAAAGGGAGAAATCTCTTATTCTGGCAAATAAGGTATGCCCCTGCCCTTATAAAACAAGCACCAAAATAAAAGTGGTTCCTCTTCTCTCCTGAGAAGTGGGATAATATTGTAAGGATAAATTACTAAGACACCTACTTTCAGATGGTTAAGTACAGTCTGGATCACATAACATAATGCTGTTCCACTCTATTTAATCAATGCATCACGAATGTCAATGAATGTTAAGCAAACAATTGTTATTGTGTTAGGACAGTGTTAGACATACATAGTGAATATCTACTTTCCACATACATCCCGGTTTTTAAAAAAACTATATATTATGGCTGTGTCCAAATTACTATTTAACAACACAAGTACCCAAACCATAAAGTTTAGGGTAAGATAGATAATTTTTATACCTGCCCACTTCTAGTGATGGGAAATTTTAAAATGTTAGGAGGTTACTTTATATAAACATTGAAAGTGCTGAATATCTGAATTAACCAAACCTCTGGCATCTGCAAAGTGGGTCTGAAAAATCACAGAAGAGCAAGCTTACATATGAGCTCACCAGTACCTCCAGATTAATAGTGGCTGCAAATACGGTGAGAAATGGATTCCCTCCCTGGTATTTGTGCATGGCTTTGTCTGGTTCCAACCATAATCAGGAATACAACGTACAAAAATGAAAACCAGGGAGAAAAGAATGAAATACTTTTTAAAAGATCATTTTTTAAAATTTTGGCTCAGTTTAACTTTTGCTCATTACTGTTTAATGCAGATTTTGCTATTTCTGCTCAATGTAGAGGTTACTGCTTGTACTTGGTGCAGAAATTGCTCAGTGAAGTTCTGTGACTTGTGTTATACAGGTCAGACTAAATTATCATAATGGTCTCTTTCTGGATATAAAATCTATGAACCTATTTTATCCTAACTTTTTCAAACCATCTGTACATGCTGCTTACTTAGACTCATAGACTTTAAGGTCAGAAGGGACCATTATGATCGTCTAGTCTGACCTCCTGCACAATGCAGGCCAAAGAATCTCACCCACCCACTCCTGCAATAAACCCCATATCTATGTCTGAGTTACTGAAGTACTCAAATCATGGTTTAGACTTCAAGGTGCAGAGAATATTCCAGCAAGTGACCCGTGCCCCATGCTGCGGAGGAAGGTGAAAAAACCATAGGGCCTCTGCCAACCTGCCCTGGAGGAAAATTCCTTCCCAACCCCAAACATGGTGATCAGCTATCATGATCATGTGGGCAAGATTCACCAGCCAGACACCCAGGAAAGAATTATCTGTAGTAACTCAGATCCCAACCCATCTAACATCTCATCAGAGGCCATTGGACATGTTTACTGCTAATAGTAAAAAAGATCAATTAATTGCCAAAATTAGGCTATCCCATCATACCATCCCCTCCATAAACTTATCAAGATTAATCTTGAAGCCAGGTATGCCTTTTGCGCCCACTGCTTTCCTTGCAAGGTTGTTCCAGAAATTCACTCCTCTGATGGTTAGAAACCTTCATCTAATCTCAAGTCTAAACTTCCTGATGGCCAGTTTATATCCATTTGTTCCTGTGTCTGCATTGGTACTGAGCTTAAATAATTCCCCTCCCTCCCTGGTATTTATCCCTCTGATATATTTATAGAGAGCAATTATATCTCCCCACAAACTTCTTTTGGTTAGGCTAAACAAGCCAAGTTCTTTGAGTCTCCTTTCATAAGACAGGCTTTCTATTCCTCGGATCATCCTAGTAGCCCGTCTCTGTACCTGTTCCAGTTTGAATTCATCCGTCTGAAACATGGGAGACCAGAACTGCACACAGTATTCTACATGAGGTCTCACCAGTACCCTGTATAATGGTACAGAACATTACTATGCCTCACGCGCCACTGACTGCTATTATAAGTAGGCCACTTAGTTTCCTTTTATGCTGACAAACGAAGGGTGAGAAAGAGGACAGAGGGGAGTGTTCATTTTACCAGATGTGGTGCTGTGCAATTTTTTTTTTAAAACTTTATCACAGTTGTCCCTGGAATTCTCTCTTGCCGAGGATTCTGTATGGCCACTGTAAGAATCAGCAGGAGCAATCAAGCCCAGAGAAAAGACACCTGCCTCAGGAAAATGTGGCAAAATGAAGCCAGACCACATGACTTCATTGATGACAAAGACAATTTTGTAAAATTATGTTAGAGACAGAAGTTACACAGAGAATGCTTGCAGGGTTTTGCCCTGCATGCCCCAGGACATCTTGCAGTTAGGGGTAAGAGCCAAAGTGTAAATGTATCAGACTGGGGGGAAAAGTTCAAAATATAACCCAACTCCAATCGTGGTGACTATATAAGTATTTAAATGCCAGACAGCAATTCTTATGATAGCCTGTCAGGCTATCATTAGTGATGCTGTAACTCACCATGGTACCTGACAGCTACAACGCATTCTAAACATTTGAAATGCATCTTAGTAAGGTAATTTGGGTTCAAAATTCTATTCTCTTGCTGTAAATGTTTCCCTGGAAGAATATGGCATTTTATGCTGTACTGATTTTATCAGAAGAGGTCTGGTAAAATTTAAGATACACAAGTAAGATTCAGTAAAGGATGGAAAAAGTATGCAAAGCTCAGTGACATCCAGGCAGTGTTCTGAGCTCTTTAAACATGAATGTTATTTATGCTCTCTCATTGTGCTTTTAGATTAGATTGTACAGAGAATTAACACCCTTTCATGAAAATGCCAGGTCATCTCACTTAAATGTCTTATCTGAAGTAAACAGCAACTGGAGCAGTCTGAGGCCTCCCAGGTGGCTAAGAGAGCATGACCAACTACAGGATTTGAAATGGGAGTCTGGTCTTGGCCTCCTTGAGCAACGGTAGGAATGATTTTTACAAAACACCAACTTGGAAACACTTTTGCTGGTTAATAATTTCTATTATTTTTTCAAACTTATACATTTACAAGACAGATGTCTAACGTTCTCTTTATCTAGCCAATATCACCCCCCCCCCACTTAAATTTATTAGGTATAAATGAAGAAAGCACATTACTGCCAAGAGCTTTGAGAGGTTACGTAATCTGAATCAATTTCATTACCATAAATAAATGTCAAATGGCTGAAATACATTTTCTCTGATTAAACTGTCAAGGGCAAGAACATGCAAGAACAGAATTTTTTGTTTGATTCCGCTTAGAACAAAAAAGAAAAAAAACTAATAAGAAAGAAAGCATCTTATGAGCTACCTTTACATAATAAGAAAAATTAGATAATACCTCTCAGGTACAAAAAGCAGCTGTCCATTTCAGGAGCAGCTAAGAGCTCCTATGCAAGACAACAAAACAAAACAAAACAAAAAAGATTTTTCCAAATGGCAGGTAAAAAATGTGGTTTGCATTTTACAGTCATACAGTGCTCTCGCCAAACTTTTCCTCCATGAAGATCTCCATTCCCTTGATTACCCCATAAAAATATAGAGAACTCTAATGTCATCTCACCAATTAGGCTCAGAAGATCCACTACCATCCACACTAGAACTGGGGGAAGCATTCTCTGAGGCTGCTCCTGTTGCTATTTAATTATACTGAAGTGGTGCCTAGAACACCATTTCTCAAATGTGGCCACCAAAGGGTTTCCCTGCAGCCATGGCAGCTTCCTGAACAGTGGGAGGCAGAATGAGGAGGCAAGCAGGGAGGCAAGTGGTGGTAGGGGCCTGGCGGAGGAGTAAGGAGATGAATTGCGAGCCAGCAGCAGGGTGGTGAGGTGAGTGGGGGATCTGGCTGTGAGCGGGGGAGTGAGGAGGTGAGAGCCCTGAGCCACCAGTGAGTGGGAGTTCTCATGGTGGGCAGAGGGGTGTCTGTGGCAGTGGAGCGAGGAGGCGAGTGGGGGAGCGAGGAGGCAAGTGGGGGAGCGAGGAGGCAAGTGGGGGAGCGAGGAGGCAAGTGGGGGAGCGAGGAGGCAAGTGGGGGAGCGAGGAGTGACACAGGAGCTGGGCTTGGGGTGAGGAGCTGAGCGGCTGGCGCCTGGGCAGTGGGTGGAGCCTGCCTTTGGGTAGGCTAGTCCCTGACTCCATTGCTTCTCCCGCCTGGCAACAGGAGACACTGTGCCTGGAGTCACAAGCCCCCACAAGAAGCCCTGAGTGCCCCCCCCCCCACGGCCAGAGGAGTCCCGGGCTGGCCAAAGCCCCAAGACCTGCCCCCCAGCTGCCTAGAGGAACCCCAGCTGGCCGAAGTCCAGAGCGCTCTCCCCCTCATCATTCAGAGGATCTCCGGGCCAGCTAAAGCCCCAAGCCACAATCCCCCACCTGCCCTGTGGAGCCCAGGGCCAGCCACAGCTGCAGCCGTGCCTCCCCTCCCCACACCCAAACCAACCAGATAAGTTTTTCATTATTATTTGAACTTCTATTATGTTAAAGCATTTTTAAATTTACTTCCAAATTGTTATACAGACAACCACTTTTACCAGAAAAAGCAAAAGAAAATAATAAAAAGGACAAGAATGTTCAAAGTACCTTATTTGTGTTCCTATTCTATTATGTCCAGTAAATAAAAGAGATAACTGAGCATAATTTTTATGACTCAGTCTGCAAAAAAAATCCAACCAACAAACCCTCAAACCGTACATAAATAAATTACAATGATTTGGATATATATAAATGGTGGCACTCTGAGGCCACCAAAGAATGAGTTGTGAGAACCTAGAAGCTACAGTTAGGGATCAAGACTGTTGTACTAGGCACTGGAAAAATATTACAGGATGAGTAAGCCAGATGGAGAGAGCCTTAAAACAATGGCTTGTGTGGGACTGGATAACTCGCAGGATTGGCAACAGTATAGACTCTTCTCTGGATCACAGCATCAAATTCACTACAGATCAGTAGCTACTGAAAATTTACACCATCTGAAGGGAGGTTAGGTGGCCTGTGTAAAATTAGGTTAGGCATTAACTTTTACCTTGTTGGAAGTCTCCAGAAAAGTGGACCAAGCAGCACAACAGATGGACAGTGTAGCAAAATTCATGCTGTAGATTGTTCTCATTACTGTTACTTAGGGTGACCAGATGTCCCGATTTTAGAGAGAGAGTCCTGATTTTGGGGTCTTTTTCTTATATAGGCTCCTATTACCCCCCACTCTCTGTTCTAATTTTTCACACTTGCTGTCTGATCACCTTACTGTTACTTATTTTTTGCATTATGGTAGGACCTAGACGTCCCAGCCAAGTTTGGAAGCTAGTTGTAGTAGGCACTGTACAAATATATAGGAGAGCCTTCAATCTAATGGCCAGGTTGTGAACCCTTTATGCACAGTACTAAGGAACTACACATGTAAGTAGTCCACTTGCAGTCAAGGGGATTGCTCAGGCATGCATCTGATCACTCATACGTTCACAAGGCAGACCAAGCACAGTTTTATCACCAAAATTTTTACAAATGAGGAACTGAGGCACAGAGAGATTAAGAGACTTGGCCAAGGTCACATAGGAACTGAGTGACAGAAATGAGAGCTAAATTCAAGTGCAGTCCAGTGCCTTCTTCAAAATACCATCCTTTTCCTTTATATTGGAGGAAACAGAGATTTAAGCCTCTAGGTCTCTCAATATAGCACCTTTTAAAAGCACTGATTTCAAAACAAAAAACCATTTCACAAGTAATACTCTTTAAATGTAGTAAAGGAATGGGAGGCTGTAGATCAATGCTAGTTTACAGAATTTTTGCTAGCCAATGTAAAGTACCCCACTGCTACTATTTATTTGATATATAATGCACATGCTGGGAGGAACAGGATTTCTAAGTCACATTTCAGCAGATATGAAGTTAGAACTTGGAATTTTTACACTGTATGTATCTTTCCAAGAATTATTCATTCTTGTAGTTTCAGCTCTTAGACAAATGCAAGGGTTGTGTGTGGAATTCATTCTCAAGGCAAAAGCATGCATTGTGCATGCTGCTTAGGCACTAGGCAAAAGTCAGAATAGAAAGCTGAAATCACAGAGCCTAAGAAGTAACTTGATTTGAAAATAAACATCTGTAAGATTACCTAAAGTAAAACAGACACCTCAAACTGGAACTAATATCAACTAGTTAATTAAGCCAAAACTGCCTAACATATATCAAGAGCAAATCTGACTTAGATTAAGTCAAATCACAATCAGTCAGTCAGTCTATCAGAATTATTTCCAAATCATGAACCCTGAGAGAAACCTAAACCTGAGCCTCATTTAATTATATAAATGGAGATATACCAATCTCCTAGAACTGGAAAGACCTTGAAGGTCATCGAGTCCAGTCCCCTGCCTACACTAGCAGGATCGAGTACTGTCCCCTGACAGATTTTTTTGCCCCAGATCCCTAAATGGCCCCCTCAAGGATTGAACTCACAACCCTGGGTTTAGCAGGCCAATGCTCAAACCACTGAGCTATCCCTCCCCCCGTGTTCTTCACAAAACAACCTGACATTTTTACCGTCATGGAACCAACTCAGAACTAGTGGCCTCCACTATGGCTTAACGTCGACTTTAGCGGCATTAAGTCAAAATAAAACTTCACCCGTTCTCACACAGCCGCCATATGCATCGATTTAAAGGACCCACAAAATCGATTTCTGTACTCCTCCCCGACACGGGGAGTAGCGCTGAAATCGACCTCTCTGGGTTGACTGTGGATTAGTGAGGACACATGGGGACGTTACTGGCCTCCGGGAGCTGTCCCACAATGCTCCACTGTGACCGCTCTGGACAGCAGTCACAATGCTCCACTGTGACCGCTCTGGACAGCAGTCACAATGCTCCACTGTGACCGCTCTGGACAGCAGTCACAATGCTCCACTGGGACCGCTCTGGACAGCACTCTCAACTCGCTGCTCCAGCCAGGTAGATAGGAAAAGCCCCGGGAACATTTGAATTTCATTTCCTGTTTGGCCAGTGTGGCAAGCTCACCTGCACAGGTCACTCGCCATGCAGAGCTCATCAGCACAAGCCACCATGCAGAGCTCAGCAGCACAGGAGACCAACCACAGGAAAAGAGCTCCAGCATGGTCCAATCATGAGGTGTTGGATCTCATCGCTATCTGGGGAGAGGAATCCATGATGGTGGAACTCCGTTCCAACAAACGGAATGCCAACAGGTTTGCCAGAGTCTCTAAGGCCATGCTGGAAAGGGGCCACAACAGGGACACCCAACAGTGCTGTGTGAAAATTAAGGAGCTGAGGCAAGCGTTCCAGAAAGCCAAAGAGGCAAATGGACGCTCTGAGGGACTGCCGCGGACATGCCGGTTCTACAATGAACTGAATCAAATTATGGGGGGCAGGGCCCCACCACTGCCTGTCGACTCCACCGATGGGCTACTCCTGAGGCATGAGGATTCAGATGACGATGAAGGTGATGAGGAAGGAAATATCACAGAGCAGCAGGAGACAAGCCGAGAAACCCTGTTAGCAGACAGCCAGGCACTGTTTATCACCCTGGAGCCAGTACCCTCCCAAGGCCTTGTCCGGCGTTGCAAGCTTCCAGAGGGCTATAGCCACTCGCTTCTCAACTGTGAGGGCTGCTCTCATTCTGGTATTCTCGCACCGGAGGGCAGGGGAAAGCAAGTCTCAGTTCCATGAACGTGCCCTTTCGCATGCGAAAGTTTCTGAGCCACTGGGAGTCATCCCAGACCCGCAGCACTATGCGATCCCACCACTCAGTGCTCGTTTCCCTGGCCCAGAATCAGCGTTCCATAGCATGAGCCTGCCTCATTGCCACCAAAATTGCCCGATTGTCCAACCCCCTACTTTCAAAGACGTCAGTTCCCGGGTCCAGGCCCAGGCCCAGGTCCTCATCACCGTCGTCACTCTCCTGATAGCCTAGTTGTCTCCTGATCACGTTCCTGTGCATACAGTGCAGCATAAATTCCACAACAAGGCGTGACGTGTTCATAATGGCCATTACTGCAGCGGTGACCTGAGCAGGCTCCATGCTTGCACTGCCATGGCATCAGCGCAGAGAAAGGGCACGAAATACCCACAGTGCACCGCTCGAAATGGCGTCAGCACAAAAAAAGGGCGTGAAAAAATTAAATGACTACCCACAGTGCACCACTCGAAGTGGTGCCTGCTGGGGCCTCCGGGAACTGTGGGATAGCTATCCACAGTGCACCACTCACTATGTCGACACTTGCCACAGTTGTGTGGACAGACGCTGCCGACTTCCTGTGCTTTGTGGGGACGCACAAAATCGACTCTATCTAGTCTGCTTTCAAAAATCGACTGCAAGGTAATCGACCTACGTTCATAGTGAAGACATACCCTAAATAGAATAACTTTTAGCCAAGTCAGAATCAGCAAGGAAAAAGATCAAGGCTGGTCTGGAGAGGTACTCGGTCCTAGGCAGATTAAAAATGGTCCATGTTCGGTTTCGAGTAGTTATGATTCAGATTCTGAAAGTTAGTGACCAGATTTTTATCCCCACAACCTCCTTTACACTCTGTTCCAGCAGTGTAGAGGGAATGCCTGAGGAATTTCCTTAATATAGACAGTGTAGAGGTGGCATAGTACTATGCTCTGGATGGAAAGGAGCCCATGAGTATCAGGAGAGAGAATGGATGTAGTGGTATGCGTTCTGGCACATTATGGACAGCAGCCCACTGAGAGTTGAGGCAAACCTACCATAAACTAGAGCTGCACCCCCACCAACTTTCTGGGTTGCACTTTCTACACTGAGTCTGTCAGGAGGCAGAATCTGATCCCACATATAGTTCCTGCCTGATTATGTAAATTGTGAATTGGCCCCAGTTGGTTACAGGTCAGTAACTCTGTCTATCTTTGAGCAAGTTAGAGATTGCTGTGTAGGCTGCGTGATTTGTGATTCTGACTCAGTTCAATCAAGTTAAATGTAACTGAAAGCAGTTTGGTTAACTTATTAAGCTAATGCAGATGTTGGCTTGTTTAAAAGCCAGAATGTAATGGCTGTATTGATTTTGCAGGTGTTTATTCTGGGTCATTTACCAGTTTGGGTTTCCAATTTCTATTTTGTTTTCTATTTAATTTTCAGCTTTTGCTCAATCTCTGCTGTTTATTTGTGGGATAGGTTTTAACCCCTATTACCTAAAGGTTAGCCAATTCACCCAATTAGTCATATTTTGAAGCTGGAGAGGTGAGTAGCTAATTGGCTCCTGGCCAGAAGCGGTGGAGATAAACCATAATAAGTAGACAGATGGAGCTCATTTGGGGAGACAGGTCTCTCTCTAGTAGAGAGGGGCCCAGAACTAGGGTTTAACAGGAGGATAAAGGTAGGCTCCTACAGGGAAAGCCCTAAGATAGGGTTTGCAAGTAGAGGGGGAAGAGTTCCGTAGCCCAAAGGGCAAGAAGAATTATTTAAGTTCATTTGTACTTGTTTGTGATACCCCAAAAGGGGTCTGAATTTTGTGACTTGGCCGGCGGGCTGAGCACAGACAATCTGAAGCCAGAGGCAGGCAGCCTCTGTAATGCACCTTTGCCTCAGCACTACCCATACACACTAGGAGTACTTGAGTCAATGCACAGTGGGGTGTAGCAGGGATACGTATTCCAGAGTGCAACTCGCCACTATCTTTTGGGATGTTTTGGCTGTGTGTGGTACAGCATAAACGAGTCACAAAAAATTGACTGGGAGCAAGAGATCAAATTCCCATCATGCAACTTCTGCCATCCCATAATTCTATCTTTATCCCATAATTTTGCACCTATTTTGAAAATCCCACGGATGCATGCAGGACTTGTCGCTGTCCACTCTCTGTGACAGAAGAATGGAACCTGCACAGCTATGCACTGATTTTATGAGTGTTGCAAACACAGAATGCATGATACTCTGGTATTTGCAGAGCCACAAGAAGAGCTTCAGGGATCATGACCATTTCCTGGACATCAGACTGGTGTGGGACAAAGCAAGAACCAATACAAGATTGTTGGTGATATTCACAGAGAAGCTGCAAACAGCGGAGTGTTGCTTATGGGCCCAAGAAATGAGCACTGACTGATAGGATCGCATTGTAATGCAGGTTTGGGATGATGCAGTGGATGCAGACCTTTCAGATGCTCAAGGACACATTCCTGGATCTGTGCACCAAGCTTGCCCCAGACCTTCAGTAGAGGGATACCAAAATAATAGCTGCCCTGACAGTGGAGAAGCAAGTGCTGATCGCACTGTGGAAATTTGTAATACAAGACTGCTACCAGACAGGGGGAAATCATTTTGGAGTTGCAAATTCCACAGTGGGGGCCACTGTCATTCAAGTACGCAGGGCCAATAATTGTCTCTTGCTTCACAAGATTGACTATTGGGAACGTGCAGGAGATAATGGATGGATTTGCAGCCATGAGGTTCCCAACTGCAGTGGAGCTATAGATGGCACACACATTTTAGCTAATATCTCATACCTAAGGGTAACAAAGGCACAAAGAGCACAGCTGCTACTGGCATCCCAAAGACACCTGGGCCCGTATGCTAGTAGCCTGTGTACTGCAATGATGCCTGCCGAGGTTTCATAGAGTACTATGAAAAAGAAGAACTTTGAAAGGGGAACTGTAACATCATGCATTCAGATACCTCAGTGATGGGCTCAGTAGAAGAAAAACTATATAAACAAAAGTGGGGAAAATACAAACAATCCCAAAACCAAATACACACACTTTCCTCCTCTATCAATGAATAATGGAAAGGACAACAATTAAAATATCCCATCAGCTGTTATAGATCAATGGTTCTCACTGGGGATACACAGAGGTCTTCCAGGGGATATATCAACTCATCTAGATATTTGGCTAGTTTTACAATAGGCTAAATAAAAAGCATGAGCAAAGTCAGTAAAAACTAAAATTTTATGGACAGTGACTTGCTTATACTGCTCTTTATACTATACACTGAACTGTAAGTACAATATTTATATTCCAATGGATTTATTTTATAATTATATGGTAAAATGAGAAAGTGAGCAATTTTTCAGTCATAGCATGTTGTGACACTTTTGTATTTGTGTGTCTCATTTTACATCTGGTATTGTAAGTAAGTAGCTTTTAAGTGAGGTGAAACTTGGGGGTATGCAAGACAAATCATAGAATATCAGGGTTGGAAGGGACCTCAGAAGATCATCTAGTCCAGTGATGGCGAACCCGTGGCACGCGTGCCGCTGCCGGCACGCCGAGCCGTCTCTGTGGGCACGCCGTCAAAACGCCGGAGCAGAGGGGCGGGGTCAGTAAGAGGCGAGCGGGTGGTGGAGGAGGAAGTGAAAGGACGGCCGGAGCCCGGGAAGGAGAGCGGAGGCGGGGCCGAGGCAGGAGGCGAGGCAAGGCAAGAAAGAGAGCGGAGGCGGGGCCGAGACGCGAGGCAAGGCAGGAGGCGCGCGAGGCGAGGCAGGAGGCAGGAGGCAAGGCAAGGCAGGAGGCGGCGCTGCCGCCGCGCGAGGCGAGGGGGAGGGGAGGCGAGGCAAGGCAGGAGGCGAGGGGGAGGGGAGGCGAGGCAAGGCAGGAGGCGAGGGGGAGGGGAGGCGAGGCAAGGCAGGAGGCGAGGGGGAGGGGAGGCGAGGCAAGGCAGGAGGCGAGGGGGAGGGGAGGCGAGGCAAGGCAGGAGGCGAGGCGAGGCAGGAGGCGAGGGGGGGGAGGCGAGGCGAGGCAGGGCAAGGGGGGGGAGGCGAGGCGAGGCAGGGCAAGGGGGGGGAGGCGAGGCGAGGCGAGGCAAGGGGGGGAGGCGAGGCGAGGCGAGGCAAGGGGGGGGAGGCGAGGCGAGGCGAGGCAAGGGGGGGGAGGCGAGGCGAGGCGAGGCAAGGCGAGGCGAGGCAAGGGGGGGGAGGCGAGGCGAGGCGAGGCAAGGGGGGGGAGGCGAGGCGAGGCGAGGCAAGGGGGGGGAGGCGAGGCGAGGCCAGGCAAGGGGGGGGAGGCAAGGCCAGGCAAGGGGGGGAGGCAAGGCAAGGCAAGGGGGGGAGGCAAGGCAAGGCAAGGGGGGGAGGCAAGGCAAGGCAAGGGGGGGAGGCAAGGCAAGGCAAGGGGGGGGAGGCGAGGCAAGGCAAGGGGGGGAGGCGAGGCAAGGCAAGGGGGGGGAGGCGAGGCAAGGCAAGGGGGGGGAGGCGAGGCAAGGCAAGGGGGGGGAGGCGAGGCAAGGCAAGGGGGGGAGGCGAGGCAAGGCAAGGGGGGGGAGGCGAGGCAAGGCAAGGGGGGGGAGGCGAGGCAAGGCAAGGGGGGGGAGGCGAGGCAAGGCAAGGGGGGGAGGCGAGGCAAGGCAAGGGGGGGGGAGGCGAGGCAAGGCAAGGGGGGGGAGGCGAGGCAAGGCAAGGGGGGGGAGGCGAGGCAAGGCAAGGGGGGGGAGGCGAGGCAAGGCAAGGGGGGGAGGCGAGGCAAGGCAGGGGGGGAGGCGAGGCAAGGCAAGGGGGGGGAGGCGAGGCAAGGCAAGGGGGGGGAGGCGAGGCAAGGCAAGGGGGGGAGGCGAGGCAAGGCAAGGGGGGGGAGGCAGAGGCAAGGCAAGGGGGGGGAGGCGAGGCCAGGCAAGGGGGGGAGGCGAGGCAAGGCAAGGGGGGGGGAGGCAAGGCCAGGCAAGGGGGGGAGGCAAGGCCAGGCAAGGGGGGAGGCAAGGCAAGGCAAGGGGGGGAGGCAAGGCAAGGCAAGGGGGGGAGGCAAGGCAAGGCAAGGGGGGGAGGCAAGGCAAGGCAAGGGGGGGAGGCAAGGCAAGGCAAGGGGGGGAGGGCAAGGCAAGGCAAGGGGGGGAGGCAAGCAAGGCAAGGGGGGGAGGCAAGGCAAGGCAAGGGGGGGAGGCAAGGCAAGGCAAGGGGGGGAGGCAAGCAAGGCAAGGGGGGGAGGCAAGGCAAGGCAAGGGGGGGGAGGCAAGGCAAGGCAAGGGGGGGAGGCGAGGCAAGGCAAGGGCCAGGGGGGAGGCGAGGCAAGGCAAGGGGGGGGAGAGGCAAGGCAAGGCAAGGGGGGAGAGAGGCAAGGCAAGGCAAGGGGGGGAGAGGCAAGGCAAGGCAAGGGGGGGAGAGGCAAGGCAAGGCAAGGGGGGAGAGGCAAGGCAAGGCAAGGGGGGGGAGAGGGCAAGGCAAGGCAAGGGGGGAGGGGGAGGGGAGGCAAGGCAAGGGGGAGGAGGCAGGCAAGGGGGGAGGGGAGGCAAGGCAAGGGGGGAGGGGAGGCAAGGCAAGGGGGAGGGGAGGCAAGGCAAGGGGGGAGGGGGAGGCAAGGCAAGGGGGGGGAGGCGAGGCAAGGCAAGGGGGGGAGGCGAGGCAAGGCAAGGGGGGGAGGCGAGGCAAGGCAAGGGGGGGAGGCAAGGCAAGGCAAGGGGGGAGGCAAGGCAAGGCAAGGGGGGGAGGGGAGGCAAGGGGGGGAGGCAAGGCAAGGCAAGGCAAGGGGGGAGGCAAGGCCGGGGGGGGGGCGAGCCGCGCTGCTGAGGCCGGGGGGGAGTCCCGAGTCGAGCGGGGGTGTTGGCACTTTGAAAAAAAACAAGTCGTTTTGGTTTGCAGTTTGGGCACTTGGGCTCAAAAAGGTTTGCCATCACTGATCTAGTCCAACCCCCTGCTCAAAGCAGAACCAATCCCATTTTTGCCCCATATCCCTAAATGGCCTCCTCAACGATTGAGCTCATAACCCTGGGTTTAGCAGGCCAATGCTCAAACCACTGAGCTGTCCCTCCCCTCCTGAAATCAGACTTCAGTATTCTGGAAATGTAGAGAGTTACTGTTATAGATTATGGATGGCAATTTCCAAAGTAGATGGGGAAGTATTATCCCCATTTTACAAATGAGGAAATAAGACTGAAGGAGGCATTTTCAAAGCATCTAAGTGTTCTAGGAGCACAAATCCCATTGACTTTTTCCAAGATTAGACACGATGTATGTGGAATATTTGGGAACAGGGCCTAAATTTCTCACATTCTCAAAGCCTTGAACCCATGGCCATCCTTCCTCCTTCAAACCACTCATAACTGTAGATGCTGCTGCTGCGGCTTCCTGACTACTGCTGATGCTGGCCTATGTTGAAGCATACCTCAAGAAAGACAACAGTTTCTGATGATCCTGACAAAGATAAGTGGTATTCAGCACTTTAAAGTGAAAGTGGATTTTAAAATTAAGGCACAATTTCAAGGATGGGGAATTGTATAACTCTAATATGTGCTAACACTGGGGATATGCACTGAATTTATCTATATGCCACTTGTAAGTGCTGAAAACACTTCTGTCTCATGAAGATTAGTTTAAATATATTGAGTATAAATTATGACATATTCCCTACAGGTGGAATTTATGATAAGTAAGAAATAAGTAGAGGGCGTAGCTGCTGCTTACATCAGATGGTCTGACTTTTTTTTTATTGTCAAGAAATTAAGTTGCTAATACAGCTGCAAATGGTTCAATCTATTTAGTTCCTGAAAACTAATTTCATAATGTCATAGGTTTCTGCATAAGCCATACATCAGAGACTTGGGAAAGGAAATGAGTGTAAGTGGGGAGGGAGTAACCTGGTTACAAGCTATAATGTACCTAAAAAGATTGATACAAATAAAATAGAAATTAGTTTTTCCAGCTGAGTTTTCAGCTTTTACAAAATCAAGCACTCCTTATTTAACTGTGTGGGCAATGAAAACGATGATTGAGATAGTAAGAGAAACCATCAAACTCTCCAACCAAACTTCCATTTGAATAGCTTAAAAAAAAAAAAAAGCAAACCAAAAATGGAGATACAAGTCTCAAAGACTTTATGAAGCATTTTAATTGCATATGGCCATGAAGGCATATGCAGTCAGTGTAGAAATCATTTTATCCTCAGCAACATTGCACAAACAGATGGGATTATTAGTGCCAATTAGTCTATATTGGTTTGAAATGAAAAAAGGGACTATTGGCCTGGGTAATGAGGCCACCTCTTTCATTGTAGAATAAAAACAAAGACTAATCTCTACCTGAATAAAATCAAAATGTACAGAGGGACAATGCGGGAAGCCTCAATTTAAATATCAGAAAACTCCACCCTTTCACAATACGGCGATGTTTTCATGATAAGTTCAGCAATTGATAGATGGTGGTTACCCAGATTTCTCAGACTTGAAGTAGTAACTGTTTCACAGAGATAAAAGGAGAAGCTAAATGCTGTGTACAATCATAATCTGAATTTCATGATGACAGCTAAGCTTCCTGCTTAATAATTTATTTTCTTGTAAAGTTCTTTATTATAAGAATATAATATCCAAGGATATTTCAAAGCAGAGCTGTGCAAGGGCTATTATCTGTCTGTGGAAAAACTGCTGCATAAGCAAGTATCAGAAGCTTTCCCATTTGTAAAGAATAAAATGGATTCTCTTATATCTACTTTGTATTATTGTTTTAAATATGTTTTTAAAGCTTACGGAGATTTACTGCAATTATAAGTAGGTTTAGCCTTGCAAAATGTGCAAGTCCTGTAGTTTGTTGTAAATTACATGGGTCCTGTGTTGAGAAACAAAAAAGGATTCAAGTTTCTGCCACCCACGGAGGTAGATTAACTATCTGACCTTGCTTTACTGATGATTTTAAATGACTGTTAAAAAATTGCATTATTTTCATGATTCTGCTAATCATTCATGCTTCATGTCAACTGCACCTTCTAGACAAATGTCCACAAGTATTAAAAACCACATTAATTTAGATATAACGAAGCCAACAAATTCAATTAAACCTAACTCAGAGCAAAAATAACCTATTCACTCACCCACATGCTGTTCCCGCAGGAAAAATGTTGCTAGTGAATCCCTACCCTATACAGTTATTCTAGACTATATATTTTTTAAAAAGCCTAAAGCCACGTTCCTAAATCCATACTTCAGCACCTACAGAAGTGGCCTGGTTTTTCAAAGGTGCTGAGCATCCAGTAGCTCTCACATAACTCTGCTCTTGTTTTCAGGAACAAATCACTGTAGTAGTTGTACACTGCAATCAAACCCCATGGCTGGCCTATCAGCTGACTCAGCAGTGTTTAACAGAAGCGTAGAGGTACTAGCTTGGGCTGGAGCCCGAGCTCTGGGATCCCATATAGGGTCCCAGAACTCAGGCTCCACTCCAACCCAAACATCCCTACTCCAATTAAACAATCCCTTAGCCTGAGCCCTGTGAGCCCAAGTCAGCTAATGTGGGTTGGCTTTTGGGTGTTTAATTGCAATGTAGACATAGCCAAAGTAACTCCTCTAAGGGTATGTTTATACTACCCGGCTGATCAGCGGCTAGTTCGATGCATCAGGGATTGATTTATCATGTCTCGTCAAGACGTGATAAATCAATCCCCCAATCAACACCTGTACTCCACCTTGGTAGGAGGAGTAAGCGGAGTCGATGGGGGAGAGGTCACCATCGACTCGCTGCTATGAGGATGCCCAGGTAAGTCGAACGTTGCATATCTTTGTTCGAACCCCCCTGCCAGTGTAGCCTAGCCCTAAGTTCTTCCTAACTCTAAGCCTGTGTCTTCACTGCACACTTAGGCCTGGTCTACACTAGGAATTTACTTCAGTATAGCTACATCTCCCGGGATATGAAAAAAAAAATCTACAACACGAGAGATGTAGCTATACTGACCTAACCCCAGTGTAGACAGAGACAGAATGGGTAGGATGGATTGCATCAATGGATGAATTCTTCCATCAACCTAGCTATTGCCTCCCAGGGAGGTGGATTAATTTACACCAACAGGAGAATCTGTAGTATCTACACTGAAGTAGTGCAGTTGCTCTTCTTTGGCATTTTAAGTGTAAATATAGCCATAGCCTGAGTTAGCAAACTCCATGAACTGCACTCAAGGTAGCCTAGCTCAAAGGAAAGCAATCACATTTCAGAACATTTCAGCACAGAGTGACTGGACTAGCGGTGATTAGATTAGCTGCTGCTCAGTTTTAACTCAAGGTGTTGCATTCCCCACTGCATTACTAGCTCAAACTTCAGTTTCACTCCAGCTTCAACCAGTACCATGTAACTCAAGCTTAAGATTTTTGTGTGTGGATGGGAGCCAAGTTAGGGGTAACATTCAAGTTATAAATTGAGCTAACTGTGCTGTTAAGACATATCCTAGGAGTATAGCAATGTTTGTTAGAATAACATACATCAGAACTCAGTAGCAGCATCAAGTATGCATGCAGTTTGAGACTACACTCAGCCTTCTCTAGGTAGATCAACATGTTGTGGTTGCAGTTAAGTCAGAATAAAATATGTATGTTCTCAATACTACTGTGTGTGCGCTGCAGGTTGTTTGGCCATTTCCTCAACCTCTGGAGTCCCTCAGACATCTACCTATGACATACTATCAGCTTTATTTTGAAGACTGGGGGCCAGCTCTTCAGGGATAGCTTTTCATCACTCAGCACAGCTCAAACAGCAAAGATGACCCTCAGAAATGACTGCAAGCCACCCTGGTGGATACCTAAGTCTTGGGCTGTCAGGCACTAGTCCAGTCCCAAGAAGCACATTGGAACAGCCTCAGGGTTTTCTAAGTGTAGTCTCTTTACATCAGCTCACAGGAGACTGTTATGGAAATTGGATTTTGCCAGAGTACCACTGCTCTGCATGGAGCACAGGTGGAGGGATTACACAAAACCACAATGTTGATTCTATACTACTAGAGGATCATCCTATGCTAGGGGAATCCTCAGCTGGATACTTAAACAGCTTATAAATTTGCTTTTGTACAAAGCAAACTTAATGGGTTGAAGATGTGACTTCTACATTAACATTTAAGCTATGAAGTCATCTTTTGTATTTGTGCCTAGACAACTTAATGTCCTCAGTTTCAATAATTTTAAGTGATGTTAACACTTACTGCTCTATACACCTGTGATGGGATGCACTAGGTTCTAAGGCCCCCTGCTGGAGGCCTTGTGGCCCTGCCACACCCCAGAAAAGGGCAGAAGAGAGGTTTCTAAGCTGCCTAGAGCAGCTGTGAGGGAAGCAGCCAGTCAGGGCCCAGCAGGCTAGTATAAAAAGAGCTGCATGGCCAGAACAAATTGAGTTCCTTGAGAGAGCTAGAGGAGAGTGGATGGTGCTCTGTACGGGCTGTTGGGCCTCCACCAGGACAAGGCCCTGAGGTAAGGGTAAAGAATGTGCCGAAGTCACAGGGAAGTAGCCTGGGGAATTTTAGCTGCAACATAGTGTATTTAAAGGGACATTGTAGATGGGCAGGCCTGGGTCTCCCCCCCACCCAAGCCACTGGGAAAGTGGCCTGAACATTGAGACACCCTAGAAGGGACGTAGCCCAGCTGAAGAACTGGGGCCAGAAAGGCCCTGAGGGGGCAAAGACACTGTCTCCACGGAAGGAGCCCTGGGGCATGACTACTCCAGAGCAGGGACAAACAGAGAGAGATATCACTGAGAGAAGCCCCTGTTGGACTTCTACCCCAAAAGGGGTTTGCCTTGTTTTTATATCACAGACAGGCTGTAACTGACTTGGCTGGCAGGCTCAGTCACCAAAGACTCACCACAAACAGAGAGTGAGTGAGCAGACGTGCACACACTTGGTCAGGGGGCACTCGCAAGAGGTGAGTGCGACCCTGTTACAACATCCTATACAATGCTGAACAAAAACCCAAGTCTTTGATGTGGAATTATTTTCTGAGTACTCCATAAAAACATCTTTTTTATTCGACTCCTGGACCTGATTCAACAGTTATTTTCTAACATCAAAAGGTGTACGCACAATTTTGTGCCTTTCCCACACAATGGTCTCTTCCCTGTGGACAATGACCCATTAACATTTATATAGCTGTTCCTGTCTCAGACTGATGTTAATCTTTCAGACTAGGCTAGTGTTTCCAGGGCATCTCTGCATTCCCTTGGCTGATTGTTAGTGTAATCAAAGTATGACATTTCCACAAATTCCAATTTCCTCTTACTAGTTATACATATCAAATATGATTTTCATTTTGACCCCAATACTGCCTTTGTATGCAAAGACTTCACATAATTGCTTTTGCTTGGTACAAGAAAGAAAGACTGCTGCTAACATTATCTGAGAGTTAGTCTGGTCTGACCTGGTTCTACCATAAAGCAAGCAAGGGAAATCACCACAGAGGAGCAGAAATCAGGCTACAGGGAAGAACTGAGAAAAGACAGTGTTTTAATTCTGCAACTTGGATTCATGGCCACACAGCAGCTACTTTGTGGATCCAGGCAGTGAAGGATTACTCTGCCTCCCCTTCCAACTCCTCTACCACCTTTGCTTTGTTCTTAAATTGATTCATTTTCTGCAGTGCCGGAAGGGCTCCATGGACTGCGCTTGCATTTTATAGACCACAGTTTTAGAAACTCTGTGCTAAAGAAAAGAAAGAACAGATGTATTTTGAAACAGAAATAAAGTAACTTCACATTTCTTCATACCATGATAACTGCTCCATAATTCTGCTGCATTTAACGACATTGGCCAGGATGTCCTTTTGGAATGTTTAAAATGGATGGTAGAGCTAACTAGAACTGTCTTGATTCAAAATATATCTGACAGTTCCCAATGTTTTAGCATCATAAAGAGCTAGGTTCTTCTCCTCAGATTCACTGTCCTAGTTTTTTTAATTAATTATTATTATAACTTGGTGAAGGGGAGCAGTATACCATAGGAGTCCCAGGAACCTAGTGAATCACTGCAGATGAAGTCAGACTGAAGTTCCATCAGGCATAGTAGTAGCTTTTGGTTCATGTTGTTGATCCATGCACAGGTTAACTCTGGACCTGAGAAACGCACAATACCATGTTACTGTTTCTAAAGATAGGCTTAAGACTTGCTTTTAAAGGTTTATCTGGTTCTTGTTTATAAATAAGCACTCTTTATGCTCAAAAAGTTTACAAAGTTGAAGATTCATTAAAATGGGTCCATCCAGTAGGTTTATTTGGGATTTTCTAGCTCTAATTGTGTGCTTTAAAAAAATGCCTAACTTGCCTACCATTACATTGGATCTAATTTTATGTTATACTGAACATAAATCTCATAAATATGCAGTCTAAAAGAAGTTCCATCAATAATGGCAAAGATAAATGGCACTTTAATCATATTAGTAACAACACAGTAAAATTATTGTTACTTATGTAAGTACTCATTAGTTATATTTGGGTAGGTAGACAGTAACTATCCTATTGTAGCTATTAACAGGAGCTTTTCTAATGTATAATCAGCACACAGTGAACCAAACCATTTAAATCCTCACTGGGATTTTCTGAATGCATTCAAGTGTTCTTTTGTTAGCTATACTCTATATCATTTCTGCACACACAAAGGGACGTATATTGTGTTCACATATATTGGCTTGACCTAGCCATTGAAAATTCTGTCAGTCATTTTTTGATCACAATCTACCTTCTTGAAAGCCTTTTGGCTTCACAGGGAATCACTACAACACAGTAGGGAGGGGGCGAAAGGACATTTCCATTTAAGTAAACACACAATATTACATAGATGGGGTCTGAGGTCTTTTGTTAATCATTTTGTTAACAGTGAGCAAAATCAATTAATATTTAGAAACAAAAGGCAGTGAACAGAAATGACAATAAAAGCCAAAATGACTATACAATCAACTAAATCCTTACCCAAGACTTTATCACGTCAATTGATAAACGTCCATCACAGGTGGAATGTGGGGGTGGAATGATAAAACAGGTGCCAACAACAAATAGTCAAAATATTTTAGTCAATATAAATATCAAAGGGTTTTAAAATGTTTGAACTGCTGATGCAGGTATCTTTTCTGTAGCTATCAGGAACAGATTTTAGCTTCTAGATGAAGGACTTGCTTAATGCTTTTTAATCTTTCAACCTCAGCAAATAAGTCTGCTTTGTTTATTTACTGGAGTGCTAAGCACATTTTATCATGGAAATGTCTCCTGCAATTTTTGTATATTGTGATCCCATTTTCTGTTTTGCTCTATTGGCTTTTTGCTTCATATTTTTTAAGGCAAAGTTAGCATGCAAAAAGCATAATTTAATTGAGCAACAGACCCTAATATTTTCATGCATCTAAGAAATTTAATAAGCTCTGCAGCTCACCAAAATGAAAATCAATTCAATAAGCTTTGCTCCCCCCCCCCAGTTTACTTAAGCTTTTATTGCCAATGCAGTGCTCATGATGGGTGAAGAATTGACAGTGCTGAAGCCTCAAATCTTCTAACAACCAGCTAGGATCGGTTCAAGTGGAAACAATGCAGTTATTTCACCAGTACAGATTAACTTCACATCTGACCTATAGCATCACCTCTACTCAGGCAAAGTGCCCAGTCAAGCTTCAGATTCACTCAATATTTTACCCTCCTGTGAACTTCCAACTGTGCCAAACTGTGTGTGATGGCTCTGTAATGTGAACTACTAGCCACCAACCACCAATAAGTCTCAGCGGGATTTGGACACAGATCTCCGTATCTACTCAAACAAGCAGTGTTTGAAGAATCAGTATCTTCAGCAAAGCTTTCCACTGTGAGGGTGGGGAAGGATGAGAAAAAGAGTCATCAAGATACAATGAAGGCCTGTGCGAATGAGCAAACATGTCTGAGTATATTTTATGGTTGCTAGAAATATAATCATTCACTTTTCAATTTCTGATTCTGATAGCTACACTAGTAATAAGGCATAATTATTTATATTTAATTACAAACCTTTGGCATGGACTGGTTTAGCACAGTTGATGGTGCAACACAATGTCCTAAAGCAAAAATCACAACTACCAAGTGATATGTAACTTCTTTGGCAATTTAGTTGTAGTAGTCAAGAGTCAGGGTATGTCTTACATTCTTGGAATGTGGAAATGTACTCAAGGAATTGATTTCCTGTTTTACTTTCCCTGCAACAACATATCACCATATGATTTTGCTTACAGTATGCATACAACTCACTTGTGATGGTCACAGCGATAACACTATAGCTGGTTCATCCATTTTTCACCTGACAAAAGAACAGTTGTTTTGCTATTCACTGTAATGCTATCAAATACACATTTTAACTCATGATGGCCATATCTTGTCATGAATAATACAGGACAGACAAGGGTGGTAAAATCTTCCTAATGCCACTTAGCCAATAGTGCTTCATGTGTGACATTTTGAGGCTAATTTGTAAAAAAACAAAAAACCAGTCTCTGAACTTTTTTACATATCTCCCTTTCTTTTTTCTGAAGTGCCTGGCACCATGACATCCACTATACAACTGACACTCTCCCACAGCTGTGCTGAGTGTCAACCAAGAACAGAAGTGGTTAAAAAGAGTGGGAGGAAAAGGCAAAATGAATTGCAGCTTCCAATAGTTATATATAATAAAATATAACTTGTAGCGTTCAGCTCCTCAGATGGCAAAAGGGATGAAACATCTGCCAGACTGCAGTGTAATTGAAGTAGTGGAAGCAGCAAGATGCAATTGATAGAGGACTGAGAATCAGGACACTTGAGGGCCTATTCCTGGCTTCACCACTGACTTTCAAGATCACAACTCCTTTGAGCTTCAGTTTCCCTAACTGTAAAAGGGAAATAATGATACTTACCCTCCTTTGGAAAGCCTTTGAGATTTACAGATGAAAACTGTTATTCTGGTGCTAAGTATTCATATTTGTTGCACTAAATGCACAATTTACAAAGCAATAGGTTAGCTGTTCTGGCCATTAAAAATAAACATGGGATCACAGCTTCTAGCAATAGGAAAACCATGGGCTAGCCATTGCCAATGATTAGTTATTATTAATAATCGTATTATCATGACTAAGAGTCCCAGTCATGGACAGAACCCCATTGTGCTAGTTGTTGAAACACTACAAAAAGATGGTTCCTGCCCCAAACAGTTTACACTCTAAATATAAGACGAGATGACAGATGGAGACAGATTTACGGGGGAGTACAAGGAAACAATGACACCATATTGGTCAGCATGATAGGGTGGTGGTATGCTAAAACCGAAGTCTAATTAAACAGTTGGCTGGTGCTACTATGGTGCAATTATTTCGAGTGCTTGTGCCAGTGCAGTCTTCAATGTCAATTTTTTTTGTAGTGGTTCTCATGGGTATTTTTTTCCTCTATGTTTTATTTCTGCCTATTGAATTATCAATTTTCTATGACGGGCTGTAACTTATTTAAGGATTTGCTACCTAACAGGCTATTGAGATGAGAGTAAAAGCAATACAAAGTCTGTGGGATTTTAACTGCAGATGAAGAGGAACTTCCCTTATGACCTATATATAGAAGGGATTTTTATTTTATCCACATAAAGAAATGTGTTGTATCCAACTGTTAAAGAAAAGTACAAAGAGTTGTGTACTAAAACCTAACAAAAGTAATAGCCTTAGGAACCTGATTTACTTACCAATAAGACTGTAGACATTATAGTCCTGGGACAAAAATCTGGGCCCCCATACAAAGAACAAATAAGAGAGTTATACATGAGGATATATACAGTGCCTGGAAGAAGGAAACCTTCCTCCTTCCCAAACCCAGAAATAGTGGATGAGACATCTACTATTACAGAAATTGTCTGGCCAGAATAATGGACACAATTCATTGTGAACCCTACTTCCCCATGTGAGGTTCTGTGAGAGCAAGACCTCTCTGGGCATTGGTATATTGACCACATGCCTCTCTCCAAGTCTTCTCCAAAGTCCTCCACAGAAATCCACTGCAAAGCACAGCTTCAGAACATGCAAGGAGTTGTAGAATCCCCCTGCAAAATCTTGGTGTAATCTGGGACTCCTCCATATGGCAAAAACTGTTTCAACAGCATTTTGGTTGGCGAGTCCTTTTCAGCAAGGTCTTATATTACTGGATCTCTCTACTCAGCAAAACACAGCATTGCTGCTTTTGCACACAGAAATGGCCAGAACTTCACCCCAACTAAGAGTTTTACCCTCCTGTGATATTTCTCTTTAATCTATTACCTCAGGCCTTCTCTTTCTCAAATCCTGAGCAATATCCTTTTGACTCACTAGAATATATCACACACAAGAGAGCATTATTTAAAATACATTTTTCATTGTTGTATTCTTTTAGGATCTTTCTTAGTGAACAATCAAGTTGTAAATATTGTAGGGAAATTTTTCAGTTAACGAAAGAAGAAAGTTGCACTGAATCAACAACTCATTCTGCTCTCCTCAGATTTCTTTAAGAAGAAAATTACCCACAACTCAACTGCAAAAAGATCCATTTTAAAATAGATTTTAGCTGTCTACATCCATCATTCCTTTCACCCATTTGTCAGGATTCTGCCTATTGCCTTCAGCTGTGACTTTGGTAAAATTCAGTCAAGTCCTGTAATCTCTATTTAATATGTTCCTAATAAACAGCCTTTCTGTTGTCATTTATACAACAAAATTAATAACTATATAGGAGTTCCTTTTTTTGCCTCTGAGCGAGAGAGAGGAGTGTGCAACATTATGATGCTTTTCACAAGCCAGTTTCGTTTTCATTTTTTAATGTAAAAATATATAATATACGTAATTTTTTCAGGAAGACTATTTTTACTGATTCCATAATCAACTATATGAATTAGGACTGATGGTTAACATTACTGCAATTCATACTGGCACTCAGATAAGTGTATCTCACTGAGGTGGGGCTCAAAAGATAGGCAACTAAATGGAAACCTTATACTATTCCCCCTCAACCACCTCATTATCATTTCTCTTATACTGCACAGAACCAAGGCAGGATTAAACTAGTCTACCATATAATTCTAGACCAAACTGGATGTCAAACTGCAGGTTAACACAAACCAGTCTCAAAAGGCAGGTGGGAAGCTGTAATTTAATGCCCTGATAAAGGGATTTGCTGTATCATTAAATTAGCAAGGGTTTACACCTCTACAGGTTAATCAGGTAGACTGCACTATTTACTTAACCAAACCTAGCGATCGGCTTTGGTCTAGAGGAATTTACGGCAGTTGGCAGTAATTACAGTCAATTTGTGTTGTTTTCTTGCTTTCAGTCACGGTAAAGGGCATAGGAATAATACTGCTAACCTATGACGGGGGCTTCTTGATACAGAGCAATGCAGAGTCTCATTTTTAAGTTGGAGGGTGTTCAAATTTTCTAAAACATCTTAAATAAATGTAAACATCATAAAATATTTTAGTGCTACAAAACATTAGAGAACTGACAGGAACCACATTAGGGAAAACAAATGATCAGCTAAACAGTAATTCACACTCTTGAGCCTTGTTTCCCTTTTGGCTAAGTTTAAATATATAATGTACACTATAATAAACTGACCTTACATGCAACTTGATAGCACTACAGAATAATTCAGTCATGAGGCTTGTTTTCCTTTTGGCAAAGAACAATACAATATAATATGCCACGCTTTTTGACCAAGGTTACAAGGCCTTACACAAAACTTAATGGCATTTCTGTTTGTCTGTGTGTACGTAATGTGATAACTTTTTAATACTGTATCTTATCCATTCCAAAATGTCATGAATTTTCTAGGCATCAATGGGCAGAATCATACAGATTTTGATGAAAAACAGAAACCAGAAGGGGAAACACAGAGGGTGGGTGTGAGAGGGGGAACACATGGAGCCCTTTCCTCAGTTTAGCAGAACTAAAGTCTCAAGCACCTCTGCAATGGTCTATATATATCAGAGAACTGGTTGAATGAACCTATTAATGCTTTCAAGCATAACAATACCCCTATCTTATCTCTGCCCATCCTCCCAATAGAGTTCAACATATTGACATCCTGATTTATCTCCTAGACAGAAAGGAGACAAATAATAATGGGGTGGAGCGTGAGGGGAATGTGGTGCATCACATTTCTGGTCAAACTCCCACACAGGAAGCTTGCCACACTGTTGTGAGGGGATCCAAATGCTGAATCCTACATGCCCATAACTTGCTGTGGCTGGGCAGATTTTACGTACTGTGCCTGACTTTGGGCCTCTACAAATGCACTCCAGGTGTATACCTCATGTCTGACCACCCCTCTTGGCAGTGGAGCCTCTAGTGGGGACTCCGTAAAACTAATGCTGTCTCCCCAAAGCATCCCTAGTGTCTCTTGTCCATTCCCCAGAATCCCACTGAAGATGTGAACCATCTGGTATAAAGTTTATTCCTTCAGGGCACATGATAATGAAAGCAAATAGATGCACAGATAGACTTTGCACAAGAATCTAAAACAGCATTATCCCATTGTAAGGGAGTCGGTCACTCACCCGGCGGCGCCCCCGTCTGGTCATCTGGGAATTAGCTCTTTTTGACCCCAGAGCGCCCTCTGCCGGCCGACGTCCGCTTCTCCACACTGGTCCCGTGCCCCTCCCGGACCCCGGAATCCCTTGCTGAGGGTGCTGCACTCCTGCAGCACCCACCTGGTCTTAGGGTCTCCCCCTCCCTGGGGAACCCACCTGGTCTTAGGGTCTCCCCCTCCCTGGGGAACCCACCTGGTCTTAGGGTCTCCCCCTCCCTGGGGAACCCACCACCAACTATCCCCAACTCGCCTCAGATACTGCCACTACCAGTCATCACTGCCTCAGTTCACGGAGGCTGACTGCAGTCTCATGGCTACTCATCACCGGCGAGAAGGGGTTGGCCTGCTGCTTCTATTCCTAGCCCTGGGCCGCCCCCTTGCAACCCCCAGTACCCCGTGGGTCGGGCCTTCCCTAGGCTCAGCAAGCTGGGGCCCTCCAGCTAGAGCTAGTCGCTCCCTGGCTCCCAGCTGCCTTGCCCTCACCCTGTCCCAGTCCAGGTACTTTGATAAAGGCTCCCTGCAGCCAGGCCCTGTCTCCCTCTGAATACAGAGGAGACTGACTAACTGGCTCCTGCCTCCCAGGCTTTTATACAGCCTGGAATGTTTGGGGCGTGGCCACACAGCTGAGCCTGCTTTCCACTTAAGCCTGCTAGCAGGCTCCCAGACATAACCCCTGTCCTGGCTGCTACAAACCCCTTCCTGGGGCTACCCCAGCCCCTTTTCAGGGGGGAGCGGGTGGTCACCCCGCTACACCCATACTTAACAGCATAAGAGATACACAGATCCATACAAAATAATAAGCACACACGTTTCCCTTCCTCGGGTTTCTCACCACTCTAAAAGTTCATTGGGTTTAGATTGGGTTCTGGTGTGTATCCAGAATCCTTCCCCTGCATCTCATCATTTCTCTTGAGAAACATGGAGCCTTTCTAGTTCAGCTATCTATCTATGATCTCATTTAGTCCCTTAGTTAAACTGAACACCGTTCTACCCATTATGAAAGCACGTTCATCTCTTCCCCTATCCTGCCTCAAGCTTCCTGTCCTTCCAAAAGCCTTTCGCCCCGAGTTCCTCCTGGGAGTCCTTTTTGTCACCTGCCTCTTTGTCCCATTTCAGAGTTTTCTACTCTCCACTGCTCCCATCCATGCAGACAAATTCGGGAAATTTGCTTCTCTCTGTGCATGTCTGCACGTAAAACATTACACTGGCACAGCTGCGCTGCTATAGCACTTCAGTGTAGACGCTTACTACACTGACAGGAGGGGATCTCCCTGAGTTGCAGTAGCTAGGTTAACAGAAGAATTCTTCCATCAACCTAGTGCTGTCTACACTGGGATTTAGGTTGGCTTAACAATGCCACTCAGGGCATTGGATTTTTCACAACCTGAGCAACATAGTTATGCCAACCTAGTTTTCTAATGTAGCCAAGGGCAGGATTCCAGACATCCTCCTTAGTATGTCCATTGTTCAATACAGAGCATGGTCATTAAGGTTAACAACTCTCCACTGCCTGGTCTTGTAGGCATTTGCTGCAGCCCATGTCAGCAACTGGTGGATTCCACATCCACATAAGAGAGATTCCCTGCTACAACAATTTTATAACAGCTTCACAGGATCAACCAGAATTCATAAATTGAACCTACACAGATCCCCCAAATTATCACAGAAAGGTATGGGAAGTAGCATGAACTCAGCCTCTGGCATGGTGGTATACTTGTATGGTAGGAAGGCACAATCAGGGGCAAAAACTCCTAGCATGGGGTGCAAGGGAGAATACGAGAGAAACACAGCCACTCCCATGGGGGAAGGGCAGAATTGGGGACGGACACAGACCAAGGAAGGGACCCCTAACACAGAGGGAACTTGCTGGAGGGAGGGAAATGGAGGAATGCAAGGAACCCTAGTGTATGCTTAGGGCTGGGCCTACAGAAGCTAAGAAGTGGGCACCTTCCTATTATATCAGCTTTATAACGTATCTATTTTCCATGAGAAGACTATGAATTGCAGGAAGATGGAATGGATTCAGTAATCTAGCAAAAAAATTTACAACATTTTTTATTTTTCTGAACCTGTGATCCTTATTACCAAGCCTTGCATCCATTAACCCAGTCAGGTGTGAATTCCCCCCACTCACACCTGACTGGGCTAGTCCCATGTTACATTGTTTGTGGACTGGCCTGTGTTGTGTGTACATATGGTGATTTCAGCCCTGTTCTCCCTGCAGAAGTGCCTGCACTGCAAAGAAAACACTACTAATAATTGCCACAAACTGGCATCCTTATCTGCAGTTTTAGCAGAGGTGCCAAGATTGGAGTAGGCAAGGAGACTTAACTATTGTCTTACCCCTAAAGGATGGAATTCAGGAAATTTGGCAGGGTATTATGGGAAGATGTTTACTGTTATTGTCTGTGCTGTACCTCTTGTGAGGATAAACAAAAGACTTTCATCTCCATAGCTGTCAATCTGGCTCTTTTCACTACCACTAAATTCACTTATAAACAATTAAAGAAAAGAAAGAGAAAGAGTTAAGTGAAAGGTCAGTTTTGCTGTCCAGGAGCAAAAGAGGAGTTTGTTTCTCTTTCAATATCTGTTGCAGGCTAAACAAACACTGGTATTATGGTATCAAAAGATCTTTAAGATCTATACTGTAACAGCAGGGCAGAAGATGATGAAATTAACCCTGAGGAAGGGAAAATAACTTGCATGTGAGTGAAGTCTCCTATTCCCTGTTGCTCTAAGAGAGGTTCTACTTTATCACATTTCTGCTTAAAAAATAGTTTGCAGTGGCATTGGCTTCAGTGAGGCTCCTCCTTTCTTCTTTCAGCTTGACTGCATAGTCAGTCAGCAATAAGAACCAGGTAAGCGTGCAAAATTTAGGGATAAGAAATTATGCAAGTTGTGTTTTTCAAAAATATAATATGCCTCCCTCCCATAACTGGAAATGGAGAAGAAATGACATCAGAATTAATGACTGCCATTACATTAATTGTCAGCTTTGGGGCCAATTACTGCATATTATAGCTTCACATTCTCAATAAAAAGAACACACTTTTCATTGTCTTTGTTTCAACTTAAATTACCGTGAACCCAGCCAAGTGACATACAAAAGGGTAACAAAGTTAATCATTTAAAACTAGAAATCACCCTTGAAAAGTTAATCCATGGAAACATGTCCCTAATAACAATAACAGTTTGAGAGCCTGCACTTTAGAGGAAATCTTAAGTGCATGTGCAGCAGAATTTAAAGGTCAGATTTTTAATTACAATAGTTATGAATTGTACAAATCACAGATTGCCTTTTTTTGTTAGGGTTGTAAGACGTAACACAGAACAAGCCAAGCTAATGCTGTGTTCCGGATCTGTAGCAATATTAATATTTTGAGTTTGCCAAATTTTAGTAGAAGAGTAAAATTTGATTGGTTGAGCTGTACACAATACATTGCAATGAACACCCATAAGGCTAATAATTTCTGCTACACCTCTTTCAGGGTCAAGAGTTTTGAGTGAGAAGCTTAAGGTTTTGTCCTCTCCTGTCATGTGGGTAAAACAAAAAAAAGGAGTATGGGACAGTCTGAGCCTTCTAGTAGCCAAACACCCCCTGAGAATAAAAAGTACTCCTTTTGAAGAGAAAAAGGGCTTGTCCTCACTGGGGGGGGGGGGGGGGGGGAATAGACGGCAGATACGTAACTTCAGCTAAGTGAATCATGTAGCTGAAGTTTGTGCATCTGCCGCCGACTTACCGGCCGTCCCCATGGTGGCGGCAGTCGACGGCGCGCTCCCACATTGACTCCAGCTTGCACCTCCCGGCAAGCTGGAGTTCTGGAGTCGGCGGGGGAGCCGCAGGCAACTGATTTATCGCGTCTTAACAAGACATGATAAATCGATCACCAGAAGATAGATCCCGCATCGCGGGAGTGAAGACAAGCCCAGATTCTGTTCTGGTACTATAAAAGACAGGGGCTAAAACCCGTCTAAACCACATCAGTAACATGTAACCCTTGCTCATGATGAAGACTTAATAATGGACAAGGAAATAAAATAGGAGTGCTGTTGAGCAAACAATAAGTAGGTTGCAAATATTTGTTTTTTTGGTTTTTCTTTTCTTTCCTCTGCAAGTTAGTGTCCAATTTTCTGCTGACATGACTAGACTCAGTCAATGGAGTTTCACCAGCAGAGAGTATGGCTACATAAAGGCAAAAGTGCAGGTTTCAATATATCAGCTGTATTCTTTAAATAAACAGACTGAGTCAGAAAAATGCTTTCAACTATTAGGTCACCCTAAAGTAAGTTCAGTCCTTTCTGAATGTTCATTTACTCAATCATTAGTCTTTGTTTTTTATTTATGTATTTATTATTTTTTGTCTATAGTTATTTATGCTCATTCCCTTCCCTCTACTCTCCCCCCACTTACATAAGCAAAACATAGCAAAAGAACAAATCAATAGAAACAGTTTGCAAATGGACGGTAACATATGAGGAGCCATGGTCTGTCATGGTGTCTGTCCCCTTCTTCTCAATCCTGAAGAAGCCCTTCTACACCAGCTCCTCAGAGATGAACCATTACAGGTCTCAAAGGAGAGGGACTGCTCACGGAGAGGACAGAATCATGGAGAGATACCTGCTTACCACAGCAACAGCTCCCTTCAAATCTGTGATGATTTCCGCATGGAAAAGAAGTGAAACTTTCACACACAGCATAGGAGATGTACCCAGTAAGTAAAAATGTGTTCATTAATATTACTATGTGCATTGTGGGAAATGAAGCTGCACATACCCTTCTCATTCTGCTTCATACAACCTTCTGTGAATGCACCAATGTACACACATGAATAACAAGTGTCACCTATCCATGAAATACATCCAGATCCTCTCTGTTCTCTAAGCCCACAACCATTTTCTGTCACTGGGCTAGTGAACAACTTGAACTTTGAAAGCAGGGCTAGTGTAAAACCTGGGGGTTTTCAGTTGTAGGTTTACATTAGAGCTGGGAAAACACTAAAACTCATTCACAAATATCCATTATATTTAAAAAATCAATTCACATTGACTTAGAATGAGTTTATTGGCCAGAAATGTTCTCCAAAAGAGCACATGTTCACACTAATATCTTCCCTGATTGGCTGAGTCTATCCCTTATGAATAGCTGAGTCCATCCTCACTCAGAAAAATCCCTTGTCACCTAGAGAAAGGGATGGCTTTTCAATTAAGTTTTCAGTTCTGTATTGACAGACATCACATGCTATACATGGCATGAGTTAAACTTTCAGAATTCATGTGGTCTGTGCTTCTGCTGATTTAATGATCCTTTGGGGCACTACCCATGCATTCAAACTTCTCCTCCAAGCTGTCCTAAAGAGATTGTCCATCATATGCATAGCTATCACCTGGTTCAGCCGTTACTCCATTATTTTGCCCCTAAATGCTGGTTTCATGACACCTAGCATGAAGGAGGATATGTCTCCAATGTCATGAGTCACTGTATTAATCAAACTTTCTTTGTTTTGAGTAAAATCTTGTTCTCCAATAGGAAGATACATAACCATAGTGTTTCTGAACCATGAATCCAAGATTACAGACAGGCGGGCGGTAGTGCTGTGCATACCTGTATGCAATTGCAACGATATGCTGATCTCACTGGTCTGGAGATCTGGTCATACATATTGTATGCCTAGAATAGTGACACATCATGAACTTCCTCCTCATACTGCTGCATTATTGATTGTTATTTGGCTGGTGGCAGCATCATAACAGCTGTACTATGTGTAGACCTATTATTATGGAATACTACAACAGGTATCAGTGTGACGCACCAGTGTAGAATGCAAGTATCAGGGAATATGCCCCTTGCAAAACCAGGGTACACATTTTTAGCCCAGGTACAAAATATAAAATAAGATCACTCCAGTAACTGGGGAAACAGGTTAATGTAACATATTAAGCTATGGCTTAACAGAGTCAGACTGACGTAGTGGCTAAGAAAAAGATAATCTGGAATTTTCCAGCTAGATCAAAGGGAAAAGCAGTCTAAGAAAAGCAGTCTAAGAAAAAAAAACAAAAACCTGTTGCTGCACTGAGCTGACAACTTCCCACAAATACGTATGAAGATGTGGCAGGTCGGGCTGCTACATAGCACCCCAGTTGCGCCATGCCTTAGTTCACAAGTTTTGTCTGTCTGCAGGGAAGCTTGTGCCAGAAGCGTTCTATCAGAGTTAAATAAAATTAAAGCCAAAAATCGGCTGTCTGAGCATTAAATAAATACAACTTCAAAGATCTTCAAGCACCACAACTAAGCACTTACAGACAAGGCCCTGACCTGGCCCTGGGGTTCTGGGCTAACACGGAGGAGTTCCTCCTCTGTCCCAGTTTCACCCCACGCCCCCATGAGAAGAAGCAAGCAAGCCTTCTTAACTGGCCTGCTGGCTCCTGATTGGACAGTGTCTTTTTGTCACTTTTAGTCAAGTGGCAACTTGGCTTGAGCAAAGGTGTCAGGGTACCAACCCGGGCCTTCTCCTGCCCCTATCTTTTGAGAAACACTCGGCCAATCAGAAGCATACAAAAATACTGTAAGTTCCACCATTTGACTGGCTTCATCTAGTCAAAAGAACGAGACTTGAACCCAGAATACACTGCAAACAGCAGTCTGACAATTTGTGGTTATCAGACAGGTCAATAAAGCTCACATAAAGGTTCTATAATCTGTTCACAGACACAAAGCAATCTCCAGGTTCACACTGCTGGTTCACAGATGCATTTCAAAATCAAGCCAAGGTTGATTTTGTGTACTTCTACAATTCAAATCTAACAGTAGCCCAGCTCCAATGGAAATCAATGAGTCCAGTAAAATATAGCATAGGGTTTGGCTACAGACAAAAAACATAAAATGGAACACCACAACTTTTCTGTCGCATTGTAAGTTATAAATGTGTTAGTGTAATGATAATTTTTCATTAGCAGTCATTTAGAAATATATACTTTTGTCAAAGATAACCTGCTTGGAGTCATGAAAGGAAAACAAACATCTGAGAAATGTAGCATTCTTTAGTATATTACAAAACTTGTGGCTAAAGGTTAAGAGGAGGCCATGATAAATGTGTTTTGCAGTAGTTTTGATATATAGTAATGTAATAAAACTGATCTCGGTCATAAGGAAACAAGCAAATATACAGATAAAAAAGTTATTCAAAAGTATTATGCTTTTTAAAATGTACATTGCCTTCTCCAGCATGTTTTTTCTTTTCTAGTTTAGAAAATTAGGTTTATTGAATTCATGTATCCATAGAGTATAAGCAGAATGTGCCACTGTAGTAGGCAGCGAGTATTTTTACCTTAACTTCCACATATATTGTGCTTAATATACATAGAAAGGGTTTTCTATTACCACTTCCGATCATTCGTAAAGATCTGGGCAGTATGACTAGACATTAGTTTGAATTTTCAGGTTCAGATACTTTTTTAAATCCTTGTTTCTGAAAGACAACATTTGTCTGTCATTGGTTTGACTTTTATAGATCTTTATGTTAACTCAATGTTATAAAATGAAGTCAATTCTCTTAAACAGCAGTTTTAAAAACCCACACACATTTCAACCATAACAATTTACATGTCAATTAGTGTTCACTTTTCTATGAAGCACAAAGTCCTGTGGGGAAATTCCCTGTAATAAATTTGTCAGCACGGTCTTCCTAAGACAAAAAAAGATGGATGCGTCTCTCCAAGATCAAATTTGCAAAGGGACTGGTGCAGGTCAGAACTTTGGCTATAACTGTGATGGGAAGATAACCTTTCCAGGAAGTTAAGCTGTCTGAAAAGTACCAGTGCTATTAGTTTATCAGTTTTAAAAGCTAAACTTGTGCCTCATGTAAAAATGCCTGGAATTTGCAAAGGAGCCTGAAAGAATTAGGTACCTATTGATTTCCAATAGTTGCCAATGGGAGTTAGGTACCTACTGATTTTCAACAGGAATTGGACATCTAGTGCCTCTTAGGCGCCTTTGAAAATTCCAGCCAGCAACAACAAACCACTCCCTTACTGAGATGGCTGTCAAGATAAATAATCTTTTGACCAACTTGCAGCCTTTATTTAATATAAGTTTATTATATCAAATGCAACCAGCATTTGAAGCATGAATATATATTTACATTATAACCAATTACTAAATGCTTGCAATATCACTATCATTGATGAACAATTTTCCTGTTGAAAATATGGAGGTAGCACAACTGAACTGCTAAAAATGGAGGACACTTATTAAAGGCACTCACACAATTAAAACAATGTAACCAAACTTAGCATGTGCATTCGGACTTCAACATATTCTGAATTTTAAAATACCAGCGCTTCATAACTCAAATTTTAAATTATGAATTATAATTTGGTATTTTACACAGAAAACTTGACATCATCTTACCTTAACGTCATGACTGCCCATTTATAATAATGTTGCTGCTTCTGTCTCCTGATTGATATGTGAGCTGGTAAAATGGAAGCTAAGCCATCTCAGAGAACACAGAACAAGAGGAATGGCAGGGATCATTCCTATGTGCACTGCCAGTTTTATATATTTTCTGAAGAATTACAAGAATTTAGAAGAAAGAAAGACTAGGAGGGAGAGACATGGTCAATTTCTTCAGCTGGCCTCTTCCTATTAGATGGATCCATCTCCTCCCCATATGGTACTAGCCACTCTCACCCCTATTTATTTTATTGCCATCTATACCAGTCTCATCACTTTACCTTACCAGCTAATCGGGCACCATCTATATCTGCACTGTCTATACATTTGCAGTACTGGCTCTTCTTAAGTGGGTATAACAATTCAGACAGTTATGCAAAATTGCCAGAATTTGAAATATCAGCTATTTCAGTGTTAGCTACTCTCCTTCAATCTGCTAATTCAACTGGAATTTAAAAAATAAACCTTTTTCTTTCCCTTGCATTTTGCCTCCTACAAAATCTATAAAATGGAGCATAAGCTGTTAGACATGGAACACTTTCCATTAAGTGACCCTGTAGTCGGGCGACTGCCCCACTCTTGAAGAACAGGGGTTAAAGCAGCCAAGGTAGGCTGGTTGGGGAAGCAGCCAGAGCTGAGGCCAGCTTAATCAGGGCCCAGCTGGCCCTTATAAGAGACCTGGGGGCCAGGAGCTGGAGGAGTCTCTCTCTAGTCCTGGAGTGGCAAGGGCTATCCGCCTGAGAGGAAGGGACCTGAATTGGAGCAGTGCTGGGGAATAGGGAAAGGGAGCCGAGGAGCTCCAGCCTGGTAAACCCCGAGACTGCAGGCCTTGGTGAAGGCTTATAGAGGTACTGGGGCTGCAGAGGGGCAGCCCGGAAATAGGCAAAGGCAGCAGGTCCTAACCCCTTTCCAATGATGAGTGACCTTTACAGACTGCAGTCTGCCCCAGTGAGCGGGGGCTAGATGATGACTACTAGTAGCCACTGAGGCAAGGTGGGGATAAAGGCTTGGGAGGGGAGATCCAGAGGGGTACTTCAGGGGCTGAACCCCAAGGTAAAGAGGCACTGGGGTCTGGGAGGGACATGAGGCCAGTGGCAGGTGAGACACTGGCCTCCAGAAGGCACTTCAGGCTGGAATAGAGCTAAATTTCCAAGACCACCAGCAGGAGGCACCACACTGGTGAGTCTTCACTTTGCTACAAACCCATAGGCCACTAACCCAATCTTTTGAATCTTACAAGGCACACATTTTCCATGATGGATATAAATGTTGGCCAGTGTATCAAGATGAGGTGAAGAGCTAATGCACATTGTTCATGCTTCATCTATTAATAATAGATAATAGCAAATTTAAATCTGTATGTAAAATAGTATATATTTAGTTGGACTCAGATTGTAAGCCCTTCAGGGCAGGGACTATGTTTTCATGTGATTGTGCAGTGCTTAGTTAGTATAATGAGGTTCCTATTTGTGGCACTATCAGTGTACTAATAAATAATTATTATAATAACTTACTATGAAAGGCTGTGGGAATGGAATTGTGGCAGCATTCAGGACAAAATTATCTTAATATAAGAGCCTTCTGTAGCTTGGGTTTCAGTGGATGACTGGAGCCATTGTTAGTCATGATAAAGTAAACTAAATGCTATTTTTAATACTGAAAACCTTCCCTTATCAATATTTATATTGCAGTAGGACCCAGAGGCTCCTGCCTCAAAGTACTTATGATCTAAGATGATGGCTCTTTTTGATGGAAACTTGATGTCCGTCCCAGGGGATCAGTAATAAGATAAAGTGGCTCAAGGTCACCTTTTTGAATAAAGGCCCGGATGGGAGTAAATTAACTTTCCTCAAATCTACATGACATGAGTCAGTACTCAGGATATGCAAAATGAATCAATGCTCAGGGCAGCTGCTACTGGTTAGGTGCCTACCAGCATAAATGACAGCCTTGTTGACAGTCTCAGGGAGAGGCCAAAGATTGAATAAACCTAGCAAGTGAACTATTCACTTTTGGCAGGTTAGGACTGAGGTAGGCTGGCAAGGCAGCGCGGGGGAACTCGCACACCTACTCCCCATGTTGTACACATTCAGTGGATGAACAGAGTACTTCAATTTATAATGTTGTCAATCTATCACTCTTCAGGGACCTGACACTCTCACACACACACCTTTGAATTTCATGGCTGGACATTGTATCTACAGTGGACTGAACCAACACACATCTGACTGGAAGAATTAGAAATCTGTTTCCCAATCCAAATTTTGTAACTTAGGCTATGTGTGCGTGTATATATATAGTTTTATATATATAAACTGACTAAGAGAACTCTATTTAATTTTCAGACTGTTTTATTTTGATATATGAATTCCTTGCCAGTACCAAAAGTTTTAATTTGTCCCACTGTACTAAACTATTTCATAATTTTCAACACCTCACCGTGAAAAAAACCCCTAATTTTTATTAGCATTTCCCCATGATAATGCTTAAATCTGTGAACATACTGCATTTTTCTATATTGTATATTTTCCAGTGCAAAAGTTACTTTTCCTGGAAATAATTAATATATTATTGTAGATATGATTTTAACAGTGTTTTACCTTGAAGTCCAATTGCACTTATCCTCTGGATTATTCCTGTTCACAGATTCCTGTTTTTTTCGTACTACAGGTACTAATTAAGAGTTTTGTACTACGCTACTTAGCCTCTTTGGCTTGCAACGTGCAGGAGGTCAGACTAGGTGATCGCAATGGTCCCTTCTGAGTTTAAAGTCTTTCCTAGGCCCAAAGTTTGGAGAGACAAGGAGAGTGGGGGTGAAGATAAGTAATCTATCGGATTGACCTTACAGTTTTCTGAAGAGACTTGGGATACTAGAGGCCTCTCAACCCCCCTAGATTATGATGATTCTCAGGAAAAACACCCTAGATTCGAAGGCAGGAGTCATTCAAATTGAAAGCTGTCCTCTTCATTACTTTGCTGCCCCTTCACTTTCATCTGGAGGCATGGCTTCTGAAGGCGCTTTACTGCCACTGGCAGTCTCCCTGAGGCTATACAATGGAATGGACCCAGAAAGAGTTAATGCTTCACACAGCTAGACTCACCAAGTTCTCTGATGGGCAATCAGGGGACAACAACAAGAATCATGTCCAGTCTCCTATCCTTATGGAACCTCAGCAGAGGGGGCATTTGCTGGACTCCAAGGAGCATGCTGGTGCCTCAGAAATAGCACTCTCCCTCTGTCTGCTTAGGAAGGGTGAGTTCTGATAAAGATGGAATGCTAAAGCTATAGCTTTTCCTTTCAATGTACTGTCTCTCTTTTTTCTTGTAAGCCTTAAAATTGTGCACATCAAAATGCATTTTACATATACTAGCTAAGTTGCTGACCTAAATCCATGTCGATCAAGGTGTCCTATTCTCTGTTGTTTACTAGATCATCAGTTAACTCTGAATCTCATGCAAAATATTCACATCTATTATTAATCTGAGAAGTTCAAAAACTGATTCTGGGGATACTGACTCAACCTCTTTCTGGGACAGTGAATTGCAGCTGCCTCATTTTTTAGGATGTTTTCTAATTGTATCATGACTTTTTATCATTACCATTGATCTTTGATATAGGACCTTTTCAAGTACTTCACCTTATCTATTATGAGCAGCAGAAGACATTTCATTTTTATGTCAAGATGACCAGAATGCAGCCAAGCATCTCAATTTTCAAATGGTATCTGGTATAATTATTTGAGTTTAAATCTCAGCAGGACACTGTTCTCTTTGTGTAACGGCATCTGAGCTGACTAAATACTACACTTGAACAACAGAATATTAGGCTCAAAACTCTAAATAGATCTGTTGACCCAGAAAATAAAATCTTATTGTGAAATCTTAAATAAGGATCAAATAACAATCACATATACAACAACATCAGCATTAGACATTAAAAAGTGATACTTGTAGTGAGTAGCATTTTTACAGTATATATCACTAGTAAAATCAGGATTAGTTACAGCTGTTCTAATCTTCTTCCGTGCCCACAGTTAATCCTATTAGAATCAAGTCAAAAATTAATCTGTAAGTATGCAATACACTGAAACAAATCCTAAGGAAATTCTTTACTTGTTGAGCTGTTTGCAGATGGATCTTAAAAGCATGAATGACAGAAATTCATTGTTTGATTTAATCAAAGAAAACAAAAGGTTGGGTAGAAAATGTGAGCTATTAAAGTTTGCCCCTTGTCCCTGGCTATCTTAATACATTATACTGCACTGTGGCATCACACTAAAAGTGTCTTTAAGTTACCTTTATTTTAAGAAGTTTTTTATATCACTTAGCACTCTCACAAATACTTTATAATAGCAATGTCAGAAATAATAAGACACAACAATGCTTAATGTAAAAAACACAGGAAACTAGATAAGCAATAAACCAGTGGTAATTTTAAAATATCTTAAATATCAGACCCTGTATGTTCAAGGCTTGGGTATTCAAGTCCTTTGTTTACTACCCAAGTACAGTAGACTCTCGATTATCCAGAATTGGATTAACCAGAATGTGGATTACCCAGGATGTCAAAAAAAATATGCGTAACTCGCAGGGACGGCTCTGGCTTTGTTGCCGCCCCAAGCACATACACAAAAAACCCCCACCAGGGCGCAGGGCAGCCAGTGAACCAACAGTCCCTCCCCCTGGTGCAGGGTGGCTGGTGAACCAACCCCCCCTTCCCATATTTCCTATTGATGGCGATTATCCGGGATTTTATTAACCAGGATTATTTTTTTCCTTATCATCCTGGATAATCGAGAGTCTACTGTATCTTAACTGTAAGCGGGTTTTATTTAATACAGTGGGAGTTACTAGAACATTTAATCCTCTATTATGTTCTCTAACTTCATGTGCAGTAAACAGAAGAATATACACTGCGACTTTCATATAATGCGGTCCAATAAAAGGCGAATTGTGATATAACACAGTAAAGGAGCGCTTCAGGGAACGTGACTGTGCGCTTCAGTGGATAAGCATGTCACGTATCTGGCTTCAATATGACGCGGTTTCACCTATACCAGGGTATGATTTTTTGGCTCACGAGGACCATGTTATATCGAGGTACAGTGGAACCCCACAATACCATGAATCCACTTATAGCGCGGGGGGCTCCTGATGGCAGCGGCATGTGGCACTTTGATGTGGTGCAACCCCGCAATAGCGCGACCCCGCGTTTACCGCTATCGGGTATTTTTGGATCCCTATCATCGCGGTATTGAGGGAGCCGACTGTAGTAGTGTATTACATGGTCTTCCTTGAATAATTCTACAAGAAGGAACTCATTAAATGTACAAAATGAGGCAACTGACAGACTCACAGAGGGGGCTGTTAATATGTGATAAGACTGAGAACCAGAGGCCTGATTCTACAGATACATTGCTGAGTTTAGTGCTATTACTGTGAATAGTTTCATTGAGGTCAACCATAATAGGTTCTGAAATACGAGTTCCCTATATAACCAATCATATGGAAGTATACTTGTAACGAAGATATTTCATTTCAGCATCAGAAATTCAGGCCCAAGAAAAACAGAGGGACTAAAGTTTTGTTTCATCTCCCTTCTTTTCAAAGGATTTCAAATGTTTCAAAGTTAGAAGACATTTTTCCATGGGTTGCATATCCAGAGTCAAAGACTTTCATCTGAATATGGAAACTAGCCATTATACTTTGCATCTCCCAAATATTGTTAATTTTTTTCTACAGTAAGCCTTTCAAATACGCTCTTAGATTTCAGCAGCAAACACATTCTACTTAACTAATTTGAAGGCAATTTGTGTTTTCTGAATTCCTGTAATTGCTGTCTGAAGGCTGCTAATTCTTACAGCACTAGATAATTTCCTCTGCCTGTTTCCTCTATCTCCCATGATTTTAAGGGGCATGCTAAATCCAAATGTTCTTTTCTCTGTAGAAAAGCTGCATTTTCCTGCTATTAGAGGAGTTAGCGAGAAATCAACCATCAGCAAAATTCTTTTGTATCTATGTATTTATTCCCATTCTGACCGTAGGTAACCCATCAACACACCCATTTCACTGCTTCAAATCTTGCTCACTTATTTGAGAACAGTACTTAAGTACTATACACTAGCATTTGTTACACCACTATAATATATCAAGATGAAAGAAAGATGCTAAATTTCTCTTATTGCTACGATTCCTAAAATTGTGGACATTTATTCTTGCTTTTATTAGTCTCTCTCGTACATTCTCCGACGTCATTATATTTATCCCCAAATTTTAAATAGAAAATATATTTTAATTTCTCCTTTTCTTTTCCGCTCTATCCTCTTCCCTTCCCCATGGTTCTTTGCATTGCCTGGAGTGGTTTGGAGCCATTGTCTCCTTGCCCCTGATGTCAAGTAGCAGCTATACCAAGACCATCTGACAATGACTGTGCACCCTTAAACAAAAAAGAAACTACTGTCAACCTGCAGGGGTCAGCTGTTGAGCCAACAACCATCACATACTTATGAAGGCCAAAGCAGGGATCATCAGAACATAGACATACAAGAACAGAGGGCAAGCTTCCTGAGCCTCAATATCATACAACACCCATGCGTAGCAGAGTGACTTTTCTATACAAGCTACATACATGCATACAGAAGGTGCCCCTCTGTTCCCACAGAGTATTGTTTTTCAATTAAAGTCAATATTACCACTAACAGTAATTGTGTCTCCTGGAACACTGAGTTCAATAACCCACAAATAGGAAAAATATATTCAATATTTAAAAAACAACGACAAAGAAGTGACATAGCTATACCACAAGAGACCTAGCTAACTGAACCAGAGACCCCAAAATTGGAGCAGGACTGAGTGGGAGCAGTTAATTCTACTCCTTCCCGCTCTAGAGGTAGAGGGGTTATAATAGTGATACACAAAAGATTAACTTCCTAGATCAGCAAAAAATAGACTTCAAGGTAAAACTGTGATAGCATATATCAAACAACATGATTAGAGAGACAAGGTGGGTGAGGTAATATTTTTAATAGGTCTACCAACTTCTATTGGTGAAAGACAAACTTTTGAAATTTCACTCCATGTAAGCTCTTAATCTAGTCTCGTTCACCAACAGAAGGTGGTCCAATAAAAAATACTAGTGAAAATACCTGGCGTTGCTCGAGTCAGTCGGAGGTGGGGAGGGGGCAGACAGCTTAGCGAGTGCGGGGTCCGTTGGATGGGGGAGAGAGCAAACCTGACACCCCCACCTCACCCCCCCGACCAAACCCAACACCCCCACCTCACTTACCCCTCAACCAACCCCGACTCACATTTTCACCCCCCCACCCAAACCCAACACCCCATCTCCCCCCTACCAACCCCAACACCCCCTGACAAACACCTCACCCCCCCGTAGACCAAACCTGACACACCCACCTCACTTTCCCCCCCAACCAAACCCGACACCCCTACCTACCACCACAAACAAACCCGACACCCACACCTCACTTACCCCTCGACCAACCCCGACCCCCCATCTCAACCCCCAACCAACCCCAACACCCCACCTTACCCCCCCACCAAACCCAACACCCCATGACCAACCCCAACCCCCACACCTCACCCCTCACCCACCCAAACACCCCCGGCTCACCCCCCCCCCGACCAAACCCGACACCCCCGGCTCACCCCCCCCCCCCGACCAAACCCGACACCCCCGGCTCACCCCCCCCCCCCGACCAAACCCGACACCCCCGGATCACCCCCCAACCAAACCCGACACCCCCGGCTCACCCCCCCCCACCAAACCCAACACCCCATGACCAATCCCCACACCTCACCCCTCACCCACCCAGACACCCCCACCTCACTCACCCTCCGACCAAACCCGACACCCCCACCTCACTCACCCTCCGACCAAACCCGACACCCCCACCTCACTCACCCTCCGACCAAACCCGACACCCCCACCTCACTCACCCTCCGACCAAACCCGACACCCCCACCTCACTCACCCTCCGACCAAACCCGACACCCCCACCTCACTCACCCTCCGACCAAACCCGACACCCCCACCTCACTCACCCTCCGACCAAACCCGACACCCCCACCTCACTCACCCTCCGACCAAACCCGACACCCCCACCTCACTCACCCTCCGACCAAACCCGACACCCCCACCTCACTCACCCTCCGACCAAACCCGACACCCCCACCTCACTCACCCTCCGACCAAACCCGACACCCCCACCTCACTCACCCTCCGACCAAACCCGACACCCCCACCTCACTCACCCTCCGACCAAACCCGACACCCCCACCTCACTCACCCTCCGACCAAACCCGACACCCCCACCTCACTTACCCTCCGACCAAACCCAACTTGGGTCCGTCGGAGGTGGGGAGGGGGCAGAGAGCTGAGGGATTCTGGGGTCCGTCGGAGGTGGGGAGGGGGCACAGAGCTGAGGGATTCCGGGGTTCCGTTGGAGGGGGCAGAGAGCTGAGCGAGTGTGGTGTCTGTTAGAGGGGGTATTATGACATCATAACTATGTCACAGAGAACAGCAGCTGCCCAGCTGATGTGATTGGCCTTTAAAGAATTTCACCCCTGGGGGGCGTTAGAGGTGAGATTTGAAAAATTTTCGACTCTTACGGTCATTAGGACCCCAAGACCTCTAACTGTACCAAATTTCAAGTCTCTAGCTCAAACGGTGTGGGAGGAGTAAGCATACATCCGTACATACACCATTTGACTTATATATATATATATATATATATATATATATATATATATATATATAGATTACCTCACCCATGCTGTCTCTTTTTAGTATCCTGGGACCCACATAGCTACAACAACACTGCAAACTAAACTATTGTAAATTAACCTTAGCTAGTTAAATTAACCTTAGCTATGTATGAAACAAAGAAGAACCTGGGCTCTTCCACAACTTCTTTGCTGAGCTAGTGGAAATGGGCAAATCCCCAGTCATCCTAGTGGGGGACTGCAATCCACACACTTCCTCCTGGGTCCCTCTCCTCTTTGTCTCTGTCTCTCCCTCATTCTTTCCCTCTCGATTTTGATTATTTTGTTTTATTTAGATGCATGACATAAAAATGTGTGCTGGGAATATTATAGTTAATAAGTGGGAATCCAAGAACTATGTAAATAGCTTAGTTTTACCACTTTTCTGATCTATAATATATCCCTATTCTATACATTGGCATCTAAGCATTTGTTTGGTTACAAGAAAAAAAGGCTGAAAATATTTAATAAAAAAGGCCTGACATATCTGAGGCCTAACTAAGTCTATCCTAGGAAGTCTGGCTTCTAGAGGACAAGATTTTCCTCTCGCAGCCCAGGCCCACCTGTAGAAGAAACTCAACCTGTAAAGTCCATTGCCACACAACACCTAAGAGGCAAATGTGGCTGGATTTTTAAAAGAACAAGTTAATTTTTAACTAGTATCACAAACTTCTAACTAAAAAAGTGACAAAGAGTCCTGGGGCAAAGAGACAATGGCTCCAAACCATTCCAGGCAATGTACAGAACCAATTAACGGAACCATTGGGAGGGTAAAGAGTCTGTTATAGGCTAACAGATGTATCAGAGCATAAGCTTTGTTGGGTGAATACCCACTTCAGGCTAAGGAAAGGATCATGAAATCTCCATCTGATTATTTCTGAGGGATCAGGATGGGATTCTCCCCTACTGGCCCATGCCAATGTATGAACTGCCCAACTGTTTAGGTGTAGTATGTGTATGTAGTGCAGTAGTATCACCATAGGGTAAAAGCAGCTAGCCTGCTCCTGAAACATCAGCCACTGCTGGAGGCAAAATACCAGACTAGTTGTACCAGATCTGGTGTGACAAATTATGTGTTTCTATACATTTCATAAAACTGATAGTGAAATAATAAGGGGCATATTACATTATTCTTAGTTCTTTAATAGTTTAGATATTGTTTATTTTACAATCAATACCATTTTAGTTTGACTATACAATAACTCACAAATGGAGGAAAAACATGTTTGGAACATCATAATTTCCCAAACACATCTCAAAATCTACAAGCAAAATCATTATAAATATACCATAGGATTGCAGTTTGTCATAATAAGAATTGGTTAAGTTTGTACCTTTGGCCATTCTCATTACAATAATTGTCATGAGAATAGATTCATGTTGCAGCATTTTTGTTCTTGTTACAATCTATGCCACAGGAATGAGCTACCAGAATTTTAATGCTTCATATATTCCATAAGTTAAGTACAGTTCTGTATGGCTTTGACCTTTTCAATATTCTATAATTTGAGTGACTGGCTACTCTAGTTTTTCCTGTTTACAGTCTCAGTAACCTGTGGGAAAGAAGTGGAATAGCCAGCCAATCAAAATACAGAATAGTGAAAAGATCAAAGTAGTAAAACATACTACAGTCTTTCACAGAATATATTAGGCATTAAAATTTTGATATCTCACTATAAAAAAATAATAATTCCCCTTGTAGCTCGATATCATAAAAGCGAGAAAAAGGGTGATATCACCTAACCAAATAATGCATTCTATGATGCTTATGTACCTTCTTGGTTTAAACTATTATTCATTTTCTCAACTTCACTTCTAGCTCCTTGCTCTGCTTTTTTAATTAAATCAAATTAAACATCAGGCTGTTTAGGAATTTTGTTCTATAAACTCACAATATTTTAAAGTGTAACCCACAATTCTGGAAACTGCAGTGCCAAAGCAGTTTCCAGTCTTGCTGAACATGTGTCACACAATGAAATCACTAAGAGTCCTCCAACGTGGCACAATTTCATCTCCCTTCTTTTCAAAGGATTTCAAATGTTTCAAAGTTAGAAGACATTTTTCCATGGGTTGCATATCCAAAGTCAAAGACTTTCATCTGAATATGGAAACTAGCCATTATACTTCACATCTCCCAAATACTGTTAATTATTTTCTACAGTAAGTCTTTCAAATACACTCTGTGTAAAATACTTACATTTTATTTGTGACTTTTAGGTACTGAGAGATTGTGCAAATAAATTGTTCAGACACAGAAGGTAATTGTAAATGATTATGAACTGATCAATCATATATGTTGCACTGTTTTACTGCTGAGTAAATGTATTAGTAGACGGTGACAGAAAAATACCGGTGATTCTGTTGGGGGAAAGAATGGTCAGCCACCAGCCCTTTTAAAGGTGTTAATAGTATATTATAAACAAAAAAAGATTAAACCTCAAATATTAACAAAACTGTGTTTTACAATCTGAATACTTTATGGTTTTATTTCTAAGAAATCACTAACAAACCTGGAACTTAACTGTGTTATGGAACTATAGCATATTACTCTGTTACTACAATACATGTTGCCTTGTCAACTCGCTAACAGAAAATGAAGATCAGTAATATGATTTGATTTATAATTCTTTCATTGAAAATTCACAAACAGTAGCTGCTATTATTGTTGTTGTTACGAAATTAGATGTCCTATTAGCTACATCCTAAATGCAGGTTTCTATTGTATATCATTAACAAATTTACAATGAAGTATACAGTTAATTACAAAGGATGTCATTATAATGCAGATTAGTTTATAGAGGCTCTGTCACTTCTTTGTTAGTAGGCAGGAAATATTCAGTATATTCACATCACACACACGTTACTTATATTGCACACAAGTCTATTCTCTGGTGTGATCAAATAGCAGGGTCCTGTCACCAAGGAAACAAAGAGCGCCACTATTACACCATCAACCTTCATACTGGAATAACAAATATATCCTGTAGGATAACAACAAGTTATAATATTTGCAAATAGGCTAATAATTTATGTTGTGAAACCTACAATTTAATAACTCTAGCTAGTAAAGAGTCAAAAACATGGGATCCCATATCATTTGTTGTACTGTGGTGGTGACCATGGTTTACAGTCAATGGTGCAGAGCAGCAAGAATGAATCTCCTTCATCTGCTAGTCATTCAGTTATATGATCTCATGCTGCCTACTATGCAGTTCTGTCTTTCTCCCTTCATACTGTATTATCCTGCATGTGCATCCTACCATATTAGTCTATTTATTTCTCTTACTGTCATATGACCTTCTGTATTCTGTATTCCTTACAAAAATGTTCAAAATAAATAGTAGAAAAATGTTGTACAAAGGTATAAAATATTTTATAATTTCTGCAGAATGTATCTTTGTTAAGAGTTGCTCTGTATGTGAATTTAAGAAGAAATACCTAGAAGAGGGATGAAAACAAAAGTAAACTAAAACAAATTAAATTCATAGAGGTCAAGAGTTGAATAATATTTGGATGCTTAGCTCTGTCTCTTCTCAAACTACATTTCTATGCTCAGTAGCCTTACATATTGACAGCTAGAATGTCACTATCACCTCTTGAATCCATCACCTTATGACTTCAAGATTGCTCTGAAAGGGACTTCATCTGCAGATGCAACTCTGAATAGTGCTAAATGAATTGAGCCTTGTCTGGAAAGAAATCTCTATCACATGAGCTGATATAACCACGGCTTGCCACGGTGAGGATGGCCACATAAGTCGAACTAAGATACTCTGACTTTAGCTACACCATGAATAGCATAGCTGACGTTGCATATCTTAGTTCGAACCCTCCCACTGTAGCCCAGGCCTTAGTGGGTACCTGAACAACATAGCTTTTGAAGTTTATTCACCAATAACTATACAATCAGTGTCCCTAAACAACCTCAAAGGGTTAGATTCTTAATCTTTTCCTTTGAGGAAAAGTGAATGGCAACTACTCTGTTGTGTACAAACTGGCTAAGAGTACACATATGGAAGAGTCACGTGATGGCAACCGCCGAGGAAAGGAATACCATATTTTCAGGAATGACAGTTTTTGAAAGGGTTATGTATGTTTCAAATTTGTTGATAAGGAGACATACAACTCCATTTGGTCAGAGTGTTCTACAGTACTCAAGGGAAGATCCAACAAATCTTTGAGGACTTTTACAGATGTTTCATCAAATAGCAGATCAAAATGAAAGTGTGGCTGTGAAAGAATGAACTAGCACAAAAGCATGCACAAGTTATGATGGATATATGGATGCTGCCTTGGGAATAGTATATGTTGTCAACATTACTGTGCAACTAACGTATATGTCTGGCATCTGAATTCCTTAACACCATACTTTGCTCTCTGTTTTAACTGTTCTTTGCCATCAATTTTCTGATTTCCTCTTGTCTATTATTCTAACTTCTCCTTTTCACTACATTCTCCTCATCCTTCCCTCTCTGTACTTCTCTCTTTCAATCCACTTACAGTGACATCTTACATATCTAATGGATCTTTGGGGATAGCAAAATGGAGTTAGAAGGAGAGGGTTACTTCTTCTGAACCAATCCGAGAGGGGGAGAGAGAGGGGGAGGGAGAGGGAGAGGGAGAGACTAATTTGCCTCAACAGTGTGGGAGATACTAAAGATTTCCATTATTTTTTATATACATGGTATTATCACACAGAACTAATCACAAAAATAGTGCTGGTATGTATCACAGATGTACATGAGAAATAAGTCTCATATATAAATTCTATATAAGTTATTTATATTCTGCCTACATTAATTCCCCCAGCAGTTTTCACTGGACAGCGTATTATTCCTTTCCTACTCTAAGCTATTTTTGCTGTGGTTAAAAACCTGTTAATTATTATCTGAATAATGATTAGCAAATCACATGACACTGGATAGTCAAAATCCCTATAGAAAATAAGCAAACTCAGCAAAAATTTGGCCCGATACCTTTACTGCTCTTATGTGATGCAGCATATGCATAATTGTTTTTATGTTCAAGAAAACTAATTAAATTCCAACTGTTGGGTACTGTTGCTGGCAATCATTTTTCATGATCATGAAATCATGAATCCTACAATATAAAGTATGAATTTCTGATAATGACATTATTAGAACTTCTGTAGTAATTATTCTTATTCTGAACAAATTATTATTATTGCTTTATAGTGCCCATAACTATCTTATGTGCTGCAAAAAGAACAGTTAAAATACACCCCCTCTGCTCTGATGGAAATGGTACATTTGGGGAACAAGCAAGGCTACTACATGCACTATGAAAAGGGAGGAGAAGGAAGACACAAATTACTGAGATAACAAAATGCAATTACTCAGCCATCCATCCATCTTAATCAGAGTTAGTCAAAACTCAGAATTTTCAAAATGTGTTTTAATTCTGTTTCAAAGCATTAAACTGTTTCATTACAACACAAAACAGTGACATTTTGATCTAGAAATGATTTTATAGCATGTCAGTACCACATTGTAGCTGTCCTTAATGATTATCAAAAATAAAATAAAAAACACTTCTACTATTATATTATGGAGCTACATTATACCACACTCCAGCAATGAAGATTATTCTCTAAGATACACCTTGGCATACATATTTACACTCCCAAATTATTTAACACACCAAAGAAAAGGCAGTTTAAAATTCAGAATGCAAAGTGAGATATAAATTTAAGTTTGGGTTGCCATTTGGGGCTCTTGAAAATGAGGGTATATTCAGAGCAGGAACAGTCATAGTACAGGGCAACTACACTGTGATATTCCCCAGTGAGCTAGACTGACTCAACAGGCCAGTGCCTACACTTACTCTTCAGAAGCTATAAACAGCATAATGGCCCACAGTTATAAGTTACCACATAGCTCTTTCTAAGCAACCACATTTATTCTTAAGTTGAGTGCATTACAGAGAACACATATTGAAAATAACAACATTTGCTATTCACACACTAAAAACTTACCACAGATCATCCATCAGTTTTATGGGGCCTCCGTAGACCAAAATCCTTCCAACCCATCCCAGGAAGGACTAGGGAAGAATGTCCTGTCCGTTTGCTGGATCAGAAAAAAGGCCCAGAGTCTGTTTAAACTCAGGCTATTTATTCAAAAGTCTTTTTTTTTTCTGTTGGCCTCTGGATAATTTTGTTTGAATTAGTATAGTTGAGCCGGTATCTAGGAGGTGGTACTTCTCTGGGGCTGGATTTCAACTGGGTTGATTTGCCTTAATCACCACCCACTTTTTTGATTCCTCTAGGGAGGCGCTGTGGTAGCCCTCCTCCATGAAGTAGTACAGAATCATAGAGACACCATTCATATAAAAAATGGGCTCCAAAGATACTTAAACTGAATCCAATATGATCTCTCAACGATACTGAAATTGCCAAATTTGTCACAGGAACATTGGAATCCCAGATTATTTTATAACCCCAGTATGTTTGAACGCAATTTTGTAGCATAGGCCCTTGTAGGAAGACGATCTCATTTTCACCCTAATGGCACTACAGAAGAATAGTTATCTACAAGAGTAGGGAAGAACCTGAAAAGGAAAGAAATGGGAAAACAAAGAAATAGGGAGAATATACACATGAAAACTAAGGGGGGAAAGGAGAGGAGATTACCAGAAGATGAGTAGAAATGGAACTGCTAGCCTAACAGCAAAGCATATCTTATTAGGACCAAATTTGGTCTCCCATTGATCAGATTAAGCAGAGGCTAGAAACACTGCAGATATGATTTTCAGAAGTGGTCATCACTGGCCTAACTACGCTTCCACTGAAGTCCATGATAAAATGGGAGAGAATTAGGCGTAGGATAAACACTTTTAATCTATATTATCTGTTTCACCTATTCTCTGTGAGGCTGGAGGGGCTCTGTATGTCCCTTATCTTCCCTCTCACTTGCTTATCCTTAGTATCCTGCCCTATCTCTGCTCCTCCCACAGTGCAGGACTAAAATTCATAGCATCTTCTGTGGGACAGAAGGTAGACAGTGTCATGAGGGGTGGGGTAGAAACGCGCCCTTCTGCACAGGAGGGGAGAGATCCTGTGCCTGGTTCCTGGGGCAATGAGCCCAGTCATTTGCTTTCAAGTGACTTCCTCTTGCTAAGGTGCATTCATTCAAAACCATTATTTTCTATTTAATTCTAATGACTGGTACTTATGATGGATTGGGTTGACACAGGAAACTACAGAAAATAAATCTGCTTTACTCTTCTATTTTCAAACTGTAAGAAAGATTAACAAGCTTTATTAAACAGATAGTTCCATGTGAACCGTAATATAAATCTATTCCAGTTCCACAAAGCACCGGACAAAAATATGTATGTGGCATTCGTTACACAGCAAGCTTAGATGCTGTCTCAAGTGACCATTCCAGTAACTGCTTAACTGAAGTGATGCCCTTCATTGATGGGAATAAGGTGACATTTTGAATAATGCAATGAACATGCCGCAGAATGTAACAGTATTAAAATGACACGTGCTAATTTAGAACCTCTGATGTCATTAGACTTGAGAGCAAAGGAGAGTCGCACAGTCTCGCAGAAGGATATTCTATCTAGGGAAAACAAAGATGCCACAGCTCTGTATATACCAGGAGGTTTACAATATGCTGGATTACTATGATTTGTCGAGCTAATACAGAAAGGTATTAGAATACCAAAATGTATTTAAATACAATCTTTTTTCCTGAAATACAGATCTTATGATATCCACAGATTGTGAATGTTCAGATTTTAAACAAGTTTGGAAACAGATTCATAACTAGGCTTATGGGAAAAAAATGACACTGAGAAATTCAAAGAGAAAGCTGGTATTACACAAAGAAAAACAAACAACAACGTGTTTCACTTATATTGCATCTCTTCTCTCCAGATCTCAAAACCTTAATGAACATTATGAGATTGATCTAATTTCTACTGGCTTCACAGGGCTTCAGCTCGTGCCCCATGTGCTGCCTGAATGTAGACTAGTGTCTAAAGGGGAAGGATAAATGCCTTGTAGGCCAGTGGCATGTGCACATTTGTTGCAGGCAACTCATGACCCTCAGAGACTGAGAATGGGCTCTTGAGACCAAAGGGATGAATTGAAGGAGTTAAGGGAGAGAGGCACACAGAGGAGACTTTCAGGGTACATAGCAGAGTGATCCTACCCAGCCTGTCAGTCTCTGTGCTATTGAGTAAGATGAAAGTCTCAGGGAAGGATAACATCAAGCTACAGCGGAGGAAATTATTCCATTTTTGGGACCCTTCTTCCATATTATGTTATGGTATCCTCTTGTGCCAAGTATAACCCTCCAGGGAGTTATCAGAATCATTGTTATAAGAGACAGATAATAGTAATGAATGATTCAATTATTAGAAATATAGATAGTTGGGTTTGTGATGACCAGGAGGCATGATGAACTGCCTGCTGGATGCCAAGGTGGCTGTCTTCTCAAGACATCTGGATAGACTTAAGTGCAGAGATGGTGAGGAACCAACGATCATGGGATGTGTAGGTACCAGAGACATAGGGGAAGAAAGGAGAGAAATTCTGGAGGCCAAATTTAGGCTGGTAGGTAAGAGATTTAAGTTCAGGGCCTCCTTTGTGGCATTCTCTGAAATGCTCACAGTTCCATAGTTAGTGGTTAGTTAGCCAGGCTGAACTGCAAAGTCTCAATGTGTGGATAATTCAATGATTTATGGAGGAAGGATTTAGGTTTATTAGGAACTGGGGAATCTTTTGGGAAAAATTAATCAAGGATGGGCTCCACCTAAAACAAAACGGAACCAGATTGCTGGCATTTAAAATTAAAAGGATTGTAGGCGTTTTGAAACCAAGGGATGGGGAAAGCCTATAGCCGCAGAGGAGCACACGGTTTGGAGAGAGACATACCGTACTTTAGGGGAGAATTTATTAAAGTGGATACTCTATTTCCTAGTAAAGAGGAGAGGATAGAAGTTGGTAAAGTACAACTAGTCAAACTAAAGAGTCCCAATCAATTGCATCACATGAAGACAGACAACTAAATATTAACAAATTTGGTTTGTGCCCCCAACAATAATCAATGTTACATGGGAATAGCAGGGTACAATATATATATGAATGACAACAGTACTTAACATTTTGATCTTTGGTCCCACTGCATCAAGGGCAATATTGCCATTGAACCTAATGTAAAAAAAAAAAGCCCAAAGAAGTTTCTGATTAGGACCCTCTTCTTGTACCTCTGTGCTCACTTTGACTCTTATCTAATATTCTTTCCAATCACAAAGGATTTGATTCAAAGCCCAGTGAAGTCAATGGGAGCATTTCCATTGACGTTAGTGACTTTTGGATCAGACCTTTGCATGCTGTGTACCCCTGGGGCTTGTTGACAATTCATTTGGTTGAAGGAGATTGTTTCAAAAAGGTTTGCTATTTTCTTTATATAGCATTATAAGATCTTGTGTTAAACAAAAAATATAGATCATAAATTGCACATTTCCCCCTCTTAAAAATGTGATAAAAATGTCATGATAAAGAATTATAGCTGGTTAAATAAAGATGCACTTGTAAAATTGTTTTATAATAAGTCATTCTTTACTAGCTGTGTTAAAAATGTTTAAAAAGCAGCTCAGCTTCAGTAGTGTGAGGTGTCAAGGTGCTTGCTTTATTGATGTTTGGTTGAGTCTTTAAGATTCAGTGCTGCACTGAAAACAGTCAGTGCTAAAGCTATAAAGCTGCACATAGTTTAAAGGAAAAAATCAGTTAATTAGAAGTTCAGTCAATTAAATATCGTTGTGTGAGTTGGTCAATGGGGCTAGCTCAGGTTCTAGAACTGAAGCAGTGGAACAGTGCAAAAAATGTTCATTTGTTTGGCAAAATTTCTCATGTTGACAACATGGTAAATATATTTGTTTTCATGCAGCTACAACCACCATACCTTGATAAAGCAAAAATGAATGGCAAATAGTTTTTTTTTTTCATTTACAGTAAGCATATTTTCACTCATTTCACTCTGGGCCCATTCCTATTTCCACTGAAGTAAAAAGGTAAAAACTTCCACTGACTAGACTAGAAGAATCACACCTTGTGTGTGTGAATATTGTGCAGCTCTTGTTGAAATCCTCATCAGAATGCTTTTCAACACCATGCCAACCAACTATGAGAAAACAGTTAAAGTTGACAACTGTTTCATAAATTTAAAGAACCTTAATTTTATGCAATCAATAAATGTAATACACTCAAGCCATTACTGGATTCTGACAGAGAAAGAGACAGACAACAACTGACTCATCCCTGTGAGTCACAAGTAATTCCTTGGGGGGAAACAACAAGAGCCAGAGAGAAGCAGACAGACCAACTGCCGGACTTTGGCCTTTCAAAACTTTGCTATGACATACATTTTTAGATAATGCTTAACTAAACCCAATACTCAATTTTCTGTGAAGAAATTGAGGTTTTTTTCATGCAATTTAATGTCCCCACAACTTACCTTAACACACTGCATTAAAACAGGTTTAAGATTAGCAGCGGTGTTAGTCTGTATCCGTAAATAAGACGAGGAAGACTTTGTACCACCTTAGAGACTAACCAGTTTATTTCAGCATAAGCTTTTGCATCTGATGAAGTGGCCCATGAAAGCTTATGCTGAAATAAACCGGTTAGTCTCTAAGGTGTGACAAAATCTTCCTCGTCTTATTTATGCATTAAAACAATATCTTTAATATTTTTAAAATAGCTTATAACAACAGTATTTTTGGATCTGCCATCATTTGAAACATGCAAGAAGCTAAAGCACACTAAAATTCTGCCACATTTTTTCTTGTCTTGGCTTTTAATTTAACTAAGCTGCTGACTGAAGTATCTGACAAACAAACATTTAATCATTTTCTAAAGCTGTATTTTAGCTTACAAAAATACTGTTCTGAGCAATCTAAATTGCAATTGTACAGCACATAACAGATTTCATACCCCGAAAAAACACCCCAGCATGTCAGCCTTTTACAATTAACCAGTGTAAAATGAATTCTTTTTCTGAGCAGAAGGGCCATCCGTCACTTATGCAGTATCTGCATTCAGATGATTAGCAAGTGAGTTAGAAGCAATCATACATCATAAAATTCATCACTGGAAATCAGAGGACTCTGGGAATTAGAAACATTCAATGTTCCCTAAACTGGTCATAACAGTCTGAAAAAGCTGACTGAAAAAGCTGACTGGATGCTTCCTTTTGTTTCAAAAGAAATTTGAAAGATTCATTAAGACAGACTTTTGCACATAGGACCTTTTTTTTTTTTTGGCAAACCAGCTTCACTAACCAACCTATACTTGGGAGGTTGATCTTTCTGCGCAGTTACTCAGAAAGCAGTACCCAAAGAAGATTCCCACTTTTGTCACCAGATCTGGCCTCACTTTAGAGGCCAGATTCCCAAGAAACACATCCATAGCCAAATTACTGCTATTCTGTAGGGAGATAAACTAGAATACTACTCCTTATCAAGAATCTGCAGTACTCAACAGAAAAAAAACAGACATTACAAAACAGGGTAGGTTCAATTAGCTCTCATGCCTTAAATGTAAAAACTGTATGTTTATTGTATCCGTCTCAAAGCAGAGGGTGCAATCCTCATCCCTGCACTGCCCTTTACACTACGGTTGCCAACTTCTCGATTGCAGAAAACTGAATACCCTTTACCCACTTCCCCTTTCCAATGTCCACCCTGCCCTGCCCCTTCATGGTCCTGCCCCTTCTCATTCCATCCCTACTCCTTCAGTGCTGGCTCTAAGAGGAGTGAAGGTGCAGGAAGGGGCTCAGGGCTAGGGCACGGGAGAGGGTGAGAGTATAGGTTCTGGGTGGCACTTACCTCAAGTGGCTCCCAAAAGCGTCTGGCATTTCCCTCTGGCTCCTAGGCGGAGGCATGGCCTGGTGGCTCTGCATGCTGCCCTCATCTGCAGGCACTGCCCTCACAGCGCCCATTGGCCGCAGTTCCCACCCAATAGGAGTTATGGAGTCAGCGCTCAAGGAGGAAGCGCATGGAGCCCTTGCAGCCACCCCTCCACCTAGGAGCTGGAGGGAAATGCTGGTAGCTTCCAGGAGCCAGGGCAGGCAGGGACCCTGCCTTAGCCTTGCTGTGCTGTCGACCGGACTCTTAATGGTCCAGTCAGTGCTGCTGACTGGAGTCACCAGGATCCCTTTTCGACCAGGCATTCGGGTAAAAAACCAGATGCCTGACAATCCTACTTTACACCAGGCAAAATGACTGAAGCAGTGTAAAGGGGCCTGTCACGGGGCCAGTCACTCACCCGGCGGCGCCCCCATCTGGTCATCCTGGGAATTAGCTCTTTTGACTTCTGAGCGCCCTCTGCCGACCGACGTCCGCTTCTCCACACTCTGGCCCCGTGCCCTTCCCAGACCCCCTTTTGGGGGTGCTGCACCCCTGCAGTACCCCCCTGGTTTTAGGGTCTCCCCTCCCCAGGGAACCCACCACCCACTATCCCCAACTCACCTCAGAATGTGCCACTGTCAGTCACTACTTGCCCCTGCTCACTGGGGCAGACTGCAGTATCATGGCTACTCATCACCGGCAAGAAGGGGTTGGCCTACTACAGCTATCACCAGCCCTGGGCCGCCCCCTGGCAACCCCCAGTACCCCATGAGTCGGGCCTTCCCTAGGCTCAGCAAGCTGGGGCCTTCTCACTAGAGCTTAGGCTCCCTGGCTCCCAGCTGCCTTGCCCTCGCCCTGTCCCAGTCTGGGTACCCCGGTACAGGCTCCGTGCAGCCAGGCCCTGTCTCCCTCTACTAACAGAGAAGACTGACTTTAGGCCCTTGCCTGCACTTGCAGCCTGGGGCTCTCAGGCTAGAGCTTTCCCCAGCTCCTACCGCCTAGCCCCAGCCCTGCACCCAGCCTAGTACCTTCTTTCAGGTTTCCTGCAGCAGGCCTGTCTCACTCTGACTGCAGAGAAGACTGCCCTGCTTCTCTGTCTCCCAGCCCTTATATCCTGGCTGGGAGTGTTTGGGGCGTGGCCACACAGCTGAGCCCAACTCCCAATCAACCTGGGAGTTTGCAGGCTAGCCTCCCAGGCTATTTCAAACCCCTTTTGGGGCTTTTCCAAGCCCCTTCCAGTAGGGGGCGGGTGGACACCCCGCCACAGGGCCCTAAAAATCCCTTTATCTGGCCAGGGAAGGATTTCCCTGGTGCAGGCACTGTGGAGGACAAGCTGCTCTCCACATTTGCAGTGAGCCCATTATTTATCATCTCTGCCCCTCTGCCCTTCCCCTCAACTACAGCAGGGTATATGGGTTGGGCAAGCAGAGGGGTAGAGCTACAACCTTCTCACAGCATCTCAACTACCCTCCTTACAGGACAGGAGAAGACGGGGAACTGGTGAATGAGCGGTTATGAAAAGCGCAGCTGCCCATCCCACTCCTGCTGCTTCAGGAAAGAGGAGAAAGAGGTCTGGGAAATGTGCAGTAAGCAACCCATGGAGAGGCTGTTGGTGGAGGCTTAATAGGGGTTGGGGTAGTATGTTCGGGAAGAATTGCTCCTCCATACATGGGCTTCCCCGGGGCTTATTGAGATTCCCCTCATTATCTTCCCTATTCCCTTGAGGGGTTATGGGTATTATCTCTTAGACATGCCCCCCAGGGAGTGCAGTACTGCCCTTGAGGAGCACAATATTTGGCAGGAGTGGTGGCGAGTGATTAGAGTAAGATGTTGGAGAAGTCTTCGGAATTGAGGGAGAGGGGGAACAGGTGGGGACATGGGAGGTCACGGATATCCTCCAGCTGCAGCCCAGGTTAGTGTCTCCAAGGGCCAGAGGGTATTTGTAAGAGGGAAAGCAGAGGGACCCAGAAGGTTCCATTCCCTTCAGAAATAAATTCCCCTGCAGGGCTGGAGAAAGGTGCCTGTAGGGGTCTGCTGCTTATTTCTGATGGAGAACTGGACCCTTGGATAAAATGTCTCTTATTCACGTACAGAATCAACTAAAATCTGTATTTCTGAAAACCTGGCTCTTAAGCTAGGCTTTGGAAAAGTAACTGGGTTTTCAGGAAGAATGTTCCAATGCTCCTTTAGATGATTCCACCCCATCCTCTGCCCCTCTTAAAGAAGCAGCAGCTCAGAGGCTGCTCTTCTTCTTGCTGATCCTCTGAAGCTATGGAAACAGCAACAGTGGTAGCTGCTTAGCTTCCTCTTCTACCCTCCCTTCCTGAAAATCTTTTGACTCCTGACCCCACTCTCCCTCCTGTGTTATAGGGGCTGCAGCTTTCCTGCAGGCACCACCTTCCTGGCACTACCCATGGCAAGGATGTGACCACACTGACATCTATTAAAAATGCAATAGTTTATGTGTTATTGTGAGATATGTAACTTCTCTAGGAGAAGGGGCTATGCTGGTTTCAGCTAGTTGAAGCTTTGGCCTGAGGGGAACCACCCAATGTCTGGCTGATTACCTCTTTGCGGTCTCTTCAAAGGATCATATTGGATTCTCCTGAGGCCAGCATACAAAGAAAGGATTTCGAGATGAATAACCTGAGTTGTTACTGACTTGGAGCATTTGTTCTAATTCAGCGAATGAGCAGGATCTTTTGTCTAACAGAAGGGCCTCAATCCTTGGGAAAAGGTTGAAAGGAATGACACCAACCAGAGCCCTTGTGGAGATGGGGGAAAGAGGTGATCTCTGGTAAGCTTATCAGCGTGCATGTATTACTCTTTTAAATATGTTTTCTTGGTAATGCTTTCACTCTAAGGATAAATAAGCTTGCATGGAAATTGCTATGTGGTATCTTAACTGTGAGCAGTTACACTATTAGTCTCAGAAGAGAAGCAAAGCAGGCCTGCTTAGGCAGAGGGTCTTTTTCTGGGTAGAACACAGTGAAGACAGGGAGTTGTTCAGCCTAGAAATACCCTAGTCAGAAGAGGGAGAGACGTGGCTCTCCACCCTAGAGAGATGACTGCCAAGGGATACAGAAGCCTGTGAGCAGATGCCCCTGCCGGACCGGCAGATGGGAATACAGGCCCAATTGCCTGGAACTGTGATGTAGACGATCCAGGATTTTAATGAAACTGGGACAATCACTTGGTTTCACAAAAACTAAGCTGGACAGTTCCTCCGAAGCAGGACAATCTTGGTAAACTGGGATGCCTAGTCACGCCATTTACGGCAATTGTTCTGTAGACCCACAATCCATACAGGACAGTGTTCATTGTAAAGGGAGATGCCTGAGCCTCACAAAATGCTGGGAATGAGTCTGAATTTGGGAAGGAAATATGTTTTTTTTTCTTATAAAAACCATGGAATAAGCCCCCAATTTATATGCATTCTCAATGCAACTGTAACTATGGACTATGAGCGGTACCTCCATAGTACTGCAGAGAGGTAAATATCCCATTGCACTGTAAACGTTTACATATTAATGTTATCAGCTAGAATTTATAGACTGAAATACTGCACTAGCTTCACTGAATAAAAAATTGCTACCCAATTTGCTCAAATCTGAAAGTTGGAAGAGCTAAAACTCACTTTACAACATGAATTAATTGTGAAACATATTTGAAAATAAAGGTAATTACCATGTGATTTCTGAGTCACCTCTGGTGACATCCATCTTCCTGAAAATGATATCAGTTGTGACACTAGCTGCAGAGTGGCAAAATATGAGCTACTTTTAAAAGTCTCCTTCCTAATTTAATATCGGTTTATCAATCACAAAAAAATCCACTCTTTAAATATTTATAATATTGTTTAAATGTTAAACATCAAGTTTTTCTTCTAATTTTTAAACAAGTATTACACAGAGTGGAAATTTGTTTACAGTCTCTCAATGGGCTTGCTACCTGTCACTGTCAAATGATGTCATTTTTAAGCCTCTGGCTGGTGACAGCTTTCTTGCTGTGAAATGACAACTGTAATTAAAACTTTGCTTTCAGATACACTTTGCATTTTATTCATGGTGAGAAGAGCTTCTTCCTTCATGAATTTTCATACTGCTGGGTTGAGCAAAAATAATGTAGATGAAATTTTCCCATAAACCTGGTTTTAAAAATCTTGAAGATTGAAATGTGCAGCCCTTACTAGAAATACCACAACATAATTAAAAACTTCTATTTCTACAGGAGTACAAAGATAAAAAGACTCACAAATCTGCCAGGGGCAAATCCATAACAAGAACTATCTTTTCTGCTTCATTATGTGGTCAACATCTGTTGGAAATACCAGCAAATCCTGAAGAAATTCCTTAAAACAACATTTACCGAACAACAAGGTTGTGTGTCAAAAGCAGAATGTAGCTAACAAAGTGTACATAAGTTAACAGAGTGGAAAAAATGCTGGGCTATATTTTCATGCATATCACAACTGATAGCACTAAAGTCAGACTGCAATACATTTAAAAGCAATCACTGACCCATAGAACTAGAGATGTCCTGAACCAAACTGCTAGATCCAAACAACTAACTGTTTCAGGAATTTCTATTCAGATTCAAACTTAATGGCTATCTCTATTTTCGTAACGTACTGAACCAAAACCACTGTTCTGAATACTCCCGAACTATGAGTTAATTCAGATGTGGTTCTGAACTTTGCAGATTGGGTAGTTCTATAGCTTAATTTTTAAAAGAATTGGATGCTTCAGAGATATTCTCACTAGAAAGGCACAGCAGAAAGTATATCAGAAAATAATGTCCAATAGCAGATGAAGTAGGGTAGAAGGGAAGTTTCAATCCCACCAGTGGTTGCTGCAGACCTATGGCTTTAACTTCCCTGCAGGTAGAAGCACAAAGAAAGTATGAAGTCCAAATATGAAGATTATTAGATGAAAAGTGGCACCCTATCTAAATGAGAGCCACACTTGTCAGATTCTGTTATTATTATATATATACACACACAAATGCATATCTTAATTCTAGGCCATGTGCCAGGTCCTCCAATCGTCTGCAAATCACCAACTGCAAGAGCACTGCTACAGTATTTCTGTAGTAAAAGGAGATATAGCAGCTCAATAAACAAAAATGATTAGACACTTCTTCAAACCCAGAGGCATATTCATCTCTTGTGGTCATGATTTTGCATACTCCAAAATTAAACAGAAAAAGCAATGATGTCAATTTCAAATGTATAAAATAGTGCTTAAAAATCCTAACTCAAGACACCACTGCATTAAAATATTCCTCACTGAACAGTTCTGAGCCCGGGCATTCATTCTTAAAAAAAAAAGTGCACGTATAAATGTTTACACTAGAAACATATCTAACATGAGTACTCCTTCCTATTTTGTATAGCTAAGGCAAAGCTGAAGGACACTGTTAGAACAAACCAATATTATGGAGTCATAAAATTGACTCCTATAGTTAAGGTTATACATAATTTCCATGAAAAACCTTATTCTTTTTCTCACACACTCAACTTTTTCAGTAAAGCTCTTTCCCACATACATCTGTGTCAGTTCAGGACACCTATATTCCCTTCTTGCTGTCCATAAGGGGCACCCATTCTAAGCTTCCAGCATTTCAGCCACCACCTCTCCCCATCCTGACTGGAGTTTTCCCAGGCTGCATAGTTCCATGTTTACACTGTGATATCCTGAGCAAGCCAGACTGCCTAAACAGGCTGTAAGGTTATGCAGACTAAACCTGGGTGTGCAGAACCTAGGATATCTGATATTCCCACAATTCCACTATGAGCCCAGGCAAAGGCGCAGCCAGGAAGCTCATAGGAGAGTTGGTGCCTCAGGAAATACAGCCCAAAAGACAGAGTGAAAGTACTCTGGGGCACTCTGATTTGCCAAGCACCTAATTTAACCCCAGGAAGTTGTCTGGGAAACCACACAAACTTTGGCCAGCTGCAATGCCAGATGCTGCTTGATGTCCAGTCGCCAACCCCAACCTGATCCTGACTCTTGCTTATGGGACCTGGCTCTTGCGATTCATCCAACTCCTGCTTGGCAACTACCATCCCCAATCGGTAGATCTCAGCCCAACTATAACTGGTAGGCCAGCCTGCCTACACAGTCCTTAGCCCCTTACACAGGCCAGCATCTGTACTTCGTTTTCTATTTGATAGCTATGAACAGCTGCAATTACCAGCACTCAGAAGTTACCACACAACTCTTTCTAAGGAAGTATATTTATTCTTTAAGTGAAAGCCTTACAGATTAAACATTAGAAACAATATTAATTTCTACACAGATGCTAAACACACCTATCAGTACTGTAGGGCCTCAGCAGGCCAAAGTCCTTCAACCTGGCAACCCTATGGGCCAGGCTACAAGATCTCATTCAATCTCTGAACTTCCTCCTCCCTCCAGCAGCAGGGACTGCCACCTCACACCAACTGTTTTCTCAGAGTCCCCTCTTCCACCAGACAGAATGTTCACTCCAGCTGCAGGAGAGGGTTGTGACAGTAAAATCTTTCTCTCCGTGCAAAGGGGAGGAAAGTGATAGCAAAATACTCACACATGAAAATACATACCCCAATATAAAGGAGGCTTGCAATTAGAAAAAAAATCACTCATATAAAGATAAACACAGTGTATCTTGGAAAACAGAAAGAATAAAACAGGCAACTCTACAATGCCATTTTTAGAGAATCACTTTGGAAAGTAGAACTGCACTTTAAACAATAATGTAAAGACTGTCTAGACAGTAAAGAATAATAAAATCAATTATGGAAGTACAGATCACTCCGTCATACACTGTCCAAGTACTGTAATTACAATTTAGCATTCAGGCTGCATTGAAGGCTAACGAGATAAAATAGCAAAATAATTAAGTTATTGTCTAACATCACTGTAAGTAATAAATAATGCATGTCCTCCATTTGGTATGGGGGACTTAAAAGGGCAGAGCATTTAAATTTTGTGCCATTGCAGCAGGGATAATTTTGCCCAACAAGCAGAAAGAGCAAATGGGACATATTTAAGACTGGGGCAAGCAGACTCTAGAAGTCAATTGAGTTACATTATGCAGACATTTGGCTTACTATGTTTAGAGCTTTAACAACAACTGCAACCAAACCATACTAATTTTAACCATAAAAATTCCATGAACCTCCACTAAGCTTTTTTGGTTACATATGTTCAAAGTTTACCACCATGGTAGTGTTGTTTAGGTTTACACATGAAAAGCCTTCACTTCAAACTCTGGGCTAAAATGGGTCATACTTAATTGAACAAAACGTCCATTGACTAGTTACTAAAGTATGAAGTGTTATTATAGCCATATTGATCCAAGGATATTAAAGACACAAGGTGGATGAGGTAATATCTTTTATTGGACCAGTTTCTGTTGGTGAAAGAGAAGCTCGAAAGCTTCTCTCTTTCATCAACAGAAGTTGGTCCAGTAAAAGATATTACCTCACCCATCTCGTCATCAACTAAAGTGGCAGTTTCACTCCACTGAGAACCATAGATTTTGGCCTTGTGAAACATTCAGCAAAAAATCTTTCATAGAAATGTCATTGTCATTTTGACAAAGAGTCAGTCACAAAGCACTGTCCTGGCCAATGGTCCTAAGGTGACCATCTTCTGTTTTGTGGGAAGAGGCTAGGATGGTCCAGTTGGATGGAACAGGTTCTTAATATGAACAAGTTCTTTAGATTGGAAAGAAAGGAGAATTTCTCTCAAGGGAGACGAAGAAAAGGGAATATTGTATATTTATTGTTTCAGTAGAGAGCTACTTTGAAAAAAGTTACTTCAGGAACATATGGCAAATCATATGAGGTCTGGTTCAAGAGCTCTTTCAAGCCCATTTAAAAAGAAGTTCAAGTGCTCTGAAAAAAATCATACCAAACTGTTATTTTTTAAAAATAAGGTTGAGTGGTGAATCTGATGCACACAAATAATTAACCTGTGCGACAAAAACAAAATCTATTGACACGAGGAACTCAGAAGCCACATCTCTAGAGTTCAAAATGCTATTGAACATATTAAAATGAGAATTCCTATTTATGTGTAATGCTCAGTGAGCCATATGCCTTTTAAAATTAGTAAGAAGCATTATGAACAACTCCAGCTTTCCCAGACTTAATCACCATTAAACCATTTATAATTGTTCCTACACCAGAGACTTAATATTCTTTGATATTCTTATGTATAATTACTTCTTATAATCAGTACATAGCTATTAAGTGATGTACTGCTAAAGCTCCAGGTTTCAAATGGATAAATATTAGCCTAATGTGCTCAATCAATGCATAGAAATAGCTTTAAGCACCTTTCCTGAAAGGGAAAATATTTACCATATATCACAGTTAGATTAGCTTGAGGCACTAAGCAGCTGATAGAGGAGGATTGAAAACCTGGAAATCACTTTAAAAGTCCTTGTGCTTCTGTGAAGGACATCCTCAATAGACAGTAGGGAAAAAAGGAACTCAGTAGTATTACCTTGAGCATCCTATTAAACACAGTACTTAGGATCAGAACCGTGTCAGAATATTTGCTGCTTGAGTCACAAATTGTTCCTTCCTATTGAGGAAAAAGTAATAAAGGATACAAAAAGCTTTTAATCTGCCTAGTTTACCAAATGATTCATTCTAAATGACAGTTAATAGCTCTGGAATAGGCTGTTAATAAATAAAAACCTTCTCTCTACTACAGATTATGTGGTGCCCAGGGTCATTTGTGTGATAATGAATAAATTACACCTAATCTTACAACTGTAAAACAAAACAGTTTATAATAATAATCAAACACACATCCCAATATAGTATCTGCAAGTCTTCCATGTATGTCTCTTTGGGATTTTAAGACAGGTTGTATGACTTCTATGGAACTGATGCAAACTAGAGTACCACACTCAGTCTGATTGGACTGCTTGATTTTTTCCTTCTTCCCCACAAAACAGGTGAAAGTAGCTGCATCAAAAATTCTTAACTGTATCATGTCATCTTACATGCTCTAGTGGTTGTTTTTCTTTCTGAAAAGAGTAAATTTGCTTTCAGATACATCTCTTAACCAGTATAACAGCAGCAGAAAAATGTTAAGTTTAGGTGAATAAGAGAAAAGAAAAATCAGACCAAAAGTCCACTTTTCCCACTCCCACCCCACTGCATAGAGATGAATTGTTCTTTGAGCCAGAGTTCTACATTTTAGTTACCATCCTGTTCAGATTTCCAACTAAACAATACACTGTAACAGGAAAAACACACTGCAGCTGCAAAGCTGCTTTGAAAATAACATTTTTATATGCAAAATCCTTTTCTGTAAACTTTGTTATCAAATCTAAGTAACTAAAATTAGGCAAAAAGTTAATTAGAGCTGGCCAAACCATTTGTTATGAATAACTTTTATATATCTATATATATAAAAGTCAAGTGGTGTATGTATGTGTGTATGTATGTATGTATGTATGTATGTACGTATGACTGAGAACTCCTCCCGCACCGTTTGAGCCAGAGACTTGAAATTTGGTACAGTGAGGGGTCTTGGGGTCTAGATGCTGGTAAGGGTCGAAAAATTTTCGGATCTCACCTCTGACGCCCCCCAGGGGTGAAAGTCTTTCAGGGCCAATCACATCGGCTGGGCGGTTAGGTGGTGATGATGTCATAATACCCCCCTCCAACAGACACCTCACTCGCTCAGCTCACCCCTCCCTCCTCCAACGGAACCCCGGAGATCCCTCAGTTCTCTGCCCCTCCCACCTCCCAACGGAACCCCGGAGAGCCCTCAGTTCTCTGCCCCTCCCACCTCAACCCCGGACTCCATCAGCTCTGTGCCCCCCCCCACCTGCGAAGGTCCCCGGAATCCCTCGGCTCTGGGCCCCCTCCCCCCCCTGCGACGGATCTGAGTTGGGTTTGGTGGGACGGTAAGTGAGGTGGGGGTGTCGGGTTCGGTCGGGGGGTGAGGTGGGGGTGTTGGGGTTGGTAAGGGGGTGTTGCGGTTGGTGGGGGGGTGAGGTGGGGGTGTTGGGTTTGCTTGGGGGGGTGAGGTGGGGGTGTCGGGTTTGGTTGGGGGGTAAGTGAGCCGGGGGGGTGTCGGGGTTGGTCTGGGGGGGTGGGAAGGTGTCGGGGGGGGTGAGGGGTGTGGTGTGGGTGTTGGGTTTGGTCTGGGGGGGGAAGGTGTTGGGGTGGGTGCCCATACCAAACCCGACACCCCCCCCCCCCGGCTCACTTACCCCCCGACCAAACCCGACACCGCCACCTCACCCCCCCACCAACCGCAACACCCCCTGACCAACCCCAACACCCACCCCTCACCCCTCACCCACCCCAACACCTTCCCACCCCCCCAGACCAAACCCGACACCCCCTGGCTCACTTACCCCCCGACCGAACCTGACACCCCCACCTCACCCCCCCACACCAATCGCAACACCCCCAGACCAAACCTGACACCCCCCGGCTCACTTACCCCCCGACCGAACCCGACACTCCCACCTCACCCCCCCAAGCAAACCCGACACCCCCACCTCACCCCCCCACCAACCGCAACACCCCCTGACCAACCCCAACACCCACCCCTCACCCCTCACCCACCACGACACCTTCCCACCCCCCCAGACCAAACCCGACACCCCCCCGGCTCACTTACCCCCGACCGAACCCGACACCCCTACCTCATCCCCCCAAGCAAACCTGACACCCCCACCTCAACCCCCCACCAACCGCAACACCCCCTGACCAACCGCAACACTCACCCCTCACCCACCCCAACACCTTCCCACCCCCCCAGACCAAACCCTACACCCCCCGGCTCACTTACCCCCCGACCAAACCCGACAACCCCACCTGACCCCCCCAAGCAAACCCAACACCCCCACCTGACCCCCCGACCAAACCCGACACCCCCCCCCCCCCGGCTCACGGTGCACTGTGTAGCACACAGATTATTAAATACACTGTTCGGTCGGGGGGTGAGGTGGGGGTGTCGGGTTTGCTCAGGGGGTGAGGTGGGGGTGTCGGGTTTGGTCGGGGGGTGAGGTGGGGGTGTTGGGTTTGTTTTGGGGGGTCAGGTGGGGTTGTCGGGTTTGGTCGGGGGGTAAGTGAGCCGGGGGGTCTTGGGGTTGGTCGGGGGGGTGGGAAGGTGTCAGGGTGGGTGAAGGGTGGGTGTTGGGGTTGGTCAGGGGGTGTCAACTGTCTGCCCCCTCCCCACCTCCAACTGACCCGAGCAACGCCGGGCACTTATGCTAGTATAAACATAAAAGCTTCCTTTTGGTTAGTTCACAAACTAGTCCTTATTTCTTCAAATACATTCACTGCAAATTTGGTTGATTATATTTACTAAATGGCTTGGATAAATAATTTTCCAAACATGGGGATGTTTGCTAACTGTGTAACTTGACTACTCACTCTACATGTCCAGCGGGTAATCTTTCATTGTATTGTTTCTTCTTGTTTTAAACAAGAGCAAATGATTTACAACTCACTTTTGGTATGCATTTTCAAACAAATAAATAGTTATACTAAAAACCATGACAATTTGAGATTTGCAAACATTTTTTCATTAATTTCTGAAAGTTGTTCAAATACTTGTAAATGACAAATAGTATGAGCCCACTAATCATTCTGAACTGAACTCACTGGTGTTTACCTCTAACATGTTTTTAAGAGTAACATGTTTTACTTTTTGACAGTCAAAATACCCCATGACCTGTTACTTCTGTACCAATTTTAATATTCTGTACATTGCACTGTTTCATATGTCCACCCAGTATTTTCTAGTTATATATTCTGTCAATTTTTAAAAAATAAATTAATAAAACAGAACTATATGAAATATCATAAACACAGAACATATTTTATTTTCCATTTAAGCTAGTTTATACCTAAAATGTAAGCAATTCAATTGTATTAAACAAACATCCTTCATTTCTTTGAAAGAGAATCATATACTTTTATACACTATATCATCCACGTAAAGCAAATTATGCTTTCCATGGGGCCTTATTAACTTCATTGAAGTCACTGAAAGTTTGTCCGTTAGGAATGGACCATGGGGAATAGTTTTTAAGAGACAGCAATGATTAGAAAATTGAGTTTTCTTAAAAGTCAAAAGGGTTAAGTCAAATGAACTCAACTTTGGTCTGACTAAAAAGATTTTTCACCTGCTTCTAAGAGCCTGGTGATGGAATTTTAAGACAGAATTCTGTTCCTCTTCAATTCAATTCCTTGTTTCATAAACAATTCTGGATTTGTTGTTTCTCATATCATAGAATCGTTGTCTTCAGCGGTACATATTAATTTATTCTCTTTCTTATTAAAATTTATTTCAGTATTTCTAAGCAAATTTGGTCCTGCTGAAAATTGCCAGGTTCAAAATTATGAAGACTAAAATTAACTATTTATTCACAAACAACGGTACAGAATTAACACTGATGGTGGGAAGCTCTCTCATATCAATGTGCTTCAAAATCTTGGGTTGTGAGAGAAGGAGCAGGTCACTATCCTGTTATCAAAACCAACCACTGGAAATTTGCAGCCTGGTGAATCTAAAAGTCAAAAGTAATCTAAAAGTCATAAATGATCTGGAAAAGGGGTAAACAGGTGGCAAAATCTGCAGATAATACAAAACTACTCAAGATAGTTAAGTCCCAGTCAGACTGCTAAAAGCTATAAAAGGATCTCTCAAACTGGGTGACTGGGCAACAAAATGGCTGATGAAAGTCCATGTTGATAAATGCAAAGTAATGCATATTGGAAAACATAATTGTAACTATACATATACAATGATGGGGTCTACATTAGCTGTTACCACTCAGGAAAGAGATCTTGGAGTCATTGAGGATAGTTCTTGGAAAACATCCATTCAGTGTACAGCGGCACTCAACAACAACAACAAAAAAAGGCAAACAGACTGTTCAGAATCATTAAGATTGGGATAGATAAGACAGAAAATATTATATTGACTCCCTATAAATCCATTGTATGCCCACATCTTGAATACTACATGAAGATATGGTGGTACCATTTCAAAAAAGATATACTGGAATTTGAAAAGATTCAGAAAAGGGCAACAAAAGTGAATAGGGTATGAAATGGCTGCCATTTGAGGAGAAACTAATAAGACTTTTCAGCTTGGAAAAGTGGTGACTAAGGGGGGATATGATGGAGGTCTATAAAATTATGACTGCTATGGAGAAAGTAAATAAGGAAGTATTGTTTACTTCTCATAATGCAACTAGGGGGTCACCAAATGAAATTAATAGGCAGCAGATTTAAAACAAAAAAAAGGAAGTATTTGTTCACACAATGCGCAGTCAATCTGTGGAACTCCTTGCCACAGGACGTTGTGAAGGCCAAGACTATATACCAGGGTTAAAAAAAACCTAGATAAATTCATGGAGGATAGGTCCATCAATGGCTATTAGCCAGGATGGGCAGGGATGGTGCCCCTAGCCTCTGTCTGCCAGAAGCTGGGAATGGGTGACTGGGCATGGATCACTTGATGATTACCTGTTCTGTTCCTTCCCTCTGGGGTACCTGGCACCAGCCACTGTTGGAAGACAGGTACTGGGCTAGACAGACCTTTGGTCTGACTCAGTATGGCTATTCTTATGTTCTTAAAACATGCCAATTTTTCCAGCTCAGTTGCTGGAAAAATCTCATGAAAACAGGAATTTTCATGCTATTTCAACATGAAATGGCAGAGCCTTTTGAGACCAATATTTCAAACAAAGATGACAATCTCTATCTTGGTTCATCCTGGAGTCTGAATGCAAGATACTCATACTGGTAGCCTGAACGCTGCCTTCTCATTCATTCAATCTCTCCTTCAAATGCCTAAGATGGCAATCTCCACAAAGAAGTCAACCATGGAATGTGCATAGACTGATTGATTCTCTCCTCAAAAGAGGTAGTTTCTCTTGTTCAGAGTTAAAATACTGTTTGTATTTGGTTGGTGTGGAGAGAGACTGCAATGGCCTTGCAATATCATATCTGTTTTGCAGATGATTCAGTTCTTCAGTCAAATAATATATATTCTAATCTAACTAGTTTCCCTTTTTTTTTCAAGCATCCATGAGTGGTAGATGACTATGACTTAACTTTTGAACCCCCCATCTTTACTATCAAACACAATTCAAATTGACATAAAATATTTGTCATAGTCATCCCACAATATTAGCAAGTAATGTTTAATTGGAAGACTTTATTGCTCTCAGTTTTTCACTCAACTCTAAAACAGTGAGTCCCCCAGCACTTCACTTCTATTTGCATGATCACGTGCACTGTGCACATATATGAAAGAATCAATTAAAATTAATTTAGAAAAAGAAATTCACACAATTACAATTTCATTAAAAACAGATTTGGAGATATACCCACAAAAGCTAAGAGACCAGGAATCAGCACTTACACATGCTAGTAGCTTTTTTCTATTTTATCATACTGTTTTTAATACTGGGGCTCTTTTTTCCCCACGTCAATTACATTAGTTACCACCTCAATCAGAAGAGAATTCTGGATTGATTATTAAAACAGCAATGGATAGTATATTATACCTACAGAAAAAGAAGGTTCTCATGAACTGTTGCATAGAAGTTTCTTGATAATTATATGTTAAAGAAATTATAAGAACAAGAAGTAAGTTTCAAAAGTGCTCACTACCTTTTCAATGGGATTTGCTGGGGGCTGAGCACTTATGAAAATTTATTTTCTTATTTAATGCCTGAATGGCAGCTGCTGGGTATGAAGCAATTTTTAAAATCTGGTCCAAGATTTTTATCCGTGTATTGTAAAGCACTGTGGTACAATTCTTTGAATATCATATACTATATATGTTTACAGTACTATACAGAATTATAGGAACATTCAGCAGAGATAAAATGTGCACTCATTAATGTGGTTACCATAGCCAATTAACTCTATGCATGTAAATGTACCATTTGTTTGTTATTGCATTGTAAAAGAAAGAATATTTGCATGCTCAATTTACCTCATACAAAAGCATCTATTGGCTGATTCTCCAATACACTGTAGGTAGAAATGTGCATGTGAAATCATTGGCTAAATTATACATGCAAACCTGCTACTGCTTTAATTGTAATAGTTCCTTTGCCTTGTAAAGTGCACAAATTCAATTTATGCATTCAAATAATCTAATTTTAGCAGGTGTCTATTAAACTAAATCTGGCATTGTCACATGCACTCCAAGAGCATTTAAATAACAGTTTTAAAAGTAATTCTACTCTGGAAGTGACTACAAAAATAACTTTACTTACTTCCCCAACAGACCTGCTTAGTGTATATTCAGAGTCTTGTTTCTCTTATATATAATAAGATCTTACTATATTTTTACTCTTGTTAGCAAACACAGCTCTGAATGAGTGAATGATCTGGATTCAATTCCTTTCTGTGCATCATAAGCAGAATTGTTTACTAAAATCCAGTTCCAAGTCCAATCACCTACCCATGTGCAACTACACTGAATGTAACAGGGCCACACAAGTGTCACTGAGGTCATAATTTGAAGACAGTGGGGCTACACAGAGGTAACAGGGTCTAATTTGGACTGGAGACTTGATATTAATGGTGATAATCAATGAGAAGGAAAGACTCATGCTTGATTTTCAGATTCCAGGCTAAATCTACTGGACTGACAGGAAAAAAATAACCTTGTAAACTTAATATATTTGAAATGCAACCATGACACACAAATGTGGTACCCCATAATGCTATATTTTATCAGTTTTCAGAGTACCAGCATAGTTTAAGAGATGCTGCCCAAGCTTCACACTTTTTGTATATGATTCTGTATCATATAGGATGCTAACTCCTTAGTGTCTTAATATGAATGAATAATGATATGAACTTCAAAACTAGGCAACTATTCTGCACCTGGCACAACACATGACCTGCATATTGAGGGAGCTAGATGTTTTGTGATTCCATAAGCTTCCTTCATTATGCGGTAGTGAACTAATAGTCATGTTGTGTGCAGTCTCCAGCTCCTTGGACAGATGTAGAGCCAGCAATATCATAGAATGCATATAATAAACTCCTTGCTGCTGTCAAAACTAAAAGTACAAAAAGCAATTTGCTTTTCTAAGGACTACATCTAGGACATATCGATGCTAAAAGAGTCCCTACCATGCCTGCCTTCATTAAGGTATTGAAAAGCCTGAAATTTTAATCTCTAATGCCCCTCCCCCATCTCTGTCCCCAATGTTCCTCTTACTATATGACCAACAACAAAAATGGCACAAAGAAATTTACTTTTAGAAATCATGGAAATAATACATTCCCCTATTTCAAGGGATTTTAGGCAACTATGGATTTTAAGAACTACTTTCTTTCCAACTTGCCTAATCAGGACCCCTCTCTCTACTCTGAGTCTATTCTAGTCAATGTCTAGTCACAGCTGCAGCATTGACAGTCCTGAGAGTTTGGAGGAGGGTCTGAGAAATTCCGACTTTTTCCTACAACTGTGCAAAATGTACAATTTTCTAGTGTTGACCAACATGTTTAAAAAAACAAAATGCAAAGGGAACTAACCACATTCGGTGTTTTCTAACTCAGATCAAGTTCAATTAAGGGTCCCCCTATGGTTTGCAAAGCTTGCAACTGCACTTTAGCGAATTCATGACTTTGCAAATAAATCATAAATTTTTCAGAGATCACTGTTTTGACTGTGTTTCATTCCCATGTTTTGGATTTGCTTAAAGTAGAAAAACAACCAGAAATACTGTGGGGTTAGCCTTTTGTGACTCTATGAAAATCAAAACACACTATTGGCCTGATTCTTCTCTCTCAGTTACACCCGTTTTATACCTGATGTCGCTGTGCTAACTTTAGTGGAGCTACTCCTGATTTACACTGGCGCATGATCAAATCAGGCCAAATGTTCATAAGAAAACCACTGTTTCATCACAGGATCTTTGCTATGGGCTAGTCATCATCTTACCGGTCTGCCTGAGGTGAAGCGCCCTCCTCATTAGCTAGAGGGGCACTGATGGAACATAGTATGTAAGAGTCAAGAAGGAGCAGCTTTAAAATCTCCTTGAGAAGCATGCCATACCATACAATGTCCAATCAGCTACGCTATCAAACCGTACTTGCCAGGAATGCCCACTGCCCCAGCACCAATCCCTGCAAAACTTGCTTCAGCAATCTTCCTTTGCTCCTCCAACCAACATATTCTGCAAACTCCAGTTTCTTCGTGTGATCGTCTTGATGACATCAGGTTTCACTCCAGGTATTCTGTAAATTTGGGTGATTCCTCCTCGTTAGTCATGAGTGAACGATAGCTAATGTGCAGCAATCTCCTGTTGCATTTCAGTTCAAAGGCAGAAAACCTCCTAATGTCCTATTTCCTTAATATCCATCTCTCACTGCAGGAGACTGCAGCAAATTCATTTTACTCCTCATGGCACTATCTTTGCTTCTCCAAAGAAGACTTAGTGTCGCTAGAGTAGAAGTCGTGAGTCCAGTTCTACATGGGATCTCTAATGTTTAGCATTTCTCGTAATCATGCTACTGCGACACTTCCTGGGATACTCAGGGTTGTGAGGCATCTCACTACCATCTGCCCATAGTGTAAGGAAGTCTCATCTGTGCCTGCTGAGTGTCAGCACCCTGCCAACATCAGCCTCTGGCAACACAAGCACTGCCTTCCAGGCTTCCCCCTCTCTGTACGGATTAGTGAATGGCACACATCAATGCCTGAGTTCTCTGAGGGCTTGGTTAGACTGGCGCTTTATAGCACTAAAACCCTCCAGGAGCGCTATAACTCTCTAACCTTACACACTGTCAAGGCACATTTTTGGCACAAAAAGTCTCTGTTTAAAGCGCAACTATAAAACCACCTCTCCGAGGGGGATCAGGGCTTTTGCGTATTCCCTGTAGCGTGTTATGGCCAGTGTAATCAGACATTACGCGATAAGGGATCTCTGGCACGCCTCCTAGCCATTTAAGGCAATTAACAAGCCATTAAAGGCAAATGTCTGAGTGTTGTTTTGAAAACGGGAGGAAAAATGCGGAAGTACCTTTTCAGTTTCTTTCTTACAACTCACAGCAAATAACCACTGGAAATGCTTACGGACGGAGCTATGTGACTTAAATACAGAGCCTGTCAGTTTTCTCTAAGGAAAAGTCACTGACAGCCTGAAGTTCCCTCCCTACGCACACGTTCCCCGTTCCCCCTAACCCCCCTCGTTTCAAAAGCACGTTGCACCCAGCTGAATGCTGGGATAGCTGCCCAGAATGCACCAATCCCTGTGCCGCAACAACTGCCACAAATGTGGCCACGCCAGTCATCCTATAGCGCAATACCTATTGCGATATATGGGTACCGCTACAACCAAAAGCGCTATAATCCGGTAAGTGTAACCTTACCCTGAGTGCTTCCTGCAGTGTCCAGCCAATTAGCCACCCTACACTCATAGAATTACCAGGCCTGCAGCTCCCAAATGAACAGAACATGGCAGTTTACTAGTTATACCTCAGTACACAGCTCTGCTGAACACACAGCACATAGACATATCTATACTGAACTCAATAAGAAGAGAATTATCAAAGAAGAGAGATTCAAGTAATAGTGGGTAAGAATATAAGAAACAAATGGCTACATCTAAAACAAAAATCATCTCTCACTTTCTAGAGACTCAACTTAACTAAGAAACTATCCTCCTGTCTAAAGAACATTATCTCATCCAAAGTTCTCTCCAGTGCTTTCAACCATGGCTGGTTGAGATTCCTTTTTCATCAAGTAAACTCGCTGATCATTTATTTCCTAAGTGAAGGATCCCAGGGTGTCCTCTTTGCCCCACAAATATATCAGAATGAACCTTTGATGTTCACCTCAAGATAGCCCTCCTACCCTCCAACTGATTACAGGCATGTTGCGTTTAATGTGAGCGATTTCTGCTTTACGCAGTCGACCAAAAAAAAACAAAAAGTAAGGGAAAACTAAAAATTTAAAAATTGTCTTTAGAGCAGGCGAACCCTCGTGAACCCTCACGTAAAACGCGACATGCCTATACTACTTCCTGTTACTTTCCTCTCTCTGAAGATTACAAAATCCTTCATTAGCATGTGTCTCAGACTGATGAGTGGAGGCCCATTGTGAAACATACAAACTAAATTTACATGTAAAGAGACAGATAGATAAACATTTCCTGCCTGAAAGAAAACTTGCTTTTCACCTTTGCTGGTGACAGTCCGAAGGCATAGACTGTAAGAACATAATTTTCAGTATATTTGCAACTCTACTGATGACCAGCGAGAGACAGGCTTTTTATTAAGAGACCTCACATGGCACTCTTTGATGACCTAGAATATAAATACCAGACCTAGAGGATTCCTGAAACCATTATGCACCCCGGATGCATTCTGTCAGTTGGCATCAAGAAACCCCTAAATAACAGCTACCCAGGGTTTTGAAGTGATCAACTCACTCTAACACCTCCTTAGGTTTGGGTAGGAATATCTTCATCTTGGTAGTATTAACAAATACTTCATTCAAGCACAAATTAGGTCACTTCCAGTCACAAATTGCATGAGTTAGAATCTTGTGCTGTTTTCTTGCTATACACAAACCTCCCAACAGAGCTGTGCCATTCTGGGGAACTCTCAGCACTAATGCTTGGGGTCGTCACCCCGTACAATTAAAATGCCTCTTCCATGAACAACTGCTAACTCCTTCTCAATGTCATCACAGAATTTCCCAATCTTCTCATCATCACAGTCACTAGTAGGGACGTAGCACTGGAAAACAGTTATGTTAAAGGGATGGCCTGCCAATCTGAGACATTTGGATATATCTAGTGTCAATTTAAAATATGTATCTGAGGAATTTAGAGAGGAATGCATTGATCAGATTGGATTTCTACTTCAACCAAATTAGAACTATTTAGAGAGCTTCTGTTACAAAGGTAACATACAAAATCCCTACCATACAAGAGGAGTGCCACTCCCATACAAGAGGATTATAATCCTCTGGCAAAATAACATCAAGGAGCAAAATGATGAATAGTTTTTGGTCCTGTTTTCACGCAAACACGTTCTTAGTAATAAAGACTACAGGAAAGTGGTTAAGACATGCTATCCATTTTAGGTTGTGTGATTCCTATTTGTGCTGAAGGTAGCAAACAATAAGTGAGATCCAATAAGGAACCTTTAGAATTTATATTGTTCCATAAATGCTGCAATTTTCTTTATGAGAGACTAAAAGAAACACATAGGACATCCAGCATTTCCCTACAGCCCCATATGAAAAATTTGAGGATTATTTGAACAGTGCCACATAAACCTAATGCTCTGGCAATGACATGACAATCTCAAAATGGCTAGTAAAGTAATGGGAGCAGAACTCATCAAACCAGAAATAAATGTGACAATGTCTAAAAGTGTTACTGTAATAGATACAATGACTTTCCAATTTTCCTTTTACACAGAAGAAAATTTATTCCCAGAAGTTAAATTACTACACAATTCAATATCATGCAGAGATGGACATTTTGACCAATTCAGGAGCATTTGTTTGCATAGTTTCATCATTTACACTTATTTCTTGAAGTTGCTCTTTGAGCCATCTATATTGTATCCATTTATATTTTTCTCTTTATTTTAATAGAGAAAACTAAAAGGAAAAATGAAGTTAAGTGTTTTCATGCTATATCTAGGCTGAGGGTTTTTTTTACCAAATAGCACACTTCTTTCTGTATTAAATCTGGAAAATATTTTCTTTGATGAAGTACATCTATTTTTCTCAGTGAAATGATGTTTGTGTTTCTTTGATTGAACATTTGGCACCATCAGGTGATGTGGCTTCCTAAAAAAACATAAGCATTGTAATCTATCATTTGGAAAACATGACTGAGAAGCAGCATATTCCAAAAGTTAGGACACTTGGCTGGCAATCAAGGGATTGGGATTCTCTTCCTTTCTCTGCCACTAACCTAATATACAATCTTAGGCAAATTACTTCATCCTTCTGTGCCCCACTTCCCCACCTGAGGATGGTGATACATACCATTCTTTTATTACTTTGAGATCTACACTGTACAAGAGAGAACTATATTAATTATTTCTTGCTAGGGACAATACAGGCCCAAATTCTGCCTTCATGCAACTCCCAGTGGAGGCACAATGCATATCAAAGGGCAGAATAAAGCCGGTCGTCTTCCCCTGTTATATATTATCCCATACTCTGTAGGGATTTAGTGAAAATTATGCCCTTCTGACAAAAGGTGGTAAGACTGGTCAGTTTTAAAAATTCCTGGCATACAAAAAATATGAGGACCATTTAAGAATAATACTCGGAGGTGGTAGTTTTTCCAGAGATCTAAGTGGAGGCTTAAGCTGGTTCTGTTTTGTAATTCTAAGAAGAACCATATTGAACCCAGCCCAGGTTGCTACCAACCCTACCTGGCAGAAGAGTTACAAATGGAAAGCATGAGGCTGATTTCTTAAAGCATTAATATTAAATAGCTTTGCATTTGCACTGTGTTATATTATTACTTAACATGAAATTGGCTTATAAGGTTTTATAAGAGTTGCTGGTCTTTCAGACACTTATGGGTATTTTCAGCACAGAGCATAGGAATTAACATTAATGGGATTTATGCAGCAAAGTCCCTGAGCCCCACTCTAAATGTTTTTCCACTTTGCTACTAATTCAGTGGGGTTGACGGGTGTAAATTAAAGCAGATTTTGAAGTAAAAATATATATGGGCCAGGTTTCCTGCTTGTGTAAATTGGCATAGCTTCACTGAAGTCATTAATACGGGAGTCACATTTTCTCAATTGAAATTTTAAGATAGCATAATCTATTTTAAAATACATAAGATACATACAGGATCAGAGGGCATTTATCACTATAACTCAAATAGTCTTCTGCAGCTGCTATCTATAAATGGGCTCAAGCCACAAAGTTCAGATTCAGGCCAAAGTTTACCAATTTTTGGTTTTGTGCTATCTTTACTACTGTCCATTACAATGAAAATGTTACCAATCCGAATGCAATCTGATTATGGAGAGGGTGTAATATATTACTATCAATTTTGCTGTCAACATTTTAATATTTTAAGCAGATCTTATTAATTTTGGTTGAAATTCACAAGACTGATCATTGTGATGTTATGGCTTTAGTTTAAAGGAAGAACCTGATTTTCAAACAAAGAAAACAAGCCTTCAAAATATTAAGGAGATAAGTGCCTGTTCCAAAAGTCAAATCTGCATGTTCTCATTTCCAAGAAATAATACTGGTATCAGCAGGAGAAAAGGAAAGGCACCAGTTAGTAAAAAAATAATGGCTGAAAGACCCCCCGCATATTTGTGGTACTGTCAGTCTAACTTTGGGATCAATTAATATCCCCCGGTTATTTAACCTCATTACTCCCCATCACCATCTTACTAATATGTACTGTGCCATATGTTTTGCTGTATTGGGCAACTTCAATAGAAATTGTTCAAATTTTAAATACATTTTAGATTAAATGCTAATTCACAATGTTATTATGCCATACAGTCACACAATATCCATTTAATCAAAAGTTATTAACCATCCACAAGTTTTATTTTCAGCTGCAAAACTAAACAGTTAATAGTTTAATAAATTGGTAGGTCATCAATCACACAATCACAATTGATTTTGAATGACTCACTTCTCTTTTAATTAATAGTGTATAATAGCACACTGAGAAAATGTCAGTTCCTGTAGGCTGTGAACAATGGTAACTGAAACTGAGTGATGCCTTAACAGTTAATGAAATTCTTTTTTAACCAATCAGAAGGAAATGTGTTCTTAATTTATAATACCATATGGATATCCGGACATATGGATGGTTCATAAATGCTCTACATTAAATTGTTATTTTTACGTTTTCAGTGTAACAAAAACACCAAGCAGGTGTTTTTTAAATGTCACATTTTGAACAGCAGCAGTTCCATTAACATAGAAAATTCATTATTCACAATTGTAATACTGAAATATTAGTCCAGGAGATATAGTTTATCAGTGATACAGTCATAGATGGAATATTTATTTTCAGTACTGAAATTATAATATTTTCCAGTAAAGTCCTGAATTTTTCTCTCACTCCATTCTTATCATGAATGGATCTGTGTGTTGTGCTGCTCCTTTTTGTTTTGCTACAATGGGGTGTCTTCAGAGTACACCATATACACATCATTTATCCATGAAGCAGTTTAACACCCATTCTTGCATTTGCAGAGGGAGATATAGAAGAAATAGTACATGTTATATAATTTTGTTCTCTCTTGGGTTTGGTTTATTTTTTCAAAGCATTTAATGTTGTATAAATTGTAAAACATAATCAAGAGACACGATAACAATCTCTGTAATGCAACTTCAGTCTCTGCATATAAGAAAAATATTACAAAAGAACAAAGAACATTAAAATGCAGATTCCCACATATTTTGTTCTTTAATATGGTACATATGCAATCTCTACTACTACTATTTTTGTCTAGAATGATTAAGGAGTTCCAAACAAAAATGAGTCTACAATTTCATCTATCAGTGCCAAAATGTGTAATACAGAACTATGTTTCCAACGACCTGTAAGCAGTTTTCTTTCTGAACTTTGCTTCTTTGGAGTTTGTGGCTCAGATAGTTTAATTTCCATTGGTCTACAACTTGGTATGCAAAACATCAGACGGAATGTGGTTCCCCACTTTCCCCTGACCACCAAATAGTTTTAGTCAGTTCAGCATTTTCAAGGAAATAAAGGAGAATTATACAAAAAATACAGGAAAACTGATATCATCCCACAGTGTTTCACAAATAAAAAATGACACATTTCTATCACAGCGTATAGTCCTTTGGATAATAATTCCTAAAAACAAATATTTTTACCAGATCAAATACTTCTTAATAGTTCTTGGTAACATCACTTTAGCCACTGAACAACGAACATCATTTAAAATACACCCTACCATCCACCATAAAATGATTTCACTTTGAATCTATTTTGTACAACATAATAATTGATTTAAAAACAGAATGACATTTCTACAGTGCTAGGCAGTAGTTCAAACAAGAATCTAAGCAGCAATTATAATAGTTTTTCATCTCTCTGGATACAATACACATGATCAATAAGCCAGAATGAATGCTCATATGCGACCTAAATTCTCAAAGACTTGAGGACCATGCCAACTGCACACACCTGGTAAAGGGCTTCAGCTTTCCTACTATTGCAGCTATTGAACTACTGTACACTACAGAATTCCTACTTCCCCTAGGACAGAGTCTCTGAATGCCAAAGCTGACACATTTACTTTTTAAAAATAGCATCTCCTGTCTCCCGCACCAACTTCCATTCCTTTGTGAAACCACCTAATAACTGAATCTAGCCAGGTAGTAGCATTGCTCTCGTGAGCAATTATACATCTGCTCATTTTATCAAATGGGTTCTATCATTAAAACACACATACAAAGATTAGACATTTTATGGGTTTTTATTAAGTTCCCATGATTTTGAATTTCAATCTTTTCATAAATGAACTTGGGTTTTGTGCTATTACAATTTTCTGTATAATATAGTTACTCTACCTAGATTATATATCTGATTTCAACAGCAGGAACCACAGCTGTTTTAACAATATTTGCAATTAGGCAACTTGATAAAATGCTACAATTCTGCTTCCTTGAATAAGTGCCACAAGGCATTTATCTGTCGCTTTGATACCTTTAGTCCAGATATTTGATAGATGCTAAAAGAGCAGCCAAGGTATCAAACACTTAGCAATATAGACATTACGTGCCAACAGAATACAGTGCCAAAGACACTGGCATGCTCAATTTTGAAATGCTGACTTTATTCAGAAAAGCTGGGACAGGCTAATAGCAATTCAAAACTTGATGGTAATTCATTTTTTTAAATAACTACTGCATCCAGAATTGAAATAGCAATGAGCCACCAGATCCTAGAATATTATCTAAAATGAGGAATTCATTTGGTATTGTAGAAAAAATTGCTGTGAAGTAGCTGAAGAACACCAAAGATGTTAGCTGGCCCCTCAGAACAAAGCAGAGTCTAAAAGCAGCTTCAGCCCATGACAGAAATGCGAATTACACGTGAAGGAGGGTTTGTATGCCTGACAACAATCAAAACAATGAAACCACTGAACAACAAAAAATACTTAAACTATCTGAAGTTATTCTGCCCACAGCATACATTGCTTGGCCAGCCTAACTGAGGATCAAAAGAATGAAAGACAGTAAGACAGAAGGAAAGAACTGATGCTTATTTAAGGCTCTGACTTGATAGACTTCCATCTGGTGGGCTATTTATCTACTGAGTTACAGAATGAGATTTCTCATTAAAGCCCTACCCCTCCTGACTTCAGATCTTGAGAGACCACTCAGAGGTGAGACTTCAGTTGACTCTCCTTCTTCATTCCATCCTTGGAATTTCTCCTGAGGTTGCCAAGAAGTGTGCCAAACAAGATGGCAGCTTCTGAATAGGCTTACAGTGCAGTTACTCCCTGAAACTACGAGTGGCATGGCTGAGAATACTGATGCCAGAGCTACACAGAAATGTGTGACAAGAATGAAGAGAAAATAAGACAACTCCCCCCGCAAAAAAAAAAAAAACAAAAAAAACCCTTCACCAAAACCAAGGAGTTAGAACATAGAGCCAGCGGAAAGACAACTATAAACAGAACCGTTTAGCCACATACTTACTAGGTGTCACATGTTCCTTCCAGGCTGGCCTGATGCAACACACATGCCATGTTTCACTGACTCACAATCATAAGAAAGTATTGTTTCCTTCTAAAACTGGAACATTAACTCTCATGGCTCTGGAGTATGTGATTGCAATAAATCTTGATGACTAAGAAGACATGTCATTCTTTTAACTGTGATGAGTTATTTCAACAGGGTGCTGGCTGGGAGAACCAAGCCAGGCCCTGTTAGCCCAGCTCCAGCGGAGAAAGGTTATAGTCGGGGCTGGCTGGGAGGCCACACCCTAATTATCCCGCGGGGTTTCACCTGCTGGCATGAATAGCCAGCGTGGTATAAAAAGCTGACAGGAAGGAAGCAGGTAGACCAGGGGAGCTGAGGAGACTAGGGAGACAGAAAAGGGAGGAGTTTGGGGCTCTAAATCCCTGCTAGTAAGGATGCTAGAGGTCTCTCTGGCTGGTTGGTCTATGTATACTTGTAAATGGCAGGTGGTGGGAACAAACAAAAGTAATAAAAGGACATGGGTGCTGCACTTCAGTTGGTCTCTGGGTGCTGGTGGAGCGAGGACTGGGGGGAGCCCGGGTACAGTTACCGTCAGGGTTTTGCTTTTGTTAAAATATCTTTTCATTGAATTATAGAAAGCAGAGATGGAAAAGACTTATTTTAATGTAGTCCATCACTCTGACAGTGCAGAATTGTCCTTGGTCTAGATTGAAATTATTCATATGACAGGGCTTCCATGAATTTCAGACAGACATACTTAGACAATCTCTATGCATGCAAGTAGGGTTCCTAGCAACTCTGTTCTTTTGCTAGAATTTAGAGAATTTTGCTACACATTTGGAACTGTAAAACATTCTGGATGAGGATCATGAAGATAGCAAAGATATAGAATCACAGAACCATAGGGTCAGAAGGGTCTCTTTGGGCTGTGGACACTTGGTGTAATGTGGAACAAAGTTCAGGGGACTGGTAAAGATCAAAGTGACTAACAGCCACTTTTTCACCATATCCTGAGCTGGATAAGACACAAAAAGGACAGTCCAAAGAGTCCAGCAAGGAGATAGATGAGGAGTGATCAAATGCAGAGTTGTGAAAAGCCACAAAGTAAAGATGAAGACAACTTAAATTTTATTCACAGTCAGACAGGTAGACACAAAGAGATATGAGTGACATCATTTGGTTGAAGGGATGGGGGTGACTTGGTGAGAGGACGATTATTTTGGCCTCAGTGTTGGTGAGGTGGAAGAGGGCAGAGTCAGAGTCTGAAATTTCCTACTATTGCAGCTAGGATTACAGTACTAAGTGTGACAATTTGTATACAAGTTACAAAGGGAGAAGCAACAAGATCTAGTGAAAAGCTGGATACAAGAGAGAAAGAGGGAGAAGTCATAAGTACCTCCACATTTTTGTGTTTGAGTAAAGCAGAGGATGGTGGATTTGCCAGCAATAATGGAGACTGGGGGAAGAGAAAAGGTTTGGTGTGAAAGATGAAAAGCAGGTTTTGCCATGTTAATTCTAAGTGATGGGACATCCATTGGAAGAGATCTAAATGGAGTCTTTCCATCATTTCTGTCTCTTTTTTTAATTCTACCAGCTATTCATCCAACCCATTGACCAAAAACACACTTTTGCACTTGGTTTTAACCTTAACCAGTGATGCAGCCAATTAATAGACAACCTATTTGGAGAGTGTTATTTATTTATTTTTATTGGTTTATATTGTGTCCCTACTGTGACAGTGTATAAAAAGGAACATGACCATTTATATCACCGTTGATACCACTGTTATACAGTTGCAATAGATCTTGTATAAAGTATGCCTTGTAAAGTATCAATGGAAATATTATAGTCTGCTGTTATCTTGTTTATATGCCCATCTTATCATTGTATATGAAGTTATGAATTTTTGCTCTGTGTTTGTTTCTCAAACATGCTGTGTTCCTGAGTAATACCCACAAGACAGATTTACACCAAGACCAGACAGCCACAGATGATAGGCCATTGTGCCCTTCCTGAAGATGCCTGAGAGAGAACATGGACAATGGAGGCCTAGTGACTTAGCAGGGCATGTAGGACATGTGATCCCTAACTCTATGTTGGAGACAGTAAACTTTCCATGCACATGGGCCGAGGGTATAAATGGAGACTGTGATGTCACCTTCTTGCCTCTTTCCTGCTGCACATCTCTGGACTTGATTTCTAACAAAGGGAAGCTTTGAACAATGGACTGAGGACCCCCAATCTTTTGGGTGATCCAGAGAAACTACAAACTAGCAGATTTAGCATCACTGCTATTATCCCAAGTTACAAACTCTGAAATCAACTGTAATGGATACGATTCATTTTAACATTTTAATAACTCCCTTCTTTTTTATATATTAATAAACCCTTAGTTTTTAGTTTACTAAAGGATTGGCTATTAGCATGGGTTTTAGGTAAGAGCTGAAGTATATTTTGATCTGGGATGTGTGTCTGGTACTTTGGAACTGGAAGAACCTAATATATATGATTTATGGTTTTAATAATCATTTATCACGGAAGTCTGATTTGTCTAGATGGATGGAGAGGAGGGAGGGGAGGAGGTAGTGGGTCTGAAGGGGACTGTCTGTGGCGCCATAATAACTGGTATAGTATTTTGGAAGCATAAATTTGTTACTAGTTTGGTGAAAATGTATAATAGAATATAGCACCTGTCTGGGATTTATGCCCTGTATTCTGGCAGTCTGACCTGAGATTGGTGCTCTTAGCTGTATCCCATACCAGTCAGTGTGACAGCTACCATAAATCTCTGTATCTTTAATACACATAGCAACAATTGTCTACACTGACAAAATATCATCACTTCTAAAAGAAATCTCCATTTAAGAAAAAACAACAACAAAACCTTAACACACAAGTCCCCCCAAGGCCTGCCATTGTCAGCTCTCTAGAAAGCTGTAATGGCTTATTTCAAATGCAGACCTTGCCACTGCAATTTCTGCCTCTGACATCTCAGAACCAGGCTACTCGATTGCACTTTATTAAATCCATTCAGAGGCAAAAGCTAATATAGAATCTACAGTCTACTTTTTGAATGGAGTATCTTATAGTAAGCCTATCAAACCAGTGCTTCCTGACTGCACTTGCTATCTGTGGGTCTCTGGACAGAGTTCCTGGTATTGGTAATATCCTGGAGACTCATTTACTGGATAGGATGCCCCTAGCCTCACGACATACTTCCACAGTCAGGGTCTGTAATGGTGCTTCCAGTCAGCAGAAACTAGGACATCAGATACTGGATAGAAAACTGAAACAAAGTTGTGTTCCAAACCAATTTACAGCAGTGATAAAAATCACACTCAATCTTATTCCAAACAGGGTTGGCAAGATCTGTTCTGAAGAGGTTCATCCTACTTTGCAGGAAAGATAAACAAAATATGACAGAAACTCATTGAGTAAAAAGCTCTCCACCAGACTGGTTGGCATTCACTACTCCGCCACCATTCACGGCCCTTGGCCCCGTCACACAAGAAGCAGCTCTAAGGGATATTCAAGCCATCTGCAAAACAGAGCTCTGCCTCTCTAGGTGGGTGAAAACTAGTTCAGACCAACTGTATCCACCGCTAAAGGACACTGCTAGAGCTGTGCAAATAATTGATTTATTAACTTTCTGGGGCAGTTAAAAAAATGAAAAATAATTTTCAGGTCAACCCAAAATAAACATTTTTCAAAACTTATGACAAGTTTAAAAGGTAAAAAAATGTTTGGAGTCAAATTAAATGTTTCATCCAACTTGAAACAAAATGATTCATTTTCATTGTGAATTTGTTTTGTTTTACATTTAAAAAAAAGATGGAAATTTCAAAGTGAAAATTGATTTTGAATAAAAATATTAAAATGTTTAGAATTTTTCTACTTTTTTTGACCAAAACAATTCAGCAACATTAAGAAGAACTCACAAAATGTTTTTGTTGACTCAAATCTGCATTTTTGGCAAAAAGCAAAAATTCAGATAAAACATTTTGCCCAGCTCCAGTGACTACTACTGCCTACTTCATTGAAGATAACTGCAAGCCTTCCTAAAAATGCAGTATTTCATTTGGTGCACAAAAAGGTGACACTGGACAGAGACAAGCTCTATACCTAAAATTCCATCTAGCACTTCCCATTCCTAAGCAAAGTCATAGAGAAAGTAATTACAATAATGTGTTACACCCACCAGTATCCTGAATATTTTGCAGTTGGGCTTCAGATCTGGAAACAGCATGGATACAGCATCAGTAGACTGACTTCCTCAAATAAATAGATGGAATCCACATTTCAATTTTCATACTACTCAATTTTTTTTTCTGATTTCAAAACAGTCAACCTGAAGGTACTACTGACCTGCATATATTGCATAGTTGTGTAGATAGCACAGTACTGAAGTAGTTCCAAACATTCCCCTCCAACAGGACTTACAGTGGTTATTGGAAACTGTTCTATATCCCAGGAGATCCTTACTCATGAGTTCCCACAGAAATCTAATCTGGCTCCCTCATCTTTCATACCAATATAAGAGCACTTTGAGAGGCGGTAAGACACAACACTGGGTTCCACTCCCAACATTAGTCAGATGACACAAGGGTGAATATATCCCTTTGCACAGATGGAACCAATGGCTTTACAAGGATGTTACAATGCCTACATAACAGCAGCTCCTGGATGAATACTACACTTAAAAATACCAAAATGAATCTATATATATAAAAATCAAATGGCGTATGTGTGTATGTATGCGTGTATGTATGCATGTATGTACGTTCACTTACTCCTTTCACACCGTTTGAGCTAGAGACTTGAAATTTGGTACAGTTAGAGGCCCTAGGGTCCTAATCAGGGTAAGAGTCGAAAAATTTTCAAATCTCACCTCTGACGCCCCCCAGGGGTGAAATTCTTTAAAGCCCATTCACATCAGCTGGGCAGCTGCTGTTGTCTGTGACATAGTTATGATGTCATAATACCCCCCTCCAACAGACCCTGCACTCACTCAGCTCTCTGCCCCCTCCCCCTCCAACAGACCCCGCACTCGCTCAGCTCTCTGCCCCTCCCCACCTCCGACGGACCCGAGTTGAGTTTGGTCAGAGGGTAAGTGAGGTAGGGGTGTCGGGTTTGGTCAGGGGGGTGAGGTGGGGGTGTCGGGTTTGGTCGGGGGGGTAAGTGAGCCGGGGGTGTTGGGTTTGGTCTGGGGGGGTGGGAAGGTGTCGGGGTGGGTGAGGGGTGAGGTGTGGGGGTTGGGGTTGGTCAGGGGGTGTTGGGTTTGGTGGGGGGGGTAAGGTGGTGGTGTTGGGTTTGGTTGGGGGTGAGGAGGGGGGGTTGGGGTTGGTCGAGGGGTAAGTGAGGTGTGGGTGTTGGGTTTGTTTGTGGTGGTAGGTAGGGGTGTCGGGTTTGGTTGGGGGGGAAGTGAGGTGGGTGTGTCAGGTTTGGTCTATGGGGGGTGAGGTGTGGGTGTTGGTCAGGGGGTGAGGTGGGGGTGTCAGGTTTGCTCTCTGCCCCCTCCCCCCTCCAATGGACCCCGCACTTGCTCAGCTGTCTGCCCCCTCCCCACCTCCGACGGACCCGAGCAACGCTGGGTATTTTCGCTAGTTCTATATAAAAGAATAAATTCTTTGCTGAAAGAGTATCCCATTTTTAAAATACCAGTTATGTTCTTGCAGGAAAGGAAGCAAAACAGACCCACAAGGCCTGATTCTCCATTACTCTGCATGTTGTGTAAGTACCTGTATCAGTGTGAAGTAAGTGAAGAGTGGATATACAATGCAATCATTTTAATTTGATAGCATTTTACACATATTTTACACTGGTGTAAGTAACTGCACAAGCTGCAGAGCAAGGGAGAATCAGGCCCAGAGAATTTGTAACTGTCTCTATTTCAACAAATATGCACCACCAAACTGGGGCTGGGAAGGCATCCGATGTTTTCTATAAAGGGCTCCAGGGAACTCAGCTGGAGGGAGCTGCAGACAGGAGATGGCCTCATGCAGCAGGGGGATTGAAGGTAAGGATGTGGCCTTCTTTCAGCACTGGCAAATGGGAAAGCCTCTAGGATCTCTGGCCCACGATGGGCAGAGGACCTGCTTTATTTGGACATTTTGCCTTAAGTTTTGTTTGAAAGAAGAAAATGGTGTCCCAGAGGAGGGATCTGAATGACTCTGGGAGTGGCAGTGACTTCTTCATGGGCTGGGGAGACAGGCCAGCAGCCTACAGATGCCCTGTAATAGGTCCCTTTTTGCACTGGGATTCTGGCACATGCAAAACTTTTAAAAAAACTGGACCCTAAGTTTATTAATTTGAAAGGACAAAACCAGGGCTTACTTCACTCCACACAGCCTCAGTGAATCCATTGACATTGACCCGCACAATTTAGACACTGGAAGCTTTTTATAACAATGTGAGATCTGCAGTACTTAAATAAACTAAATGCAACATCTTTTATGTCTACAAGTCTATGTCCCTCAACTGGACTTGTGATGTAACAATCGCACCACTAAATTAACGGGATTAAGGCAGAGAAGGCAGCTCTACTTCATGATTTAGTGGAAATTAGGGGTGGAAGAGAGGAAAGAGGATAAAAGAGGAGGAGAAAGGTCAGAGCTATGCATGCTCATTCTGGACAGACTGCCAGTCAGTATGAAAATTAAATTTTAAATTAAAATTAAAAATGTTCTGCCTTGGGGAAAGAGCTCACATCAGGAACTATCAAACAGTGTCCAGTGCACTTCTGAAAAGATTTCAGTGAATAAATATAATCATTTTATTAAATATCAATAATAAAGATCTTTCAACAATCAATCTAGCAAGTAGGTAGGTTGAAAGCTGATTTATGATCTAACATATGGACATAAACACACCAGCAGCGTGGAGGTGGTCATTTTTCTAATGCACTAGCAACAAGCAGAATGGGATGGGTAGTCATAGTTATGACTCCTTGATGAGTTGGCCAGTTCTAGCCTGCCCCTGGAGTATAGAGATGCCTGCCAGCTAGTAATGCTCCCCAAAGAAGTAATGCTCCCCAAATGCTCCAGCGAGGGATAGCCCCTTGCTAGGACTGCTGGGTGTGTGGGAGAGTGGTGTAAGCACCAGCTATGCTGACTCTACACCCTCTAGGGACTCTCTTTTACCAGAGGAACAGTCAGGGTGGAAGATGTGGTCAGTTCCCTTTGCACAACAGGAAACATAACAGGCAAGAGAACCTGATGCGTCATTTTTTTTAACTATTTAAAGTTACCGTTCAGTGTACGCAAACCAAAAATGATTTGCACTATGGGCCTGATATATGGGGGGGGGGGGGGATGAGCATTCAAATAGTGCTCAGGACTTCACAGGTGAGCTTGGCATTTTGCTGGAGACAGGCCTTTATGAGCTTACAGACTGTAGTGCTAAGCAAAAAGGATGCTTCTTGCTCTTGATGGAAAAGCCCACAGGGTGGAGCTGGAGCAGGAGGGTTGAAATTTCTATGTTCGTACTGCAAATCAGTTGAGGTTTTAATATCTGATCACTGAAGACATTAAAGAATTAACTGCAGTAAAACCAGAGACGTCTCCAGTTTCAAATCAGCTTTGAAATTTAGAGGATGTTCAAATCCTGATCTGAAATTTGTGTCTCTGGAACAAGCCAAGCCAAAACCCTGCAGTTGAAAGTTTCAAAGCACATACAGCTATTATGGTTCAAGCCCATTTCTAAATATGATATTTTTTCATTCATGTAGGACCAACACTGCGTGCCATGCTTAAACAAATATAGAGCTGCATTCCTGGTCCAAGTAACTTAGGTTTTGAACCTGATCCCACTGAAGTCAACATCCAAACTCCCAGTGACTTCAGTGGTACAGGATGAAGCCCCTAGGAAACACACATGATGCACACAGATGTTTCTCAAACATTTAGGATCATTATATATTATATATAATATTCTGACCCTTACAATTATATTATACTTAGACAAAAAAAGAGGGAGAAGAGAGTGTGTACAGAGAAGAAAGACTGAAAGAGGGAAGGTAGGGATAAAAAGATGGAAAGAAATATCTCACATTATAGCACAACTAAGCAGAACTCACAAACTGCAGTTTAAATAACCCTCATTTCTTTCCAGCATGAAAAAATAGGCCAATATTCTGTTCTAAATAGAGCTTTACAATACTTGCTCTTTGTTCAATCCTTCATAGAACACTGTGGTGTGTAAAACCTGCCTAAAATCAATCTCTCTCTCTTTTTTTTTTGTCCTGCTGCTACCATGGATATGACATCATTTTTGCCAACTGTTGCTAAGTCATGGAGAGAGAGAACATTTCCTTTTCTCACACAGAGCGCAGGGAAGGAGCCAGCGCTTCCAAGAGACACAATGTTCTCTTTATCCAGCCAGGGAAAACAGTAAGAGAGAGCTGTAGATGGTCTGGGAAATGGCGTATCGCCACGCAACACACAAAGTGATAGTGCAGCCTGGCCAATCTCAGTTCTCACTAAATTGGTGGCCTATTTTCTCATCTCAAAGAAAAGAAAGGGAGGAAAAAAGCCTCAAAGCCTAACCCTGCTGAGGCAACATGTTTGTCTCCAGCCCTTCCCAACAAGGACTGCATTCTCTGCTAGAAAACAGAAGAGGGAGTGCTTATGATCTATATATGAGCTGCAGCTCTTGACCTTTATCCTGTGCGCAGCATCTATTAAACCATGAAATATAATATGTTATAAATAACAGAGGGTGAAGGAAAGGAAAGTAGCATTGAGAATATAGGGACAGTAGGTTCAAAGGGGCCAAAGAGATATTTAGGATTTAATTATAGACAATTTAATAACCAGCCCACCACATCTTTCATCTGAATGCCTATAGGTTCAAGGGCAAATTCTGATGTCCTTACTCAGTATTTCTCATTCAGAAAAAAAATTCCACTGAGGTCAACAGGCATATTGGCAGATGAAGGACTTTCCAGATGTGAGCCTCAGCCTTCAGGGCTGGCTTGCTGTGTGTATACAGCAAGAAAGATACTTTATACTGTGGGCCAACATGTTAAATAATTTCAGCCCAGTCTGAAACAAGATTATGGTTCAAGTCCATTTTGTCCCTTATATTTTTGCACATAATGACTTCATACACTGACATCAAAACAGGGGTCACTGAAACCTATGGATTTTCTCCACAGCCTAGACAAATCAGTCCATGATGCTGAGATGTAAAGCTGTGGATAATTTTCTGTCAAGATTACAAACTTTTAAAGCTTATATTGTCTGCAAAGGAATGAAGAGGAGCACTTCAACATGCATGAGGAAGGGTGGCAGGGGTCGGCAACCTTTCTGAAGCGGTGTGCTGAGTCTTCATTTATTCACTCTAATTTAAGGTTTCATGTGCCTTTAATACATTTTGATGCATTAAGGTCTCTTTCTAGAAGCCTATAATTTTAAATGAAGCTTCTTAAACATTTAAAAAACCTTATTTACTTTATATACAACTATAGTTTATTTATATCTTAAATTAAAATGCAGAGATCCCCAGACTGGTGGTCAGGCTCCAGGCAGTGTGAGTGCCACTGAAAATCAGCTTATGTGCCACCTTCGGCACATGTGACATAGGTTGCCTACCCCTGGGTTAAAGGCTCAGGTAGCCACATTCACTTCACTTGGATGGTAATTAGGCAGCTACTTGTCAGCCAGGGAAAGTGGGGAGGAAGACCCTTGAGCCTTCTAAATCAGCTGTTTGTATTCAGGGAATGAAGACTGGCTGCTGTGACAGGCTGAAGAGCCAGAGACTGCTGGAGGCTAGAGGCCTCAGGAACACTTAGGACAGTGCTTGATACCAGCATCAGGGAAAGGCAGTGGAGCTCCAAGAAAGGGTTGAGCACAGGGCCCGAAGGATAGGTTGGTTCTTTGGGTCTATGAACTGTACCCAGAAAGGGTTTGGACTCACCACTACTCAGTTGGAAGGCTGAGAGGGGTGCAGACAGAGGGGTCACTGGGACAAAAATCCAGTGCTCCCCTGACACAAGTAGGTCCACTGGCGGTGAGTGTGCTTCGTCACAGGCACACATGCCAAGTTTCTCCTTCATCTCAAGAGAAGAATTTCTTGCCACAGCTATTTGTCACATATTAATTTCATTTGCCAAAGACACAGCTGCTCTTGCTTTTGCTTTCCTTTGTCTAAAAATCAAATATAGTTCACTGCATCTCAGATAAGGATACCAAGCAGAACATACATTTCTGTTTGATTTTTAAAGAAACGGGAAGGGGAAGGGAAGACACTTCACAAAGAGGGGGAAAGTTTTGTAGCCAAAGAAAAGATGTGGTGCAGGCAGATTCTGTCAACTTCACACCACCTCATTCATGGTTTCCACTAACTATACTATTTTCCTTGGAGATGAAAAAATCATTAAGGCTACATAGTAATGCATAGTTTGAGTTGCCATGGGGATGGCTGACAATATTTAACTATGTGAACTCATTCAGTGACAATACTTAATGTGTTCTAGAAAATGAGATGAGAACACGAACACATCTCCTAGTTTGCAAAGGACTCGATTTCCACAAAGCAGCCAGCAGGGGGAGCTAAAGGAGTGAAGGATTTTCTTGCCCACAATTTAAAAAAAAAAAAATCCTCCTTATTCCAGTCTAACAAGTGATAATTGTAGAAAAATGTACTTTAAGATGAAAAGCTGTTGAATATAAGCTTTCCCTTGATTGTGCATTTTTGGCTTTCTCTTTCAAACATCCTCACCTCACAAAGAGACATTCTCAAATACAGTAAAACCTCCATTTAACGGACTAATTCGGGCGAGGGGGTGTCCGTTAAATGAAAAAGTCCGTTATTTAATAATAATAAAAAAAACCCCGAGCTGTCAGAGCAACAACTCGACCGCCACAGGGTCGGGGCGGCAGCTCCACAGCCCGCCCGCTGCCAGGAGTTGTCAACCAGCCCACCCGGGTCCCGGCTGCTGGGACCCGGGTGGCAGCCGGGAGTCGGCAGCCAGCCCTACTGTTGCCATGACCCGGGCGGCAGCCGGGAGCCGGCAGGCAGCCCGCCGGCTGCCTGGACCCGGGCGGGAGACAGGAGCGGGCAGCCAGCCCGCCGGCTGCCTGGATCCGGGCGGCAGCGGGGAGCCATCAGCCAGCCCGCCCGCCCGCTGCTGTGACCCGGGCGGTAGCCGGGAGCCGGCAGCCAGCCCGTGACAAATGGATTTCGGATGCATCAGACTTGCTTAGAAATTTTGTCCGTTGCATCCGAAGTCCGTTAAATCGAGGTCCGTTAAATCGAGGGTTTACTGTATTTCAATGTACACTGGCATATAAGGTAGTTACTAATGAGATTGATTCACACAATGAAACAGCTGACAGAAGGTCCATACTATATTCTTTTTTGAAGAATTTTTATACGATTGTGTGTGTGTGTGTGTGTATGTGCGCACTGCACACCTATGCATGGATACATGTGGGCACTTAGGTAAGGGTGTGTGTGTGTGTGTGTGTGTGTACATAGAGTGAGGGAGAGTACACATCTGTGGAAAATGTGAACTTTCTAAGACATATTTATCAGTTTATTCAAAAAGGGACTAGAACAGTAGTTCGACAAGAAGGGATTAGCATACAGTACATAGCCTAGGGCACGGAAGAGACTATTGTTGACAGTAAGATAGAGCATTATGAATCAGCAGTGAGTTTCCATCCTGAGAGATCAACTAAGGGCTTGATCCTGTTCTCAGATATGAAGGCAGGTGTCTTGTAAAATCAGGCACTCCACTTGCACTGCAGCTGATATTACAAGACATCAGGATATCTGTGCTTGTTTACCAAAAAGCAAATTCAAAGTTCATAAAATAACTGTGCATTAAAAAAACCCGAAAATTTCTCCTTAACAATCCCTGGCAGCAAGAAAAAACAAGATGAGGATTGCAAAAGGGGATAAAAGAACCTTCTTCCTCTCCACCCCCCATTTTCACTTAGTAAGAATTAAAAATGTCTGATTAATTCTGGAAATGTCTATCCAAAACTAATTTAATCTCAGCATCAGAACCAAATATTTGAGATGCTTTACAGTCCACTGACAGCATTTGTTTTGGGTTCACTTGCACATGAATGCCCAGGAAGGAAGTGAAGTGAATATGCAATGTAGAACTCACAGGATATGCAGCATGATAGGGCGTTAGCATCAGCAGGGTTCATTCTCTCCTCACAACCCCAGAGCAGTACAACTGTACTACTGTGCGCCTTTGTGCAGCACTAGGGAAGCTGGAACAAATCCACAAACTATAAAGATGAAAAAAGACATATACATCATCTGGGAAAAACGCCCTCTTCTTCCAGTGAGGTTACTTAAGGGTCAGGGAAATGTGATCTCTTTTGTAAATCAATCTCTCTCTCTCTCTCTCTCTCTCTCTCTCTCTCTCTTTAGATCCGTTTAGCAAAGTTGCAAAGCCTTAAAGTTTTATTGAATTCAAACAGTGTTGTAAATTCAGGAAATTGTTTTCTTCTGAGTTACTGGTTCTGCAAATCTATATCCTATTACACACAGAAACTCCATCAAAAATGTGTTGCAGCTCTCCAGAAGTTGATTAATTTAATCTTGTTTTACACTGTTTCATTGGCATTTGTCCATTTCTCAATTGTCAACATGTTTAAACCCCCTCAGCCTTATTGAATCCTTAACCTATTTAACAGACAAAATCCCCAGAGATTTACATCAAACAAAACCACACCTTGTAGATCTGTGCCTCTAAGCTTTCCAGACAACTGTACACCTTCAGGAGTCTGATTTGTCTTGCGTACCCACCTAAGTTTCACCTCACTTAGAAACTACTTGCTTACAAAATCAGACGCTAAAATACAAGTGTGTCACAGCACACTACTACTGAAAAATTGCTGACTCTCTCTATTTTTACCATATAATTATAAAATAAATCAACTGGAACATAAATATTGTACTTACATTTCAGTGTTATAGTATATAGAGCAGTATAAAGAGTCATTGTCTGTATGAAATTTTAGTCCGTGCTGACTTCACTAGTGGTTTTTATGTATCCTGTTGTAAAACTAGGCAAATATTAAGATGAATTGATGTACCTCCTGGAAGGCCTCTGTGTACCCCCAGGAGTACATATAACCTCTGTTTGAGAACCACTGCTATAGATATTTTCCCCCTTATCAGAAAAATTCAATAGGTCAAATTAGAGTCATATGGTATTTTCTCATCAGACTTTCGAGGAGTGTAAACTTGCATCTATGAATGATTTAGGACAATTCTGTAAAGAGAATATGTACTGCATGACTTTGTGTTTTTAAAGAGAAGAAAAATCTTTTTGTTAATTATACAGAGAATAACTAGAATCATCAGGAGAAAAACTTGCTATCAGGGAGAAGAAAACTACTGATATAATGAAACATCAAAAGAGATAATGATACCATTTTATACATAATAATGTATTTTTAGCCAAAGGAAAGTATGATGTTTTTTTATATTTGACAAGGGAGAGGCTCGTAGTTTACTTGACAAATTGCCACGGAACACCAAACAAAAGCTCCACAATGTACAGAGCTGAAATCAGTTTATTAACAGACTCAAGTGAAAATAATACTGTAGCCTGAGCTATCTGACTGGTTGCTCATTGTTTCAGCTGATGCATAAAGTGGTATCAACTGCAATATCTTCCTATAGGAGATGACACAGAACCACAATCAGTGCCGAACTGCAAATAGTGGGTTTAAAGAAGTCCACTACATCTCCTGTAATGTCTAATGTGGTCACCATTAAATAGCTACCCACTATCTAAAGTTATCACACAGTAATGTCTAAGATGCTGCAGATGTTTATTGTTCTGAGTATGAAGAAAAACAGCAGTACCTCTGGGTGAGATTCTGCCATGCTTTTTTCCACTGAGTAGTACTTTACTCCTTGGACTACTGTTGTGAATGAAGATGAAAGAAACTGGCCCTTACGTACTATAGTGTGGTAAATGATGTTAGACAAAGTAAGAAACCTGAGCCAATCCAATTCCCATTTTGGATGCCTTTGGAGCAACATTTTAAAGAACTACAACCCCTTGTACAAGATTTTGGATAATTTGTAGATCAAAAACTAACATGTACATTGAATATGAGGGAGCCTTTGGGGCTGTTTCTTTTAGGGGGCAGCAATTTCTAGGAGTTTCATTTTCAATCTGAAGAATATGATTAGTGCTTTATCTAGGAATTTCAAAAGTAATTTGAAGATAAAGACAGTGCCTTGGGGCTGTTGTGTCAGAGTCCTTTACTATTCGGTACCTAATACAAGACACATGTGATATGATTTATTTTATATTTCTCGTTTTCTGATAAATTCACAGAGAAAATCTCCTTCCTAAATGTTCATTTAAATATAATGTAATAGTAAATGTAACAGTATATCTACTGAGCATTTCACACACTAATTTTAAAAGACAGTCAAGAAATACACCAACTCTTACCAAGAAGTTTTACTTCTGGGGACTCCTTTCATAGATTAAAGAAAAGAAACTACTCTTTTTGCTACGGAGTTTTTATGAATAATTCTTCAGCTTGTAGCATGAATAGTAAAAATCATGTAATTTTAGAAATCCATACCACAGTACTCTGAAAAATCATAGGATTCTGAAATGTCTTACAACTCAGAATCAGTAATTCTGATGAGCCAGCCACTCTACAAGCAATTTCCCCTCTGTTAGTATTGACACCTCTTCATCAATTATTGGGAACGGACCGCATCCACCCTGACTGAATTGGCCATGTCAGCACTGGTTCTCCACTTGTAAGATAACTCCCTTCTCTTCATGTGCCAGTATATTTATTGCCTGTATCTGTAATTTTCACTCCATGTATCTGAAAAAGTGGGGTTTTTACCCACAAAAGTTTATGCCCAAATAAATCTATTAGCCTTTAAGGTGCCACCAGACTCCTCGTTGTTTCTAGCTAGCTGCACCTTAGGCTGCCTAGCTAGGAGTCTAGTTGAAAAGAAATGGAAACAGCATAAACATCAAATAAACTAAATACTTTAGTATGGACTGTACTAAGAAAGACTAAGAATAATGAGACATCTTATGAGTCTAATCAGAAATGGTGAAGTCATATTAATCTGAAATCCTTTTGGGAATCATCTATTATAATCTCATACAGACCTTAGTGCTTCTCCAGTTAGTGCTTCTTGTATACTCTTGTATCTTTATTGTTAGAGCACTTGGTAGGGAAGTCTTGACTTCCAGCATTTATGAGTACCATGACACAAATTCAGAACCCTGGTCAAATCTAAAGGTTTCCGGTTTGCCTTCCAGTGATTATAGGTTCATGTTTAGGATGCCCAATAAATTCATTGGTCTTCGATTCTGCAAACTTAAATTTCCATCTCCCATGAAAGGAAGGAGTGTTTTATTTCTAAAGAACAACTCAATTATATTAATTAGACTTCACCTTACAGAGCTGTTAAATTTTAAGACAACAAAACCATATGATGGTTTTCCAATGATGAATAAACCATATTGGTTAAATATGAAATGAACCAAAACTTAAACCAAATACAAATTTACCCCTAAACTGCAAAACTCTGGTAATTTTATGTATCTTTTTTATTATTTAAAATTTGAAAACATCTCTGTACTTCTTGGTTTCAGTCATAACTGGAAGAGAATGTGATGAAGTAGAGTCAAACCTCATGAAACATAACTGGCATCACCAAAGTCTATTTCCAAGTCAAAGAAGCTTGGGTAAGTATCCTGAATGTTTATCAGATTGAATCGCCAAACTTTCTGAGCATCATCACAGCTATTGTTTTCTCTGTTTGTATATTCTAATTATTCCATTTTTATTTATAGCACCACTTGAGGCAGGCTATTCACTAGTTAACATGAGAAACTTCATATGACCACACAATTGTAACTGATAAATCACTGTTATTTTGTATCCAAAGTAAAGAGGGTTTGGGTGAGAGAAGAGTGGCCTCTCATACACTGCTGCATGGTAACTGTTAATAAGTGCTGATGTTTTTAATGCTACATATGCTCAAGAATATGTGGTATCTGGTGTCTCATTGCTTACATTAAAATAAAGTTGAATTCCAAAGCCAGAAATTTCCAGTATTATTGCAGCATGAATTTCTGATACAACTATTCACAGTTGGTTGCAGTTTGCTAAGTCTCTATTCACAAGTCTTTATAGCTTGTCATTTAAAAAAAATAGCTCCATGGTATAATTTGGAATATAAATTCTCAGTCTGGCAGAAATATTTGTCCAGTATTTGAACAAAAATCCTTTTTTTAATCTGAGAGGAGAAAAAAGAGATATATTTTTTGTTCTCTCCTAGTAAAGACAACCTCAATAAATCATACAAACTAGTAAATAAAAAGCACATGAATCAATATATTTCATTAACTCATTTTGGTGTGATTTGCCATTATTATTAATACTACTCCCTTGAAATTAAATAAAATATATAGGCCAAATTCATTCTTGATGTAATACCACTGGAGTTAATTTAGTATTACATCTAGGTACTTCACACTCATTTTGTGTAAATTATAGTAGCAACAACAAAATCATAGCAACTAAACCACCAAAGGGATGTTACAGATGAAATGAAGTAGTTTTTACTGGCTGAAACTTGAATTCAACCTCTTGTGACTGCTGATGATACAGTACTACTATCATCAAACCAAAGCAGGCATCTCTGTTCATTACCATGTGAAATTTGTCAGTGACGAGACCTCAACAACAGGAGCAGGGGAAGCTGACTCTTGACCTTAGGACTTTGCTCATAATTAACGGAAAACTATTATCTGCAACTATTTTGTTTAAGAAAATATTTCTTCCAATATCTCTGAGTCTGTATTGTGATGGAGTCAGATCAGAAGGGTATAGGAGAGTGCTGGAAGGCAGGTATATGAGCTTCAGGATGTGCAGGTCTCTGTTCCCTGGATAGCCAAACAAAGGCAAACACATGGCACACGCACACCTTGTATTTCTCTGAGCCCAGACTGGAGCCCTTAATTACAGGACAAGACCAAATAGTGCTGAGTACATAGGTGCCAGTGTATGTAACTCTGCAGAGTTGCACACACCACACATACTGGACAGGCTAAGCAGCCACCTGAAACTCCCCTAGTACCAGTAACACCAATGTCAGATCAGAAAGCCTACTTGAACCAGGAGAGCTGCCCTGGGGAGTTAGAGAAAGGGGTCCTGGTGACGGGCAACATGGGGGGAGAGGATCTGGTAAGGAGGGGAGAGGATCTGGTATGGAGGGAGCACAGAGGATTGGGTGATGGGGGAGAAAGTGCACTGGGGGGCACAAAGGGCTGGGGGGGCAGAGCGCAAGGAAGTCACAGAGTGGGGTGAAGGGGGATGACACAGAGAATCGGATGAGGGGGAAGGGAGAGTCCGGGTGGAGTGGAGGGGGTTGGCAGAGAGGATCGGTGAGGGGAACAGGAGGGCCTGGGGGGTGGGAAGAGGATTGGGGTGGTAAGGAGAGTCGGGGGGGGGGAAGAGCACCCCAAGAGGGATGCAGAGGGTCTGGTGGGAGGAGGAAAGAGTCCCAGGGGAAGGCACAGATGCACAGAGGATTGGGTATGGGGGAGGGGACAGTGCCCTAGGGGGGACACAGAGGATCAGGTTGGGAGGACGGGGGGGGGGGGAGGCACAGAGGGTCAAGTGGAGGGGGAAGCCCCAAGAAGGGGCACAGAGGGTTGGGTGGAGGGGAGGACACAGAGGGTCTGTTGGGGAGGAGCGACAGAGTCCTGGGGGGAACACAGAGGATGTGGTGAGTGGGGGGGAGGGGACACGAATCCCATGGGAGGACACAGAGTATTGGGGGAGGGGAGAGCACCCTGGGAGGGGGGGCAGAGGATGGGAGAACTACAGACTGTGGAGTGAAGAAGGGGAAGCCCCGGGGGGCACAAGAGTGACGGGTTCTCGTGAGCGTGGGCTGGGGAACCGAGGGGATTGGGTCTGGTGACGGGGGAGCTCAGGTTCTGAAGAAGGAAAACGAGGAGTAGCGGGTCTGGAGCAGAGGGAGGGAGCCGGAGGGCGGGACCTGGCGAGGTGAAGCCCGGGGGAGGGAGATTTGCTGAGTGGGAGCGGAGGGGGGAGGACCAGAGAGCCAGTGATGGGGGACGGGGGGGCACACAGCGGGGTCTGGTGACAGGGAAGCGAGGGGAGCCGGTGAAAGGCAGCGCGGGGGAGCCGCGGGCCCAGGGACATTTGGTGACGAGGGGCGCCGGGGCGGCTGGGTGAGGGGGGCGCCACGGGGGGAAGTTACCGGACTCACGAGGCTCAAACTCCATGGAAAATTGGCGCAGCCGCGTGGGTTGCTGTGCCGCGCCCCAGCCGGGCTGCGGGCGCCTCACGTACAGCCGGGACTAGCCGGAGCCAGGCGCTCCCGTCCGTGTCCCTGGTGTCATTCGCCACACCCCACCCCCGCGCTGAGTCCCCGGGGGTGGGGGGGTCCCAACCCCGCGCCACCGGGCAAGCGGAGCTCCCGGCCCCATCGCCCACATACATGTCACATACACACATAGGATCGGCCCGGCCACCACAATACACCTGTGCGACCGCAGATTCTCCAGTCCGGCTCGGCACCCGCCCTATAAGACGACACCCGGCGTATAAGACGACCCCCAACTTTTGAGAAAATTTTCCTGGGTTAAAAAGTCGTCTTATACGCCGGAAAATACGGTATATAAAAGCCTGCATACTGTTCTGTATGTGGGGCTACAAATAGGTGTTCTATGAGTTTATTTTTGTAATAATGCATTCCAGTTTGTTTTCAAAGATAAGGGTCTGACTTATGGCCAGTAGATGAGGTTTTGTAGTATACCACATAGTATATTGTTCAACCTCTAAGCATGGATGGGGAGTTTAGAATAGAGTTTAATCTCCTGCTTTTTAAAGTTTATTTCTGGCATGTTCTTAACATTACTTTAACCCGAATACCTTCCTGTGATTTAATATATGATATAATGTCTGAACCCGTGTGCAGTTACACAGGCACAGTGTTTTGCCCTTGTGTCCTAAGGATTGTGAGACTCTCAGAAGGCTGGAGAACTCTTATCTGGAAACTTAATAGGGAATCTAATCCTGCAGATAAGGATGATTCCGAATGGGGGATATGTGGAAGAAATAGGTCCTGCAAAATCCATTTAATCGCTTGAGTGATGCTGTAAGCTTCCCAGTTTATTAAATTTATATACTTCCAACGGCCAGTTTACATGACTGGATAAACATCTTGTTTTGCCATTTTGATGGCATCATAAAAGGGGAGGAACTGTGGAAAAAAATGTTCCCTAAAGCCTCAATAGTGTTGTACTGAGATTTCCAATTTCCTTCTCCTTCTAGTAAAACACATAAATAAAGAGCCGCATTGTGGCATGGATTTATATGCAGCACTCCCCATTGATTTCAGTGGAGAATATTGTGAAAAATCAATAGCATGACATACCACAAAGATTGGGATTAAAATGTTTTCCACTATAAAACAAGGAAATACAATTACTGTGGCACTTTACAAATGGTTCTTTAACATTCATTTCATGCCTTCATGTAGCAAATGGCATGTACTATTTAGAAGTCAAATGAAAATACAAAAAACCCGATCCCATTTTTCATTTTGCAGCACCAGAACCTCCCACAAAACAGGTGGCAGAAGAACTAGGAGAAAACAGAGTGGGTGAAGTCACTCTGATGAACCTTTACTAAAACCCAAGGGAACAGATGCTTCAAAGCATGTTTTTAATATTAATATGTATAATTGGCAAAGGAATAATGTGACCTTGCATGGAACCATTTGATACAAAGTTCTGCAGTGAGCTTTGCAAAGTTATTTATGTGCTTACTGCTAATTTGGTACACTGCCCTTGATATCAGTATTGTACTTGGTTTTACTGAAAGAGGGAATGTTGATCAGGACATTAGGTCTATCCTTTTCAAAAGCACCATCAATTAGATCTCTAACTTCTGTTTGGATAGCCACCAGAAGGACAGAGCTGGGGCTTTAGTATAATATTTCATTTGTAGCACCTCTTTAGTACTACACTGTAGGGTCAGCATTATTACAAATGTGGGAGTAAGTCTTTTGACTTAAATGCCCAAAGCTGAGACTGCTACAAAGTGCAAACAGTGGGGATTGAAAGAGCACTCCAGTGGAACCTAAACTGTAGGCACCTGGTGGCAGAAAGCCCACCTGGAGAGCATGCAGCAGTGTGAGAACTAACCAGCGCTGCCTACATAGTGACGGAAAAGCATGGGTGGGAGCCTAGAAGATAAACCAGGGGTGGGAAAACTACAGCCCACGGGACCATGCCGTCTGGCCCCCCAGCCAAGGAGGCTGCCCCTGGCCCCTTCCCCCGGAGCCATGTCACTGCACACACAGCGCTCTGTGGAATGGGGCTGCATGCTCCCATGGGGCAGCGTGTTTGGCTCCATGCGGAGCCTGACACACTCCCTCCTCCCCCGGAGCCACACCGCCAGGCAGCATCCAACAAAATTCTAGCAACATTCAACAACATTCTAGCAACATCCAACAGAATTCCACTGACTTCAATGGATTTTACACCCACATATCTCAATGAGCATTGGCCTATCTGTTGAGTTTCCCACAAAGAGAGCTACTGTTTTGTGTTTTGTGAGGATGGTGTCACCTGTTCACTGGAAAAGAGATTGAGATCAGCTCCTATAATTTGAGATTCACTATGTGTGCAGTAAAGCATAACACAGGGACATTTTAAATATATACAAAAAGGATTTTTTCCCTCAGGTTTCAGGTATAAACGTCTTCTATTTATTTCTGATATACTTTCATTTTATTCACTTCTTCAAGGAAATAAGGCATCAGATTCTCTTTTATAACAAAAAACCAAATAAATAAAGACAAATAATTGCTGTCCACATAAAAATATTTTCTAGTTTATAGGGAACTGAAGCTCTAAAAATGATGTTCCATATAAACTACATACAACCTCCATTAGATTGTAACAGCAATTGTATTTTTTTAAAAATAAAAAAAAGGACCAGAAGCTTGCTCTGCAAGACAAAGCAATATGGTTTTGGAACTCAATGAAACATTAAGCCACCTGTGTAAATTCTTTTTCTAAAACTGCTACTTGTCTACTCTGCTAAGTAAATTAACTGCCTCACAAGGAGTATATTGATGCATCCATTTTACATCGTAACTCCATTTCAAACCTCATTTTTATTAGCAAAACACAGTTTCCCACAACTGAAGACTATGGATCGTTTTTGCATTGGGACAAGGGTGGGGTGAGAAGACACAAAAAGGAGTTCTGGTGTTAGTTTCAAAATTAGTGGCCCACCTACAAGTATCTGTTCTCATTACCATTGACTAGGAGACATAATCTTTATGGTTCAGAGAGCTAGCCATGATGTTGCAGTGGTATGCCAGTGTCACTACAGTTAAGGTTGCATCAAGACATGTGTTTAAAGGTCGATCTTTCCAAGTCCTCCAAAATCAACATGCAGGGTCAGATTTCTTTGAAATTTGTCATGACCCAGAGGACGCCTGGTAGGTTAGTGATCCAAATTTGGAGTCATTTGATCCAGGGTTCCACAGACATAATCCCACAGAAACAACCATTTAGAAAACAAAATATCCCCGCCCCGAAAGCTAGAGATCAAACTATTGATGAGCTTTGGGTAAAAACTGTTTCAAGTTATTGCAGGTACTCACTAAACCCAACTTGCCTGCACCCCATAGTTTTGCCTTTTTGTCCTTTAACAGCGTTAGCCAGAATCCTGTGGATGACAGGGTAAAAGAAAGTAAAAAGTTTGTACACTTCAGCAACCATGAGGTTGGTGGAGTAAAGGTATGTGTATTAATAGGAATTATTGCAACACTACTGAAAGAGGACAGAAGTATGGTTCTATGGGCAACCTTAACTCTGCATATCCTGGTTTTGAGATGTTTGAGTTTTGCTCATCTCAACACTCTGCAGGAGGATGACATGTCACCGAGCAACCTTAAGGCTGCACTCACAGTTTTTTGCCACTGTATTATAATAGTGATTGGTGTAATGGAACTTGTATCTTGCTGAGTTTTGTGCTGCTACATATAAAAATACTTCTGTAACAGTATTCAAAATTTAAGTCATGAGATAACGTTCTTACTCATTATAACAAAGTATGTTCATTATTCATGTCTACAGAGCTGTGGAAAGAATATCAGGGGAATATTTATAAATGTAACATTCCAAATCTTGACTGTACTTCTTTATAAAACTGAAAGGTAACAAACTAGCTAGTCTTTTTTTCTCTTTCTTGTGAATACTCCACTTCTCCTCAGTCTTCAGTGTGTCCAGTTAAATGTCAGAGGAAAAAAAGTCCTATGTAAGTCATTTGCTTTAGCTTCATTGATCATGCTTTATATAGCTCTTTCTACATTACAATCTGGGGGGGGGGGGTGTTATTCTAGCAGCCAAGTGCAATTGTGACAAAGAATGACACACTAAAAGCAATACTGATGTACAGTAATTACAGAGAAAAAAAGTGAGCTGCATGTGACAATTTTCTCCAGATGCTTAAATGCACAAGGAAAAGTAATGACAGAGCAGAGAAATAAGGTGAGCCAAGAGTGTTTTGATATAAAAGGAAAAAAGGAAGGAAGAACAACCCAATCAGAATCTCAGTGTCATTGATATTTCTAAGGTGTTTTAAAGACTACTTTGGGCCAAATTTTGCCTTGTAGACAGAGGCCCACATCGGGGACACCATGGAGGGGGAATGCCTGGGGAGCTCAGGGACAGATTGTACTTCATTGCATCTGTTTTACAATCTTGCGGACAACCTAATTTAGGCTATTCAAAGAGCATTAACTCAGATTCTCACCAGCTAGTCGGAAAACTATGACATCTTGGAAGCGTGGAGTCACAAAAATTCCTCCCTTTGGTGTGAGCTTAACAGTGATTTCATTGAGTAGCTGCCAGTTCTCTTACTACATATTGTTAAAAGTAACAAAGAACTGTGTGGAGGGCATAAGAAAAGAAAATAATTCATTGAGCTCAGCAAATTTCACAAAGCTGGGCCTAGATAGAAGTTCATTTAGCCCTTGCAAAAACATTGGACCTCCTCCAAAATTGAGACTCTACAGTCTTTCTTCATAGCAGAGCATCAATATACCCAGGGAGGTTTGTCTTCCCTGGGAAGAAATCAGCATTTGTCTATTCATTTTATGGTCCTGTGGAGACTACAGTTTTGGGATTGTTACTGGTCTGGGGTGGTTGTGCACTGAATATGTACTGTTTCCGATGCTCAGTATAATCATTGGGACAGAGGCATCAAACAGATTAACAATGAATTCCTTTTATTTCCCTCTTTGAAAGTTTAACACATAAATGCTATTCCCATAGGCTTTGCTTATCATTTCAGTAAACAGTGAGGAAGAGATGAAAGACAGCAAATCCAAAAGCAGAATACTAGGGATGGAGGGAAGATCAAATCTGCAGGCAGGGCACTACTGTGGATAGACTGCGTACACTCTAAGCAGTATCTGCTGTGTTGGAGAGATCAGCTTGGTACATTAGTTTGTTGTGTGGATCTGAAATCCAGTTCATTTTAGGAAAATTAGGAGAATAAGCTTAATATCAAAAATATGCAAGGGCAAAACTTCCATCATTGACAATTTCTTCAGCTCGGATTTACAGACATTTCAGAGTGCCTGGGATAGGCCTAGCATCAGATCTCCCTCCTCAGAGGATCTTCTTGGAAAAACATAGAATATTTCCAGGGACACTGATGATCTCCATAGGCACCACTGAAGTTATAATTAAATCCTTTAGGTCCTAAATAACCATGAAAAAGTGCTAGAAAAGTAGGACATGGAAGTACTGGCTCACAACACAGAAACTGTTATTAGGTTGATTTGAGATGTAACAATCTATAGGCATTGTGTCAAGATCCAATTTGGTGCAAATATATATAATTCCAATGATTTTACTGAAGCTGCTCCACTACCTCTGAATTTGACCCCCTCAGAGTGGAGAAGTTGTTTGTTCTTTCTGACCCAAAGAAGGTTAAAAACTACCCCCTCCATCATTTTCTAAGGGATGGTTTTTTGTACAGGCGTTACTCACAATGGCTTTTCCAAATGTGGGGAAATTATAGATCATCTTTTTCAGATGAAACTAGAATTCCACACAGTGATTGCTCTTTCTTTGCGTAAAAGTATGTATTTTCCTCTCCATTCACTCACTGAACTACGCTTTCTGTTTCCTCTGCCTAGAACAGGGGTGGGCAAACTACGGCCCGCGGGCTGGTTCTGGCCCTTGGGCTCCACCTAACCGGCCCCTGAGCTCTGGCTGGGTAGGCTGCTCTGGCCCCTACCCCCATTTACCCCTTCCCCCACAGCCTCAGCGCACGACAGCGTGTCTGGCTCTGGGCCAGACACGCTGTTCTGAGTGGTGATGTGGTAAGGGGGCTGGGGCAGGGCCCAGGGGATTGGATAAGGGGCAGAGGGTCTCAGGGGTGGTCAGAGGATGGGGAATGGGGGGCGGGGTGGATGTCACGTGGGAGTCCCAAGGGACTGTTAGGGGGTGGGTTGTGGCTAGGGGGTGGGGCAGTCAGGGGGCAGGGAGGTTGGATGGGGTCCTGGGGGGTGATTAAGGGGGGTCTCTGGAGGAGATGGTCAGGGGACAAAGAGTGGAGGGGCTTAGACGGGGGTGAGGCCCCGGGGGTGGTGGTTAGGATGGGGGGTCTCAGGAGGGGGCAGTCAGGGGACAAGGAGCGGGGGGGGGGGGAGTTGAATGGGTCGGAGGTTCTGAGGGAGGTAGTCAGGGGGTGGGAAGTGGGTGGGACTTGGATATGGGGCGGGACCAGCCTGTTTGGGGAGGAACAGCCTTCCCTACCCGGCCCTCCACACTATTTTGAACCCCAATGTGGCCTTCGGCCCAAACATTTGCTCACCCCTGACCTAAAATATCTCAACAAGAAAATCTACGGCATCCCCAAGGCTACAGAAAGAATGGGTAATATTACAAACATAAATCTATTCCCATTAGTTTTAAGAGTGTCATCTTGTGCTGTCCCTGTTAACTTTGCCATATAAATTAAATGAAACACATCATTTGATATTAGATCGATTGCTATTTAGCAAAGACTTTATTTATTGGGTATCATGCATCCCATTCTTAAAAATGACTATTTTTTTCAGTTTTAACTTCTAATTTTGTCTGCAAAGTTACTGAACTAATGGGCAAAATCAGGGAAATTTATGATTGGTTTTAATTTTAGGGAAATGTCATGCTTTGGAAATGCACATGGGTTCAATGGAGTCTATTTTACATTAATTGAGTTCCATATTGGATTTTTTTAATCACTTAATAAGCATATACCAAAGGACTCTATTTTATGCTAACGTTCTTAATATCTGCTCTGAAGTAAAACAGCCACTCATAGTGATCTAATAATTTTTTTTGTAAATCAGAGGCTCTATATTATGAAAAATTGACATTGGATTTATTCTTCTACAATTTTAATGCAAGAAAAAACAAGCAGCCTTCTTGATCTACTGGCCCAATGAGCCCTTCCAGACTGCTCTTTTCTATATGATAATATTATGGTTAAACAACAATAATAATTATCAAGTGGAAAATGAAAAAAAGTCTTGGGCTTTTTTAAAAATAAAAAGAATCCTTCCTGATCGAATGCAGAGTTTGCCAAGCCAATTTGTGGCAGCCTCATCAGCGAAATGCAGAGCCCTCAGACACCAGATACAACGAATGAAAAAATAACTATAACATGTAGTCACGTGTACACCAGCAAGGGAAAGGAGCAGTAGTATGGGTTGTTACATGTTAAGAGGTAAATTAAGTTAAGAAAATTATTTAGAACTCTCATTCCAAGGATCAGTGTACAGTGTGAGCATTTTGGAGATAATGGTCCTCATTGTCTTTTCTGTAACATCAGTTTTGTGCTGGTATAAACCCATTGAAATGAATGTAATTATACCAGAATACAACTGGTGTAAAGGAGTGGCGAATCACCAATACTGATATATAGTAACAAGTCTGCGATCCCAGCAAGCTCAGGAGAATGTGTGTAATTCCCCATTAACGCTAATTATTCATACACCTAATTTCCTAGTGTATGGTGTGAAAACCACAAACCCTAAATCTCTTGAAATGGCTTCTGCACCATTGCAAAGAATGGTTATTGAACAGACAGCTTCTGAAAAAGCTGTATACACATCTACTGTCTCTAACAGAGGTACTAGATGGAATCAATTAACACTCAAAGGGAAAGGAAAGAAAAAAGGAAAGGATGAACTATTGGTAAAGAGGTTTCACACATACTCACCACAGCTGTACTTACTACCCATGGAACACTTTTCAGCTGTAGATCCAATGGCTATGGTTAAGTAGTGAAGCGAGAGAGAAGTCACTATGGCTATCCAGATATCATTAAGAAAAAGGTGAAGATGAGGCAGGGAGTGTCTTCTAGACACAAAATACTAATCTGCTTTTAAAACACCTCACTGTGTTAGGTTTGTTTGTTTTTTAATTTTCTAAATAGTTCTGTATATTTAAGTGACCACTACAACTCATTCATCTCAAAACTTCCCTGAGAACTGTCTTAGTTATGAACCTTCATGAATGTCTGCATTGCTGCCAAATATTAATTGAAACAATTAACTGTGGAGAACACGTGGGTGTGAAAATATTAGTACCGCATAATCCTTTCTAGTTAAGAGGTCCTTACTGGATTATTGCAGAAAAGCTCTGGAGTTCTAATTACCTATGGAAGTCCCGCAAGGTTACTGCAGAACATGGTAATTAGAAGGTTGTAATATAAGGTGTTAGCAGGGGATTGAGGATTTGTGCTAAGTACCATAGTGTTTTCATGGCTATTTACTGTGCAGAGTACCAGAATTTAATGGAATTTGGCGGAAATCTCCAATGACTATTGTGAGCACGTAATTGGGGGAGGGGGGAGAGGGGAGAAACATCTTAATGTGTGTCTTGTGATTGGTGGTTGGAGGCCAGCTATACTACATGTGGATCTTTAGCTAAAGCATGTTAAAAAATTACTCATCTAGTAAATTTGTATAGAGTTTTTCAATCTTGTCTTTATTAGATATTTTATTAAAATGTTGTATCCAGTTTTGTGAGTATAATATTCAGTAAAAGCATTCAGTAAATGCTTCATTCTAACTACAGATAACATATTCATAGATTTAGGAGCAGATTCGTCTTTTAGATATATCAGTGTAAAACCGGAATAACTCCACTAAGTTAAGGGGGGCTATTGCAAATTTACAATGGGGAAAGAGAAACCAAAATCTTCCTTTACTGTAAAACTCAGCCATTTTAAAAATTAGTTTTGTAAGCCAGAAGCCAGCCCACATGCATCATATATGGCAAAGAGGTAAAAATACCAAGGACCTGATTCTCCAATATTTATACCTTGTGCAGCCATTTACACCTGAGCAGCATGAATTTATGCTATCACTGGTAGCATTTTACACTCTTTTTCCACAGGTGTAATTTACTAGACAAAGTAAAAAGTAGTGGAGAATCCAGCCCATATATTTTGTTAATATATGACCAAAGCAATGAATTAGTTAAGCATAATAGGTAAAATTCAGCCCTCTGCAGCATCTTCCATAAGGCCTATGTACTACTCAAGTCCCATCTGAGCCCAACCTTGAGGGCTTATTTAGAACTTAAGTGCTATATATGCCTTGCACGGGGGAGATTCACCCTATATGGTTAGCACAGAGAGCAAAATAAAACCTCATTCATTATTATGCTTGTAACCACCTCAGTCCATCTTCCACTATCCTTTCCCTTGGTAACAGGGTTGCCAGGTGTCCAGTTTATGACCGGAACAGCCGGTCAAAAAGTGATCCTGCCAGCTCTGTTCAGCACTGCTGACCAGTGTTAAAAGTCCAGTTAGCAGCGCAGGCAGGCTTCCAACCCGGCTCTGCACAGCTTATGGGAAGCTACTGGCATGTCTCTCCAGCTCCTAGGCATAAGGGTGGCTATGGGAGCACCAAGCACTGTGCCCACCTCAAGTGCTGGCTCTGCAGCTCCCAATGGCCGGAAGCCGTGGCCAATGGGAGCTAAAGGGGTCAGCACCTGTGGATGGGGGCAGTGCGCAGAGCCACCTGGCCGCCCCTCATCCTAAGAGCTGGAGAGAGATGCCAGCAGCTTCCTGGGAGCTCCCTGAGATAAGCACTGCCCAGAGCCCGAATCCCTCACCTGCTTCCACACGCCAAACCCTTGCCACAGCCTGTAGAAAATGAGCGAGTGAATGAGGGTGCCTGAGAGTGAGCAACAGAGGGAGTGGGGATGGAAAGAGTGGGGGGGGGGGCCTTGAAAAAGGGATGGGGACAGGAGTAGGGGCAAAGCCTCAGGACAGGGCAAGGGTGTTCGGTTTTGTGTTACTAGAAAGTTGGCAACCCTAGTTAGTAAAGTAAATCTCCTCCAATTTTTTTATTTAAGGCAACAGGGTAGAAAGTTTGTAGACTTCTAAAGAATAAAAAAATCTGATTTTAAAAGGTTCTATTTTTAAAAATACCCACAATGGTGTAGGTGAAATATATAAAAAACTGCATTCTATTACAATTGCTCATCTAAATTGAGTTTGTGTACATGCAAATAGTCCATTAGATATACAACTATTGCAGGCATTTTTTTTCACATACAGTTGCCCATGTTCATTTTTTTAAGTAAAGACAAAGGAATATACCAAAGAAAGCTTTCCCCTAATATTTCACAACTCTTTTTCTACCTACTGCATGTAGTTTTTGTGATTCTGATTTTGGATATATGGTCTTTTAAAATGTTCTTTTATGCTTGTCCTGTATAGCTTTCCATTTGTGGCAGGCAAGACAACAGTTGCTACTTGTGTATTAGTTCCTAGGGATGATTCATCCCACCATGGAAGTTAAATCCTCGCTCTGATGATCCTGGCTCAATCAAGGCAAGTTTGCTATGCCATTTTTAGCTCAGCATTAATGAAGAGTCTGTTGCCTTCTGCAGATCCTTTTAATGAAACCAGAATGAATAGGGACTTCTATAGAAGCAGTGCTGCCAAGATATGAAAATCCATGTGTGTCTGCCATTCATTGGAATGAGGAGAAAATTCCCTCCTTGACAAAAGAGAGAAATTCACCCTGAATGATTGCTATTCAAAGGAGAGAGTAAACATCCCATTTCCAACATTACAACAAGGAATTATCAGTAAAGAGTGAAAAGCAGCTGAGCTGAGACTCCCTCACCCAAAAGCTTAAAGCTGAAAGTCCACCCTAGCTATTATTCTACTTCTGATATTAAATCTACCACCACAAAAAAAGAAGGTGAGAAGAGGAGGAAAGTAGGTAGAAGGCGCATGCAGGAAATCAGGAGACAGCTTGGAAACATATGCATCTATTGTAAGATGTGGAGGATATGCCAGAACTACTAAGGGAATCCTACAGTTTATGGGAAGGTTAATTACTAATAATGCATATACACCTTTCACAAACATTAACACCTAAATTTTACCATCAATAGCCTTCACTGGACCAATTAAGGATATGAATGAAGCAAAATTTGTTTTTGTTTTTCTTATTTTGGGGGGAGGACTAGATTCAGAATAAATATTACTTTCAAGAAGTTAAAAACATATTTACTGAAAAAAACTCACTACATACAGTGTAACATCTGACATTGTTTTAAGTATTCAGCCATTTATGAGAAAAATACAATAGTTCAGCATATCTCACAACTTTCCAAAGGGAACCAGAAAAGAGAGTTTTTTATTAACTTGTTACAGAACGTGAAAAGTAAACTGATTATTATTATTTAGATGTCTAAAGCTTTTACATTCTGGCTAAAGACAGGATGTAACTAACTAGCAATATTACCAAGTAACACATTTATACCTTGGGGAAATTTCTTTTCATGGGGTATAGTGGGAGTGCTAATTGATTTTTATTTCCTAATTGTTGAAACAAATAATCTGGAAAGGCCAGTGATTTCAAAGAACTGAAAATTAGACATGAAAACATTTTTCTACCTGCCAAGTCCATATGTGACTGTCTTAAAAAAATCAATATTGAAATGTCCATCCTTTGTACTGAATTCATCAATAAGTCAATCATGACCACCGTAATACAGGGAGTCTAGAATCTAATAACATACATGTAATGACTATTATAGTAAGTCATTTGGAAGGTAATGCAATTGCCTTTCACTGTATCAGCAAGATGGTAGCGTGACAAAAATGAGCTGCCGTTAAAACATTTAGAGCAGACGTGTATTTGACATTATGCCTCAGGAGTAGGATGGAGTTTGTTTAGAGTTTAATATTGTTTGGCTCCGTGGAAGACACATATGTGCGGCCTGAACTTCCCTGAGATTTTATTACCTTTTGTGACTGATGGGGGAGTGTGTAAGATCAAAACTTAAAAGGTGAGCCTGGAGAACTGAGGGACACTGAGGAAAGAATCATGACCCCAGGCCTGCCACACACCCCACTTCTCCTGAAGCTGTACATAAACACAGGCTTTAAAAGCCATCTGCCTATCCTTTAAAGCATCCAGCTACAGGGAAAGTTCATATTCACAGGGCTGAAGGTACAGGAAACAGCTCAAAGGCCCAAGCTCTTTCCTCTGCTTAGCCACAAGAACAATATAGAGCCACAAATGGACTCCTCTAGCCCCATTCTGAGAAGTCTCCTGAGGAGTGGCAGGGAAATGAGGGGAGAGGGGGGATCCAGCAGAGGAAGGCAAAATTAAAAAAAAAAGATTGGGGATGGGGAAGTCAAAGAAAGATGAGATGTAAAAAAGAAAAAGAAAAAATGGACAGTGGAGAGGGAAAAAACAAAAAGGGGGGAAAAGTACAGAGGACACCATCTGTGCCAAGAAACAGTGCAAGGGGACTCATCCACTCACCAGCCCATTGCAAAGCGCGGGGGGGGGGGGGGCGCGCAGGGGAAATCTGCTTGGGAACCACTGCCTTACAAAAGAGACAGCTTGACTAAACTAAACTGGGCTGCATTTCATTCACTCAATAGTTCTGACTCATACAAATGACATTAGCAACAGTGAAGCTGAAACTGCCAAATGCTTCCCTATTCAGTGTTCATAATTGGAGCAGAGGTGGTAAGAGAAAGGAAGAGGCATAACAAGGCCAAGGAATAGGGTGAAAGGGATGAAGTTGGCCAATAGAACTGAAGAGAGGGAACGAAGGAGGGAAAGGTGCTCAAATGAGCTGTAGAAAGGGAAGGGAATCAGAAACCTCATGCTGCCAAAGCAATAAAGCAGTGACAGGCTGGCAAAGAGAAAACAAAATCAATGGAATCAAATAAGGGAGGGAGGGAAAATGGTCCAGTAAGAGTAAAGTAAATGGGTAGATAGAAAGGAGAGAAGGGTAAAATAAAGGTAAAAGAAACAGGCTGAAAATAAAGAGACTAAATGGGGAAGTATTTTCAAGTGGCAGGATAGTAAACAGGTACATAAAGATCAAGTGAAGGAGCTGAAATACATTGCAGCCCCGGAGTCCCCTGTCCTGGCAGGTGCGGGGCAGTGGCTTCCAGGGAAGCAACGGCCCGCACTGCTGGGACAGGGGACTCCTACATGCCTCTGCCCCCGGCAGGGGTGGGGGCAGCAGATTCCAGAGAAGCCGCTGTCCCGGGACAGAGGACTCTGGAGCTGCAAGCGCCGGTGTCCTGTCTCTGGCAGGCGCAGGGACAGTGGCTTCCACAGAGAACTCCAGGGCTGCAGTCAGCAGGCCCGCAGTTCTTTGTCCGGGCAGGTGTGGGGCTGCAGGTTTTCTCCCCTACTGGGCAGCAGGGAGAGAAGACGCAGCACCACGCCTGCAGTCTGGAGCTCTCTGTCCCTTGCAGGTGCGGCTGCTTGCTGGGGACAGAGAACAAGAACTTGGGAGCCACGGTATAATTGCGCTATAACCAAACTCACGTTATTGTGGGGCACGTTATACCGGGGCTCCACTGTCTAGACCAAAAATACCAACACTCCTGCTCACCCCGAGCTGGCTGAAGTAAGTAAGTAAACGCAGAAAGGAGTGTTGGGAGAAGCTGACACACCTTTCCCGCAATGGACCTCAGTGCAACTGTCACAGGAGCTGAGAAATTAGCCAGCGAAGCGGAGACTTCTCGGCTGAGAATTGAGAGTACGTAAGAACTATGTATAGACAAATAGGAAATTGAAATATAACATTTAGAGGAGTTGGTATACCATGCATATTGAGGAAGCTGTAAGGTGTAAATTACATCAGATTATATTAGATTCCCTTCTAACTGAAGTACTTGACTTACCTTTGTATTTTGACCCATTCTGTCACACTAAGCACAACAGCATGTTTCCTTTCTAGGGCTAGCACATAGGTTCTCAAAGTGGGGGTCGGGACCCCTCTGGGGGTCGCGAGCCAGTTCTGTGGGGGTCGCGAGCCCCTGTTGCCAGCAGCCGGCCCCAAACAATGCCGTTGCTATGGGCTGCTGGCATCCGGCCCCTGCTGCTGCAGGCAGCCCATGCCCCCGCCGTGGCGGGCTGCCGGCATCCCCATAAGGCCGGTCCCAGCTGCAGCTTCTGCCGCGGCGGGCTGCTGGTGACCCCACAAGCCCGGTCCGGGCCCTGGCTCCTGCTGTGGCGGGCTGCCGGCACTGCCACGTGCCCGACTTGGCCCCAGCCCCTGCCAAGGTGGGCTGCCAGCACCTCTGTGGGGCTGCTGGAACACCCCCCCCTCATTGACCTCAGAGGGCTGCTGGAACCCCCTCCCCCTCAATCCCGACCTCTGCCCTGGGGGACTGCTGGAACCCCCCCCCCAACCCTTCCGCAGTGAGCTGCAGGCACACACCCCCACCTGACCCCTACAGGGGGTCACGCTTAGAGGCCCGGTGTGGGAAAGGGGTCACCACTATAAAAAGTTTGAGAACCACTGGGCTAGCGTATCTTCCAATAGAAGGGTAAGCTGCTTTCTTCACAGCCACTAGCAATACTATGCTGACTGTTAGCATGCTGAATAATTTGCCACATCTAGCATCCCCTCTAGGAAGGCCTAAAATTTTCCACACTTCAAAGTTTTACCTACCTATATATTAGTTTTCTTAATAGTGAATTTTTTGTGCTTCAGCACCAAACTTCCATTCAAAAACTGTGAAAATAAGTCACATTCACACCGATTCTGTTTATAAAATGAGACACTTCAATGAAAATGAGTGCTGAAGCAACAATTAACTAAACAGAACTACCTAATGGTGTGATTCTACTACCATTAAGTCAACATGAGATTTTCCACCAACTTCAAATAAGATCCTATATAAGCTGTTTAATTTACATCTCATTAATATTGAACATTGTTGGCTTCAAAATGGGGGCACACAAAACTCAGGCTAAATACTTAGAAACCACTGTTGACAGTTCTTTACCACGTTAGTTGGACTTTTCCATTATGGAACTCTTTCAACTATGTATTTCATTGATATGTCCATTTATTATTAACGTCTTTTCTCTTAGTGAGATCATTTAGATGTGCTGTATTTTCAAATACAGACAGATGTCCCAATTTCTTCTGCAGTGCTTTTTCCTCTACATTGTACGTAAACCATGCTTCAAAATCTATTTATTTGGTGTTCTCTAAACCTCTTTAGTGGTTCACATTATCAGATAACTGTATCAAATAATACATCAGAATATGTTATGTCTATACATTATTTTCTCCTAGAATTTATCCCTGGGATAGCAAAGGTCTTTTTTCCTATCACTAAGGATTTTATGTGCATTATCAGTTACGCAGGTGATTGCATTATTTGCAGACAATGCTTTGCCATTTACAGTGAAGAAACAGACAGATGCCTTGCCGACTGCTTCAGAGAGTGCAAAAGGACCATTAGAAATGGGGACACTAATAGAGCTATTGTGTCCCATTTCACTTCTAATAACCATGATCTCTTTGTGTCCTTCAGCAGGGTTTCCAAGATGCTAACCACTCAGATAAAGTTTAATAGCCATATAGATTCCCACTACCCAGCAAAATTAGATGACAGTATAATTTTCCACTAACAACTTCTCCTTCTTCTCTTATATTTATCCCTGGTACATTTTCACACAGCATACTACCAAAGTAGCCTCATTTCTGTTTTTCTCTATGTTCAGTGATTCATCCAGCTCATCTTAAAGGCCTGCAACCTTGTCCATTGCTTGATTTATATCCTTTTCTATGTTATAATGGCAGTCTCGCCCTCTATCTGGATCTTACATGAGTTCTAGAGATCATTCTAAATTTTAACTTTCAAGTAAAAAGTAATTTTTTTCATCCTTTGGCCTTCTCATACCTTCCATGCTTTTTCTTATTTATCTTCAGTGCAATTCTCTCTTCAATCCACCTTTTCCCCATTCCCAGACCTGTTTTACTTGTATGCATAATATTCATATACGTGTGACAGACTGACAATATTCTGCCATATCCTGGCCAAACGTCATGGAATTAAAATAAACTTTATTGAATTAGGGTTAATACCTTTTGGGTCCATTGCATTACAAATGCCATTCCGTATGTTTTATTGTGAAACTGTATGTAACTCCTCTAGGAGAAGGATGCTGCTAATGTAATTGCTACAATTACCCGCCCATTTCAAGACTCCCCCTGGAGAGGTACATATAAACTACTTCAGACTCAATTATCCAAGAACCAACAGGCAAAGAGGATTTTTGGATAAAGAGCCTGGTTTTAAACAGGCTCATGGCCTTCTTCCTGACCAGCAAATGGACAGGACCCTCTGGTCCACAGAGAGCCCCAATCCTTATATAAGGGTTCGAAGGACTGGGCCTACTGAAGTCGCATAAGACTGGGTGATTGTTGAGGTAACAAAGTCCTGTGGCACCTTAAAGACTAACTATAAAGTTTTGAAGCATAAGCTTTCGTGGGCTAATACCCACTTCGTCAGATCCGACGAAGTGGGTATTAGCCCACGAAAGCTCATGCTTCAAAACTTTATAGTTAGTCTTTAAGGTGCCACAGGACTTTGTTACCTCTGCTATTCCAGACTAACACGGCTACCTCTCTGTTTCTTGGCTGGGTGATTGTTGTGAGCAAAGGTTGCTATGGGTTTGAAACCATAAGGAAATGCCTTGGATGGGGTAATAACGGACTGTTCCAAACCAAAGTCTATGTAAAGGTCAGAGTGATCTCTGGTAAGCATGTCGCAGGTGTGTAGGTTCTTCTATTGATTTTAATATGTTACCCTGTAGTGTTTTTACCTTAAGAATAAAACAGGCTTCCATAAAAAGCACTGTGTAGTATCTAACTGTGGGCAGTCACACTGTTAACCATCTCTGAAGAGAAAGCAAGCAGATTCTGCTTGGGCAGCCTGTCTTTGGTGGGTAATACACAGTGAAGGCAGACAACTGAGCAGCCAGGAAATACCCCCCTCAGAAGGAAGTGAGATGTGAGTCTCCACTGAAGAAAGGCAGTGACTGGGAAGTGAGAAGCTTGAGTGTGGATGCCCTTGTTGGACCACCAGGGAAGTAAAGGAGCAGCTATCCTGAACTGTGACAACATGCACATCATATTTCAGCTGAAACTATTCTTAATGGGTTTCAGATCTAAGTGAAATAGCTTGGAGAGTTTAATCAATCTCTTTCTATAGTAAGCCTAGTCTATTTAGTTCATTGTATAAATACTCATTGCTGCAGAAAGGGTGGGTAATTTATTAAATATTGCTTGTATTTGCTCAAATTTATGGGGAGTGTGTATGTGCCGCCAGTTCAGAAGTTTGTAAGTGAATGACTTAAAACAAGCAAAGATTTCTGTGGACTCTTCCAGCTTTTTGGGTTTTTTTAAGTACACTTTCTGGCTGCAAACAATAACATATTGTATGTGTCATCTATAGTGTTAAACCAGAGGTGGGAAAACTTTATGTCCTGAGGGCCACATTGGGGTTCAAAATTGTATGGAGGGCCAGGAAGGGAAGGCGGTGCCTCTCCAAACAGCCTGGCCCTGCCCCCTAGCCAACCCCCCTCCCACTTCCTGTCCCCTGACTGCCCCCTCAGAACCTCTGACCCACCCACCCCCCTGCTCCTTGTCCCCTGACTATGCCCTCCAGAGATCCCCCTGCCCCTAATCACCCCCCAGGACCCCACCCTCTATCCAACCCCCCGCTCCCTGTCCCCTAACTGCCCTGACCCCTAGCCACATCCCTGCCCCCTGACAGGCCCCCTGGGACTCCCACGCCCTATCAACCCCCCGTTCCCTGTCCCCAGACCACCCACCGAGACCCTCTGGCCCTTATCCAACCCCTGACCCCCTTACCACAATCGCTCAGGACAGCATGTCAGGCCTGGAGCCAGACACACTGCCATACTAATCCACCCCCCAGAGCTCAGGGGGCCTGAAAGAATTGGCCTGTGGGCCAAAATTTGCCCACCCCTGTGCTAAACCCTAATTTCAGATCTAAAGTTGCTTGTCAAAATAGAGCCATGAGTGAATTAAAAGGAATGTCATGTTCCAAGAATTGTGAGATTTTAAAAATGACAAAGGACCAGATTTTCAGGCTCCTTGGGTATGCTGCAACATATAGTCTATAGAACCATTTATATTTTACAAACAACTCCCACGCAAAGAATTATCACTCAGATTCATTCAGAATAACTGAGTGGGTAGAGGTGCATAACAAAACTGGTGTATATTTCTGAATTCTAAGGGTGTGACTCTAATCTAATTCTGGTTTTATTCCAGTATTTTCACTGACTTCAATGGAGTTGCTTCTTATTTTCCCTTCTGTAAGAGAGAAGAATCAATTTAGAGAGGTATTTAGGCTATATTTTCCACTGTTCTGTTCATGTTCTTGAGGAAGAGATATCTGCATGCAGATGGGTCTACCAAAAGCAGAATTTTCAAAATGGAGTATCTGTGTTTATGTTAGTAGGACAAACTCATTATAGACAGTTACACAGCTGAGATGCAGCACTACTCCCAAACATAGCTACTATACTATTCCAAGTGCCATATGATGGGCCTATTGAAACCAGTAGGATTAAGATTTTGGTACAAAACATTAATGGTTGAAATTTTCAAAGCTAACAAAAGGATTTAGCCACACAACCCCTGTTAATTTCAATACAAGTTGCATGGCTAAATCCCCAACTTTTCCCTTTCTTTCTAATTTACTATTTCTAGAATGCTAACACCTAAGAACCCCAATCAAGGATCAGAGCCCCATTGCACTAAGCACTGTACAGTCATCTAAAAAAAGATGACAACCCTTTCACAAAATCTTAACCTATTAGTCCAGTTGTGGTATGTGGTAATTTTAAGATCCTGTTTGGGGTTATGAGTCTTGGCATATGTTACCCATGATTTCTGAAATAATATACAGTACACAATTCTTTAAAATTGGTAATAGAAAAAGGCAATCATTATGTATCATTTCAATTATCCTGGCTTCTTGTCATTCCTGATATACTTCATTAGACAGCAAGGGCAAACTGGGTTGTCATGGACACTCAGTGCCTTCTCCCATGCTGTCCCTACATGTGGAACAGCTTGCCAATTAATATATGTTCGGCTTCCTCACTCTTCTTCACAAATCTCTTTAAAACTAACTTGTCCTGTGATGCATTCCAATGATAAAGTCCACTGGGCCAAATCCAGAGGTGAAATGCAAGGCACTGTAAATTATATCTTGAGTTAGTGTAAAATAGTATAAATGTAACATATATGCCAAGGAGCCCAAAGAAGATACAAAAATTATGTGAATTATGGTCAAGCTAGTTTACTTGAACAAACACCTTCTTACATGTCTGTTCATTTCTTCTACTGTTGTGGTTCTTTATCCCAGCCTCTCAGCATGTAACTTGCAGAAGCATAAGCTCCCTTAAAGGCAGAATGTCACACTCAGATGTCACGAGGAAAGGAAATAAAAGTTACATACTGAACCCCCCGATCCTCTGGTGCCTTGCACCACAACACTGGCATAAAGTGATCTAACTCCAGTATAACCAGCCATGGAAGGGGCATTTTCCAGTGGTGCGAAGCAGCTATTCCTGTGTCATGACACCCTCCCCTCCCCTGAAGCAGATACAGGCAGCATGGCTGTGGGAGAAGGGACACAGCCAGGGCTTCTCCACACTTTCTGATCCCTGACTGTTGTAATGATCCTTGAGGCCACTGGCAGCGGGCAACATTTAATGTAGCCCTCATGCTGTTCTAACTTATTCTTGGGAACCAGCCCCATATATATAGGGGAACACTGCTCCTTCACTTAACTGCAGCTGAGGCTCGCGGGCCAAGAGAATCAGAAGTAGATATAAGTTACACCATCTTCGACTCACATCTGAATTATGCTCTCTTTGCACTAAATTTGTACTGAATTGTGCTGTTCTATGTCAGCCTGTACCTTCAGCGTGCTAGACCTTTGGGGTCAGGAACCTATTAACTGTGTTGCATATTCCTCCTACTCTACTATGCTGTGAATGCTCACTGTGTTATATTAACAAAATTATAATAGGAATGAAATGGGAGATGTAAAAAGTATATTATTATTATCCTGAATTTTATTATGCCAGAATTTAAAGGGCAACCCTATTATAGGATTCTACTTAACTGAAACTGCAGTATTGCAACTCAGAATTAAAGATATGAAATAAAGAAGGAGGGAATATGCTTCCAGGAGCCTTGTTACTGTCTAAAGCATATAATTAGGCCAGTTGTACAGCTGGATGATCATAGAATATATCTGGCATTGCAGGTCTCTTCGGATACCTGTAAAATTATTTTTCAAATTAGGATTTTGTATTTCCAAATAAGTTTGGAAAGTGTGAGCACAGTGATTTTGCATGTACTGTAAAAAAAACCAAACACCTCAACCAACAACACAGAGTTATCTGGAAATAACGAAGCAGTTTAGTGTGACAATTTATTCTTGGTGGAATTGATACAATCCAACAAAAAGCCTGACCCTGCACCCACCAGAAGCCCTGATCCAAAAGGGCACATAAGTATGTGCATACCTTTAAGCACATAAGTAGTCCCATTGATTTCAAAAGAACAAATCATAAGCTTCAAGTATCAGAAGAGTAGCCATGTTAGTCTGTATCCACAAAAACAATGCGGAGTTTGGTGGCACCTTAAAGACTAACAGAGGTATTTGGGTATAAGCTTTCATGGGTAAAAAAACCCACTTCTTCAGATGCATCTTAAGTCATGCATCTGAAAAAGTGGGCTTTTTAACCCATGAAAGCTTATGCCCAAATA